>JABFTP020000186.1:27230604-28652270 GCA_013387265.2 Cryptolaemus montrouzieri | reverse complement strand
AATGTGGTAGGTGGCTTGCATTTGATCCCCTCTTGTGCAAAGTTCAGGTTGGAGTTCTCTAATTTTGTTGAGGGATGTAGAGTGTCCAAAAGTTGGATTTCTGTTCCTCCACATACCACAGTCTCAAAGAGGCTCATATAGCCGCCTCCTCCACCACTATGTATAACGGAGGGACGTCCAGAAGACACTCCATAGAGGCCGTGGGTGTGGATCTCTAGGCTCCCGTGACTGCTAGACATGCTTGCATTTGGATCTTGTATATTTTGTTCCGTTTTGTCTCTTTGTGCAGTACAGGACACTATACAATGGCCGCGTAGGTGAGGAACGCTCGTATCACTGTCGTGTATAACCAATATACTATGTTTGGTTTGAGTCCCATCTGCGGCCGAATAATCTCTAGCAAGCCCAAAGTGTGTTTTGCGCCTTTTGCGCTTGTCTTTCGATGTGAATATCTCAGTTTAGTGTAGCGTCAAGCATCACACCTAGATATTTCACTTGTTTCACTAGTGTTAGTTTTTCGTTGAAAATAATGGGTACCTTAAAAGGCGGTTATTTTCTTTTTCTAGTGAATAGAATGATGTCTGTTTTGTTTGGATTAATAGATAGGTTGTTCTGTCTGCACCATTGTTCAGTCATTTACAGAGCGTTCTTCGCAGCTTCGTATATGGTTCTGAGGTTTTTTCCACCAACAAGGAGTACAAAATTGTCGGCAAAACCCACCGTAAAGTACCCAGCATCGGCGAGACCCGTCATGAGCGCATCCAGCACGAGGTTCCAAAGGAGATGAGATAATACTCCCCCCTTAGGACATCCCCTGCTGACGGTTCCCAAGAAGGTTGACTCGCTGAAGTGAGCTTGATAAGCCTAGTCGACAGCAGACGACCCACACAGCTTACTATGGTGTTTTCTACTTCTCTATTTACGATAGCTTCATCTATCTTCCTATAAAGTGTGTTGTCCAAAGCTCCCTCTATATCTTGGATTATTCCTAGAGTGACTTCGCCTTTTTCCAGTCCTTTCTCAATATATCCTACTACATAGTGTAGTAGACATGTTGAGTGATATGTAGGAGGCGCTCCGCTAGGTTATCTTCCCTAAGAAATCTCACTACTACTCTCCATAGTGTTCAGTAGGAAGGAGGTTACATTAATTGGTCTAAAATCTTTGGCGATGTCATGTACGACCTTGTCCAGCTTGGGAATGAGGTCCTCCCGAACCCTTTTCCAGGGTTCTGGTACGTATACAAAGGCTAGGCAGGATCTGAAGATGTGGATTAAATGCATGACAATTTGGTCCATTCCTTTTATTAAGTGTGCAGAGTATATACCATCTGCTCCTCGTGCTTTTTATGGATGAAAGATAGTTACTGCCCATCAAACCCTTTCCAGTGTAACTACCATTGAGGCTGTGCTCCAGTTCGTTTTGTCAGCGTGTCCATTCGAGTTCTGGACTGCTGTGTTGTCGATAAGGACACCTGGGAAGTGAACTTCTGTCCCGTGTCTCAGTGTTTCATCCTTCATCTGTGTTCTTACTCCTACCGGTGTATCAAGACATTGGATGTCACTTGGTCCTGCTACAGAGAGGATGCGTCGAAACCGGTTAACCTCCGGTACACCCTCTATTTTCTCGCAGTAGGATTTCCATACTTCGTTTTTGGATTTTTTGATTAATCCTTTGTATGCTCTTTGGGCCTCTTTGTAGTTGTCCCAATCGCTTTTTGTGCTAATGCGCATCGCTTTGTAAACCTAAAGGAGGCGTCCTCCTTTGGGCAGAGAGTTCTGCTGTTCACCGTAGGGATTTTTTTCCTAATTTTTGTCCCATTTCTGCCAACCATTCTGTTGACGAATCAATGGTACCTTATTGTGGGTGACATGGGTGCAAACAATTTATCAAAGGCAAGCGGTTTCAGAATTTAGATGGGGCAATTTTTATCCCCGAATGCAATTGTTACTATATATGGGTAGAACCACATCAGGGATCAAGTACTCAAAATTTCAATTATCTTAAAGTCTTTTGGATTGAGAAGTTGGCATACGAACTGAATGGCAAGCTTTGAAAACTACAAGTGTGGCCTTTTCGTGTGTTGTTTACGCACAAATGAAATGTTTCCTAAACATTCGAAATGAATCATTTTGGGAATACAATTTCGATATCTTCGCGTATCCTGAAAGTATATTGTATCGCTGTTCAACAATAATTCGGATCCACTTTACTGGTGTTTCATATTGATTCAAAGGTTTTCCATTTTTCTACTATTTCATGCTGAACGAAACATAATAAAAGCTGTCGTCCAAATTATATAAATGGTAATTGAAATATCTATGTATAATCAATAATATTAATTACCTTTATACAATACTTACATAAATAATTAAATACCGAATAATTTCGGTTTGACATAAACCATTTTCAACCCAGTAGTGAAAATACACTTTAATTGAAAAATTGATATTGGTAAAGGTTAATTGCACTGTGTGTATTAATAAAGGTCAATCAAATTCAATTTTATGCTCTGAAAAACATGCCTTCAAAACTCAACAACATATTTAATAATGAATTTTTCAAGATATTGAAACCAGTATTGAATAAAAGAACTATCCATAATTATATTGATTGGATTTGAGTTATTTGTTTTCTGGAAGTTACTCAGGTTGCTCTCAATCACCATGTAATAAATTGATTTAGTTTCTATTGTCCAAATATAAAATTCACCTATGATGTTATGATTCTCTTCAAGGCTATTTGGATTGCTTCGTTTGATTTTTCCACTAGAAACTGATATTGACAGACAAACGAACAACAAAGTGACCCTTCAAGGTCTCGATGATCGTTTGTGGTTAAGAACACTGAAAACAGATTTTAATTGAAATTGCAACCAAAGTTCGAGAGAATCATATTTTTCGCATAATGCTTAATCGACCTTGAAAAGCAATTGCAAGCCTATTTATTATTCTGATTGATTGATCAATAATTTTAATTACCTTTATACAATACTTACATAAATAATTAAATACCGAATAATTTCGGTTTGACATAAACCATTTTCAACCCAGTAGTGAAAATACACTTTAATTGAAAAATTGATATTGGTAAAGGTTAATTGCACTGTGTGTATTAATAAAGGTCAATCAAATTCAATTTTATGCTCTGAAAAACATGCCTTCAAAACTCAACAACATATTTAATAATGAATTTTTCAAGATATTGAAACCAGTATTGAATAAAAGAACTATCCATAATTATATTGATTGGATTTGAGTTATTTGTTTTCTGGAAGTTACTCAGGTTGCTCTCAATCACCATGTAATAAATTGATTTAGTTTCTATTGTCCAAATATAAAATTCACCTATGATGTTATGATTCTCTTCAAGGCTATTTGGATTGCTTCGTTTGATTTTTCCACTAGAAACTGATATTGACAGACAAACGAACAACAAAGTGACCCTTCAAGGTCTCGATGATCGTTTGTGGTTAAGAACACTGAAAACAGATTTTAATTGAAATTGCAACCAAAGTTCGAGAGAATCATATTTTTCGCATAATGCTTAATCGACCTTGAAAAGCAATTGCAAGCCTATTTATTATTCTGATTGAAATTAAATATTAGTATAATATAAGTTGAAACAACTTTTTCTCTTTTATTTGAGGAGTTAACAACAAATACCTCCAGCAATTAATGAAGCTACGAAAAGTAGAAAACAGAAAACGGTGGAAAGATTATTCGTAGCATGCCGGTATGGTATCTTATATTTGTTCGATAAAACCAACTGAAAACTTAAATAGATCCCGGAGACTTCGTTATTATTCTTTATTTGAGAACTCCGAACCTGATACCAAATACCTTAACTTCGAGGAACAGAATACCAGAGAGCATCGCCTCCCACTCGAAACCGCAAATTTATCAGTGTTAGCAGTGTCAACATTTGGAAGTGCTACAATATTTAAGACTGTGCAATTAACTTGACGTAAATTATACACAAATAAGGCAAGAAAATCCTTAGTCATTAAAGACGGAAGGCGACGGTATTATGTCAACCCAGCATCGATTCGACGGAATGCATGAAACTTCCCTTCAATAGCGAAACTTTCAAGTTTTAACCCCCGCGATTTCTTCATTTTCCTTTTTCCATGACTTATTTTGTGCGAAATTATGGTAAAAAGATCCTTTAATCTTATGGTAAATTGAGATTTGTTTATCTTCTTGAATAATTCGAAGTTGCATTAGATATTCATTATCACCAACAATTTATGCTTGACATCCACAAGAGATCAAATGTAGAATATTGTTGACATCATAAGTTAACAAAATTAACCAATAAACGATATTAGAAATATCTGTTCAAAATAATCGGAATAACACTTTCCTTTATCAAGTTTTCTTTGATATCTTTTTTTTTCGACTTCCGAAAAGACCATTTGAGCAAACGCCATCGTATAGCGTTGACAAACGTTATTGAGAAATCATTTATTTATTTTGGCTCTTTGGGGTACAACAGACCAAGGCCCAAAAAAGTACCCACTTAATAGATATAAAAAAGTGAACTTAAATTATCTTAACGCTAAAAATTTAAAAGTACCTATAAGTATATAAAAGTCTAAATAATATGATATTAAAAATCTAACGGTTAGTTCCAAATTATAGTTATCAACAGCAGTGTGAACACATATAGTATAACAAATGAAAATGGAGAGAGACTATATCCTCTCATTTAAAACAACAGTATGAGAAGAATAGAAAAATATTACAGAAAAACTAGACAAAACAAGAAAAATATATAAAACACTAGAGAGACTATATCTTCTCATGTAAAAACAACAATATGAGAAAAATATTACAGAAAATCTAGATAAAAACAAGAAAAACTTATAAAACACTAGATCTTATATGTCTGAATTTAAGAATTTGAATTTCAAAAGCTTCTTTACTTGGAAGAGTGATAAATGGAAAAATCGATTCCCTGGCAGTGATCATTATGGAGTGTAATCATTCTATTTATTGGGGAGTTCTGAGCAGCATTTGTACGATAAAAAGATGGACGAAAGAGCATATGCGATCTTAACTGGCGCTGAGGAACACTGATTGATATTTGCTCCAATAGTTCGGAACAGCCTATAATATTGTTCGATATTTTGTACAAGAGGGTCAAATTAAAAACTATTCTACAATGTTGAAGGGAATTCAATCCGCATTGTCGTCTTAAATCAGGATAGTGGTGATTAAGATGAATATGAGACTTGTATGCATACATACGCAGGAACCTATTTTGGACACTTTCTAATCGTTTGATATAAACTACGTATTGAGGATTCCAAACAATCGAACCGAAGTTAAGCTTGCTGAACACATGGGAATAATACAACGACACCAGAGATGATGCGTCGCTAAATGGTTTAGACTGCCTATAAATGAACTCTAGCATCCTCAAACAGGCCCCAACAATACCTTCAACATGCGAATCAAATATCAATTTGGAATCGAAAATAATACCCAAGTCTCTGATGGTTTTGACCCTATTGAGATTACTGTTCTCAATCCGATAGGGAAAGTGCTGGACATGAACACGGCCTCGGGTGAAGGATATGACCTGACATTTGTCAGTGTTCAAAGTAATTCTATTTCTAATGCGACAAGTCTCTCAAGATCTTCCTGAAGAATCAAACAGTCAGACAGGCTCTCGACTTTCATAAACATTTTCAAGTCATCAGCGAACAGTAAATATTTACAGTACAGAAAACAGCCCCCTATATCATTGATATATATATATATATATTGAATAAGAGGGGCCCCAAGTGAGAACCCTGGGGCACCCCAGAGGTAACGTTAAAAGCATCAGAGCTTTCACCCATGATAGAGACAAACTGCCCCCTACCACTCAAATATGAAGTAACCCATCTCAGAAGAACCCCACCAACACCGGCCAGTATAAGCTTCTCTATTAGTGAAAAGTGGTCAATCCGATCGAAAGCCTTTCCGAAGTCAGTATACACTGAGTCTACCTGTCTCTGACTGTCGAGTGAACTATGTAATTGTTCAAAAAAAAACTATGGGCCTTTCAAAGACATTCAAACGAGAATGCTTCTGAAGATAACCAAAAATGAACTTGGTTTATATAGAAAAAGAACACATTCTCTCCTGCTGCCAACTTTACAGTTTAGTACGAGAGATATCTTTTATGTTTTTCATGCTGGGATTTAGAGGACACCATTAACAAACCAACATCAGTCAACAGTTTCTTGTTGGTATGGAGAACTTGGCTGCTAACCGATTAGACTTAGTGGCGATCCAAAGAGAGAACACCGAAATCAGTGGTCACTCGAGAAAATGTGGATTCTCTGCGTAAGATTATCCAGGAAAATCGGCATGCAACATATCGTGAGAGGCATAATTACGGATTTCAGAAACCTCAATACAAAACAATTCTGCACGAAAAATTGCACGTAAAAATATTAGCTTCCCTTTAGATACCGCATTTGTCGACCGAAGAACAGAAAGCTGCAAAGCTGAATTGGTGTCAAGAAACTGTGGACCATTTCAATTTCGGAAAGTCTAAAAGCGTTCACAACATTGTCAGTGGTGATAAATCTTGAAATAATTCATACGTGATAAAAATAAGCGCAAATACAACTCCGAACGGTAAACCACCGTTCGCACACAAGTCGGAAACCAATTGAACGCAAGAAAACATCGAATTGTCACGTCAACGATTTCTTTATTCTTCCCAGTATCAAGAATGGACTGCGTGGTTAAGGCTTCAGTCTTCAGAAGCTGTTGATGCCTTCCTAAATGCCATTTTGAATGTCTGGTATTACTGCGTTCAGAATTGGTTCGAACGAATGCAGAAGTGTATTGATTGTCGCGGAGAATACTTCACAAGCTCTCAATTGTTTCATGCTAGCTCTATATACAAAACTTAAAAGACATGCCTCGTAACTCAAGCCTATCTCCATTTCATGCCTAACGAGTGTTCCACCAACCAGGAGAAGTCATGACGCTCAAACATCATCACAGTAAAGAACAATAAGATGATTGTATCATCCACTCCTAGTCCTGATTATTTGGAATCTCCACAGTAATATCAAAACTTTTTGGAATGTCAAGAGCAAATGACAATCCATTACCCTCAACAATAATTTTGAATTATATTGATTATAATACAGATATTAATATAGCGAATTGCCTAATAGTTCTTTTCCAGTTAGAGAGTGACGACGGTTAGAGTTATTCATCTGTTGGATTCATTGCCAGTAGCCTAGGCTTTTGATAAATCTGAGATATTCGATAGACTTAATGATTTGGACTCTGATTGGTTGTGGTCATTATTCAGTCCCTTCTGTTAGAGAAATATACTTCTTTAGCCAACTTGAGAGTTGTGTCTTTACTACAAATTGGAAACTGAGCTTTATACGTAGGTTGCCTTTCAAAATTTGTGCCTCTGGCACTTACTGTTAACAGCTCCCATCTGAACTGCATCTTCATTTTGACTTTTTTTAACCTAATCGTACTTACAACACTTTGATGTACGAGTTAGTTTTGTTTTGTCTATAGCCATTTAAAAACTTGGACAAAAAATGGAACTAACATTTTTTAATTCTGATATGGATTAACTCGACAACAGTGCTACTATCTTGCTTCTAATTTTGGTGATGAGGCTCCACACTTGGCCACTGTGAAACGGTGGTATAACGAATTATAGCGGGGCCGAGCTTCACTCAGTGGTGAGCTTCGTAAGAGTCGTCCAAAATCCGTTGTTTTAGCATAAACCATCGATAGAGTGCGCGAAATGATACACGATGATCGCCATGTGACTTACCATGAGATTGAGACAACCCTAAATATTCGTTCTTTAGCGTACATTCAATATTACAAGAATTCAAATCAAAGAACTGCATCATGACAATGCAAGCTTACACAGATCAGCGCATACCATGAAGTATTTGAATATCCAAAACATTGAATCCATGGGCCATCCACTTTACAGTCCCGATTTGGCACCTAACGACTTCTTTTTGTTTGCGCACATCAAGAAAAAACTTCGTGGGCAACGATTTTCGACGGCAGAAGAGGCAGTTGAAATCTTCTAAAACCATGATTTGGAGAAATCTCATTCGGAGTGGCAAAAGTATTTCGAAAATTGGTTTAAGCGCATACAAAAGTATATCGATCTCCATGAGAAACAATAAAACTATTTTTTTCCTAAGTTACTTGTTTTTTTATCATGCGCAAAATTTAAAAAGCAACCTACATTAAACTAAATTTTGAATCGGTGATAGTGACAAATTTGAGATTGCTATCAAGATCATGGTTTTGTCAGAGGTAGAAGCATACAGACGAATTTACTAACATTTATACAGTACAGCGTAGAGGATTTGAAGAAGGGTTCAGGTCTTGATGTTATTTTTACTGAGTTTTCAAAGACTTTTCTTTTATCTATGGACATTTATGGCTCATTACTCAACTGTTTCATTTGATATCTAACCGCTGGAATGCTCATGAAATTTCAATAACATCTGACGTAACTCAAGGAAATCAGAACCTCTCCCATTTATAATTTTTGTAAATGATATTTCATCATGTTTCATATTTTCCAACTAGGGCGTCACCCTAGGAAATCATGTAGGACCTTTCTTATTCGTAATTTTCATGAAAATCTTCTTTATACTGACTTAGAGAGACTTTTTGTATTATTAGTATTAACAAGCTCTCCCCAAACTTCAGAAAGTGTTACCATATGCAAATTATTAGACATTAGATAATGATTTGGGTATTACTTATAATGGTAACTTAAGTTTTGAATTAGATTTAGACTTCATCTGTACAAACTGGGTTTTGTTATTCGTTTCTTTCAAATCTGGTACTGAACGCTTGGCCTTTTCCTTACCTGAAACGTTTAACCAAAAAAAAAAAATTATTCAACTAAAAACTTGAAAATTTGAGTTGAATTAAAAATTACCGTATCAAGAGGTTAGAATGATCAGAGAATCTGTGTGACCTTCATCAAGTTCCAGGACGGTCAGCCCAATCTATTATTTCTACACTATAAACATCGAAAAAACGTTCCATCAATTCGGAAAAGCTGGCTTTTTGAAATCTATAATTTAGAGAAACGAATCAAATCTATCATAAATGATTTATAGGCGAAAAGGGTGATGAGGATTCGGATGATCATGTGACATTTGTCATCGCTCATCAATGGTTTGAGCCATGAGATTCGACACAACATTGTTGAATAAATTATTCAAATGGGCCTTAGTCTGTTCATGTACGATCCGCAAAGATGCGGATACATCGATTTGGCTTTCGGCTACATGCAATAAAGCGTTACATGCTAGGAATGGCTATTTCGAATATTGAGTTAGTATTATTAACAAATTTTTTTTTTGAATTGTGGAGGCCGTTACTTGATGTAGATCCATTATATAAATGAGATAAAAACACAAGGTTTAACTTTAATCTACACTTTATTTGAAAAAATTCGACGACGTTTCGCTGACACAGCAGCTTTATCAAGAATGAAAAATAGAATGAAGAGTATGGTATTATAAACAAATCGTAGAACAAGTTGGATGAATAACAGGAAAATCCACACCGAGCCATTGTACAGTTAGTATGAGAGGTAATAAAACCTAATTAAACAAGTTAAGTAGGGTGAGTAATTCAAATCTACCTGTTCATTCAAAAGCTTGTCCGAATGTTTGTATTTATTTATTTCTAATGCTTCTAGGAGATCTAATTTTGAACTTTTGATTTTATATGTAATATGTCAAAGTTTTCATTGAATGAATGGTTTTCTTTTATTAGGTGGTTTGAATAATTTGAATCAGATTTATTTTTATCGAAGCTACGTTTATGTTCAGATGTTCTTATGCCAAAACTCCTATAGGTCCTACCGATATAAATTTTATCACAAGAACCGCAATTGAGTTTATAGATACCTGATTTACTTGATTTTTCAACACGAGATTTATTATTTTTAATATGTTTACCTAAGTTATTAGAAGTTTTGAAAGCTATATTAAGATTTTGTTTGACGAGAAAGGATTTGATATTTGTACTTGCAGAACCGCAGAATGTTAAACTGTTGAATATTTTATAGTCTTTATGAATAGGATATACTTCATTTATTGCTTTCTGATAGAGTTTTTACGAATGATTAGATCTATCATATTCGGATTATATGAATTATTAATGGCTATCTGTTTGATGATGTTTAACTCTTTAATATAATCTTCTACTGATAAAGGTAAATTGAGTAACCGATGTACCATGCTGTTTAAAGCTGCAACTTTGTGTTGAATTGGATGTAATGAGTAGTTATGTATAGTTGTATCAGTATGTGTTGGTTTACGAAAGACCGAAAAACATGACTATTATTTTGTTTAGTGATTTTTAAGTCCAAAAATTTATGGAATCGTTCTGTTCAATTTCTATCGTGAATTTAATGTTCAAATGGATGGAATTAATGAAATTAACAAATAAGTCTAATTGACGAGTAGTTCCAATGAAACATACTAAGATGTCGTCAACATATCTATACCAATAAAGAAATTTGGAAATGAGTGGATGTGTATGAATTTTCTGTTCAATATTATTCATAAAAATCTCTGCTAAAAGTGGACTCAAAGGATTTCCCATGATCAAACCATTTTCACTACTGTAATAGATGTTGTTGAAAGAAAAATAATTTTGTTCAATGCAAACGTCCAACAGATTCAATATGTATATGTTTTTTCGGTCTTTCGTAAACCAACACATACTGATACAATTATACATAACTACTCATTACATCCAATTCAACACAAAGTTGCAGCTTTAAACAGCATGGTACATCGGTTACTCAATTCAATACCTTTATCAGTAGAAGATTATATTAAAGAGTTAAACATCATCAAACAGATAGCCATTAATAATTCATATAATCCGAATATGATAGATCTAATCATTCGTAAAAACTCTATCAGAAAGCAATAAATGAAGTATATCCTATTCATAAAGACTATAAAATATTCAACAGTTTAACATTCTGCGGTTCTGCAAGTACAAATATCAAATCCTTTCTCGCCAAACAAAATCTTAATATAGCTTTCAAAACTTCTAATAACTTAGGTAAACATATTAAAATAATAAATCTCGTGTTGAAAAATCAAGTAAATCAGGAATCTATAAACTCAATTGCGGTTCTTGTGATAAAATTTATATCGGTAGGACCTATAGGAGTTTTGGCATAAGAACATCTGAACATAAACGTAGCTTCGATAAAATAAATCTGATTCAAATTATTCAAACCACCTAATAAAAGAAAACCATTCATTCAATGAAAACTTTGACATATTACATATAAAATCAAAAGTTCAAAATTAGATCTCCTAGAAGCATTAGAAATAAATAAATACAAACATTCGGACAAGCTTTTGAATGAACAGGTAGATTTGAATTACTCACCCCTACTTAACTTGTTTAATTAGTTTTTATTACCTCTCATACTAACTGTACAATGGCTCGGTGTGGATTTTCCTGTTATTCATCCAACTTGTTCTACGATTTGTTTATAATACCATACTCTTCATTCTATTTTTCATTCTTGATAAAGCTGCTGTGTCAGCGAAACGTCGTCGAATTTTTTCAAATAAAGTGTAGATTAAAGTTAAACCTTGTGTTTTTATCTCATTATTAACAAATCTTAATCATGTTTTAACCTAAACCTTCATATTCTTTTATCACTGGCTTAATACTTCTCTTCAAACTCAATTTTCTCGAGCTCTCATTTCGGAAGCAATTCAGAATATTTATGTCTCATTTATCACTTGACGTAAGTCAATTGTACAGTGAATAACAAAAACAATGCGACTGTGTGTGTGTACGGCTTTTTTCAATTTTTGACTCATATTTCTCCGGGTGCACTTTTCGTCTTTTCCTCAAGGCGTTAATCCAACGCTAATCTAGCATCGTCGAAAATAGAATTAATCCAAAACAATTTTAGACCACATATAAAGTTTTATCAATGAAAAATAAATCTCCGACAGCCCTTTACGTGTCTGGCTCTTTCTCGTCAAATACTCTCAGTATATTTGACATATACTGTATATAGTATATTTATAGAAGCTTATTGAAAAATACGCGGCAGTATTGACAGATTGTACTTGAATTGTTCACAAATGTTGTTATAAACTTAAAGTGGAGGTAGACGAGGCGGCAACAAACTTCCACCCTACTGATAAAGATTTTCAGGTTGGCCGAGTGTTTTGGACGGCGTGAAGCCCCAGAAATATAGATAGTTGCGTTGAACACTCCAACAAGTGTAAACTAAAACCAATATCGACAGCTGTGTCTATCCTCGATGTCAAACTGCTCTCGCTACATTTATGGAACTAGTTCACGTAAGCCCGAAGGTTGAGTCTATTAAAAAGGATTTAGACAATTCATAGAAAATGAATTAATTCAAGTTTGCTATCAGTTCAAAGAGAAAGTTTATATATAAAACATGTTGAATGATTTTTTCATTGAATATTAAAATTTAAAGAATGCAGCACTGTGCTCATATTCATCTCTCACCTGAGCCTGACTCTCGCAGAGTGGTCTCATCCCCAGTGCCTTGGGAAGCTTATCACTTATAATATATAATCTTCTATATTGCCTGGAGATCTGCCCGGAAAAACGTAAAATCTGGATGCAGCGATATCTTTGTAGCTTAGTAAGGCAGTTTTTTTGAGGCATCCATGTACCATTTCTGCGAAATATGTATTTAACTTCGTCCTGATTCCAGTTTCAGTTTGTGGGGATTGTAAGTCTAATGCCTGTCAAGGCTAATTTTTGTCTAATTCTACCTTACTGGGTCTGTAACAAAATATGCTCCAGTCTCCAAGTGTCCCATTAAGTCATCACTCTTCCATACCTTCTAAGGCGCTAAGACTTAAGTTGCAATATCTACTTCCATATGAAGATGAAGCGGCGATAATCCAACTATCAGCTCCTCGCTAACCAAACATAATAACTTTTGAAGCTTATGAACTACAGGTGCTCCACTTATCCTATATTCAGGGTTACCCCAAGACATTCGGCAGTAGGAAGGCCGCCTGGTTCACCAACTTAGGAATGAATTTGGGATTTCTTCTTCTAGTCAAGAGGTTTTGGTGGTTTTTGAGCAATTTCTTATCTTACTTGCTCTAATTACACGTATGGTTGGGAGCAATTCATATCATTTTACTGATTATATTCCCACTCTTCCCCACTATGACTATTGCTAAGTCATCTAATATATCGACGAGTACGAAACAGAGCCGAGGGAAAAATCTCCTACAATCAAAATGCGAAATGTTTGCTCTCCAAAGGTTCATTTGATTCTTCAATCCCAATGAAGGGGCAGATTGGAATATGATTGCTTGGCAGCCAGCGTCTTCACAAACTGACTGGTTATTACATGTTATTTTCTGATCGTCGACTTTTCCTTCTGGCAGAGCATGTTATGAAGGTGAGTTTCTAGTGTTTTCTGATGAACTTGACCATTAACATTAGTGTAATGTACCCAACCCAGTATTCATGGTGGTGAGGCTTCGCAAATTCATTGTTGAGATTCGATCTGGGTTATGTTGGCGTTTCTCGAAGTGGTGGCGTCTTGACGAGGAGCGCTGAAGTTTTTGAAGTGCTAGAGATTTGTTTATTTTGAATACTATTGGAATTTGAACCAGAGGTTCGTTTCAAGTTATTATTTTATTGTCTTTTTCTACATTCGTTAACCAAGTGACCTCTCTTTCTGCAGTAGTAACAAAAATTTTTTGAATAAGTTGAAGAATTATTTTGGGAGTTTTCATTCAAGTTTTTTTGTGAATTAGAATTAAAGTTATTAGTAGGTCTAAAAGGATTTCTTTTTTTTATTATTCAGACATACGGTGCTCCAACAACTAGGGTTATTAGCAACTGTGTAGAAAGTAACAAGTCAAAAATTATGTTGAGATACTTTACTCAGCAATATGGACTATAAGGGTTTTTCGATTACGTTATCATAGTTTGTTTATCAAATCAATTTCTCTTATACAGGGTGCTTCAACGAAAACCAAACAGAGGCGACATCTACCAAGATATTCATTTCTGATCAAAACGCAAAAACAATTCAATTTTTGTTTTAAAGGGGATCTTTTGCGGTACAAAACTTGCCTGAAATATCAACCCCCAAAGCGGGGGTTGCAATCCTTGAACATTTTGAATAGGGAAGATGGGTCGAGTGATGACTCAAAAGAAAAGTGATATCTTTGTCTACATTGCCTTGAACGAATTTTCATTTTTAATTGAAAACTGTAAAAGATACAGGGTGAGCAACTGAAAGGTAGAGAAGACTATTTCCCTGAGGCTATTCAAGTTTCAGTGAGATAAAATGGAACACATCCATGCTGATCAATGGCAGTCATCATCAAGTACCATCCTCATCTCGAATTTCAACCCCTGGAGCAGGTGTGACAATCCTTGAAAATATGGAAGAAGGTAGATGGGTCGGGTGATAACTCGAAAGAAAGGTATTATCTTTGTCTGCATTCCCGTGAAAGAATTTTCATTTTTGATTGAAAACTGTAGAAGATACAGAGTGAGCCACTGAAAAATAAAGAAGACTATTGCCCCAAGACTATAGGAGTATTAGTGCGAAAAACTGGAATAGATTAATTTAGATCAAAGATGACAGCCTTTGATCTGGAATGAATCTATTCCATTTTTTTGCAGTAATACTTGAATAGCTCAGGGCGATAGATAGTCTCCTCTATTTTTCAGTAGCTCACTCTGTATCTTCTACAGTTTTCAATCAAAAATGAAAATTCGTTCACGGGGATGCAGACAAAGATAATACCTCTCTTTCGAGGTATCACTCGACCCATCTACTCTCTTCCAAATTTTCAAAGGTGGTCACCCCTGCTCTAGGGGTTGAAATTCTAGATGAGGATGGAAACTAACGATGACTGCCATTGATCAGCATGAATCTGTTCCATTTTACTTCACTGAAACTTGAATAGTCTCAGGGAAATAGTCTTCTCTATCTTTCAGTTGCTCACCCTGTATCTTTTACAGTTTTAAATTAAAAATGGAAATTCGTTTAAGGCGATGTAGACAAAGATACCACCTTTCTTTCGAGTCATGACTCGACCCATCTTTGGGTTGATATTTCAGGCAGGTTTTGTACCCAAAAGATGTCCCCCTTGAAACAAAAATTGGCCTGTTTTTGCGTTTTGATCAGAAATGAATATCTTGGTAGATATAGCCTCTGTTTAGTTTTCGTTGAAGCACCCTGTATATAATCTAGGTATATACCTCATTGAATATATAATTGAGTAAGTAAGTAATATACCTCGTTAAAGATGTAATTTATAGAAATAATTATATCATAAATACTATAAAAATAAATATTATAATATAAAATATATAAATTTATTTTTTTTAGGGGGAAGGTATAATGTACCCAGTATTCATGTACTCGCCTCATACTCAATTTACGCCTTTGTATTATAATAAAACCCTGAATTATCGTAGTCCAAAATTTCCATGTTATTTTAAGACTGAACTAACTAGCTTGTTCATCCATAAAAATTTCAATATCCCTTCCCAATTAGCCCCAGTGAATAATTCATTTTCAATAGGAATAATGAATGAAATAATATCGTTCTTATCGATAAATCTCACTATTCAACTGGAGTAAACAAGTTGCTCTGACGATTAAGTGTTTATGTTATTTTCTTCGCTCGGGAAGTATGGAGAGAGAGCATAACAATAACCATATACAAAAAAGGCGTGAAGACAAACCCAGCAAATTATAGAGGCATCACACTCCTTAACTCTGCATCGAAACTACTCACTAAAATTCTATCGCAAAAGATATATGACAAAGTAGGTGTGTCTGAAGAACAACAGGGATTCCGACCAAATAGATCAACAACGGATGCAATTTTTATATTGCGGCAACTGGTGGAAAAGTCCATAGAGTTTGACAAACCGATGTTTATACGTTTTATAGATTTGGAAAAGGCATTCGACAGAATTCGAATGAACGATGTGATCACTATCCTTAGAAATAAAAACTTAAGCAATAAATACATAAACATAATCAAAGAACTAAATAACTCTAATAAGACGAAAATAAAAACTACACAGGGACTTACAAGCGAGATCAAAATTAACGCAGGCATTAGACAAGGTGACAGCCTCAGCCCATGTCTATTTAATTTAATCATTGATGAAATAATAGCAGGTGTTAACCAAATGAACCAAGGCTATAGGATGGGTAACAAAACTATGAGAATACTGTGCTACGCAGATGATGCTTTACTAATAGCCGAGAATGAGGACGACCTACAACGCCTACTACAAAAGTTCAAAGTAACAGCAGAAAAATATAACATGGTAATATCAACACAGAAAACCCATCGATGGTAATAGCGAAAGTTCCAATTAGAAGTATCGAGCGATAGGCAACTATTACAAGAAGCAAAACAGCAGACAATGAAAGCATCGAGAATATCTGGCTTCCTGAGAGATGTAATCTGGCGGAATAAGTACATAAGCACAGAAAGCAAAGTCCGAATTTATAAAACCTGTGTGAGACCCGTGATGACATATGCGGTTGAGACAAGAGCTGAGACAACAAAAACAAAACAACTAATGAGGACAACAGAGATGAGAACACTAAGAGCTATAAGAGGTATAACACGCAGAGATAGAATAAGGAATGAGGATACGCTAAGGGAGCTAGGTGTCCAGGATGTGGTGAGGTGGACAAGAGCACGTCGACGCCTATGGAGAGATCACGTAGACAGAATGGGCCCCGAACGTATGGCGAAGTGGGCAAAAACACAAAAACCCAACACTAGAAGACCCATAGGAAGGTCGAAAAAGCGATGGCATGAGTGCTGCAGCTCCGGTTCGCAGCAGGGGCTGTAACAGAAAAACAGGACATCGTCCTATTCAAAGAAGAGGAAGAAGAAGAAGGGAAGGGAAGTTCTGTTCAACTACCGCAACACTTACCAGCATTCATCGAAAGAATTCAATCATTTATAGATCATATCAACCAAATCAGTTAATGAGTTAAGTGAAAGTAAATGTAAGAGTAAGTAAAAAGTTAATATAAAAAATAACAAATAAGTTGCTTGCCTCATTTGACACTCGATCCATTACATTAGCATGATATACAAGAAACTTATGCGTCTATAAGTTTTGAATAGACATACCCTTTTCCACCAATCCTTGGTAAAGAAATGGCTCCTACTTTCCTCTAGTTCACCAGTATTGCAGAAGTATCGTTCAGAGGACGTAAATAGACCTGAATAATTTTGATGAATGTCAGGAACAACAGATCACATCTCTTTATCATATATTTCAAATTTTTACATGCTTTTTCCTTTCATATTTTCTCGACAAATTTCTATCATTTAATTCTGGAAATATTAGGAACTGATAAGAAGACGGGTTGTTATCCGAAAGATTCAAACTCACCCTAATGTACTAGTAGCGCGATTGATGTCTCAATTTTCTCGGATGCTTCCAATCACGCAGATACGTAAAAAACCTTGGTGTTGTATGAAAAATATGATCTCTGATCTTACCACCGTAATTCGAAGAAATGTGTCAATTCAACGTAATCTATTGGTGTTATTTGCTTTTTATGATTCATACAAAATGATCTTTGAAATGTCCATGAGACATTAATAATTCGAATCAGACTTCAACCAAAAAATTTCATCATGGTTAGGAATGATCCCATGTGTAAATGAAATCTCTGAAACTATCGACTATAATGGATGATAGTCGTTGAATCAGAGATAATATAACATTTTTCCCTCGAATAAAAAAATGGAATGCAGCTTATGATCTTCTCAATATTTCGCATAACAAAAATACACCGACCTTTCACCTTCAAAATTATCTCATAATAAAGTGAAAAATTAATATACTCGACATAATCCCTTAAATTCAACAAGTTTTTGGACTCATAAAGGCACCTGTACCAGTTGAGATGTGCCTTTTGTAGTTTCAGAGTCTATATTAAGTACAAAGTTTCTATAATATCCTAAAGTCTAGAGTTAATCAACACCTTCTCTGGCATGTGTTCATATCCTTCATCCTTATTTACATACCTTAGGGCATAGAAATCATACAAACTACAACTCGTGAGTAAAAGTCTTTCCAGGTAACTTAGAGTTGCTGGATAATACTACTCCTAGACTTGTCGAATATTATTCAAATTTAAATTACGCAAACCACAAAGTTGCTTGCACATAGAATTTCATCATGATAGTCCAGAAGATCCATATATCAAATGCAGCATTTGTGTTGAAATACAAATAATAACACAAACGAGATATTTGTTGAACCTCGCACTGTATAATTCTGAAAATACTGCTTATTCTACAATTTTCAGAATCAAATGTGTAAACTCGACGAGAAACTAGCGGAAAATAAGCGAAAAACTGATGAAATTATTTCAATTTCATCGGGTGCTGGATCATACACTCATCACTAGGACGAAAAAGTTTGTTCGTATCGGTTTTAAAACGAAACCAAAAGCATCAGCGTGTCAAGATAAAATTAACCTTCATATATCTTCAACATTTTTGAAAAACCTTCGCAATAACCCTTTTACAAAAAGGTTGAACAGAAAAATCTATCCTCAGGTTACATGCCGGTAGGTACCCAAGATTTATGTTCTAGTACTTTGTCATAAAATACATGAGGTGGGTGGTTATATGCAGCTGTTTGTTTTTCTTGATAACCAAGAGATTCGCATCACTCTTAGATAACATGGTTTCCTATCACCCTTCATTCGTCTGGGGTATTTTGCATTGATAGTCCATGATTCGGAATCGTATGTCATGATTGAGAGAACAATAGTACTTGAACCAATCATTTTCGTTGGTGATATAGCCGTAATTCCATACATGTACAATTCTTCCCACAATTGGATCTATTGAAGATCTGGACACCAAAGTACATCATCTTCTCTTTCACGTTCAAGCCTTGAATTCGCTGAGATGGAAGTGGTATTAGCTCTGGTCTATCCATTATCATCAGGCAACATTTAAATCGACTAGGTTTTAGTGCATTAAAGTAAATCTGTCACATTTTCTTTTGGAGAATCTATGCGTATGGTATACGCGTACCCAAGGTTTAAAGTTAACTTTCCACCTAACTGAATATACTTCACATAGATATAGAAGAGAAGACGTGATAGAATGGAACCCTGAACGGTTCAGATGATTTTCTCGATTCCTACGTGATTCTTTTTATTGAAGAACAATACTTTTATTAGCTGTATCAATTCTTGTTAACGCAGAAAACCTTTGTGCTATTCAAGCAAACAAAACATTGTTGATATTCAAAATTTTATCTCTTACTCTTAGACCTGGTCTTAATCTGGCTTGTTTTTGGCTTTGGAGGAATATTTAGAAAAGATCTCTTTAAGGTATCCAAGTGCAAGGTTTCCCTTCGTCAATCCATATTTTCTAAGTACATATGTACGAGGGGGACCCAAAATCACGGGGATTGGCCTGCGGTAGAGTGGAGTGCAGGTATCTCCTTGTTCGATTACTGGTGCTTTAGCAACACGTCCTATAAGTTAGTGTACGAAGTTCTGTGACCGTGAGTGCATCGGTTACTTCGTACTACGATCTGTTCCAGTTCGTCAAAAATGTGACGACTGATTGACGATCAATGCGGGAGCACGTTTGAGAAATCGACCATAGAAACTAGAAGATTGCTTATGGGGAATCTCTCTGAGTTAAACCAAAATCAACGAGTAGTTCTGACATTTTGAAAATGGGAGAACGCCGATTGAAGACCAACTACAAAATTAATGCTCTATTTCCAGAAGACCGTCACCAAACCACAAGTTATGGGATCATGACCAACATGCCACCAATTGTCCATTCCTCCTATCCACCGGATTTATATCCCTGTGATATAATCTTATTCCCTGAACTTGAAAAAGATATGAGAAGAAAGCGTTTGCTGTTCTGTGATAGGAGAAACCGGAAAATCTGAGTAACATCGTGATAAGTAAATTTCAAAGATGATTTGATCAATCGAAGGATTGTTCGCAGAGATGCACTGTTGTCAAGGGAGAATAGTTTGAAGGTGATCAATATTTAGCGTGAAAATATTAAAAACTTCCAGTTTTTTGGGTCCCCTTTCGTAATAGTTCGGCAAAAATACATAGCGTTTCACATACCTCAGTCGTAGCCAATGTGACTGCTTCTTTCGAGCGTTATATGACATGTATCGTAGTCCTCTTCAAGGAAATTATTAACGTATTTGGATACGTAACGTGGCGGCATTTTTGAATCATCTTGTTGAAGTATCAAGTATAGTCCAAGGCCAATGTGAATAGATGTCTCAAAATAATAGGGGTTGGCGTCGAATTGCCATTCCATGTGTCTCATTTCTTACTGAAAATCTAACTCAAATACTGCTGTTATTATTGAATAATTCTCCTTTACAAAGTTAACATTTGTAAGCTTCTTCAACTGTCTCAGGCAAGAATTATTTGTTAAGTGATTTTTCACTATGAAGAGAAAAAAGTTCAAGCAGAAATTCATTGCAGCGAATATAATCTTGCGCAGTTAGTTAAGCATTCCTTTTAATCATCTGGTCACGGAATACCGCCACGTAAAAATATCGGGTTGAACGTACCGAACGCAGTAAGAATCCGGCGTTTAGCTGTTCTTTGTTTGGGTTTTCCGTTTTCAGCACATCGCGTTATAGAAAATGAAAAAAAATGAACCAACACGCAACTATTAATCATATCCTCATTGTGGAAGCGCTCACAATATCTCTACCAAAGATTTAACAGATAAATGGATTATTTTTGTTTCTAGCTCCAGCCCTGTTACCCCGTCTGCATCACACGACACAATTTTTATTTTCCTTTCTCTGTATAAATGATTTGATTGACCAGTCTACGTCAATGGAGATTGATCATTCTGTTCATTATCGGCTCTCACAAACCTAATTTGAAATATTACTCTATTTTCCATTCAGACCTTCGTATTCCGCCGATTTTCAATTAACTTCGATTTTTCCACCAATCGTTTTTATACTTTGGCAGCCTGAAAAGGGTCAACGAGTTTTCAATCTTTTCGCCTTTAGCGAAATATATAAAATCCTCACTACGTAATTAAGGTATTTGTGCCAGATCTCAATCTTCAACAAACTGTATATAGATTACCATTGATTTAGAATTCAGACTGAGTGTGTTTGTTGAATATTGAATTGGTTTTAAGACATTATTTATTTCTATAATTGTGATTTTGTTGTTTAGTTATTTATTCGAATGAAAAAGAATGTGTGCCATAACGTGAAATTGTCAGAGTAAAAACACCATAGTAAAGCATAGAATCTAAAATGGATAAACATTCGAAACACGACAAGCTTCCAAGCTATTTAATTCAACCACGTTTTCAGATTTTGCTTGCATGAGAAATAGAGGAGTTATTGCCTTTTAGTAAAGAACATGTACACGATTAATATTCAAAATCAATGACCTTATAGCATCCAGATCCCTTTCTCCCCAAATTTCCATAAGTTTTTTTTTATGCGCGCTTCCCAGGAATAGGCGAACCTGTTACACCACATGAGTGGGCGCCTGGGAAGAATTGAGGTGTCTGTTTACTCGCTTCTTGAAGAGGGCCAAATTGTAGGATGATGGGAAGATGTTGAAGGGAAGCGAGTTCCACAGCTCACCGGCCCTGTAAACGAATGAATTCTTATAGAGAGAGGTTCAAGGGGTCGTTAAATGTACCGCCATATGATGAGAACTCCTTGCCAGTCTAGTGTGGCGGCAAAACATGAGTTTTCCCGGAACAAGGTCTTTCAGCTCCTTAAGGCATCTTCCGTGGAAGTATCTGTAGAACAGAGAAAGGTCAGCAACTTGTCTTCTGAAAGCCAGCGATTGGAGATTGCGGGTGATCTCCGAGTGGTCGATGAGGCGCACAGCTCGTTTTGCACACTATCCAACATTTGCAACGAATGTTTGGGCGCAGATCCCCATGGAAACAATGTTCCACAGCAGGTAGAATCTACGCCTTATATAAAAGCAACATCTGAGATGACGTGAAGTATCGCTTGGCTCTGAAAAGAAAACTAAGTACAGCTTATGCCGACTTAGCTATTGCTGATACATGTTCATGCCAGCAAAGTTTGGAGTTGACCGTTATTCCGAAACGGTGACTCAAATCTTTGGATGCAATTTGTTGGCCTTGCATTATTAGAGGAGGTTCTCCAGCGGGGACCTTTCTAGAAAACGATTGCATGCGTCTTGTTCGCGTAGAAGCTCTCCAGGTTCAACTGACACCACTCAGATATCCTCTGTAAGTCAGAGTTCAAGTTATTAATTTGTTGACATCTCTGACGATGAGATGCCGCAGCTGTAATCGGCCACAGACTACTGAAAGACGAAACCAAGGTACAATCTTCTGCAAAACTGAAGATCCTGGTATCTGTAGATGGCAGAATATCATTTACCTGCAACAGAAAGAAGGTTGGCTGAAGAAAGGATCCCTGAGATACTCCTGCTTGCAACTGGAAACAATCAGATGTTATACCGTCGACCACAACTTGTATTGATTTATTTGAAAGAAAGCTACTCATCCAACCACGTAATTTTGCGGGAATCCCATATGCAGAAAGTTTATTCAACAAGGTTACATGCCAAACCCTATCGAAGGCTTTAGAGATGTCGAGGGCTATTGCTCTAGATTCCCCATGTTTTTCCATCGTAAATGTACAAACGTGAATGACGTAGGCGAGCAGATCTCTTGTCGATCTTTGCCTGCAAAAACCATACTGACGGTCATTAATAATTCCCTGCAACTCAAGATATTTGATGAGTTCATCATTCATGACTCTCTTCATCACTTTGGACATAATGGGAAGAAATGCAACAGGGCGGTAGTTTTGGGGTAAGGACTTCTTTCCTTTCTTTGGGATCGGTTGAACTCTCGCTATTTCGCAGCTGTCGGAAAAGTCTGGCTTTCATAAGAAATCTGAAACAGACGGTTGAGAATGGGTGCCAGTTCAGGACGATTGGCGCTATTTCGTCTAGACCAACTACCTTCTTGCAGTTCAGCTGCTCGAGAGCCCGTTTCACAGTGCGGACTCTGAACTTGATTTCTGCCATTGGAGAATTTGTAGGTGGAATGTTCGGTGGCACTGCGTTAGATGAATCCAGCACAAAATTCTTTGAGAACAAGAGAGCAAAGAGTTCGGCTTTCTCTTTCGGAGATAATGCTATACATCCGTCTTCTATAAGAGGCGGAAACGCAGATTTGCAGAAATTGGCACTGACAGTCTTCGCTATAGACCAGTCCTGCTTTCCTGTTCAAGGAGTTTATTAGTTACCCCTTCGTTGAAATTCGCCTTTGCTCTTGCAGTTGTCAGGTTGCATACGTTCAGTATTCGTAGGAAGGTTGTTCTTGTTTTCTCTGTAGGATTCATCTTCCATGACTTGTAAGCTCTCTAGGCTGCAGCGGCCCTTTGGCAGTCTTTTTTGAACCATGGCCTTTGTTCTTTTCATGGAATGGGGGATGTAGAAATCCATTCCTGCATGAATGATTTCTGTAATCGATTCAGTGCACACATTGATGTCAGGTTCTGAAAGGCAAACATCACTGAATGGGAAACACGAAAATAATTCACGCAGCTTATCCCAATTAGCACGGTTATAGTGCCAAATGCATCTAGGTGGTTTAGGTTCTTGTTTTAGCGGCAGCACAATAGTTCCAGTAGCAGATCTAAGGTTGTGGTCTGAGTTGCCTAGCGGTTCTGAGACCTCCACTTCAAAATTATCTGGATCTGAAATCAAAAAGAGATCCAAGGTGTTCGGGAAGTCAGTTGGGTAATCAGATATTCTTGTCGGTTCGTCGACTAGCTGCGTTAGATTATGGCTGATTGCGAAAGTTTCAGCCTGTCTTCCCTCTTCATCTGTTCTATTGGAGTGGCGGAGCCAGTTGGTGTGAGCGATGAAGTCACCCAGTACAATGATCTCAGCTGCCGGATGATGTGTCTGAATTCAATCCACCTTATCACCTAGATACTGAATTAGACTAGGGAAATTAATATCGTTTGGCGAGCGATATAGACAGCATTAAACATTGTTTCACCCTGCAAACAGATTTTGAACCACGCAAGGTCGAAAGCGTCGTCCTCCATCGTGTCCTCTCTCTGGCATGCAACATCTGATCTCGCGAAAACACAGAGGCCCTCTTTAAACCTAAATCTCGTATGTAACTCATACCCATTAAAACGTAAATACATTGTGTCGGTTGTTTGACTTATTTGGGTTTCGGTTAGGGCCAGCACATGGGGTTGTGCGTTTTTCAGATGCTGGTGGACTGTATCGACACTCACGTTGTTGTGCTCCAATCCTCTGATATTGCAGAACTCTATCAAGAATTTGCTTTTTTTCTAGAACATGAATGAATTAGTGAATTCGTTGGAGGAGTGGTCGACTTACCCGCATCATGAACCCCTCGAGGCAGTCCTACCCGGAGATCCGAATGGGAGACTATTTTAACTCCGGTTGATTTCGACCCAGAATAGCTCATTATGCTTCGTTGCCAATCCTTCCCACCCTGGAAACCGGACCATCCGCCAGATTCCGAAACATAGTTACACAGGTGACCAATTTACGGGACCTCTAGCTGAATATGGTGGTATCACACCGGGCGACGGGGGTGAAGCCTCCTGCCACATACCTTGTTCTGTGTTCTGAGCCTCATTCAGGTTACCTGGCTGGTTTTAAACTTCTTAATCTTCTACTGAGAATGTCCCAGATATGTTAGATGGGATTTCGTGCAGGTCACTCCATTGAAGTGATTTCATGATCTTCAAGTTAGTTCCTAACGATATAAGCTTGGTTACTATTCTGTACACCTGAAAACATCGATCGCAATCAAAAAGAAAAAATCTCGACTCAGCTGTAAACAAATATCTCCCAGTCAATTTCTAACCAATTAACATGTTTTCTGACAAAATTCAATCGGGTTCTTGAATGTGCTGCATTTAGAGCTAGACCACGAGCTGCGACACAAGGCCTCAGACCAAATTCCTGAGATGTTTCCGTATTGTTTCAGTACTAATTTGCACTCCACTATTCTGTCTGCCTTTGAAAATGTGCAGCAGTAGCGAAGCGAAACGGGGAAGATCTCGCCATTGATTGCCGAAGTTGCCTTAGTTTGTCCTTGCCCATGTCTCTTTTCATGACTACCAGTCTGCCTGACTTGCGCATCATTCTGGAAACAGTTGTATGGGACACCCCTATCATTTGCCTTATTATAGTATGAGTCCAAACGAGGTCATCCAACACCACTGCTTCAGCTCATTCTGCCGCGATCAAACTTCGTGATGCGCGTTGCATTATTACCTAAAATTAAAATTTTCAAGAGCTAATGTTAATCGTAAAACTGATCAACAACTGCTGGTGATTTCTTGCAAAATCTCAATTTATTTCTTTCATTTTATTTCTTATGAGAGGAACTTGTGCTTCAAGAAAAAACATCCAATTGAACTGGCATTTGTCCGGACATATCCGAAGAAAAATATGTATTTATAATCGGTTGCCTAACAACAAAGAAATTCTGCGTTGATTTCTTGACGCAGTGTATATATGAATATATTTCTACAACAGTTACATGGTCATCAATCGGTTAGGATATGGCCAAAAAAACATCGACGTTTCTATCTTTATGCGGGTGTTTTTTGATATATACTACCGCATCCCCTATTCAGCCATAAAATTGCGCAAGTGCATATTGTCACCAAAGCCGACGAATTTATTTTATTAGATTGTTGCCAGTAAATATCGGGACAGGGATTTAAATGCAACGCCAGTTTGAAAGCCTGCATTATCTGATAGCGCATATCGACAAAATATTATCTAACCCAGGTCAGTAAACGTTACGGTTGATTTTGATGCCGAAACACGAAGAATAGAAGATCAATTAATGTGAAATTAGAGCCGGAAATTATTCTGCTTTCGACGTTTTTCTGACTTCCTGAATTCTCTCAACTTTCGCATCAAATTGGTTTAGAAATGTCTGTCTTCTTTGTTATCCTCTACGTGGAAATTCTCTGTGTTCAACTATAATATTATTCTATGATACTACTAATTTAAACGCTCTTGAAGATACGGTTTATTGCTTGTTAAAAGTTCTAATTTTTGTTCACTCATTTTGGTTAGATTGTCAAATATTTAGACCTCAGCACAATTGAATATCCATTCCGATCTGTTCTTCAACATAATTGAATGCTTTTTCAGTGTAATTCGAGACAAAATTATTAACAGTGTATAGGAACGAACTACTCAACCCGGTAACTTATAGGTGGGGTCTCATTGACCCTACGTTAATGCTTAATCCCTCTGCTTGTTCACCTAATCTTTTTTCCACATTTTCCGTAGGTTAATTTTGAGTGGAAGGAGTGTTTGATATTTAGATACGTTAAAAAGTTTTTATTTCAGAAATATGGCTTCATACTCGTATGAAAACAAACTGAAAAGAACTTTCGCAACTTTGGAATGAATTAAATGAACGAGAACTACAAAAAGGTTTTATTGAGACCGAAAGCGGTTTCGAGACAGGCGACAATATTGATCAGGCTGAAGGGTTCTAATAAGTAACGAAGTACTAGTATCTGAAGAAAACGATGATGCAGAGATAAGTAGCCAAGAAGAAAATGATGAAATTAGTGGAGCTAATGAGAACCCAGGTAATGATGAAATTCAAAGGAAAGGATAGCACAAAATGGTTAAAAATTTGCTCTAATACTGAAATCCGAATAAGGGCTGGAAATATTATAAAGCATTTGAATGGAGTCGAGCGAAGTGCACGTGATTCTAAAACCTCTATGGATTGTTGGTCATTATTGTTGACCAGATTGTTTCAGATCTCATAAAATACACCACATTAAGGAGGAAAAGTTTTAAATATAAAGAAAAATACTTTTATCAGGATAGGAATGACATTGAAATGAAATCCGGGTTTGGTTTAATTTATCTTGCTGAGATGCACAGAAATTTGGAAGATTTTTGGAAAGATGATGGAACAGGACGGGAATTTTCACCAACAATGTCTGCCAAAAGCTTCATGCTTTTGTTGTCCTGTTTGAGGTTTGATAATATTGAAAATAGGACAGCAAGACAAAAAATCGTCAAGGTTGCCCATGTAAGAGCTGTTTGTAAATACTTCTTCAATCTGTTTACACCTCAAGTGAACTTGTATCTTCAGACGGAAAATTGGAATTATTACAAATAAGCCAGCAAAATGCGGTATGAAAATACAGGATTGGTTGACTCTAAAACTTTTTATACAATAAACATGGAAGTATACGCAGAGAAACAGCCAGAGGGACCTCACCAATTAACTGCTTAAGACAGGTCTTCGAATGATTGAACCAATCGAAATGTCTCGTTCGGTCATTGGTACACCAGTTGTGAACTCGTCGAGAAACTTCTCGAATAACACAAACTTACTTCAGTGGTAACTTCCGAAAAAATAAAAAACAAATTCCACCTGAGCTGCTTTCAACCAAAGGAAGTCCTGAAATTAAATCTCTTTGTTTTCACACACCATTGTGTCGTACATAGCGGAAGTGGACAAAAACGTATTGCTTCTTTAATATTTCATACTGAGGCAGCTATACTGCGTTCAGATACTAACTTACCATTATAAGCACGGCTGCATAAGGAACCCTCTCCCAATTACCTACGAAACCAGAAGGGCGAATGATTACCCTGTATTTACGATGAAAAAGACTGTTGGGCAGAGAAGCTTTTTATTTCTTAGAAAAAGAACATTTAATATGCTACCCTTCGAGCTGAGGATAGTGGGTTCTCTTGTCATTTTCAGAAGGAGGGTTCTTCAGTGGATTCTATCCCTATCTCGTGCTCTCGTCAATAGTTTCATTGATTTAAAAAATTTTTAGTGATTCACGAACCGCGACGCACAGTTCTCTTGGTTTCATCATATTCAATATTTTTCGTTTACGGTCTGTGATTTCATGATTTATAGTTTATGGGACTCATTTTGTTTGTATTATGAGTTTTCTTCATATTTTGTTTTTAGGGATTTTATTTGCCTGTATGATTTGATTTTTATTTCTTGGTTGTTAATCGCAGTTGGTTTAATGATTTGGGACACTGTTTGAGCTTCAAACTTAAGTATATAGATACAGCTATGTTATACTTATACGGCTTGTTAGATCTAATTTAATTTGTTTCCAATGAATCTTGTACAAGGATATTATCCTTCAGAGATTCTCTGGGAATTCTGCTTTTGTTGTACATATTCCTATATTTCTTTATTCAATCAATCTAGAATTCAAGTTGAAGAGAAACTGTGTTACTCAACATTAATGTTTTTATTATTTTGAATAAAGATTTTTATTTATTTATTTTTAATGACAATTTCTTTGAGATTACTAGCGACAAGTAGCTTACCGAAATAATTAACCTTTATAATTCAACTAAGACAGAAGTCGACATAGCAAATGAGTTAATAACTACCCATGATGTTGCTCGAAGCAGCAGAGGATGGCAACTTACAGTTTTTTTCTTTCTTTGGAATACAGCAGGTATTAACTCACAAGTTATTTATGCGTCGAAAAATTTATCCCAGAATCACGCGTTTTTTGCGAGAAAAAAACAAATACTTCAGTAGCAGGCGATAGGATGAACCACCTAAAAAATAAGATACAGTTCGTATTTGCTGTAGTTTTTGCCCTAGAAAAATTGACAGAAAAACAGAATATTCTTGCTGTTCTTGTGTTGCATTAGTTTGTTTAGAACATGTTGCAATACAGTGCAACCTTGTATCAATAAAGAAACGGATAATTCTGAATATTTTAAGTAATAATAGTTCAAATAAATTCTTCTAATACTAATTGGCAGAAATATGTTCAACTTCGTGAATGTGATTAGTCTTTTCTTGTGGTTTATAGGTAGGTGATGTGAACTTTAATACACACACCACAAAAATTATCGCATCACCTGGTATTCTGAATTTTATAATCGATCAAGCAGCTCGTTCGCAGTTTCTTTGTCAACATATGTTTTTGGACATATGAGGGGAAAAAAATCTTATCTATGTAGTAACATTTGTTTTCATATGATCTCAAACACGTCTGAAACAAGAATGAGTTTATTTGACTATCAGTATTCATTCAATTTCTCTTCAGTTTTCACGCTAAATTAATGCAAGTTTTCTGTGTTTCTTGTTGATTTTCGAATCTTAGAAATTTATTGTAATGGATGCTGAACGTCCTGGACGCTACTTGAATGATAATGAAGTGGTAAGAATTGTAAGACTTCTAGAGGAAGGGTGACCCCAACGTTACGTGGCTAACTTGTTGAATGTTAACCAAAGCACCATTTCAAGAGCAATTAATCGGTACCCCGAAACAGGGGAATATGGAAGAAGGTCCGGACAGGGAAGAAATCGGATAACAACACCAGTTGATGATCCTTGGCTTCGTTTAACTGCACTAAGGGTTCGGCACTGTACGGCTAGAATGCTACAAAATGAAATTGCACTTTCCAGAAATGTGCATATTTCATTGCAAACTGTTAGGAACATGCTCGGAGAAGACGATATCAGACCAAGGGTGGCTTCTACCGGCCGGCGTCTCACCAGAGAGCATCGAGTTGCAAGACTTCAGTTTGAGAGGAAACATGCAAATTGGGGTGTTCCAGAATGGTCCAATGTTCCCTTTCCCGACGAGTCCAGGTTCTGTCTAGTATCAAATGATGAACGCATGCCTGTATACAGATGATCTGGGGAACGGTATCAGCAATGCAGTATCCGGCAAACTGAAAACTTCGGAGGAGGCTCAGTAATGGTGTGGGAAGCATTTCGAACTGAGTTAGTCCTAGTTAATAATGGAAGAATGAAAGCGGCCAGATACATCGCAGATATCCTTGAACCCCATGTTGTACCCTTTGGCCCATAGATTGGCGAAAACTTCATTTATATGCATGATAATGCTCGGCCTCATGCAGCTAGAGTAATTACAGCATTTCTGCAAAATGCCAAAATGATATTTCAAGATGGCCAGCCAGCAGTCCCGACTTGAATCATATAGAACATGTTTGGCACAACATGGGGTGGAGAATTCAGTAACGTAGGATGCCTTGTAGAGCACTCCAATAACTAGAAAATCTGCTTCCTGAAATTTGAAAATCAGTGACTCAAGATTATATCCTGGCAGTAATTAGGGCCTGGGGAGGAAACACTCGATTTCGAAAATGATTAGTAACCATTCGATGCTAGTTGATTGTTTGAAGATGGTAGAATTTTTAATTTTTCATTAACTCGAAAATTGTTGATATTTTCCATCATGAACTAATTTCTTTTGAATGATATCTTCTTATGTTACACTTCTGAAAGTTACCAAGCTACTCTTGAATGACTAACCTAAAAGATTATATAGTATTGTCGTAAAAGTAGGGTGATGCGACAATTTTTGTGGGGTGTGTATTTATACACTTGATTGTATTACGCTTATTAATATATTAATAAAGTATTCATAAACAATATTATGAATTTCATTCCCAAAAAAAATAATAATACCGACAAAAACCTGCAACTAAGACCAATGCTATTCAATTTAATATGGAGTTAATCAGATCCCATTTGACCGAAAGTGTACGTTTTAATCAATTACACACCAACAAATTTATATGAAATCACCCGATTTTTCGAATATCACCTCAGGGATTTTGAAAATTTCGAAGGATTGTTAGAATTGATCTTTTTGGAGGTATTATTGCAAAAAGAAATAAATTAAGGTTTATTTTGAGAAAAAACAAATAAAAGAAGCATGTAGTCGAAAATTTTAAAATTGTTTTCTCACGGAATAGGTGTTTTTTTCTCGACCTCAGTAGCTTGTATTACCTCTTCTTGCCCTAATACAAGTCTGAATCTGTCTAGGCATGCTTTGGATTAGGTTTTTAACCTCCTCTGGGGTAATATTCTGCCACTCTTTTGTGGTGGCTTGGATGAGCTGTTGTGGGGTTTTTGGTTTATCCTGTCGCGATCTATTTTTCTTTTTGAGGTTGGGATTTAGGTCTGGAGAATATGCTGGCCAGTCTAAACTCGCGATTCCCTCTGTTTCAAGATGATGTCGCTCGAGGTTGTTGGTATGCGGAGGAGCATAATCTTGCATAAAAGTGAAATTTTCACCAAGGGCACCTCGCCAGAGTCTCACTATGGGCTCCAGCACGTAATTTCTAGCCGTTACACTCGCAGGAAACAAAATCAAATCTGTTTTGCCTCACAGCATGATGCCACCTAAACATCACACTGCCCCTTGGTATTTCGGAATTTGTCTTGCTGCTCAGAGTCTAGCTTGTCTTCTACGACCCCTTAAAATCCGAATTCGACGGTCATCTCATCGAACACCAATTCTGGTCTCATCCGAAAAAAGAACATTTCGCCAATTCTCAATATTTTCAATTTTGGTGCTCGATACACCAATCAAGTCTTTTAATTTTTTGATGTCTGGTTAGCTCTGGAACTCCTAACGGCCTTCTGCTGTATAAACGAAGTGTTTGACATAACGTTTCGACTGTTACACTGATGCCTGTTGCTTCCAAAAATTGCCTTTGGAGTGTGGGGGGCCACGTAGGTTTCTGAAATCCCCCCTGTGATATCCCCATTGTGGCCGCTATATCCCTTCCTGTCACCCCTTCTTCAACGAGAGCAACTATTCGACCCCTTTGCACATCGGGCAATCCAACGTAAGGCATTTTCAATTATGACTATAGGCTTTCTTAAATTTTGAAATTTACAGTTTGAAATCTCAGTAACGACTGAGTACAATATCCCGAGCATGTGGTGATAATTCAACATTTCTTATCATACTATCCAGTTCTTTTACAACAAATTTTTTGTTGAACGAAGTCTTTGACGCATCGTTTGGACTGATACACTGATGCCTTTTGCTTCCAGAAATTGCCTTTAGAATATAGGGTGCGACGAACTGGGGCCTCTTCTTGCAATTTGGCACACAAACCAGTCTTGTTCTTCATAACTGATCTCTGTACGACTTCTTCAAGGCCTATTTTGCAGAGATTGTAGCTCCACGTATCGGGCGTAGGTTTTTGAAATCACCCCGTGTGTGTTTCCCCCATTGTGGCCGCTATATCCCTCTGTGTCACCCCTTCAACGAGAGCAATTATTCGACCCCTCTGCTTATCTAACAATCCAATGTAAGGCATTTTCTATTATTATAGGCTTTTTTAAATTTTGAAATTCACAGTTTCAAATCTCAGTGACGACTGAATACCATATCCCGAACATGTGGTGATAATTCATCCATTTCTTATCATACTATCCAGTTTTTTGACAACAAAAAAACTTCATTCTTCACAAGTAGTGAAATATTTATGGTTAAAAACAATCAATAATGAGTAATACCAAGTGATTCCATATAAATTTGGTTATGTGTACGAAGCCGGGTTAATCGAAATAAACTTAAAAGTTATCAGCAATAATTCTGGATTAGGAAAAAATGAAAGTTGACAATTCTAATTCAAAATAACTCATCTTTTGTTATTTTCACGAAAAACACAATTGAATTATCGTTCAGGAAAATTCAGTCCAAAAATGTTTAACGTAAATTCGGACAACAAATAATCTAAAGTTCAATTCAAGATTTACGTGTTTTGTTGGAATCATAATAGAAAATTATCGCAACAATAATGCAGTATCGATAAATTTCTTCGTCGCCAGATTTGAACAGAATTCCTCAAAGGAGGTACCATCATTGCTGAACCTAATTGACAAAAATTAAAAACAGAAATTCTCATTTTGAGGAACTCATTCCTGATTATTTGATTTCATAATAAAATATCATTTCCTATTGAATAGTGAGAGTACTTGAAACCACAACGGTGCCTCAATTGCTGACGAATCTTTTCAGGTCGCTCGTTTACACCATTTGAACAGGCACGCAGTGATATGGAACATCACGACAGCAGCAACCCTGAGAAATCCCAGACGCGTCCCTCACGATGCCTGCATATGTGAACGTTATTACACAAAATACCTTGAATAGTATTCTGTCGCAAAACTTCCACGACGAATGTTTACGCTACTGCATACACGTGAAACGGAAAATTTTTAATCTCACCCACATATATTCTATTTTATGCGGCTGTGAAGGGTTCATTTATATATTCAATTTTATGCTCCAAAAGCAAGGATCATATTTGCTTTGGTGATTGAACCAGAAATCTGCGCAAAAAATTATGATTAAACTAAATTTCTGTTATTATTCGTTCAGAGAGAAATGTCTTCCTAAAATCATATTTCAACGTTATCTATTCCTACATCTTATATCCTTCATTCTGAGCTTCAGAGGTATTCGGATGATTTCTCCATGATCTAACAGGTCCTTAGACTAAATCTGGAAGCTGAAATTTTGCTAAATCTTGCAGCATTGGAATAGCTAATAACATTCACTGAACATACCTAATGGACTATTCATTTTCATTGATTTGATAGACCTTCCACCGCGTCTCTACAGGTAAAGTGAAAACTAACCTCACCCTCTCACTTGGATCATTGTTTCTTGAAGAGTTCTAGCAAATGAGATAATTTTAACCTTCATTTCGTCCTTTATTGGCGTATCTGCAGTTTGAATCAAGTTCTAGTTCCGTTATAGAAACTATCAATTTATGCCAGTTTATTATCATTATCGGTGAATGTAACTATGAGCTTTAGAACTGTTTCATAAAAAAGATCACTATCCTCCATTGGAAATTTCTCGTAAACTATTGTGAAGGTCGATGAGGAACATCATCTTCATCATGGTTATTAATTTTAAGCTTTACTTTATCTTGGAGCTAACTTCTGAGAAGATTATCTAATCCTACGCGATCTTCAGCACCTGTGTCAGTTCGTTGGAGGGCATTAATACATGTATATCACTTGATGCGCTCCAACAGATTGAGATATTGTTGAGATATGATTATATATTTATATATATATATATATATATATATATATGTTCGAAGTAATCCCCACCTACAGCAATACGTTTTTGTAACCATAACTTCCTCAATTGAAATACTTGTAGTTAGTCGTTTTTGGGAATGCTATCAAGAAAGTGATGAATCGATCTCCTTCTGCGTCATGTAACGTCGAAAATTTTTCTTTAGGTTAATGAATAACCAGAATTCACACATAGCTAAATCAGGCAAGTAGGGCGGATGTGGGATGACTTTCTCCTTATGTCCACGTTGAAAGTCTATGCTTTTCTGTGTCGTGTGTGAAGATGCACTGTCTTGATGCAACATCCCGCGAATGCTGACTGATTCAAGCAATGCAGGTAAACATTTTGTGGTTTACCAATGTACGTTCATTTTCAAGCTTAATTCCTTTCACTAATCATGTACTCTAAGAGAAAACAGCGTATATACCTTTTTTGACTGATCTTCAATTTTCGCAGTGTCTAGGGTTGGGTCATATTCTCGAATCCATGAACTGCTCTCCTGGCTGGTAGATAAATCGAAAAATGGAATGTTTGACCGTCTGTTACGATGTTAGACAGAATACTAAGAATTTATTTTTTATGTGGAAATGCTCATGTAAAATTGAATTGACTGAGGAAGAAATGCATCAACCTCAAAAGATAATAAATATCTTTGCAAACTTACATACACTGTTTGATACTAAAAAGAAATATCACTTGCCCTAACCTCAAATTTGAGACAAATAAAGATCGTCAGGACAACATACGATATATTCTCCCAACTATAGTTTCTGGAAATTTGAATTCTGAGCATAAAGTGAAATATATTTTCGTAAAACATATATCTTCGAGAAACATTTCTATTCATGCTCCTGCTTTGTGCATCTCTCGACTCACAACGTCCTGAATAAACGCTCAGGCTTGGTTAGTGATCAACTTCCTTCTTATGTCCCAAAATGGATTTTGCTTTAGGTTGAAGAACAATCAGAATTCACACATAGCCAAACCAGGCAAGTAGGGCGGATGTGCGATGGCTTTCGCCTTATGTCCACGTTGAAAGTCTATGCTTTTCTGTGCCGTGTGTGAAGATGCACTGTCTTGATGCAACATCCCGCGAATGCTGACTGATTCAAGCACTGCAGGTAAACATTTTGTGGTTTACCAATGTACATTCATTTTCAAGTTTAATTCCTTTCACTAATCATGTACTCTAAGAGAAAACAGCGTATATACCTTTTTTGACTGATCTTCAATTTTCGCAGTGTCTAGGGTTGGGCCATATTCTTGAATCCATGAACTGCTCTCCTGACTGGTAGATAAATCGAAAAATGGAATGTTTCACCGTCTGTTACGATGTTAGACAGAATACTATGAATTTATTTTTTATACGGAAATGCTCATGTAAAATTGAATTGACTGAGGAAGAAATGCATCAACCTCAAAAGATAATAAATATCTTTGCAAACTTACATACACTGTTTGATACTAAAAAGAAATATCACTTGCCCTAACCTCAAATTTGAGACAAATAAAGATCGTCAGGACAACATACGATATATTCTCCCATTGATAGTTTCCGAAATTTTGAATTCTGAGCATAAAGTGAAATATATTTTCGTAAGACATATATCTTCGGGAAACATTTCTATCCATGCTCCTGCTTTGTGCATCTCTCGACTCACAACGTCCTGAATATACGCTCAGGCTCGGTTAGTGATCAACTTCCTTCTTATGTCGACCAAAATGGATTTTGCTTTAGGTTGAAGAGCAATCAGAATTCCTACATAGCCAAACCAGGCAAGTAGGGCGGATGTGGGATGACTTTCTCCTTATGTCCACGTTGAAAGTCTATGCTTTTCTGTGTCGTGTGTGAAGATGCACTGTCTTGATGCAACATCCCGCGAATGCTGACTGATTCAAGCACTACAGGTAAACAGTTTCTGGTTTACCAAGGTACGTTCATTTTCAAGTTTAATTCCCTTCACTAATCATGTACTCTGAGAGAAAACAGCGTATATACCTTTTTTGACTGATCTTCAATTTTTGCAGTATCTAGGGTTGGGTCATATTCTTGAATCCATGAACTGCCCTCCTGGCTTGTAGATCAATCGAAAAATGGAATGTTTCACCGTCTGTTACGATGTTAGACAGAATACGATGAATTTATTTTTTATAGGGAAATGCTCATGTCAAATTGAATTGACTGAGGAAGAAATGCATCATCCTCAAAATATAATAAATATCTTTGCAAACTTACATACACTGTTTAATACTAAAAAGAAATATCACTTGCCCTAACATCAAATTTGAGACAAATAAAGATCGTCTGGACAACATAAGATATATTTTCCCAACTGTAGTTTCTCGAATTTTGAATTCTGATTATAAAGTAAAATAAATTTTCGTCAAACATATATCGTCTATCCATGCTCCTGCTTTGTGCATCTCTCGACTCACAACGTCCTGAATATACGTTAGTGATCAACTTCCTTCTTATGTCGACCAAAATGGATTTTCAATAGCAAGGTAGCTCTTACCATATAGAAATAAATTTTATCAGATTTTTCCAGAGCGAGGTCTTGCCACAGTTTTGTCTCTCATAATTCCAAGATGCCCTTTCCGTAAAGGCATATAGCATATCATTCTTATGTGAAATAAAACCCTTTTACGGCATTGATTTCAGATTATAGACGCTATATTAAGTAATCAGGCCCGAACAAATGTTCCTAATAGGGGAAAATAAAGAGGGCATCAAACTACGGAGAATAGCGTGACCAATATGATGAGACAGTTGCAATATATTTTTATTATCCACTCATAATGCAGTTACTTTCGTGTGCTACAGTTTCGATTTTTATTATATTTACTATCGTAAAAATCTATTAATGGTGTGGTCGGCAGCTTGTTATGTCTTAAGAAAAACATGATGCGTTTCTGTATCAAGAAACGTTGAAATTCAATAATATCCATGTTATTCTGAAATGAATCTAACGCGATCATTTTGAAACTTCCGTTTTTTTATACTCTATACTATAAGGATTAATTTCAATTAAATTAGGATCGAATCGAAAAGGAAACCCGGCAAGCTACATCTTGAAATAATGTATTCTTTGATCTTTCAAATTGTTCAATTAAACTTAAATATCATCATTTTCGTTTTCACCTTTTTACGTCATTGAAAATTTAAATCTAGTGACAAAGTTAACGTGATTTAAAATGTAATACTCATAAGTATACTTTAAGTTACCAAATCCTTTCGTCTGCATTCAAAAAGCAAATATTTTCATTTTGTCGCCGACATATCAGTTAATACATAAATATAAAATTCAGAGATTTGCCGAAACAGTATCGAATTTAAATGTTATTTCTTCCATGAAACAAAAATATCAACGCTCTCCGATATCATAATCACTCACTGAGAAATGGATCGTATTACCCTGAAGCAGACAAGAATGATTTTGCTAAGTCAGGCAGTTCCGACCAGTTCATAAATCAACTTAGACACAGTTAAATTCATCAATTGCTTAGTCGTTTGCAATATTAAATACAATCCATTAGAATTCGAAAAGTTCAGAAAGAAGACAAATTACTGCCTTAGAGACGTATCATGAAAAATACCAGTCATTTTGAATACTTCCCCAAAGATTTTGTACAGCAGCTTCGTCTACGCTTACTTGAAAGTGGCGGGGAATAATTGATTGAGTGAATGCAATTCAATATTTATGGAAGATGCGGAATTTTTCAACTAATAACGGAATATCTCTTAGTGTTATGCGAAAATAGAATACAATGACAAAATGGGTAATAGGAAAACGTATAGGCCGCTTCAAATTAAAACCAAGCATGCATCGATTTATCAACTTGCAATTACAGTTTCATATAATTGATGAGAATTATAAATTAGAAAGCCGTTTTGAGGAGTAATGTACCCACCGTGGCCTATGCGATCGAATCCCTAATTCAGGTTTTCATTCTAAAAATTCGCATAGACGTTCTTCAGGATTTCCCATACGTAATGGTGGTGACACCACGTATCTCTTATGGCTGTATTGCTGGGTGGGGTTGCAGCTTCAAAAAGAAATCCCAACTCAAGTTATTACTGGGGCGTCTCGCTCTACACTTACTGCAGCCCTGATACTGATACAGGGTCTTGTTTCTCCTCACTTGATGATTAAGGCCAACAAGAATGGCTACGTACAGAACACATCTCCTTTCCCGAAATGAGTATACTTAAGTGCCCCTGTTGGTTCTCAGATGCCACCAAAACTCCTCAAGGAGTAAGTTGGACAATTAAAGGACATTCCATATGTCTTGCAGGCTTGCTGCAGTTTTTCAAGCAGAAATAATCGCAATTCACTCTGTGCTAATCTTCTGCTCGAGAGGTTTCGCACGAAAGCCAAGAAAAATAACCAAGTTCTACTGAAAGGATTGACTTCTGACAATCACATGCGCTTAAAGTGCAGAAATACCAGTTAAGCCTAGTCAGATTATGGAAGGAAAGACTGCAAGAATATAGTGGAATCATTGGCACCCATGAGACTGTCTTGGGTGGCCAGGAGCCTAGCTCCGTGGGTGAATCTTTGCGCTGTAAGAGAATTCACTCAAACTCTCAAGACTGCACCTAAAAGACGGTGTCACTGTACTATCGTTTCAAAAGTCTCGTAAATGAGTTAGGATTGAGAGAACTCCTCGTGCAGACATAATCAGGCTTATGGACCTTGGATCACACAAACTGGAACTGAAGGAGCTCATTAAGCTATCATCCTCGAAACTTCTCACATTTTAAAAAGGAAAGAAGCATGTAGGTGAAACCTAAGGAGCCACCACAATAGACCAGTGGTAATATGAAGCAATTTCGATATCTCAGCCCAAGCATGTTCAATGCAGTTCATAACTGAAGGACGTGCTGGCCATTGCATTCTTTGATTCGATACAAATTTATTTTTTGTAAAAGCTGCGTTACGCAGTCGACTAAAATAAGCTTGTTACAAACATCATGAAAGGGTTCAATGACAACATCATACCTATTCCACTCCAAATACAAATACCTGCACCTGCCCACTTTTTCTCCGAGTCTTTATACGTCCATTAGAAAGATATAAACTAATGAATAATAAAATAAAACAAGTTATTATGTTTTAACTATCACTAATTTATTGATGTAAAGAATGACAAAATTTTACATTGGTTGGACCGGTTTCGGACATACGTCCATTATCAACAACAAGCTAATGAAAACTGAATACTCATGTACAATACAGGAATTACCATCGATAAAATTCTAGTAGAGGTCACAGTTACTTGAATAATGGTGATTGGTAGGTAATTAAGTCTAGCTGGTCGTTAAGGAGCTTAACCCTTTCTACCCTAGATGCCTTGAAAATTTCCATTGATTCAAAGAAATTGAGTTTATAAGATTTATCACAGTAATGAAGAATTTTTAGCTGTTGAAGTTCTGGAAAAGGATGACATTCATTCAGACAATGTGCAGCTAAAGCTGAATCATATTTCTGATGTAGGAATGACCGGAAATGTTCTTTGTATCTAGCCTTGAAAGAGCGTCCTGTTTGACCTATATAAAAGGAATTGCACTCAGAACATGTTAATTGGTATACTCCTGATTTTTCGAATTTATCGGTTTTATCTTTTGTGTTGAAAAGCAGGCCTGACAATTTGCTAACTGGTTTGAATGCAATATGAACTTTTTTACTATCAGACAAAACTCTAGCAACCTGTTCTGACGTCTTTCCAAAATATGTTAGAGACATAAATTTTTCGGGCTTTTCTCTCTTGGATTAGGGATATATCATGTTGAATGTGTTGTTGCGTATTTTTCAATTAATTAAACTCTATCGCTTCTATATCGAAGCCGTTGTTCTCTGCTATTAACATAATGGTGTTAAATTCTGATTTTCGGTCCATGTCCGATAAAGGCAAATAAATCGCTTTGTGAATCATGGATTTGAAGGCTGCTATTTTTTGAGAATACGGGTGAAATGAATCTATGGGTATGACATTATCCGTGTACGATGGTTTTCTGAAGACATTAATTGATAAACGGTCATTATTCTCCCCGGTAATTGTTAGATCTGAGAAATTGATTTTACTATCGACTTCCGTTTCTACTTTGAACTTAATTTTAGGATGTATGTTATTAATGAAATTCAGGTAGATTTCTAGTTGTCTATTCGTTCCAATGAAACAGGCTAAAATGTCATCAACATATCGGTACCAAAATAGAATATGCCTTTTTGTCAAAGGTGACGTCATAATTTTAGTGTTTTCCAAAGTAGACATGAAAATTTCAGATAGAAGGGGACTGAGGGGTGAAACCATAGCTAAACCATTATTTTGTGAATATATCTTATTATTGAACTGAAAATAATTTTGGGTCAAGCATAAATCAAACACAGAAATTAACTCATCTTTACAGACCACGTTGAGATTTCTTGCCTCTAGAATACTCGATATTAAGGGGACACATTCTGTTACAGGTATATTCGAAAACATATCATCTACATCTAATGATATTAATTTTGCGGTTGGTGGCATGAGGAAATTATTTATTTTATTCGATAATTCTCATGAATTTTTTATACTATATTGTGAATGAAAATCTGAAATTGATTTGAATTTGGTATTTAGTTGCTTAGCAAGTATTTGTGTTGGACTATTGATATATGACACCACTGGACGAATGGGGTTATTTTCTTTATGTGTTTTAATGAGACCATATAATCTAGGAATTCTAGGATTCATTATAATCCATCTGTTTCTCTCGAAGCTACTAAAAAGTGATTGCATATCATTAGCGGCTGCTCTAAGTTGTTTCTGTATAAGTGGTGTTGGGTCTTTATGAACGCTTCTTTATTAATGAAATCTTCCATTTTTTCCTCATATTGTACTTTTGGAATAACAATTATAGCATTCGACTTATTTGCTCGCGTGATTACGAATTTTCAGAAATTTTGCGTTTGATAGTTTCGATTAAAATTTTATTTTTCGAGTTAGTTTGATTTTTATGGTTCTCTAAAATTCTCTCAATTTTTGCCTTTTCAAAATTGCCAGTATTTAAGGTTCTCATTAAAATTTCGGATTCAACGGCTAATGTTTCTAAAGAGTTAGTCTGTATTTTAGGAACAAATTTAGGACCTTTGGAAAGAAGATCTGTTTCTTTTTCGTTGAATTGAACATCACATAAATTAACAACCCTTTGACTTCCCCAAGAATTAATTCTATCTATTTTACGTGACTCAAGTGTGACTGAAAATTTTGATTTGAGTGATTTTAATTTTCTAGACTGTCTATGAAATTTTTTGAATATGGAAATACTAATTTTAGATCTAATTGTATCTTCTAAAATATCAAATTCTAAAGAATGTGATTTAAAACTGAGTTCTGAGTGCAAGACCTTAAGGTAGTGCTGAATGACATACCTTTTATTATAAAGATGTTTACATCCTTCTTTTATCCAAATGATCTTCGCTGCTTGGATTGCTTTATATGACGATGAAGATACACTATTCGTTTTGATATTCACATATCTTGGTGTAATATTAAACTTCAGACACTGTTTGTTGAACCACAAGTCCTGTGAACAATGACTGTACTTCTCCATGAGTTTGGCGTATAGGTTGGCTTGAACTGCTACACAAGCATCTTTCAAATAATTGATCGATGAATCCTGAACTACATGATAGTTGATATTCATAATGAATAATAAAATAAAACAAGTTACTATGTTCTAATGTTTTAACTATCACTAATTTATTGATGTAAAGAATGACAAAATTTTACATTGGTTGGACCGGTTTCGGACATACGTCCATTATCAACAACTCTACTACCATTTTATTGAAGGTAATTCCTGTATTGTACATGAGTATTCAGTTTTCATTAGTTTGTTGTTGATAATGGACGTATGTCCGAAACCGGTCCAACTGATGTAAAATTTTGTCATTCTTACATCAATAAATTAGTGATAGTTAAAACATAGTAACTTGTTTTATTTTATTATTCATTATAAATATCAACTATCACGCAGTTTAGGCTTCATCGATCAATTATTTGATATAAGCTAGTTTCCCATTCATTTATGCTCCATAAAATTCTTTCGGAAGCTCTCAATCATAGGTATTTCCTTCGATATTTCGAAAATATCACTGATTTTTATTATTATAGTTTCGCATATTCGTATTTGATCATTCAAAAACCGAAATTGAGTAATTTTCGTAAAATAATTAAAACTCATTTTAATGAATGCATGATGTTTCTTTCTAATTATTTTATTATACGTTTTCATCTCAATAAAAAGAACAATTTTCTAACTAAAATTGCCTTGTGTATATGTAATATCTGCAAAAAGGTACTCATATAAATATTCAGATTCATATTACATAACATGTTCCAAGAAAAGCGTGTTCCCAACAGGGTAGAAAAAATTAATTTGCATTCATTCCGCCTGGCAAGAGCAGCTTTCTGCACTCATTTATAGAAAGTGTTAAACACATTTACCAACCTATTTCGGAAGGCGAGCTATTTGTTCGGTGTCGTATTTCAAATTATTGAAAAAATGCGGGCAGGGACTATATCGGAAGATAAAATGTTATTATTTTGAAACATAATATGCAAACGTGACTTCCCTCGTGTGAGGAAAATTTTATATTTTCACCGAGAACCGCGATATTTCTCGAGGTGAGCGTCTGTTCTCCTACAAAAGCAATAATAATAGATGCAACTTTATATGCTTTTATAAATTGTGTATTTGAGACTTCATTCGGGGCTGATGGTTTTGGAGTACATGTATTCGACAAAGAAGGGCACGGTATTGTTTATATTTTCAAGCAGGAAGAAATTTTTCCTGCTAACATTTTCTTGCTAATATATTAAAAATCTCAGGAACTCATTCCAGAACATAAGAGCACATAATTTAATTCCCATTCCTTGTTTCGAGTAGCGCGAGATCTTGTTTCCTTATAAATTAGAATCTTATATTCTTATTTTCCAGAAGAAATGATTAGTGACTTTGTGTTTTGATCAATTCTCTAAAACTTGATATTGCTAATATGCTGTAAATAATTTCAACCAACCCTGCTAAATCCACATTAGTTCTCTGATTTTTATTCCTATAAAATAATGCGTAGGTAAAAATACGTGAGCTTATCCTTACTCAACAGAAAATACGAAAGAATCTTAAGCAACAAGCAAGTATTTTCTAAAATCAACCCTTCTCCTGTTCTATTTTTCAGCCCTATCTGAGCTTCATAATATTTCATCAATCAGGTTTGTGGTACTTTAAAGGCTTATCAGATCTTAATTCTTCTAATATCAAGAGTGACAAAATTAATGTATAATGTAAACAATCTAATGACCATAACAGCTAATGGTATAATTATTAGAGCCATAAAAACAAAGGTACAATAATTTTTTTGAAGATTAAGTTTTTGTTGGTGAAATCATTCTTGTATGCTGGTTCCTATTCAGAATATTTCTCTACCCACAGTAACTGAGAGGTCTTTTCATCACTAGTGAAATGTAACGCCTTCCTATAATTTATCAGATTATATTTTTTCAATTTAGCCAGAAATATCACATGTATTTCAATTAATTAGAGTTTAAAAAGTGATCACCGAACATTATCTGCTCATTTGCGTGAAACAGATATGTATTGAACCTGCCAAAATTACCCTACCATAATTATTTTCAGCGTTTTCATCTCGACTAATATTCAAACGAATACTTTCGCATAGTCGTCGGGCATTATCCATTGAATAATAATTTGTTCTATGAAAATAAACTCGGTTTTATAAGCACATCGTTGAAATGGATATATTCAGGTACTGAATATGTTAATATTACATTCAAATATAATTTTAATTAAATACAGGAAATATATATCATAATTCCGTTCGGAGATTTCTCTCGAAATTATTATTTTGAAAAACTCTCATTAACATAGTTTATGTATCGAAACGTAACGAATTGTTAACAGAACCCCATAATGCTACACTTCACAATTTTCCTCTAATTACTGGAATCTGATTGCCTTAATTTGAAACTTACTATCACGGATTGTTTTTCACAAATATGTTTTTCGATCTTTTGGAATACGTAATTTCATGAGCAAACTATGAATAGCACTTGTATTGGTTCCAGCTAATAAATACACTCCCCACAAAAATTCTAGCTTCACCCTACTTTAACGTTAATACTATATGAATTTTTAGGTTGGTCATTCAAGAGTCGCTTGGTAACTTTCAGAAGTGTAAAATAATAAGATATCATTCAAAAGAAATGAGTTTATGATGGAAAATATCCTCAATTTTCGAGTTAATGAAAAATCAAAAAATTCTAGCATCTTTAAACATTCGCGAAGAAACCAATCAACTAGCATCGAATGGTTACTAATCATTTTCAAAATCGAGTGTTTCCTCCCCGGGCCCTAGTTACTGCCAGTATACGTCTCGGAAGCCCCTCAAACAAATTTTGGATGTATTCTTCACTCACTGAGTTCCAAATTTCAGGAAGCAGATTTTCTAGTTGTTGAAGTGCTCTACAAAGCATCCCACGTTGCTGAATTTGCTACCCCATGTTGTCCCAAACATGTTCTATGGGATTCAAGTCGGGACTTCTGGCTGGCCATGTTACAATATAAATTTCGGCATTTTGCAGAAATTCTGTAACTACCCTAGCTGCATGAGGCCGAGCATTATCATGCATATAAATAAAGTTTTCGCCAATCAATGGGCCAAAGGGTACAACATGGGTTTCAAGGAGATCTGCGATGTATCTGGCCGCTGTCATTCTTCCATTATTCGCTAGGACTAACTCAGTTTGACCATGGAAAGAAATGCCTCCCACACCACTACTGAGCACACTCCGAAGTTTTCTGTTTGCCGGATATTGCATTGCTGATACCGTTCCCCAGATCGTTTGTATACAGGCGTATGCGTCTATCATTTGATACCAGACAGAACCTGGACTCGTCGGAAAAGAGAATATTCGACCATTCTAGAATAACCCAACTTGCATGTTCCCTCGCAAACTGAAGTCTTGCAACTCGATGCTCTCTGGTGAGACGCGGGCCGGTAGAAGCCACCCTTGGTCTGATATCGTCTTCTCTGAGCCAGTTTGCAATGAAATATGCACATTTCTGGAAAGTGCAAGTTCATTTTGTAGCATTCTAGTTGTACAGTGCCGAACTCTTAGTGCAGTTAAACGAAGCCAACGATCATCAACTGGTGTTGTTATTCGATTTCTTCCCTATCCGGCCCTTCTTCCATATTCCCCTGTTTCGTGGTACCGATTAATTGCTCTTGAAATAGTGCTTTGGTTAACATTCAACAAGTGAGCCACGTAACTAACGTTGGCTTAGCCCCTCCTCTAGAATTGTTACAATTCTTACCACTTCATGATGACTCAAATAGCGTCCAGGACGTTCAACAGCCATTACAATAAATTCAAAGATTCAAAAATCAACACGAAATACAGAAAACTTACATTAATTTAGCGTGAAAACTCATTCTTGTTTCAGACGTGTTTGAGATCATATGGAAACAAATGTTACTACATAGAAAAGATTTTTCCCCCTCATCTGTCCAAAAACATATGTTTACAAAGAAACTGCGATCGAGCTGCTTAATCGATTGTGGAATTCAGAATACCAGGCATGCGACAATTTTTGTGGTGTGTGTATATTGCCTACTATTTTACGTGAAAAATGTTATAAACAACAAATATTTCATTGTACTACACTGTGAGACAAAAAGATCCGGAAATTTGAAATAAAACGCAAAAATCTTAATCTACTTCAATATTTATCGAATCTCCTTCAAAATATGCTCCATTTGAAGCGATACACATGTGGCGTTATTTTTTCCAATAATCGAAACATTTTTATAGGCGCTTTCAGGGATGGACTTCAGTTCCTTCTCCGAATTTTCTTTCATGACGCCTATGGAACCAAATCTGGTTCCCCGGAAGGGCAATTTCAGTCTGGAGAAAAGAAAAAAGTTACAAGAAGCTAGATCAGGCGGATGCTCGATGGTATTGATCGAGTGTTTGGTCTTAAAGTCGTAAATAACCGTGGCTCGATGAGATGGTGCGTTATCGTCATGCAAAATGTACGAATTGTTTTGCTTCAAATCCGGTTGTTTATGGCGAATATTTTCACTCAAACGTCTCAAAACGGTTAAATAGGTATCCTTATTGACCGTTTGACCTTTCGAAACGAATTCATGATGAACCACACCACGAATATCCAAGAAAACAATCAGCATCGTTTTGATTTTCGAACGACTTTGGCGAGGTTTTTTCGGTTTGGGCTCATTTTTTCCCACCCATTCCGATAATTGTTGACTTGTTAGTGTGTCGTTTTCATAGACCCATATCTCGTCAACAGTTATGATCCGTCCCATGAACGTGGGATCAGAATTAGCACGATCTAGCATTTCTGTAGCTACCTGCATCTAGTACTGTTCTTGAAGAAAATTTAGCTCTATGGAAACGAGTCGAGCGGCGGCGCGCCGCATGCCCAATTGGTTCACCAAACTCAAATGAGCGGTTTCACGAGAGATTTTGAGATCACGAGCTATCTCTTTAACACTGGCATGACATTGTCGTCAGTTGAAGAGGTCGAAGGTCTTCCGGAACGAGGCAATTCTTCAACGATCTCCCGACCGTCTTCAAAGGCTTTGTACCACTCGTACACTTGGGTTTTCGATGAAACAGAGTCTCCATAAGCCTTTTGCAGAATTCGCAACGGTTCAGCACAAAATTTGCGACAAACCCTTCGTTCAATATGTTTTTCCCTTGTTAAGTTCACAGAGTACCACTGAGGTCGACTGGTTTCAACAGTCACAAGCAAACTAGTTGACGCTCATGCTTGCCATATAATTAAGGACAGTCGTACCAACATACAGAAACTTGAAATACTTGGAAATACTCAACGCGGGCAATTTAAATGAGAATTTCCAGATACTTTTTTCTCGCAGTGTATATATACATATATACATATATATTTATATATATATATATATATATATATATATATATATATATATATATATATATATATATATATATATATATATATATATATATATATATATATATATATATACAGGCTGAAACAATTTTGGAGATGTTATAGAAATCGTGAAAAATATGGTCTAATCCCACCACATAGTTATTCCAAAACAAAACCAGTACGATCAAATTTATCTGGGGTACGGTCCCCGCCAAACGAGTGGAAATAGTCGTAGAATCATTTTCGAGAAGCAATTCGTGGCATTTTGTACTCTCCTGTATCTTCGTTGTGGAACATCCGGACGTTATAGATTCGTTTTCAAAGGTTGAATCTTTGATTTTTTCAGTCGGCCAATTCACGTTTCTCTACAATATATTTGGGATTATTTTAATTATATATTATGTAATGATATAATATACACAATTTTCTGCGGATCAACGAGTATTCAAATGATACATTAAACATGATCTACGCACAACCAAATTTATATGGAATCACCCGATATTTTGAATAGTACCTCAGAGTTTTTGGAAATTTCGAAGGATTGTTAGAATTGATCTTTTTTGAAATATTTCAATTGAAAAAAAGAAATAAATTAAGGTTCATTTTAAGAGGGAAACAAATCAAAGAGAATAAGAGACTCTTTCCGCATGTAGCAAAAAAAAATTCAAAATTGTTTTCTCACGGATTAGGTGTTTTTTCTCGGCTTCAGTAGCCTGTATTACCTCTTTTCTGCCCGGATACAAGCCTGAATCCGTCTGGACAAGCTTTGGATAAGGTTTTCGACCTCCTCTGGGGTGATAATCTGCCACTCTTCTGTGGCGGCTTGGATGAGCTGTTGTGGGGTTCTTGGATTATCCTGGCGTGATCTAATTTTCCCCTCTGCGATTATCCCATGAATGTTCAATAGAATTTAGGTCTGGAGAGCAAGCTGGCCAGTCCAAAATAGCGATTTCCTCTGTTCCAAGACAATGTCGCGCGAGGTTACTGGTATGTGGATGAGCATTAACTTGCATAAAAGTGAAATTCTCACCGTGGACACCTCGCCAGAGTCTCACTATGGGCTCCAGCACTAAGTCCACGTAATTTCTAGCCGATGCACTTGCAGGAAACGAAATCAAATCTGTTTTTCCTCCCAGCATAATTCCACTCCAACACATCGCACTGTCCCCTTGGTATTTCCGAATTTGTCTTGCTACTCGGAGTCTAGCTTGTCTACCACGACCATTAAAAACCTGAATCCGTCTGTCATCTGATCGAATACCAATTCTGGTCTCATCCGAAAAAATAGCATTTCGCCAATTCTCAATATTCCAATTTTGGTGCTCGATACACCAATTAAGTCTGTTAATTTTTTGTTGTCTGATTAGCTCAGAACTCTTAAGGGCCTTCTGCTGTATAAACCCCTTGAAAGAAGTGTTTGACGTATCGTTTCGACTATTACACTGATGCCTGTTGCTTCCAAAAATTGCATTTGGAGTGTGGGGTGCCGCGTAGGTTTCTGAAATCACCCCCTGTGATATCCCCATTGTGGCCGCTATATCCATTCCTGTCACCCCTTCTTCAACGAGAGCAATTATTCGACCCCTTTGCACATCGGACAATCCAACGTAAGGCATTTTCAATTATGATTATAGGCTTTCTTAAATTTTGAAATTTACAGTTTCAGATCTCAGTAACGACTGAGTACAATATCCCGAGCATGTGGTGATAATCCAACATTTCTTATCATACTATCAAGTTTTTCACAACAAAAAACTTCATTCTTCACAATTAGTCAAAGATCCATCGTTAAAAACAATCAATAACGTGAAATACCGAGTGATTCCATATAAATTCAGTTGTGTGTATGTTTACGAAACACAATGTTGCTAGTCTAGTTCCTTATTATCACTAAAATAGTAATGTTTACATAAATAAATATGAATATTATGGTGCGGTGAAATAGTTCTCTGTTTTGTAAACTTCATTTTTCATCAATGTCAAAATGAAAAAATTGAAGCCCAATATGAAAAATAATGTGTCAAAAAAGTTACGTAGTCGAGTTTATCGATATTAAGGCGGTTGAAAAGCGGGCGAGCGGAAAGATTTTTCACATAAAAAGAATGCTATATGGAATCCTACAAAATCGACTTCAAATTGGGGATGCTCGCAAGAAAAAAAGCAACCAACCGCAGGAAGAAATTGAGCGATAAACACACCCGTTTTCCGGGCAAAACACAAAACCATCCGACCAATCTAATATTCTTTGTGGTTATCTTAACAAAAGAGTTTAATAGACTAACTGAATCGATTTAACGAACTTCCATTTATGTTATAGTCATTTAGAAAATGTAATTAGATTTGAATTGAAATTCTCCCAACGAACTAAATGCTCTTTATTATCATGCCTTCCTTTTTTCACTTTTGCAGAAATTTCACGCTTCAGAATGAAATCGTCAGAAGAATGTTTTTGGCTAATTGCACACGATGAGAAAGATTTTTGCCTCGTGGATGTAATCAACCAGATTTAGAAGTGTCTGGAATTTAGTCAATATATCGCGTTCTATTCTCTATTTGAGAGATTACAAAGGTGCTCAGAATAATAATTAACTATTTGCTGCTTTACTAAAAATTAGACCGTTAGATGAGATTCTCACATTGACTCCGCACATACAGTCCAAATAGTCTGCCAATACATCAGCAATATATAACATGTAATACATCATATAGATCTCAGTTCACTTTGTACAAATTATCATGTAAACATGATAAACTCTCCTCATAATAAGGTTCAATTAACATACAAATATGTCTTTATTCAGAATAAATTTATGATACATCCCTTACATTCTTGGTGCAATTCAATTCTATTTTATAGAATAATGAGATCAAAGCAAATATGGTTTTATTTCTAGATACCACCGATTTTTTTCCATCCAACATTAAATTAATAATGAAACCCATTTTTCTTTTCATTTCAGTTAAACGAACTTTGTTTTCCATTTTTATTCTCCAAATCATTTCGCTCGGTTCAAAGAAAATGAATTTTCTATATGCGATGGCTTTGAAAATGAGAGAACAAGGTAATTAAAAGTTCTGTTCTATTGAGGACAGAGTGAGTAACAGGTTATGTGATAGATTCCCTGCAGGAACACTATTAAAATTCTTGCCCTGATTTATTTCAGCGAAATAAAGTGAAAAGAGGAACGAGGTAGTGTAAATGGCACTGCGATACTTTGGAAGCAACTCAATTTCCCATATATTGTCTAAAACGTAAAGAATTTGATGACCTTCAGGAACGTTGTCAACTTTCATTGCCAGAATGAAAAATATTTCAACTTTTTTTTTAGATATACTTTCATACCTATCATTCATTTTTCTTTACAGAACATCATCATATTTTTGTTGGAGACTTGAGTCCAGAAATAGAAACACAAACTTTGAAAGAAGCTTTTGCTGCATTTGGAGAAATATCGTGAGTACTTTTTTATGTCCTTATATAATCATTCTTTGTTATTGAGATAATGAACACAATTTCAATAATTTTATTGAGGAGGTCGTTACTTGATGAAAATCGATATACATATCTTCAATGAAATGAAACTGGTTTTTAGATTTTAACTATATTAACAAAACTATGTGGTGAAACCGGTTTCCCGGTTTCATCACATTGTGGCTTCATCAGATAGATAGAAACTAATGAACAGAAATATTCCTTATAAATTCTTATTTCCTACTTATTAATACATTAGGTACAAGTACAAGGGGTATGTTGGAAAACCCATCGGAGTTGCTTAAAGGAGAAGGATTTAGATCGAATTGACTATAAAGTAACCTATCTGAATTCTTTTCTTTGTTAATCTCTAAAATTTCCCAATTGAGTTTTTGTCTGTTATTTTCATTATGTTAAATTTTGAAATTATCATTGAAGTTATAGTTTTCTTCGAGTAAGTGATAAGAATAATGGGAATCTCATTTATGATGATTAAAACTACGTTTGTGCTCGGATTATCTAACTTTGAAATTTCTTAAGGTTCTATCAATATAAATTTTACTACAACCTTCGCTAGACAGTTCATAAACATCGGATTTATTACCTTAATCAATTTCAGATTTGGAGTTTTTGACATGTCGGCATAAAGAATTATCAGTTCGGAATGCTATATTGAAATTATAATGCGAGAGGAATGATTTATTTTCAGACTAGGATTACCAATATAAGATGAACTGTTGTATTTTGTGTTAGAACTTTTAAGTAACACAAAATACAACAGCTTAACTCGTATAATCTCGAAAACAAGAACACAAGTTCATTCAAATAAAACTATCGACGCAAAAGAATGGCATAGATTAATATTATTCCATATTATAGTGGATGTCCCTTCACTGTGTTATCCATAACTTTATTCCCATTGATTTTATTGAAGAAATATTATATATATATATATATATATATATATATATATATATATATATATATATATATATATATATATATATATATATATATAGAGACTCTTTTCGCATGTAGTAAAAGAATTGTTTTCTCACGGAGTAGGTATTTTTTTCTCGACCTCAGTAGCTTTGTATTATCTCTGTATTATCTCCTTTGGCCCTGATAAAAGCCTGAATCCGTCTAGGCATGCTTTGGATTAGGTTTTCGACCTCCTCTGGGGTGATATTCTGCCACTCTTTCGTGGTGGCTTGGATGAGCTGTTGTGGGTTCTTGGATTATCCTGGCGCGATCTAATTTTCCCTTCAAGATTATCCCATAAATGATCAATGTCTGGAGAGCGAGCCGGCCAGTCCAAAATATCGATTCCCCTCATTCCCTGGTATGCGGAGAAGCATGTTCTTGCATAAAAGTGAAATTCTCACCGTGGCCATGAGTCTCACTATGGGCTCCAGCACTATGTCCGCGTAATTTCTAGCCGTTAACTAGCAGGAAACGAAATCAAATCTGTTTTGCCTTTTAGCATAATGCCACCGCAAAACATCACACTGCCCCTTTGGTATTTCGGAATTTGACTTACTGCTCGGAGTCTATCTCGTCTTCCACGCCCCCATAAAACCCGAATCTGGCAGTCATCTGATCGAACAGCAATTCTTGTCTCATCCGAAAAAAGAACATTTCGTCAATTCTCAATATTCCAATTTTAGTGCTCGATACACCAATTAAGTCTGTTAATTTTTTGTTGTCTGGTTAGCTCTGGAACTCTCAAGGGCCTTCTGTTTTATAAACGCTTCTTGCAATTTGGCACAAAAAGCGGTCTTGGTCTTCTGAGCATACAGCTTGTATCGAGGTTCTACAAAAAAAGTTTTTAAAAGTCATCTTCAATAAGGAAAATACTTACTCTACTTCACGTCTGTATGATGAAGCTCGGATCTTGGATATTCGTCAAATGTTTGCATTCTCATGTATAATACATTTGTATCGGAATGCATACTTACTGGAGGAGTTTCATCATACTTATAATACCAGACGGGAACATAAATTTTATATGACACATCGTGCAGATAAATCCATTGTCCAGTTAAATTTTTCTTTCTTGGGGCCCAGACTGTTTATTGCTTTGGCATTGTCAATTAGAAATGTTACTGATATGAGGAAGTTTAAATTAGAGCTGAAGAAGATTATCCTTTGTAATGGTAGGGATAAAATTCATGACATCATGGAGTTGAGAAATTAATATATTTTTTGTTGAATCTGAGTTTTCTGTTTGAGTTTTGTTTTCACTCTTTATTTTGTTTAGCGGATCAGTGTCGGTGTGTTAGGTTTACTTAAGGAAAAAATTAGATTTGTACACTGCAGACAGTCATATGACTTTGCAGTTTTATGTTTATTGTCAACAACCTGGTTTTCACAACTTTTGTACACACAAAATTGTATAGAAAAATATTATTATTATTATTATTATTACAAGTGTTCTTCCTACGACTTCTTCTAGGCCTATTTTGCAGGGATTGTAGCTCCACGTATCAGGAGTAGGTTTTTGAAATCACCTTTTGTGATACCCCCATTGTGGCCGCTATATCTCTTTGTGTCACCCCTTCTTCAACGAGATCAATTATTCGACCCTCTGCACATCGGACAATAAAAACTTTATATATATATATATATATATATATATATATATATATATATATATATATATATATATATATATATATATATATATATATATATATATATATATATATATATATATATATGCTCATCTGCTGAATGCCGTTTTCGATTTGATCGACGTTTTGTGAAAATATGACTCTTTCATAATCTCTTGAATCAATTGAAATCGTCTCATAATATCTGTTTTAATACTAAATTATGCTAAACCTACATATGGTATTTATGAACAATAAGTTATTGTAAATTGAATGAAACACCCTTTGTGATCACAAAAAATACAAGGGATGTTCGTCACAAAATGTCAATTGATTCGAAAACGGTTCAATAAAGGCATATACTAATCTACAGAAACTCACTTCATTTGAGGTTTACACGTTCGAAAATTATGATGAAGAATGCGTTCTACTTAGAACAGAACTGCTTTATGAATATAATGGAGCAGCCTATATATTTTAATCAGGAAATGAAGTAAATTAGCATTTTTCTCTTTATATGAAGTGTATTCAACAGAAACAAAGTTACTGACCGACTACACACTAAATGGGAACTGATATATACTGCGTGTTCACGATATGTGACTTTTTCTGAAATGGCGCACCCAATTCATTTCAACGAAAAGAGGTTTCATTATTAAGTACTCTCACACATGTGTAGCTTTTTAGGTACAAGAATACTGAAGAAATAAGATAATGAAATATAGGGTGTGGCATTCTTGTAGGGACGAGCCGGGTTGGTCACATGTCCAAAATTATATTTGTACACAAATACCATAAAATTATCCTCACTCTTTACATGGTACAGAGAGTTGGTGAGCGTAATTCACTCATATTAACACGAAACCGTCTGAAAGGCATAAGCGCTCCAGGGGTCTTCCTTTGTCAGGATTTCGATATTTGGATTTCTATATAACATTGACAGGAAAAAACAAAATATTTTATTAGTACTTGCTTTCAGAGAGATTGTTGATATACACGCGCGAGCGTTTATTAATTCAGTATACTATACTAGTTTCAATGATATGGATATGATTTATGAAACAAATACTTTCATCAAATAATAATCAAGCAACGTCAAATGCAGCATTCGATCCCGAACGTTTTTTATAATAATAAAATACACCAGGTGCAACGATATGAATGAAAGTGGTAGCATGGAAAAACGTCATGCAGGTAATTCTAGAATAGTTATTCGCCAAATAAGGTGGAACTACCGCACCGTCCGTATTCGTTCAAAAACAGTCTCGAGCATAAGATGCACAAATTTTTAATCAAACTGCCAAAAATCGATAGTAGTAGGTCAACTCTTCTTCAGACATCCTTGGAGAGTGCTTGGATTGACACTTGGGAGATATTGTATATTGATGACTGGTTCGATAACACTTGTTATTCCAATTATGAAAACACTAACACATAAGTCTAGCTTGTTTAGTTCATAAAATATCTTAGTTTTACTTGAAAATTATCGATTTTTGCTTTCTGAAAAAATTGATATATCTCGAGAACGGCGGAGCTACCAGAATAATGAAATGAATAATTTGCAAACCAGAAACCATGCGGGACATAACTCATATCCGACTGAATCTCAGTCAGTATGCAGAGTGCTCTTTTTTCCGCCTCACATTTCGAAACGAAGAAACAACGGAAACTACGTTTTTTCAAATTGTAATCCATATTTTTTTTCAATTCATTAGATTTGCCGTGAAAAACTAAATAAAGTTCTCCATACATACCCTGTATCTGAGATTTCAAGTTTTCAAGTTATGGCGAGAAAACGAATTTTACCTACTTACCTAAAGTTGGCAAAGGCGGCCTAGATTCCTGCAAGTGCATACAGTTCCCAGAGCATTAACAAATAATTGTCCTTTTGTCATTGGATAATTGATAAACTAAGAGAAAAAAAAATGCGAAACAGCAGTTGTTGTCGAATTTCTATAGTCAAATTAAAAATATGAAAACGAATTGAACTCTTTTTTCCTAAAATTCATGATAATTGTCTTCTAAACATATTTTTACTCGACGCATAACACCCTGTGATGTAGCTCGCCTCAGTTCCTCCACATCCAACTGCATGAAATCATTTTGCAGTCTATTTTGCAAATGATATCTTGAAGTTACAGGTTCAGTATAAATTTTATCTTTCAGCGTTCCCTAAAAATAAAAATCCACAGGCCTTAGGTCAGGTGACTTTGGAGGCCACAGCGCCAGCTCATCTGTGCGATGAGCTGGCGCTCAATCTAGTTGGTACCAACAGCGCCTTGATTCAGCTACTGGTAAAGTGTCAACGAAGTCACTTACTGCCGTCCTCAAAATCTCCATATAGAGTTCACCATTTAAGTTTTCATCATACACAAAATACGAAAATCTGTCGTCCTTCAAAAGTGCAAACACATCAAAACTAAATTTATTTTTAGGATTTCTTTCCCTCGTAATATGAGAATTTTGGTTGGTCCAAAAGAGTGAGTTATTTCGGTTAAAAACCTCTTTAGAAAATTTTGCCTCATCCGTCCAGATAATCCTTTTAAGAAAATCGGGATCCTCTTGTGTTCTGAGAAGAAGGATCTCTCACAGTTCTATGCGAAGCTGTGGATCGCCAGCTTGTAGAGTTTGGACCAATGAAAATTTATAAGGGCGCAGTTTATGTTTTTCTAGAAATCTGTGAATACTACTATGAGGTAAATTCAGATCATGCTCTGCAATTGCCAATGATGCACGTGGATTAACATCAAGATGAGCTAGAACGGCAATTTCATTGTCTTCATTGTTGACTACAAGCGATGAAAATGATGTCTTATTCTAGACGGTTCCAGTCGAAGGAAATTTGTAACGTATCTCTTGAATTCTTTAGCTGTCATAGACGGCATATTTGGATATAAATCGTTAAATCTCCCACAAGCTCTACTCACATTCTGTCTGTCATCTCCAGGAATGAAAAATAAATTAAGTATTTGCTCGTTTGTGTAGCTATCCATTCTATTCGAATTAATTCGACTGACAGTGAAAACAATATTAGTTTGTTATCTATGCTCAGAAGCCTGTCTATGCTCTAGGGTATGTCTATGCACGTGCAGAAATCTGAGCCTCCTTTGCTAACTTCAGGTTAGTACGGAAAATTCGTTTTTTCGCCATAACTTGAAAACTTGAAATCTCAGGTACAGGGTATGTATGGAGAACTTCATTTAATTTTTTACGGCGAATCTAATGAATTGAAGAAAATTTGGGTTGCAAGTTAAAAGAACGTAGTTTTCGATGTTTCTTCGTTTCTAAATGTGAGGCGAAAAAAAGTGGGCTCTGTATACTGACTAAGATTCAGTCGGTTATGAGTTATGTCTCGCGTGGTTTCTTATTCCATTAGGTGAAAATATTTTAGAAATAGAGTTTCGGACCAGCTGAATCAACTATCAAAATTTCAGAACGATAGCATTATTAGTTCTCCATAAACGTCTAATAGGCCATTCAACTTGGGAAGTTATTTTAGTTTTTGGCGCAAATTTCCAATTACTGTTCTTTCCTGAATTCGTTTAAAAATATTAAAAGTCATTATGTTACTAACTTCAACATTTTCTTGTTCTGCGCATTCTGCAACAATTTTCTGCAATGGCTTTGGATGAAAAAAATTTTGTTGTGATATAATCAAATCTTCGCAGTTGCTACCTTCAGAAATATCACTCTCCACATCTGCTCCAAGGTCAGTCCCATTATTTAAAATATCTTCATTATATTTTTCAACATCTTGCATTGTGTACTCAAAAAGTGCAGATCATGTCATGAGTCAAGAGTATCGAATCACGGTTTCCTAACAATAGATCTTTGACTACTTGTGAAGAATGAAGTTTTTTATTGTGAAAAAACTGGATAGAATAATTATGATAAGAAATGTTGAATTATCACCATATGCTCGGGATGTTGTACTCAGTCGTCTCTGAGATTTGAAACTGTGAATTTCAAAATCTGAAAAAGCTTATAATCATCATTGAAAATGCCTTACGTTGGATTGTCCGATGTGCAGAGGAGTTAGAATAATTGCTCTCGTTGAAGAAGGGGTGACACAGAGGGATATAGCTGTCACAATGGCGGTGTCACAGGGGGTGATTTCAAAAGTCTACGCCCGATACGTGAAGCTATAATCTCTGTAAAGTAGGCCTAGAAGAAGTCGTAGGCAGATCACTTCTGAAGAACAAGACTTTTTGTGCCAGATTGCAAGAAGAGATCCTACTCCAAAGGCAATTTCTGGAAGCAACAGGCATCAGTGTATAAGTCAAAACGATACGTCAAAGACTTCTTTCAAGGGGTTATACAGCAGGAGCCGTTAGGAGTTCCAGAGCTAACCAGACATCAAAAATTAACAGACTTATTGGTGTATCGAGCACCAAAATTGGAATATTGAGAATTGGCGAAATTTTATTTTTTCGGATGAGACCAGAATTGGTGTTCGATCAGATGACCGCCTTATTCGAATTTTAAGGGGTCGTGGAAGACAAGCTAGACTCCGAGCAGCAAGACAAATTCTGAAATACCAAGGGGGCAGTGTGATGTTTTGGGGTGGCATTATGCTGGGAGGCAAAACAGATTTGATTTCGTTTCCTGCGAGTATAAGAGCTAGAAATTACGTGAACCTAGTGCTGGAGCCTAAAGTGAGACTCTGGCAAGGTGCCCACGGTGAGAATTTTACTTTTATGCAAGATAAAGCTCCTCTGCATAACAACAACCTCGCGCGACATTATCTTAAAACAGAGGAATCGCTATTTTGTACTGACCAGCCAGGAAAATCCAAGAACCCCACAGCAGCTCATCCAAGCGGCTGAATATCACCAAGAGGAGGTATATATATATATATATATATATATATATATATATATATATATATATATATATATATATATATATATATATATATATCATGAATTAAATGCGCCACAGAAGAACGGCTGAATATCACCAATGATATTCATACGAAGTTTGGGCTTCCAAAATGTAAAAATCTTTCTATTGAAAAGGAAAGATCACTTCTGATTATATAAAGATTTCCAATAAGAGAAGCTCAGAGTCATTTAACTAGTAAAACCTATATATATATATATATATATATATATATATAGTATATCTACATTCCCATATATATAAATTACATATATATATATATATTTGATGATATATATATATATATCGAATATATTTTTCATATATTATCATCTTGCTCAGTCCTTGCTTCAACAGATTATTTAGAAAGACATATTGATAAAACAATTCTTTGCAACAGAGCTGTAAAACACAATAGACCAGATTTTCTTAATGATAAACAGAATCAAATAACATATATAATTGATATTGCTAGTTTTGATTTTGTGCAAATTTTGGAAAATCCAAGAACCCCAAAAATTTGTTTGAACAGTTAGCTCATCTTTCTGAAAATAATAATGAGGTAGAGTCAAGTTTATACTGCTCAGAATCTCATTTCAGAACAGATATATAGGCAACTCGTCGAAGAGGTATATATATATATATATATATATATATATATATATATATATATATATATATATATATATATATATATATATATATATATATATATATATATATATATATATATATATATTATATATATTATATATAAGTATTGATTTTTTTAAGTTTTGATTTTGGCAACGTTTCGACAAGTTGTCCTTGTCATCTTCAAGCGTTCGGTAGACGATGTCTCGAGCATTACTGACTGAGCGGTTTTCCTTTTACGTCCTCGTTGTGGGCGTCGGTGGACCTGGTGGTGGGGTGCTTTCCTTTTTATCTGTTGATGAAACCGGTTTCCTAGGTGGTAGAAGAAGAAACGTCTTATCAGAGAAGCAGTGGAAATCAAAAAAGGGGGAACAATAAATAAAAGAGACAAAACCCTCAACCTATCAAGAGCTTGGAAAGTTATTTTACCACCTAGTAAACCGGCATCATCAACAGATAATAATGAAAGCATCCCCACCACCAGGTCCACCGACGCCCACAACGAGGACATAAAAGGAGAACCGCTGACAAACCGCTATCAGTAATGCTCGGGACATCGTCTACCGAACGTCTGAAGATGACAAGGGACAACTTGACCACGGAATAAAACCCGTATCACATCAAATCATATATCTATATACATATATATATATATATATATATATATATATATATATATATATATATATATATATATATATATTTGTTTGTTTGTTTCAATGTTATTATTTTAGGAGCATCTGCTAGTCTATCACCTTTGGAGATAACAGAGCTAAGCAAGCTTCTGTAATGAAGTTTTGTAAGTCTGAAAACATTCTGATCCATAGGTTAGATAAAGGGTGTAACATTAGGTGGCCTAATCTTGTCAAAAATATCACCGTCTGGTGTTTTTAACTCCCTTGTTGATGAATAGGATGGAGTATTATCTAACAGAAGGATGGCTTTGATAGGAAGATTTTCATTTTTAAGAAAGTTCTAACATGTAAACAATTTGTTTGCTAAATTTAAACGTCGAAGTGATATGTGAAAAATTCACCTCAGGAACAATCTGCTGAAAGAACCTGTTTTTAACATTTCTTTGGTCTTCCATGCATTTTTAGTGTTTTTGTAGATGAGAGAATTATTGAAATTTTTGAATCATCTAGGTGACTTTGCTTTTCGTATTATCAACGGTGTTAACTTGTGTTCAACTGATGCATTGAAATATCCTAGGAAAATTATTTTTCAAACCAATGGCAATGTTTCCAGAAGTCGAAACATAGTTTTTATCAGGTAGAAGTTTTCAGTATAAACCAGTCTCATCTGTGTTATGTATTTGTCGATCAGTTGAATTGAGTGCAGTAATAATATTCGACAGTTCTTCTATGAATGGATGAAGTAATCCAGGCTGCAAGGACTGATTTTCACCTGCAATTTTCAAGAATCGTATCCCCTATAGACTTTTGAAATGTTGCAACCAGCCATCGCTCGCATTAATTCTTTCGTTAGGTGACATCATTTTCTCATGCAAATGTAGAGCTTTGCTTTTGAGCAATTCTCTCGAAACAGGAAAGTTTCGTTCTTTTTGCTTCTCGAACCATTCGTAGAGTTTGTTTTCCATCACGTTATATTCATCTTTTCTCAGGGTATAGTTATTGGTTTTGCTTGGTTTTAAACTCTGATGAACTACTTCCAAAATTTCTCTTTGTTTATTTCTAATGGTGCATACAGTGGATTTTGTGACCGTTTTTCTTATAGTAGTGACACTGACAATCTTTCTGAGCTCTTCTTTGATTGAAGATCTCTCATACAGAGTCAAAAACGTTTTTGTTGTTGTAGCCATTATTTTATAAGCGAAATCCATTACCAAACACTGAGCACATCTGTCTATGAACTCCAACACCAAATGAGAATATGTTTATTTAATAGAGCGATAGGCTTCCTTTCATCCCCGTAATACTGAGGTCTGAACAAGTTAATTCATGTTTACATAAAGATGCCGATTGTTCACACTACCGAGCACCAATGCAAAAGATTCTGTATTCACGTTATTGAGCCAAACACAGTTACGCAAGTTCACCTTAACGCGTATAAGAATTTATCATTGAAATAAGTTTCTTGTTGAGATCATTTTACGAATTTTCTGAAACCTTTTAAACGTAACTAAAATTGATGTTCATGAACCATGAACCCTAAATAAACGATTTCTGTTCAACAAGATGAAGATAAAGAAAGCAAAGGGAAAAAATTTTTCCATCTTTCACTTTTCTTATGATAACCCAACGAAATTCAAAGTGAATCTTTTATAACAAAGCCACAAAAAATAATTATTTTTTGCTTTCGGATGTAAGTTAATTTAAATTTGCTAATTACTGAATAAGACATTTTTGTTACTGACAATCAACTTAGAGAATTGAATCATGCTAATCATTTACTGCAACATAAAAGAAATTCTTACTGTTTGCCTGTGGATTAAGGCTAATTAAGAGTAACAAAGTTTGACAAGATGAATTATAAACATTAAATCCAGACAATTTTTGTATGAAATTATAACTCTAAGATCCACTTAGTACTCTTTTGTGCTATATGGATTACCTATTTCTCTGAATAATATTCTATCCTGTGAGGTCTTACAATTTGGGGATATGATATATCATTTTTCATTGATCTAGAACATAAATTATTGAAGGTAAAATATTGGAATGAACATTTTCTTGAGTTTTGAAATTCGTTTGAAGTTTTCTGGTTCTGATTTTAGTATTATTATTTTTCTCAAATGAAATCAATTCAAAATATTATCGGTTCATCATATACCACAGTTCCGTCCTCATCATAAAAATCGCTGCGATTTTAAGAAGAGAGGAACTCATGATATTTGAAGTGTTTTCATATTAATTTCGATAAACTTCGATCTAAAAACCAGAATTTAGCAATCTATTCTTCAACTCGTGCAAAATTTTCACTTTTCGTCCCGTACAACTCTTATATTAGAAGAGTAATTATATTTCTCAGTAAACTTTTCGCAAACATTATGAATATCAACATTGAATATTGAAAACACAAATCCACTTCAGCAAATTAAAATTTAAATCCCCTTAAAACTTTCTGAAAACCTGCCGGTTATGCAGCTCGCATTTAAATTAGCGGAGCCATCAATCAATTATTTGCAATTTTGCTTCCGTAATCTCATCCATCTCCTGAGCTAGCTGTTGATTCCGTCCAATCGATTCCATCATTACGAATTACAAAACAATTAGCCTCTAAAGAAAAACGTATGAAAAATGTCTTTATGTAAGTGAGCATGTTTGGTGAAATATTTATCTCTGTTCTTATGGTTATAAGAGCGCGATCTTTACCGCTTTCTATCGGGTGTTCCGTGAAAACGCCACAAAATTTAGCTCCTACAATTGTTGATCGATATCAATGAAACAAAAACCGAATTGCACGTTAAATAATACTCTAACAGCATGAAACAATTTCGTTGGTCTGTCACTTCCGGAAATACCGGAAGTTGATCTTCACTTGGACTTATATAACCCGATATTTTCATTTTTTTGTGGATTACAATTTTGAATATCTTCTACGATAAAAATATCACATAAACAGCTGTATTTTAAGAGATAAAAGAAATTATTGAAAATTTTCGGTAGAACACTCACATTTCCCTTACCAAGTTTTTCCGTCATTCTTCCAATTCGGATGGCTCACATTATTTTGTATTTTGGGTAAAAAGCTCGAAACCTAATAGAAGATTCCAATCAATCGTTAAGTAAGCTCTGTGGCAGAATATCATTGAAAATCACAGGGCAATCTTTATAAAACGATAATGAATGTCGTTCGCAATTATTAACGAGAAATAATAACAGAATATGTTTTGATTGAGGAGGTCGTTACTTGATGAAAATCGATATACATATTTTCAATGAAATAAAACTGAAGTATTTAGATTTTCACTATATTAACAAAACTATGACCGGTTTCACCACACTGTGGCTTCATCAGATAGATGAAAACTAATGAACAGAGTTATTCCTTATATATCAGTCTTATTTCCTACTTGATATTACAATAGGTACAAGTACAAGAGGTATGTTGGAAAACCCATCGGAGTTGCTTACTTTATGAATTGAAAATATTGAGTAATCCGATTAATATTAAATTCACGTTAGAGATAGAAACAGAAAACTCCATTAACATTCTGGATTTAACTTTTACTAAAATTAACGGCAAACATGATTTTTCTATTTTTCATAAGCCATCACATACGGATATTACTATTCACAGCTCATCTACACATCCTTATCCACATAAGTTAGCAGCTTACAATAGTATGGTACATAGACTCATTACTATCCCAATGTCACATAATAATTTCATAAAAGAGGTAAATATAATTAAACAAATAGCAGTCAATAACGGTTACAGTCCAACTATGATTAAGAACATAATTTCACGCAAAAAATTCAAAAAGCAATCCAGGAAGTATTTGCAAGTATGAAAAGTTCTAACACAAAATACAACAGCTTAACTTATATTGGTAATCCTAGTCTAAAATTAAAATCATTCCTCTCGCATTATAGTTTCAATATAGCATTCCGAACTGATAATTCTTTAGGCCGACATATCAAAAACTGCAAATCTAAAATTGATAAAAGTAATAAATCCGGTGTTTATAAACTGTCTTGCGGGGATTGTAATAAAATTTATATTGGTAGAACCTTCAGAAATTTCAAAATTAGATTATCCGAGCACAAACGTAGTTTTAATTATCATAAATCAGATTCCCATTTTTCTAATCACTTACTCGAAGAAAACCATAACTTTAATGAAAATTCAAAGTTTTACACAATGAAAATAATAGACAAAAACTCAATCTATTGGAAGTTTCAGAGATCAACAAAGAAAAGAATTCAGGTAGGTTACTTAATATTCAATTAGATCTGAATCCTTCTCCTTTACTCAATCTTTTCAATCCATAAAATAAGCAACTCCGATGGGTTTTCCAACATACCTCTTGTACTTGTACATATTGTAATATTAAGTTGGATATAAGATTAACATATAAGGAATAACTCTGTTCATTAGTTTCTATCTATCTGATGTAGCCACAGTCTGGCGAAACCGGTCATAGTTTTGTTAATACAGTGAAAATCTAAATACTTCCGGAAAGAACAGACCAGTGAAAATATTTCAGGCTGTTGAAATATCATTCAAGATGCAATTCGATTTTTGTACCAACGAAATTGATCAACAATTATAGGAGATATTGCGTGCGCTTTTTTACAGAACTTCCTATTTACGTCCCCATCCCATATTTAAGGATGTTAGTTCGAGACGAAGTGATAACCGATAGATTTGAAATCGAAACGTGATTTTTAATTATTATGCATGTGTAAGATCCCTGTGGAAATTCTTATTTCAAATAAATAGCCATAGCGTCTTCAAATTAACCGAAAATATTCTTGTTGTTATAGTATATATTTGGAAAATATATAGATTCATGGTAAGCCTCCACTCATCTTTATAGAATTCCAAGCTATACAAACATTGACATTTTTCCGAACGTTTAGCATTTCTATTTTGGTGAAAATTGTTTTGTCACAACAATATTTCCTCAAAGGGTATCAGTGAATTTTTTTTTGAAGCATTATACGAATCCTCAATGGTATTTCGTGCCTGAAAGAATCTACGCGAATCCTTTGAATTTGTGGAGTTGGAATAGTGGTCAAAGACAGAGTTTACGAGAGTAAATAAGAATTTCAGTGCTAGTATCCAACTTGAATGGAATAAATAAAATTGCGCCCTTTAAATATTTCATCAAAGTGACATGCATACATTTTTGATGGCGAGGAAGATCAAATGAACGTGTGGAGGATATTTAACTTTGGTTTGGCTTATCTCATTCGGATATAAATTGGTTGAAAGTCCGAATGTTTTCGTTGCTATACTCGTTTTGAGGGATTTATCACTAAATGAGTCAAATATTAAGTTTTATGCAACATGTTTATAGCAGATTATAAAAGGTATTCCGTTACGATGGATTTTCTCACATTTATAGTGAGAAAATCTAAACTACTTCTAGCAGACACACGCTTTAAATCTTGAATGTAGTTTGTGTAGTTCAATTCTTTCTACAAATCTCATTCCATATATTTATTATTATAAATATATTAGGTGTCCATTTAGTGCGTCAATAACTATGTTCCTGTTGGATATATTGAAGAAGTGTATATACAGGGTATTACATAATAGTAAGTCACAACTTGAGGGGTAAATCTACATGCAATTTTAAGAAAAAAATTTCATATAATCATAGGTCCGTCTACAAGTGTTGAAATTTACGGAAAAGTTTGATTTTTTCTTCAAAATTCCTGCAGTTTTTGAGATATTCAGTCGAAATTTGGAATGCAAGCTATTTTTACAGCCTCCATCATTACACGTCCTAGATTTCAACTGAAATTCACAAGGTGTTTCCTTTTCCGAGGCTATGTCTCCTTTTGCCTTTCAAACTCTTTTGCAGTACGCCACTGATCAGCGTATAATCAATTTTCGTCATCTTCGTTCATTTTAGAAACTTCTTTGACACTTGTGATTTTTTCGTATCTCCAACCGTTTTCGAGTGAAAAATTATTGAATTTAAATTATTTGAATTGTATGTTATTCGCTAAATAAACAAATAATGGAAATACTCGATAGGTATGTCCAAAATTTGTTTCATTTTGATAGCTCGTCTTCTGAGACTCAAATTATACTTATTCAATATCAAACTAACAAAAAGAACAATTAAAAACTAAATAAATTGCTAGAAGTGTCCTCCACCTGCAAGAATACAGGCCTCTGCCCTTCTTCGCATGGTATCACGCACTCTTTGAAATATTCCTGGGGTATTTCTTATCGTGTCAGGAGAGGTTATTATTCGATTTCTCAATTCTTCTACAATGTTCACTGGAGTGGTATAAACTAAAGTTTTGAGATATCCCCATGAGAACTATTTATGTCTGGGGACCTAGGAGACCATGGTTCTGGCCCATCGTGACTTATCCATCGGTTGTTGAATGTATTATTGAAGAGTTCCCTAGCTTCTTCACTGAAATGTGCTGGTTCCTCGTCATGCATGAACCACATTATTCTCATTTCTCACCTAAAGTGGCACATCCTCGAGCAATAAAGGTAACTCCTTCTCGAGAAATTGCCGATAAGCGGGACCGTTTAGTCTGTTAGGTAAAAAAATGGCCCAATCAAATAATTTCCAATTATTCCGACCCAGACATTTTGTGAGAATTGTTCTTGATGATGAGATTCTTCAATCAAATGGGAGTTTTCCTCAATCCAGTAATGATTATTGTGAATATTTGTGATAGCAGTTCTTGAAAAGTTAGCTACGTCTGTGAACATTATTTCACTATCAAAATGAGCATTTTCTCTAATTTTATCAGAGAAACATCGGCACAAATTCAGTCTTAAAGGAAAATCTCGAAGTAGAGTTTGGAAGCGTTGCATATGAAACTGGTACAATAAAAGTCGTGGAGAATCATCCAAACTAGAACATGTGAAATATTCAACTGATTTCCAATTTTTCTAGTACTCACATGAGGATTCAAATCAATACAATTCAAAACTGCTTCCTCAATATCTGGAGTTTTCATAGTTTGAGTTGCAACTTTTAAATGATTATTTGCAGTAAGAGTACCAGTTTCCTGAACCTTCTGTGGATATTTGAAAATGTTCGCCTGTCTGGTGTAACTCGATTTGGAAAGCGCACCTGATATAATCGCCTAGCTTCTGTTGTGTTTCCGTCAGCCAGACCGTACATGTAATGGATATCAGCAAATTCGGCGTTGGTAAAATTAGCCATTCTTTCTTACAGCCATATCTTCAAAAGTCTCAAAACAAATCGTTAATTCTATAAACAATTCGAGCAGACACTGGTTCAACTTTAGCAACTATCAAAATAAATAAATAAATGAAGAAAATCAAAGCCTACCAGTCATTTTTTCAATTAGAAGTGCTTTCAATTCAGAGAATGCATACAATCGTTTAATAATTTTTTGCTCGAGAACGGTCGGAGATACAAAAAAATTACAATTGTCAAAATAGTTTCTAAATTGAACGAAGATGACGAAAATTGATTGTACGCTGATCAGTGGCCTACTGCAAAAAGTTTGAAAGACATGGCTCCGAAAAAGAAAACACCTTGTAGATTCTAGTTGAAGTTCAGGACTTGTAATGATGGAGGCTGTAAAAATTAGCTTGCATTCGAAATTTGGGCTGAATATTTCAAAAAATGCAGGAGTTTTTAAGAAAAAACAATTTTTTCCGGAAATTTCAACACCCTGTAGCTTCGTAAGGAAGCTTTTGCGGACCTATGTTTATATGAACTTTTTTTCTTAAAATCGCACGTAGATTTACCCCTCAAGTTGTGACATACTATTATGTAACACCCTGTAGAAAAAAGTTAGACACTAAAAGTATTTTATATTTGTGTTCCATTAGAGAGGATTATATCGAAGTTGTTTTTTTAATGGGACACCCTACGTTTCTCATCATTTTTGAACGGTTCTACCCAAAATATGATGAGTTTTTTCAGATCAGTATATGTATTTACCAAATCGTTCTTGAATTAGTCGACATTTTATGAGAATATCGTTCCTTCGAGCATCTCCTGTATTTTCTTGTGAATTCTTGGACAAAAGTGCAAAATCATTTCTTTCTGCATCTGTTGGAGATATGTACAGGAAAACAAAAACATTTTATCAAGTAATGGAATTATCTTTCCTTGGTAATCATTTGGTCTATTTGAATTATTACAAGAGATGATATCGTGCCATTACCGCTGTTTTATCTTAAACTTAAAATAAATTAACGACTACAAATGGTTTTTAATTTCAATTTAAATTTTCATTTAACTACACAATTTTCTGCGAAAATAATTCAAAAATACCTTATTTCCTGAAATTCCATTTTATCCGTAACAATAAAAGACGGTAGTAATTCGAGATCCTTTTTACATTGCCTGTATCAATTGGAATTTTCTCACAATCCTAATTTCAATACTAAATTATTTTAATACACCTTAATATCCATGAACAAGAAATAATTATTGATACAGCTATACAAGATGTTCTGTGATGGATGTCAAATTTCATTTAGATTCAAACCTCATAATTTTCTTATTTCAAATGAAACACTCTATATTCAGTAACTGAAAGTAAATACAATTTCAATATATGTTCAAATGTATCAGGTTTCCCCATAGCTATATTTGAAAATGATTTTGCATTTTATGCTAGAATGTCCACATAATCTATCAAATTTTGCATGCATTTCTCAAATATTGTCCTTGATCTAGAAAATTGTTCAGAGTGTCCCCACGTTATTCAGATATCTGAAGTAATATATGGAATGCATCTTAAATTCAAATAGACCACCTATATTCAATTACTGAAAAAATGACTTTGTGATCTAAGACAATTCCAGTAAATACACGATGTTCGAAAAAAACATATTTACACAAGCTGTCGATTAATTCGAAAACGGTTGGGTGAAGGCATATGCTGATTTATAATATTCACCTTATTCGAGTTAACGCGTTCAGAAATCATGAGAAACATGGGCGCCCGATTTGAATAAACTTTACTTTGAAATGAACGGAATGGAGTACCCTGCATGTTTGGAAATAACTTCAGGACATGCTCAAATAAGTATCTAATTTCTTCATATATATTTTTCAATATGTTTAACAGGAATGAAGTTATGGACACCCGGAATATATTATTTCTTTCCTACAATTCATTTGCGCTGTTGTCCCACGAAAATTTCAATTTGTGACCTTTCTCGAGGTCATTAGGAAAAGCAGAAAAAAAATCCACTTCTATGTATGCTTTCTTGTGGAGCTAGTGTATATAATTTCGCTTAGATGTATAGTTCGCCGCCTGTGCCTACAGTGATTGATGAGAAAATATCACAACTTGGGTGAAGTCGAAGAGAAGGAAATCGTTGAATTGTCGCTCCGCATTCCTTCTTTTCACTTAACATCCTTCTGGGAGACGTGAAAAGCAAAACAAATATAAAAATTCTCATTTACAGGAAAAACTTGCTGTATGCAGCACTGAAAGCTTTCGCCTCTATGTATGATATGCTGCAGAGATATCTAATTAGGGAGCATTATTTTATAGGGATGCTTTTAGTGCCATGGATTTTGTGGGAAATGTTTTCACACTTTTTGCTTCTAGGATATATGGTATACATGTTTTAATATAAATTGGCTTTTATCGTATTTTCTGAAATATACAATGGCTGCTTCAACTTTTCTAGATGTTTTAGTTTGTTAGTTTTCAATTATTTATTCTATTTCTAACAGTAGGTGCTCAACACATACTGTAGATAAACTACAGAAAACTAGTTTACTCCTCCTGCATTCAGACAAAATGTTGGAATTTTATTAACTTCAAACCTTACCGCTCGCGCTCGTGAGAATTGATGTAAATCTTTTTATATGTTATTGATATTGCGAAATATTTCAACAAATGTCATTACATTATTTTGGTTCCATAATTGTTTTTATCATGTTCTTTCCCGCTTCATTTGTTGATGATAAAACCATTTTCGTGTTTTATCTTCTGGTAAAACACTTTGTACAAATTTCACAATCGAAGGACACATTGTATATCTCATAGTGAAGGCTTACCTTATTGATTATTTGGGATTTTCTTTCTGGTTTGATTTGTTTACACGGTATGAAATTCGTTAAGGGTTATCGAGAATATGACAAGTTCGTGAAAAACATAAATCGACGTTAATTTTTATTAGTTGCCAGAAATTTGGTGGCAATAGAATGGCAAAATAAGTCTATTTTATGAGGATACTGCAACGGAACTCTTCTTTGATGGTGAAATTTTATATAATGTGAAGAGTATATAGGTTCCTGTTTTATTTTGTACGTCGCATTAAAGGCCCTCGTAAAATTTCCCAAGTTTATATATTCTGCCTCTAGAATCCACCTTTATGTGCCCGTCGTTTCTGCAGATATAACTCTTATTACTACAACCGGCAATTGTAAGGGTACAACATTAGCTAGATAGTAGATCACGGCGCACAATGAGGTAAGAAAACCTTTGGCAATTATAAACCCACGACTGCACAGTAGAAAATCATCATTTATTCTAATGACCTTTTGTCAAAAGAAGTATGAAAGTTCCGAGAGCATCATTGACTGACACGGTTGTTGTCATAAAATCAGTGACCTTTTCAATTTCTCTCAACCAACGCATCGTTACGGATTTATCGCACGAAATTGATATGAAATTTGATTTAACGCATATGGGATGAAAATTTGGTTTTTAATTGAAAAGCAATATAAATCGGAAATTGGTTGATCGGTCGTTTCTTCAAAACGTGATGAACCAATGAAAAACACTGAATTCTAGTCATAGTCATACAGGGTGTGTCAAATATGAGGTCATGAATTCCTCGTTGAAAAATATGTCAAAAAAATTTCCTAAACTGCTTCGTTTAGCAAACAAAGTTTTCAAGCTCCTATCTGGAGTTTTTCTCGCGTATTAAGTTACAAATGTTTGAATGCACCCAAAAACTGAAAAACGTCATTTTCAAGACACCGTATGGATCCTTATTTGGATTTGGCAAAACCAGAGTGTAGGTTCATAGTTTATAAACAATTGAAAGTATGTTATTATTTGAATACATCAAAAATTTGGAATTTATATAAATCACTCTGGTCGTTCAGTATCAGTATGTTGCCATTAAAAAAGGTTGACTTTTTGGGGCAATGTGTGGGATTTTCAAATTATCAATACTATAAAAGGAGTGATGAGCATGACCTATCAGTCAGTAGTTCTAACGAATATACAGTGTGCCACACTTTCTATCTAACTATGGAATGATTTTGGCGAAAAAATCTGAGACTCGTCAATTTTTACTTAGAGTGGGAACAATTCCTGAGTTGGTTCGGTGCATGTGAAATCAACCCCCTACCCTCAGCTGCTTCTACGTTGAAATTCAGTAGTGGGAAAGTGAATCGAGTAACTTATCTTTGGAAAGATCTTCAGATTTCTATTCAACAATTTTATCTATATGAATTTTAAAAAACAAGTACTGTGTTTTAAGGAATTTTACTTAATAATTGCGATTCGTAACGCGTTTCACTACACCGTAGCTTCTTCAGACGAATGATTATGCAGAAAAATGTAAATGAGAATATAACTATAAATGTTCTTGAGTAATTAAAAGCTTATTGGTCGCCTCCTCCTAAGTGGTTATTTATGACAGGTATATCCAATAAAATTAAGGAATAGATTGCTCCCCGAAAAGATTCAATAGAGGTGAAGGGCTTAAATCGACTTGTTCATTGATGAGTCTACCTGAGTGTTTGTATTTATTTATTTCTAAAGTTTCCCAAAGATCTACCTTCCAATATTTATTATCTGTATGAAAAATTTCAAACTGTGGGTCGAAAGAATGATTATTTTCTAAGAGATGATTCGCGTAATTTGAATCTGATTTTTTATTTGAAAAACTGCGTTTATGTTCCGATATTCTAATATTAAAATTTCTATGTGTTCTACCAATGTAGAAATTATCACAGTCATTGCAATTCAATCTATAAACACCTGATTTATTGTTTTTACCTGGTTTGGTTTTATTATTTTTTATATATTTGCCTAAATTATTATTAGTTTGGAAAGCTATGTTGAAATTATTGCTACTTAAGAATGATTTCAGTTTCTCACTTGTAATGCCAACGTAGGTTAAGGTGTTGAATTTTTGTTTCAATTTATCGACAGGGTAAACTTCATTCAATGCGATTCTACTTTGTTTTTATTTAAAATATTATTTATCAGTTTGGGATTGTAACCATTATTTTTGGCTATTTGTTTAATCAAATTTAGTTCTTTGTTGAAATTTTCTGGTGATAGCGGGATGTTAATCAATCTATGAATAAAACTATTGAATGCTGACATTTTATGTTGATATGGATGACACGACGAGTTATGTATTATAATATCTGTATGTGACGGCTTATGGTAAATTGCGAAAACATGTTTTCCATTTTCATTCGAAATTGTTACGTCTAAGAAATTTATCGAATTATTGCTTTCTATTTCGGTTGTGAATGCAATTTTTGGATGTAATGAATTTATATGATTTTCGAAAATTTTCAACTGTCTATCTGTTCCTGTGAAGCAAATAATGATATCGTCTACATAGCGATACCAGTATAAACAATATTTACTGAGTGGATGATTATGAATTACTTTCTCTAAGTTATTCATGAAAATTTCTGCTAACAAAGGACTCAACGGATTGCCCATAATCAAGCCGTCTTCAATAGTATAATATTTGTAATTGAAATGGAAATAATTTTGATCTAAACAAATTTTTAATAATGAAAGAATATCTGATTTAATGATAGTATTGACATGATTCCTTTCTAATAATTCTTCAACTAAGTAATACGTATCTTTTGGAGGAATGTTGGGAAATAGATTCTTAACATCGAAAGAAATAAGTTTGGAATTAGGTGGTATAGTGGTATCTTTGATATTGGCAATAAGTTCGTATGAATTTTTGACCGAAAATTCAGATTTAAAATTGCAATGTTTTATTAGCAAGTCGTTGAAGAATTTTGAAAGTTTGAACGAAGGTGCCGTTACATAAGAAACAACAGGTCTAATAGGGTAATTATGTTTATGAAGTTTTATCAACGAATATAATTCGGGGATTGTGGATTGGAGTTAATGAATTTATATTTTCTTGGTCTGTAATTAATGATTTTGCTGTCGAAATTATGTTTTAACAACTTTCTGAAATTTTGCGGTAGGATCCTTAGTTGATGTTATATAGTTTCCGGCTGTTAAGAATTCTTCAGTTTTAGAAATATAATCGGTTTTACTAATCGCAATGACGGTGTTACCTTTATCTGCTTTAGTGAATACTAAATCGTTCTTGGTACTATTTTCACAAATTGTTAGAGGGTATGAAGATCCAGTACAACAGGAGGGACGTTGCAAACATATATTTGAAGGTAATCCATACGGAATTATTGTTTAGATTGCACCCTGTTGAGTTTGATATTTTAGACTCTGAATCCAGATACGATGTCAAAATTTTAATTCATAAAAGTTTCAGCAACAACAGAAAAGTTGAATTCACTTAAATTCAAAATTTCTCCACCCAAACCTTCAACTGATAAATTTTCAGACCATAAATTTTTGAAAGATTCACTAATTTAACTGATACCGATTTTACACAACCACAAAAAGATCTATTAGAAAAAGGATTCAAACATAATTTACATCCAAAACATAATAAAACTAATTTTGAACAGTTAGGCATAGACTCCGAAATTATTCTCAAAAACTCCAAAGATAATATTTTAGCCAAACATCAAACAGCAAAAATCATCAAAGAAGACTTTTCGAAATTATCACCTCATTGCAATTCCGATTATAAGATAATAAGAACAATTTGTGAAAATAGTACCAAGAACGATTTAGTATTCACTAAAGCAGATAAAGGTAACACCATCATTGCGATTAGTAAAACCGATTATATTTCTAAAACTGAAGAATTCTTAACAGCCGGAAACTATATAACATCAACTAAGGATCCTACCGCAAAATTTCAGAAAGTTGTTAAAAACATAATTTCGACAGCAAAATCATTAATTCAGACCAAGAAAAATATAAATTCATTAACTCCAATCCACAATCCCCCGAATTATATTCGTTGATAAAACTTCATAAACCTAATTACCCTATTAGACCTGTTGTTTCTTATGTAACGGCACCTTCGTTCAAACTTTCAAAATTCCTCAACGACTTGCTAATAAAACATTGCAATTTTAAATCTGAATTTTCGGTCAAAAATTCATACGAACTTATTGCCAATATCAAAGATACCACTATACCACCTAATTCCAAACTTATTTCTTTCGATGTTAAGAATCTATTTCCCAACATTCCTCCAAAAGATACGTATTACTTAGTTGAAGAATTATTAGAAAGGAATCATGTCAATACTATCATTAAATCAGATATTCTTTCATTATTAAAAATTTGTTTAGATCAAAATTATTTCCATTTCAATTACAAATATTATACTATTGAAGACAGCTTGATTATGGGCAATCCGTTGAGTCCTTTGTTAGCAGAAATTTTCATGAATTACTTAGAAAAGTAATTCATAATCATCCACTCAGTAAATATTGTTTATACTGGTATCGCTATGTAGACGATATCATTATTTGCTTCACAGGAACAGATAGACAGTTGAAAATTTTCGAAAATCATATAAATTCATTACATCCAAAATTGCATTCACAACCGAAATAGAAAGCAATAATTCGATAAATTTCTTAGACGTAACAATTTCGAATGAAAATGGAAAACATGTTTTCGCAATTTACCATAAGCCGTCACATACAGATATTATAATACATAACTCGTCGTGTCATCCATATCAACATAAAATGTCAGCATTCAATAGTTTTATTCATAGATTGATTAACATCCCGCTATCACCAGAAAATTTCAACAAAGAACTAAATTTGATTAAACAAATAGCCAAAAATAATGGTTACAATCCCAAACTAATAAATAATATTTTAAATAAAAAACAAAGTAGAATCGCATTGAATGAAGTTTACCCTGTCGATAAATTGAAACAAAATTCAACACCTTAACCTACGTTGGCATTACAAGTGAGAAACTGAAATCATTCTTAAGTAGCAATAATTTCAACATAGCTTTCCAAACTAATAATAATTTAGGCAAATATATAAAAATAATAAAACCAAACCAGGTAAAAACAATAAATCAGGTGTTTATAGATTGAATTGCAATGACTGTGATAATTTCTACATTGGTAGAACACATAGAAATTTTAATATTAGAATATCGGAACATAAACGCAGTTTTCAAATAAAAATCAGATTCAAATTACGCGAATCATCTCTTAGAAAATAATCATTCTTTCGACCCACAGTTTGAAATTTTGCATACAGATAATAAATATTGGAAGGTAGATCTTTGGGAAACTTTAGAAATAAATAAATACAAACACTCAGGTAGACTCATCAATGAACAAGTCGATTTAAGCCCTTCACCTCTATTGAATCTTTTCGGGGAGCAATCTATTCCTTAATTTTATCGGATATACCTGTCATAAATAACCACCTAGGAGGAGTTGACCAATAAGCTTTTAATTACTCAAGAACATTTATAGTTATATTCTCATTTACATTTTTCTGCATAATCATTCGTCTGAAGAAGCTACGGTGTAGTGAAACGCGTTACGAATCGCAATTATTAAGTAAAATTCCTTAAAACACAGTACTTGTTTTTTATTATTGATAATGGAATTTTACCAAGTAAAAGCCTCCCAAATTCAAAAAATATATGAATTTTAATGCAAACAGTCCAAACACAACAAAAGTTTGTTTGACAATGCTTACAATGACCTCATTCGATGATACAATTCTAATTCTCTGCTATCAATCTTAAGTGACGATTCTTGTTCTCAGCACTTCCAAGTCCTCAATTCTCAAGGAAATGTAATAATTTGAGATATTGATAAACATCAATGTTTTGTGGGAAACGCACAATTGTTTTTATGACAACATGGTTTACGCAACTGATACGCGGGTCGAAATTGTTTCAATTTATTATCGGAATCATAGTTGTGATGTAGAAACGACAAGGACTTTAAATTTGAACCAGGTAGGACACCTGTATGTTTTGCATTAGATGAATACATTTTTACCTACGGATTCGATGTCTAACAAAAATCACGACCTAGACGGAACGAAGCTATTGATGTAGCAGGTTTGGGCCACCTGCAAACGAAAAACACTACTTCCATCAAGAAATTATCACGTGTGCCTGGTGTATCAGCTTCAACAGTCTTCAGGATCGTGAAACATAACCAATTTCACCCTTATAAAGGGAAACAAGTCCGTGAAATAAACCAAGACGATCCTGATCGACGCTTGCAATTTCGTAAAATTATAACAGTTTTGCAAAAATTTGTTACCTTCAACGACCAGTTTAATACTGATGATACTCATAACTTGAGGAGTATGAAACGTAAAATGCAAAACATATTTGAGAGTGCGCTTTAAAAAAACAGACTAAAATGACTGATTACTTCAAAAACTAGTGTGAGTCTTATAGTGCAGCTAAGTACATCTTGTATCTCCAATTATTTCTTAATAAACATTTCTATTTCTTTTTTTGATATTTCATTTGAGAACAATATTTTATTCTATATTAGATATATATGTACTTATAATAATTTAACTACATACTTATGCTATGTATTGCTTATAACAACTATCGGATATAACGTCGGAAACTATACGGTCCCTTCAATGGCGCTATATCCGGTTTTGACTGTATAACTAATAACTTTTCCATATTGAAATCTAAAATTGCATTCAAATCACAAAATGAAATGTTTCTCCCACTCAACACTAAAAAGCCTACGGAGTTTCTCAATAAATCAGGAATTTATGAGTTATCTTGTCCAGACTGCAATAAATTCTATATAGGGATAAGCATAATTTGCTATAGAGAACCAGTATGATTCATTCAATTCACAAACTTTGATGTATTCAAATATTAACTCTATTTCAATAGTTTGTGAACTCCATACCTAATATCTGGTTAAATACCACGGCCCTTCATACTTATTAAGGTCATAAAAAGCAGGTTCAACATTTTTTCGAATAGATATGTGTTATTTCAATTTTAAATAATTATCGTTTGAAAACTTCTATAGAGGAGAAAATTGTTTTTTAATAAACTAAGTTTTAGTACGATATTCCAATAGCTTGCAATGAGTTTTATTCCAAGAAAATAATGAGTCACATCGAAGAAAATTATTTTTCAAGGGACAATATTCAACCTTCCGTAGAATGTTAAATATCCTCCCTTGAAGGAGCTATTTTTTCCATCTACTCTTCATAATCACCGTTAACCGGGGCCACAGGGAAGTGGTACAGCACTTGTCTACCTAACGAACCGGAACAAAGGCTACCTCACCAACGCCCCGCGAAACGGTGAAACCAAAGAGCAGATAAAACAGGAAAACGTTAAGTGGTCACACTGGTTCGATAACATACCGCCATGCGACACTCACGTATCAGACAGAAGCGGCCGTCGAAGGACCGACGCTCCTCATTTCTGTGTGGTTTACAACCAGGCATAAACAAACATCTCAAAACAAAAAGGACAATGCTAACGAGGTCAAACGAGACCGAAACTGCAGTCCATTGTTCCTATTCGTGACATCTGACCGTGCTGTACCACTTTCCTGTGGCCTCGGTTAACGGTGATTATGAAGAGTAGATCGGAAAACTAGCTCCTTCAAGGGAGGATATTCAACATTCTACGGAGGTAGAATATCGTCCCTTGAAAATAATTTTCTTCGATGTGTCTACACATTGCGAAATGTCGCATATAGTAACTTTTTGTTTTGAAAAATGATGAGTATTAGAACTGTCTCTAAAAATATCACCAGCAAACATATTTTTCTGTATTGTCCATTTGCATTACTTAAATTTTCTTTGATCTCCTTAATGAAAAATTAAATCCATAAATCCCGTGTTGAATTGTAAGTTTTATCCTTCCTCACGGTTATTTTTATAAATACTAGAATAACAGTATTTACTTAATTAGATATTTCGAAACGCTGAGAAACAAGCATACAATTTATTTACGAAACATTTCCTGAGAATTATCAAAGAAAGTTCCTTCCATGAATAATTTAAAGATTTCCCGCTTGTAGAAATGCGTAAGCTTATCAGATATTCGGTTATACCGGATGCTTTTAAATACTTAATTCCTCAGAATTATTTTGATACAGACGGCATTCATAACATTATTCCTCGAAATTATCGTCTAGCTTGAAGGATCCAGATGCTCAGTAATCCTAAATATTCTTGTCTAAATTCATTTTCTATCCGAAACAGTCTTCCTTAATATTACACTGCATTCTAGAGTAACTACCAGATGTAAAAAACGCACAAATATATAATCAACAGGAAAAGCTAGATACAAATATATTACTATGCACAAATCATACCTACCCTTTGAATAATCTACGTTCTAGTAGGATTGGCGTATCGATGGTTCTCTATAACTTTATTATAGCAACAAAATAGATAATTAACACTAGCGCATTCGCCAAAATATATATATATATATATATATATATATATATATATATATATATATATATATATATATATATATATATATATATATATATATATATATATATATATATATATATATATCAGTAAGACGTGAAGCTGCAAAACTGAACTACACCTTTAGTTCTATACTTAGTTTTTTGAATTTCGTCTCACAATGGAAGCAAATTTGAAAACTATTGACGTTAAAATTTGATAGAGCACCAAATGCGCCGGATCAAACTTCTTCCGAAGCAAACCAGGCCATTAACTATAAATGTTGGTGTTCATAAAAAACTATGAGTGATCAATAATTCTATGATATACCGAGCAGTCTCTGTTCCTTAGTCATAATATAATCAAAACTTTCACCATTTTTACTCGAGAAAACTGTAAGCTTAAAAACACATTTTATTCGATAGTGAAAAATTCTAAACTAAATTTCAAAAAATTATCTCCCGTTTGTCGTATTTGGAACACCCTTAGTGTTAATATTTCAATATTGGAAATCATGATACATCCCCAGCTGAACCAGTGCCTTTTGTTGGCGTTATTTGTAACCACACGAGGTCAAATTGAAATATAAATTAATAGAAATCCGTTCCAATCCCATATTGTTTACCCTTTTGCAATAACCAGTCCCGTTTGCTCTTTCTCCCTAACATTGTTGTTTTAATAATCACTTTTAATCGGCTTTGGTATGTTTTCAACAATTGCTGTCAATGCAGGACACATAGGCGTTCCATTCAATTGATATCATTCTAATTGATATTGAATCCTAAAGATCTAACAAGCAGTAAGCTAGTTTTTCAATGAATGATAAGTTTATAGGAAGAAGACATAGTTTTGGTTCGAATAAATGTACAGAGAACACCTCAAATATAAGTTAATAATTTTGCCAACGATGTACAATCTAACCCAAAACTCAAATTCAGAAAACCCTTGCCACTCTTCAACCATAATCTTTCACGTCAAATAATGACCAATATGAACCTAACTCATACTGCCAAAATCGGACTTCTTCTTTCGTTTCTCCCTAATAACTGTGGATTCGCTGGAGATATTTTTCGCATATCCAACTTCTTCAACATATTTTCAGATTCCAAATATAGTTCAATTGAATTAAAATGCATTTTTCCTCATCATGAATGATATCGATGAAAGTTTTGAATAGGAGCACTTAAAAAAGGTCTTCATATGTTCAGATGAATTAATTTCAGAAAATATGCTCATCTCCGTATAAGCCTTCCGAAACGATCCGGAATTTTCCGTGGTCGGCACTGCTTAAAATAGCCGTCAGGCAAGTGATATATGATGTGCTGTAAATACTCAATCCCCTGTTTGCGAAAGTATTTCCTACAAATAAAAAAGAAAGAATTATATAACTGTCTGTGGATGGACATACAACCTAATCCTACCCTGATATTTGTTGGACAGTTTCAAAGCACCGTTCAAAACGAACACAAATAATATATATTGGAACTTTTGGTTCTCTAGATAGATTATTATTCGAGTTGTGGCCTTTTGGATTTGGATGAATTTTTCCGATAATACTACGAATTAATGATCGGATAAAAACCAGATGATACTGAATTTAACTACTGAATAAAGGGGACCCTATTGGGGTAAAAATGATGGGGATTTTTTTAATACACTTGTAGAGCCTGGGAAGTCCTCGAAATGCCAGAAACACCGCCAAACTGATACAAAATCTTTCTGTCTAAAAACGCCGTCTGCAATATCCTTGTCATCATTCGTTACAGAAATACTGATGGAATGGCCAACTTCTGGTCTATGAATGAGATGGCTACGCGTAAGGAGACTCACGCCATCTGCTCTTACGTGTCTTGAAATGCCTTTTTTTGTTGGGATTTTCATTTCATATATTGGACTGCTATTGTTCCATCAAAAAATTTACAACTTTTTGCCGTGGAAAAAGTGCTTTGTAAGACTTGACACCTTTCACATTTCATGTTTTTGATGAGATTAAATATATACGCAAATACTGATTCCATATAAATATTTTAGAAGTTGGATGTTTCCCGTCCATCAATTACATTTTGCTTCGATTGTTGTTGTCTCTATCCTGGACTTCAAAGAACTCGTGTTCTTTTGTAAGGTTTACCGACATAAATTCGCAAAATGTATTCCCAAGGCAAAGAGTGAATTCCCCCAAACAATAGGTTTTTCAAGTTGAGAACGCCAAAGCTAATTGCAAAGTAAAAAACAAGAGCTATCCTTGAAGTAATGGCGAATTAAATTTTAAAAAGGTAAACCTATGTCAATTCTCTAGATTATCATTCGGAAAGAGAAATCTAAAGTTCCAGTTTTATTCAAAGGTTCTATTTAAGCTCAGATCTTGAATATAAATGAGTGGAAGAGGTTTCATACCTACGAGAATTTTTACTTGAATAAGAAATTTAAAAATAGAACATTTTAGTGCCAATACTTCAAAGACAAAAATATTCTTAGCTATAAAAGCGAATGAAGTCGCAGATCATCAAGTCAGCTGAATAGAAAACCTGAAAAATCAAAAAGTTTATTTCTAAGATAAAAATAAATGTTATGCAAAATAATAATAAAATATATCATACTATGGATAAATTACCGTAAGAACTCCTTTTGTTATAGAGGAAGTTGAGAAAATCATGCAATATTTTCCAATATCAATCCCCATACATTCAATTGTGCTTTCATAAATCCTGAAATATAAATGAAAATTTATAATGAAATTTTAAGGACATATCACGTTACAAGATTGGGAAGAACATGCGTATAGAGGCAGGAGCGCTGATCCATGCTGCTGCTTGGCAATTTACATATTTAATTTAAAATCACTATTATCTCATTTGCTACCTGAAAAAAAGAAAAAATGTTCATTGTTTACTCGTTCAAAGTTGAAGATGTTACCGCTATGGAAAACCAATTTCTACAGAAAAACTGGTCGTAATAACCTCATTATTTCCCTCGCGTTTTTCCAAGTCGTCGCAGAAAATATATATCAATTTTTCTGTATAATCCCTACCTTATGAATTCCACCGAATTTCTGTGGTGACATTTTCAGGAAACAACGCGAAAGTGAGTATTAGAGTATTAGTATCTGATTTATAGATAAACATAAAGTGCACAGGATTTTATTTCTAATATAAAACTGGCTTATCTTAGAACAAAGGGTGGTTTTATCGTTCCCATAACCGAAGAGACTGATCTACTTGGAACGTGCGATATCAGAATTATTCCTAAGTTGGTATCCTTGTAAAATGACACGTATGTTTGTTGGAAGACGGAGTTAAACATCTTCGTCTAGAAAAGTTAGTAATTGGCAGTATACGAATTTTATATTTTTAGATCGCGTAGCGTACCCACGCGTACATATCTCCTACACAGAATATTTTATTATTTGCCCAAAAAACATTGTTATGATTCCTCACACCCATCTGAGACTTTTTTCAATGTACGCTGTATGTTGAAGACAATCTTTACATTAGACTCAAGTTTTTTATCCAAGACAATTCGATAAAATATTGACTATCTATTTAATATGTTCTCAGTATTTAATTTGATATATTTTTATGCATTTTCTAGGTTTCATGTGTGCATATTCACTATCCGCCAATTATAACATAAATTAAATGAACCTGAACTTTAGATTTCTGTTTCTGAATGATGATTCATAAAATGAACCATACTACTTCAAACATAGGACTTATTTCTTTACAATTTGCTTCGGTTTTCTCAGATTGTAAGAGCTTTTGTTTATCTCCAGCTAAGGATATATTTTCCGGATACATGGCGATTAAACTTACGAACTGAGAACACAAGCCTTTCGAAGTCTAGCATTCTAGAAAGTAAACAACAACAATCGAAGCAAAAATATAACCATCTCAAATACATATATTGTATACACATTTAGATGGACATGTGTGTACATCTCTGTTGTGGTGTTTTATTTGATGAGGCATTCAAGAAGCTGGCGGTACGGTGCAATAATATAATGCACACTAGTTTGCGTCGAAACTAATAATAATTAATGTTGAAACATCACTCGTTATCACTGCGTAGTATTGTTGTTGTTTTTCCTTTAACGTGCTCTATTTCTGTCTTTCGGCTAATGACACGCCGGAGAATTCTGTCACCTCACTAACCCGGAAATTTTTCCGAACCCCCCTCGTGTCGAGGGAAGGGATCTTTAATGTCCAACACATCTCTGTTAGACAGGACCGACAACTTTACATCTCCTCCGAAAGATGGACACTCAAGCGATTCCCAGAATCCGAGAAAATCGCACCGACTTTGTGGGGATTGCACCCAGGTAACTCTGCGCATGAGACGAGCATCATATCCCCTACGCCACCGAGCCTGCCTGCGTAGTATTCACAGATGCAAACCTGTGATCAATTTATTGTCGATATAAGGGACAGCGTATGTGACGAGAATAACTGACTCACAACTTTTTCTAAATTTTTATCATCATTTTTTCAAGTAATTACATAAATACCCTGCTATTCCTACATTAGATTTCACGTTCGCAGTGTCAATCTGCTGAAATGCACGAGGTGAAAATAATTTTAGTCTATAATCTGTTAATCAAGCGAGTTGGCTGTCGTAGAGGGCCAATTTGTAGTCAATATTTAACAAACTAATCCAAATAAAGGGAGTTACTCACTTCGGGGGAAGTGAAGGCACTTGATTAATAACAGTAAAATCTTCCTCCCCACAACTTGAACTTGCAGTGCTTCCAGCTTATGTATGAAACTTTTAGACGATAGTTGTCAACAGGGACTATAACTGCGTTCCTGTGGAAACTATACTAGGAATAGGTTTCTCATTAACTGAGAACCTCACCGCGTGCAACAAGCTTATTTGTATTTAGTGCATAAATAGTTTGGACACTTTGAAAGCCCTAATTATTATGACTTCTTACTCAGACAAACCAAAACATTAACCTCGCGCCAATGACGCGAAAAAAGTTACAAAGACGATGACGACGGGTCATTTTGACCCGAAGTTTTATCGAGAATTTATAATAAAAATATATACTTTTGGTAAATTATAATTAATACTAAATTTTTTGCATCCGAAAGCAATGACTTTAAAAGAAACATTCTAGAAATGATAGAAATCCAAAAATAACCTAAGACAGTGAATTCAAGAGCTGACGTTGACAGATTTATGAATGTCTACAATAATGGACTGCTGGAACCAGTTATATTCAAATATTAATTGTTATTGCCTGTTATTGTTCGTCTTGCTCTTTTGTAATTGTTTAACCAGTGACGATAATTATGTAAAGAGAGAATGTGTGAGGTGAATAGCTTTTAACGTAAGAATTGTATTATGTGTTTTACTGAAATTATGATTTTTGTTTTAGATAATAATTGTGCAGAGATTAATGTTTTCTGATGATGGCCCTGTGCCGAAACGCGTAAATACACTCTGCAAATTATAAGTTTTCAACCTCAAACACTTTCCGTTCTCTTAACCCCGATTCCCCAGTCAAATTTGTTTATTTTTGAGGAAAGGGTTAGCAAATAAAAATCAACTTATATATATATATATATATATATATATATATATATATATATATATATATATATATATATCAGAAATCCGTAGATCAATGAATAATTCTTCCTGACAAGAGCTAGTTCCCAAATCTACCCGCCATGCACGTAGCCCCCAAGAGCCACAATAGTGCAACCAAGCAGGATGCCGAGAAACGAAGCTGCCGACTGCAGTTTCGTCCTTATTAGGAGCTCATCAGTGTCGCATATAGCTTCTCAGTATTCTAACAAGCTACATCGGGGTACCCTATCGATTCCAGAAAGGACGCATCTCGTACGTACGTACGAGAGTTGCCCTCTATGGACCGTGACGGTGAACCTGCTACCGAACTTCGATAGATACGAACAATAACAACCAGATGTGAGAACGTTAGAAATTCCAACACTTGGAAACATCTTTCGCCAGTCCGTGAATCATATCAACGGTACAAAACGAGTGAAATAATCCCGTTGAAATGGTGCTCTGGGCCTCTGTTTTCTAGATGAAACCTCCCGTCGGTAAATGTGCATGGTGGGCAGATTTGGGAACTAGCTCTTGTCAGGAAGGATTATTCATTGATTTACGGATTTTTGAATAATTCTTTTTGTCTCAAGTTTACATATGTAGACTCCTCGCGAAATTTGTCGCGGAAGATATTTGTCTCATCAAATATTTACCAACGGGAGGTTTCATCTCGGAAACAGAGGCTTTTGTAATTCGCAAGATATGACGTCATCGACCATTTTTTTTAAATTACAACCAATATTTTTTTCATCATTATTCTACAGAAATTATTTTTCTGAGTGTTTTGATACCCATAGTAGGGGTCTGAGATGCGTATTTTCTGAAATACACGCTGTTTCGTTTCAAGAGGTAGTGATATGAATTTTTCTCAGAATAAATTCGATTGTCACTTCGACTTTTTTCTTGAGAAAACTTTGTCTGGTGTCAATCTGGGGCAAACGAAATTAATTCGCAACTTTCCTTTCCCGAAAATGAAATTTCTCAATAATCAATATCAATACCTCTTGAATGGAGCATCCTGTATATCGAAAACTACGCATCTCAGACCTCTAGTGTAAGGTATCAAAACATTCAGAAAAATAATCTCTGTACCTTTCAAAGAACGTAAGAAAAAAATTTTTTTCAGCCAAAATGTTTCGAGTTGAACTTAAAAATGGATCTGATGAACATGATGGATCTTAAGAAAACTAGGAATTACCTGTTAATGCAACACATGAAGCATAATTCAATTCAATAGTGTTCACCTTTCCTTAATATGAAAACAGGAAGAAGAAGAAATTTTCATTATGCACTTTGTTCAATAAAGGTTTACGGCACTGGCCATCTCATTGAATTTAAAATACAATGGAAATGAATAAGGTTTTAGAGAAAATCAGGTTTTTGAATAAGTCCAAAATTTTAAATCAAAACGTTATTTTTCGACTGATAGAAAAATATTTCTACTAGGCCATGAAATAATAATTATTTTCGAAGTATTTCAATCTTTCAACAGAAACTAGATTTTAGTCTACTTGGCACTTGTAGATTCAAATAGGGAGCACAGGTAAAACTATCTAACAACAGAAATCAACAAAATCATTTATTCAATGATAATTTTACAAAGGAAAAGTTCAAAAATTAAAATTAATTGAAAAAATAAATACCCCATTTTATTCTGAAAGTTCGTCTAAAAATGTTTTACTGTCACTGTCATTCTCGTCCATATTTATTATCAAAGGTGTAACATCTTCAAGATCAAAATGAAGTTCGCGTTCCCACCAATATTGAATTTCTTTTTCTGTATGCTGAATAGTTTTACTCCATACCTCTGGAGTAATTTTCTGAAGAGCTTCTTTCCATACAGAAAGAGATTGTTCAGCGGAACTCCCGCCCTTCCCTGCATGGTCCCGATAATAGTTTTTGGCTATACCCCAAATATTTTCAATTGGGTTGAAAATGCAGTGGTAGGGAGGAAGACGTAATACTTCGTGTCTATATTCTTCAGCTAGATAATCAATCTCATATATTGGTTTTGGCTTATTCCTGTAAATTATATTCAAATTGAAAAGACTCCTACTCCTTGAAATACAATCCTATTTGAATTCAGTACTTACATTTTAACTCGACTCAATAATTGTGGTTTCAAATCACTTTCTTTATGAGCAATATTATTGCTTCTTAACCATTCTTGAATCTCAACCTTTTTAGTTGCTGTTGTGGGGGCTTTATTCCAAATAGTTGTATGATAACTTGTATTGTCGAGTATAATTGTTGAAGGCTTTTCCAAATTCAATAATAGTTGGTGTACAAACCAATGCTGGAAGTGTTCTTGATTCATTTCTCCGTGGTAATCACTGTCCAAAGTTTTTTAGGAATAGTTCTGCACCAGGAATGAAACCATGCCTGTTGCCTGCATGGAGTACAATGAATCTGAAACGAGTATCAAATTTAGAATATCTTGAAATAGTACAAACAATAGTTGATAACCTCACCTGGTTCCACCAACTTTTGTATTATTCACACTTTTGATATTGTCATCTTGCCACGAACATCCTTGAAAATCCATGTTTCGTCAAGATAGACAAATTCACGTAATCCTTCATTTTTCATACGCATATATGATTGCAGAAAATGGATACGCTTCAATGCAATATGAGGTAGTTCCATCAAATCTCTTCTTGGATTATCTTTGGGATACTTAAATCCAATGTTTTGTACAATTTTCCTCAGAGATGTCTTACATCCATTGAAAATATCTCTTTCGTGCAACTTCTCTTTTAATGCAGACAACGTAATATGTTCCTCTACAAAGAATATAATATTAAACTTGATTTAGGTTTTAATGACTACTACTATTTACTACTACTGTTCTGGAACGTGTCATAGATAGTATTTCTTATGGCAGTTTGATCAAAATCATCAATATGTACTCCAGGTTTCTCACGATTCCTTTTTTTCTTGGACTTCGCAGTGGATAACCACTCTTTGTCTTTGCTATAATATTGTTAACGGATGAAATGCTTACTTGTAAAGCACTTTCTACCCTCTGTAAGCAAAAAAGTTCATAGTATGTAGATGTGTAGACAATTCAACAGATGAACAAGTTAAGTTGTACATAATATTTCTTTTTTAAGGGTGGAATGCCCATTCCGTTATCAATTTTAGTGGTACTTACATCTCTTGCAGCTGTAAGTGGGAGAAGAGGCCCCCCATTACCTCGTTCTTGTTGGAAATAATTGCATAATGATGCAATCATTTTTTGGGCTTGGCTCGAGAAAGCTCTTGGCATTTTCACTATTTATATAGTATAAATATTCGAAACACTGAGTTCTGAAAGGAACTGATTTCAAAATAGTGATTCAAATATTATCAAAACTTCGAGGAAAACACTTCAATCCAATCTCAATCAGCACAAGAAAACGAACTAAAATAAACAATTAAAATACATCAACGCCGCATTTGTTTGTTTGTTTTTCCTTGAACGTGCTCTATTTCTGCCTTTTCGGCTAATGACACGCCGGAGAATTCTGTCACCTCATAAACCCGGAAATTTTGCCGAACCCCACTCGTGTCGAGGGAAGGGATCTTTAATGTCCAACACATCTCTGTTAGACAGGACCGACAGCTTTTCATCTCCTTCAAAAGATGGACACTCAAGCGATTCCCAGAATCTGAAAAATCGCACCGACTTTGTGGGGATTGAACCCAGGTAACTCTGCGCAAGAGACGAGCATCATATCCCCTACGCCACCGAGCCGGCAACGCCGCATTTCAATGCCACTGTCATAAGCAAATGTCACAATATGTCACTAATAGTTCCTTTGCGCGAGACTAGTTATTTTGTTCTTGTCCATTGCAATCTTTTCCAACGAGACATCTCTAGCTATGATGTCTCTTTAAACTTAGCGTGAACAGACTTATAACAATTTAATTACATCTGCAGTGCTTAAAACAAAAAATTCAGAAGTATATATTCCACAATTTTATCAAGACGGGTTGGTGTAATTAGAAATGTTGCGACGGATTGTACCGAAAACGAAATATTGGAAAATATTCAATCTTTAGATGCTAAAGAATTCAAAACTATAGAAGTTGAAAGACTGCAGAAAAATATCAGAGATCAAAATAACAAACGGACAGATAGATATTTACGTTTACCTATAGTATTAGTAACATTCAAAGGTCTGGAACTACCAGAAAATGTTTCAATATTTAGAGTTGCATGTTCCGTATAACCATATATACAAAATGTAATTCAATGTCGTAAATGCATGCGATTCGGGCACATTTCCGACCAATGCAAAAATCAAAAAGAGATGTGAAAATGCGGTGGAGATCATTCTGTACACCTAAGTATCCATCGTCGCGATAAACAATACCTTTTTTCAAATTTTGCTGGACAGACTGGGGTTGACTTCAATATCAGAGACTTGGTTTAAAGACAATACAATTTACAAATTTAAAAATTTCATTTTAGAAAGATAAGATAGGCCTGACATCGTTTTAGTTGGGGTAACATTTTCAATGATCTAGAAAATTATGATGTCACTGTTATGAACGACGGCAAACATACTCTGATGGGGTCTTATAATAGAAATAGCACCGCAGTTGACATCTCTTTGTGTTCCCCGAATTTATTACCACATTCAAATGGGAAGTTGGTATGGATACATCTGGCTCAAATCACTATCCATTAAGTATAATCTCCAAAACGGTGGTCAAAATTATTGGTTAAAAAAATGGAATCTGAACTCGGCTAAATGGTATAAATGGTGGACATATCATTCACAAACTGAAAACGTGTCATTCGATTGCTTCATCGATATAATGAACAGAGCAGCTTCGGTATCAATAGAACAAAAAAATCCTTCGGTAGAGAATACAAAAACAAAATTCAAAAACATGATGGAATGATGAGTGCAGTCAGGCTGTTGCAAATAGGAAATTAACATCATCAATTTTCAGTCAGCAACCTGTAACCTTCCCAATTACTAATAGAATCTAAACTAATAATTATGACTTTAATTAGAATCACTTATTTTCTAGGACATTCAAATAAAGCCGCAAAGAGGTCAGCAAGTGATGAATGAAATTAATAAGCGAAAGAAATATAAGAAGAATATGAAAGGAATAAAAAGCGATATTGGGTAATGCTGAAAGGAAATGAACAAAGCAGTAAAATATTCCTATGTGAAAATTAAGAATTAATAACGTAGAAACCATAGATCCATGTTGTAAGTAAATGTGACCTGAAGAGAATATAAGATTATCGAGGATGGATATTCAGAAATCTATGCACATGTTGAGAATATTAATTTAAAGATGGAAATTGAAAATAATTACTTAGTTGTGCGAGGGATCTGGGTAATAACTCAATGTTTGCTTAATATTAAAAGAAAATAAGGAACAAAAGCGGATGACAATGGAATATTACTTACCCCTTTTATTTTAAAGGGTTCCTAAGCAATTCACAAATTATTATGATTAATTAATTTCGATTGGCTTCAAAGAAGTCTTCAAAGGAAGTGAATGAACTCCGGTGTTCTCTCAGTTGTCATTCTTCGACAGTCGCCGATGGTAGAGGGAATTATTCACGAAATGAATGATCATAGAATCAAAATGACTTGCACTGTGTTAAAATTGCACCGTGTTAATCCAAAGGTTATTCAGTTAAAGTAGTAGCGGCCACTAAGCACGCTACAAACCGACTACGGAAAATTTCTTAGCATATCAACGATCAGACGCTGTAGTGAAAATAACAACGAAATTGATTCAGCGAAATAGTTGGAGAACATTGTGTAATTATATGAACAAATCAACTCCGATTAAAGAAATATGGAATAAAGTTAAATCTCTGAAACACTCCAAGGTGCAGTCAACTCCCCCAATAAAATTCGACAACTGGTCCGAGGATTTCCTCAATTCTTCAGCCCCTCCATCTGTCAACCAACCTTTTGAAAGGTCAAATGATCGAAATAATCCGAATAATTTTCCTTTGAAGCCTTTTACTCTTGAAGAAATGTTAATCTCTCTTCGTTGTCACAACAACACAGCTCCAGGAATTGATAATATACACTAGTCAATGGTTTACAATTTGAGTATTCAAGGTAAAATTCTCTCTTGCAAATCTTCAATGAATTTTGGTCCTGTGACGATCTACTATCTGAATGGAAAAAATGTGTCGTAATACTTATTATAAAACCTGGCAAACCTTCTTCCTCCGCATCTTCATATAGACCTATCTCTCTTTGTTCTTGTATGTTGAAGACCTACGAACGCTTGATAAAAAATAGGTTAGGGTGGTGGTTAGAGCGGTACAAAAAAATGTCTCATTCTCAGTTCGGTTTCAGGCGAGGATCTTCTACCCAGGAAAGTATTGCAAGCCTTCTTACTGAAGTCAATTTAGGTTTATCCAACAATCAAATTATCGTAGCAGTATTTCTCGATATTTTAGGAGCATACAATAATGTCCTTATCGATATGCTTTATCAGGACTTGATTTCTGTTGAAATACCGCCAAATGTGGTTTCGAAAATAATAAAGATTTTCCTGAACTGTAATGTTGTTTCGAGGATAAATAGTCATTATACACTGTCCGGAGACTTCTCTAGGATTACCTCAAGGATATATCCTATCGCCTATTCTGTATATCTTATACACTCTGAATCTAGAAAATACAATCCCTACTTATGTCAAAATACTGCAATATGCCGACGACTCATTTTGTATTCACATCGACAAATACTTGCCGTAGCCTTAAGGCAAATCGTAAATAACCTTAGTTATGCGTTAGATTTTCTGAAGAGCAAGAATTTGGAAATAAGTCCCCAAAATGTTCGGTTATTGTGTTCTCTAATCACAAAGTTATTTCATCCCCACATACCAATCAAAAATGAAACGAAATTTCTGGGCTCTAATCTTTGACAACAAACTTAAATTCAGATCTCATTTCAATCACATACTACAGAAAGCAGAAATGGGACTAAATATCATCAGATCAATTTGCCACACAAGATGGGAGGCTGGCTCATCCTGCAGTTTCAATCATAGATTATTTCTCCTACTTTTACCAAAAAGCTAATAAGAGCAGCCTTAAATCTGCATCTAAATGTCCGAGTCTGGAGGAACTCCGTTGGGAATTCGTTCTGAATTTTTGTGTAAAAAATTCTTAATACATTTTCGAAGTAAAAAAAGTGTCATATATAGCAGTATATAGTCTCAGCATCTTCAACCTAACAATTCCTTACTGGAAAAATAAAAAATGCCCGCCAATCATAGACGCGTTCACCGATAACATAGAAATCTGGAACTCCCTTTATACGAATAAAAGAAGAATAAGAGAATAAAGAAGGCGGCTCTGAACAACAATAACACTAAAGTATCATGTGTTAAATATGATTTTCATAAATCAATCAAGCAATCTACATTCAACAAATGGGTTCAAATATTCTCGGAAGATAATAAAGGGGCAAAATATAAGAACTTTGTCAACTATATCCCACTAAAGAGACTCTGGTTCAGGAATGTTTCAAGTAATCGAAAATTCATTATAACGATAGGGAGACTTCGTTCTTCGCATGATCTATTCGGAACACACATTTTCAGAATTGGATTAAAACCTGACCCATTCTGCCTGTGTGGTGAGGAAGAAACTCTAGAACACATATTTTTGACATGTATACGATATTCGATGAAAAGAACACAAATGCTAGAAGAAATTAATTTGATGTTAATAAATGGCCCTATTAATTCAGACGATACAATTAAATCTAATATTTATAAATTATACAGTATGCATACTTTACAAATTTTAAACGACTGTGGAAGATATATTTGAGAATTCAGTATTAAAAAAATTTTTTTTGAGTGAAAATACAATTTGGAATTGAATACAGAATCTACTGTATATATATATATATATATATATATATATATATATATATATATATATATATATATATATATATATATATATATATATCAGTGGAATCTCGATAACTCGAATGTCAAGGAAATGCAAAAAATTCAAGTTAATGAGCTTTCGACTTAAAAGGATTTAACCGCTAAAATTTCGACTAAGAAAGGTGCGATTTCTAAGTATATTTTTCGACTTGTAGAGTCAAAGTTAAACAACAATTCGACTTAAGTTGTAATGGTATATATTTATTTAAATTACATATTACTGAAGTAAACTTTACAAACATTTAAAAAAAAATCTGTTATCTTTTTTTGATTTAAACAATTTGCAGATTTCTTATCAATTATTTTTTCAAGTTCAAATAATGAACTGAATACACAATCTTCGATATCATCACATCTTTCAATGAAAGATCGTAGTGTGTTGATTGCTGCTCTGGCTTCTTTATTTGATATTAATGGTTCAAAATCTGCGGGATCAGTATGATCGACGTCATTTTCATCAACATTATCCTCATTTATATCCTGATTAACTATGTCAATTATTTCAGCATCAGTTAGTGTTCCAGTAGTAGCCAGCCCTTCATCACATGTCACATAATCTTCAAATTGAACTTCTGTGTTCTGAAGTTTATTCCAATCATCCTCTAAACTCATGTCCGGTTCAAGAGGTTCTTCCGAAGCTTCTTCTTGTGACATCGAAAATCCACAGCTTTTGAAGCAATTTGATATTGTGGTCACAGATACACTTCTCCAAGCCTTGTCTGTCATCCTAATTGCATGCAATACATTAATAGGTGAAGCAGGCTGTTGTTCCATACCAGTTATCAGTTTCCTAACAACTTCCTTTCTGTAAAAGGATTTGAAGTTTTTTATTATTCCTTGATCTTAGGGCTGTAGCTTAGATGTTGTATTGGGTGGAAAAAATTTAACTTTCACTGCTTTCAATGGCGGAATTATCTTGTGAGCTGTACAGTTGTCAATGAAAAGCAAAATTTTTCGTTTCTCCTTAATCATTTTCTTGTCGACTTCAATGAGCCATCCTTTGAATATTTCGGCTGTCATCCATGCTTTCTTGTTAGCATCATAGTCTAGTGGTAGAGATTTACATCCAGAAAAACAACGAAGCTTTTTAGCCTTTCCTATAACTAATGGTTTGAGTTTTTCAGAGCCTGTCATGTTTGTTGCTAGCAGTATTGTTAATCGCTCTTTACTGTGCTTACCACCATGACATTTTTCATTTTCAAAAATAAGTGTTTTGTCAGGTAAGCACTTGAAAAAAAGGCCAGTCTCGTCGGCATTAAAGACGTCTTTTGGTTCATAATCCTTCAATAAACTCTGCAACTCAATTATCCATTCATCACATATCTCTTTATTGACACTTGCACTTTCGCCGCAAACTTTCCTAAACACAAGTTCATGACGCTTCTTAAAATTCACCAACCAACCATTGCTGGCACGAAAAGAACTGTGTCCCAGTTACTTCGAAAATTCTTCGGCTTTTTCGCGTAAGATAGGCCCAGATACACTTATGTTTTTGTCCCGACACTGTTTGAACCAGGTTAGTAAGCATTCCTCTAAATCAGGAAACTCCGCCAAACGTCGTCTTTTTGAAGACAAATTGCTGCTTGATTCGTATCTTTGCAGTATTTCGGCTTCATTCTTAATTATTGTAGACAAAGTGATTGGTGGTAGTCCGTAATGAGCTGCCACATCTTTTTTCTTCATGCCACTTTTTACCGCATTGATAACGTCGAATTTTTCACGTAGAGTTAAAGTCTTTAGATTCCTTTTGTCACTCATGTTGTTGCTAGTTAACAGCCAAATAAGTACTGACCGACTAGGAACAAACAAAAGGTACTCAGCTGTGTTACTCAGAAAGTTTAATGAAGGAAGTCATTCATTGCACGTGTACAAGACATAACATAAACAATAGATTAGAATTAGAAACCCCGAACTTACACCGAACATTCCTTACTGCTATGACTTCGTGGAACTAATCCAGTCTTTTTTTTTTGAAATTCGAGTTATAGAATCTCCTTTTTGAAATTCGAGTTATAGGGTACAAATATGTCTTATAAATACCTCGTAGGGAAATAACATTTTGTTCGAGTTACAAATTCTAAATAATTCGAGATACCGCGTATTTAGGGCTTCAGCGGAAGGAATGGCATTTTTCGACTTACTGAGGAATTCGATTTAACGAGGTTCGAGTTATAGAGATTCCACTGTATATATATATATATATATATATATATATATATATATATATATATATATATATATATATATATATATATATATATATATATATATATATATATATATATATATATATATATATATATATATAATATATATATATATATATATATATATATATATATATATATATTATATATACTAAATAAAGAAAGAAATAATACGCTTATATAATAATTTTAATCTCAATAAGATGATGGCTAGATAGTGTCTGCCACACTAAGGCTAGTGAAATAAAAAAGAATTAGTAAACTGCAGTAGTTTTGTTTTAGTAACCATTCAGAGCATCATCATCATCTCGCGCCTTTAAAACCTTATCGTGAGATTCTATGAAACAGTTAGATAAGATAATTTGAGAATTATTTGAAAATGAAACTTATCGATTAATTTTTGTTTCAGGGATTGTAGGGTAGTGAGAGATCCACAGACTTTGAAATCCAAAGGATATGGATTCGTTTCTTTTATTAAAAAAGCGGTGAGTATTCATTCTTACAACAATTGGATATTGTGACTTCAGTGAATCGATTATTATATGTCTGCAAACACCAAATTTTTCTTACAGTTCGTATAAAACATCTTCGTACGAATGGAGAAAAATTGAAGGTTTCAATTTCATTTTTGTCATGAGGTTTATATAAAATGCCGTATACCGAAGAGCGCAATATTAATGTCAATCAACCAATCATGAGCCTTATATCGCACCCCTAGGGGTATAATTTTAACAATAGTAGCCTATTCTAATTTGATATCATGCAAAACTAGTTAGAACATAAATATGTGGCGAATGGAGTGACGGACGCAGCAAAGTCAAGGTTTCCAAACGCTTCCGAACTTAACGTAAAACATAATCGACTAGCGACAAGTTGGCCAACTAATCGACCATTTGAAAGCCGACTAGCTGTATAGTTGTCCAATGCAATAGTTAATCCATTTCTTATTATTAACCTTATTTGGTATTATCAATTTGGAGCATGGCAGATTTAATCCGACCTGACGGTTTAGCGTGCTGCAAAATGGTGCATGCGCCTGGTACAGAATAAAAGACTATGTTTCAATGATTGAACCTTTTTGTTTATGACGTTATTGTATATAAAATTCGATTCTGCGTTGTGTTGAGAGAGAAAATGATCCAACACTGTACGGTTGTCGTGTTTAACATAGTTTGAATACGTCTCTTCCGATCTCTTTTGTTATAACATATAGCTGCACCGTTATTACGATGCACGCATTACCATAAAATGAATTTTAGCATACCGGTTAGGTACACATCAGATGGAGAAATTGCCGACATTATCACTTTATTAAGATTCTTCAGGTATCTGACATTAGATTTACTGCCAAAGATAAATATTTTTAGTGTGAATTTTCCAAGGCAAAGCTTCATTCGGTCGGGCGTCTTTGTGGATAAAACGGCAGGTAATAACCATTTTCCGAAATAATAAAAACAAACTACCGATATCAATACCTGAAAAAAGATGCCTATTGTTGGTTCACTGTCATTCTTTTTGAAATACAGGACAGTTTACGCCATTATTGAACCCTAACTTTGAGGAGACTGTACAGGATTATAATATTGTATTGTTTCAAAAGGAAACAACTGAAACTGATAAAATTGAATCAGAGGTTCCTCAGGGTAATTTAATACGTGCAATTCTGCATATGTAATAATTTTTCCTATATAATATTGACCAAGTACAGAAATATCTTTGGCAATCATAGCTAATTGATATTCGCATCACACAAATGGGCAGCATATGTTGGACAAAATAAACTTAATTATATACAAAAGTTCATGTCAAACTAAATGATCGAAGCTATCTGCAAGCTAGTTCATTCAAGTTCTAAAAATTGACTATAAACCATATGACAAACAAATGGAGACGACCTTCGAAATCTGGTAAATATTCCCTATCTACTTCATTATATTTGTCCCTCAGATTAATATAACTTTCATTCAAATGGCAACGTTAATAGACATAATCTCCGATATTTGCCAGACATGTATCTTCATTGGTTTAGGGAACACCACACTCGGAATCCCCTGAAGTTAAATTTATGTGCTTGTATTATATCGGATCACATCGTACAACCCTTCCTCTCGAAGGTCAATTTGAACAGAGAGGACTACCTCGATCTATTTCAAAATAGTTCATCCTTCTTTCGTAGAATTTTTGAGGAAGAATGATGTTTTAACTAAATTATGAAGCAACAATTTTCCTTAGTATGGGCTTCATGTGCTCGTGATTCAATTATTTCATAGATCTATATAAAATTGGTTATCCACGAAAAATTACTGAAACTTTGATAGATTGAAGTACACAAAATTCGATTTACATAGACGAGCGTGGTCTAAAAGGTTTATAATTAACAAAGACTCCTTCGTTCCTTATAAAGCTCAACAAATTTCAAATTCATTCTATTTAGGTTACTATTTATAAATACAATTAATAGAACAGATCGATCATCATACATAACAGCATCCACTGATACGAGCAAACTGGCGCTAAAAAAGTAAAGTTACTGGCCTATAACGTCCACATACCGCCGGATGTAGTGAATGGGAGTATCACAGTAGTGGCGTCGCTGGGCCCAGCTTGTTGTCCTTAATACGCCTCCCGCCATAAATGCATTTCAACATTTCAACTGCCGAGACAATGTCCTGACCAATTGCCATTAATACTGTTCACTCGTAGCTAAAATTCTTATGTCAGTAATCTTCCGGGAATAGTCTCTTTAGCTGACACCATGAAAGTAACTAGAAGGTAGAATTTCTCTTTGTAGTAAATAGTATTGTGTTCCTAAGTTGGATGGACTACTCTTTAGGTTTCATGAAAAACGCTCAAACAGGTCGATTTTTTTTAATTTTCCACATTCTAACAGAGACAGTTTTTTATGACGGTGGCGATTTTCGAACGGTATGAAGGCATGAATCGCATCAAAATCTAATAGCGCGAGAATTAATTAATGTTTATCGAATATCTCTGAGAATTTGCGCATCATTCCAATCATTCAATCACCCAATGAGAAAAAAAGAAAATTAATTTCGGTCAAATTTTTCCCAAAAAAAATATATTCTTCAGAAGAAATTCAAAGTTATTGAAATATAGTTACTCTTTCTTGAAACATACTGTTTAGGATAAGTCTATACCGGGTGTCCATTCAGTGCATAATAGGTCCATAACTTTGTTCCTGTTGAATATATTGAGGAAGTATATAAAGAAAAAAGTTGAATGTTAATTTGCTACATGTTACATTTCCATAGATATTGGAATTATCCTTCTTTGGAAAAACAACATACTGAGTATTCTATTTGAAATAAGAAAAATGATGAGGTATGAACCTTAACAAAATTCGACATCTTTTGCGCAGGGTACCTTGTATAGCTTTATTAACAAATACTTATTTTTTATAGATATTTAGGTTTATGAGAATAATTTAGTAAATATTGCTGCTAAGACGATTTCAGTAGATACAGGAATTGATCGAAAAAGAATCATATTTTCACAAAATATTGATTCATTCAAAAACATTTCAGTTGAGGCATTTACTGCTATAAAGAGACTGGGTTAACACGTTCGACATGATGAGGAACACGTCCCACGTATAAAACATAAATCTGATATGAATGTCTGTAATGAAACACCCGGTATATTGTATATCCCAATAATTGAAATATTAGATCATTCGCAAATGTCAGTGATTTCTCCGTATGGAGAATACAAAGGATAGGAAAAATTCACTTTGACCGATTTTGACTTTTCAACAATATCTGTTTTATGGGGTAGGGTAGCGGAGATGACGTTGGACCATTAAGAATATAGCACAGAGAAATGTATTCTCAGAGGAAGAAACGCGGCAATTTATCAGATACTCGAGTTACATATGACCATGAGAAAGGCATGTGGGAAATCAATCGAAATATTGGGTAGTAACAGTACGGAAAATGTAATTTTCACACTTTCTAACACAAGTTATCAAGAGCTCAACGTTTTCATTCATAATTTCCACAGCCTTTGAAAGCTTATATCGAACAGCGGCGCCGTATTCCTATCTAAGGTTCAGTGTAAATTTACATATCACCATATGAAAATATCTGAACAATGAATTACTTTCGCTGAAAGCGTTTCATTTATAACAATGATTTTTCTTATTTCAGAAGAATTGTATGAACTTGATTCATCAAAAACAAGTATTACATATTGTATTCAAGATCATTAGCATTCCAATAATGCCAATATTTATTATTATTAACACTAAACTAGTGTATTATATCAGTTAATTGCTCGACATAGTTTACCTTTCACATCATGAAACATGGAATAGTCGATCACATTTAGTAGGTATTTGGAAAATAACGCAAAGATTAAGTTTCGTTAGAAGACATTTCCATTTAGAAAAAATGATAAATCATGCATAGACAATCTTGTTCGAAGAGAAAAGTCGTAAAAAATGTTTCAGAATAATAACAACTTTCAGTTTACAGAAGGTCTCTGTTATCGATGATACTTTGGCCACGTTTTGGCTTAGTCAAGATTGAATTTTTTCTATATTTTTCCAAGGTAGAGCTTCCACAGAGTCATTCAGCATATTAATCATAATCCCGGTTGCGTTCTGTTAAGGTCTAGAGGCAAATTCCCAAATGAATTTGAAGTTGACCCTGCAAGATTCCTAATATAACAAAACAGACTGAAGAGTGTTGTATGCTATCATGCGGAATTAAAAGAAAGAATCAATGAAAACTGCTTTGGAAGGTATCCAAAAACCGACCAGTCTCTAATCATTGTTTGATACTATTCGATTTGGATTGAGTCTGCTAGTCTGTGGGAGCTGCAAAATGGTGCATGCGCCGGGTAAAGAAAATTTCAATAGTGGCGAAACTAAAGAATTATTTAATAATTACCAATGCTTGATCATGAGAAGAATCCATATCAATATATAATACATACATACATATAATACAGATTGGGCTTGTTTAGTTTGGTGAATGTATCTCTTCTTTCTCTACAATTGATTTTGCTCGTTTTTGTTCTTGCTGCCCTGGGATGGTCTTTGTTTTCACTTTGTTTTTCCTTTATCTTTTTTCGCGGTTAACTTGTATAGCTTTTGCATTTTTCTTGTAAAACAATGGTATTTCATTCTTGTTTTTTTATTTTAATCTATAATTATATTATATAATAAGGTTAAGTAGGAATAGCTCTGCTAGACTTCGCCTTAAGTATTATTCTATTAAGCAAGATAAATTGCTCACAAATAGAGACCTTTTATTATTATTATTTTTTATCGTTGACTTATGCACTATCACAGCTGTTAGCTGGATATAATTTACCTTTCCCAGATTCAGCAATCAAAGGGAATAGGCTCGATTACAATGTACTTGACATGAATTTCTATCCTACATGTATTAAAAATTACAACTTTTTGCAATTCCATACAGGCAATTTTAATTTCTTAAGGTTATCATGCAAAGTTTTGGGTATCAACCCAGTCGAGGATACGATGACAGAAACAATATCTATTTTATCGAGGTGCCACATCTGCTTGATCTCAATAGCAAGGTCTGTGTATTTGGACTTTTTCTCCTAGAACTTGTTCAGCAAGTTATTATTATTCGGTATGGCGACATCCACCAGGATTGCTGTTCTGGCTCTCTTATCATACACCACTAGGTCCGGCTTATTATTCGTCACCATTCTGTCAGTGATAACAGGCCTATCGTAGTATAACCTGATAGAGTCATTTTTCAATACGGGCGCCGGTTGATACTTGTAATATCGCTCGAAGCTATTCAGAAGTCCGTACTTGTGTGCAAGTTTCTGGTGGATAATGTTGCACACTTGATTATGCCTGTGAAGATACTCCGTATTGGCCAGTTGTTCGCATCCGGACGTAATATGCTGTATAGTCTCCGATCTTATATGGTATTTTCTGCACTTATCTGTTTGTAATGTTCCGTCCTTAATAATAATTTTTTTGTAGTTGTTTGTAGCGATCACTTGGTATTGAATGGCCATAAGGAATCCTTCTGTTTCCGCGAATAATTCTCCTTTCATCAACCATTTGTTGGAGGCTTCTTTGTCGATGTGTGGTTGATTAATCTCATGGTTATATCGTCCATGCAATTCCTTTCTTGACCATTGCTCTTGTTTATCAGTATCTAATAGGAACGGTAGATTCAGCAGGTCATCTCTGGTAGCAAGATTCAGATACCACTCTATGGAGGTCAGAAGTGGGAGCTTTTGCAGAGAAGAATTCTCTGGGATTTTTTTATCTGTTCGGTGTGTAATTTGACAACATCTATTAATCCGCGTCCTCCTTCTTTCCGTTTCAAAGTTGTTCTTATCACAGACGATTTTGGATGATGATTGTTGTACTTGTCAGCATCATTCGGTTCTGCCTTTGAATATGATCCAGTTCTGTCTTAGTCCATCTAATTATTCCAAATGAGTAAAGCAACACTGGAATGGCGTAGGTGTTAATTGCCTTGACTAGATTCCCCGAGTTCAACATTGATTTCAGCACAGTCCTCAGACGCTGACTATACTCTGAACGAATCTTCTCCTTTGACTGTTTTTGGTTTAGCAATCTGGCTTGTTGGTACCCTAGATATTTGTACGTTTCGCCATCCCTCATGCACTGTATAATATCACCGTTTGAAAGTTGTGTTTCACCATCTATGACTTTCCCTCTTTCAATGTTCAGGGTTTTACATTTTTCAATCCCAAATTTCATATGAACATCTGCCGAGAACCTACTGACAGTTTTCAGCAGATCATCCAATTGCTTCTTGTTCGAAGCATATAATTTGATGTCATCCATATACAGCAGGTGGGAGATTGTATGATAGTTCCTATCTGTTTTTATCCTAAATCCGTATCCGTATTCTATTGAACATTGAGGACAATGGGTTCATAGCTAAATAGAACCATAGTAGACTGAAAGAGTCTCCTTGAAAAATTCCACGCCGTATGGGTATCTCGCCGGTTTTAATTGACTTATTATTCATGTTGACCTGCAGAGACGTGCGCCAGTGTGTCATTGTTATCTTCAAGAATGCTACCAGGGCTGGATGAATTTTGTATATCTGCAATACTTTGAGAAGCCAAGAATGGGCGGTACTATTGAATGCCTTGAGATAATCGAGAAAAGCTGAATGAACATTCCGATGCCCTACATGTGCCTGTTTCATGATCACAGAATCGATGATGAGTTGTTCCTTGCACCCGTGTTGTTTCTTTCTGCATCCTTTCTGCGCCTCAGCTAATATATTGTTGTCATCAAGGTGTCGGTATGTTCGATTGGATATGCATGAGGTGAGTATTTTGTAGACTGTTGGCAGGCAAGTGATTGGGCTATATTGAGACGGATCCTGTGTTCCATCGCTCTTAGGTAGCATATATGTTAAGCTTCGTGTTAGGAAAGTGGGTGTTTTCCTAGGATGTTGAAGAACATACGTGAGCTGTTTCGCTAGGGCTCCATGGAACTTATCAAACTTCTTGTACCAGAAGTTGTGGATATTATCTATACCTGTGGCCTTCCAATTATTGGTCTCTCTACCTACTGTTGTGATTTCTTCCTCCGTTATTCCTTCGAAGTCCATATGTTTGATATCAAGGCGTTATCATTATTTTTATTATTATGAGTGACGACTCGTATTAACCCACATCATCACGCATAACTTAATTAACTTAATTCTTAATTCTATTCCATTTTCGAACACAGACATTTTCTCTAGCAAAAATAAACTGCGTAATAAAATATTCCAACGTATTCTCTCTTTTCCTTTTCCAACTTAACACTCAATAAACATTATTCTGGTTTCAACTTCCAGGTTCTCTGGCTTAAATTTCTCTGAAACTTCGGAGCATTCAAGTACACGGTTTCCTTTTTGGAACATATTCATATCGATGTGTCGAACAAAACATAAATAATTAAGACCTCAGTTTTAAACCAGCAAGTTTGGATTATTCCGAAATAAAGTTTTCCAGAAAGTTCACAAGCTCTTCACTTCTGAAAATTATGAACTGGGACTGCATGTGGAAATGCTCTCCGTAACTGTTGGCACATATTCTATGACGGGCACCCGTCTCAAGAAAGTTTACTGTTTCCAAATTGGCTTCCAACTTTGCTCCATATCAGAAGCTATGAGTAAGCGATTGCGTGACGATATAGTTAATGAATATGTTGAGATCCAGTCTTTAAATGTTTGCAGAAATTAATTTTAAGTATAAACGTCTTTACTTCTGATAAGATCCGATCAAGAGTGGATTAATACACTTTTACTTATGCAAATATACTTGTAAACTATTCAATTCCTTAATTATCAAATAATACATCCAAAGGAGACTGCTCCTTCATCTGTTCATTAAGATCATCGTCGACAGTGGCCACAATAACTTTGACATAATTGAGTTGGAATGAAATATTCCAGTTTCGTTCTTCCATAGCAAGAGGTTTCTAGGAAAATATAAAACCACCCATCATGATAACCTGCTTTGTGGAAACATGAAAATTGTCCAGTAATTCAATACAATAAAATCCCTTCACAAACGTCTTCTCATAAAGAACAGCGAGCTATTTTAGTTAATATCTTTGGAAGCACGTATTCAACAATCTTCATCCTCTTTTTCACATAGCAATAATTTAAGTAACCGTATGAACGTTAGACCTCTTTATTTCTATAATAAATATAATGACTCATCATTCCAACTGTAGCTAGAAGTAATATCTATACCAAGTCTTCAGTTACTGTTGAATATGTGGAAGAATTATTCAAAGAAAAAAGTTAGATACTAATTTACTCCTCACCCTTTAACTATTTTCAAACATATGAGTTAGTCCATATAAATGCGACGCCCTATGCTTCTAATCATTTTCGGACATGTCGACTCAATGAAGTGAGTTTCTTCAGATCAGAATACGCCTTAACTAAACCATTTTCGTATTAATCGAATATATTATGAAAAGATAACTTTTTCTCGTATTTCTATTGGAATCGTCTTTCAATCTCAATTTAGTATGAATTTATTCTAATAAATCTTAATAATCATAAACAAAGAAAACTTGTTAATACAGCTATACACGATGTTCTGTAATGTCAAAATCTGTTTAGGTTCAAACTTGATTTTTTTCTGTCAAAGGGAACACCCTGCATTTAGTGACTTCAGATGATGTTTTAAGTGTCCATATACCTATTTTCAATAGGCTACGCACTAAATGGGCACCCGGTATACATAAAAATGAATGGCGGCTAAATGTGTTGGTTTTTTAGTGCAAAACTCGAGAACGGCTGGAGAAAGGCTCTTAGAGAAAATTCGAAACATTGTCTTCAATTTTGGGTTTGGACACTTGTACTAGGCTCAACACAATAGTTTTAGGTACAAACGTCAAGTAATCTATGAAATATTTCCGGGAACCATCATTAAATTTTGTATTTGGTATCAAAACGTGCGTCATCTATTTTCTGAAGTTGTGGCGATCTACTTGTTCTATATTTTCAAAAACGACTGTTTCAATTCTGTAAACACGCTTCCCAGTGATCTGATAAATAATTTCCTGTGGTAAAACAGAAACTCGCTACGAATTTACTCTCACCATCCGGAAAGAAAGGAATTGATCCAACTTCTCGATGTAATCGCTACTGCTGTTGATGCAGCTGCCAACAGTAAGATCATTATCATCGAAAGCCACAATAAAAAGCTGATTTCAGAGCTTTCCAACCAGTTGGATTCAGTAAAGCAGGAGATGAAGGTACTAAGAGAGTCAAACGTGGATTTGGTTCGTAAGCTTACTTTTGGGGAGTTGGCAAGTGTATCGAAAGGGTCTGCAGAAAGGAAAGAGGGTGTGAACAACAGAAACTGTTCTTCAAATATACCATCGAAGATCAACATGCTACCTACCAACTCTGGGGTTGCAAGTGGGATAAACGATGGCAAAAGTTCTGCTTCATCATCAACTTCACTCAAACCTGAATCAGATCAGTCCGATAAGATAACACTCTCTCAGGTGTCTAATGGTATAAATCAGGCTATGATGGGAGTTACCGGTGCAGGAACAACCAAATCAACTGGAAGGAAGCAATTTTCTGCTTTGAAGAATACCTCGACTTACTCAAAACCTATTGCATGGAAGTCCAGGTCCACTTTACTGACCGCTGTTCCGAGAACTACAGACATCAACGTTTCTCGTCTGCCTCCCACTACCAAAGTTGAAGATATTGTTGATTTTCTCAATATGTGATACCTGGTGTATCCTGCACTCAGCTGAATTTTAAGTATCCTAAGATATACGCATCCTTCAAACTTACAGTTCCTGAGGATTTGGTGAAAAAAATCCTGATCCTTACGTTTGGCCAGAGGGTATAATGGTCAAGCGGTTTTTTCGAGGTAGAACCGAACAATAATCCAACCAAGCTTAGATCCAAAATACTTTCTGTATACTACCAGAAAATCCGTGGTATGAGAACTAAATTAGATTCATGAAGGAAGTCTCTATCGAATAGTGAATATGACTCAGTTTTGCTGACTGAAACCTGGCTCAACTCCGCTATTGCCACGAGTGAACTGGATCTTCATGGATATGCGGTTTATCGTAAGGATCGTGATTCGTTGTCGAGCCAAATATTACACGGTGGTGGAGTTCTGATCGCTGTGCGTGCCAATTTGTCTTCTTCGGAAATTATCGTTGATGATGTAAGCATTGTTATCGAGCATATTTTTGTGGGCATTTCTTCATCTCCTACAAACTTGGTTTTTGGTGCAGTGTATCTATCCCAAGCTTCTCTTGATGATTACCAGAAGCACTGTGATAGTGTCGAGTCAATTATGTTACATTATCCAGGTTCTGAACTTTTCCTTTTTGGGGACTATAACTTGAGTAGTTTCAACTGGTCTAATGACGATCTCGGAGTGTTAGTTTCACCACTCAGTGGTCCGGGTCGGGTGATCAGTGACTCGTTAGGTTAGATTGGCTGATATTGTATTACTGCCCATTGATATTTATTGATGGCATCCAGCATTTGAGTTCACGGTGTCTTGCAATTGTGTTAAGTACCCATCAATTGGGATTCAGTTTGGCACAGAGATTCTCTTGATGATTGTATTGAAGAATTTTTTCGATTATTCGTGAGTGTATCGATGTATTTGTCCCTAAGGGAGTCTTTAGGACATCTCAGTATCCCGCATGAGTTTCTACTGATCCGAAGGCGCTAGTTCTGAAAAAGAAACTTGCTCACAAGAACTTGAAACTACTTGGACATCTGAAAATTATACTCCATTTTCGAATCTCAGATCGCAATGCAAGCAGTTAACTGATGAATGTTATCGTGACTATATGGAGGAAACTGAAATGTCCATCAAATCTGATCCCAAACACTTTTGGATTTTTGTTAATCAGAGGAATAGTGTTGGCTCATTTCCAAGTTGCATGTCTGTCAATGATCGATTGGGGCATGGAGGGAGTGAGAATTGTCAATCTCTTTGCAGATCATTTCTCTTCTTCTTTCAACTCTAACATACCAACTCGCCTTCCGTTCCCTGTTGACTATGGCATCTGCTTGGACTTGAAAAGTTCATGAGGTGCGCTCGAAGATCACTGAACTGAGGCCAAAATTCTGCAGTGGACCGGATGGTATTCTTCCGATATTTATCAAAATTTGTGCAGCTTCACTTTCACAACCGCTTCATCTATAATTCAATAGAACTTTGAGTGAAGGATATTTTCCAATAATTTGGAAGTCGCAATTATAGGCCGATCAGCGTTTTGATTACAGTTCCAAAGGTCTTTGAGTGTATCATCCTTGATAAAATTCCTTTTAAACTGAATCAAATTCTTATTGACCAACAACATGGCTTTATTAGGGGCAGATCGACAGTTACGAATTTGGTTCTATTTGTTCAGTTCTTACTTGATGAGTTAAGTGAGGGGCATCAGGTTGATGCTGCCTTTACGGATCTTATCAAGGCTTTCGATCGAATTAGTCATGCCGTTTTAGACATCAAAGTGGAGTCGGCTGGTTTTGAGGGACAACTTCTGAATTGGATTGAAAGTTACTATAGGCATAGGGCGCAAGTTGTCAAAATGAAAAGTTTTGAATCAGCAATTATTTCTGTAACTTCTGGTGTTCCACAGGGCAGCCATTTTGGCCCACTTTCGTTTTCACTGTTCATTAATGATATTGGTTCTGTCATTGAGCATTCTGATTTCCTGCACCATGCTCATAACCTTAAAATTTTCAAAAGTATCAATGGCATCACTAATGCATTGTCCCTTCAGGCAGATTTGGATGCTGTATCTGAATGGTTTGTCAGAAATGGCTTGGAGGTCGGTTTTGGATAAATGCCAGTACATTTTTTTTGTAAGTTAGATAGTGTAATTAATTTTTATTACACTATCATTAGTACCAAACTGCTGTCAGAGATCTCGGGGTGTTCATCGATTCACGAGTTACTTTCAAGTTTCATTTCAACACATTTGTAAACCGAGCCTTCAAAACATTGGACTTTATTAGGCGTAACACAGCTATGTTTACAAGCTGTGACATTTTGAAATTGTTATTCAATCGTTATTGCAGGCCTATTCTTGAGAACGCCTCGACTGTCTGGTCACCTTTCTATTTGGAGCATTCGAATGAGATTGAGAGGGTCCAGAACAAACTTCTTCTTTATATGTCGTATAAAATGTCTATCCCTAAGATACAGTCTTCTGCAACATTTGTCAGGGCTGAAGTGAACATAAGAAAGTTATCCGAAAGAAGAATTGTGCTGGATCTTCTCTTTCTCTGTAGATGTCTTGATGGTGAGGTTGATTGTCCCGATTTGTTGTATCTTCATCGGACAAATTATTATGCCAACTCACCTGCTTCCCGTTTGCTACGATTAGGTAACAATACCTTAATGCGGACTGGTGTTTCAGCCTTTCGCCTGCTGAATGAAAGTCGAAGATTCATTCAATTATTTTTCCTACCGAGTAGGGGTATTTGACTGATTTCAACTCATGCATATTGTTTTTGTTCCTTTTTTCTTATATTGTAATTTCAAGATTCATACCGTTAATAAATAAATGAATGAATGAGTGTAACCAAGAAGTAAACATAATATTTCACTGCTCTACTTGGTGAGTACACATGCATCATCATTAAATAAAATAATAACAATTACTTATATAGTTCAAACGGCTTCTTGCTTAATTTGAAATAATTACATTATATAATCAATATAAGTTTCTTACATTCATCGTTTGAACGTACTTCATTATGAAGAACTACTATCGACATACTAAATTCTACGTTCAGATCCAACCCCTTAGTTAGTTCGATTCCTATTTGAATTCAGGTTCGTGTTTTCGTTTAGTATATTTTTTATCATTTCCGTTTTTTCAAGGCATAAATATTCCACATTTCTTATGTTATGATGTTATCTTATATACGATTTCCGCCTTTCAATATAACGTCTCGACAATCGCGGCGTTAGAGCTATTTCCTGTCGAAACACTTTTGATAATTTCTAAATAGATTCCCTCATGAGAATTGCCGAAAATTTATGATAATATGAGTCAATTCTAGGTTTCCGATAAACAACCCTTCTAAAGAATAGCTAACCTAAGTAATTGGTTTTCTGTGGACTGAAAACAGTTTTCCTGTTTTGACCTTTTAATATTATCCCACCCCTACAGTTTCACCGCAAATAATATCACTAATAGTAAATAATAACGAAATACCAGAAGCACCAAATCTGTATCATCGTTCATTCAAAGAAAAGAAATCACGTAACGAAATACCAAAATTGGCTGAGATACACTGGGATGTCAAAACTTACTACGTTCGTTCTAGTTCTAGAGAATTTGGTTAATTCAAAGGAAAAAGGAAGAAACCAACCAGCAGTCATTTCAGACTTGTAAAGAATTTCTGTATTCAACAACAACACTCAACAAAACATTGATATCGCCTACAACCTAGATTTTTATATACTATGGAATAGATTCAAATGCAACTTTCATAAGTTTTTCGTATCATTCGTTGAAAACTCAATATTTCTTGTGAAGTATACAGGGTGTTACATAATAGTATGTCACAACTTGAGGGGGTAAATCTACGTGCAATTTTAAGAAAAAAAGTTAATATAAACAAAGGTCAGCAAAAGCTTCGTTACGGAACTACAGGGTGTTGAAATTTCCGGAAAAATTGGTTTTCTCTTCGAAACTCCTGCAGTTTTTGAGATATTCAGCTGAAATTTTGAATGCAAGCTATTTTTTACAGCCTCCATCATTACACGTCCTAAATTTTAACTGAAATTCACAAGGTGTTTTCGTTTCCGAGGCCATGTCTATTTTTGCACTTTCAAACTTTTTTGCAGTACGCCACTGATCAGCGTACAATAAATTTTCGTCATATTTGTTCAATTTAGAAACGTTTTTGACATTTGTAATTTTTTCGTATCTCCAACCGTTTTCTAGTGGAAAATTATTGAAATTGAATGTATATAAAAAAAATTATAGAAATTTGCTGTTATTTTGATAGCTCGTCTTCTGAGACTCAACTCATACTTATTCAATATCAAACTAAAAAAAAAACAATTGAAAACTAAATAAATGGCTGGAAGTGTCCTCCACCTGCAAGAATACAAGCCTCTGTCCATCTTTGAAATATTCCTGGGGTATTTTTTACCGTGTCTGAAGAGGTTATTATTTGTGTTCACTGGAGTGGTATAAACTAAACTTTTGAGATATCTCCATAAGAAAAAGTCTAAACTATCTAAGTCTGGGGACATAAGAGGCCAGGGTTCTGTCCCACCCCGACCTATCCACCGGTTGTTGAATGTATTATTCAAGAATTCCTAGCTTCTCCGCTAAAATGTATTGGTGCCCCGTCATGCATGAACCTCATTTGTTTCTCACCAAAAGTGGCACATCTTCGAGCAATAAAGGTAACTCCTCCTCAAGGAATTGCCGATAAGCGGGACCGTTTAATCTGTTAGGCAAAAGAAATGGCCCAATCGAATAATTTACAATTATTCCGACCTAGACATTCAGTGAGAATTATTCTTGATGATGAGATTCTTCAATCAAATGGTCCAATAATGATTATTGTGAAAATTTGTGATAGCAGTTCTCGAAAAGTCAGCTTCGTCTGTGAACATTATTTCACTATCAAAATGAGCATTTTCTCTAATTTTATCTAAGAACCATCGGCATAAATTCAGTCTTGAAGGAAAATCTCGAGGAAGTAGAGTTCGGACGCGTTGAATATGAAACGGATACAATAAAATGTCGTGGAGATTCCTCCAAACTAGAACATGTGAAATATTCAACTAATTGCCAATTTTTTCTGTACTCACATGAGGATTCAAATCAATACAATTCAAAACTGCTTCCTCAATATCTGGAGTTCTCATAGTTTGAGTTGCACTTTTTGAATGATTATTTGCAGTAAAAGTAGTAGTTTCCATCAACCTTCTGTGAATATTTGAAAATGTTCGCCTGTCTGGTGTTACTCGATTTGAAAAGCGCACCTGATATAATCGACTAGCTTTTGTTGTGTCTTCGTCAACCAGACCTTACATGTAATGGATATCAGCCAATTTGGCGTTGGTAAAATTAGCCATTCTTTCTTACAGCAATAACTTCAAAAGTCTCAAAACTAATCGTTAATTTAATAAACAATTCGAGCAGACACTGGCTCAACTTTAGCAACTATCAAAATAAATAAATAAATGAAAAAAATCAAAGCCTACCAGTCATTTCTTTAATCAGAAGTGCTTTCAATTCAGCGAATGCATACAATCGTTTAATAATTTTTTGCTCGAGAACGGTTGAAGATACAAAAAAATTACAAGTGTCAAAAAAATTTTTAAATTGAACGAAGATGACGAAAAAAGAAGACATGGCTCCGGAAAAGAAAACACCTTATAGATTCTAGTTAAAATTCAGGACGTGTAATGATGGAGCCTGTAAAAAATAGCTTGCGTTACAAAATTGGGAAGAAAAACTGCAGGAGTTTTGAAGAAAAAACCAATTTTTTCCGGAAATTTCAACACCCTGTAGTTCCGTAACGAAGCTTTTGCAGACCTATGTTTATATGACCTTTTTTCTTAAAATTGCTCGTAGATTTACTCCCTCAAGTTGTGAAATACTATTATGTAACACCCTGTATAGAAGAGCGAAAGAAATTTATGTAGTGTCGTCACGGAGATATAAAATCGTTATACATTTAAAAAAACTGGATGTACTGGGTAGTTTTTATCTTGAATCCTAGTCTTAAGATGCAAAGATTTCTTAATTCTAGTTGGAGACCGGAATTGCAGGTTGAAGTAATTTCGAACATTGAGAAAGTTTATGAAACCAAATATTTTAGGCTCAACCCAAACCCACAACTGCCACCAAGAATGTCGAAACAGGGCAAATGCTGTGATTTGGAGTCCAATCAGTCGAATCCTGGGCGACCCCCGTGCAGAGAGCTCGGAAGAGATTTTAGAGTGCTGCAAAAGCCACGAAGCTATATTTCCAAATTCGGCCAGTATGGCAAGAGATTTTTTGGAAACTCCTGCAGGTTCGGCTCCTAAAGAGAGGCAATTCTCAGGAGCTGCGTTAACAATTTCCAAGAATCGAAACAGAATTAGTCATAAATCAGTTAGGATGATGATGTTTCTAAACTCTTGGTTCAAAACCAGCGATCTATCAACTATCTGATGAAGTGGGAATGTAGTTTGTTCATTCTCATTCTTTTTGACTTACATTTCAACGTAGGTATTCCTTTTATTTTGATAGAAGTTTAATTCAGTTCTTTTTACTTTCACAGACGTTCATTTCAGTTATTTTATAGAAAATTTATTTATATTGTTTTTAGGTACTATGGCTATGTTTTATTTGAAAATATACATTTTATTCCTTCATACTCCAGGAATTATTTTCAGATTATTACGTTGAATTTCATCCGAATATTTCCTGGTCAAATAAATATTCAGTATATTTTAAACCTTCACTCTCGCTCTTATTGAATATAAGAGGAAGTTCAATGTTTTATTGCTATTGTGTTCTGATTCAAGCTCTCAAGTTTTGCGATTTCAGAATCTTGAATTTTCAAGTTTTTTTCAAAAATTGCCGGATTTGACTTGAATACTGAAAACAAAATCTCGACTTTATTTCAAGTCAAGTCAAACCGTGAATTCCTAACTCAAAGTGCCAACTGTACCGAAACTTTAAAGATTTTACGACCCTTTTCTTTATTCCGAAGGAAAATCATATGATTCAATTTGAATGTCCTTCTCACAAGTTCATTTTTGTGTGAACTTTTCAATAATTAAAGAACGTAATCTGATGTACGCAGGAAAAGGAAAACAGGGGTTTTACGCGAAACGTTGTTGGAATTGAAATGACAACATAATAAAGGGAATTTACTTCACACTCCGAAAGAAAGCGACGTTTGATTGATTTATTAATTCAGCAAATTTAGGAGGAAATGAATTTAGTATGAATTATTCCATTTCAGTTATGGTCATCTCGACAGGTAAATCCTACGTAAATAATGGGCTGACCGTTGTGATACTCAGTTTTCTCGAATTGTGCTAAAAAATACAATAGAGAATATTTTTGAAAAGTATTTCGCTCGTTTTCAGATAAGTTGTCAGGAATTTTTAATACGTAGTCGGCAATGTTCTGTTCATTGTCATTCATGATATCTATGGTACAAGAATACCTAGAAATAGTCTTATACCATTACTTTTAGTAAGCCACGCCTTCTCTACAACTAGCGATGTTCAGTTGGATAAGTCAAGATTCAAGTAGTTCTGCCGGATTAGCAATCGATCATTCAGCGGCATTTTGTCGTTTAGTTTCTGCACAAAGCATGCATGAAATGCAGATTCTTTTTTTGTGAATAATTTATTATAAAACTCCATGTTTCTATATTATATTAAATAGTGAAAAAGATGTATAAGGCGAGGAGGTATGCTCACTAAAAACAAACCATCTCTTGAATTATCTCCCCCGTGCCTACTAATTTTTATTGATTCACTCTCTACTACAATAACGACAGAGTCGTTATTTTTCCTCTAGTTTCGAAAGTCTTTCCTTGAATGAGCGTTATATTTTCAATTTTTCCCAGTTATAAAAAATACTGAACGCCCTAATGAAATTGCTACTAGGTCAAACCAATCCAAACGGGTTCAAAGCTTTTTTTTTCGGTTTACGAGTTTATAATCAAATTATTTGGAAATGTGATTTTCGAACCCTACCGAACTCATCAATTAAAATAACAATGTAGCCTCCCTTGCATAAACAAATATGATTTTTCCCTTCACAATCATCTAACCACGAAATTATCCGAGAATTGAAAGTGCTCGTCTATATATATGGCCTTTTAAAAATGAGAGTACATATTTTTTTAATTGGTATACTTTTACATATCTCTTTTGTCATCAGATAATGAGTTAATACATTGTTATGATACCAATGAAATTGAGATTTACCTCGGAAATTTTTTCCATTTTTCGAAAACTGAATACACGAATATACACTATTCATTTTTGATCATTCTTCTGCAACTCTCATAAGATGATACAACTCTCAATCAAATAAGAATTTATTCATTTGAATATTAAGGCGACACTTTCATTTCAAATTTTCAAATTGATGTATGTATAGAACTATAAAAATAATATTTGTTGCTTACCTCTTATTGTAGTTTCGGGTGTTTCATTTTAAATTTCGTAGTCTTTAGTTTAAAGACTTGTTTCTTAATTTGTCAATTATTAATAGTTTCTAAAATACTCCTGAAAAACTAATGGGCCTTTTTTCATGACTTTAAAAATGAGAGTAGATATTTTATTACCGTTATACTTTATATATATATATATATATATATATATATATATATATATATATATATATATATATATATATATATATATATATATATATATATAGGGTTTTACCCCGACGAGTTGCCTATATATCTGTTCATGCAATCAAACTGATTTCATGAAAAATATAAATCCACCACCCGGTAATTAATACCATTGCCAAGCAATGATTATAATCAAAACATATCCTGGAGTAATTATATATTAGGATAACGTTAAATGTTATGAGAATATATCAATCTACCAGAATATATACATACTATAGCATCATCAGACAATGATATCAATGTACCAACGAGTAGTGTCAGAGGCTTTCTCCCGGAAAAATCCAGTGTACGGACCTTAGTCAAGTAACACTGAATGTTACTCATTAATAGTTTCCTTTGTGTGAAGTGGTGAACGATCGAATAGAATACTGTTCTGAATATAAATATGACAAAATTGTCAGTTAATTATATTACATTTATATAAACAAATAAATAAAATATGAAATGAGATTCTGAGCAGTATAAACTAAAGAGAAACCTATGACTCTACCTCATTATTATTTTCGGAAAGAAACCTACGAAGAATATTACAAGATTTGATGACTGTTATCTTTTGTAACTGTTCAAACAAATTTTTCTTCAAACCCAAAATCTCAATACTTTTGTGAAGATTTCTAGGAATAACGCCTGTTGTAGAAATAATAATCGGTAGAATAAATATTTTCTTCATTTTTATCATTTTTTAATCTCGTCGCCAAGCATCATATATTTAGAAATTTTTCATTGTATTTATTTTGTATATTATGTGTGTCGGGTATAGCAATATCAATTATATATGTTATTTGATTCTGTTTATCATTAAGAACGATATCTGGTCTATTGTGTTTTACAGCTCTGTTGCAAAGAATTGTTTTATCAAAATAAAGTTTATATTTGTCATTTTCACAAATAATCTCAGGTTCATATTTTGAAATTTTTTCTTTTGGGAATTAGGTCATGTTTAATTCCTAGATTGAAGTGAATAATATTAGCGACGGCATTATGTCTTTCTAAATAATCTGTTGAAGCAAGGACTGAGCAAGATGATAATATATGAAAACTGTTTCTGAAGAACAGAAACATCTACGGCAAGAATCATCTATATTTTGTTTGATGATATGTTTTCTATAATTCCTCGTGAAAACAACCTGATCCTGGATCGCAATTGCCAAGCCTTCTGTTTCAGCAAACAATTCTCCAGATACTAACCATTTATTCGATGCAATTTCATCAATATAATCATTTTTCAATTCTTTAGGGTGCTTTCCGTGTAATTCCTTCTGCATCCAACTTTCTCTTTTAGAATTATCATCAAATATATCAAAATCTACCTTTTGCATTGTCAAGTTCAGAGGTGTAAGATTATAATCTGAAGCAACAACAATATCATGTAATTTAGACGTTCTCTGTTTATTATGAAAATGGGAACGTAGATGAAAAATCTGTTTACTATGAAGATTATTCAAATCAATTAATCCACGACCTCCAAGATGTCTAGGTAGTGTAACTCTCTGAACAGCTGACTTTGGGTGGTGCTTATGATATTTACAGAGCATTTTCCTCGTTTGACATTGTAATTCATTTAGATCAGTTTTAGACCATTTAATAATTCCAAAAGAAGATGTAAGAATAGGAACAGCATAGGAGTTGATAGCTCTGAAAAGGTTTTTGCTAGTTAAATAACTCTTGATGATAATTCTAAGTCTTTTGTAATATGAACTTCTAATATTTTCTTTAGTGCTGCTATGGTTAATTGTCTTCTCTTGACAAAATCCAAGATATTTATATGTATCTCCTTGATGCATTGGCTCGATTTCGATATTGGAAATCTTTATATAATCAGAGGTGATCTTTCCTTTTTCAATAGAAAGATTTTTACATTTTGGAAGCCCAAATTTCATATGAATATCATTGGAATAGTTGAAAGTAATCTCAAGTAGACTTTTAAATGAGATCTGGTTCCGGCATATAATTTAATATCATCTAAATAAATTAAGTGACTTAATTTGAATTCAGTTAATAGACTCTTTATTTTGAAGCCGAAACTAGTAGCATTTAATTCATGAGATAATGAATTGAGGCAAAGACAAAACCAAAGAGCACTTAAAGAATCACCTTGAAAAATGCCTCTTTTGATTGGAATTACTTCGGATTTTAACGATTGTTTTGAAATATTTAAATGAAGATTGGTTCTCCAATTTTTCATTACAAATTCAAGAAAATGACGAAGTGTCTTATCAATTTTATAAATTTCCAAAATTTCTTGAAGCCATGAATGGGGAGAACTATCAAAAGCCTTTTGGTAATCAATGAAGGCTGTATGAATATTTCTCTTCTTAGTTTGAGCTTGATTCAAAGCAACAGAATCAATTACAAGTTGCTCTTTAGTACCAAGGTGTTTTTTTCTACATCCTTTTCGATGTTCGGAAAGAATATTATAATTCTCCAAATGTGCATACATTTTTTGGGTAATACATGCAGTTAGAATTTTATATATTGTTGGAAGGCAAGTAATTGGTCTATATTGAGACGGATCAATAGTATTATCACTTTTCGGTTTTCAATAAGTAATTCCTTGTGTGAAAAATAAAGGAGTAGCTGAGGGGTTCTTTATTATAAATGAAAAATATTCAGCCAATTTTTCATGAACGCAAGAGAATTTCTTGAACCAAAAGTTATGAATACCATCAACACCTGGAGATTTCCAATTTTTTGTGTGTTTAATAACTGATGTTATATCTTCGTTTGAAAATTTTTCAAATTGCATGCATTCTATTTTAGAAAATCGAGACCTTTCATTTAAAATCCAACTTGCATTGGAATTGTGTTGCCTTGGCACTGCCCAAATTGAAGACCAATAATCAGTTAAAATATCAATTTTAGGAACTCCATTTCCAGAAATATTTTCATTTGAACCTGAAATAAATTTGTAAAAATGTTTTTCATTATTTTTGAATAGTTTGTTTTGGAATTTTCTATCTGAATTTATTTTATATTCACGTAGTCTAATGGAGTATACTGAAAGTTTTGTTTTAAAGTATCGATGTATTCTATCAATTGTCCATTACTTATCTCATTATTTTTATGGGTTTTATATTTGAGGAATATTTTTCCAATATGTGCCATAAGTTTTTTGATCGATTACCTCTGGAATATTGAGTCAATCTTCCTAAATCACATCTGATAGAAGAAATTTTACCTTCTAACCTTTTTTGCCATGAAGGTTTTTTCTTGATATTATAATTAGATCCAAAATTTTCTAATTTGTATCCAGAATGTTTAACTACTGTAATAGCGGCACAATATATAATCAGATGAAGTGTATAGATATTCATTACTTTAACAAGTTGCTTTGGAAGAATATTCTCATTAAGCTCGTTTATACAATCGAAAATTTTCTTTGAATAATGAATTTTAGGAAGTTTAGGTCTTAAAGTTGGGTCAATATTTTCAAATAAATTCATTTGATTGAGAAATAAATTTTCTATATCTTTGTTATCATTATTTTTAGATGAATTTTCTGATTTATTTTCGATGCTTTTCATGAATGGGACTAGGTTTTCATCTGAAATTTCAAAATTTTAATGTTCTTCTTGTTGAATGTTGTTTTTAATTGATTTTAATTCTGATTCAGATATAAAGTTTCTATTTTCAATATACCGTCTTTGATTCGCAATGCTTTGTTCTGAAATACAGCAATTGGGGAATTTTTCTTTGAACATATTATATAGTTTAGACATGTACCCTTTTTATTTGTTCCATTATTTGTTATTTTGTAATAACAAAACATAATGAATTTATTCATTTCATACGTCCATTTCATGCGTTTTATTTTTTATTAATTTTGTGAAGATCTGAATTAGGTGATGAAGTTATGATAAGATTAGAGGAACAAGGTGATTCTACATGATTATAAAACAGTCATCAAAACTTTTGTTGTTCGAAGAATAGACAGAACAAGTAGAAATGTCAGAACCCTTAGATTTACTTCGTGTATGATATGAATGTATAGTTTTTAAAATATTATTCCTACCTTCATTTAAGTTGTTTACCTTATCATCATATTCATGATCAACGGGCCCAGAAATAATTTTCTTTGCAACGTTACCTGAATCAGATGATATGAAAGTTTGAGAATCTGATGGTCCTGCATCTAAACGATCTTGAGTGCAGATTTTGAAGTTCTTCTCCAAGAAATATCTATTATATGAATCGCAAGGATATTTTGGTGGATTATATTCATCATCAGAGTCATATTCATATGAAGAATTCATTTTTTTGGAATTCGAAAATTTGACAGTTGTCAATAATATATTTCATAAAACGTTTTCCTGAAAAATGAATCAATAAAGGTAGGAAATTTTATGTGTACTTACTTTTAATAACTTAAAAATACTTATCTGAAAATAGAACTAATTTAAATATCTAAAACTTTCAAAATTCAAAATTTTAGCAGTGATGTTCATTTATGGAATAATTGTCACCTTGGTGACAATATATATATATATATATATATATATATATATATATATATATATATATATATATATATATATATATATATATATATATATATATATGTCCAACTTGAGAGGGTAAATCTACGTGCAATTTTAAGAAAAGAGTTTATATAAACATAGGTCGGCGAAAGCTTCGTTACGGAGCTATAGGGTGTTGAAATTTCCGGAAAAATTGGTATTTTCTTCAAAACTCCTGCAGTTTTGAGATATTCGGCCCAAATTTGGAATGCAAGCTATTTTTTACAGCCTCCATCATTACTCGTCCTAAATTTCAAGTAGAATCTACAAGGTGTTTTCTTTTCCGGAGCCATGTCTTCTTTTGCCCTTTCAAACTTTTTTGTAGTACGCCACTGATCAGATCAATTTTCGTCATCTTCGTTCAATTCAGAAACTTATTTGACACTTGTAATTCATTCTTATTTCCAATCGTTTTCGCGTGAAAAATTATTGAATTTGAATTATTCGAATTGTATGTTATTCGCTAAATAAAAAAAATAATAGAAATACTCGATAGGTATGCCCAAAATTTGCTTTTACTTTGATAGCTCGTCTTCTGAGACTCAACTTATACTTATTCAATATCGAATTAAAAAAAAGAACAATTAAAAACTAAATAAATTGCTGGAAGTGTCCTCCACCTGCAAGAATACAGGCCTCCATCCTTCTTCGCATATTATCACGCACTCTTTGAAATATTCCTGGGGTATTTCTTATCTTGTCACAAGAGGTTATTATTCGATTTCTCAATTCTTCTACAGTGTTCACTGGAGTGGTATAAACTGAACTTTTGAGATAACAAAAAGTCTGAGCTATTTAAGTCAGGAGGCCATGATTCTGGCCCACCCCGACCTATCCATCGGTTGTTGAATGTATTATTCGAGAACTTCCTAGCTTCTCCACTAAAATGTGCTGGTGCCCCGTCATGCATGATGAAAAGTGGCACATCCTCGAGCAATAAAGGTAACTCCTCCTCAAGAAATTGCCGGGACCCTTTAGTCTGTTAGACAAAAAAAATGGCCCAATCAAATAATTTCAAATTATTCCGACCCAGACATTTAGTGATAATTGTTCTTGACGATGAGATTCTTTACTCAAATGGGGGTTTTCCTCAGCCCAATAATGATTATTGTGTAAATTTGTGATAGTAGTTCTCGAAAAGCTTCGTCTGTGAACATTATTTCACTATCAAAATGAGCATTTTCTCTAATTTTATATAAGAATCATCGGCGGAAATTCAGCTTTGAAGGAAACTCAAGAGATAGTAGAGTTTGGACGCGTTGAATATGAAACGGGTACAATAAAACGCCGTGGAGAATCCTCCAAACTAGAAAATGTCAAATATTCAACTAATTCAAAACTGCTTCCTCAATATCTGGAGTTCTCATAGTTTGAGTTGCACCTTTGAAATGATTATTTGCAGTAAAAGTACCAGTTTCCCTCAACCTTCTGTGGATATTTGAAAATGTTCGCCGGTCGATTTGGAAAGCGTACCTGATATAATCGCCTAGCTTCTGTTGTGTTTCCGTCAGCCAGACCGTACATGTAATGGATATCAGCCAATTCGGCGTTAGTAAAATTAGCCATTTTTTCTTACAGCAATAACTTCAAAAGTCTTGAAACTAATCGTTAATTTAATAATCAATTCGAGCAGACAATTGTTCAACTTTAGCAACTGTCAAAATAAATAAATGAATGAAAAAAATCAAAGCCTACTAGTCATTTTTTTAATTAGATGTGGTTTCAATTGAGCGAATGCATACAATCGTTTAATAAATTTTTGCTCAAGAACGGTTGGAAATACGAAAAAATTATAAGTGTCAAAAAAGTTTATAAATTGAACGAAGATGACGAAAATGGATTGTACGCTGATCAGTGGCGTAATACAAAAAATTTGAAATATACTCTATTCATATTTTTGAATCATCATTCTTCTTTCATTAGCTACGAGATTCAAATGAATTTTGGTGGTTAACCATTATCAAAATCTCTTAAATAAATAGTGAAAAATCATTTTCGAACTAGTCTTCATTCATATAAGTATTCAGGCAGCATTTTAATTTATTCAAATTTTCAAAATGATCTATATCACTATAAAAATTATATTTTATGCATAACTCATCCTGTAGTTTGAGCAGTTTAAGGTTTTTTCGTACTCTGTAAAATTTTGTTTCTTCATTTGTTACTTATTGATAGTTTCTGAATTACTTGCGAAAAACTAATTGCCTTTTTTTCATGGCCTTTAGAAATGAGAGTAGATTTTTGTTAACATGCATACCTTTTACATATTTCTATCGTATTTTTTCATCAGAAAGTGAGTTAATGCATTGTTATTACATGATACCAAAAAATTCAAATTTTCCTCGTAAAATTCTTTTAATTTTATTTCAAAAACTAGATATACACTATTTATTTTCTGACTCATCATTCTTCTGCAGAGGCGACACTTTATTCAAATTTTTAAATTGATCGATATCACAATAAAATTATATTTTTTACATTACTCATCCTGTTCGTAGTTCACCTTTTAAATTTTGCTCCATACTTGACCACTTTAAAAGTTGGTATAACGAATTCTATCGGGGTCGTGCTTCACTGAATGACGAACTTCGTGATGGTCATCCAAAATCAGTTGTTCGGCCACAAACTATCGATGAAGTGCACGAAATGATACACGATGATCGCCATGTGACTTACTTGGAGAATGAGACAACCCTAAACATTAGTTCCACCAGCGTACATTCAATATTGCATTTGGCTGTCAGAAAGATTTGTTCACGTTGGATCCCACACAACTTAACAAGTGATCAAAAGATCGCTCGTGTCGTTTGGTGCAAAAGAATGTTGAACAATTTCGACGGTACTTCAAAAGACGTTTACAAAATCATTACAGGCGATGGATCTTGGATATATGCGTACGAACTGGAAACTAAACAGCAATGGACAGTATGGGTCTTTCAAGACGAGCCGAACCTAGTAGTATGAGATCCGGCTGCAAAATTAATACATGAAAAATGTAGATAGTCAAAAGCTAATTTTTAAGTATTCTGATAGATTGGGGAATTCATTTTTCATAAGGTGCTAATTAAAAATTACCCGCCAATGTTATTAATTAATCCATTAATGATCAATTTTAGTTAAAATTTCGTTAATATCTTATGGAAATAAAACCTACACCACTTCTTAACAGTGTAATTGTAAAATGTGTAACGTCACAGTTGCAGCTGATTGCTTACCCGTAACCTCTTCGCAGCCAGGTGTAAACAGGTATGATTTTAATACAACTTTTGTTCATGATGTATATTAATTTCGTTCGTGCCACGTTGAAGCTGATTTTTTCTGTATTTAATGCTATATAGCTGCTTGTAAAGAAAAACCCGCAAATTGAAGTTTCCTGTCCTTAAAGATGCTAGGTACTGAAAATAAAGTGACAGAGAGTGAGTGCGTGACGTTACTTGTTAGACGAGGATGCTAAATGTCAGCTGTACTCGTTTTTCGAGCCATTGCGCATGCCTCAACAGATAGGGTTCTCAACCAACTGTCTAAGTAGTAATAACTACGATTCTATTTAAATGCTCCAAAAAACTTTAACATATCAAACGATAATAATAAAATTAAAATAATAATAATAATAATAATAAAAACAAACTTAGATACGTACTTTGTAAAAAATTGGATTTCATGAATTTTAGTTTAGTTGTTTTCAAAACCACACATGATGACAAAACTTTGATTTTAAAGTAAAAAATCTAATTTATTTTTTAAATAAAATTGAAAGACTATACTTATCAAAAATAATACATTGATTAATTATGACAAAGAAAATGTTATTATGTAGGTAGTGTTTGAGCAAACGTTGACTTTATTAATAATTTCAATACAGTCACTTATAAATTACAGTAAATTAACGGACGATAATTATTGAGTTATAATAATAAGTTACAGAATAATGAACGTTTTATACAAAACAAATAGGAGTGTCAGATAGAAAAATAGCCAAATTATTAAAAAATTATAAAATTTCGTTTCCTGTCACTTATTAAAAATCAGATTCCTCGCTACTGTCACTTTCATCGCTGCTATCAATTTCGTCGCTACTAATATCAGAGTCTTCTTCGTTGTCAGCAGATCTGTCCTGAGAATTACCTACTATGACACTCTCTACCTCTACAGGTGTTGAATCTCCTTCAAACCATGTTGGCTTAATATATATATTCATACACTACTATTCTAGATAATACATGAGTTAAATAAAAATTTTTACTTACAGTTTGAGTTTTGCAAAATTCTTCAAACTCGTCTTTATCTTTTGCTTTAGAACAGTCACTTTTTAAGACACTCAGTATGATAACCATAGTAATCCGTAGAATTCACAGTCAATATTATGTCATGATACTTATATTTTTTTTCGGCGAAATAACAACATTGAAAAACATTTTCTGAACGATGCATTACTAAAATGAAGTACATTGTTGGATTTAGTACACAAAAACACTTAGGCATTTTGTAAATTTTAGCTTTGCATAAACAAGAGTAATATTATGTCAATATTTATAAGACAAAAACAATATATTTATAAGACAAAAACAATAAGTATCCACGAGCTCCAAAACAATGTGGTTAGAATTTCCAATAAACATAAGCCGTAGCTCAGCTGCTTGACTGAGAACCCTATCTGTTGAGGCATGCGCAATGGCTCGAAAAACGAGTACAGCTGACATTTAGCATCCTCGTCTAACAAGTAACGTCACGCACTCACTCTCTGTCACTTTATTTTCAGTACCTAGCATCTTTAAGGGCAGGAAACTTCAATTTGCGGGTTTTTCTTTACAAGCAGCTATATAGCATTAAATACAGAAAAAAATCAGCTTCAACGTGGCACGAACGAAATTAATATACATCATGAACGAAAAGTTGTATTAAAATCATACCTGTTTACACCTGGCTGCGAAGAGGTTACGGGTAAGCAATCAGCTGCAACTGTGACGTTACACATTTTACAATTACACTGTTAAGAAGTGGTGTAGGTTTTATTTCCATAAGATATTAACGAAATTTTTAACTAAAAATTGATCATTAATGGATTAATTAATAACATTGGCGGGTAATTTTTAATTGGCACCTTATGAAAAATGAATTCCCCAATCTATCAGAATACTTAAAAATTAGCTTTTGACTATCTACATTTTTCATGTATTAATTTTGCAGCCGGATCTTAGACTATAGGAAAAGTCGTTCGTGCACGAAACTCTTCGAAATAAATGATTGCCTGTTTCAGGGAAAACCGGACATGTCGCCACCATAGCATTAGAGCAACTCTGAATTGTATAAAACTATTCGTTTGCCGCAAGTGTTCGATGAGATGAGGCAATCAATTCGAAAAACTAAAATAATTCTGCATTGTGACAATGCAAGCTCACACACATCAGCGCATACGATGGAGTATTTGAATACGGAAAATATCGAATTAATGGACCATCCTCAAGTGATTCGTTGGAAAAGAAATGCATAAATTGTTTTTCGCATAACACTAAATTCAACACTGCATTGGATACTTGTCACTCTGCTAGTGATAAAGCCTGCCCTAGATTTATCAATTACTTAAATCGCCTTCAGTCCAAAATTAATTATGAATAGAAGTACAGAAAAAACTAGTACTCTTCGTATTGCTCATGTTAATACGCGCTCTTTAGTTCCTAGTATGTCGGATTTGATTGCCATTATGGTTGATCAAGATTTTGGCATCATAGCCGTGTCGGAGACTTGGCTTTCGAAGGAAGTTCCGGATTTTGATGTCTCTATTGAGAACTATTCATTTTTTCGTACTGATAGAAACCGTCAAGGCAGAGGGGTGGGCATTTTCATCAAGTCTTGCTTTAAAGCCGATATTATCAATTTTGATTCTTTACATGTTAATTTTTGAATTTGAATCAGGCAATTCAGTGTTTAGATCATATTTTACCAATTGTTACAACTACTATATATATATATATATATATATATATATATATATATATATATATATATATATATATATATATATATATAAATGCTTATATCTATAATGTTGGTGTGTGTCAGAAAAACACCCAAGTGTGAGCTCAGGAAATGCAACAGGGGAACCATACTATCTTGTATATGATTCAATAAACGAGTGAAAAAACCTGAGGAAAAAACTAGTTTCCCTGTTGCTATTGCATTAGCAATAGCTTGTCTGTTTATATTGTGTTAGTGTCGTGTGTACATAAAGAGTACCAAAGATTTTTCTGTCCAGCCGCTTCATTCTCTTTTGCATTCCATGTTTTCCAAACGAAGACAAGGGTGAAAGGAAAGGTTTGGGACAGGAATCTGTAACAATGGAAGAAGAAAACCAGCAGAAAAATATTTCAACAATCAAACTTCTTATATGTCTAAACAAATCTAAGAAAAGATTTCACGTAGCATGCAAGGTCATGAAAAGGACTAAGGAGATAATAAAAAATACATAACCTGCGATATTTCCTCAAATTCCCTCTCTGTTTGACCGAGAGAGCCCCGAAGGCCAGGTTCAGTCTTTCAAAAGATGCCGATTATGATCTATAGATGTTTTAGAATCATTATGGACCCAATAATTTGGGTTGACATCGCCCATATATTATTTATTCATGGAACTTGTTCAATTCAAAGAAACATTTGCGAAAAAATGTTTTTTTTTTATTATAATTCTTGGTGATTTAAATGTTGACCTATTTAATGAAAATAATGCATTGAGCAGGTGCTTCGATGCTTATGCATTGACTCAAATCATTCACGAACCTACACATATCACTGACCGTTTTGCTACTCTAATTGATCCAATTTACCTTAACATCCCCGGGTCATATACCAATGAGGGCACTATCAATGTTGATCATTTTACAAACCATCGAATGGTACATTGTAACATTGCGGTTGATCAGAATTTTTGGAGACAGAAATTTGTCACATGCAGGAATTTTCAGAATATAAATTCATCTATGTTTGAGTATGATTTACGTAGGGTTCCCTGGGAGCATATACTATATTTTAATGATATTGAGAGAAAGATAAGATATCTCACCTCTCAAATTCTTTATTTCTTCGCCGTTCTTCATACAGTTCGAGTAGGTAAGCCTCGATCACCTTGGCTTACGCCTACTCTTAGGTTAATTTTCAAAGAACGTGATGCAGCCCTGAGAATATATAATAAAAACAAAACACCTGAAAACTGGGATCATTACAAAAATCATCGGAATTTTGCCCCGACCTTTTTGAGAAGGGAAAAATCTGCTTATTTACAATTCTTGTCTAATCAGCCATCCTCAAGTAAATTTTATAAAACATCAAAATCGATGAAAATTCAATCTACTAATGATAGTACTATTCTAACAAATCTCTCTAACCCATTTGAAATCAACGAATATTTTTCTTCTGTATTTCAGGAAAGCGATGACAGATGTAATGAATCGATATTATTATATAGAAATAATAAATTTGGTAGTGGTGCGATATTCAGTTTTAGTGCCATTGATATTTCAACCTTATATATATATATTATACGAGGTGTTAAGTAGAATGCTGGGGGGTCGGGATGGGGCTAATATGTTAATGTTGAAAATGTGTATTAGTTTCATCGACATATATTTGCTACACATCATTAACTCGTGCTTGGAACAAGGTTATTTTCCACTTTCTTGGAGGCATGCTGAGGTAATACCTTTACCTAAAATTTCAAAACCAAGTTCACACAAAGACTTGCGTCCTATCAGTCTGTTGCCATTATTTTCTAAGATACTAGAGCGTGCTGCATATCTCCAAATTTATGAGTATCTCCTTCGGAACAACATAATTCCAGTTTACCACTCAGGTTTTCAGAAGTGCTATAGCACTTCAACAGCGTTAGCTTATTTAAGTGATAATATTCTGAACAGTATTGATAAGGGTAGAGCTGGTATGCTTGTTCTCTTAGACTTCAGTAAATCATTTGACACGATCAATCATGGACTTCTCGCAGCTAAATGTCATTGTTTTGGTTTTGATAATGTATCAGTTAATTTTATTAAAGCATATTTATATGGGCGAACACAGTCAGTTATGATTAATGAGCAGAGATCAACTTTGATTCGAGTCAAATCGGATGAACCACAAGGCTCGGTCCTTGGGCCGCTCCTCTTTTTGGTTCACACTTCGGATTCTCATAGACAAGTAATATATTCTAATGTTCAATTTTTTGCTGATACGCAATTGTTTTACGACTTTTTGCCTGGTGACTGTGCGGAGGCTGTGGAGAGGTTGAATTAGGATTTGTGTCGAATCAGTTCTTATTCTTCGGTTCGCAATCAGCATATAAACGCCTCTAAGTCGAAGCTCCTTATATTTTGCCAGCGAAATCTTAAGGACTATATTAAAAAAACAAGTACTGTGTTTAAAGGAATTTTACTTAATAATTGCGATTCGTAACGCGTTTCACTACACCGTAGCTTCTTCAGACGAATGTCATACGTTTGAAGAAGCTACGGTGTAGTGAAATGCGTTACGAATCGCAATTATTAAGTAAAATTCCTCAAAACACAGTACTTGTTTTTTATTATTGATAATGGAATTTTACCAAGTAAAAGCCTCCCAAATTCAAAAGACTATATAAAAGTCTCAAGCAGTACTTATATTATCGGGAGAGATTATTCCTAATGAGTGTGTTTCAAAAAACTTGGGGTTGTATTTAAATGAACAAATGAGATTCAGTAAACATGTGAACTATGTGCTTCAGCAGTGTTATGGGCTTTCCGGCTACTCTATGCAAACAAACAAATACTTCGCGTCAAATCCACTAAAGCTAAGCTCTGTCAAAGTCTTGTTATATCGAGAATGACCTATGGACTTGTTGTTTATTATCCTTGTCTGACAGTAGTAGACCGAAACCGTTAACAGGTTATGCAAAATACATGTTGTAGGTTTGTTAATGGACTCAGAAAGTTTGATCATATTTCCTATGCTTTTTCCCAGACTGGGTGGCTGAACATAACCACTACCTTCGAATACCTTTTTTGAGCTTCGTTTTCAGAGTTATTATTAATTCTTCACCATTGCACTTGAAAAACAAATTGATTTTTCGAACAGCTACACATGGTGTTAATATCAGAAACATCCATAACTTAACTAAGCCTCGGCACTTCACAGCACTTTACAATCGTACTTTTTCTTACAACGCAGTTAGGTTATATAACAATATGGATATGAATATCAAACAGTCACCCAGTACATCAATTTTCAAAAAGGTCCTCAAAAACTCCTACTGGGTCTGAATTCGTCGATTGTGCCATGACACTTTCAACTTCTGTTATACATTAATATAATTATTTAATTTTAAATTTCTTTATGCTTCGTTCCATTTGTCATGGGGTTGTCACTTGTTTCTGATTCTTTTTTTTTCATAGGTACTTTTACTTTTGTTTTTGTTTCCTTGTATACTTTTCACATATTGTGTTTCATTTTTATGTTTGCATTTATATATTCATATTATTCTCATAATTTATTATCGTGGACTTAAGCACTATCTCAGCTGTTACCTGGATATAATTTACCTTTCCCAGATTTAGCAATCAAAGGGAATAGGCTCGATTACAATGTACTTGACATAAATTTCCTAACTATCCTACATGTATTAAGAATTACAGCTTTTTGCATTTCTATATAGGTATTCTTATGCAATTCTAATTTCTTAAGGCTATCATGCAAAGTTTTGGGTATTAAACCAGTCGAGGATACGATGACAGGAACAATATCTATTTTATCGAGGTGCCACATCTGCTTGATCTCAATAGCAAGGTCTGTGTATTTCGACTTTTTCTCCTGGAACTTGTTCATCACGTTGTTATTATTCGGTGTGGCGACAGCCACCAGCATTGCTGTTCTGGCTCTCTTATCATACACCACTATGTCCGGCCTATTATTCGTCACCATTCTGTCAGTGATAACAGGCATAACGTAGTAAAATCTTAGAGTCATTTTCCAATACGGGCGCCGGCTGATACTTGTAATATGGCTGGAAGGTGTTCAGAAGTCCGTACTTGTGTGCAAGTTTATGGGGGATAATGTTGCACACTTGATTATGCCTGTGAAGATACTCCGTATTGGCCAGTTGTTCGCATCCGGACGTAATATGCTGTATAGTCTCCGATCTTATATGGCATTTTCTGCACTTATCTGTTTGTAATGTCCCGTCCTTCATTATAAATTTTTTGTAATTGTTTGTAGCGATCACTTGGTCTTGGATGGCCATAAGGAATCCCTGTGTTTCTGCGAATAATTCTCCTTTCATCAACCATTTGTTGGAGGCTTCTTTGTCGATGTGTGGTTGATTAATCTCATGGTGATGTCGTCCATGCAATTCCTTTCTTGACCATTGCTCTTGTTTTTCAGTATCTGATAGGAACAGTAGATTCAGCAGGTCATCTCTGGTAGCAAGATTTAGTGGTGTATATCCCCTATCAGCCAACGATACCACTCTATGGAGGTCAGAAGTGAGAGCTTTTGCAGAGAAGAATTCTCTGAGATGTTTTATCTGTTCGGTGTGTAAATTGACTACATCTATTAATCCGCGGCCTCCTTCTTTCCGCTTCAAAGTTGTTCGTATCACAGACGATTTTGGATGATGGTCGTTGTACTTTGTTAGCATCGTTCGGGTCTGCCTTTGATTATTATTATTATCATTAGTTAGATGTATGAGTAACCTTTGGCTAAATCTCGCCCAAGTGAATGTACAACAATATTTTATGCAATAAAGGCATATTATTATTATTATTATTATCCACCTTTTAATCCCAATTTGGCACCGAACGAATTCTTTTTTTTGCGCTCATCAAAAAAAACTGCGTGGGCGACGATTTTCGACGGCAGACGAAGCAATTGAAGCCTTCTAAAACCATGTTTTGGAGATATCTCATTCGGAGTAGCAAAAGTGTTTCGAAAATTGGTTTAAGCAATACAAAAGTGTACTAATACTTCAAAGAGAATACTTCGAAAAACAGTAAAGCTATTTTCTTAACTAACTTACTTATTTTTTTCATCAGGAGCAAAATTTAAAAGGCAACCTACGTAGTTAGGGAGTTGATTATTTTTTTAACAACACGTTCATACTTTTACATATTTCTATCATCTTTTTCCTCGTCAAAATATTAGTTAATGCATTGTTATTACATGATACCAATGAAATTCAGATTCTTCTCGGAAAATTCCTCAAATTTTTTTCAAGAACCGTATATACACTATTTTTCGAATCATCATTCTTCTGCAAACTCCATAGCTACGAGGTTCGAATAAGTTTTTGGTGGTAAACATTTGTCTAACTTTCTGAAAAAAAATAATAAATTCTTTTCGAACTATTCTTCGTTTATTCAAGTATTCAAGCGACACTTTCATCTATTCAAATTTTCAAATTGATCTTTATCACTATAAAATTATATTTTATGTATTATTCATCCTGTAATTTGGAAAGTCTAAGCTTTTTCTATTGAAATATGCCCTATTAACAATCTTGTCTTTTAATTTGTCAATTATTAATAGAGTCTGAATTACTCGTGAAAAAACAGGGTCTCTTTTTTCATGGCCCTCTAAAAATGAGAGTAGATTTTTTTTTAACAACGCGTATACTTCTACATATTTCTGTCATCTCTTTTTCCATCAGAAAATGAGTTGATGCATTGTTATAACATGAGACCAATAAAATTCAGATTTTCCTCGAAAAATTCCCTGATTTCTTTTCAAAATTTGGAGATACACCATTCAATTTTTGAATCTTCATTCTTCTGCAACTTTCATAAGCTACCAGGTTCAATTGAATTGTGGTGGTTAACATTCATCTAACTTCTTGAAAGAATCAATGAAAAATTATTTTCGAACAAATCTTCATTCATATAAGTAATCAGGTGATATTTTCATTTATTCAAATTTTTAAATTGATCTATAAACTATAAAAATTATATTTTTGCTTTTCTCATCTTGTATATATCATATAAAATTGTTAATCGCGTTTCAAATTTTTATGAGAAGACACCAATTTGAACAAGTATAAGCGATGCAATTATAACGACAGTGGATGAAAAAATCGGAAGACAAGTTTCTGAAAAGAATTGCACGCGTGTGTTTAGGAAATGTATATTGGCAAATTTCGTTCGTTTTATTTTTCATTTAGCATATATTCGCAATAAATTTGCATATATTACGATTTTTCACCACATCTTTGTTTGCAATGGTAGTTAACAGTGCCAATCTGAATAAATTACACCGTTTATTTCTCTATTATCTCGTAAAAATGCTGAAAATGTCGGAAAATACATTTTCCGTATCACAACAAGTTCGATTAGTAGACCTATTGAATGGATTAAATGGAAAATAAAACGGCCACAGGCAAGCAATTATACTGATTGTATTTAGGGCCGTTCTAAGGAAACATTGATTAATTAACTACCCATGAGTTTCTATTTGTGGATAAGTAAATGTGGGGTATACACTCACTTTCCCATCAATTTACAAATTACTCAGAGGAAAGTAAACATATTGTCATAGAACAACTGGATCCTGCAGAACGCATTTAGGGTAAACGAACGTGTGTTCAATATATTTCAACATAGCAAACCGAATATCACGTTGATTTTCCATTTACCCAGATCAGAACTCGCTAACCTTTTCAAAGTGTAGAGCTACTTTGATAATGATAATTTTAGGTTTAATTTTACTGGAACAGCAAGCCTACTACCTACTTCTATCTGGAACACGATGGAACAACAGTAGGAATCATCAAATATCGAACTAATTTGACCATTTTCTACAGCGCTGCGCACAATTCCTATCGCGTGGTCCTGCAAATTTTCCATATATTCCGTTGCTTACGCACGTTAATGCGGTGGCCAGTTCCTTCGGCGACCACACATAACTGCAGTAACGCAAATTAATTAGAGAACCCTGCTTGAAATCATATGGACACCCAAAAAGGAAGAGCTACAAGAGGGTCTTCGGATTCCTCAGGAAACGTAATGAATCTTTCCAACATAGTAACAATGATTTGATTGAGGTCAATACTTGATGAAAATTGATATAAAAGTCGAGAAAAATATTTGTGCGGTTGAGGTTCTTATAATATGCGCGAAGAACAAAAGAGATAGCAAGCGGAGGAAGTAAGATGAATAATACGTTTTACAATGTACGTTTTAATGTCAAATAGCTATCTTGGTCGGCGTAAGGCATATGGTGTTTTAAGGTACTCGATCATTTTAATTTCTATTACAAAGAAGTCAGTCACAGACTCATCAGCAGTTAGACTAAAAGAAAATTTCGAGGCAGGGGTTTTTCTAACTGAACCTTACATAATAAGTACTATTATTTTCTTCTTATAATTCAAATTTTCAAGAATACCTGGAATCTATACAATAGGATGAAATATAGTAATAGAAGGTTAATATTCCACAGGGATTTTAGGCAAATGATTACTAACTATGTTATTCCTAAGTATCTAGTATATTTGTGATACCTCGATGGGTTTATATAGGATGAACGATATAACAAAGAAAACGGAAATTTTGAGAGGTACAATCATATTGCACTATCGTGTGGACGAATGATTCGGATTTACATGGTTGTCAGTTTGATAACACAAATTCATTAAAAACGGTAAAACTATTTATCTTGCTAATTTTCGCAAACAATTCGAATATTAAACACAAAATAAGTTAAATCACGAAAAATTAAAAATTTTCTATATCAGACAGTTCTTTATCAGAACTAGAAGACTCTCTGTTGCTGTCACTATCGTCTGCTTGCAAAGTAATTATAAAATTGTCGATAACATCATCCAGTACAGGTTCTTTCTCCATAAAAGATTGTTCAATTTTCTGCGTAGTGTCGCATAATGATTCCAACTGATCTGGAGAAAGCGAAGAGAAAAACTCACCACAGTTTTCCACATTTTTCATTGAGAAATCAACATTCCTCTCAGCTACATAAACTTTCATGGCTGCCCAAACTTTTTCAATTGGGTTCAAGTCAGGATGATATGGGAGAGGTATAAGTACATCGTGACCCTGATCATTCAGGAGTTTGTCAATAGGATACATTTTATATCTGGGTTTGTGCAATTTAATTGTGTATTTCGTCTATGTAAATTATTGGTCTCTTTTCTTGACAGTATCCTTTGATGCTTCTTAAATAATTCAAACGTAGTTGCTGTATTTCAGGTTTCTCCATAAGTAGTTTTCTATTCGTTTTCGTCTTAATCCAACGGAACCCCATTCCTATCATTATCGGCAGTTGAACAACTGTTATTTTTGCCATCTTCAATCTTCTTCATTTCTGTCGTAATGTTTTGCACAGTTCGCAAACCTACTCCTGTTGCGACAGCTACACGTTCTTGAACCTTTTTCAAAGAAATTACAAATTCATTCTGCATCCCTTCTCGTTTCATGAAATGAATGACATTCGCAATTATTTCCCTGGATTGCCCACTCAATTTTTCCCTTTCAAATTGGAAACGAACTCCATCCTCACCAAAACTTAGAAATATTGAAATGAAATACGCAAGTTTCGGTCCTGTTTGCTTGCTTTTCTCAAAGCTTCAAGGGTTCATTGAGTACTGAGCTCTTGGCCACGTGACCGGAAAAGTTAATGCGCAACAAGGGGAGGGGCTTTTTCACCCAGACAGATTTTCTTGCCGACCGATACATTTTTTAATTGAATAAAATAATGATATTCAAATTTTCACTATATTGACAAGAAGCGTTTCAACACACTTTGGCTTCTTAGATAAGTAATGTGCCTTATATATTGCATGGTAAAACCAGGTATTCAACTAAAAAGGAAGGAAATCCAAACAGGGTTGCTTCTTCTCAGAACTGAAAGACTAAGTTATGGTGACGAATTCAGGTCTAATGGACTGTTAAGTAAATTTCCGGAATTTTTCTGTTCATTGATTTCCAATGCTTCCTATAGGTTCAATTTTAATCTATTATTTCCATCATGTAAAATTTCAAAATGATTACAGAATGTATGGTTTTCTTCTAGTAGATAATTTACATAGTGAGAATGGGATTTTTGTTTGTCAAAACTGCGTTCATTCTCAGATATCCTAATGTTGAAATTTCTGAAAGTTCGCAACTTCCACAAGAGAGTTTAAATACGGCTGATTTGTTTACCTTGTGAATTTTAGGTTTGCAGTTGTTATGTATATCTGCCTAGAGAGTTATCCGTTCTGAAAGCTATGTTCAAATCATGAGATGAGAAAAATGACTTTAAATTCAGACTGGGTTTACCAATATATGTTAAAATATTATATTTTTGATTCGTCTCTCTAACAATAGGGAAAGCCACATGGATTACTGTTAATCATACTAGAATTATAACCATTATTGACAGCTATTTGTTTCATAATATTAAGTTCTTTCAAGAAATTTCTTTCTAGCTTTGGTATCGGGGTGAGTCTATGTATCACACTGTTATGAGCAGATATTTTAAGTTAATATGAATGTGCCGAGGAATTGTGAATGGTAATGTCTATATGGAATGTTTTTATGGAAAAAAGGAAAATCATGTGTGTATTCAGTTCTCAAAAGACGCAATCCTGTTTGGATTTTCCTCCTATTTAGTTAAATACAAACTCACCATGTAATTATATAAGGCACATAATTTTCTCAAGTGTATTACTTATCTGAAGAAGCCACAGTGTGGTGAAACGTGTCATAAGTTTGTCAACATATTGAAAGTTTTTTATTCATTTGAAAAATAACCATAACTTCCATATCTAATACTGACAGAAATCTACAAACACAGCGTTGAAAACCGCAGTGTGTGGTAGGTCCCATTTTATTCTTTTTTTTTGTTCTTCTTCCGCTAGTGCATACCAAGGTAACATATTTTGGATCCCAGATTTTTGTTTTTCAAGAAACTCTAACTTTCTCTATTTACTTTATTAACGATACAGTACCCATTTCTACTGAGATTACAATTTAGACGAAAATTTGTTGCATTTTCCCAAATTTTACGCGTGTCTTTATTTTTATGACGCAAATAAGAATGATTTTCATACTTAGTGCTTTATTTTTCAACTTTTTGAAACGATGTAATTTACGGTAACAGGTTAAATAAAGGGTTGTGAATTGAACGTCCCTGGTTTTCCGTTCAAATTTTCAGAACATCAAATTATGTATAAATGTATACGTTCGAAGTGTGGAAGGAAAATCACGCAACGTCAATAGTTTCCAGAAAATAAGATGCAAATAACATTTTTACCAATATAAGTTCACTCTTTCACGGAATGACCAGGCTATTTGAAGAAAATAGGATCCACAACGGGAGAATGTAAGATACCAGCCAATAGACCTCAAAACATAAGCCGTTGTCTGTATATGTATTGTCTTAGAAAAGGGATACGAATAAGGAACTACTTCAACATCACTTTATGTAATTGAATGATTTTTTACAAAACTAGAATGGCCGGACGGGGAAATGGGTTGCAGTTTTTCTAATATCTCTGTATTGTCGGATGACTGCTGAGGAATTACTGTTTTTATACCGGGCTGTTATTCTTGGAACCCTCATTTGACAACTGATGGGGTATCGTTGAGTTTCCCATTACTGTCGTGAATGCATGTCTCCTGCTACAAATACGTTGAGTTGGGATGAATTTTATACAAGATATCCATGTGGAAATGCGAATAATGAGACTCATTTGGTTTGAGGTTTGTCATCAAATTCTTCAGGAAACACGGTGAGTAATTACAATTGCAATGTTTACTTTCGAATGTGACTTATTTCTAAAGTTGATATCATCAATAAAATTGCTATTTTCATCCATATTGCAAAACTTACAACACGTTTCAATAAAAAAATTAAATAAATGAAATATGGTCATGTCGGATTTTTGATATAGATATTAATAAAGGTTAAATATATTTTTATGATTTTTACTACTAGACAAGAACTGTTTTCTCATTTCAAAAATTTTATATCTACTGAGAAAATTCCATTTCTCAGTAATTTTCTTGTTACTGTTGCATCAGCAAGCATTAGAGCTCACGGCATTGCAAAGTGGATCATTCGAATTTATGATTATGAAATTGATTGTCAATATGGGACGCTTCTTCTTCATTCTGAATTCCCCTGGTTAAATAGACGACGTTGAAATGTTTTAATGAAGTCCCATGTGCCATAGTTGAATTTTTCAAACAACTCGATGAACCTATGCTGGAACTGGAAAATTCAATCTGGTTTAGAGATCTTCGTTTTCTTGAAAACTTAATAAACTCAATTAACAGCTTCAGGTGTGAGATAAAGATCTAGCTGAAATGCTTCCTGATATAAATGCATTCATTAGAAAGCTTGAATTTTGGGAACAACCGATGTGCGGTTTGTTTCAGAAATGATATTTCAAAATCCACTGGAACCCTATGATAGTAAATCTTTTGTGGAAATAATTTCTTACCTGAGGAATAACTTCAAGAATTGTTTTGAAATTTTAAAGAAATGGTTTTGCTGTTGCAATTTGTTGTTTCACCTTGCATAGATTTCCAACAGTTTTAAACTTGTTTTATGAAGAATTGCAACGAAAATGGAAATGATTGCATTTCAAACTGAGATAGACTTAAAATCGTTAGTCCCAAGAGCAAAATGTATCTGGTCTAGTAAGTGAAGACAAATATTCAGTCCTATGTCATGTTGCCTCATCATTAACTTTAACCTATGGTTGTCACTTTTTGGTTTTTTTGTTCAGTTTCGTGTTCAAATAAAATAAAACATTTTCGAATGAAGTAGTAAAATTGGATAAGCTATAAAAATCTTTTTTACCCATTCTTAATTCTTAATTGATCAGCAGAAAAATCTGGAAATTGGGATAATATATTCTAGGATAAAATTAAGAAAAATGAACTCAACATTTGAAGCACACTCATCTGATCAGAAATGCAAAGTATTGCCCTGCAATCTTGGCCAGAAGGAAAATTCCACAGCTGAAGAGAAAATCAAATGTAGAATCATACATGAAGAAACGATCTCTCTTTCAATCGAAGAATTCTGGGACAAGCTCATACTTAGTTCCGTCAAAACTTGCCCTGAAAAAGTTTTTACAAAGAAAAAAGATTCCCTGGGGAAAAACTGAAAAGAAATAAGGAAAATGTGCAACTGAAAGAACAGCTGGACGTCCTTGCTATGATAAAAGAAGTGAGGAAAACCCACAGCTTAAGAGAAAATCAAATGAAGAATCATAAATGAAAAAACCATCTCTCTTTTAAGCGAAGAATTGAAAGAACAGGAGCTTGATTATGGCACCTCTGATTTTACAGCAAGAGAGTCCTTCGATGAATTCTGGGACAAGCTCATACCTGTTTCGACAACACTTGTCCTGAAAAAGTTTTTAGAAAGAAAGAAGATTCCGCGGGAAAAAAATTGAAGGGAAATGAGGAAATAATTCAACTTAAAAAACAGCTGGACGTCCTTGCTATGATAAAAGAAGTAAGAAAGGATACGGCAAGTAGAGAAGTGTATAACCGCACTAAAGAAACTTATAGACAGAATATCATGAAAACAAAGATGAGTATTAATTCAAATAAAATTAGTACTTCCAACGAAAATAGAGCAATTTGGGAAGTGATTAACCAGGAAACCAAAGTACATAGTTAAAATCAACACCAGACGAAATGAATCATTATTTCACAAATGAGGGGTCAACGACAGCTAATAGCTGCCAAAAAATTGTCCTTCGATCTTGCCCAATGAAAACAAACAAATATATAAAAAACTCAAATTTCCTCGAAGAGGTTACACCTACTGAAATAATAAAAATTAAGAGAAAAACTGAAGGACAAAAAACCAGAGATATTTATGGTATGTCAAGTCATCTCTTGAAAAATATAATACCAAATATTGCTAATCCTTTGAGTTATGTGATCACAAAAGGTTTTTCAGAGGGATATTTCCCCAAATAGCTGAAGGAAGCAAGAGTTATACCCATACACAAAAATGGTGATGAGAATGTAGCAAGCAACTACAGTGCAACCTGCTCTGTCAAAAATATTAGAAACAGCAATAAAGAATCGACTGATAAAGTTCTCTCAGCGATATAACCTTTTCTGTACTGAGCAGCATGGTTTTATGGATAAAAGATCGGTGGGATCAGAAATCTCAGTACTACTATATGAGGTAGCAGATGCATTCGATTCCAGAAAAAAGGAAAACTACTTGCATGCGACCTTAGCAAGGCATTCAAGAAACAAGATACCAGCAAGTGTGCTTTCAATGAAAATGCTCTGGATGGTTATCAGTTGACAGCGGCATACCTCAAGGCTCGGTGCTTGGGCCACTGCTATTTTTGGTCATCATAAATGACCTAACCGCGAACGTTGACTCAGGGTACTCAATATTATTTGCCGATGATACCAACTTCCTAAATATAGGATCTGACGAAAATGAACGAAAATAAACTTCTAGATTGTTTTTTTGTTAGTTGGTAAATCTCTATTGTGATACTGAATGAATGGTGAATTAATAATAATTAATGTTATCACATATTCAATTACTCTGTGATATTTGAAATCTATTTACGAGGAAACCGAACTGTAAAGAACCTCTTATATTGTTTTCGGTGATGAATTGACTTTGTTCCGGATTTGCATATACGAATATCTCATTGTTTCAAATGGAAATTGGTTTACTTTTTATGAACTAGCCGGATATGAAAAAAAAGTTCACAATTCTCAAAACCGGTTTCTACAAATAGCCTGGAGTAGTTTGCAATGAACAACAATATTTGTTACGTTTCCAGAACGAGATCGGCGTAAATATTAGGTGAAAATAACACAAATAAGACGAGAAAGGAAGGTTTAGTTTGGAACAAAACAATGTTGTTGTAGATAACGTTGAATATGTTAGATGAAATTCATTTAATGTAACACAAACACAACTGAATATACAGAACAAAACTATATAATTTAAGTTAGCCTAAGGTATATGCTTCCGACTGTTTATATTCATGTAATTTCATGAACCATGTTTTCAATTTACATTCAGTTAAATTGCCTGCGATAAGACGAAATAATGGGCACATTTTCCAAAAATACCTGCGTTGTTTCCGACTTCAACTTATTTAGTTCGACCGCAGCAGAAATTGGAAATTTGAGAAAAACAATGTCTCTCGGAGGCAGATAATAAAAATAAATGCTCAAAATCTAGCGATATCAAAGAATTTCAATATCTAATTTTCAGTTATTGTCTAACCGTTTGGTAAACCTGACAGCATGAATGAATAATAAATAATTTACATAAAAATTGCGAAAATGATATTGAGTCAGCCGTTACTAAGTGATATCTGATCATCATACGGTGATTTTGGCTTTCATAAAGAATATCACAAAATCAGATGTAAAATATTCAATGAACAAACATAATAGCTATTTTGATACTTCTATCATCATCAGATTTTACAAATTGTTGTACAATTGGACTTAAATATAAAAAACAGGTATGAATTATAGGGAGAGAAAACAACAAGTTTTCTCTATTGGAATATAGATAGATATTCAAAATACATCCATAATTACTTGAAAATCGAAAATATTGGGGAAAGAAATGATCTGTGTTATCGTTAAAAAGGGTAACATTGTTTCTATTGTGTTTGGAGTTGAAAATTTCCAGAGATTCTAGATAATTGAGTTTATTGCTTTTCGAAGCACGATAAATAATGTTCAGATTATCTATACTAGAGAAGCGGTGGCTGTTATCTAGGCAAAGCTGTGCCATTGTGGAGTCACTTCTGTTTCAACAAAGAGTGATGTTCTTTGTATCTAATGCAAAAAGATCTTCCTGTCTGGTCTATGTATACACCGTTACAATTAGGGCAACACAGTTCGTATCGTTTTGAATTGTCTAATTTGTGAGTTTTGTCTTGGCATTAAAAAATAATTGTGATAATTTACATGTAGGTTTGAAGGCAGTTTTTATGTTGTGACTTGACATTTGATTTGCAACTTGCTGTGAAATTGGACCAAAATAAGTAATTTTTGAATATCGTTATTTGGTTTAACATGAGGGTATATACTATTGTGAGTGGTGTTTGTTTTTTAAGAACTACACACAACCAAATGTATATGGAATCATTCGGTATTTTCAGCTTATTGATTGTTTTTAACCATGGATCTTCGACTACTTGTAAAGAATGAAGTTTTTTGTTGTGAAAAAATTGGATAGTATGATAAGAAATGTTCAATTATCACCACATGTTCTGGATATTGTACTCAGTCGTCACTGAGATATGAAACTGTGATATCAAAATTTAAAAAGCCTATAATCATTATTGAAAATGCCTTACGCTGGATTGTCCGATGTGCAGAGGGGTCGAGTAATTGCTCTCGTTGAAGATTTCAAGAACCTACGCCCGATACGTGGAGCTACAATCTCTGCAAAATAGACCTAGAAGAAGTCGTAGGAAGATCACTTCTGAAGAACAAGACCGCTTTTTGTGCCAAATTACAAGAAGAGACCCCAGTGCGTCGCACCCCATACTCCAAAGGCAATTTCTGGAAGCAACAAGCATCAGTGTATCACTCGAAACGATACGTCAAAGACTTCGTTCGAGGGGTGGTTAGATTAGGGCCTTAAGAGATCCAGCGCTAACCAGACAACGAAACATTAACAGACAGAACTTGGTGTTCGATCAGATGACCGCCGGATTCGGGTTTTAAGGGGTTATGGAAGACAAGCTAGACTCCGAGCAGCAAGACAAATTCCGAAATACCAATGGGGCAGTGTGATGTTTGGGATGGCATTATGCTGGGAGGCAAAACAGATTTGCTTTCGTTTCCTGCGAGTATAACGGCGAGAAATTACGTGGACCTAGTGCTGGAGCCCATAGTGAGACTCTGGCGAGATTTCCATGGTGAGAATTTCACTTTAATGCAAGATAATGCTCCTCCACATACCAGCAACCTCGCGCGACATCATCTTGAAACAGAGGGAATCTCTATTTTGGACTGGCCAACTTGTTTTCCAAACCTAAATCTTATTGGACATTTCTAGGATAACTTCAAAAGGAAAATTAGATTGCGCCAGGATAATCCAAGAACCCCACAACAGCGTATCCAAGCCGCCACAGAAGAGTGGCAGAATATCACCCCAGAGGAGGTCGAAAACCTAATCCAAAGCATGGCTAGACGGATTCAGGTTTTTATCAGGGCAAGAGGAGGTAATACAAGCTATTGAGGTCGAGAAAAAAACACATACTCCGTGAGAAAACAATTTTCAATTTTTTTACTACATGCGAAAAATGTCTTAATTTTTTTTTATTTGTTTCTTCCTTAAAATAAACCTTAATTCATTTCTTTTTTTCAATTAAAATATCTCAAAAAGGATCAATTCTAACAATCCTTCGAAATTTCCAAAATCCCTGAGGTAATATTCAAAATATCGGGTGATTCCATATAAATTTGGTTGTGTGTATTTTGTCGACTATGATCAGGGGGTAACCGTTATTACTGGTGATAGTTTTTATGATGTAAATTTCTTTGTTAAGATTTTCAGTAGAAAGTGGCGATGAAAATGCTCCTTAAACCATTGAGTTGAAAAGGGCTAGTTTATCTTGTAAGGGGTGAGAAGAGTCATGAGGAATGCAAATATCTGTGAAAATAGGTTTTCGAAATATATGTAGAAGAGTTATACTTTCGGGAAATGGTTAAGTTTAAAAAAATCATTCGATTGTTTGTTTCTAATTCTAACTTGAAATTGATTTTGGATGGATACTGTTGATGGAATTCAAAAAAAGATCAAGTTGTCTTGATGTATCAGTGAAGCACGCTTGTACATCATCAACATAACGATACTAAAAAATTATATGTGAAGCCCTGGGATTTTGAAATTTGTTTTCCTCTATATGACGCATGAATATTTCAGCAAGAAGTGAACTTTAGGGAGAGCCCATAGCAAGGCCTCCAGACTATTGTTATTAAATTGGAAATAGTTTTGTTGAAGACAAAGATTGAGAAGAGAAATAAAATCATTGTGAATAATAGGATTGATATGGTAACGGAAAATACTGGAAATTAATGGTAGACATACATCTCCGGGGATAATAGAATACATATCGTCGACGTCTGGGGAAGGTAGAAAAGTATTCTTCGGTAGTGTAGTATTTTGTAGTTTTTTGTAGAGTTCTAGGAAGTTTTTTATGGAATATTTACTTCCATAGATATTTGCATTCCTCATGACTCTTCTCACCCTTTTCAACATAAACAAGCAGTTTTCAACTCAATGGCAATAAACATTTTCATTGCCACTTTCTATTGAAAATCTCAACAAAGAAATTCACGTCATAATGTTGAACCGATATTCAAAAATTCTCTTCCTTCTCTTATTTTGGTCCAGTTTCACAAGTTGCAAATCAAATGTCAAGTCACAACATAAAAATTGCCTTCAAATCTACATATAAATTATCACAATTATTTTTCAATGCCAAAGACAAAACTCGCAAATTAGACTTTTCAGGAGTATACGGACTGTGTTGCCCTGATTGTAACGGTGTATACATAGGCCAAACAGAAAGATCTTTTCGCATTAGATACAAAGAACATCACTCTTCCTATTGTGAAAACAAAAGTGACTCCACCAACGCACACCATTACGTAGATAACAACCACCGCTTCCCTAGTATAGATAATCTTAACATTATCCATCGTGTCCCGAAAAGCAATAAACTCAATTACCTGGAATCTCTAGAAATTTTTAAATCTAACCATAATAGAAACAATCTTACTCTTCTTAACGACAACACAGACCTATGTTATTCCCCAATATTTTGGATTTTCAATTATGAATATACCTTTGAATACCTATCTACATTCCAATAGTAGAAAACTTGTTGTTTTCTCTCTCTATAATTCATACTTATTTTTCTATATTTAAGTCAAATTGTTTGCGAATTTTGATTTTGATTACACCAAAGATTATAGAGCTGAAATGTTGCACAAAAAAAAAGAAGAAATCTTTGGTGATAGTGTAACTATTGCAGCATCTACTTGACCACAAGACCTCAAATTTGAAGATGTTGTAAACGACTTGAGCAATATAACTTCTATGTGCAGTGATAATTATAAGCTGTTATCTATCTGACACACAATTCCACCCGCGTTAAAATTTTGTTTGTTTGTTTTTCCTTTAACGTGCTCTGTTTTTTCCTTTCGGCTAATGACACGCCGGGGAATTCTGTCACCTCACTAACCCGGGAATTTTTGCCGAACCCCTCTCGTGTCGAGGGAAGGGATCTTTAATGTCCAACACATCTCTGTTAGACAAGACCGACAGCTTTACATCTCCTCCGAAAGATGGACACTCAAGCGATTCCCAGAATCCAAAAAATCGCACCGACTTTGTGGGGATTGAACCCTGGTAACTCTGCGTAGGAGACGAGCATCATATCCCATACGGCACCGAGCCGGCGGCGCGTTAAAATTTAAATCTTCAGAATTCACAAAACCCTATTGGAACCAATGTTTTTGCAGACAACTCTGTATCAACGTGTTGGCAATAAAACAGCGCTTATGTTGATACAATTTTTTTTCTATTATACAATCAATTGAAAGTAACTGGCATCGACATACCTGTTTATACCTGGCAACCAGTAGTTCGTCCAAGTAAATAATAGGCAACCCAGCTTATAGAAAATTGACATTCTATACGCTTTATACTTTAATTCAGGATAAAATTTTGCAACATTTGATTGAAAATCGTTCTTCAAGAAATAATCAAAAATAGTCTGTCCAGGATTTTTTTAGCCGACTTATTTTAATATATTTTCTAATATACTGAATTTATTATAAAATATGTTTCATTTTATTGTTAGCTCGGTGAAGGTCGATTCAGGTTCGAATCTTCTACTATACTAAAACATCTTCGAACTACAATAAATCAGCAGCTAACATTTTAGGAATGAAATTCCCACCTTTCAAATTGCCAAATACCCTATCAGCCATTAGTTATTCTTCGTTTGTCTTTTTTACACAATGAGATAGTGAATATCAACTTTTTGTACAACCTGTGAAGTTAAATTAAAAAAATTGATATTTTCTCCCATGCAAAATTCAGTGTACATTCAGAGATTATTCGTTATGGGTGGGTTGGAAATTGAGATTGATGATACGCAACATGGCGAAATTCGTATAATGTAATAACGTAAATGTGAGCGCATATATTATTGACGCTATTGTGGTAACAAGAACGTAAGAAGTTCTAACGTGATTGGTTTGTAACTGTAAAGATGAAATGTGAATCTTCATCACAGGCGCGCAACAAAATGGTGCATGCGCCAGTTAGAATATTTTGCGAATTAATTTCTGTCGTATAATCGGTGTCCATTTACTGTATAACTTTGAAGAAGTATATATAAAAATAAATATATGCTAATTTCCTACATATTCTAAAATTATTTTCGAAAATATATGTTCCATTACAGAGATTCATATCAAAGTTATTTCTTTCTCATCATTGTTTGATAAAAATCTTCTGCTTGTCACAAAATCACAGTTCGAAATCTAACATTCAAGTTCTTGACTTATATTTGTTTTAAAATTATTCAGGAATATGTTTGCCATTAACGAAAATAGTCAATTACCCATTATCATCATTCCTCTGTACTGTTTGTAATATTGATTTTTATATTAAGTTATTTGTCATGCAAAGTTTAGACGAAAGTAAATATTCGTTGATAACACAAACAGTTAGTTAAGTTCCATTTTTTGAAAACGTTTGGTATACGTGTGCTTTGATATAAAGTAGCCACATCCAAGGGAAGGGAGTTTATTTAGGTATGCTCGAGCATTTAAAATAAAGAACCGTTTAGTCAAGAAAATACAGGTTGTTAATGTGGTTAATGTCCATGTTGATTGTTTCTATAGACGTTTCGGCTGGATCGCACTAGCCATTCTCAAGTCGGAGTTTAATTCTACTACCCTATAAGTAGAATTATACTTCATGATAAGACGTATCAAGTATAATACATACGCCCTGTCTAGACCGAGAACGTGAACCTTGAAGTCATGGATAGCGGGTTCACCGCCTCGGTCTAGAGAGAGCTCGGATGAATTGTACTTGACACGTCTTTTCTGGAATCTGTCAATTGCCTGGATCGACTACAAGAAAGCATTTGATTCGGTTCCGCACTCTTGGTTCTCGAGAGTCATGGACATCTATGGAATATGCAAACTTGTCAGAGATCTATTGGCGCATCTTATGGAATCTTGGTGGACATACTACGAGTTAAAGGCGAGAAAGGTGAGATCGAGACGAGCAGGATAAAAATACAGAGAGGTATGTTTTGCCAAGCGTTAAATCCGCTAAACACCCTTTTTAATAAGACACCCAACAGCTATGTCATTGACCGCAGAAGAAACGTTCGTATCAGCAACCAGCTGTATATGGATGACCTTAAGGTATACTCCCCTAATGCTGAACAACTCAAACGCCAGTTAGATACTGTCCTGGCATTCAGTTATTTAGTATGTATGGAGATGGGGGTTGAAAAATGCGCCAAACTGAACATAAAGAGGTAAAATAACCGAAGGGAAACAAGAACGATGCTAGGGCCAGCTGAATCCTATAAATATATGAAAGTACAACGAGCCTTAGATATGAGAACCTCCGAAATGAAAAACCAATTGAAAAAGCATCTATTCAGTAGAGTTGAAAAAGTTCTTGTATCAAGACTAAACTCCAAGTCTCTATTCATGGCCCTGAATATTTGGGCACTACCAAGCATAACGTACGTGTAATAAAATGGTCAGTCACCGACCTCCGCAGCAAGGACACCAAAATACGAACAATGCTCACCAAGTATGGAATAGATCATCTGTCAATAGGTTGTATCTCCAGAGGTACCAGGGGGTTAGATGGCTTGGTAGCCTCGAATATGCCAAAAATGTGAACAACCTTGATACACTCGGACACCGCCTCGGACTGATACGCAAGAACATGAAGCACCATAGATACGAGCATGAAGCTATACTCGAAAATCGAAGGTATAAACTTCATTGGGACACTACGCCCTTTACTGATCGTATAGTGCCACATAAAAGGCCGGACATACGAGGGCGGTTTGATAAGTCAGTGACTTTTTTAAATAATTTTCAGCAAGTTACGTCATGCAGTTGGTGTTGATAACCGGAAATCGTCGATAAAATCCATGAAATATTATTGAACGTCAAATTGAACCAAAAATGTTGAGTCATTTTCAGCACCTAATAAACTGATCGCAAAAGTAAGTGGACATCCACTTTTTTAGCTCTCATTTCGTTAACGATGAAAATTTTTAGCGATAATTTAGGGTCATATAGTACTCGATAAGACCTTCGAAATGATCATCCCAGAAGGTTCAAGTAGAACGTTCGAACGATGCTTAACACATACCAGACACTAACACTGACCAAAACGCAAATGTTTGAAATAGAACTCAAATAGACATCAAATGGCTAGTGCCACGAATTAAAAAAGATTTCTGTAATTTCGTCCTTATTATAGACTCAATAGTGTCCAATACTCCAACCATCATGAATAATAACAAAGAAATCAAAATTTGCATAGATTTTTCGAGTTTTCATTCTTCAGTTTCAATTAATTATCACATTGTATAGACTTATACATCAATCATTATTTTCATTTCAAAAATTAATGGATGTATTTGCGAAAGATAACTTCTCACGGTAGATGGCTTCATCATTTATATGATCTTACGAGATTTCATAACATCAATACGACAGAATCTGGCCTAAAGCCATATTCCTAACTAACTTTATGTTGTCGTATCTCTTTTAGTAAAACCGCTGTTGTATTCATATTATTAACATTTGAAACTAATTCGTATAATTTGTTCTAGAATAGTTCGTTGAACACAACATAGGGTTTTTGCTCATCATATGAATTACTACATGTTTTCATCAAATACAAAAGGATTAGTCATTAGACTAATTAAATGACGTCCTCCACAGCGTAACAGATAGTAGTTGATTCTACAAGCAAAAACAAGGGGTACTTTCCAAAACGAAAACTTAATGTTGTGTAAAGATAACTGGGGGCTATGCTGTTTTCATTAATAAGCTAATAACTTTCATTTACACGTAACTGTAGGAAAAGTACGAGCATGTTCTTCCATAATACAGTTTCCAAGACGCGTTGAACGCTCCAGGCTAGACTTGGAACTACCCTCACATAATCCATCGAAATAGCTTCGTATAAAGGTATGCAAGAGTCTGAATAAAATTACAGCTGAAGGTCCTCATAAATACACTCATGCTCAAAATCTTGGCACGTTGAATATTCCATGACTCTGATAATTTATTTTTACTTCAGTTGGGCAGTGTATTCTAATGAAAAAATTCAAAAAGCTTCTTAGTTCATTTGTGTTTCAAATTTATGAAACTTCATTTCTTATTTCTTTTTATGTGAAGCACTTGTGGCGGTTCTCTTGTGGAAAAAACCTCAAAATCCTCTGAGCCAAATTTTTCTGGTACATCACCGCAATTTCGCAAAAAAAATTCTGTTAGACACCTATAAATATTCATGTTCGGGACCGAACATTTTCCTGTAACTTGAATTAGTTTGAGAAAAATACGCCTATTGATCGCTAAGAAAATCATATCGATGTAGCGAGTACTTATAGAAATTTGCGAAATTTTAGAAATGGAGCTTGAAATTCAGTTCAGAAAAAAATTTCATTTCCATCTCGAATGAAAAAATTAAGTAATTTCAAAACGTAAGAAATCCTAATCCTCGATTTTAGGTCGCCAAATTTAAAAATCCTTTCAAGGCACTCACTAATGAAAATATTGATTCGTTTTTTTCGATATGTAGTTGGTCTAACGTGATGGAATTCCTGAAACATCAATATCGATACATCAACTCCTAGTACAGTGGGGTGCTAATTGAAAAACAAAGTCAACAAAAGGTTGTTTTATGCTGATAACAAATAAACAAGAAACAGAACTGGCTAACCCTTTTCCTGAAAAGCAAGTGATGCTAAACACGCTATTACTATGACGTGGACTAATCGATTTTCACAAAGCCCTATGCAGATTATACAACCGCATTATAATTAATCAAGGCACACTATGAGCAACCTCTTTCCTCATGCCACCGTCGCCAGCATGTTGCTTTCTTGCCAATCTTTTCAGGGCGCAAAATTCTTTAATTCATTGCGAATGCGACACAGTAATTTTAGTCTCCAGGAAGTCGTATAGGTTCCACATTTCATCCCTGTTATATCTATAAGATTCCTTTGTAGAATCTTATATTCCAATTCCACAAAATATATCACCCTAAAATATCAGAAAGTTAAAATTGTTTCACTCTTTAAGTATATGACACACCTAACTTTAGTGTGAGAAATTTTCTAATTACTTCGCTATTGATCCCTAACAATAAAGTAGTTCATGAAAAACGCGGAGAAAATTCTTATTTATAGAATTTTTCACAGCGGAGCCTTCATTGTGTACTTTTATCTCAAACTTCTATTCGGTCCAAGATCAGTTTTGCGAGCGTTCGACGAAAAGACGAATTTCAATCAGACTCGGAGGGAGTGCTGTAACCTTAGCCACTATCGCCATTCAAATGCGTTGTTTTCGAGCCGATACAAAACGTGTTTTTATTACATTTTTTCTGGTAGAAATGTATGTATTTCTCACGAAAATTGATTATTTTTTTTAAGATATTACCGTTTGGAGTTGTCTATTCCAGAAATATGAGTCGGTTCAACCAGAATAAGCTCTTGTCCGCCTTTGAGTCTCACCGACCATACAGTTTTGTTGGCTATGATTCAAAGTGCCTATAAGAAAAATAAACAGAACTTGTATACAAAGGAAACTTCTATAAGGCTGATTATGCTAAGGTGAATAATTACCTCGCGGGGGAGTTATCCAGTCAGTTGTCGAAGGACATGGCGCTTTGCACTTTAGAGAAAATTTTACAGAGAACTATCTCCAACTGCTTTCCACTAACTGAATGTAGAGTCAACCACAAAAAGCCATGGATTGATAAAATATTATTCAGAGAAATCGCTAAAAAAAAATAGGAGATTATGGGACAAATCTGTTGCAAACAAAACTCAAGATAACTACAGCTCTTACAGGATCCAGAATGACTCTCTTCAGCGAAGACTCTGGAAAGCAAAAAAAACTATGAACATGAATAATTTTCCCACTCTCCCATCCACCACCCGATCAGTTAATAAAATAAATGACATTGTTATATCGGAGGAGACTGTAATGCAGGCCATACAGACTCTTAGAAAGGATTCAGGCCTGACCCAGATGAGATACCCCCAATAATGATTATCAGATGTGCAGCCACATTGATCGGACACCTCACTTGTGCACTTCCAAACAGCTTCAAAGTGGGAAACTGACTGATTCTTGGAGCAAGGCCATTGTGATACCGATCTATAAAAAGGGAGACAAGCTCAGTCCAGCAAATTACAGACCAATCAGCCTTACATCAGTTCTATGCAAAATCATGGAGAAGATAGTCGCCAAACAGTTGACGAGATTCCTGCTAGATAATAATATTATAACTAAACATCAGCATGGTTTTTTCCAGGACGGTCAACTACCACGAATCTGTGTTGGCGCCTGGACTCGTATGATCGATAAGTCGGTTGATGTGGTTCACTTGAATTTTGAAACAGCCTTTGACAAAGAACCAATAAAACGATCTCTGTATAAGTTCGAACATTAAGGCATAAAGGGCAGACTTCTCAGTTGGATAGGATGTTTTCTGAAGAATATAACCTTCAGAGTCAGAATAGACGGTAGCTTTTCGTCAGAGCACCAGGCTCTCAGTGGGGTTCCTCAGGGATCAGTGCTCGGTTCCCTTTTGTTTAACACCTATATAAGCGATCTGGTTCAGAACATCAAAACAAACATAAAATCTTACGCTGACGACACGAAACTCTATTGCAACCCTATATCGCAGGCTGATATGACGGTTGAGTCTTGGACTGAGAAATGGCTGCTCAAACTGAACGAGAAAAAATGCTCAAATTTGCACAAATGTGCCTTATGAGATCAAGGGCACCACAATTTCGGCTGTTGAACATCACATTGACCTCGGCATCCTCATGAGAAAGGACCTGAAGTGGGGATCTCTGGTCAGCAGGGTGGCTAAAATATCAAACTCTCTCTTATATCTCATCCGACAAGCTTCTCATACCGATCAGTAACGCTTTTCAGAAAAATATATACAACAAATGTCAGACCAGCTTTGGAGTATGCACATTCAGTGTGGAATCCATATTTTGTGGGAGACATTGAGTTGCTGGAAAGGGTTCAGAGAAAAGCGACTAAGATACCACCTCAATTGTCGGAAAGTCCTTAGGAACTGAGAGTTGCAGCTTTTCAGGTGTCTACCTTAAGACAAAGAAGAAGCAGAGGGGATTTTATGAAGACATTCAAAATCCTCAACAACTATGACGAAGCCCTTGATCTCCATCTTTCTATGCCAAATACCAACACTCAATTGTGGGGGCACTCAAAGAGGTTGACCATAGAAAGATGTGCACTGTTGCCTCGAAAGAACTTCCTGACAAACAGAGTGGTGGCCGACTGGAACAGATTACAGGAAAATACAATTTGTTCCCCTAATGAAAAAATCTTCAAGAACCGCTTGGACAAGGAACTTGCATTTGCATCAGACCCTGTGATATATATTTAGCTACAAATTTTTGTTTATGTCTAGAGTCTCAATGCTACTATGTCACTATTAACCTGTCACTATTAACTTTGTTTGAAATTTCATGAAATGTATTTACTTTTACTGACAGCAACAAACTCATCGGTCCAAAACCGATTTCTGTTGCTCAATAAATAATAATTTTCACACGTTGACAATGTTGTTCTCATAGAGGGGAAGCTTACAGCTCAAACGTGTCTTTACTTTCTGCGGTTCATCTTTATCAAGATATTATTCAACCTTACCTGGAAAAATTCCAGATAGTTCAAGTAGAAACTTAGTTTCGCACGCCCACAACAGAGGTTCCTAGAAATAAAAAATTCCTGGATTAATGTCTTAGGAGAAGGGCGTATATCGAAAATATAATTACGTATATTTAAAACGCCCTGTGTACTGTAAGATTGCTGTTTCCTGGTTGATATAAGCTTGTGTGACTGGTTCGATTAAATTTCGTACTTCTCAACATAATTTTCGAATTCATTGTGAAGTTCCATGGATCCCTGTATACAAGATGGTTTAATTACAAGTACAACGTGAGAAGTACGGAACAACAAGCCCAATTTGATGAGTGATGAGTTGTGTTCACATACACATGCTTATACTGTTCGAAATGTATGAGTGTGTTGTTTAGAGATCTTAACACGAGTATCTCATTTGGGAACAAAGGGTAAATGGGATAATCGACCTGATGTATCCTTCAGAATGACATTTATAGTGTAAAGATACGTTCTGTGTTGACTGAAAAATCGGCACTGCAAAGCTTTGATACTGTGCACTATACTTCAATTTATTTAATAAAATATTGATACAGATTCTTGGTATTATGTACTTTTCGAGCAAAAAATTGATTTTTGTATTTGATAAATGTGTTGGGATCCTTCTACGTGTGCTCCACGCGTTCCTTAGAACAGGCGAATAAATTCATCACAGAAAAAAATTGTATTTTGTAACTACAAATTTGTTGTTTTCGCATTTTTTTCTGTGCCGAAAAACATTGCTTCTTGCCATATTTTCATGCTTTCAGGTCAACAGGCAATATCCTATAGGTTTTGGTTCCCTTGCCATTATCAAATTATGCAACAAAAAAGGGGATCCTATTATGGTTACGTTTTTCCTTTTGGGGTACGGAACTCTAAAAACGCTATGTTTTTCAAAAATGCTATATTTTTCAAAAATTAGAAAGAGACATATTTCTTACCAGAAAAATGGAGAAAAACGATGTAAAACGATAAAATGAAATAGTGTCGCGAAACGCGATATATTAACAGCTAAAAAGTAGAGGATTCCCGGTCAAAATTCAGAGATTAGATTTGAATTCCCGCTGTTTTATACCACTTAAAAGAGACAAGAAAGTTCTGAAATTAAACTGACCACACAAAGATTTTTATGATAAAAGAAGCATGGCCGTATTGAAAATTTCATAACTATTTGATAGATCTAATGAGGTAGTGAGTGATAAATTGGAACGAAACATTCGAAACTGCATGAGCTGAAGTGAAAAAAGTTGATGATTAACTACCTGAAACACCCTGTACAATTTAATTGAGAAAATGTGCAGATAAAACAGTCGCATGTTTTCCTCAAGTTATGTTTACCCGTGCTGTTATTACATTCTTGTTTTGTTTATTCTTCAAGTTTCGTTTGCCTTCGCAAATAAGATGGAGCATGGAGAAATGTATTCAACTTCGATAAAGCCGGTAATCTGACTTGGTATATATGGGCATACTTTAGCATAATGCCTTCTTTCTTTATGAACGCAAAATTCTCTTTCTCTGTGGCATTGCAGTTTTCTAACACCTAAAATGGAATATAATTCACTTCGATTCGAATATAAATTTCATAATGTCAGCTGTTTCTATATTTTCAGCCCTTTCAAAGCAAATCAACAGCTATATGTTGTATTTTATTTACAGGAAGCTGAAAGTGCAATTGCTGCTATGAATGGACAGTGGTTGGGAAGTAGAAGTATTCGTACTAACTGGGCTACTCGAAAACCTCCAGCTCCTAAAAATGAAGGTAACAACCTATTTAATTCATCGAGTTCGCTCAAAATCTACTCATTAAAATTATTCCTTTACTCTTTGCAAATCCTTACCAACAACAGAAGAATCCGTTTGTGAATTCTTTGACGTCGACTCGGCCAGTTTCTATATCTTTCAGAATTATGAAACGAAGATTAATATACTGACGCTTTGTGGATTTAATTCCATTAAATTAGGAATATTTGACTATTATATAGGGGGTCCATTAAGTGCGTAATCGAACTTTGTTCCTGTTGAATATAGTGAAGAAGCATATATAGAAAAAGTTAGACGGTAACTTGCTAGACAACCAAAAATTATTTTCAAATATACTGATTGTTCTACTAAAGAGATTTCGAAAGCCTTTTTCAAAATATGGCTGATTAAAATGGAGAGATAAAATATAATTTTTCTTCCTCGTACTTAAGAAAGAAATATCCTGTATTGTCAGGTACACATCTTAGTATAAAAAATTTTATGAAGTATATTAAAGAAAAGATATTTCAGAATAGATTTAGGGTCGAGTGGTGTAAAATGAGACATACAATATTATGGGTAAAATAAAACAATGATATTTAACAAATGCCGGAAGCCTTGATGAAGCTGAAAAATAGAAAATATTTTGTGGATTGTGGTTATACTCCTTGAATATGTTCATCGTTTTCCAATACAGTAAATAACTTGAAAAAAAATATATATATATATATATATATCGTAGATCTTTTGCACTACAGACACAATTTTTGCTAGGATGGATAGAAGAAGCATCAAGACATTTTTTAAGCAGTCTACACGTGTGAAATGTTTATTGCGTTGTTTTGTATGATTTTTGCAATTTGGCCTTTTTCAAACAGCAATAACTCAATTTTTTCAAATGGCACGTGCCAATTTTTATATATTCATCAGATGAAGCGTCAAATTTCAGATGGAATTGTATAAGCATGTACTATACCCATCTCTTATAGTTCCGAAATATATTGAATTTTGATGATTTTGCAAGAACTAACAGAGAATGCTTTGAAATATTTGAATCAAGTAGCTGAACTGGCTACGCTCACCTGACAGGTGCCTAAAATTAATGTACTTGTCACTTCGTTCATTCGAATTTGATATTTCAACAAGAATTGTTGGTAATTTGAAGTGAAAATTTTTGAAAAACACCAGATTGATAATAAAGTGGCTGATTATTCAAACGAGGATATGTTTAATTTCTTTTTAATTCATGGCGAATGTCAAAAAGTGGTGGATAGAACTTGCAGGCAATTCAATAACCAATTTCCAAATTTGGCGCCTATGAGTAAAACAAAATTTTGAAAGATTAGAAGCAATTTTCTGCAATTTGGAGGAACAAAATACATAGAAACTAGAAGAAAACCAATTCTCGAGGACGACGACAATCAAATTAATACGCTAGCGTATTTTCGTGCCAATCCACATGCGTCCATTAAGTCAGCATCAATGGATATTGGATTGAGTTATACTTCCATTCAAAGGGTCCTTAAGAAACCTAACATGCACCCGTATTCTTTTATCAGACTACAAAAATTGAAACCAACTGACTTTCCCAAGCGGCTAAATTTCTGTGAAAATTTAATAATTCGGCTTCAAGAAGATGAGACAATTCTGCAAAACATTATATGGTCTGATGAAGCCAAGTTCAATGAAAGTGGAATAACCAACAGGAGAAATCAACATTTTTGGGCCACAGAAAATCCACATTTCATTGAGGTTATTGATTTCCAAAATAAATTCAGCATGAACGTTTGTGCAATTTTAATGAATGATTTGTTGGCTTATCACATTTATGAGGAAAATCTTAATGGACAAAGATACCTGGAAATTTTGAGAGGAACATTAGCAAATTTTTTAGATGGATTACCCCTCAAGATTCTGAGGGATTGCTATTACCAAATGGATGGTGCACCAGCACATAAAACACAAGCTGTAGATCGGCAACTAACAGAAATGTTCGAGGATAGATGGTGGGGTAATCAAGGACCAAATTTATGGTCTCCGCGTTCTTCGGACCTGACGCCCCTTGATTTTCATTTATGGGGCAAAATCAAGAGTGAAGTGTATCTTATTCCTGTAAGAAGTAAAGAAGAGTTACTAGAGCGCATTCATAATGCTTTTCTTAATATTGATCCTGAGGAAACTAGGAGGGCAACTCATCATGTTCGTATATGAGCTGTTAAGTGTATCGAGCAAAATGGAGCCCATATTGAACATTTATTCAGATCGTAAATTAGTTTTCTCCTATGATATTCGTATTAATGTAATTATCTTCAATGATTGGTTTTCGCTTAGTTCCTACAATTTTTATTCATCCGAATTGTAGAAAATTGCTTCTAATGCTTCGAAATTTTATTTTGCTCATGGACGGTAAATTTGGAAATTGGTTATTGAATTGGCTACAATTTCTACCCACTACTTTTTGACATTCTAAAATGATTTAAAAAAAGATTAAATATATTTTTGTTGGAATAACCAGTGGTTTTATTACAAATGTGTTGTATTTTTTGGATATTTTCAATCTGACATAACGACAATTCTTGTTGAAATATCAAATTCGAATGAACGAAGTGACAAGTACATTAATTTTAGGCACCTATCAGGTAAGCGTAGCCAGTTCAGCTACTTGATTCAAATATTTCAAAGCATTCTCTGTTAGTTCTTGCAAAATCATCAAAATTCAATATATTCCCAAATTATTTCGGAACTATAAGAGATGGGTATAGTACATGCTTATACAATTCCATCTGGAATTTGATCCTTCATCTGATGGCGATATAAAAATTGGCACGTGCCATTTTGAAAAAATTGAATTATTGCTGTTTGAAAAAGGCCAAATTGAAAAATCATACAAAACAACGCAATAAACATTTGACATGTGTAGATTGCTTAAAAAATTCCTTGATCCTTCTCCTATCCACCAAAGCATAAATTTTTTTAAATGTTCCTCAAAAATCGAGTTTATAACAAAAATAATTAAATCTGTGAAAAGTTTTGACAGATAAGTGCCAACAACTTGGGTATTTTATGCCTTGCTCAAATGTCGGTTCTAGATGTATAATAAAAAAGGTAGATTGCCATTTGAAATAACAAAGTGATGACCCACTTCCGGTATAACCGGAAATGGTATCACTTTGAAAATATTTTACTCCAATTGGAAATCGCTTGTTATGGCCGCGTATAAAATTTCAGCTTGAAAAAGTTTTTAACTAACGGGCGGTCCCGGTGGATTTCCCTGTATATCTTTATATTCTGCGCATTAAATCTTTGAAAACCACGTCGCTAACTTTCGATACTGTTGGAGGTTGGAAAATAAAACTATGGTTGAGCTCGGTTTAGAAAATAAGCCTTTGCATATTTTCAATTTAGATGCAAGTAGTTTCTCCGTGGACCCTAACCGAATCAAGGGAGTTGCTGCAAAAGGTCAAAAAGTACACCGAAATATCGAGGGCTCTGGAAAGGAAAATATTACCACGATGGCATGCATTTCCGCAAGTGTTATTGTTATTACCGCCTTGGATAATATTTCAAGAACAAAACCTTTGGAGTACATGGAAAGGTATTAATGATATTGAGAATACTTGTTATGCAGTTTGTGAAAAAGGTTGGATGACCACTGCAATCTTCAATAATTGGTTCGTAAAATTTTGTGCAATGGTGTCTCAAAGACCACTTCTTGTAATCATGGATGGCCATGTCACACACTTGGACATAAGTACAATCGAAGATGCAATACAGAACAATATAACATTGGTTAAACTTCCACCACACACAACTGATCTGTTGCAGCAACAGATAGATGCTGCTTTGGGCCTTGGAAGCTTCGATGGAGTCATGAACTCATAATGTGGCAGCGAGAAAACCAAAGTAGAATGACAAAGAGCGAATTTGCCGACAAAATTTGTATTCTATGGCATCTAGGCATAACAGAAGATGCCATCAAGAATTCCTTCAAAAACACGGGAATTTACCCATGCGACCGGAATAAATATCCCAAAGATCGACTTGATTCTAACAAACTGCAGAGATATACAGAGGGAACCTTATTAGAATCCCTGGGTATCTTGGAAACCGAAGAAGAAACGACCAATGAAGTAAGAACTGGAGAAGAGTCACATAATGACAAAAAAACTGCTGAAACTGCTCCCAGTTGAGACTACAAAAAGATGTAAAATTGATGGTGAATCAGCAGTACTTACAAGTGCAGAGTATCTGAAATTAATGAAGGAAAAAGAGGAGAAGAGGAAACATACAAAAGGGACTGCGAAATCAAAGAAAATTAGTACAAATAAGTCACAATTGACAAAGAATCCCGGGTTCAGTGAAGTTGAAACTCCACAGAAGCAGAAAGCAAAGAAATGCATGCGTCAACAAATATATGAAGAAAGTGATTCAGAAAGCGATACTAAGACCTTGTCATTACATGATGAGAGTGACTTGGAAAATGTCACATTAGAAGATCTTGAGGGTAAAGAAGATTTTGATCAAGAGGAAAACGACGATGATAACATCACACCTGGAACATATATTTCAGTGAAGTTTGCTACAAAGAAAAAACTTCTTCATTATGTCGCACTTGTCGAGAAGGTTGAGAAAGATAATTTTTCAGTATCATATTTACGCCGTAAGGGTCAAAAATTTATTTTTCCCACCATTCCGGAACACTTCATTGTTTCTAGAGAGGATATAGTCATGAAACTACTTCCCCCAACTTGCCAGGGAGGAAATGCCCAAATGCCTCATCAACTGAATTTTTTCATCAACTTTGATGCGTTCAATACCCAATAAATACTTAATTTTTTTATTTTTTTTACGCTTATAAGATTTGATAGTTACTACTTGTATGGAATAGTCATTCATTTTGTATTTTTTACTTTATATTTTTCTATTAAAAATTAAATTTCGAAGCTTATATTTATACAACTTTGTCTCCTTTTTCACCTGAACCGTTCGGCAATAGGCGAAATAAGGCCCTGTCTCATTTTTTCCCATTTGAGTCTCATATTTACCCCAAATGCTGGTTAAAAATAAGACAAAGTTTAATTTTTTTCGTGTCGAAAACACCCAATTCAGGCACTTTCCGATTTCACAAGAACACTGTAAATCTGTTTTTGTACACTGTTCAAAATTTGAATTCCGTTTTGATCGAAATATTTGGGAAAACCAGCAAAAAATGTGAAACGTGTCTGATTTTTACACCACTTGTCCCTATAGTGTGAAGTTGAGATAAAATACAAGACTATACTAAAAAACATTTCGTTTTTAATTTCTTAGTTTATAAAATTGAGTTTCTATTGCAAAACAAAGCTATTATGAAAAGCGTTCCAATACCAAGATGCTCTTGACAGAAAATATGATCTGAAAAAGAAAGAAGTTCTGTATCAATATAATTGAAACTATTCTTATTCAATATAAAGAATATATTCTCGAAAATAAGGAAATTCGTTCCCGTATTATAACAAGCGCATTTTTTTTGTGACGAAGAAATTTGAATTCTCGACCAAATTAAATTCATCAGGAATGTTCGAGGTTATTAAGAATCAACCGATGCTTGAGATATTTATTCCGAAGTGAAATAGATACGTTCTTTGTAAGGAATATAAGACGGTCTTCAGTGAACAGTTTATTTGGTAAATTGAAATATGTCTGCGACACCGCGATGTCAACCATACAGCGGAATGGGACCCTTGGGGCAAGAAATAAGGAGGGCAAAGAAGAGAGTCTTGTACCGTTGACCCAATCGAGGGAGATTTCGACTCTGTTAAGACTTTACTTTCGAATCAAGGAAACGAAAAGATCAAACCAAGTTTGAAACCCGGTGTCTACCTGAGCCTGCATACGACATTTTTCTGACGAATCTTTCATCTCTTCTAGTTTTTTCTTGTGCTGCCTATCGGGCATTTTAAAAAGGATGAAATTCTGATTCTCAGATACAAAGAGAATGTAACTAGGAAAATACATGAATTTGAATAACATAATTTAACTCCTTTAATAGCACTTGTAATACTGTACGAGCTTTTAATAAGCTTTATATTTCCTCACTTCCTAGTGTTCACTGACTAAGTTAAAACACGTAAAGCGCTTTTTAGTGAAATTTTCTTAAGACTTCACACATAAGACAAGTGGATGGGGTTTACCGACAGAACTAAAACTGAAGGAATCACATGGATTTCAATAGAGGTCAATATTTACACTCCTCATTTATTACAAAGCTATGATGCATCATGTAAGGTCTCGTACTCCATATCATCCGAAAGCTTAACTATTTTTCTCCTAAAAACAGTGTAGAAACTCATTCAAGAAATTACATCTTACTTCATAAGAAACGATTTGACTATTAGTCAGGTAAACCCACGATTAATGCACTACACTCTTTTATCAAATTAATGGAAGGAATGGAGGATGAAGCGTTCGTCCTATTTGGAAAAGACATGGGATCATTGCTATCATACGTCGATTAGCACTTAACATTAAATGGATGAAAGAAATGTCCAAGAAAGAATGTACACCTGGGAAAATATAATCAAGAATTATGAAAAAAATACAAGAAGACATTAACGAGAAGAATACCTAGAAAAGCATGGAAAGAAAAGAAGAATATTAAGGTGGAAAGAACAAAGATAATAAAATATAAAGAAACCTAAATAAAATAGTAGGCTCAAGATTAAGTGAATAAAACAGTAACTCATTATTGCCAACAGGTTAGACATTCAAACAAGAGTATTACATCTCTAGTACTCTACAAAAAAGGCCTTTCTGGGCAAACAATTCAACATTACGTGTTTTATTGATTGGGCATTCGCACATTACGTGTTTTATTGATTCTATTTCCTCCTCACATAGTCTGCATGAAGGGTCCTCAAGCAATCCTAACTGATTTAAGCGCTTTCTGAGGCGATAGTGCCCCGTTGATATGGCAGTTAGAACTCTCAGGTCTAACCTGGAGAGTTTAATCTCGCAGTGGAAGGTCCACTGATGGCAAACCGAGAGTGTCTGTGAGGTTTAATCAGTACTTCCGTACCTTCAGATCGACCCATCAGTTATTTTCCATCTTCGCAGTCTCCAGGGGAATTCCAAGCCTAGGTCCCGGTCCGGTAAATCCCAAGACTGTTCCTCGAGCAGCCAATAGATCCGCCTTCTCAATGCCCTCATGCCCGATTGGCCCGGTTCCCACATCAGACGGAGCGTATTCGTTTCTCCCAGTTTGGCGAGGGTTGAACTACATTCCTGTCAATAAGTGACGTGCAATTGTAGGATGCCAATACCTTTAGAGCAGCTTGGCTATTGGTGATGATTTTTATTGCCTTGTTAATCCTCCGCAAGTAAGAAGTTAGCACAGTGGTCAATGGAGAATATTTCTGCTCGAAAAACAGTCACCAAGACAGATGGACTGCTCCTTAACAGCACCTCGACCATATACACCAGCACGTCTGTGAACCAACAGGGGCCGTCAAGCAGACTGTCCCCGGAGGACTCGTCCATTCCTGTTTCAGATGATGAAATCTGTTGACAACCTTTCTAGCTTCGATGATCACCAGGTGAAGAGGTGCAAAGCCCAGTATCAGTTCCATGGTCACATTACATTATAATAACTTGTATGTAAGTATCAAACACCTACATCTCGAAGAGTCTAAATTCACCTGTGACCTCCTCTTTAGGCAACTCAAGAAAACTATGGAACAGTTTTAAAAGTCTGAGATGAGAAGAGAATCGAAGAGCATTATGAATGATGACTTTAATTGAGCATGAAGATTCTCCTTCCTCTTTTTATCGAAGTTCTAAACTACCACTTAAATTTTAAATAGCCATTACTTTTTTCGTAGCATAAAACGTAGTGTTTCTCGTCTAGCAGAACAATTAAAACTATGTGAAACACAATCATATTATGTAACTTCATTTAATTGGTATTGCAAGTGCAGATGCAATTTTGCAGCTAACATTAGTCGGTTTAATGATGAAATAATTTTAGCTCCCGCTAGCCATATGTGTTGTGTTCAGAGTCATTTGTAATTAGACTTATCTATTTTACTTTGTGCTTACGGAATGCTTCGGAATGAACGAAATTTCAGGTGGCTTAGCCTAATTGGCATCTTGTTATAATATTTCATTATATGTAAATAAGACATTCAATTAGTATCATAATACTTTTGTTGAACGTATTCAATTCATTTATTGACCGAAGGGGTTTACAAATTTAAGAAATTCTATTAATTGACTTCGATGATTTTAGAGGTGAGTTAGATCATTATATAGATTTAGATATAATTTTGAAATTATATCCTTAATATCTTTCTCAATTACTTCCAAGTTCTCTTTCCCTTGCATCAATGACCATCTCAATTGCGAGAGTGAAGACTAGTTTAACTGACATCTCTCAGAATAAATGTTCACTACTTATACGTCTTGGTATTTTTATGTCTTGAAAAATCATATGTTTGACACAACTTGTTGATTTTGAATATTTTTAACTCTTTTGCTTGATTTTTATAGTTAATTCGAAACCATTGACTTTCGACGAAGTTTACAACCAAAGCAGCCCCACTAATTGTACTGTGTACTGTGGCGGTATAACGAATGGTCTCACAGAAGAACTGATGCAAAAAACATTTGCTCCCTTTGGTACTATACAAGAAATACGAGTTTTCAAGGAAAAAGGTTACGCATTTGTTAGGTGAGTACTAACTTTTTATTCTTGAAAGATTTTAAATTCAACAGCTTGAATAACACGCAATAAGTATCAAAAATTTCGTAGTGTGAAAAAAAATTAACTTACCGCAACAATAGAAAACGAAAACACTTAGTCATGATTCGGTAATGAGCTATAGTTACTAAATTCGAATTTCTAAATTTGTGTATCCGCTTAGAATTTTGATTATCGTGTGTCAATAATTGAATCAAAGAACTTCAACTATGATATTTTGTAAACTAAAAAGTATAATGGTGTATGATTAGGGGATATAGCTAGTATAAGTACGTTCTCTAGGTTACTGAATTCAGGATTTTAGCTTCATTGCAAAGTGGGTTGAAAACGCCGTTGGTTGCTTCGATTTTTATTCTCAACTCTTGGAAGCAGGCGATGTCTGTCATGCCACATCTGTGGCCGTCCAGGTTGATTTAATGTGTGTGTGCGTGTGTTCACTCGCCTCTTAAATAGAAAGAGGTACGCGGCCATTCAGCGAAGGTTGGACATCACGCGTGATCTTCGGGTGGTCAATGAGGCTCTCTTCTAGACACTATGCGATAGATATAAACAATGTTTGGGTGCGGAGTAGGAACAGTATTCCAAACCAAGTGGCACCTGTGCTTGGTATAAAATCATCAGTTACGATGGTGTAAAGCACTGCGTAGCCCTGACAAGAAAATTGAGTTCAGCAGAAGCAGATTTAGCATTGGCAGACACATGGTCATGCCAGCAAACTTCGGTGTAGGCAATGATCTGGAGAACGTTGTTGATTGCATCTTGTTGGCGTTATAATAAACCAAGTTCAACGGGCCATACTCTGATATCATCTCCAACTCTGAATTCAGAGACATGCTCTATTGGTATCTTTGTCCGTGTAACTGCTCAGCATTTATAGTATACTGACTAGAAAATGAAGACACGGGGGTACAGTCGTCCGCAAACCCAAACATTCTGTTGAATGGAGCAGATAATAAATCTGCAACCTAAAAAGAGTTGGCGAGAGTATGGAGCCTTGGGATACTCCTGAATTAACTTGAAAAGATTTACACCATAAACCACCACCAGAACACATCTACTGAAGAGGAAGCTATTAATCCAACCACGCAATTTTTCGGTAAGTCCGTATGCGATTAATTTATTCATCAAGGCTGCGTGCCAAACCCTGTCGAAAACTTTTGAAATATCAAGAGCCATGTTCCTTGATTCGCAAGGTTTTTCGATTTTTGATGTCGACAAATACGTAACGTATGCAGGGCTGATCGTTGTTTACGGAGACCGTATTGTCGATCACTGATGATATCCTGTAAGTCGAAATATTTTATGAGCTCAATGTTTATTACTCTTTCCATGACTTTGACATAATGGGCAACAGTGCGGTTGGACGGTAATTTTTTTCCATTCTTTGAAATCGGTGAGCTTTCAACTTTCCAACACTCCAAAAACGCCTGGCTCTCATACGAAATATGAAACAGACGGTTAAAAACAGGTGCCAACTCTGAAGCATATTTCTTCAAAACAGTTTGTGTTATCTCATCGAGATCGACTTCTTTCTTACAGTTCAGTTGTTGAAGAATGCACCTTACCGTGCGCAATCTAAACTTTAGTTCAGAAATATTCGATAGAGCATGTGGGAGGCTAAGTGACACTGCATCACTGGTCTGCTCCAAGAGACTATTCTTAAATCTTTCATTGAAGTAGGTTCCCGCTTAATCAATTGTTGGGTAACGAATATTCTTGAAACCCACATATTCAGCTATAGTTTGATCTTATGAGCTCTGTTTTTAACTGCGGCAGCTTTTTGACGTTCTTTACTGAACCCAGGCTTTTGAAAAAAGGATGCTACCGTTGTGCATAGATATCAAAAAATGAAAATGAAAAAGAACACAATAAAAAACGCAATTATAGGTTCTGAATGATGTGATGTGAATAACATCTCCAAATTATCCATAATGTTTGAAAACCATTCAATTATAGGTCATAAGAAAATTTTAATATTCCTTATCAGCTCGTACGTCACGGGAATGTTTGGAATATATTTTATCTGAATTAATGAAAATTCAAATAGATTAATTTGATATCCTACCTTATGATCATTTTAATTTATTAACGAGCATATTACTCAAAGCATTTTTAATTGCTTCATTTAGTGTAACCTCAATTGTTATTTAGTGGAATAATTATTTTATGATTCAGGTTTCCACTGGTCTGCTCCAAGTGACTATTATTAAAACTTTCATTGAAGTAGGTTCCCGCTTAATCAATTGTTGAGTAACAAATATTCTTGAAACACACATATTCAGCTATAGTTTGATCTTATGAGCTCTGTTTTTAACTGCGGCAGCTTTTTGACGTTCTTTACTGAACCCAGGCTTTTGAAAAAGGATGCTACCGTTGTGCATAGATATCAAAAATGAAAATGAAAAAAAAACAAGAACACAATAAAAACGCAATTATGGGTTCTGAATGATGTGATGCGAATAACATCTCCAAATTATCCTCAGCTCGTACGTCACGGGAATGTTTGGAATATATTTTTATCTGAATTAATGAAAATTCAAATAGATTAATTTGATATCCTACCTTATGATCATTTTAATTTATTAACGAGCATATTTCTCATAGCATTTTTAATTGCTTCATTTAGTGTAACCTCAATTGTTATTTAGTGGAATAATTATTTTATGATTCAGGTTTCCACTGGTCTGCTCCAAGTGACTATTATTAAAACTTTCATTGAAGTAGGTTCCCGCTTAATCAATTGTTGAGTAACAAATATTCTTGAAACACACATATTCAGCTATAGTTTGATCTTATGAGCTCTGTTTTGAACTGCGGCAGCTTTTGACGTTCTTTATTGAACCCAGGCTTTTGAAAAAGGATGCAACCGTTGTGCATACATATCAAAAATGAAAATGAAAAAGAACACAATAAAAAAAGCAATTATGGGTTCAGAATGATGTGATGTGAATAAAAAAACAAGTACTGTGTTTTAAGGAATTTTACTTAATAATTGCGATTCGTAACGCGTTTCACTACACCGTAGCTTCTTCAGACGAATGAATATACAGAAAAATATAAATGAGAATATAACTATAAATGTTCTTGAGTAATTAAAAGCTTATTGGGTTGCTTCTTCTTAAGTGGTTATTTATGACAGGTATATCCAATAAAAAGCTTCCCAAATTCAAATGATGTGAATAAAATCTCCAAATTATCCATAATGTTTGAAGACCATTCAATTATAGGTCATAAGAAAATTTTCAATATTCCTTATCAGCTCGTACGTCACGGGAATGTTTGGAATATATTTTTATCTGAATTAATGAAAATTCAAATAGATTAATTTGATATCCTACCTTATGATCATTTTTATTTATTAACGAGCATATTACTCAAAGCATTTTTAATTGCTTCATTTAGTGTAACCTCAATTGTTATTTAGTGGAATAATTATTTTATGATTCAGGTTTTCACTGGTCTGCTCCAAGAGACTATTCTTAAATCTTTCATTGAAGTAGGTTCCCGCTTAATCAATTGTTGAGTAACAAAAATTCTTGAAACCCACATATTCAGCTATAGTTTGATCTTATGAGCTCTGTTTTTAACTGCGGCAGCTTTTTGACGTTCTTTATTGAACCCAGGCTTTTGAAAAAAGGATGCAACCGTTGTGCATAGATATCAAAAAATGAAAAAGAACACAATAAAAAAAAGCAATTATGGGTTCAGAATGATGTGATGTGAATAAAACCTCCAAATTATCCATAATGTTTGAAAACCATTCAATTATAGGTCATAAGAAAATTTTTAATATTCCTTATCAGCTCGTACGTCACGAAAATGTTTTGAATATATTTTTATCTGAATTAATAAAATTCAAATAGATTAATTCGATATCCTACCTTATGATCATTTTAATTTATTAACAAGCATATTACTCATAGCATTTTTAATTGCTTCATTTAGTGTAACCTCAATTGTTATTTAGTGGAATAATTATTTTATGATTCAGGTTTCCACTGGTCTGCTCCAAGTGACTATTATTAAAACTTTCATTGAAGTAGGTTCCCGCTTAATCAATTGTTGGGTAACGAATATTCTTGAAACCCACATATTCAGCTATAGTTTGATCTTATGAGCTCTGTTTTTAACTGCGGCAGCTTTTTGACGTTATTTACTGAACCCAGGCTTTTGAAAAAAGGATGCTACCGTTGTGCATAGATATCAAAAAATGAAAATGAAAAAGAACACAATAAAAAACGCAATTATGGGTTCTGAATGATGTGATGCGAATAACATCTCCAAATTATCCATAATGTTTGAAAACCATTCAATTATAGGTCATAAGAAAATTTTCAATATTCCTTATCAGCTCGTACGTCACGGGAATGTTTGGAATATATTTTTATCTGAATTAATGAAAATTCAAATAGATTAATTTGATATCCTACCTTATGATCATTTTATTTATTAACGAGCATATTACTCAAAGCATTTTTAATTGCTTCATTTAGTGTAACCTCAATTGTTATTTAGTGGAATAATTATTTTATGATTCAGGTTTTCACTGGTCTGCTCCAAGAGACTATTCTTAAATCTTTCATTGAAGTAGGTTCCCTTAATCAATTGTTGAGTAACAAAAATTCTTGAAACACACATATTCAGCTATAGTTTGATCTTATGAGCTCTGTTTTTAACTGCGGCAGCTTTTTGACGTTCTTTATTGAACCCAGGCTTTTGAAAAAAGGATGCAACCGTTGTGCATAGATATCAAAAAATGAAAAAGAACATAATAAAAAAAACGCAATTATGGGTTCAGAATGATGTGATGTGAATAAAACCTCCAAATTATCCAAAATGTTTGAAAACCATTCAATTATAGGTCATAAGAAAATTTTTAATATTCCTTATCAGCTCGTACGTCACGAAAATGTTTTGAATATATTTTTATCTGAATTAATAAAAATTCAAATAGATTAATTCGATATCCTACCTTATGATCATTTTAATTTATTAACAAGCATATTACTCATAGCATTTTTAATTGCTTCATTTAGTGTAACCTCAATTGTTATTTAGTGGAATAATTATTTTATGATTCAGGTTTCCACTGGTCTGCTCCAAGTGACTATTATTAAAACTTTCATTGAAGTAGGTTCCCGCTTAATCAATTGTTGGGTAACGAATATTCTTGAAACCCACATATTCAGCTATAGTTTGATCTTATGAGCTCTGTTTTTAACTGCGGCAGCTTTTTGACGTTATTTACTGAACCCAGGCTTTTGAAAAAGGATGCTACCGTTGTGCATAGATATCAAAAATGAAAATGAAAAGAACACAATAAAAACGCAATTATGGGTTCTGAATGATGTGATGCGAATAACATCTCCAAATTATCCATAATGTTTGAAAACCATTCAATTATAGGTCATAAGAAAATTTTCAATATTCCTTATCAGCTCGTACGTCACGGGAATGTTTGGAATATATTTTTATCTGAATTAATGAAAATTCAAATAGATTAATTTGATATCCTACCTTATGATCATTTTATTTATTAACGAGCATATTACTCAAAGCATTTTTAATTGCTTCATTTAGTGTAACCTCAATTGTTATTTAGTGGAATAATTATTTTATGATTCAGGTTTTCACTGGTCTGCTCCAAGAGACTATTCTTAAATCTTTCATTGAAGTAGGTTCCCGCTTAATCAATTGTTGAGTAACAAAATTCTTGAAACCCACATATTCAGCTATAGTTTGATCTTATGAGCTCTGTTTTTAACTGCGGCAGCTTTTTGACGTTCTTTATTGAACCCAGGCTTTTGAAAAAAGGATGCAACCGTTGTGCATAGATATCAAAAAATGAAAAAGAACATAATAAAAAAAAGCAATTATGGGTTCAGAATGATGTGATGTGAATAAAACCTCCAAATTATCCAAAATGTTTGAAAACCATTCAATTATAGGTCATAAGAAAATTTTTAATATTCCTTATCAGCTCGTACGTCACGAAAATGTTTTGAATATATTTTTATCTGAATTAATAAAATTCAAATAGATTAATTCGATATCCTACCTTATGATCATTTTAATTTATTAACAAGCATATTACTCATAGCATTTTTAATTGCTTCATTTAGTGTAACCTCAATTGTTATTTAGTGGAATAATTATTTTATGATTCAGGTTTCCACTGGTCTGCTCCAAGTGACTATTATTAAAACTTTCATTGAAGTAGGTTCCGCTTAATCAATTGTTGGGTAACGAATATTCTTGAAACCCACATATTCAGCTATAGTTTGATCTTATGAGCTCTGTTTTTAACTGCGGCAGCTTTTTGACGTTATTTACTGAACCCAGGCTTTTGAAAAAAGGATGCTACCGTTGTGCATAGATATCAAAAAATGAAAATGAAGAAGAACACAATAAAAAACGCAATTATGGGTTCTGAATGATGTGATGCGAATAACATCTCCAAATTATCCATAATGTTTGAAAACCATTCAATTATAGGTCATAAGAAAATTTTCAATATTCCTTATCAGCTCGTACGTCACGGGAATGTTTGGAATATATTTTTATCTGAATTAATGAAAATTCAAATAGATTAATTTGATATCCTACCTTATGATCATTTTTATTTATTAACGAGCATATTACTCAAAGCATTTTTAATTGCTTCATTTAGTGTAACCTCAATTGTTATTTAGTGGAATAATTATTTTATGATTCAGGTTTTCACTGGTCTGCTCCAAGAGACTATTCTTAAATCTTTCATTGAAGTAGGTTCCCGCTTAATCAATTGTTGAGTAACAAAAATTCTTGAAACACACATATTCAGCTATAGTTTGATCTTATGAGCTCTGTTTTTAACTGCGGCAGCTTTTTGACGTTCTTTACTGAACCCAGGCTTTTGAAAAAAGGATGCTACCGTTGTGCATAGATATCAAAAATGAAAATGAAAAAGAACACAATAAAAAAAGCAATTATGGGTTCTGAATGATGTGATGTGAATAACATCTCCAAATTATCCAAAATGTTTGAAAACCATTCAATTATAGGTCATAAGAAAATTTTTAATATTCCTTATCAGCTCGTACGTCACGAAAATGTTTTGAATATATTTTTATCTGAATTAATGAAAATTCAAATAGATTAATTTGATATCCTACCTTATGATCATTTTAATTTATTAACAAGCATATTACTCATAGCATTTTTAATTGCTTCATTTAGTGTAACCTCAATTGTTATTTAGTGGAATAATTATTTTATGATTCAGGTTTCCACTGGTCTGCTCCAAGTGACTATTATTAAAACTTTCATTGAAGTAGGTTCCGCTTAATCAATTGTTGAGTAACAAATATTCTTGAAACCCACATATTCAGCTATAGTTTGATCTTATGAGCTCTGTTTTGAACTGCGGCAGCTTTTTGACGTTCTTTATTGAACCCAGGCTTTTGAAAAAAGGATGCAACCGTTGTGCATACATATCAAAAAATGAAAATGAAAAAGAACACAATAAAAAACGCAATTATGGGTTCAGAATGATGTGATGTGAATAAAAAAAACAAGTACTGTGTTTTAAGGAATTTTACTTAATAATTGCGATTCGTAACGCGTTTCACTACACCGTAGCTTCTTCAGACGAATGAATATACAGAAAAAATATAAATGAGAATATAACTATAAATGTTCTTGAGTAATTAAAAGCTTATTGGGTTGCTTCTTCTTAAGTGGTTATTTATGACAGGTATATCCAATAAAAGCTTCCCAAATTCAAATGATGTGAATAAAATCTCCAAATTATCCATAATGTTTGAAGACCATTCAATTATAGGTCATAAGAAAATTTTCAATATTCCTTATCAGCTCGTACGTCACGGGAATGTTTGGAATATATTTTTATCTGAATTAATGAAAATTCAAATAGATTAATTTGATATCCTACCTTATGATCATTTTTATTTATTAACGAGCATATTACTCAAAGCATTTTTAATTGCTTCATTTAGTGTAACCTCAATTGTTATTTAGTGGAATAATTATTTTATGATTCAGGTTTTCACTGGTCTGCTCCAAGAGACTATTCTTAAATCTTTCATTGAAGTAGGTTCCGCTTAATCAATTGTTGAGTAACAAAAATTCTTGAAACCCACATATTCAGCTATAGTTTGATCTTATGAGCTCTGTTTTTAACTGCGGCAGCTTTTTGACGTTCTTTATTGAACCCAGGCTTTTGAAAAAGGATGCAACCGTTGTGCATAGATATCAAAAATGAAAAAGAACACAATAAAAAAAGCAATTATGGGTTCAGAATGATGTGATGTGAATAAAACCTCCAAATTATCCATAATGTTTGAAAACCATTCAATTATAGGTCATAAGAAAATTTTAATATTCCTTATCAGCTCGTACGTCACGAAAATGTTTTGAATATATTTTTATCTGAATTAATAAAAATTCAAATAGATTAATTTGATATCCTACCTTATGATCATTTTAATTTATTAACAAGCATATTACTCATAGCATTTTTTAATTGCTTCATTTAGTGTAACCTTAATTGTTATTTAGTGGAATAATTATTTTATGATTCAGGTTTTCCACGAAAGAATCGGCTACACACGCTATAGTAGCCGTGCACAACACAGATATAAATGGCCAAGTGGTTAAGTGCTCGTGGGGAAAAGAATCTGGCGATCCAAATAACGCACCCGTAGCTGGACAGGTAAATATTTGCACATTTTATGATATAATATACGACCCATGTCCCAAGCGTCACCAACCTTAAAATTTTCGATAAATATGTGATGGTCCCGCTCGAAATAGCAAATATCCAGTTGCGATGAAATATGGCCTTCGCATTGGTATGCATATTTCAGAAGTTACGCCAATATGCCCTAATGTGAACATATGGAGTATGGAAGCTTATACTCTTGTTTATTGAATGATCTCCGATTTCTCTTCTGCGGTTTAGATCAACAACGGGTCAGTACTATTCTCTTGATATTCTAACTAATAATAGTTAGAGCAGCTCGCATAACTGTTTGATTAATTTATCATTGATCTGTTAGCTTGATAGTTCTATTATATTTCCATTTCTGTGTTCGTATACTTATTACAAATACTGATGTTTCTGGAGGAGGAAAATGCTTCAAAGGGTTAACTATGCAAAAACAAATTGATACTTGATTAAATCTCTGAAGTTTATCTCTTACGGAGTTGCATGAACTAGTCGAACAAAGTTGTGGATATACCTTGAGCTTACACCTAGTTAAAAATTTGTATGTAATAAGACGTGAATAAATTATCCATATGTGTCTCGGTTGAAGTCCGCTCCAGTACAGACGTAACCTTACGCCCTATACATGAAACCTGGCAAGACCGTACAGCTTACAATTGTCCCAAAGGCAGAGTCAGTAGCAATTTCCTAATTTTCTAGAAACCCTGTAGTTGAAAAATTGGAATTTGTATAGCAAAATGATCTTGACACACCGAAACTTCAAAGAATAGCATACTTTTTGTAACTATGATATGACGAATTTATTACGTTTCTTCACTAATCCTTATGTGAAGTTCGGTTTGTGAGCTCTTTTCTAATCAAAAAAGTCATTAAGTTGAAAAAACGATATAAATCGACTTGCAAAAAAGTCTCTAGTTCTGATGTAGAAACCGAACATCACTCTTATGACAATGCGCTCAGGAACTAACACTTATTTTCTGTAGAGTTTTTAACTCTTCTTACAAAGAAGTAATGTTTGCCTCCTGTTGAAAATACGGTTTAGTTCAACCCATATCCAAAAGAGGCAATAAGACCATACCAAATAACTACCGAACAATCGCGTTGCAATCAGCATAACAAAGGTTTTAGAAAAGGCTATAAACCAACATCTTCTACAATATCTCCATGAATTTAATATTCTTAGCGATTGCTGGTATGGCTTTCCTAAGTACAGCTCAACAGAAGATGTTTTGATTTATGTCAAACAATGCTATCGAACATTACGTTGAGTCTTGAGCATTTGCATTAGATATATCTAAAGCATTCGACCGTGTCTGGCAAGAAGAACTATTGGTTGAGCTTCGTTGTTATGGTAGGTCGGATAACTTCTGTTTATTGCTCTCGAGTTTTCTTCTCAACCGTTCTTTGGAAGTAGCGGTTGACGGGTTCCTCTCTGACACTTATACCATCAACGCGGGAGTTCTGTTTTATTCCTTTCTCTCTCTTTGTTATATGAACGACCTACTTGAAAGAACGAAAAATCTATACCTTTGTAGATGACAGCAGACTAATTTCGTCGTTCACTTCAAATGTTCCTGCATTAACCTTCCAAAGCGGCAGCGTGAAGTTCTACAACTGACAATGGCCAAGTCAAATTTAACGCTATAAAAACCCAGGCATTTCTCTTTTCTAAAAAAGTTAACGTTTCAGAACTTGACATGATTAAGTCGGGACGTACAATTCCTCTAGCATCATCACTTAATTTGCTAGATCTAAGCGCACGAGCAAACATGTCCTGGCATGATCATAATCAGGGATTTCATCATATGGAAAACTTCTCCTTTAATACTTTTTTACCATCGAGTACAACCTAAAGTGCTCTTGTAGAGCCTTAAAGATTACTTTGTAGCGCGTGTGCACTTCACCTAAAAAAATTGGGTCCCGATTTGGTCGCAAAAATTAAAATAAAATGTATAATTTTAAGCCACGAGATGATGGAAAGCACGTGATTTCTAACGGCTCAAAAGGGTCCACTTTATTGCAAGTGAATGAGATGAAACACGATCTTTTTTAGGCGACGATTTCATTACTAATTTTGAAACCTTCTCTTCAGTGTCTCGAATTGCAGAGCATGCGCGTGAAATAGTTGAACTATTTTTAGTTTTATTTCTCCTTACGAACAGGTTTCTATGAAGAAACTACTTCCAGTATTTCTTCATTATCTAAACCGACTTTTAGTCTTATTAATCTAGCTGTATAGTTAATCATATTATTTCTAGAAACAGAAAGTAACTGGTTTGATTGAAAATTTATTGGTTGCCGAAAAAACCATTCATTTCATTTTGATAAAGTTTTGATATTCTATATCGACCTGACAAATAAACGATTTATGTGATATTCCTTTTAGATATCGAATTCACAAGTTACAAATCCATATTTTATTTACGATATGTCCAGTTCACTTTCGTTACGATATAATCTCGGGATATTATAGTTAAAGTAGTTCACACAACTCTCCTACATAATTCATCACTCATCGATATATCAATTTGATAGTTCACTAATACACTGTGCACAACAAGTTAAGAATTTTAGAAAGCACGTTTATATATTATTTTTGTACCTTTTTTCGTTGTTTTAACAAAAATTAACATAAAGAAATGCGCAAGGACCATCAATAAATCCGCAATCCTTTTCGGGAATGATAGTTGTCAAGACAAGCATGTACTTTCACTTTCTTCAAGGAAATTTTTGAATATCCCAAACTTGTTGTGTGCAGTGTATTTTCATCGCTATTTCGAGAATTGTCATGAACACTCGTATTTCTGACGATAGAACACATTTCAAACAATGTAGAATAAAAAACCTATAATGAATACAATTACATGTTGTTTCTATTTAATATATTTTTCTACGATATCTTTCTATAAATATTAGCTCATTTTCAATTTTTCTCGTGTGTCAACTATATGCAATTCAAATACGTAAATGAAACTGGAAATAAACAAGTTAATCAAAAATTAATAGCAGAATTCATATTTCACTGGTTGATTTTTTTCTAAAATCGTTGTGAATTTCGATTCAAAACAATTCATCCCCTCTATATTTGCAGAGTCTCACAGGGACCCAGTACCCTTACGGAGCTTATGGACAACAAGTTGGATATTGGTATCCTCAAAGTTTTCCTGCTGCTACTGCAGCACAAATGCAGGGGCAGTTTCTGCAAGGCATGCAGGGTTACACTTATGGACAATTCGCAGGTTATCAGCAGTCTTACATGGGAATGGGGATGCAAGTTCCCGCCACCTGGCAAGGAATTCCTGGACAACCGCAGATTCCAACAACCCCACAACAGATGGCAGCTCCTGGGGCAGCACTGCAGCAACCCGGCTTGGTTTTTCCATTACAACAGTATCAAGTAACTATCACCGACTGTCTACACTGAATCAGATCAAAAATCAATTGTCCATTCAGTGTTTAGTGGGAAAGACCCCTCATTTTAGTCTCATTTTTTGTTTTTGATTTTATTTCGTTAATTCGATGGCTCGTGTGAGATGAACACTCTTTTAAGATAGATATGCTTTTGCATGTTCAAATTTTCAAAAAATCACCGGTAACTACTGTTTCAGGCCTTACTTGGAATAACTCAATAAACAAACCATCACCGTGGAAAAAAGGTACAAAATGATTTAAAGATCTAGATTTGACGTAATTTGTAGTCTAGGAGCCTGATCACGTGTACATTCAAGTTTTTCTTGCAAGAAAAAAATAGTGTTGACCGCTAGGATCTAAGCAACATGTCTTTTGGTATAGAGAATGACTGAAATGTGCTGCATCCAACACATATCTTCGTTTTCTTTATATAACGTTCTAAATTTTTGGGTAACAATGATATGTACAGAAGTAAAGGCTGCAAGAAATTTTTGTCGCAGTTTTAGTGAAAGTATTGACAACTTATTTTTTCAGCTGACGCGATTTACTTGTTATATGTTTCATTAACACTTTGTATAATTATTGGACATGAATAGCCTGAAGTACGACGTAACCTTTGATATTTAAATATGAATAAAAGCTATTTGTTCTTGCTATCCATTTTTAATCAATTAAATGCCATGTCTCTAGTGAAAGTTATAATTTTTTTCTTTATTACTAGTACTCTTGGGGTAACCAGATTCAAGCAATAAGTTTCATTTCGAATCCAAACACTACAACAAGATTATATTTTACTTCCTCCAAAAATTCTTATACCTCTATTAAAATCGCAACATATTCAGAAATAGACTATTGATGTACCAAAATTATGCATAATTTGAAATCATCAAAACCTTTTTGCTACATTTTAATACTGTACATACCAATTTTAAAGACCTAAAATTTTGAGAACAGTGTTACAAAATACCGAAGAAATTCGCTACTTTTTGAACATTTTGGCGTACAGAAATTGAACATAGGTTCTTTTATAGAGAAAAGAAAATCAAAATACTACCATAAATTGGTATAAAAAGTCATGTTATTGCTTCAGTGCCTCAAATCTTATATTTCAACATGAAATCTATCAGAATTTCGAATCTATGTTGAGATATCAAACATTCAAGAGTGGATCAATGTGTATATACATCACGAATGCTTTCCAGAAACCCAATATCCTTCTTTAATGTGATATTATATATCAATATATATCATTCTTGATAAGCTCTCAAAGCTTATAAAAATTGCAAGAGCAGACTTACGTTCTTGTTGCAAACAGAAATAAGTCGCATGAAGCTGTTTGATGAATATGATGGATGTAATTTGACCCAAATGGTTTTTCTCTATAATAGAATAGCATTCGCCTAACATCACCATATGTGATGAATAAGAAGGATTACGAACAAAAGACCAATTTGGTCGCAGTTCGGAAAGGCTTGCAAAGCCAATCGACCCCCACGAATGTAATGTAATGTTATATAATGTAACATCAGCATATTTACGACCTGTGTAAGTCCATACGAATCATGTCATAGACCCTTTAAATAATTCCTTTGATAACCAAATACTTAACTGGGAAGAAAAATAAATGAACATTACAAGACTACTTCCGCTGCTGACACTATTCTAGAATGGCTACCTAAATACTTGCAGCACTTCATATATAATTGACCAGTAATGGGGTACTCAAGTCAAACGTAGGCGGATTTACTGAAACCTGCCCAGCAGAGACCATCAAAAATTCTTGATTGCAATGAGAAGCTTTGCATTGCCGTAAAGTGCAGATTTTTGGAATAACTCTTTTGCTTCCTCACGTTCTCAAAACGTATCAAAGAAAATAGACTGGTATTTACCTAACGTCCCTATTAACCAAAACATAGGATACAGTTGTAAGGCATATATTGCTCACTTAACAGTAATAAACTCAATAAAATCGTACAAGAATATTACAAACAACAATAAAGGCAACACAACCTACATGGCGGTGAGTAAGACATGTTTCAAGCGATAGATATAACTAGACTAGAAACTAGAAAGTAGATCTAGAGAGGATGATATCACTCAAAACAGAATACAGAAAATTTGAGAACCGGGGTAAGTGGCATACACTCAAATGTAGATAGCAAAAGGTTGGAGAAATGATCTAAACTAATCTCACATTGAGTCCAAACTTTGTTATGACCTCGCAAAAACACACATTGATCCATCGTCGTATTTGAGATAATACCCAGTTTAATAAAAATCCAAAAAAAATCATTTGTCTGTTATGAAAAGCATCCAAAACATAAACACGCTCGCACTTGTTAATTACCCTTAAAAATGAACACGTGACTATTCAGGCCCGGCTCCTTCACTTCGAAATTGAAAAATATGAACATTTATTCTTGATGTGAATTCAGTATATATTAGGACGAGCATGATGCTTTGAAGCCTGAAGCTTTAATGCACACAAAGAAGCTGTATTTATATCACTTCAGATGTTAATCTGGCAAGAGTATTGTATGAAGAGAATTTACCATGCAGGGTTGATATAACAAATCACAAAATTATAAAGTGTCAGTGGAATTTCAATATTATTAATATTTAATCTCTTTGTATTTGCCTATACTCTTAAAGCTTCAATGTTGATCTAGATTGTGATGTGATTGAAGAAGTAACCAAGTATTTAATACAAAACGTCGTTAATATCAATATTTGACCAATCACTCTTTCATTATGACAAACACTTTTCGTTGAAACTATTGAATATTATTAACAGATCTAGAAAGAGGACCTTCTTAAAATTTAAGATTCCTTCAACGAGAATAACACTGCAAGATGTGTTTCAGAAATAAGCAATATTTGATATTAAAAACTTATGAAAAATTCATTTTCTTAATAGTCAAGAGGATGTACCTAAGCTTGCTTTACTTGATGAAATTGTTAGGGATCTATCATATATTATGATGATTTGATGATTTTTCATTTTTGATTCATTTAGTAATCAAACATGTTGCAGTAAAAACATTCTTACAAAATCAGTTGAACATATAAACAGGCATACAATATTCTTAACCGCAGACAAAAAACTTCAGCAATTCAATCAAATCAATATCAATGATTCTAAAGAAGGAACTCAGCATGTTGTGAAGGAGCCGCTCATTCCACAAGTATTTAATAAAAATTAATTTTAAACATTACTATAGGGAACTGAAGATTTTTTTCATACTTGTGACATGTGTAAGTTCCTAGACTATAAGTTCTTGCGAAAACTCAGTTTGTGCGTTCAAATCAGTCCCTTAACTGGCGTTTTTCTCTCTTTCAGGCTCAATGAAACACACACAATCCTCACTGATCTTCGTAAATGACATTTCGAGCCATTTCAAGATAGCCTATCTTAACCATCGCGAATTGTATTTTATTCGTGCCAAATTTGAGTAACTAGTCAATATGCCCTTTGATAGAGGCGCCTATATCTGCTTTTACGTTTGTGATGGGGCGAAATTTTTCAGAGTGAATGGTGAGATGTTTGAGTGAAATGTAACTAGAACAGGAGGGAAATTCATCTATTAACTTTATACTAAAGAATATTTAACTGATACTTTCATTATAAACTACTCTCAATGAATATTTTAGTAATCTTTCTATTTCATCACCTTATTGATGAAATAAATTTCAATTGAATTTTCTTCGGAATTTCTTCATACCCAACGAGCTACAAGAAAATTAAAATTGCTTAAAATTGTTGCATAGATTTTAGATAAAAGTAATCATCAAATCATTAACTCTTCATTGTTGACAACTCTCCAGACCTGTTGTCAGAGAAATTCTGGAATACAATTAATACAAACCTTTATTTCACCAATAAAGAGATGGTAACATTTAGTTGTTTTCATTCATTAAGATTTCAACTGGAAAAGGTACATTTTTCTCAAACCAGAGCGTTTGCGCTGCACCTCACATGGCAGTTTTTCACAAAAGCTATTTGCATGACACTGCCAAAATGATCTCACCTTCCCAAATTCTTGAATTAAATTTCAGAGAAAATGCTAGACAGTTCACTAACGCTTAGGAGTCGACTCCGGGAGTAGTGAATAAAGAAAAAAATAAATTGATCTCTGAATATGTAAGTGAATCATTTTAGCATCTTCTCTGAAACTTCTTGAATCTCCTGCCAACCCCTGACTGAAGTCGTGTGTGTTGGCAGCTAGGCGAAGAGGAATGGCTCGCCCCTAGTCTCCTAGTGTGATCATCCCTTAACAGTGACAATCCTGGACGGGGTGAGATATTTAGACCACACTACTTCCGAAAGAACAATCATTTCCAATTTCAACACTAGTTACCTGTATTCTACAGTAGTGTTAATGATGATTATTTACAATATGAATGTTGAACATATTAGATTATAAGAATTTATATTTTTAACAAGATTATTCTCAGTGTGAAGAAATGAATTTATAGACCTGGTATGGAAGCAATGTACTGTTGAACTAAGAAATCAACTTCGACAGTCCTGAAATTTAACCCAATCAATATGGGAAAAACGAATAAATGCAAATTTTGTTCACTAAATAAGTCACCAAATGTTTTGTTGGAGCCTCCTTATTTTTTATGAAAAATTTTGGTTGAATCATATTAATCAAAATGAGAATGAACAACACATATTTATTAAAGATAATAAAAATTCACCTCTGTAACTCAGTTGTATGAGAAATTAGGAAAAACAGTGTGAAAGGTGAAGATCTCATTTATAATTCATATTATTAATATGGAATTTATTTCTTGAACAGACCCATTATAATTCAATTTCAGTGAAATCTATGAATCCATATCTCCTTAATGCCAGTGAGGCCCTTTTTCAGTTCAATTGTACAAAACACAAAAATAGCTAAACTGAAATAGATAGGAGGTAGATAGGTTAGTGATAGTTATGTAATCGAATGTTTTGGGGTAGCTTGTGTAGAAGGCACTCTCATGCGCTTGACCAAGTATAACTCCAAAATTGTTGGAAGTGTGTTGATATAAAAATACTATGTAATATTACTGTACATACCGAGAGAGTTATCGTGTCATGATTCAAAAGTCAAGGTGTCACATTATCACTAGAATAATGACACATTGTACAAAGTATGCAAACATTTTGAGTTATATTAAATTGAACTAAACCTACAATATATTTTTTCATCTGAGACAACCGTAATTTCGTTTATTTTAATTCAATAAATTAAATCAGTGTCTACTTTACTGTGTTTGTTCAAGAACACACAACTTAAATTCAAAGTAGTGAAACTTTAGTTTTAACAAGAAATATTCAGATAAATGGTTTTGTTAACTATTAACTATGTTAATTAGGTTTCTAGTGATCAGGTGAATCCTTGGGACATGAAAGTTCACGATAAAAATTATATTATATATATAAATATTATATATACATATATAATAACCTAACGTGATATCGCTAAATTCAACATTTTATATAATGAATGAAGGAAAGTTTTGATACAAGATATAAAAGTATTCCATACTGTCGTAGAACATAGTCAGAAGGAGTTAGCACTTATGTAAGGAATGTAACAGACCGTATATCAACGTTTCTAGGTATTTTCCTAATTTTCTCGTATGGGCACTATCATATAGTTCTTTATACATCTAACTCTATTCTAAGCCAAATGTTGGCTAGTAAACTACCTAGAAACCTAGTGCATTCGGGTCTGGGTATTATAAATAATTATAATGATATATTTGTTGAAGACAGTGAACTTTGCACGCTAAAATGTAGAAGCACCTCGTATATATACAACAGCTGTATTAGTGTTTAAATGTAAAAGAACCGATTTCCCATTACTCAGCTTCTGAATTATCTGGTGGACCAGAAACAAAGTCTCTCGTTCTTTTAACAAAAATTTTGAAAACTCCAAAACCATGGTAGTTAATAAAATTCTATACAAAAAAATAAAGAACGCACAATGGAAATCTGCATGGGAAATGGTCCTTCAAATGATCTTAAAAATGCCAATTTGAATTAACCTCTAGCTATTATTCATCAATCTTATTGGAATGAAGCTACATACAACAATGATTCATGATCCATTTGATTTCCATTTACATCAATAACAGTTTTCGAAAATGACTATACGAACATTCCTTTCGAAAATGGAAATTTTAATTTTGAGTCACCTGATATAACATCTAAATGCAGCAACCCATGCTCGAAACAGCTAATTCGATATTACCCGTCCAGCTATGATTAAATATATTGCGCACAAGCAAAAATATTGTGAGTCGTGGGATATATTTTTTCGTCATCGTAAATGGTACATTTTTTGGGCTGCGACACAGACCACTTTTAATAGTACATATCATAACTTGGGCGGACCAAGTCGCGCAAAAGCAGGAGAAATCAGTAGTATTTTGACAAAAAAAACTTGATTTATCGAAAAATCTTGATTTAAAAAAAAATTGGCTTGATTTGAGATCTTCATGTTATCTACAGGGTTTGAGACATTAAATTAAAAATCCAGGTCTCGAAATGCAACTGTATTTTCACTTCTGCAAGAACGAGGTACCAGATGAAAAATCTTTCAATGATGATGAACAAATATCGGTTCTTAAGAATGTGAAATGTTACTAAATACCTGTCAATAAAGTAATTTTAAGAGAACATTGGTGTTACCATATTATCAGAGCTATTTTTAAATGATTCGTTGATTGTATAGATATGATACAACAAATCACGAATTAATTATAAGATCACTGGGTATTCATTCCAAATCGTTATTCCCAGTAAATCTCGAATGGGCCAAATCATAAAAAAATACTTTGCGTTTTAGGCTATAGGATGATTACTTAGGAGAAGAGGTACATCACTTATTCTTGTGTTTTTCTGTTGGAAAGTACGTTAAGTTTTTGTTTTCCTGCTGAAGTTATGGCACGCCTAAGATAAGAGATGGATTAATCAAAATATTCATATGCTTGGCAGGTAAGCTTAGACCGAATATGATTGTAAAAACTTAGATAGTTCGTTCTGTTTCCTGCCGACCATATGATTGTATAGTGTTTTATATCACTGGCTGCTACGCATAAGTTAGAATTATACAAAATGAAAAAACTAGTATAAAATATATAGTAGAAATGGAATTGAATAAAAACAGTTACTAAATAAAGACTTTGTATTTTACCCTTCAGAAAACTCCAGATAAATTTGACCATTTGTAATCAAAATATCTCTTTCAATATCCAAAAATATCCCAGACACACCTTAACAATTTTTGTTAACTTTCCTGACCTATTATACTATATTAAATAAACATATTTGTGATTCAAGTTTATATCTGCAAAAGGAAATGCTAATCCATTAAAATAACAAAAAGCCAACTGTGAGAGTAATGATTGCGATTTATTTTTAACTCCTTCCTACTATAGTAACAAAAAGATTAATTTTAAGTAAAACTGAAAGTTTTTCCACTTGTATTTCCAAGTTTTCTCTTCTTTATCTCAATTTGTTGACGATTTTTTCGTTTTCTCTAAATTCTTTTGTCACTTTCTTTGTTATCTATGTACATAAGAGGATCCAAGTTTCATTGAACTGATTCCAACATTGGTCCTTTTAAAAAGAAAACTGTTTCCAAAATAAGGTCTGCATTTCTTTCACAGGCTGTCATAGATGTATTATTTTTGTTTCTGAGCTACCTTGCTCCAAAATCTAATACTTCAAAAATTTCTTTAAAACCAACTTTATTTCAAGATACATTCATACCCACAACATATAAAAATATAAAATAATGTAATATGTGATATAAGAGTCTAACAACAATTATTTATAAACTATTCTGAACCACAAAAGTACCCATTAAGAACAAAAATATACTATAAGTACCTATAATTTTGCTGTGATGTTGGCAATTTTTTGTTTGGCAACTCTCTGTAACTCTGTCAATTTCATTGCTAACCCCATGTTTCCTTGAATTTTAATTTTTCCTTGGAAGAAAGCTTTTTGAGGATTTATCTTACCTGCCAGCAGTTCTACAATGTCTTTGTCATTAACAATAAGTGTTACATCTGGTTTAACTGAAAAGAAAAAATTATAATGCATACAGCGTTAAATACTAATAATAACAGGCTTCAAACTTTTCCTTAACTTCCATTAATGAAATAGAAAGTTTCAATACTTGAAATGATTCCCAAATTCTCACCTTTGGAGTTAAATTCTACAGTCCCCTTTCCTGTTTTCGCATTGATTACCCAAAAACCTTCTTGTCCATTGTCCTTTTTGATTCTAATCCCATAGATTCCTCTAAATTTATCAATTGTATTGTCCTGATCAATTAACATAATTTGTTCTAAAATTTTCAAGTATGGTGTTGCTACAAAACCAGATCCATCTCCTACTGAGTTGGTTTTTCTTATACCCACATTGTTACTATATGATGGAAATCCTTTAGCATAAAGAGCTACCACTACAGCACCACCAAGACTGAAAAAAGATAAAATTTTGATATCATAGCCGATTACAATATTTTAAGACTGGAAAAAAAACTGAGCTTCGTAACCTCAACTGGAACTTTTCATTGCCAACTTGAAACCTTAACTAAAGATATAAGCCATTGAAAATTGATTATTTTGAAATTTATGCAATGCGAATCCTTCATTCTCAAGATGATATCAATCCTCTAAATCAAATAATGAGAATTTCACTAATCATTTTGTTTAGGAATAAAATGTTAGCATATGTATATCTCCCTCAAAAAATATTAGAGAATTAATTAAAAAAACTTGTTCTATCTTTTTGAATACATTAACATATTTATGCTACACAACTTGTTATTTTAACTCACCCAATATTGTGCTGTAAGGCAATTTTTGCGCCAGGGACTTGTCTTGCACCAGCTTCACCCCTCAGATGCCAACACAGTTCAGCACACTGTGCCAAGCCAGTTGCCCCTAAAGGATGGCCCTTGGATATAAGACCACCACTAGGATTAACAACATATTTGCCTCCATAAGTATTGTCACCTCTGTCGATTAATTCCCCAGCTTTACCAGGAGGACACAAGCCAAGAGCTTCATATGTTATAAGTTCGTTTGCTGAGAAACAATCATGTAACTCAACAACCTGCACATCTGTAGGCTTAACGCCAGTTTTTTGGTATAATCGATCGGCGGCAGTCTTTGTCATGTCATAACCAACCTAGAAAAAATAGGATTGCAGACAAGACAATACAAAATTTCAGATAAGCTTCTGTTCATTTATATTAAAATTAAGTTGAAGAAGTGGACTAACTAGTTTCATAAGGCTATTATCACTGAATGTAGAAGGCAAATCAGTTGCCATTTCTATGCCAAGAATTTCGATCGCTTGGTTTTCTAGTCCATGTGCCCTTACGAATCCTTCAGATGCCAAAATTGCTGCAGCAGCTCCATCACTAGTGGGACAACATTGCAATTTTGTTAGAGGTCCAAATACTTGTGGTGACTTCATGATTTGTTCAAGTGAATATTCTTGCCTAAACTGTGAGTTACTGAAATTTATAACAAATGAACAAATGAAATTCTCAAGGGTATTTGATGTAAACTAACGGATTATTCACTGAATGCTTGTGATTCTTATAAGCAATTTTGGCAAAATGTTCTGGTTTTGTGCCATATTTTTTCATATGCTCAATTCCTGCATTTCCAAACATCTGCGCCGTAATAGGAGCTTCATTTATTCCTACTAGATCAGCCATCAAGGTTACATGTTTGTCCATTGGGTTTGTTCTGTCCAAAAACTGAAAATTTTTTAATGGAATAAAGTTGGAAAATTATAACTTTCAAGTGCTATCAACAGAGTGACTCCATTATCTGTAAATGGGGGTTTCACTGATGGGTTTTCATAAACTTAATAAGGCTGTGTGTAGGGAAAATAACTGCAGTTTACATTTATAAAAATATTTTGGTGAAGTAATGACTGCTATTGATGAGTTATACTACTATTGTTGACATTTCTAGGAATTCAAAACCAAACAATCTGCTGAAAGCAGAAAAATCCAGAAATTAGTGAGCGAGCTTACAAAACACTTCAGGGGTTTTGTAAAAATCGCTGATCGTTGTAAAGCCAAAAAAAATTGTACTTGATATGTCATATGCAGGTTTTATTGTTCCTATTTTGGAATACCAGAATATGTCCTAAGGCTACACAAATCTAGTAAATCTCTAGGAGTACAACAGGATGATACTTTTAATTGGAAATCTGGGTTTGAATTTGGGAGGCTTTTACTTGGTAAAATTCCATTATCAATAATAAAAAACAAGTACTGTGTTTTAAGGAATTTTACTTAATAATTGCGATTCGTAACGCGTTTCACTACACCGTAGCTTCTTCAGACGAATGAATATACAGAAAAAATATAAATGAAAAAATTTTTTCATTTCATTCTGGGTAACAAATTAGGTTCCTAATTTTATTCGTTGTTTCTTTCCAAATGATTTCTAATCTGAACTCTTATTTCTCATCGAAAACATCAGTTTCCTAGTAAAAGATAACAAGTTCAAAATACATTAACAAACGTTTCAATATTGTTATCAATAGTCAAGTGTAGATATTCATTAGAATTGAAAATATTTACTGCCCTATATCACAATTTTTATGTTAAGTATTTAATCAATAAAATAAATATTGATAAGAGAGTTGACACTGTTTATACATTCTTCATTTAATATGACTTACTTTGGATGTCAAACTACCTCTTTCCATTTTTTCAAATCCTAAAGCAAGAACACAATCTTTTTTTCCGGATTCTACCATTTCTTTGGCAATCATCAAAGCACTGGACCCTGTCGAGCAATTGTTATTGACATTGAATATTGGTATTCCTGTCATACCAACTTCATATATGGCTCTCTGGCCACATGTTGAATCACCTAATAAAAATTTAAAGATAATCAATATGACCAAAGACAAATAGAATATTTTTAAAATGAAATGTATCAGAAGTTCCATAAATTAAATGTTCTCTAATTTTACATCTCTGATGTGGAAAAAAGTGGAAGCAAAAATTATTGTATAAAATCTTACCATAAACATATCCAACAGTTGCTAATTCAACTTCACTTATCTTAACCTTTGAATCTTGAAGAGCTTTCTGAATAGCTTCCTTAGCAAACTCTGGATAATCACCATCTCTCACTCCAGGCTTTTCAAACTGTGGAAATATACTCTAGTTTCAATAATTTTTAAATAAGAAATAACTCTATGTAATAATCTACACATTCAATTCAAATTAAAAATAGTTTGGTTAGTGATAAACGTCTATTAAGGCAACTTTCCAATTATTTTCTGCTCCTAATCTTCTATTCTTGAGTACACGCTAACCACAGACAAGGAACACAAATTTTGTTAAATAGACTGCAAACAATTAATGTGAGCAGTGAAAATTAAGAAAATTATTATCTTTTCTTTTGGTTTCTAGAACACTATTCAATACTTTAAATATATCAGAAAGTTGACCATACTTGTCAAAATAATTTCATACAGAATGCTTCAAGCATTTGATTTTCAATTTTATAACTCAAAATCAAATTGCAGTTTCAATATATTCTTCAAATACTTAAATATATACTTTTATGGAGTAACATTCTAATTAAACTATTCATCAATTGATTCAACAGATACACTTGTAATTAAATGAATAACATCTTCTGAATTTTTGTGATAATGGTAATTACCTATTTCCACCTACTACTGTATACAATATTAGTTGAAATAGGTAACAACATCCAGAAGAAAATGTTTACACTTGGATTAATTCAATTCAAATGTTGGTCATGCAAGAAATTAGACCAGAATAATAATCAGGAGATATCAGTATAGAACCATTGCCTAGTTACAAAAAAAACTGTTGTCCCCTATTATAACTGACCCGTTCAAGGACCAAAAAAAATATACAATGTATTTTCATGACATCATTAGATATTAAAAAATGAGTATTTCAGTAGCAGAGCACAATAAGATTGCCCAAGTTTATGATAATTAAAAATTTAAGATTTATGTTGATAGGGAAATCAGTTTCTTGATTTTTCTACTCAATTTAAAACGAAAAAGTACTCACTTTAGTCATTCCAACACCGACGACGTACACTCGACCCATTTTGCCTATTTTTACTTGTGGATTAAAATAAAAACAAATTACACAGCTCTTCAACTTTCACCAAAAACGATCGTAATAAATAGCTTTCTATCTTCTTTGAGTGGGTACAGTTTTAATTGAACTTTAGCACTAACTGCTTACTGCTTAATGGCAACTGACTGTAATCTGCGATATAAGTTTTTATGGGTAGTAGGGACTAGAACAGTATCAAGAGGGAACAAATTCCATTTTAGAATACAATAAGTAATTATTCAACGATAAATGATAATATTCCAAAGTATTTGTTAACTGTCAAAGTATTCTAACCCAACTATTTCAACTGTCATAATACGTAAATGCCATCCTTTAACAAAAAAATTAGATGTTGAGCCGGAGCGAAATAATATCTAACTTCATTGCACAAAATAGAACCATTGAAGGTCATTATTTCAACCAGGTATTGTCTTTTTGAACTTCTCAAGGGTATTGTCTATAATTATTAGTTGACGAAACATCCGCGTAAAAAAACCAAACAATTTAAATTTTAAAATATACCATAATATTCCTAAACAATGATACGACAATATATTTTTATATTTATCAAATTGCTACCAGAAAAATTGGTATACCATTCAATCGATTATCTGATTATATTCTTTGAATATGATATATCTATTTCCTCTTTATGAATATTAATTAATTAAAATATTTTAATGCAATATGATTACCATTTGCTACTCACGTTGTGCCATCTAACAATGTTAAAAGATAATACAATAAAATAGTGTACTATTTTGCAATACTCGTGGTAGGTAGACTTTTGCGCCATCTCTGAAGTGGTATGATAATATGAGCTAAAATTTCAAGCTCTGGTCGCTCCTGATTCCTTCATTTTATGATCTTTATTTGCTGCTGAATTGAAAGCTTTAGATATTTTTTTACTATCATATATTTTCATTAGGAATTAATAATAATTCGTTTTTGGACTTTCATGTATGAAAATTTCATTCGTTTAGAAGAAATCTTCAATTTGGCTCTTCAACATATCTGTTAAATATTGCCTGTAGAAGAAAAGAGATTAGTATTCAGTATTATTTTCAACATACTATAACATGAAAATATGGCCACTGCCACCAATTTGAGGTGAACTCATTTGTTTATTTAGAGTTTAAATAATGAATATCTGAGGAAAAATCAAATCAACCATCTAGTAGCTCGTGCTACGTTGTGCGCAGACTCGTTGTAAATGGCTGTGAGTCAAAATAATGTCGGGCATTTACGAATGGTGACAACCTTCGATCGATAACAGAGATGTGACGTAAATTTATCTGTCAGTGAGTAAAGCATATATTTGCCTTGCAGAATATGTTCTAACAAGTGTTACTGGTCTGGTAATTACCCCGAAAATCTTAAATTTGTTAAAACTAGTGCGGCAAACCTATTTTTCTGTTAAAAGTGCAACACACACGCAGGTGCGTACGCAGACGTAGTGATAATTTTAACTGAGCCTGCTCCATTTCTGAGAAACGCGCGATGCGCTCAAACGAAAAAGTATGTTTTTCAATGTTAAATACATTATTTTCAACAGCAAATGCTAACTGGTTATATTCCAAAGCGAATTCCATAGCATTAGGATGCTGAACCTTGGAAGCCATATTTCCTGCCAATCGTGGTTCTAGAACATTTTGTTAGGCTGGCGCCAATTTGTAAATGTATTGCCCTTATGCGCAAATACTGTTTATGTTCACGTGCATGCGTTAAAAATATGAAATACGAACATAACAATAATAATTTGTATTCAAAAAAGTAATTTCCTAGTGCCCTAAAGCATTATCAACAACAATCGTTATTAATGCATAATAATCTATGTTCTTCCGGGGAAAGGGGAACCATTGCATCAATTATTGATTTTATGTTGTAGCATTTACAAATTCCGCAATTGCCGAGCTGCCGTTCTTTATCAGCAATAAGAATTAATCCCGGTAATTTCGAATTTGTTTGAAATCTTCATTAGCAATTGACTTGGCTTGATTAGAAACTATGGAAATACACATTTGTTGAAAATTCATACATAACCTCACTTTTAGTGTGATGGAGATTCTTCGTAAGTTATAATTCAACGTTCTTGTATATATTTTCTATTTTATACTATTTTTGTAAAGTAAGTAGTTATTTTAGTCATTTGTTGCTCACGTTGTTTTCCTGTGATACAAACACAGTTAACTTTTCATGTAAATTCGTTCATTTGAAGTTTCACGTCTTTCTGATTTCAGTTTTGTTACTTGACCAAACAACTCGAAAGTGTAGTTAATAGCAAATTAAAGGTTAATCAAAAAATGATTTCGTTTGCTCTTTTAAAACCTGATTAACTTTTTTAAGCATTTGGAGATGCATGCACAACATTCCATCTTCATTGTTATAATTAAAAAGTGAATTCGCAATTCTTGAAGTAATTCATTATGAAGTTTACATACTAAGTTAGCAACACAAATATTTATTTATAAAATAGTAAATCAAATTCAATAAATCTGGTCTGGTTTTTAAAAATTGTTGAATCTAAATATCAAGTTTTTGATTTTTCAAAGGAGTTATATAAGAAACAATGATTTATATCTTTTTGTTTTAGACTAATTTATGGTCTCTAATATAATTTTAGGGTGTGCTTTTTCAATGATACGATTGAATCATATATATATCTATGATGAATGCAAACGGAAATCAGAATAATACGGAGCACATAACTATGGTTGTAAGTTCTCCTGGTGAAATGTCGGTTGCATCAGACGATGACGATGACAATTGTCCATCATCCCCTGGCTCTGTCTATGAGGAGGGAACAGATCTTTTGGCTGCGGCTATGGGAGATGAAGTTACTGCACAACTTGCTGCTGCGGGTATGTTATGTTATAATAGTATAACTGCAATATTTAGAGCTAAAAGATGTTGGAATTATTTTAAACTCGATGCAAAACAACAGGATTTACATATTGAAGATAATTTTCTGATATCAGTAGTAAACATATCACTTTTTTTCATTAAATATCATATGTTACTTGCATGAGACTTATTTACTATCATGCACTGATAGTTAATTCATATAATAAAACTCGCATACATAATAATGTATAGTATTTGTAACCTAGAAGAAAGATTTTTCTGAACACATGAAAATATATATTAGTTATTGCCTAGAGGTTAAAGAGTTCAACCTATTTAAAGTAATATTATTGCTTCTCTGAAACTCACAAACAGATGTGGAATGAAATATTGTCGATTATTCATATGCATAATCTTGAATAGGTAGTTTGTTGTAGGACCAGTGGGTGTAGCTGCAGCAGCGGCAATAGTATCAGCGAAAAAACGAAAAAGGCCACACTCCTTCGAAACAAACCCTTCAATCAGGAAAAGACAACAAAACAGGTTACTTCGAAAATTACGAGTAAGTACATCCAAAATTATTAAAATAAGAAGATATTGAATGGTATTTTAAATCTGACAGCAAACTATTGACGAATTTACAACGCGTGTTGGTCAACAAGCTATTGTCTTAGTGGCAACACCTGGGAAGCCAGTTACCAGTTATAAAGTTTTCGGAGCGAAGCCCTTAGAGGATGTGATCAAAAACTTGAGAGGGATGGTAATGGACGAATTAGAAAATGCTTTAGCTCACCAAGCACCACCTCCTATACAAGATGATCCAACGTTATTCGAATTACCTCCTCTAATAATAGATGGAATACCCACCCCAGTCGAAAAGATGACACAAGCGCAACTTAGGGCGTTCATACCTCTCATGTTAAAGTACTCTACAGGAAGGGGAAAACCAGGATGGGGCAGAGAAAGTACAAGGCCCCCATGGTGGCCGAAAGAATTACCCTGGGCGAATGTGCGAATGGATGCAAGAAGTGAAAATGAAAAACAAAAGGTTTGTATATTTACTCTTATGTTGATTCTAAAAGAATATATCATCTTGAATCATTCTTCAAGTATAATGATAATAATAACATTTGCTGAAGAATTTACAATAAATTAACTTTCTGCAGCAACATCGTCCTCCACGGCGCCCTTATTGGCAACACTCAGGCCATTTGGCCCATTGTGCTTGCCGTGTTGTGTTATTTTGATATCAGTCTTGCAGTCCCCTTATAATAATAATAATACAACTTTATTCAGAAATAGCATTCATTTCAGAAAATCATGAAAAAAAGTAGAAAAGAAACTATTCAACAAACCAATATAGCTTACTTCTGAACTAAACAAGCGAAATCCAGACTTCCATTAGACAGAGTCTGCTTATTTAACTCCTGCGGCCCACAAAGGCCAATTTCCCTATCAATTTTCACAAGTACTTATACACTAAAATAAAGTTTGAAAAACACAAGCACTATATATGATGATTAAACCAAGTTAAATACATTGCTGAGAAAAAAATATATAAAAAATAAGATACTGGCGGCTGTCTGACTATCACCGCTGAAACAACCACATGATTGCCCGAGCACTGACGCTCAAACAACCATTTACGAACACGTTCCTGGAACGGATTAAGTTTATGAAACTTAAAACTGTCTGGTACACCATTATATAATTTAAAACTTTTGTAGGAGAAGGCTCTGGAAGAAAGTCTTATGAGCGGAACATTCGAATAGTATGTGTTCTATTGTTTCGTTATTTTTAAGGCAACCACGTCACTGTGTGATTTCCGATAGTCTCATGACGTGTAGGTGTTTATTGAGTTGGTGTCCGGTCAATAGGCCAACTACTTTTTTGACTGTCTCAGTCTCGAGATGCCTGCCGAATAGTTCAGGGCTTCGGCGGAGTTCCAGTTTTGAAAGAAGGAGCGCATGTGGGTTCTCGGCATGGTCAGAATAGGTTCTGGTCCCAGCTGTTGCCTTTTTGGCAAGGCTGTCTGCTATCTCATTTCCTTCGATACCGTGATAGACTGGGCACTAAAACAGAGTAACTCTGTTGGTGCACTGAGTTGTCGAAGTACTGCTTTGCATTCGTCAAGTAGTTGTGTATCTTTCAGATATCCAAGGACGTTCTGGCTGTCAGAGCATATGTAGATGTATGCGTCTATGTAATTCTTGTATAGATTTTCCTGTACACACTGGAGAATGGCAAATATTTCTGCGTGTGTTACGCTCACGTGGTCTCTTAGAGCAATCGTAATGTTTGCCCTCGGGCCGTGGACGCTGATGCCAGCACCCATCCCGGTTTTGGACCCGTCTGTAAACCAGGTTGGTCCACACCCACACATTGAGGGTTCGTCAAAGTGATAGTTGGCTCTCATTCGATCTCTTCTTGTAAGAAGGTCAGGTCGGAGATCTCTAATTTTGTTAAGGGGTGTAGAGTGTCCAGAAGTTGGGTTTTTGTCCCTCCACATGGCCGCCTCCTCCACCACTATGTGTAGTGGAGGGACGCCCAGAAAACACTCCATAGAGTCTGTGGGTGTGTATCTCAATGCTCCCGTGACTGCAAGACATGCTTGCCTTTGGATCTTGTTTATTTTGTTCTGTTTTGTCTCCTTGTCCAGTGCAGGCCACCATACGGGTCTTATCACTGTCGTATATAACCAATATATTATGTTCCGTATGAGTCCCCATCTGAGGTCGAATAATCTCCGGCAGGCGCAGAGTATTTTGCGCTTGTCTTTCGATGAGATTGTCCAATTTAGTTTGGCGTCAAGCGTCACAACTAGATATTTCACTCTGCAGCAACATCAACAAACTCATTCATTTTATGCTACAACAATAATTGAAAAACTAACAGCTTTTTGAAAAGTGATTCTTTGACACAATCATTTAATATGGCCTTGTTTATTTATTTTTGCTCTATTTGACTTTATTTATTTTCAGATTTCGTGGACCCACGCGCTGAGGCAGATAGTGATAAACTGTTACAAATTCCATGGCAGGGAGGACCTGTTGCCTGCTTTCACTGAGGAGGACGAGAAAGCGAACGCTGCAGCAACGGCTAATGCTAATGTCAGTAGTTCAGTCGGAGTTCTTAAAATGCATTCATCGGGCATGGTCCCAACTCATAAGATACAGATCCAAGCTAACGGCTCGCCACAAATTATAACCACTTCGCCGGATGGCCTGTCTGGCTCGTCTGCGCAGGTCTGCCTAGATCCTGCAGGCTATAGCTCAGACGTTGATGTGTGTAGAACATTTACAAATATCTGTAGATGTTGTCTATGTGTTGATGTTGAAATTTGTGGTCATTTAAAATCATTTTTATTGCCTTTTTCTTTTAATTTCCAATTTCTCAGTGCTATCGATGTTTTTAGTTATTTCAATTATTCTATCTGTAGAAGAGGTATTTTGAGTGTGTTGCTTATAGTGTCGTGCATGTAATGTCAGTATTATTGAAAATTGGAAGAAACATTTGTGTATCTGAAATTTGTATTTAAAATTTCGAAATTTACAGAAATTACTCCACATTTTAATTTTAAAAAGGTCTAAAATGCTCTTAGGAATTGCATCAAATTGATTTGTTGATTATTTAATAAAGTATATATGTAAAGATCAAAAGTTATTCTAATTGCCTTTTAAGTACTAAGAGCATTCTATTTACTAAAATTGGAAACACATTTTGTGCTAAAGAAATGAAATTCTTGAATCTTTATTTTACTAAATTTCATTCAATTTTAACATAATAAAGATTCAAACAAAAATGTATTTTCAAATATTAATTGAAAACTCGAACTTATGTTTGCACAACTAAATTTGAAATATATGTTTCCTTCCTAAGTTACAAGTATTCAAATAGAAGTCTCTTCTTTAGGGGACCCAGTATTTCGCAGAAAACAACTCGGATGAAGTTCACTACAACGTAAGCCAACACACTTAAAATACTTTTATCTTCAGATTTGATTGATTATATTTGATAGTAGTCAATGTTTTTATTATTTTGAGTAAATATATCATTTCTTTCAGACACCTATGCCTGCTTAGCTTGGTTTTGTTTCTTTTCACTTATATTTATTTCATCATGTTTATGACATTTTTCAATTTTCTCTGAAATTTTTTTTCAAGAATGCCTTGTTCAATGCATGTAAATCACTTTTAATGAGATATGCACTGATTGAAAACGGAGAAAATTGAATGCTTGGTTAAATATTTTTTTTTTGTATTGATATTTCACTTTTTTCTAGATTGCCACACAGTATACACCCACTGTTTTGCATACGATTACAAATCCTGATGGAACAGTCAGTATTGTACAGGTGGACCCTAATAACCCCATCATTACTTTACCTGATGGTACTACTGCACATGTACAGGGTATGGCCACAGTAAGTAACATTTTCTTTTATTATTTATTTATTAGAATATTCCTACAATTCTCAATACTTTTGATGAGGGTACATCCCAATTAAATAGTTCATAAAATAAATAATTTTTTGGTTTATTGCTTTTCAAAGTGATAAATACTTTTTTTTTTGTTCTACTCATCTCTTCCCAATTTTACTTTTGTGTCAAGGATGATTTTATCCTTGATGAAACTCAATCTTTATTGTGACCACTTCCTGGTTGAAAAAAAGTGTAACATGATTTGCATGATACTTCAAAATAGAGAAATGAAATACCTACTCAAGGGATTATATCCACTTGCAAGACAGAAAAAAATGTACATAAGCAGAATTTAATGTACTTAACAATCAGCGATTCATTTTTTAAAATATTGGATTCCCTTGTTTCTATATCCGATCTCCAGAAGGACCACCAAAAAAGGTGTCTGGCGGTGAGGAAGATATTTCTGCTTCAAATTATCTGAAACCAAAATAAATTTGGTTTTATGATAGATGAATACAGGTAATGATCGAAGGAATAGTGAACATTTTGATTTTTGACGAAATGGTGTCTTAAAAATCGAAATAATTGTCATAAATCTTATTTCTTCGATCATTACCTGACAAATATATCTAAGGAGGTCTTGTACAAATTTCAAGCCGAACGGTTCAGCCGTTTCGGAGAAATTTTCCTCACAGACTCTGAAAGTAGCGTTTCGAGAAAAACGCTTTTAAAGTTTTGGGAACCATTTACACTATATTATTTCAACGATTTTTGAACCACATGGGATTATTCTTGTAGTTATTTTCCATATCTATATATTGTAACTTTCGTTATTGTTTTGTGTGAAACCACCAACGCATCGTTCTAGTAATTCTTCATTGCTAAGATCTGTATAAATAGGAAAAATAGCTACAGCAACATCAGTTGATAAGGGTTGATAGTCATGTTTGTAGCTAGACAAAATATTCAAGGCTTGTGCTTTTTGCCAAGAACGCCACGAGTCTTCTCCAATCGGGCATTTGTCATGCTGAGGATTTTCATCAGTGGAACAATAATGATAGTAAGAAGCCCAAATGACGTTATACATATTTTGAACTGAAACGCAGTGTCTCCTTATCGCTAAGCCATAATAAACAGTTAATTTATCAATCATTTTTCCAGTCAGTTTCCCTTGTCCACCATGTGCTTTCTTTTGTAGTTTCTTTCCAATCTTATCTGTAATTTCTATAGTAGTTTTATTCACACACTCTCTTAGTCGTGTATCCATTCTCTTCTGAACATGACCTATGCATTCTTTTTTTATAACTTCATTGTCACCATAAAGAACAGTCTTTAAAATTCCTGAGTAAGTGTTGGAGACGCCATCGCCTATGTAGTTCCTGAAACGAATTCCAAACTTTTTTAGTGAACGTTGAAACATGGCAATTACCGCATTGACCTCCATTTTTCCTGATGACCCCTCGTGATTAGCAGAACAGACTTCTTTATGCTCTTCCCACCATTCTTTATATTCAGCTCTATCTTCCAAAGATTTCCAAGGCTCGCATTGTTTACAGTAGGAACTTTTTACAAGGAGATCAACAATTTTACCAATATTATAGCCAATTAAAGATGTCACATCATATAAAGAACTGAACCCTCTCTTTTTTCATGTTCCGTCAACCGACACTGTCAAATCACTTGTATATTCATCACCCTGTTTTTCCGACGTCGCATTTTTTCTTCAGTACAAGTTTTTCAGTTACTATTTGTCACACATTCGTGAATATTCTTGATAATCATAAGTAGTCTGTAACAAAAACGCTGGCATGTCCATTAATCCGCAAAATTGAGTGACACCTTTTAAACCTAATCCAAGAGTTCTCAACAAATACAAATCTATTTATTTCATACGAGTGTTTGACATAGTTACATGAGTTTATGCAACGGGGATCGCACTTATCACATAACAAAACAATTTTAAAAGCAAGTCCTCGTTCTGATGCTGTTTCGAATTTTACTGGTGCGCTACACGTTTTACATAGTACATATTTACTTATAGCAGCAAACACAGACATAAATTTTAAAATTCAATATTCAACTGAACTATCACAAGTTATAAAAATTTCTTGTTGCGCCTTGAACTTTTTGGCTGAAGCGCTAAAACCGCTATCATCAAATTCTGCTGTTTTTGGAGCTACTCTGCTAACTTAACGAGGCATTCTGATAAAGAAAACTCTATACTCTTAGAAAAAACACAACTTGCCTACGTGAAAGACCACGTTCAACTGACGAAATTTATTTATTTTTAACCTAAATTTCTAAATATGGCTTTCAGGTATGAAGTGAACCTTTTGTATTCTTATTTTACGATTACAGACATTCCGATGGGCTTCCCGCATACTTTCGAACGCTCGGAGACGTCCTTACTAATACGCTCATATCTCCGAGATTGTTTGTTGGATCAACTTCAAATTTTCGGAGAATATTCTCAAATATGTGTACATTAATGTAAAAAAAATTGATTTTTTTTGAAAATTACAAGTGGATATGACTAGTACATCTGATAGGTTTTTTCCCGATATATGATTCACTTATTTTTTTTCTCAAAATTATTGAATCTGACAAATTTTTCATCAAATTGATATAAACTCACGAAAAGTTATTTGATACAACGGCCATGAAAATCAAATGCGATTTCTACACAATCTGTTTCATTTAGTTGCAGTCTGGTCAAGGTGATGGTACTCCAGTTCACACGATCCAAACTATCACTGAAAGTGGAGCCGCAGGAGAAGTAGTGGATTTAAATTCTGTGACGGAAGCAACGCTTAATTCAGAGGGCCAGATAATTTTGACGGCAGAAGATGGACATGGTAATTGCTTTTTTATATTTCAAATATATCTTATTCAAGGCATGGAAGAATATACCTGGTTACTTTCTAAATAATTTTCACTAAAAATTCATTTCATTATCAATTCATTCACTTGAATTGGAACCTGAGTAACATCATAAATTTATCTTCAAAATTTGCAATCAGAGATTGGTTTTTCTCTTGACATTGAAGCATGTGCTTTCGATTTTCATAATTCTCCTTTTATGTTTAAACGTAGCCAGTTTATTTTTCTTTATATCTTCATGTTTTGCATGTTAATTAAGTTTGTATAAATTCTCTACAGAATACCCCGTTTCAGTGAGTGGAGTTATAACAGTTCCAGTAACAGCGTCAATGTATCAAACTATGGTAGCGAACATTCAGCATCTTCATACAAACAGCGATGGGACTGTTTGTGTGACGCCGGTCGTTCAGGTTCCGAAGGTAAGTCTTTCATAGGTGATGGAAATTTTTGCTTTAACTAAATAGCTCTACTTTCTTTATGCTTTTCTTTTTCGATTAATTCGGTTTCCTTGATGTATAGATACTTTCTTGAACTGTTTCAGTTTCCTTGATCAGGTCTTGACAGTTATCTGTTTTAATTTTTTCAATTTTCCTAATTGAGTCTTCAAACTGTTGATTGGGTATTATCAGACTTCATTTTTGATCCTTTCAATTTGTGATGGCTACGCTGTGATATTATTTTCTGATCTATTCTATTGATCAAGTGTTCTGAAATATTTGAATATCCTTCATATCAAATATTGAACTGAGTGAAATTTTATTTATTGTGAATGAATCTAAATAAAGCAGTTTTATAAGATGCATGAGCATGATTCCATTTTTCTTCTGTATATTGTGTATTCTGGGAATGTTAGTTACCCTACTAAATGATCATCTTTAAGTTCCTTCAACAAAAAGTTGGTGAAGAAGAAAGGGCACAATAATTTTTCACTTTTCATTTTTTAAAGGTTATTGTGTAAATTAATCATTGGAGGATAAAATCTCATCATAATTTCCTGTATGAAAAATTAGTGAATAAAATACATCATTTCCTTATATAAGACTACAGAAAATGCATGCTTAAGAAAAACCTGTAATAGATAGTATGCATGTTTTAATTGAGTTTTGCATTCCAAAGAATGTTTTTACACAAATATTCAATTTTCAACAGATCCTATTGGTTAACATTAAAGTCCAAATTCGTTTGTATTAATCGTTGTAATTTTGATTTTCAGGATGATGAGGTGGCTTTGCCAGTGTTATATTCACTAGAAGAAACTTATAGTGAAATAACTCATCAAGTCTTTATTTCATATTATTAGACAGAATAGAAAGTTATTGTAACTAAGTTCCTTTATTTATTTATTTATTTATCCCAAAATTATTTTTATGTTAATATTTTTGACCCCTGATAATACTATTTTATTTTTAATCTAACAAAATTATATCTTTTGTTTATTTATTTTCATTTTTATTTTGCCTTATTCAGAAACACAGAAGCCTTTGTTTTTGATTTTTTTTAATTTTACATTTGCTTACAAAGGTATTTTATGAATTAATGAATTGGGAACTATTTAAAATTTCGAAAAAATATCCTTGACTTTTTTGAACATAGAAACGATCGATATTCATATTGAATACACAGGCTTCTGGGTTTCTTGCCCTCCCAACCATTTCACCCATCTGTAACATTAGAACTAACAGCTTTTTCAAAAGTAATGATGCTATTTACTAATGCTTAAACTTAGTAATGTCGTTTTCTTCATATTTGTACTAATTTATACGAATGCATTGTATTTATGAAATATTCATGTTTGTCTGAAATATTATACATCAACTTTAATATACCAAATAATTCGTAAATTGGCAACCAAAATCTCCACTGTGAAGAATCTTCAGACGATCAATTTTGTTGATTTGGCTTAAGCTTTTAAGGCTAGACCTTATGTTACTGCTATATTAATGGCGCACTGTCGCCTCAGAAGTCAGCTAAACAAGTTAGTATTGATCAGAGAACCCTGTATAGATAATGCTTGGAAGATGAAGAATTTATTGAATACGTCATGTGTAAATGATTACCCGGGGACAGGATTAGATGTTGGATGTTGGATTTCACAAATGGAACTGAAAGGCTCTCATCCAATAAACTACTAAGTAGAAAGGACTGCCATTCAGCCATCACTTCTAACTTGTGTTGTATTGTATTATAAGGTGGCACTTAAGATTGTCAAGTAAGTTGATTGTCTGTAGACCCCTTGAGATAAACATCAACTGTGGCAAGATTCAATTGATTTTTCCAATATTACCTTAGGTTTGTTATACAGTGGGCAACAGTGCCATTTATAGTTCTATGCTATAATCGATTCAACTCTGTCTCTGTTGCTATTGCTCTTATCTACAGAATCCTAAGTTACCAATGCAAAACACACAGCCTCTTTCCAACTTATATGATAATTTGGAAGTTGTTGCATTGCTTTTCCTCGGTAATGAATCATTTCGAAAATAATACCTTTCTATATCAGAAATACTCAAAAATATTATAACAGATCAGGTTCCTGTATGAGCAACTGAAAGAAACTCAAAATTCAGAAAAAAAGCACGTGATTATTAGAAAAAATATTTACTTGATTATTTAACGATAAATGTCATGCAGTTTATTTTTCATTCTTCAGAGGCCTTAAATAATAGAATGAACTGATCGACATCAAATGAAATTATTTTCTGAAAGACAATTGACAGAACCGGAAAAAATTAACCGAGATAGCATTTGTCACTAACCGTAACAAAAAAATAGTAAAATTAATATAATGATATTCCGTAAAATGCCATGAATCAGCAAAATATTACGTCCCTGCACTACTTACTAATCGTAATTTACTCCCAGATTATATTGTTTTTTATATCTTTTTTAGTTTACAAACATCCCATTTGATATTCAGTTTTCTGAAAAGGGGTTAGTTCTCCCCAGTACTCATTACTATTAACAATTTCTACTGACCTGAATTGTGCGAATTCTTGTAATTACTCTGCCACATAGTAGACAGTAAATATCACTTGTTAAAATGGAAGCAGAACTTACACGGATTAAGTGCAAAATGGAACCAATCCAGTTCAACCTATCGGACTCATTTAGGACAGATACTTCCGAAATAGTTACACTGAATACTCGTCCGAAGCAGTAGCAGTGACCAGTCGAATACGCAATCTATGAGAACTGAAAAGAAAGGACTTAATGCACTGTCGAATACGCAATCTATGAGAACTGAAAAGAAAGGACTTAATGCACTGAGTGTACTCCAGTGTCTATCCGAAATCCCTATATATTTACATATTTGCCTTGTGGTATTTTTCGATGTCTACATCTCTTTTTACAGTTGTAGTGTTTTGAATTTTCGTGTTGAAAGCTTTACGAAATTGATCAAGAATCAACTTTTGATATTTCTCATAACTATATAATTCAGATCGTTCATATAGTTCTACAAAAATGCACAATTTAGTGTAGTGTAGTGTAGCTCTTAGGTTAACTGTCAGAATGCATATGACAATTTGCATAGCAGTGTATAGAAAATATTAGCAACGTTTATCGATATTCGCTTTGCAGGTTTATAAGCTTAAGCTCATGAAAGTCAGCTTTGAAATTAATCCTTAGAATGAGTTTACGTTATATTGCACATAGATGTAGATTGCCCTTAGTTTAGTGTCCTATTTCGGTGATCGTGGTTTGTATGGAAATAGTACAATGGAACCCTGGTGGAGGTGTACAAGATGCTAAAAAAAATTCGGCAAGCAACTAGATTCCAATATATCGTTTTCTATAGTAAAATAATATAATTCAACTGCAATATTGAAATCCTTGACACTTTTCCATTCTTGCAGGTTGAGCCGAATAATGGTGATAGTATGGAGACTTTGGCAGTAACACCTAATAGCTTAACTACACATTCAATGATGATTCAAAGTTCAGGTAGTGATCAACCTCAGGTTTTGCAGGTATTATCTTTAAAAGACGCGACTGTTCTGACAAAAGCAATGCAAGGTATAACAGACGTGAAAACAGAGGAGACTATATTGAATGACCAATAATCGAAAAGGTTCAAATTACTTTTAAAGTGAAAAATGTACCACATTTGCATCGATTAATTTGTGAAAAACTAAGAACTGATAGTTGTTGTTTTCATCAATTTCTTTAGTGATACATGTTTTAAGAAAATTAGGAATATCGTGTGACAATTTTATTATTTGATTTCTCTTATTGATTTGTTCAAATAGGTATAAGATACCATAGCTGTTGTTGTTACCAGGATTTAGAGAGATGGGTACAAAGTAAAATATCGATCGATATTATTTCAAATCATTCCATAAACAATAATTTCGTGTGTTTCTTCAGGACTTGGATAATTATTCTTCAATCGAAATGTTATATAACTCTTGTAAAATTTTCGCCATATTGAAATGACATAAGCGTTTCTACAAATAGGCATTTTCAAATTATATCCATTTCATACTTTCCTTTCATGAATAATGAGGCCGAATTCGATAGTACTTCTTCTTCGAATTTCTTATTTGAAATCTTGTTGAAATCTTAAAGAAATTTGTTGTTACAATCCATTTTATCTTGATTATTATGTCACGTATAATTTCTTATAGTTGTTTGGTCTTCCAAGGAAAAATCATTCTTATATTGAATTGCAATTAGCACAGAGATAGATAGTGTCATAAAACAGATGCACCATAAAAATAATTTGAATTAAGGATTTCAGGACAATTATGTAGTATTCAAAACTAATGGGAATTTTTGTCTGTGAAAAGTGAAACTCAATCATGTCCACTCAATTACCTATATTTTTCGAGTTTTTTCAATTCATATTTTTATCGCTATTTTTTATTCTGTTCAAAAATATTGCTCATTGTGAAAATCTCAACAATTACTTCTAAAATATAACTAAACAGGTTCAAAGATTTTATTTTTGATTCAGTGCAATTATGTTTTTGTCTAGCATTATAACACTTTTTGACGTTGAAATTTTATCAAACTTCAGGTCAATTCAAAAATGGGGTAATTTTAAGTTTTATCTGCGAAAGTATTTCTATTGTGAAATTCCCAAGAAGCACATCTGAGGTATACTCGAACAGGTTTATATTTATTTCTAATTCATTCCAAATATCCTTTTACTAAGCACTGTAACATTTTTTGATATCGAAGAATTTTGTTTAGTTTTCATCGATTAAAATATATGAACAATTATTTGGCGTGAAGGAACTGACGATTAAAAATAGCAAATTTTTGACCAATTGTGAAAAATGATATATTGGTTTCTGTATGAGCAAAACTTGTCACGAGTACACAGAAATTTTTCACTATCATAGTGATATAAATTGAAGATAATGTTTTGTTGTAGTATTGACGAGTTTTGTTTATTATTAAACGCCAAATGTTCTCAACATACCGTAATTTTTCATGAAACGCTTATCACCTTGAAATGATATCCAGTGTAATGCAAGAAACCAAGATTCTTAATTTTGTATATATTTTCATAAAAATCCTGTTTTATAAAACTGGAATAGGAATGAAACGGCCAGTATTTTGAGTTTTTCGATTATCTGAAACATTGTGACAAATTTTGAAAATGATTTGTAAAATATTTTCCCGTTTACATATTGTACGTAGAGAAACTAAAGTTGGTTTGAATAAATTTTCATTATTGACTTCATATATTAGGAGAATAAGGAATTCTAAATGAAAATTCTGAGTGAGAGATAGTTAGTACACATTTGTTGGCAAGTTTACACACTCTTTTATTGTAAAATAGAAATAGTTGAGGACATGAACTTTTTATAGTTTATTAAAAATTAATATGTTCATAACAAAATTAACTATATCAACTAGTAGGAACGGAAGTAGAAATAAACTGATCATTTTCGAAATTTGTCGCCTTCCATTGTTTGTAATGTTTCTCTAAAATGTTGATTATTATCGATGAACATTCATTGAATAAATATTATTCTTGCGTTTTACCATCAATTCTGAAACAAACTGAATGAAAAACAGCCAGAATTTTTTCCAAAATTAATTGAGTTTTCCTTAATTTAAAATAATTGTGTATAAAAATCCAGAATTGTGTAAATTTTTCTCCTGCACTGTAAGATAAAATATATAATGAAATATTATGGGCAAAGTTTATAAGAACTTCAATACTGAGGTATTGTATATCATATTACAAGCGATTTGCAATTAATGTTTCGATACGCTTATATTCCATATGTTATTTTTTCGCAATATGTTTGGATTTCAATGGAAATCAATATTTTATGTTAAAGAAAAATCATTTAAAACTAAGCTTTTATAGTTTATGATCTTATGTCATTAAATTTAGTTAGAACTTATAAAGATATCCGTATTATTTACAATAATTAATCCCATTATAAACTTCAATGGAAGTGTGTAAAAATCCTCATTACATTTGAATCGCCGAATACCATTTTCTACTGGGAAAAACTGGTGCAAAAAAGATTTCTCCATCTTTTCCTTCTCTAGGTCTAAATGTTTGATAAGATTAGTATAATATACTGTACTATACATTGCACTACTTCTCTCAGTGGTATTCATAATTCCTATTAACATGTTAAAATTATAATATACAAAATCATCAACTTTTACAATAATTAATAGTATTTGCATTGGTGATGTGGTCGAATATGTTAGCAATCCTTTCTGCCAAAGATTCTTAATATTAAGCTTGAAAGAATTCCATAAGTTTCAGCCGAATTTATATCAAAACAAGAAGCGACATTTCGGTTGAAAGTTTTATGGCTGCAAAGGGTCATTCAGTCAATTGTTGGATAATTTTATTTAAATAATTCTAAGCTGAAGTGCACATGTTGACAAAAATATTGCATACTTTGTGTAAGATATTTTGGATTGAAATATAAAACGTGATTCAAAATAATTGGAAATTTTTGTTTGTTGTTATGTATTATACCTCATTTAAAATTATGATTGGTTTTGTTTCATTTGAATTTTATTGTTATTAATTTAGTTTTTGTTATTAAACAGAATTTCCAATTCAAAAGATTAATCACTACTTGTTAACATCTATTGATAGAAAATTATTGTCAAATTTCTTGTTCAAATCATCTACAATGAAGATATATGTATAAATTCAATTTCACAATTTCATCTCATTTAAAACTTAAACACTATTTTCAACGACATTCAGCCGATTTCAGTTTATTTTGATATCAACAAGTGTAATATTACAGAGTAAATGTGGGATATATATACATTACCTTTTTTTGAGACATCGCAAAAGCAAAAATTGTATTACGCAAATATCGAGGAAAACGTTAATTTTGGATATTATATATATTTTAAGGTATTTACTGAAATTTCTTTGAGACAAATGGGTTTATACATATTTTTGAATTTCATGTTGCACCTGGCAAAATTATTAAATTCTCCTGCAAAATTAATATTAAGTGAGTTTTAAAGCATCCCCATATATAAACTGATCAAATTTAGGTAGAATATTTTCAATTGAATACCTCACTTGTTTTAATGCTGGAGTTCGATATTTGTGTGTGCACTTATCACCCTCTAAACCTAAACAATAACATATATAAGATAGTTGATGTCGTAATAAAATTTCTGTAAATAAGTTTTTTCCTAGATAATAATGTTTGGTACATTGTAAAGTAGCTTTTTAGAGTCATACCAATTGTTATTTCAGTTTAATGTCTTAGATCTAATAAATTGTAAGTATGTGCACGAATAAAGATTATGTGTGTAAAGACAAAAGTGGTGAATTTCTTATATGTTACATGGTTCCCTTGTTGACGTGCCATCCAGTTATTTTACATCTCACATTTTCATGTCTACTTAATATTACATACATTTGTATGTTAGAAATGTATCTTAATTTTTGAAAATATGATGTATTAATAAACCAAATATTATATTTTCTTAATTTTTCATTTCTCTTTCCACCACAAAGCATAGATTCCAGTAACAACCCATGATTCTGAACGGTCCATAAAATTAGATTATACCGACCTAGATCAATGTCAGGACTAACTAAAAAATTGAAGATGCTCTATTTTAGTTATCTTTAAATAAGAACTGAGTCCTGCAACACCTAGATACTTTGTACTTCATAAATACTTGATTATAATCTTCATAATTTAAACTGCAGCCATAATACTATAGAGGTTTTGAATTTTATGAGGAAATATGAATTAAAAGAATTGGAACTTACATAATTTATTTTTATGTGAAATTAACTATTACATCCTGAATGCTTTACAAACTATTGCTTTAGTGCATATGATCTACTGATTCTAAAGCTAATTCTGGTTTATCGTAGCCCAGTTCTTCAGGAGTACTTATACCCAATTCTGTTAAAGTGGGTCCAATTTCTTGGAGGATATATGGATAAATCTCCTTAACTCGGTCTCCACATTTATCTTTCACAGCCTCAATAATCCTGACAGCTAGAGCAAAATCATTTACTCTTCGACAAGCTTTCAAGGCAGCAATGACAATCTTAGGTTCAGGTACTAAATCATGTCCGCACAAATCGTTGATTCCTTGCCTTATTTCCCAGCCATCAATATTTTTGTTGTTGAAATAATTTTCATACCTGCAATCAATGCTATATAACACCTAGAATTACGTAATTGTTAACCTACCTTGCATCGAATTCATCATCATAAACTGCATGTTTTTTGGAAGAATATCTTTGCGAATTACACACTACTGGTGCAGCAGGGTTGATAGATCCCCTCAGAAGTCCGCAAATACGAGCAGCAGATGACCGAAGCATGTTTTCTAGTATTTATTTGGAACTGCAAGACTTGTATAAGATAAAAGTAGCAACTATTGAGTTCCTATGAAATGTCAAATTACGTCAATTTTCTAATTTATGCACACAGATTTTCATGGTTTCTCTGATGAAGATTACTTCAAAGAAAAATTTAACCAGTACTAAAACATTCTCTAAACAGATGTTTTTCAATATCATTTATTGAGTTTGTTCAATTAGCCATAAGATATACTCGGAAAACGGGTGATATTGGATCCTTTCCAACTATATTTTGATTTCTCTATTTGTTTTGCACGAAGAAGGTATATTGCAATTCAATTTTGAAATGTAAGTATTCTTTTTGTAAAATTATCTCTTTGTTTAGGTATTGGGCATGGTGAAATTGTATCTACTTAGTTTCTGCTGGAAAGAACCTCGTTAAATTGTTGACTAACTTTCTCAAACTCGACAGAATTGGTTCAATTTTATTCATTCTATTTCCTTCAAAATTATTCAATACGTATTCGAATTATTTTGTGCTTCAGCAATCCTACTCCTGACACTGTCCAGATCTGGATAATCCAATATAGAATTCGTCAAATTCTTGGGATTTTCCTCATGAAATAAAAATTTCATTCTAGTTATACCTTTATAAGAAATATGGAAATCCTCTTATGATAATTAAATATTTGTATTTAAAAAATTTCACCATGTAGTTATTTTTGTATTATCTTTCTATAGATGTTAACAGTTTATTTGTGCTATAAAATTGTCTTTTTATGAAATATAAAATATATATTTTAAGGTTAGCCTTTTTCGTACAATTCTCTTGGGAAACTGTATCAAGTTATTTGCTTTCATATTCGTGCAAGCTCGAAAAAGATCCACACGAAATTCAATATATAAAAAGAAGAATTTTCCTTTAAGTACACCGTTCAAGTTAATTTTATTAATGTAATTGGGGAGTTCCGAAAAGAAGGAGATATTCTAAAAATATGAAAAGATAACCGAGCTTTTATATATATATATATATATATATATATATATATATATATATATATATATATATATATATATATATATATATATATATATATATATATATATATATATATATATATATATATATATATATATCAGAAATATTGAGACTTTCTTTGAATCACAGTCTGAATAGAAATGCGAATTCCTTGCGAATTTGCACAGAAAACTTGACATCAGCATCATAGGAAGGCGAGAAGGTATCTGGGATGAAATTTCCGTGCTTCAGCTGGTTAAACCTGGCGAGGATAAAATGTCGAGGGAAGCAAAAGAATGACTTCTATGATACTTCGAGGAACTGCGCCCTCTGGTGAAGTGTATTGTAATCTCATAAAGTGTATACCGTGGTGTGTGTTCCATCAGGAAGAACTGGCGTGGTTCTAGCTCTAACCAAATTCAAATTGGCTGATGCAGACGTAAAATTGAGTAACGGGGTTACAGAAGAGCGAGGAGATTGCTAATATCGTTGCGTCAGTTCAGAAGTAGTTGGCAATTCATCCATCTTGGAATACAAACATGCGCACTCGCACTCAATCTTCAATATTTTTCTTAACATCACAAGTGGCGAATTTTATTCGGTACAAATTATTCTTTGTGCTGTATCTCGAAGTATTAATGAACTTTATTATTTTGATTCTTTCATGTGTATGGAAATTTCACGTAACTGTGGAAGATTGCTGAAATTAGTAAAGCTTACAGAATTTTATGGTAGATAGTTAGGTACTATTATTTATATTTTATAAATTTTGTTATCAATGTCTGATTTTCAGCCAGAAATAATTGTCGTATAAATCATAAAAGGGAAATGTTTTGGAATAAAAAATATTCACATGGAGTGAAAATGAAGTTTCATATTTCTGTTAAGTTTTTTTTTGCTGAATGACTTGTTTGCGAGAAACGTTTTCGAGTAATGAATAAAACTTATATCATTAGAAATATGTGCTAAGCACTTTGCAATTTCTGTAGCCACCGTGGCCAAAAGAAAACTGGAATGAGCCTTTAGACGCTACTAAAACCCTCTCCAATATACATGCAGTTTAATATAAAGAATTCCAGTCCTACAGTATGAGGCGATTGTCTCTATTTAAATTGTAAAAGGATGTAAGTATATCATTTTTCTCAATCAATTTTTTTAATCTTAACCGGACGATCATTAATAAGAAGATTCGAATCTTAGACCATGTTCTCTGTGTTACGAGAAAATTGCAGATAATTCGAGGAGAAGAAGAGCAAAGAATTAAACTCCAAAAACAAAAAGTTCATGCAAAAGTTGTTCTAAATATTATTGTGTCTCTCGTTTCTTTGAAGAACTTTGAACTAAATAAATTTTAAACGAATAAATTCTGGCTGTTTACTTCATAACATGCTATCTACGTTTCTATAAAAGGCCGATATCCAACACGTCCTTATGTTGTCTAATGCATTTATTTAAAACAGGGTTACACTGCTTCAATATGCATCTGCCAGAAAATACAGGAGATAGTTAACAGGATAGAAATTTTAAGTAGAAGTAGTAACTAAGGGATCTTATGTCGCAATCAACTCATTCATTCCTTTCAAACATGCGAATTTGCACCTGAAACATGATATCAGGATAATATGAAAGCGAGGGGATATCTGATCTAGACTTCGGGCTGGAAATTTCGTTGCTTCGATTGGCCAAAATTGGAGAGGTGGAATGTTTAGAAAAAAGAAGACAGTAGTATTGCGCCCTCTACTGATACATCTCAAAAGTTCATAAGGTAGAGTACTATAATTTCTTCGTGGAGGAGTAAAGGGGCGAATGAGATTTTATTGCAATTAAATTGTCATTCAATTCTTTCGAGTATACACCTTGATGTGATGATTCTATCAATTTTGCGAATGAAGACATAAAATTGTGCAACAGGATTATAGAAAAGCGAGGAGGTAACCGAGAACCTGGTAGCCGTGATAATCCTAAATTTTTCTTGTTCGATTTACAGTCAGAACATGTTGTTACACGAATCAAAAATGAAAAATTTGTAGAAGAGGAAACGATCACATCAAATGAAAATGAATTTCCATAGGTTTCATTTCTAGGCATTTTATTTTCAGGAGCTGTAGGTGAGAAACGTTTTCAATATGTCAAGCATTCTGTAATTTCTATAGCCGTCATAGTCAAAAGAGAATGCAAATCAGCGCAGTGTAATGTAAAGAATTTCAACGAACAAATTTTGGAAATTTTCAGAAGTTCTATTGCTCTACCCCAAACATTTTTGTTTGTATTTCAATGAAATTTGTCAGACAAGTAGAGATATACACTCTTTTCAATATGACATACTAGTTTTTCCATTAAAAACAATTCTGGAAAATTTTGGCAATTTTCAGAAGTTCTATTGCTTTACCCCAAACATTTTTCTTAGTATTTCAATGAAATTTGTCATACAAGTAGAGATATACACTCCTTTCATTATGAAATACTAGTTTTCCATTAATAACAATTCGGAAAAATTCCGAAAAATTTTGGTAATTTTCAGAAGTTCTATTGCTCTAACTCGAACATTTTCTTTGTATTTCAATGAAACTCAAGACATATTTATTCTCTCCATCAGAAATTTTCAGAAGTTCTACTAATCTATCTTGAACATTTTTCTTTGGGTTTCAATTAAATTTGACATACAAGTACACATATACACACCCCTCGTTAAGACATATTTATTCTCTCCATCATTTGAGAAGATTCTAAAAATTTGGGAAATTTTCATTAGTTTTACTGATCTACCTTCAACATTTTTCTTTGGATTTCAACGAAATTTGGCATACAAGTACAGATATTAACTTCCTTGTTAAGACATATTCATTCTCTCCATTAGTTGTAATTTGAAAAATTTTGTAAAATTTAGGAAATTTTCAGAAGTTCTACTGGTCTATTTTGAACATTTTTCTTTAGGTTTCAATGAAATTTGGCATTCAAGTATAGATATAAACTCCCCTCGTTAAGTCATACTTATTGTCCCCCATCAGTTATAATTAGAAAAATTTAGGAAAATTTTCAGATTTACTGATCCAGCTCAAACTTTTTGTACCGAAGTAGAACAAAGATTCGGTGTGCAAATACATATTTACAACCCATATTTAATTAGTTGCAATTGGAAGAAATTCAGTAAGAGAAATGACATTTCAATATTCACTCATTTTCAGAGGAAATATTTCTACCAGTTTGTCACTGATGATCAGTTTTTTTTATCGACATATGTCATATTTTTCGAACGGCTGTCAAAATTTTGTCGCAAATTTTTCTTTATATTAAACAAGTTCCACAAAGAAATAGGGCGATGTCAACCCAGATTATTGGGCCCATAATGATTCTAAAACATCTATAGATCATAATCGGCATCACTTGGAAGACTGAACCTGGCCATCGGGGCCCTCTAGGTCGAACAGAGAAGGAATTTGTGGAAATATCGCAGGTTATGTATTTTTTTATTATATCCTTAGTCCCTTTCATGAACTTGCTTGCTATGTGAAATCTTTTCTTAGATTTGTTTAGGCATATAAGAAGTTTGATTGTTGAAATATTTTTCTGCTGTTTTTCTTTTTCCATTGTTACAGATTCCTGTTCCAAACCCCCTTCCTTTCACCCTTTTTTTGGAAATCATGGAATGCAAAAGAGAATGAAGCGGATAAGCAGAAAAATCTTTGGTACTCTTTATGTACACACGACACTAACACATCATAAACAGACAAGCTATTGCACTCGTTTATTGAATCATATACAAGATAGTATGCTTCCCCTGTTACATTTCCTGAGCTCACACTTGTTTGTGTTTTTTCAGACACACCCAAATTATAGATATAAGCATTTATTGTAAATACAATTATTCAAATTTTTGTAAATCCTCCTTTTCAAAAGAATATATATATATATATATATATATATATATATATATATATATATATATATATATATATATATATATATATATATATATATACTATTCACCATTGAGTTTGTTTGGTCGGTTACCAGATAAAGTCGGGAAAATAGCGCTATTGAATAGTTATACTTTTGTTCTCTATTTGTTTTGCATGAAGAAAGTGTATTTTAATTCAAGTTTTATATGTGAGCATACTCTTTCTTCAATTATCTATTTGTTAAGGTGTCGGGTATGTTGAAGATGTATCTTGTCTGTGAAACACTAGGAAAACGCTTACACACTTATATTGTGGACTTATTTATTCTATTTCCTAAAAACTATTGAATATTTATTCGAATTTCCTATTGTTTCAGTAATCTTAGTCGTGATATTGTCCAGATGTGAATAATCTAATTTGGAATTCGTCCAATTCTTGAGATTTTCCTCTTGAGAAAAATTTTATTCCGGTCATCCTTTCATGAGAAATATGGAAATCCTTCTTATGATACTTATTAATTATTTGTATTTTAATAAGTTCGCACAGTGTTGTTATTTTGGATTTTATAAGATTCTGTTTAGGAGTCAATAAAATATTTGTGTTAAATTTGTTTTTATGAAATATAATGAAATATTTTAAATTTTCCGTACGGTTCACTTCGGATAAGATCTATTGTATCCATTTATTTGTTTGTTTGAACATTCCATCACAAAAAATAAGGAAAAATACATATGATGATCATCAAAGCATGACAAAAGCATGAATTAACCTTTAGATAATCAAAGAAAAATAATGAATGATAAATATGTAATCGGTGAAAGTACCTTTACCATAAAATACAACACAGAGTGAAGAACAAGCCTATGGAAAAATAACAAAATTTATTCTGAGTACTGTCTTTGGTTATAATGTGTACATATAAATAACATGAGGAATCACTATGTTCTCTAGCGGAACTAATCTCATAACTATTTTAATTGATTTATGATATAAAATTACAGCGTTGAATATCTTTTATCGGTGTTAAATTTTGTGGCCATTTTCACATCAATTAAATAATAAAATAAACAGAGTAATAAAATACAATTAAATCTCTTCTAATTCGGAACATCATATCACCTTTCACAGGCTGTGAAAGAGCATTTGTTATCTTTTCTGAAACTTCTAAAACCGTCATTGGAAAGTATGAACTTAGCTTCGTTTTCTTTACTAAGTGGTTCTACAATAGAATTGTTCGGTGGATTCAATTTACTATAGTTAGAAATCTTAAATTCACTAGTATCTAGATTGAGGAAATTTTTATTTTCAGTTTTGTGTAAACTTTCATTCAAGGGCTTAACCTGATATTTTTGATTATCATAATTATGGTTTTTCACATGTTTCGTTCCAGAATCAGAATTATACGAAACAGATAGTATTTCTGGCTTAGCTGTGTTATAAGTAATTTCAGATCCCTCTAGAATTGAATCGGGAAATGGCGGGTGGGTGATATCTAGGCCGTCAACACCTACGTCATTATGTTCGTCGTAGTTTTGACTTCCTCCGTTATTAATAGGTTGTCCATAGGAATTAACAGCACCAGGACTACCATAGCTAGTGGCAGGGGTATCGTATTGCAATGGTGGACTCTCGAATCCTGCAGGCACTTCGTAATCATTATAAGATGAATGTGACTGGGTATTCGCTGGGGCTCCATATGTAGGTGTTGTATGACTTGGTGAAGCGTCATACTGTGAAGGTGCTCCATAATTTGAAGAAGGAGGTGCACCATAATCTTGTTGAGGAGGTGCTCCATAATCTTGTTGAGGAGGTGCTCCATAATCTTGTTGAGGTGGTGCGCCGTAAGTTTGCTCTGGAGGTGCACCATAAGAATCTGACGGAGCAGAAGCAGGAGGTGCGTGATAGTCCTGGGATATAATCTGTTCGAAAGTTAATGTAGATGGTGTTTCAAAAGGGGAAGGTGCTCCATAACTTGATGCAGGTGGTGCGCCATAGCTAGACGATGGAAGAGTTCCGTAGCTTGAAGATGGGGGTGCTCCATAGCTTTGAGAAGGAGGGGCACCATAACTTGAGGACGGAGGTGCTCCATAACTGGATGCCGGAGGCGCTCCATAACCCGATGACGGTGGAGCCCCATAACTTATCGCTGGTGGAGCGCCATAACTTAGTGCTGGCGGTGCTCCATAACTGGGCGATGGCGGCGCCCCATAACTTGGCGATAGCGGAGCTCCGTAACTAATCGAAGGAGGGGCTCCATAACTACTCGATGGGGGTGCACCATAGCTTGGTGAAGGTGGTGCCCCATAACTTGAGGATGGGGGAGCTCCATAACTACTAGAAGGAGGAGGGCCATATTTTGGCTTTGGGGGACCATACACTGGCTTCGGTGGTCCATACACTGGCTTTGGAGGTCCATATGAAGGCTTAGGTGGAGGTCCATATGATGGCTTCGGAGGGCCATAAGATGGTTTCGGAGGAGGCCCATAAGATGGCTTGGGCGGTCCGTATATGGGTTTAGGAGGACCATATACAGGTTTTGGTGGTCCATATACCGGCTTTGGAGGACCGTACATTGGTTTTGGAGGTCCGTAAACTGGTTTGGGTCGAGGTGCACCGTAGGACGGTTTGGGATCTGGAAAATAAGATGAACCAATGTCAAATGAAGATGGGGGCTCCCTTTTTATTCTTGCTCCTTGAATTATATTGGCTGTATTCAAACTTGTTTGTAGGGCGAATTGGAGAATCCACAAGAACATTGTCACCTGAAATAAAACAATACTTTGTTGAGAAAATGGAACAATCGTTTTCAGAATGAAATTCATAAACAGTGTAGCAATACGTCAATGTCTACTCCTATTAGATAATGGCTGATCGCCTTGTGAATCTTAATCTCTGGACAAGAGACATTCGGCATAAAGGACTTCGCTTGTTTAGTATATGAAGCGTCAAAAGAGTACACTATATAAAAGATACCTTTTTTATTTAGCTTATCGCCTAAATCAATGATTTCATAACTGCGATTATCCATAATTGTACCGAAAAGTTCATTTACATTAATCTGAAAGTATATTGTTCCTCGCACACAAGTGTATTATAATGAAATGTAATGAGTTCAGGAGGAGCTTAAGATTTAATCATAGGTGTTAACGAAACACTAGAACAGATTGGGCATGTTACAAAATGACTCTTGAAAGTAAGTACTTCATTAGGAGTAGAATGACTGAACTATGAACTTGAGGGAACAGTGAGGAAGACATTAAAAGATTTTACAATCCTAATTTGCCTTTCTATTATCGTGAAATAGTTCTTTAATTTAAATGAATGCAGAACGTGATGTGAAATCGATGCAATAAAACCGATTTTGATAGGGGAATTGCACAATAACCTATGGACATCGTAATGTTTATAGTCACGTGAAATTGCGAATGGTTCTTCGAAAAATATGAGATAAAATAATTATCTGTGGCAGAGAAAGCTTTTGTGCGGGCCTAGGAACCCGCAGGTTATATTATGTGACTTTAATGAATCGGAAAGTTTTTCAATAGCTTTGTTATTTCAGATGTATCTTCTCGGGGTCACGATTTTTTGAGATTACTAAATATATCTTCAAGTATTCGAGTGCAGAAATAATTGAAACTGACAGCTTATCTCTGCAACAATCACGCTACGTTTTTCAGATGCAATCCGGCTTACAGTTCGTAAATTCTTGAGAAATTGAAATATATCATTTTTATTTATTTTTTTCTAAAATTACTTGTGCATAAAAAGTAAGAGTTTTGAAAATTTATTCGCTCTTTTTAAAATGATTCATAATGTCAAAATAAAAATGGAGTAAGTATCAAGAGCGTTATATGATTGTTATGATTTTGTTCCACTGGGATGGGTGCTATTTGTTTATGTACTTGACTTTATATGAATTTTATATCAAAAAATACTTATTGTTCTCAATATCTTCTGCACAGTGCATTATATTTATTTCCAAAAATCATGTAGCGATTGATTAATTTATCTCACCTTCATTACTGATTTCGTTCACTTTTCGATAAATACAAAACGAATATTTTTATTTATTTTGCAACTCCGTTTTCTGTGAATTTTACTATGAAATTATATCCATTAGAAACCGTCAGCGGATAGTGTTGACAGCGCTATTTCCTTGTTATGCTCAATAATAATTCGCCTTGTACAATAGGAACTCTTACTAATGAAGATATGAATGCAGTAAATAAATAGTCTCTATTACAGTAAGAAGAGGTAAATGTAATATTATTCTTTCATAGAAAGAAATCGAATTCTATAATTTTATTCAATTCGAGACATAAAATTACGCAAAATTCTTAAAACATATATGTCGGAAATCTTTGAATCTGATTGAAATATTTATATTATATTTAAAGAATGAATTTATATAAAATTGAAAGGAGTCATTTTTTTCAATTTTCAAATATAAATGTGTATCTTTGCATGCATCATTGAAATGTTGATGAAATGAACAGACCAGTCCAGAGATTATAATATAAAACTGAGTGTGGGCTGATTGACAGCGCCACCACTGTGAACCGGTGGTCTATTGTAGCACGCTGTGCCCTGAATTCTACGTATTAGCTCCATCCTTCTTGTGAACCCTATAAGCTTTGTAGGTGAGAGCTTAATGAGCTCAGTCAGCTCAATTTGATAGATCCAAGTCCTCAAGCCTGATTCTGTTGTCAGCTAGGCATTTGTACATGACGTGTTCTATTGATTCTATCTCCTCCTCACCTAGTCTGCATGAAGGGTCCTTGATCTATCCTAACTTATTTAGGTGATTCCTGAGATGATATAGCCACGTAAATATGGCAATTATAACTCTCAGGTCTAGCATGGGGAGTTTAAGCCAAGCCTTGGTGCTCGCAGTGGAAGGTCCACTGATGGCAAGCTGAGAGTGTCTGCGATCTGTGGGACTCAGACAGTACTTTCAGGTCCAACCACCGATTATTTCCCATCTTTGCGGTCTCCAGAGGAATTGACTCTGGTCCGATGAATCCCAAGATATCTTAGTTTAAGCAATTAAAATTTCCTAGGACGAGTGATAGTTCTCTGAGATCCAACCATGGTTCTTAATTGAATTGAAATCACTAATATATAGCAAACCTAGCAGTTAGACGTGTGTAAGCTAAGTATCAACTGAGGTTAAAAACTTTCGGAGCTGTTCAATGAAGATGGATGTTGGAAGCATCGCAGTTGAGGACAAATATATATTTGTATATTTGTATATTTGTATGTGTATGTATATTTCATGTAATTAAATGGAAATTGGGTCATCCATTGATAGACCTAACCTAAACTGAGCGTACTTCAAAAATTATGAATGTCGTAGCATACACGTTATAGTTTGTACTTCCATTATGTAATTGTGTGTTGTAAATATATTATTTCTGAAATAAATCAACAACAGGTTATGGGTGCAGTTGCTATCCAAATTTACCTCATCTTGATATTTATACTAGGGATGAGGTAAGAAAAGCAGCATTAAGGCAGGAGACTCAATACTGAGTATCGGAAAGCAAGGAGCATAAAACGGTGATAGAGTGGAACAATTGGCTCGGCTCTGACAATCGTAAAGATATAAATTTGTATACGAACAGATCCAAAATGGAAAAGAGAGCTGGAGTGTACACACAATACCCGGAATGACAAGTGTCATTTCCATTGGGGGAACGAGCAACCAGGTAGAAGTATATGCCATAACAACTTGTCTTGTGAGAGCCTCAAAAGACGCTGTGAGAATAGGCAGATAAATATTCTTTCGGACAGTCAGGCGGCAATAAAAGCTTTGGGTGGTAGGAAAACCCGGTCAAAACTTATATAGGAATATCAGCAGATACTAACTGAGCTGGCGAAACAGAACCAGGTAATTTTGGTGTGGGTGCCTTAGCACAGCGGAATTGCAGGCAACTAGGAGGCGGGTTCTCTTGCCAGGGATGCCTCCAAAACGAAATTCAATGGCCCGGCACCAGCTCTCAGTATAATTAAATCTAAGGTACAGGACACGGTCCACACCTGGATAGGAAAGCCACACGCTGATATATGGGTCCTTATTCCTTGGCATAGACATAACAAACTTCTGCTTGAAAAACCTAGCAAGAAGTTCACTAAAAAGCTTTTGACCTGAGCAGAGAGAAACTACACTCGGAGGCAAAATTAGCGGAACACTCGAAAATTTAACCAAATTCGAAGTTCGATATTTTTCCTAATTCTCAACCGATTTAGATGATTTGTTCGGAAAGTTATAGATCAACTCTTCTGCTTTGTAGAAATTATAAGATTGAAAAAATTTCATACGGTTTTTTTTGTTCAAAATTCGTAACACCCTGTGGAATTTCGTGGTCCGAGTTGAAACGTACAATATCATGGTCTGTCAAGACACATCTTCCTACAGTAACGCCCTTCTTGTTTCATGCGTTTATCTCTATTTTGCAAAATATATTTAATTTCAAGTGGAAAATCACCATTTTGGAGAAATTCCATTGAATCAAGAAATTGTCATCAAAATTCGTCTATCAATTTGGAATTTTCTTATTATCACTCAGGCGTGTCGAGATTGTCGTTTGAGATTTTTATGTTCGAATTGCATTAGTTATTGATGACAATTCGGTTAATTTGGTGAAAATTAGGAATTCATAGGAGATAACAGTCGGTAGGTATTAAAATACACAACCGAATTCTGGGACCATTGATAAAACTTTTCATTTACACATGTGCACACCTTTTTCTATCAAATATGAAATACAACACACGTTTTTTTGTATATGCCCACATTTGCACTTGTTTAAAGAATGAGAGTTTTCCATTCTTTGATTTGATACAAATTCGATCGGTTGCGGTGTTTTGTGATTCTTTTATTGTTTACGATTCGAAACGGTATTTTTCATTCAGAATGAGAGATTTACCACCAACCTCAGTAGCAAGAGCAGTTACATTGATCGAGGAAGTTCGCACCTACTGCTCAGTCGGTACCATGTTGGGTGTCTCGACGTCGGTTATCCATCGAATCTACCGACGTTACAGGGAAACTGGATTGTACGTGAGGAGGCGAGGACAAGGAAGAAATCAGGCAACCCGCGCTAAACATGACCGTTTCATCGTCAATCAAACCATAAGAAATCCTCGTCTTACTGCTGTTCAGGCACGTAACCTTTTACAAGCTGTGGATAACATTAACTTCAGTGTGAGGACAGTCAGAAGACGATTAGATGAAGTTGGTCTGAGATCATACGCGCAAGCAAGAGTACCAAGACTCGATAGAGCCCATCGGGTAGCAAGATTGGCGTTTGCTAGGGAGCATGGTGCATGGACAATCAATCAGTGGAGACGAGTTTTATTTAGTGATGAGAGCCGATATTGTGTGAATTTCGTGGATGGTAGAGATAGAATATGGAGGCATCGAGGGGAACGGTACAATCAAGCGAACTTCGCAGGAACTGAGCAATACGGTGGAGGGTCAGTTATGATATGGGGTGGCATATGCTTGGGAGTACGAACAGAACTGGAGATTATTGGCAATGGATCACTTAATGCCCATCGGTATATAACAGAAATCTTGGAGCCCCATGTTGTGCCTTTTGATCCTTACATAGGGGAAAAATTTCCTTTTTATGTACGATAGCGCGCGCCGTCATACTGCGCGCATAGTGATAGAATATCTCAATGAAGTTGGGATCACACGAATGGACTGGCCCTCGCTGTCACCGGATTTAAACCCGATCGAACACGTTTGGGACATTCTTGGAAGAAGGGTCGACAACGGAATCCAGGCAACGTTGAAGAGCTGACATTGGATTTGGTGGAAGAGTGGGACAACATATCTCAACAGATGATAGACAACATCATTGGGAGTATGCGAAATCGTATGCGCGCTGTAATAAGAGCTCGGGGGGGTCATACTCGCTACTAAAATCAAATGTTTTTTTTTGTGGGTCATCATATAATGCATAAAACGAGAAGGGCGTTACTGTAGGAAGATGTGTCTTGACAGACCATGATATTGTACGTTTCAACTCGGACCACGAAATTCCACAGGGTGTTACGAATTTTTGACAAAAAAAAACACTTTTAGTTTTGCCCCCGTATAAATTTTTTTTCAAATTTTTTTTGTTTTCTCTTATAATTTCTACAAAGCAAAAGAGTTGATCTATAACTTGCCGAAAAAATCATCTGAATCGGTTGAGAATTAGGAAAAATATCGGACTTCGAATTTGGTTAAATTTTCGAGTGTTCCGTTAATTTTGCCTCCGAGTGTAAGTACCGTAACAGGCCTTATAACAGGACATAGGAGACTAAGAAAACATCAACACATAAAAGGCATTTATCGTGGAGATCATATATGTAGACTATGCTACGAAGAGGAAGAAACAGCCTATCACATTGTAAACAAATTCGAAGCTCTAGCCTGGTAAAGACGGAATGTTTAAGGGAACAAAGAAACCTCAGAATATTTAAACGAATGAGTGTCAATAGAGAACCATGAAAAGCCTCGCATGGTTGAAGTGGGACCGAACTCTGAAGAAAAAAGACTAAATACAAAAAACAAATATGGATCCAATCAACAAGGAAGATTCGTAATTTGTAGATTCAGAGTTCAAAAGGTTAAGAAATTATAATCAAGAATGGGCTTCTTGAAGATTGAAGTCATCAGTAATAGAAATGAAGGTTTCGTAGGAATTGCATTGACATTAAAATGAAGATAAAATTATGTATTGATGGGCAGAGCTCTTCAGCACAATCATAAAAAATGAATAAATTAACTGAAATCAATTCCGCATCATACCTTCTTTTGCATAAATCATAAAATCAAATTATTGTGAATTGAAGTACTAACTTCAGTTCTGTAAACTATTCTATTAAAAGATTCATGATCTTATATTATCTTAGCCCATTCAGACGAGGCTAGTCAATCTCTGTAAACATCTCGGTTTTCATTCCTGCGCAAAATACATTCACAGAATAAACATCTAAGAATGAATTAATAATGCATAAAATGCACACTTCTAATGAACTCAATTATGATCGAATTGGCGTGACCAGTAGTACGTTTTACTTGATTTAATTTCCTTAAATTGAAGGAAATGTATGCGGATGGCAAACAAGTAGAAAATGTATGTTTTTTCGATGATTATTCGCGATTCGAAGATTCGAAAGTAGAAATCGTATTATTTAATCGAATTAGACATTCCTGCGATTGTAACAATTCAGTTTCGAAAACTCAGGGAACTTTAGGGGTTTGAATTATGTGATCTGGCTGTGTACAATTATTTGTGGAATGTTTGGAGGGGCGTCTCAAGATCCTGGAACCTTTTGTATAAATTTCTTTTTTCAATGGATTTGTGGCATGTAATGCAATCAACCACATATATTTCTTTATTTATTAACTCTATATTGCTCAATGCCAAATTTTGATGTGACTCAAAAACACAACTGGCGGAAACCACAGTCAGTAGAATAGATAATCATTCAAAATATGTTGAGACTCCCACGATTACCCGTAAAGTGTAAGCTCAGGACAATGAGGAAAAACAGGTGACCCCCATACATAATTTCTAAACGATTCAAGAGAACAGGTAAAAAAATCTAAAAAAAGCTCTGTCTCATCCGTCGCTGATACATCAGTAACAGATGATTTGTAAGTGTGTTGTAATCAAAAAGTAGTAACAGATTGATTGTGTTATCGTTGGCGGATGTGGAATGATCTGTTGGCAGAAATCTGAAAATAAAAAAACATCACGTCAGCTTCATCCTTGTTGTAAAGGCTATAAGCTTTGTATGTGAGAGCCTAATGAGATCAGTCAGCTCCAGTTTGATAGATCCAAGTCCTCAAGCCTGATTCTGTTCTGAGCTGGGCATGTACACATGATGTGTTCTATTGATTCTATGTCCTCCTCACCTAGTCTGCATGAAGGGTACTTGATCAATCCTAACTCATTTAGTTGATTCTTGAAGCGACATGGACCCGGAAATATGGCAATTTTAACTCTCAGGTCTAGCCTGGGTAGTTTAAGCCAAGCATTCGTTCTCGCAGTGGAAGGCCATTGATAGCAAGCCGAGAGTGTCTGAGATCTGTGAGACTTATCACGTCAGTAATACTAAATGGAGTTTAATGTTTCAATCTAAAAAAGAAGAGAATCTGATGCCAAATGTATGGGTTGAAAACCATCTGGATCCAAGATTGAATAACCTTAGTTTTGTCAGCCTCAAAATATTTGTAATTTGGATTATCTATGGAATTTCACTAGAAAAGCATACTATTGCAACGCCCATGACTTGTTTGTTAACGATTTAAGGTACACGAAATACTTCTTCTGAGTAGGATCTCGTATTTCAATCTCAAAAGTAGACACCCAAATTTCGTGTATAATTGAAAAAGCTTCGGAAGTGAATGCTAGTTGTCCCATCTTTTTTTTCAACTGATATGTGGAGGAAGTGTTGGGCCTTGCGAAGGTCAATTCGAGGTTTGTACCACACAAATTCACCGACGACCAAAAATTCAATCGAATTGAACATAGCAAAGACACCTAACGTCGTGTTTTCAGTATGAACCCGAAAAAAAGCGGCAAAGTGCTGATGAAGGAAAATCCCAAAAAGTCGTTTGGAGGAGTCAAAAGTTAAAGTTATGCTGATTTGTTCTCACAGTTGTAAAGGAATTATCCACAAAGAATTCGTTCCACGCGGTCAGACAGTCACAGGAGATTTTTATTTGTCGTATTCGGCTAGAATATCAAGAAAACAGCAGTTGGACTACTACTATCTGTTCCCTAAGGTGCATTTGACGATGGAAGGAAAGCGGCACGGTTAGAATGAGGCCATTGAAAGTGCGGTGACCGAGCGCTAAAGACCATTCCAAAAAAGGAGATAGAGAAGTCGTTTGACAACCTGTTGGCGCGTACAAATTTGAGTATCAATGCAGGAGGCGAATACATTCATGAATAGAAATGTTCTGTATCGAAATCAATACTGGTTGTTTCTATTTTCAAAAAGTTCGGTTATTTTTGGAATGGAGGGTGTATTTATATGCTGCAGAAAGATCGAAAAATACAACTTCCATTTCCTATTGAATTTCTTTTTGTTTGTCAATAATCCTCCACTGCAGTAAACCCTTCAATAACAAATACTTATTTTCTTTTCCTTCTCAATGCAATCTAGCAATATTTTAACGATTTCTTTGCTTCATTTATTCGAACGAGAGAATTACATATCGAAAAAAAACTGGTAAGCCTCCCACGACAGCCCCTTAATTGTGAGCTCAGGAAATTTGTATGATTCAAGAGAACACAAAGAAAAAACTCGATGGAAAGCACTGTCTCGTCCGTCGTTGATACATCAGTAACAGCTAGAATGTAAATGCGATGTGAATAGAAAGTGGAAAAAAAATTATTGTGTTAACATTTCGTTCTTCATATCAACTAGAACTTCGATTGGTGGATAAGGGATGATGGATGATAGAAATCTGAAAAATAAAAAGAAAAGCAGCAGAACCACATTGCAATGTTTCAACCCAAACAGGAAAAGAAATTGATACCATATGCAATGTTGAAAACTATCTGGATAAAGATATAGAGTAGTCCAAGACTAAATGACATAGTTTCCTCAGCGTCACAATACAAGCAATTTGGACTATCCACTGAATTCCACTTGAAAAGTATAGTATTACAACGCATGTGTGATTTAAGGGACAACAAATCCTTCTTTTGAGACCAAAACCAGGAATCTTCTGACTATGATCTTGTATGAGGAATTATTAAAAAATATCAACTTCATTTTATTCACTTTCTCGAAGGGCCAAATCGGTTTCCGAGATTTCAGTCTCAGAACAGGTGGACTCCGAAATTGGGGATGGAAAAAGTTCCGGAAGAGAGTGATTCTTGTCGCAAATACACTTCCCATAAAAATTGTCGCATCACCCTATTTTTACGACAATCTATATAAATTTTTAGGTTGGTCATTCAAGAGTCGCTTGGTAACTTTCAGAAATGTAAAATAAGATATCATTCAAAAGAGATGAGTTTATGATGTAAAATATCACCAATTTTCGAGTTCATGAAAAATTAAAAAATTCTACCATCTTCAAACATTCGCTAAGAGACCAATCAACTAGCATTGAATGGTTACTAATCATTTTCAAAATCGAGTGTTTCCTCCCCGGGCCCTAATTACTGCCAGTATACGTCTCGGAAGCCCCTCAAACAAATTTTGGATGTACTCTTGAGTCACTGAGTTCCAAATTTCAGGAAGCAGATTTTCTAGTTGTTAGAGTTTTCTACAAGGCATCCTACGTTGCTGAATTTGCCACCCATCCCAAACATGTTCTATGGAATTCAAGTCGGGACTTCTGGCTGGCCATTTTAAAATATCAATTTCGGCATTTTGCTGAGAATCTGTAACTTTAGCTGCATGAGGCCGAGCATTATCATGCATATAAATTAAGTTTTCGCCAATCAAAGGGCGAAAGGGTACAACATGGGGTCCAAGGATATCTGCGATGTATCTTGCCGCTGTCATTCTTCCGTTATTCACTAGGACTAACTCAGTTCGACCACGGAAAGAAATGCCTCCCCACAACATTATCGAGCCCCCTCCGAAGTTTTCGGTTAGCCGGATATTGCATTGCTGATACCGTTCCCCAGGCCGTCTGTATACAGGCATGCGTCTATCATTTGATACTAGACAGTACCTGGACTCGTCGAAAAAGAGAACATTCGACCATTCTGGAATACCCCAATTTGCATGTTCCCTCGCAAACTGAAGTCTTGCAACCCGATGCTTTCTGGTGAGACGCGGGCCGGTAGAAGCCACCCTTGGTCTGATATCGTCTTCTCTGAGCCTGTTCCTAACAGTTTGAAATGAAATATGCACATTTCTGGAAAGTGCAAGTTAATTTTGTAGCATTCTAGCCGTAGAGTGCCGAACTCTGAGTGCAGTTAAACGAAGCCAACGATCATCAACTGGTGTTGTTATCCGATTTCTTCCCTGTTGACAAAGAAACTGCGATCGAGCTGCTTAACTGATTGTGGAATTCAGAATACCAGGTGATGCGACAATTTTTGGTGGTGTATTTACATGTACCACTTATAATTGTCATGGTATAATTCAATTGGGAATCAAATCTATGCTCATGAGAACTCTTTAGTCAGAGAAAACAAGCTATTCGAAGTGTGAGAACATCGGCATTCAAAGGGACCCAACTAATTTTCGCAGAATATTTTTTCTTGTTTTCAACAACAACACATTGTTTATGCAACTTTTGTCTGTGTTGTCCCACCCTCAAGCATCTCAAAGAATTTGAATCTTCGAGAAAATTATATTAAGTAAAATTCTTTCATAACCCTTCGTTTTCCGCATATGTTTATAAATGTGTAATGAATTCTTGAATAAATGTAAGTTTTCAAGAAACCACATATCTTTTCTAATAAAAACTTTCGAATTAAAGTATGAAAATGATACGTTATTCATTCCACTAAATAAAAATTATAGTAACTATTTAATTTGTTACAAATTACGTTACTAATTACAAATTGCAACAGAATAGCTTTGGGAATATTCAGTATTACATTATGTTTTTTGTTTTTTGGACAGTGCGTTGAAATTGTTTGAGAACATTATGCGATTCCGATTTGATTACGATAAAGATTAACATACAGTTTTAATTACCAATTCGTATAATTGTGTACAATATGAAGTGTAGCCAAAAAACAATAGGCTATTTCAATGTTCAAACTCAATAACACAATATCCTCTCTCTTCGAACAGAAGGGTCATAACGGCCAGGTGGAGTCTTGAAGGAACCATTACCCATATTTGATTGAAAATTTTCATTAAAAATAATAATTTAAAAAATTTTATATATTATTCATTGCATTGGCGTCTGCCAATGAATTTAATTCGAATTTCGTAATTTTTATCATGAATTTTCTGTGTAAACCTTTTTTTGGTATCCATAATGTTTCCACTGCTGCAGTAAAACATGAAAGCCATGCACACCTGGCCTTCAAGGCCCTCCTAGTTGAGAGAGCATCCTGAACTTTTCTGGGCAATCGATTTTGAAGTCATTTTTCCTCATCCAGCTCTTTATTTTGGCGATTTCATTACCACCACTAGTGGAGAAATACTAAAAATGATAGAAGCGGTTTTTCTCGTTTGTACTTGATAGTATTATATGTTTTTTCAGCTCATTTTTGATGACACTTTTCATTCTGCCAGATTGAATCAAAGTTTTATTCCTGATCTCTGTTTTGTTTCAAATGATATAGAATCGTTTCTACTACCTGATAATCGTGAAGGTCTCCCAGATTTTCTTCACAGTCAGCATAGACCAGTTTCATTGTAATCGAATTTTCAGTTTCCAAGGTTTAGAGAGTCTACAAAATACACAGTTACAGGAGTTGAAGTGATCTCATTTTGGTTGTGCGCCAATCATATTCTTCTACGTTCAGTGCTGTCATAAGCTGCCAATAAACGTGGCACATTATCCTCCAAGATGACTTAATTTTCAGCATGCCTAGGGCTGTAATCTATTCACTTTATGCCATGTGAGTTTTGACATCCATCAACAGAGTGACTAAAATTACTTTCTGTATTATACCCTTTGGAACCACCTCGGTAGCAGCACGGTTTATGCACTTGCTAAGCCCAGTTCGAATCTGGGTTCAAGTTATGGATGTTGTCCTTGACAAAAAGTGATACTTGGTAAGAGTCGCCTAAAGAGGGCATAAACTGCCGAAGACCAGATAACTTGTAATCAGTTATCATTGCACGGTCTAGGAGAGTGGTTCGGAATCCACTATAAGCTGTCCACTGTATGAATGGGCTAAGTTCCCGAGCACATTGTTAAAAGACGAAACAAACAAACAATTATACTCTTTGCAATAACCTAATATATATTGATAAAATGATTGGTTTCAATGACATCGTTGAATACAGACTGAAATTACATCGAGAACTACACCTCTATCGATTTCCCCTTTTTTATGTACAAAGCGCCTTTCATTATATCATTGTACGAAATTTAATTACATCATCAACTATATACAACCAGAACAATATCTATTTTTTCTCAGCATGATTTCAAATCACGCATGTCGAACAGAAGATAATAAATTGAAAACAAGTGTAAAAAGTGAAACATGTATCGATAATGCAAGATCAATTTCTGTCAGAAAAAGCAAGCATATTGCTTCATACACCGTTCCGGTTGATAAAATTTTATCGAGCAGTTGTTTGGTTTCAATTTCGAATTGATTGCGCGCTTCGAGAAGCTGTTAAGTGATATGTATACGAGTTTGAAGAATGCGATGACTTGCACGTTTCCCAGATATAAATGGCATTGAGCATGTTTGGACACAGATGTCCAGGTGATTCCGATCTTCTTGTTTCAGAAAGTTCAAGAGGCTTTTTACCGATATAGATTGATATCTTTCATAGTTTTATAGAATAGAATAATTTTAAACTACACTGAGATTCTACGCCCCTTTGGGAAGGCTCAGAAAGGTCAAGGAAGTGCATAGCTACTGAGGAGGTATTGCGATAGTTTGGCGTAAAATCTCGGAAGTGTTAATCATGTTCTTACATTTGCACGGAATCAACGTTTTCATAATTTCCTGAACTGAATCCAGCTGAAATTAACAATATTCAAGTGCACTGATCAAATAACTAGGTAAAAAAAGATGAAAGAAAAACATTTGATTCAAACCTACACATGATCTTACACATGACATGTGTTCTTATGATGATAATGTACAAGGTGTTCCAAATAAGATGGCTTACAGGGGCAGCTATGTTTGCAGATAGAAAAAAAATGACCCCCCTCCCTTTTCAGTCTCGATTATCGGGAAAAACTTATTGGTGAAAACCAATTTCAGTTATCATTTTTTGTTTTTAAATTATTTCGGAATTTTCGATTTTCCGGGATTTTAACGACTAACCATATCTCGGGTACTAATTAAGTTATGTGAAGAATATTTTCACATTCTTAAAGCACTTTTTTTAATAGAATCCATGGATGCATTCGAATATTTTTTGAGCTATGAGATAAACCATACGCGAAATTGGTCGCGTTGAGTAGATTGTTTCTTTTCCTTTTCGAAAATATATAATATGATGATAATAATATTAAGACGTATTTTTCAGATCATGAAAAGTCATTTCTAACCGAATCTCGTTATGACATGAGAATCTTACCATTCGCAAAATAATTGTCTATGGCAATATCAGTAGAATTAATCTAGGAGCACGAAAAGATCACAAAGAGGAATTTTCGATACTGAATAAGATGTATTTGTATTTGGTGGACCACAGAGAACGTCTCATCATTGCCAAAATAATTAATTACTATCAAAATAGTATTATTTCATAATTTTTGTACTGTTTGTGTTGTTTGGAAGGTTTTTCCAATTGTAATAAAGAAACAACGAGAAGTATGATATGATTTCTGGTTTCATTGAAGCTGCTGGTTATCTTTATCAAGAGCGGTTCCCGGAGCGACACCAGCCTGATAAACGTATTTTCAATAGATTGGAAAATGATTTTCGCACCTACGAATCTTTCAAAAAAACGAGGGTCAAAGAACATGCTAAAGAAATAATGAAGAAACTGAACCGAATGTAATTGCAGCAGCAATTGAAAATCCTGAAACATCGACTGGAAAAGTAACAGATGCAACTTGTGTTTCCAAATACAAACTATATACGATGAGATTGAATCCCCAGCTCTTTCCTGGCAAATCTGTAGATGGTTCGAAGAGAAATGTCTCGAAAATGCAGATTTTCCAAGAAACGTTATTCGAAGCGATGATTGTAGGCTAAACATTGATGGATTTTATAATAGAAATATTCGACATCATTGGTTAGATGAAAATCACAATTTTTTCTAAGAAAGAAACTCGCCAAGGTCGTTTTGGCTTCACTGTGTGGCTGGCAATTGTTGGGCAACAAATGAGAGGACCATTCATTTTTGAGGAATCTGTAAACGCTAACATTCATTTGAATATTTGTTGAGCCAAATCTGGAAAATGTTTCGCTTGCAGACCTCAAAACGAATGAACTTCACTTCCATCCGAAAATTGAGCGACATTCTGGTAGATCATTGATAGGCACAAGGGATCCTGTTTTATGGCCTGCGATATCTCATTAGACTTTTTTACCTCATGTGGCCGAAAAGTAGGGAGGCTTTAGTTAACAGATTCCGGGAAGCCATTGACCCAATTTGTTGAATTCAACTACTGAATGCTGATAATTTGGGAGGACAATATGAGCATTTCCTTTGAGATTGGCATTGCTTCATCAATCTTCATTCCATAATTCAACACAGAGAAGCAATATAATTTTGTACAGTTGAATCTTTTATACAATAAGATTTCTATTGATTAATAGTTGGAATGGTGAAGTTGTATTATTTATTTATCTAATATTATTAGAAAATAATATAAGGCTGAGGACAGAAGTCCTATGATAGCCTAATCAAATTAAAGTCGAACAACAATAATGTAGCTAAATTTCCACAGAACATTCTAAGAGTATATCATGGTTCACAGAGTTGCAATTAACAATGTCACTGGGAAACTTATTCCACGCACTGAAAATTCTGTTTACAAGATAATTCTCCCTCTGTCGAGTAGAGAACTTCTCCTTTTTCAGTTACTGATTATGGCCACGTAGGCGGAGGTCCGAATTAAGCACAAAGAGATGTTAGGTTGGCGTAGTTATGTTTAATCATACGGTAAGTGAGGATCAAGTCCCCACGAAGGCGCCGTTGGTCGAATGTTATCAAATTGGCTCTTGCCAACCTTCTTCGTAAGATAGTCTAAAGTATCCAGAACACAAACGTGTAACACGTCGTTGGACGCTTTCAAACATGTTTTATCGCGGACGAGAACCGGGCACCAAACCGCACCGGCGTACTCCAGAATCGGACGAACACACGATTTGTAAAGTGTTATACTGCTTGCGAATGAGAGATGGACGAAAGATTTACGGAGGAGATAGATCAGAGTATTGGCGCGTTTACAAACACTGATGATGTGCTCTGACCATGTAAGATCAGAAGTTACAATTAATCCGAGGTACATGTGGGATGACACAGCACTAAGCACACGTCCGTCGATAGAATATCGAGTAGATGGATTAGTCCCTATGTGTAACACGACGCACTTCTCGACGTTTAAAGGCTAAAGCCAGTCACCACACCATTGGTTTAATGCGTTTAGATCTTGTTGTAGTACATAGAAGTTGGTAAATGGATTTGCGTATAATTTTGTGTCATCCGCGTAAAAGGACTTGCGTGATTTGATATGATGGGCAAGATCACTCACAAAAACTAAGAAAAGAAGGGGCCCGAGGACGGACCCCTGAGGTACTCCACTGATGAAGTTTTTCTGTAGAAAAAGCGGCACCAACCCTCACTGTAAAATTTCTTCTCGACAAATAGTCACGGATCCAGGAGAGAAGATTTCCACGTACGCCTATGTATTCCAATTTGTAGATCAACCTTCTAGCTGTAACTCTATCAAAAGCTCTCGAAAAATCAAGGTATATAACATCGGTGGGTATTTTAAGATCGTAGGCTCGTGTCCAGTCATTTAAGCAGTGTAAAAGGTTAGTGGTAGTGGATCTTCCCGCAACAAATCCGTGCTGTTCACGAGGGATGATTGCATGTTTTGTTAGAAAGTTGGTCATTTCATCGACCACTATAGCTTCCATTACTTTTGATGGCACAGAAAGTAAGCTGATCGGTCTATAATTGAGCGGATTCAGTTTGTCGCCCTTCTTAAAGATAGGTGTTACAGATGATTTTTTCCATATAAGAGGTAGCTTTGATTTCTCAAAAGAAATTGTCATTATCTTCGACAGTGGCAGGCACAGAACGTCAGCAAGTTTTTTCGGAAAGAAAGGGCTCAGACCATCTAAACCGGGAGAGGAATTGTTCTTTAAGTTCACGAGATGTTTTTCCACAATTTCTGGTGTAAATTTTGCATCTGTTATGCTCTATTCTACTGTTGGCATTAGGATATCAGGTAGTTCGTCATCTTTCGGTTCTACAGTGAAACAGCTAGAGAAAGCGTTGGCCAGCACCTCAGCTGAATCGAGATCAGAGGCACAGAGATCACCGTCAGGCCTGCGAAGAAGGGGTGTGTCGACTTTAGTTTGTAAATTGGCACGCATATATTTATAAAGTTTTTTATTATTCTCAGAAGTGGGGTTTGATTCTTCGTAATTCCGACGAGCTGAACGCAGAGCAGAGGACAGATGGTTGGAAAAGTTACGATGGTTCAGGTAATCTACTTGGCTACAGGAGCGCTTGTATCTCTTCCACAGTCGATTTTTGTGCTGTGACATTGCCAACAATTCTGTTTATCCAGGGCTTCAAAATGTTTTTACGGGTATGTTTCTCAGTAAGTTTGGTTAATGTTGAATAAAAAATTTCACAAATGTCGTCAGGGTCATCGAATGGAGATAAGAGTGCAGTCCAGTCAACAAGAGAGAGTTCGTCGGACAGGGTATTGACATTTGTTACACTATAAACTATTTTGTTATATCTCGGAAGTTTCCGGATTAAACATTTATATCGAAATTGTGTTTGAAGTTTTCAACGTTCTTAAAGAATTTCGAAAACGAACTTTCAAGATTGAGTCAGATTTCAGGTATTGAATGTTCTCGAAACTGGTTTTCGCTATTCCGCGGTACTCGCTGGAAAAGTGAACAATTTGGACATAGAGATCACCAGCAGCTCAACCATTGCCTCCACTTTCAATCGAATAAGAAATTATATCATATTATATTATATTTTTTGTCGTTGTGATACTACGAAATTCCTTTTCTGATATCACGAAATCTTGCTAACAAAACGAAAAGTTCTCTGAGGTTCTCATCATCGATAATTCATCCGCATTATTTTGTGATTCCTCCATGTTCAATGATACATTCCGTCAAAAAAGTAACGGGAATTGATTATTTCAAAATCAGCTTGAAACGATTGACAAAATTTTTGTTGTTGACACAACTGTTTTTATACTGATGCGAAGTTTGAACGCATCCATTCATTCATACCACGCATTGTAACTGGTGATGAGAGATGGCTTTATGAGTTTGACATGCAAACTAGTCAAGTCAATGGCGCCTTCCAAATGAACTGAAACAGAAAAAATCACGTCAAAGTCGATCAAAAGTCAAGGTAATGTCGACTGTTTTCTTTGATTATTGCGGTGTTGTGAACCGAATTCTTGCCAGAAGGTCAGACGGTAAATAAAGAATATTACCTGAGTGTTATTCCGCGTTTGAGAGAGTCAATTCTTCGAAAGAGGCCAGATTTGTGAAAAGAAGACTCATGGATTTTGTACCATCTCGCAATGCTGTCATTGTGAATGAATTTCTGACCAAAAACTCAATAAACACCATCGAACAACCACCGTATTCACCTGATATGGCTTCGGCCGCCTTTTTTTCCAAAACTCAAATTACTACTTCGAGGTACACGTTTTGAATCTAGAGAATTCGCGGCAAGAACAGAAGTCGATTTAGGAAAAAGCGTTTGAAAAATGTTTTGATGATTGCATTATTCGTTGACGTAAATTTATTAAGGGGCCTACTCTGAAGGCGTTACAATTAATTTAGATGAAAAATAAATATTTTCTGTTTCATTGTCCAATTCTCGGTACTTTTTCATAGAATATATACTAATACTGCCATAGAGAATTATTTTGCGAATGACAAGATTTCCATCTCATAGAGATTCGGTTGAAAACGACTTCATTTTTTGAAAAATACTCCATAATAATATTATTATCAAACACAAATTTGCCTTAAATCTCAAAAACCGTTGGGTAGAAAAATTTTTCGAATGCATATATGAGTTCTATTAAAAAAATTGCCGAGAATCTTGCCCATTTGCTCAAAACCCGGAAAATCGAAAATTCCGGAATAACCCTAAAACTGAAAAATGATAACTGAAATTGGTCTTGATTTATTCATTTATTTATCAGTATGGAGCAACAACAGGTGAATAAACACCCAGAAACTGTGCTCACAAATTATTCAGTTACAAAGTGTTTACATAATATAGAAAGATTTGAAACAATGAAATGAAATTTTAAACAATAAACATATGAAAGATAAAGAATAAAAACCTACAAGTGTTGACTCTGAAGCAGTACACGCTTCAATTCATACTTTACATTTTGTCTTTTGGAGCAAAATAGATCGATCTGATTCCCAAAAGAATTACACAGATGTAATATTCTCAGGAGTGGAGAGTTTTGAGCGCTATTGGTATTTCTAAAGTTCAATAAAACAAATTTTGTTGTCTAAAGCGTCTGGAACTGGAACGTAAAAACAAACACATTGGAGAACCTCCATCGATTCTAAGAGGCCATTAACAAGTTTGAATGCGAATAGAATGTCATTCGATATTCCTGGGTTTTCCAGACTCAACAACCCAAAATGTTCGAGACGCCTAAAATAATTTTCAAATTACCAGGCTTCAATTAGAAGTTACATTTGAAATCCAGAAACCTGGCAAATTTCTTCTGTATACTCTCTAGTCTGAGAATGTAGGTATTATAGAGGGGACTCCATATAGTTGAGGCAAAATTCAGTCTAGAGCAGACTATGCGTTATATAAGGATACAAGAGTCTCCTGATTATCAAAGTACTTACATTGTCTCATCAGATAGCCGAGCATTTTACTGCATTGATTTACTATATGTTCGATGTGACTGTTGAGAGTTAATTTAGAGTCCAAAATTACACCGAGATCTTTTATGGAATGTACTCTAGATAATTCAGTATGTCCGATACAATAAGGATATTCAATTGTATTCTTACTACGAGTAAAATATATCACGTGACACTTGGATAGATTTCGAAACAGGTTGTAATCACCGCAGAACTTATTCAGGAAATCCAATTCATGCAAGTCAAGTAGTCTTGAGTGTTTTTGATTTGGCAGAAAACTTTGAGATCGTCTGCAGAGAAAAGAAACTTGCAGTTGACAAAGCAGATAGTTACTTTGTTAACATAAATCAAAAAGAGTAAGAGCCGCAAATGGGAACCCTGTGGGACTCCTGATGTGGAACCGATTGACTTCAACCTGAAACCCTTAATAGAGACATACTGTGATCTATTATTTAGATATGATGGAAACCATTTCAACATCTCTATTCTAAGTTATTTCGGTAAAATTTTTGAAGCAATAGTAACTGATAAATTTTTTCATTCATCCGGTTCCAAGTTGATTCAATCTCAACATGGGTTTTTCAAAGGTAGGTCGCTGTTAACTAATTTAACTCCTTACGTTCATTTCATAAGTGGTAGTTTTGATGATGGTATTCAAGTTGATGCTGTCTACACAGACATGGCTAAGGCCTTCGATAAGGTACATCATGCAACTTTGTTGTGGGTTCTAGATGACTTTCGTGTGGTGAGGTCCTCACTGCAATGGATAGAATCGTATCTGTCGGATAGACTGCAGTATGTTGCACACAATGGCACTCATTCCGGTTTCGTTCATGTCACCTCTGGTGTTCCTCAAGGATCACATCTGGGTCCTCTTTCATTTTCAATTTACATTAATGATATTTCGGAATGTTTTCTTTATACAAAACATGATTTATATGCCGACGATCTTAGAGTGTACAGAGCTATTCGGTCCTATGATGATATTTTGCGGTTTCAGAGTGATCTCGACAGACTTTTCTCTTTTTGTAGAAGTAGGTTTTTTCAATTAAATATTGATAAGTGTAAGCATATAAGGTTTACAAGGAATGTCCATGTCTTCGATGCTATTTTTTCTGTTGATTTGCTTGTAATTGGGAGGGTAAACCAAATTAAGGATCTTGGTATATATCTTGATTCTTTGAGTATCATATTGATCATATATTTTCTAAGGCTTTCAAAATGTTGGGTTTCCTTCTAGGAATTACTAAAAGTTTCAGTGATCCAAGGTCTTTGAAAATGCTATATTTCTCGTTGGTGAGGAGTAATTTGGAATATGCTGTACCTGTTTGGTCCCCTCACTATTACAAGTATTGACAGAATTGAACGAGTCCAGAGAAAGTTTCTCAAAAGTTTCAACTTTAGATTTTTCAGTCCTAACCATGATTATCAATTAAGTTTGCGTGATCACAAAATTTTAAGCCTGGATCAGAGGAGAGTCCTTTTCGACACTGTATTTCTTTATCGAATTTTTAATCATTCTTTTAGTTTTCCGCTCGTTAATTATCTCACTTTCAATGTTCCCGTGTATCCTAGTCGTCGAAATGCATTCTCCAATGTATTAATTTATTTTTTCATTCTGTTTTCTTGCAAATTATGCGTCTGTACAATTGGCATATTGCCAGTTGAGATATTTTTCATGAACCTTTTTCTTCTTTCAAAAAATGTTATTGCATATCTCATTAAGTCTGAATCATGCTCATTGTAGTAGTTTTTAGTTTTCATGATATTTTACTTGATTCTGTAGTCTTTAGTGGTCTTTTTTTTCTCCCCTGAATTTTTATGAAAGTTATAATTTTCATTTAGTATGACAGTTTCACTTCTGTTTACTTTTCTGTTATCTTTTTTGTGAACCCCGGTAATTGGGTCTATCCTGTAGGGGTTCTTATGTTTTGTAACAATAAATAAAATAAATAAACATGAGGTCTCCAACACCCACGTCGGCAAGAGCAGAAACCTGGTGAACTATACTCAATTTACCGAATGCTTTACTGAAGTCAGTATATATGGCATCAACTTGAATGCGATTGTCTAGAGAATCGTGCAAAAATTCCACAAAATTCATTAAGTTAGTTTCAACCGATCTGCCCCTGAAAAAGCCATGATGTTCCGGAATAATTTGGTTCTTCACGAGACTGAACAAGTGCGGCAATACAAAAGATTTGAAAATCTTTTCAAAAATCTAAAGCTTGCTGATAGGTCTGTAGTTATTGGCTAGACTTTTATTACCAGTTTTATGAACCGGTAAGATTATAGCGACCCTTCACTCGTCAGGGAATATTCCCAAGCGAAGGGATTTATTATAAATGAGGGTAAGCTGAGTTTTTAGATGGAATCAGATCCGGCCCTGCACCTTTCTTATTATCCAGGTTTCTGAGTTCTCTTCCAACTTCTTCGATAGGGTTTTCTCGAAAGTCGAGACCAAGAAAGGGTAGTAATTTTTTTCTATCTGCAATGTTTCGCATAGCTGCGCCACAAAACCATAAAATTTGGAACACCCTGTACACTTGAACTTTTTTTTTGCCTGTAAAATTATATTTTGCACACAGGCGACCGCATAACTTGAAGCGGCCCTGGCCGTCTTACTTGTTTCGCGATATTTCAATTGCAAAAATTACCCTAAATTCAGACCCAGCACACCTTTTCCTTATTTTGTTAGGGAAATGAGAAAACCGAAAGAATTACGTTATATTTTGACAGATATCAATTAAGACTAATAAATCCCATAACAAGATGGAAAAATAAACTTCGAACTTTTTTCATATAACCTGAAGGTAACCTAATTGCTTAGGGTATTCCACACTGTAATTGAAACATAAACAAAAGTATTAATCGTTTCATCAAAACTTAATTTTCAAGAATCGTTATGTATTTATGGCGACAAGATTTAATAAAAAATTATGAAGTTTTGCTGAAGTGGTGTTGATATTGTTAAATATCCAAGTTCTATTATTTAACAAAATTAAAATATACATCTTTCAAAATGAAACTTTACTAGTCACAACTTTTTTATTTATTCCTTATTCAATATTTGCTTATTTGAAATTCTTAATCGTAGTTTTATTTCGTATATGTACTCAAAATCATTTAACAAAATCTGAAAAAGCCGAAAATATTGAACGCATCAAAAATATAAATTTACACAAATGAATCCTATGAAACAATGTAGTATTCAAATTAGACTTACATTACTTGTACGAAAATTCATCGTAAATTAATTCAAAATCACAAAGTCACTTGAAAAAAATCACAAAAACTAACTAAACTACGAGAGAGCAGCACGTGAACTGTGCGCCACTCCGTGAGGAATTGTTTACCACTGTCTCAATTTTGAGCGAAATCTCTGTAGAAGATGAGCTATCAACTAGGCAAGTATACAATAGCTAATAGCAACAGAGAAAGTTATGCTTTACCGAAGCGGTAAAACTAATACTTACATGCCATCTAAATGTAGAAATTAAAAGAATTGATTCCAATTAGACGGAATAAACCGTCTGGAAATAATTTTTCATTCATGAAGTTTCAGACAAAAGAGTCGAGATATACAGAACTCAATTTTTATATTGTTTTCAATATTAAAATGATAAAAATATTATAAGGTGCTTTGAAAAAAAATTGACTCAGCTGATACGCGAGTTCTTTAAATATACGAGGGTTGCTTAGCAAATAATTGAACATTTCGTACAAATCAAATGGCATTTTTGTTTGAGAGATTGATAAGTTTAAAATTGTCACCAGCTTCTGAATTATTTTAGAGAAACTGAAATTTTTTTTATCTTATTCGCTGATAAATTTTGCAAATCAAATGAACATATATTCAGATTCACCTCTAACACCGTTCGGTTGGACTGATCTTTAAGTTAATTCAAAGTAATTGCTCAAATGCACATGTCCTTAATCAAAGGATATTCAATTTACACATAGTTTTCCCTAGTATTTTTCAAATCTGATTTAAATATGATGAATATATGGATAATTCAAGTGCTAAAGAAACATATTTATCGGTATTATTTATATTATCACGAAGATATAGCCAAAGAAATGAAGAGAACTCTTGGAAATTTCCAATTTTAGTCGGTTTCCATTATGTGTAAACAATACTCCATTGGTTGATGTTTCAAGTGTTTCACAGTTTTCAAATCATGCCTAGGCCTCATTTGTGTGAAAATAATAAATTACGGGCAATCGATATGCCTTAAGCAGACCTTTTTAAATATCTAATTTTCAAAAGCTATAAGGACCACTCAGAGTTTCATTTCATGACGTCAAGATATAGTAAACCACTCGTAGTGTAAGGAAGGAATATGAAGGCACGATTCATAACTCCAGCAATGGATCATATAGTACAACTTCTCGAAGAAAATGCACATTAATTACTGCAGAAATGAATAACTGGTTTCATCAGATACTCTACAGAAGATGCCAATGCACTCTCTCGGGAGCCTTGGAGGTTTCAACTAAATCTAACCTAATCTAAACAGAGGCAATCGCGCCCATCGTCTAGATCGGGTGCAAGAACATGTTCTATATAAGTGATTATGTTACATTTGGAAAATATATATATATATATATATATATATATATATATATATATATATATATATATATATATATATATATATATATATATATGCATCTTACCAAACCGAATAAAATTGAAATGTTGATATTTGTTGGTTATGGCGACAGAACCAGAACTCAAGCTCTTGGTTATTTTGCAAAAAACATACAATTAACTTAATTGAGGCATAATACCAGGAATTAGAGCATGTGAGGCATGTATTTTCTGCCCCGCAAGTTACTTGTGACTATAATGTTTTCCATGGAAAGATTCATTTTTACGAAATTGACTTTGTATCTCTCACTGGATTATAGAAACACATATTCATCATCCAGAGAAAGTTGATATGTATGCCGAGACGAGTACTTTTTGTATATTGTGTATCTTAATTTTTATTCAAAGGGTTATATACATTCAGGAGGACCAAACAAAGATATTCTTCTATTCGAATTATACTGGGAAGACCATTGAGCTTAGTTAAGTAATGTACAAATGTTTTGGTAACTGTTAGTTATATTCTAACATCTTCCAGTTGTAAAATGAACAATTCTGAAAGTTGCTATAGCTTATCCCTGCCAAAAAAGGCACCTTGTCAGGATCACGATATTTCTAGACCGAATATTAAATAAAAAAAACGAACGAATATCGCTGAAGTAATATACAATCTAATCAAATTGGTTTAAGACTTTTATTCTAGCCATCAAAAGTTAATAAAAATAAATGTTTATCAGGGAGAAAGAACGATCGATTCATCGTTGGAAAATATACTTCAGAAGCTTCTCTAGAAAATCGGTTCAACCGTTTCCGAGAAATCTTGGTCACCAACACGAAAAATATGATTTTGAGAAAAACGCGTTCGAAGTTTCAAAAGGGCCTTACATAAAGTATACACATCTACAAATATGTGTGTAATTTCGAAAATAATCATTGGATTGACTTGAAAATTCGTATATAACCCCTTAATTTGAATATCAATTTTAAATTTATAAGATGAAGGTGTTGGATAAAGTTAAAAATTAATATTTCATTATATTTGTCATGAAGAGACCTTTCTGAAAAGATGTAACATGACATATGACATTTAAAAAGAAGTTGCGACTGGTTCCCAAGAAGAGCTTGCCAAACATAACTGACTAAATCAATAATTGACTATTCTTGTGAAATTTAAAAAAATATAGCCTGGCGTTTTACTGAATTTATTAAATTTCGCGCTGTGTATATATTTCATCATCTAAGTTTCTGAAGAAGTTTAGAAATACTTATCCATTTATCATGATTAAAACTTTGATTTATTTATATTCTTATTTGTACACTTTCTTTTTCTTGAGTCGAAAATGTGTTGCGTTGACCAAATTGTAGTTCATATAATGGACTCAACATTTCATGAAAAATTGATTGCACCTGCCAGATGGATTTTTCAAATTTCATTAGTAAATAAATGTATAATTAATTCGTCCTTATGACTTCTCAGATTCTTGTTTTAACTCTTCCGCATTATCAAAATTTCGAATACTTTCTTTCGATAACAACCCATTATATTTCATCATCTGATATTCTGAAGACGCAGATAATATCGAAATACTTGATTTAAATATATTTCAAACTTGTCAGAATCTATTTGATTAATTATCTGTTGATTCGTACTTCGCACACTTTCCTTTACTTAAGTCTAAAAGGTGTTATGTTAAAAGTGTTAAGAACCAGATTGAATTGACCAAATTATAGTATAGTCGGTTTAATGAACTCAAAACATTGTATACAGGCTGTCCATTCAGTGCATAATCTTTGTTACTGTTGATTATATATATATATATATATATATATATATATATATATATATATATATATATATATATATATATATATATATATATATATATACTGTGTAATTCACCAGTGGCGCGGTGCTCTGTACCTCGTACACTCCTGAAGATTTCATTTATTTTCGAACGGTATTGTATTTAGAAAGTAAAAATCTACTTCAGCAATTTATTTTGAAGTAAACAGGGTGTCCCAATTTTCTATAAAAAAACTTGGGATGTTTTTTCAGATTGGAAGACCACTTTTTTGTTGAAGATTGAGCGTCCTAAACTCTGCTATAATGTATTTAAGTAATAAGTTTTTTTGATGAGTAGTTTCGTCACAATTTTTTTCTGTAAAAATTCATGAAAATAGGCTCTCACATCATCGCATGCTCCTTCGGCCAGAGAGGATGAATACTTTTTCCTTTCGTTTTCTTATTGCCCAAGGATAGCTTCATTGATGAATTGAAATAGATTATCCTCATTTTATACAGGGTGACTCAAAAAAATTATTGAATATTGTAATTTAAAAAATATCATATCTTGATTTTTTCAAATGGAACATCCCGTATTTCATTATTAATGTCTACGCATAAAATATTGTGCCATATTTTTGCAAAAGTAACCTTATCTTTATCTTCGACCATTTTCGAAATAAAAAAAATAAACTAAAATAATAAAATCAGAGGTTGCGAAAGAAGAGTTTATTAGTACATATCATTATACTTGATCAGAGAAATGGAGATATTTTTAGGTAGTCGTGTATGAAATACGTAATAGATTGGTTTTTGGTTAGATGATCTACAAGGTGTTGAACTATTTCAATAAGTGTTTGAAATGTTGCCTGTTTCTTTGTAGACACAACTCAATCCTTCTGATGAAAGACCGTTGAACTCTCGACAACGTTTGCGGATTAACTGACTGAAAGGCTTCGACTATTCTCTTTTTGATATCCAACTGTGTTGCAGAAGGAATCTGGTAAACGAAGCCCTTAATATAACAAGAAAAAATCTAGACTTGTAAGGCCCGGAGACCTAGCTGGCCATCTAACAGTACCACCACGTCCTATCCATTTGTTTGGAAATACATGATTCAAATGCTCCCTAACCTGATGTGAGTAATGTGCCGCCACTCCATCCTGTTGAAACCACAAATCTTGTCTTATATGCTCTGGTACATTGGTAGATGATTTTGCAGAAAATCTAAATGTATTTCACTATTGAGGTGCCCGTCGAAAAAGTGCGGCCCAATTAGATATCCATATACTATAGCGGCCCATATATTCAAGGACCAACGATGCTGGTGATCTATTTGTCTAATGAGGTATCGATTTTCCATGGCGTAATAATGAAAGTTGTGTAACAAGCCCATTCTTGTGGAAAGTTGCCTCCTCCGAGAAAAGAACTCTGCTAAACATATTTGGATTTTCCGCTACTTTGTCACTTGCCCAATTGCAAAAATTGATTCGATTTTCATAGTCTTGATTGTTCAGTTCTTGGAGCAGCTGTACATGATATGCATGAAATTTATTCACTTTCAAGATTCTCTGGACAGAAGTTTGACTTATATCTGTTAACTGAGAAATCTCTCTTTGGCTTTTATATGGGTCCTCTGTCACTGTCAACAAAACTGATAACTGGTTGTCTTCAGCTGTAGCAGTTTTTGGTTTTTTTTGTTTTTGTGAGCGATAACACCCGTTTCGATAAATCTAATCAGAATTTCTATTTTCATGAATTTTTACAGAAAAAAAATTGTGACCAAACTACTCATCAAAAAAACTTATTACTTAAATACATTATAGCAGAGTTTAGGACGCTCTTGAATCTTCAACAACCAGTCTGGAAAAACCTCTCAAGATTTTGTATAGAAAATTGGGACAGCCTGTTTACTTCAAAATAAATTGCTGAAGTAGATTTTTACTTTCTAAATACAATACCGTTCGATCAAAAATGAAAACTTTCAAGAGTGTACGAGTTACAGAGCACCGCGCCACTGGTGAATCACCCATATATATATATATATATATATATATATATATATATATATATATATATATATATATATATATATATATATATATATATATATATATATATATATATATATATATGATATGAAAAAAGTTAGACGATAATTTGTTACGTGTCTGAAATTATTTTCAAATATCCAGTACATTCGAAAATAATTGTTCCGTTAGAGAGATGGGACGCCCTACGAGGATGATCTGAAAAGTTTCCGACTTCTACGTGAAGATGGCTGCACTCGTAAATAAATGCTCGTGAATAATCAATTATCATCTGTTGACAGTTACTCACCAAAGTTCTAGCCCTTTTGGACGCGCAGTTGTTATGGAACATTCGTTTGTTTGAGTTGATGTGAGTGTTTTGTGAAAATGGACAAAATCGAGTGTTGACCCTTCATTAAATATTTGATTTTGAAAGGCAATACGCCTATGCAAATTAAAGATGAGTTTGATTCAGTGTATGGGGGCTCCGCACAATCATTTACCACAGTGAAATATTGGACATCTGAATTTCAACGTGGCTGTTGAAGCTTAGGAGACGATGAACATTCGGGACGATCAAAAACTGCAACTTTCGACGATAACAACGCCAAAGTTCACCAAACGGTGCTAGACGACCGTCGAATTAAAGTGAAAGGAAAAGTAGAGGTTATGAACATGTCAAAAGAACGAGTTTGTCACATATTGAATCAACATTTACACATGAGAAAGCTGTCCACGTGTTGAGTGTCGTGTTTGCTCACATTAGTCCAAAAACGTGTTCGAGTGAACATTCCCAACGCTCTGTTGGCGGCGAGTTTCGGCTCCGATTAATTATTCTAGATAAAACTTGGATCTACCATTATACGCCAGAAACAAAAATACTGTCCAAACAGTGGACTGCAAGAAGGGTACTGGTTCCGAAAAAAGCAAAAATTGTTTTTTCGGCTGGGACAATGATGGCGACTGTTTTTTGGGATAGTTATGGTGTTATTTTAATCGATTATCTTCAAAAGGAAAAACTATCACAGGAGCTTTTTACGCATCATTACTTGGCAAGTTATAAGGAGAACTTCCGAAAAAACGCCCACATTTACAAAAAAAAGAATATCCTACCAAGACAACGTACCGCCTCACATCTCAGCGGATGCCATGGCGAAAATCCACAAATTACGGTTCAACCTGCTTGGCCATCCACTTGAAGATGATGAAGAGGCAATCACCTTCGTGAACCGTTATATTGTAGAGAAAACCGAGTTTTCTTGGGACTGGTTACAGAGATGGGAAAATCGCTGGGGAAAGTGGGTAAAATTACAAGGGGACTATGTTGAAAAATAAAAAAGATATTCAGAAAGTATGTCATCTTTGTAAGGTCGAAAACTGACCACCCTCGTATGTTACTCATCTTCTTCTCTTCTCATCAACATTTCATGAAAATATGACTTTTTTCACATCTTTTTTACCTATTTACTTAAATTATTTTTGAAACTTAATTTAATGATAAATTATTCCCATAAACCTACCTGTCCATGGACAATTAGTAATTATTGATACAGCTGTACAGGATGCTAGTAATGTCAATTTTGTTTGAAGTTCATTATTTTCTTATTTCAAATGGACACCCTTCATAAGTGACTGCAAATGAAATATTCTACGTAGGTTGCCTTTCAAATTTTGCGCCTCTGACACTTTAACTGTTGACAGTTTCAATCCGACAACTGCGTTGTGTATTTTTACATTTCTTAACAACTGCCTCGGTTGCTGCACGGTTATTGCTCTAGCTTATTGGAACTGCTTAGCTGAGGTGCCTGGTTCGAATCCGGGTTCAAGTTATAGATGTTGTCCTTGAACACAAAAGTCACACTTGCAACAGTCGCCTAAAGAGGGCATAAACTTCCGAAGACCAGATAACTTGTAATCCTTGTGGTGGCAGTTATCATTGCACGGTCTAGGAGAGTGGTTCGGAATCCACTATAAGCTGGCTAAGTTCTCGAGCACATCGTTAAAAGATGAAACAAAATTTCTTAACCTTTATTTACTTACAAGACTTTGACGTACGAGTAAGTTTTGTTTTGTTTATAGTCATTTGAAAAGTTTTTCAAGATTTTCGACGTGGGTTAACAGTGCTGCGATCAACTTGCTTCGACTTTTTGCGATGAAGCTCCACACTTGGCCACTGTAAAACGCTGGTATAACGAATTCTATCAGAGCGGTGCTTCACTTAGTGACGAACTTCGTGAAGGTCGCCAAAATCAGTTGCTTTGCCACAAATCGATGCAGGGTCCGAAATGATCACAATGTGACTTACCCTAAACATTAGTTCCTCCAACGTACATTGAATATTGCATGGACATTTTGCTATCAAAAAGATTTGTTCGCGTTAGATCCCAAACAACTTAACAATTAATAATAATAATCTATTTCGTCGTCAAGAAAGAAAATGACATGTCTGGGATAACTATAATCTCAGCAACAAAGATAATAAATACAAACGAATAACTACAAAACAAACTTCAAACAACGTATCCAATTAACATGATGAAACAGACTTAAACAACTTTGCCTGATCAAAGTACTTGTCAAATGTATATATGGTTTTCCTGAGAAGCAGCTTTTTCATTCTATTTCCAAAAACCGGACCTGGAGAATTTTTCAAATTCTCTGGAATAAAATTATAAAACTTCACGCACCAGTAGTTGCTTCCGATTTGAGTTTTATTGAGACGGTGATGATCTACTGGGAAGAGTTTTTATTTCTCGTCTCATAGCAGTGAAAGTCAGCATTAATATTGAATTCATTCTTGTTGTTATGTATGTACTTGAGGCAAGAAAGAATGTAAACTGATGTTACAGTATTTTCAAGGTTTCAAAAAGTCCTCTACAACTTGTAGTTTTTGGACACCCACATATGCTTCTAACCGCCTCTTTCTGTTTGATGAGTATTCTGCTCAACTCAGAGCTGTGACCCCACAGTAGTATCCCGTAAGTAGCCACTGAGTGGATGCTATGAAGATGTTGATTTCATCCGCCTGATGGTGAAAATGGCTGTGGCAAGTTTCTTACAGATGGTATTTATGTGTTCTTGACAGGAGAGATAACTCGTAATGAGAACGCCAAATATATTGATTGGATCACTTTCCTCAGCACCAATCCCAAACCTCATACTCTGGGTCTTGCTCGGATTAAGTCCATTTACGGTGAACCAACGCTCTGCATGCCTTAGAGATTGTTCAGCTTTCTTAAGGGTTTCTTCACTTGTGTAATCTATATTAAGAATGCTGGTATCATCCGCATACAAGCAAGTTTTCGAGCTTGGCATATTACATGGTAGATCATTTACATATAGAACAAACAACACTGGACCCAGAATTGATCCTTGGGGGACCTCTATATCTATAGGTCTTTCTTGAGATCGACAACCGTTCCAAAAACGACATGCGTTCGTCCCGAAAGATATGATTTCAAGATGGATTGGGCGTTTCCTCGCACTCCATAATATTCCAATTTCTGGAGTAGAAGTTCACGTATAACGCAGTCAAAAGCTTTTGAGAGATCACAAGCCGAGAGTTCAGCCTGTTCACAGTGATCTATGGCTTCAGTGATGACCTCAATAAGATCGACGAAAGTTGTTGTGTTGATCTATTAGCTCTACAGCGATGCTGTCTGTCACTGAGTACATGTTCAAGAATCAAGAAATCCAACCAGTCGACGTTTCAATATTTCCTCAAAGAGTTTCGATATTGATGGTAGAATCGATGTGGGCCTGTAATTATTCGGATTATCCATATCCCCTTTTTTGAATATGGGAACAACCCTGGCAAATTTCAATTTATTGGGAAACACTCCCTCTTCCAGGCATTGGTTGATGATAGTGCATAAGGGTTTGCAGATAATAGGAAATATTCTCTTCAATAGAGCTACACTCAAACCATACACATAAGCCGTTTTTTGTTTTTCATATTTTTACAATAGCTGTCAGTTCTGCCTCATCTGTTCGGTGATTGAATAAAGAGTTGGGGGATCTATTTGACTTAAAAGTTATATTTTTAATCATTTTCATTGCTTCGTCTATTGAAGGTGAGCACTGATTGGATACAGTTGTACCATCATTAGAGAAATGAAAATTTGACCTCGGTGCTTCAAAGCGGACATGTCGCCACCGTAGCATTAGAGCAACTCTGAATGGTATACAACCATTTGTTTGCCGCAATTGTTCGATAAGTTGAGGAAATCAAATCGAAGAATTAAAATTATTCTGCATCATGACAATGCAAGCTTACACACATCAGCGCATAGGATGGAGTATTTGAACACCCAAAAAATTGAATTAATTGAATTGAATTTACCTACGTATATTTCAATACTTATTGTATGTATTAGGTGTCTCTATAGTGTGTTAACGAAAATTTGCCACCCGTCTCTATATCAAGATGTACTGATTTTGGAGGAAAAAGCAGAGATACGTCAATTGTCCATTAGAGCAGGACCAATTTCTGAGTTGGTTTGGAGCATGTAAACTTATCCCCCTATCCTCAGCAGCACCTAAGTCCAAATTGATTATAACGAAAGTGGGTCGTCTCTAAATTCTCTATTCAAAAATATTATCTTCATGAACATTGAATATCATACAGACAGTTCAAACAACGAAAGTTTATATTTCATCCAAAATTTGACAATGCCGAAAATTAATTCAACGGCTCAAAACAACCTCCACCTCTCACCTCCATACAATGATACAAACACTTCTCGAATTCTCTTCTAACATTTTGAAGAACTGATGTCAAAAGTCATCATTCGGTGACGATTATTCTCCGCAGCTCTTCCAAGTTTTCAGGTTTGTAGCATTAACTCTCGATTTAAGATGACCCAATAAGAAGAAATCTAAAGGACACAAATCCGGTGACCTGGCTGGCTGATGAACTGTTCCTCTTTCGCCGACCTGGGAAATTTACATCCAAATATTGTCACATACCAATATCGTTATGTGCAAGAGTACCACCTTGCTAGAAACGAATCTCATCCTCTGAAGAGTTTCACCATTTTCCGAAATTTCTGTTTCTGGGATTTATTAATACTTCTAACAACTACAAATAAGTTCTCCATCGAGGTTCTGAAGACTGTTGAAGCTGATACACCAGACACACGTGATAATTTTCTGATGGGAATCTAACCTAAGACTGCCACTTCAGTTGCTTGGTTTCGTACAGGCCGATGTTGAACATCATGTTTTTTATTAGCCACCAATGCCGTTGTTAAAAATCTTTTCATCAAATATAAAATATACCTGCTTTGCTGATTGGTTCAAACCATGTTCGTTTGTCTAACAAAAGACTGTGGTTGAAAGTATTGCGAAAATGAAAGACAAATGTGAAACAGATTTATAATAACCAGATGGTTGTGATGAAAATAATTGTGCAAAATTATTAAATATTCTTGAGGTTTAAATACTTGAAAGAGCTGAGGACAAAAATCGTAATTTGATAATAATTTTTGTTGGAAAACAAAATTTTGTTGTGGTTGAACTGTCTGTTTGATGTTCATAAAGATACTATTTCTGAATAGAGAACGAACTGACCTTTCCGAAGATATGCCATTCTACCCAGTTGTCCTATAAACAATTTCGACTTAGGTGATGAGGGTTTATTCATTTATTTATTTATTTAACGGAACATATCCTTTTTAGAAAGAACCAGTATAAATTGATGATAAAAGTTTCATTCAATGTTCATCTTAGCTAGATGACCATTGAATTCCCCCAAGGAGAAACTAAAGAGCAAGTCAGTTGCATTACTTCCGAAATTAATTCTACTGAAAGGCACCATGAACAAACTGTCACCTCTAGTCCTCCTCAGAGGGACATGAAAACAAATTAATTCCAATAAGCTACTACAATCAATAAAATTGTTAAGGAGCTTATACAAAAAAGTCAATCTGGTCTGATACGTCTCTCAGCCAGAGTACTTATTTTACATTCTGAACGAATGAAGAAAAATTAATTCTAGGGATACATTTTTGTAGGAAAGGTATAACAAAAATTTATTCTGAACCCTCTCAAAGTTCATGGAGTCTACTGCAAGAAGCGGAGACCGAATGATGAAACAATTTTCTAGTATTTGCCTACAAAATAAAAGATAGAGAAGTTTCAAAGCTGAAATATTTGTGAATTCGGATGTGTTTCTCCTTATGAAACCGAGCATTTCCAAAGATCTACTTATAATGTTAGAGTAGTGCATTTTGAGATCAAGACGATGATCTAATATTGATTTTACATGCTCCGAACCAACTCAGAAATAGGATCTATTTCTGAGATGGTTTGGTTAGTAACTTGTATTATTCGGTTCTTGCAGGGATTTATCAAGGGCAATAACAATCGAAGCACCAAAACCCATATCAGATTCTGTTTTAGTTAGTTCATTAATGGTTTCACAAAGTTGTTCAAATCTTGTGGCACCCTGAAACGGAATGAAATCCAGAACGTAGCCACAATTTCCCGCAATAACAAAAAATTTATAGCCCCATTTATTGGGCTTGTTTTTTTATATATTGCCGAATATTTCCTGCTCTGCTACCTTTGTAGGCCACCATAGTTTCATCTACCGAATACTGATTATCGGTATGCATGTAACGGAAATTTGATCGAATCTTCTCAATGAATGTATTTTGAAATATCTGTCATTATTATTTTCCGTCAGGTCATCGTTGTTATTGAAGTGGATATAACGCCTAAGAGCTTTGAAACTTGATGGACATCAGCGAAGCTACCTGCTCGATACGTGTACCGCTTTCCCAATAGTCTTCATATGATGGAAGATCAATTATTCCCATATACAACAGGATTGATAAAAAATCTGTTATCTCATTGGTATTTGTGCCGATACATATTGGTTTGCTCGATTATATCGCTCAATATATCGAGAGACAACATTTTCGTGAAGTACTCAATGGGAAGTAGCACATCTTCATTTACAAGTGGTGTGAAATTGATAATTCTCCCATTTTGTTCAGGGAGATCTTCACTGGTTCAACTGAATGTTGTTTGCGGATTTTTCTTCTTTTTCTTCTGGGGGAGGCTAAACTTCGAAATCGGCTTCTTCTTCTTCTTCTGACGAAGAAAGGTCGCCCTCAGAATTATTGCCAGCTGCTGAAACAATGGAACAACAGGTAACTCAATGAAATCAAAAGGTTTTGTGTAACTACTTCACATTCAAATAGAAATTTGGAAGGTCGAATTTCTTCTTGTATTGTTTTCAACGTTATTTCTTCTTCGTCATCTAATGATGCAGAATTCTCCGATAGAGCATGAAGAGGAGGTAAACGAACTTTCTGTTTTCCATAAAACGAGCATGAAGGAATTGAAGCAAATCATCCATAATATCATCATCCATGACAATAAATATTCGAGAAATCTAAAATCAAATATGTGGGAATGTAACCAATTGGACACATCCATGTTTGAAACATTTTTTCACTCAAATTACTGGGAACTGTACTGTGATAGTACAAGAAAAAGCTCTTTCTTCTTCTTCTTTGGAAAAACACAATCACTTTTACCCTTCAGCGCAGTATAATTTATATGACCTTGTATCGTAAACTGAGAAAACGGTTGGTTCTTTCACAAATTCTTTCGCAATGATTCCAGTAAGAGCTCATCGCATGTCGGTGACGTATTCCCTGTCTTCTTCAAAAAGGAAACCACATGGCAACGTTATCCTAAAGTGTATACATCACAAGGAATTTGAAATAGAGACAGTTGAAATCAATGTAACCATTTGTTTTCATGGTCCATAAAACGGCAATGATTCAGTTCATATAGAGTTGAACTGATTCAATGATTTTGTATATTATGCTAGAATTTTCTCAAGATCTCAATAAAACTTTGCACTAAAATTCTAAAACGTGGTCTAACTACGCCCGGTCACATAACTATCAATAATCCTTCCCACAACATCGATGAATTATAGATGCTGAAAATTGTTCATATGAACAATTTGTTGGTTGCATTTGTTATAAGAAAAATTATGAAGTTTGAAGCTTTATATGATTTGACATCCATCACAGAGTTGTATCAACAATAACTTAGTGTTCATGAATATCTGAATTTATGACAATAACTTAGTATTAAGATTGAGGTTCTTAAAAAAAATCATATTTTCACAAAATAACCATTAATTTGATAATGGTTCAGTTGAGGCATAAACTGATCCGGAGAAACCACCTTATCTCAGTTTATCACGTTCAAAAATGATGGGAACATCGAGTTTCCCAACTTAGATATGAATCTCTGTAATGGAACATCCTGTATTATTGAAAATATTGTTAAAGCCTGCAGCAAATAGCTTCTAAAGTTTTTCTATATATACTTCTTCAACATATTCAACAGGAACGAAATTATGAATCGATTACGCAATAAATCGAAATACAATATTAAACGACAAGCCAGTTGATTTTGATCAATTTCATAAGTGACTCGAAGCATTTCTCTCATGAGCATGACATATAGTCAAGATGTTTTGTTGTAATACACACATTGAAAAAATGTAGGTACATATAGTATTTCTTAGTTTGTTACTTAATTACAGGTATTAAGTTTTGAAAAAATTTCTATAAAAAATAAATTGAAGAGTATTGTGTATAAATCAGCAACAATAACAAAAACGGGATAGCATTATTCCAGAGAAGAAGCCATTGGAAATCAAAGTTATATCAATTTTTCTTGAGATAATATGAAAACAGGAACAGTTAATTTGTTGAAGTAGTACTAGAATTTATATCGGTAGTACTTATAGAAAATTCATGTATCAGAGCACAAATGCAATTTTAACATTTTACATAATGAGAATGATAGATTTAAACTAAACCTAAGGACCTTCATTTTTATGAATACTTAATCTTTTCATTCTTAAAATAAGTAACTCTATTCGGATTTCCCTCAGATTAACCTTGTTCTATCCATGAAATAATGTACGAGTAATAAAATTATTACTTAGGGTATATCTTCATTAATAATATACTAGTAACTTGATGATGTAACAAAGTGGCGAAACGTTACACAAGTTTGTGAATATAGAAAAAACTTGTTTTATTGAATTAATTGAAAAATATTTATATTATTCGTGAAAGAGCTCAATACGCACCTGTAGGCATGTCAGCAAATTAAATCGGTTTTTTTATAGGTAATAAGAAGAATATATATACGTGGAAATATGTATATGCAATCTAACGTCCTTAACATTTGCGATGCATATGATTTTATGACAAGTTCGGAATGTTATTTGTATGAAATGACTTCTTGTCAGAATATCAATCAATACAATTTTGTACATTAGATGTATTTGCAACAAAACGTCATGGTTCACTCATTTTACCTTGACCAAAATTAGAAGGATGCGCCTCTTCGAATTCATTCTTTCCAAGGCTTAATTGCTAACAACAGTTTCTGCAATAATTTGGCACAGGAAAACGATGCCAGCATTTTCGAACAGTAATTACTAAAAAGAGTTAAGGAGGTTTATACGTTACAAGACAATAATCTGTGCAGAGTTATGGAAAATGAGAGAATTTTTTCCCGAAAGTGTGACACGCATATGAAATCATTTAATTGTTAACTTATTTCTCAATGAGAGAACCAATAAAACTGACAGGGAAAATTTTAATTATTCAATAAATGATAGGGGTTTCGCAATGTGTAGTTATAATAGATACCTATTTAGAAAATGCCTATAACTGATGATTGAATATTATTATTCCTTTCTCCTTTCACTCAGATCCTCTGAAGCAGTAAAAAATAATAAGATATCAAACAATTCATCTCCTGAAACATACATAATTCTGTTCGAGTTGTTACTAAAAATTTTGAGAAATTCTAGAAATCTTCCTCAAGATCATGTAACTGTAGAGGTAGAAAATTTTCGAACAATATAAATCTGTTCATATTCCTATGTATGAGCTATTAATACTTGCTATATATATATATATATATATATATATATATATATATATATATATATATATATATATATATATATATATATATATATATATATATATATATATATTTCGAAACAAATCATTCTTAGAAGCATTTCACGAAAATATCTAGTGAAAATCGAACATTTGAGGTAAACATATATTCTACGAATGCATTTCCTTTATATAAACTACAGAGCCATCTATAGAATTGTTTGCGTAAAACGAAACGTTTGTTTAGGATACTAGAGAGTGTGAAGATTGTGTATCTTTAACTCGGAAGATGGCATCATTGACTCTGTGCTAAGTAGTACATGCGCAATGTGCGCCTTGGCCCTCTTGTACTCAAATTATTAATGTTTGACTGCCATATTTCTAGATAAAAAAGGAAACAGACTCATCTTCATATTCTTTATTTACTATTTAGGTTCACTACTATTATTATTTGTCATATTTTTAAAACTGTCAAAATTTGTTCGCAAATTTTTCTTTAAATTAAACAAGATCAACGAAGAAATAATATATGGGAGATGTCAACCCAAATTATTGGGTTCATAATGATTCTGGAACATCTATAGATCATAATCGCTATCACTTAGAAGACCGAACTTGGCCATCGAGGCTCTCTCGGTCAAATAGAGAGGAAATTGTTTTGTTGAGTTTGAATATTGAAAGGAATTTTGCAATTATATTTCAAAATTGACAAGCAAGAACAAGGAAGTGATTATGTTTCAGGAGACTCACACTGCGACGGAAGAACATCTCCGTGAAAGAAGAAATATTGCAGGTTATGTACTTTTTGATTATCTCCTTAGTCCTTTTGATGGCCTTGCTTGCTATGTAAAATCTTTTCTTAGATTCAAGTGAGTTTAGACACATAAGAGTCAGGTATGATTGCTGAAATATTTTTCTGCTGCTTTTCTTTTTCCATTGTTACAGATTCCTGTCCCAAACCACCTTCCTTTCACCCTTGTCTTCGTCTGGAAGTCATGGAGTGCAAGATGAGAATGAGAGAATGATGCTGCTAAGCAGAAAAATCTTTGGTACTCTGTATGTACACACGTAACTAACACAACATAAACATATAAGCTATTGCTAGTACTATAGATAGTGAAAGGGAAACGAGTTTTTTCACTCGTTTATTGAATCATACGCAAGATAATATGGTTCCCCTGTTACATTTCCTGAGCTCACACTTGTGTTTTTCGGACACACACCAAAATAATAGATATAAGCATTTATTGTGCATATAATTATTCGAATTTTTGTAAATCCTCTCTTTTCAAAAGAATATATATATATATATATATATATATATATATATATATATATATATATATATATATATATATATATATATATATATTTCATGAAAATATACTTTTGCTAGGTTAGGTTAGATTAAAGTTGATTCTATTTTAGGTTTACCTACAGGTTTTCTCCCCGGTGAACTCAAGCAAAAATATTCTTAAATAATGAAATAGCTCCTATGCCTATTTTCAATTATTTTTTCGGAAAGTCATCTACGAAATATGTTACTAAACTATATACTGTAAAATTCATATAAATTCTTTTTGATACTTAACAATCTTATATTAATTAACACTCTTTGGAGAAATAATAATCCTCAAAAAAAGCAACATTCTTTTGATCTCAGTTTTATATAGTTATAAATTAAAGAAAATTATAGACAACTCAGCCTAACTTGCTCCGAGGAGCATGGATTCCTCCCTGGCAGATCTGTTACCTCTAACTTGTTGCAGTGCCTGGATGAGTGGACCAAATCTATCAATCTCGGCTTTCCTATTGATGTCATCTATCTTGATTTCCAGAGGGCATTCGACCAAGTCCCACACAAGCGTCTACTGGAAAAATTGGAACACATTGGGGTTAGGGGAGCTTTACTCAGATGGATTGAGCAGTTTCTGAGTAATGGAAGTTTTAGAGTTAAAGTAGGTGAGGCCTATTCAAATATGCATCCGGTGACAAGTGAAGTCCCCCAATGATCAGTCCTTGGCCTTATACTCTTCCTTATATATACTTATGACCTCCCAGGCCTGCTTTCTTCCACGTGTTCGATGTATGCAGACGACTCCAAGTTATACTCTAACCCCCTAATTGCTCGGCGAGAGCTTCAGATGTACCTTGACAGAGTTATGGAGTGGAGTAGAAAATGGCTTATTCCATTAAATGTATCAAAATGTGTGGTGATGCATATCGGTAAAAATAATCCCCAACGCACATATCAATGGAATGCCCCTCTCAACTGTCGAAAAGCATAATGATCTGGGAGTGATAGTGACTAAGGATCTGACATGGACAGCCCACATAGAAAACATCTGTAATGATACCAGAAAAAAATTGTTTCTGTTCAAAAAAGTGTTTTCCGAATCTTCCCTAGATACAGCGGCGTGTTTGTATAAAACTTATATAAGACCACACGTAGAGTTTTGCTCCTCGGTTTGGACGCCTGTTCTTGTTCGAGACATGAATCTTATTGAATCAGTTCAACGCACAGCCACCCGTCTCCCATATGGAATTCATCGACCATCTTATGAACATAGAATGCTGATGACAAAAATGATGTCCCAGATTGACCGACTGGAGAGAGGATGCCTGGTGAACACTTACCGAATTTAACATGCATCATTCTCTGTTGATCACGCAGATATTTTCCAACTGGCTCAGATTCCCAACCTGAGAGGCCACAGTTTGAAGCTGACACATGAGCGGTATCGCATCACCTGTAGAAGAGCAATCTTTCCAAATAGAGTGTTTAACACTTGGAACTCCCTTCCTGAGGATGTAGTGAATGGTCCTTCGATAAACTGCTTCAAGAATAGACTGGATAGATACTTGTTGAGTTAGTTGTATTATGCTAGGCTGGTTTATTTGGTTTAGTTCATCCTTTTAAAATTTTTAAGTTTAAATTATTTGATTGTAATGATTGATTTTTTTGAGTTTTATAGGTCTTAAATACCTCACTCTTATTGTATTCATAATAATAATAAATTTTGTAGTTATTTTTACTTTGAAGTATATCGGAAATTGGCATTGCAATGTTATTTAGGCATATTACTTCTTGGTTCTGGTTGATTTTGTGAATAAATATGATGACTGGGTAATTTTGATGTACTGATATTTAGTTATTAGAAGAAAGTATCTTTTGATAATTTTAAGAGGTTGTAATTTGCGATATTGACTGGATTTGTGTGTGTATATGTCTCTTTCCGAAAGATAACTCCGTACGTAATTGTACCAAAGGAATACCCAGAAGTAAAAAGGACAATGCGGGTAGATTCTTTTTAATATGGCATCTTATCGAAATAATCTGGGTACGTTCACTGACCTCGACAAGACGTGTTTGGCCCAAGGAATTAACCGTACATTTTCTTCGGTTGAAATGCCAAATCCTGTTACGTGTAGGCTTCCTCTTGATTTTCATCTAACCGTATTGCCATGCCGAGTTGCACTGCTTCGTCTGTAGCTGTTTTAACAAGGCCATATTTCTATCCTAGTTGCTTATGCTATGTTTTGGCTACGTTATTGTACTGTTGGAGGTGTTCAATGAAATCAAGAATTAGGCATCCTGAACGAACATATTGCATTACCGCCAAATCTTTTCCCCATTGTTTCTAATGATATACTTGCGATATGACCTGATTCTCTACGGCAGCGGTCGGGGAACCGGGGTAAATTACCCCAAATGGGGTGAAAATTAAATTTTGGGGGTAAAAATTAAACTTTCGTGAGTAAAAAGTATATAGTTTTAAGTTACTATTTTATAAACATGTTAGGATTTTTTTCAACTTAAAGAATTTAGCGACATATGCAGGCCACGCCATCTCACTACCCACCACTAGAGTGTTCTCGAGTTATATCTTTGCGTAGTAAAGCACAGCCCCTGCCAACTGCTCAGTCAGAGCCATGCCGTCAAGTTACAAATACATTGATGAGTCAGAGAGCGAGTTTTTACTAGTTGGTTACTGACAAGACCACCATAATCATCTATTTATCGATCAAGGTAAGACGCAATTTATAATAAAAATTTAATTTAAGTATTTTACAAATATTATTATGTGCCTCCCTTTAGATGGCAGCAAATAAAAAAGAACATACCAATACGAATTCCTTAATTCCGGTTTCACACAAATAGAAGACAATGGTACAATGAAACCACAGTGTGTTGTATGTATGAAGGTACTGACTTCAGAATCTTTCAAAAAAAGTCAATCGAAGAAACATTTAGATAATTTGCATTGACACCTATCTTCCAAACCGCGAGAATACTTTGCAAATTTAGAAATATCTGTTGAAAGACAAAGATTGAATAGCAACTTGTTTGGTACATTCGATCAGAGATTAGCATCAGGGGCTAGCTTTGAAGTAGCCTGGTTGATTGCTCGAAATAAGAAACCATACACTCTTGGTGAAGATTTGATTAAACCAGCTGCTGTAAAAATGATAGAGATTATGTGTGGTCAAAAATAAGCGAAGAAACTGAATTTAGTGCCCTTGTCTGCGAGAATTGTGAAAGAACGAATTTCTATATTAGCAGGAAATGTGAAGGAACAGGCTATTTTCGCATTAAAACAGGCTAAATATTGTGCTATTCAGTTTGATGATACAACTGATTTTAATAGCAATTCACAGCTAATGGTATATGTTCGCTACAAAGGTGCAGATAATTCTGAAAAGGAATTAATGTTTTGTTCTCCTCTCGAGTTGAGATCTCGTGGAATTGATGTCTACCATAAAGTAAATGAATACTTCAATGTGCAAAGTTTAAAATAAGAAAACTTCTGTATCTTTGGATGGAGCTCCAGTTATGCTGGGTCATGTTAATGGTTTCTCAGCTTTCGTGAAAAAAAATAACCCAAATATTGAAGTTACTCACTGTATGATCTATCACTAGGCCCTTATGGTCAAATATTTAGAACTTACACTGAAAGCACGCAGTTATTTCGTGAATTATGTCAGGACGGTGAATGTGAATATACGGACCTACTTTATTATACAGAAGTAAGGTAGCTCTCTCGCGGAAATGTACGAAATCGAGTATGGACTCTCAAAATTGAAGTCGAAATTTTTATGGTTGATCAAAAAAATATTCTCGCAGATGAATTTGAAAACTCTTCCTGAGTTGCATATCTCGCGGACATTTTTGAGAGTATAAATATATTAAACAAGGAATTGCAAGGAAAGAATATTAATATCATTTCAGCTAGAGAAATAGTGTCAGCGTTTGGATTAAAGCTGCAATATTAGAGACAAAAAGTAGAACAGAACAATATAGTTTTTTTTCAAGGTTAGCTTTGTTTTTGAAAGATTGCGAAAATATTACTTTTGTTGACATCAAGGATACAATTGTAAGACATCTTATCAAACTCAGTTCTATCAGTTGTATTGTAGATGCTTTTAAATGTGAAATCGTTATGATACCAGAAATAACTTCAGGTTTGGCAAGAGCAATTGTTGAACTTCGATCTAATACTGAAGCACGTATTCAATTTGACAGCAAACCAAATCTGACGTTTTCTTGGATTTCAAAAGCTGCAAAGGATTTCAAGATTGCACATGAAGAGGCGGTCGAAACTTGCGGCCATTTGGAACAACATATTTGTGCGACAAGTCTTTTACGCTCTGATGAATATAAAAACTGAGAACAGAAATCGATTGAACGCCAAAGAATGTATTCAAATCGCTCTTACATAAAAAATTTTGAATCAATTGTATCGAACATGAAACAACATAATTTCTCCAAAACGTGAGGAAAGAATGTTTTCAATTATTCTCTTCTTTCTAATTTTTATAATTCTGATTTTCGTTTGTACCACCATTATTTTTATTATCGTGGACTCATGCACTATCTGAGCTGTTAGCTGGATATAATTTACCTTTCCCAGATTCAGCAATCAAAGGGAATAGGCTCGATTAAAATATACTTGACATAAATTTCCTAACTATCCTACATGCATTAAGAATTACAGCTTTTTGCATTTCTATATAGGTATTCTTATGCAATTCTAATTTCTTAAGGATATCATGTAAAATTTTGGGTATTAACCCAGTCGAGGATACGATGACAGGAACAATATCTATTTTATCGAGGTGCCACATCTGCTTGATCTCAATAGCAAGGCATGTGTATTTGGACTTTTTCTCCTGGAACTTGTTCAGCACGTTGTTATTATTCGGTTTGGCGACATCCATCAGCATTGCTGTTCTGGCTCTCTTATCATACACCACTATGTCCGGCCTATTATTCGTCACCATTCTGTCAGTGATAACAGGCCTATCGTAGTATAATCTGATAGAGTCATTTTCCAATAAGGGCGCCGGTTGATACTTGTAATATGGCTGGAAGGTATTCAGAAGTCCGTACTTGTGTGCAAGTTTCTGATGGATAATGTTGCACACTTGATTATGCCTGTGAAGATAGTCCGTATTGGCCAGTTGTTCGCATCCGGACGTAATATGCTGTATAGTCTCCGATCTTATATAGCATTTTCTGCACTTATCTGTTTGTAATATTCCGTCCTTAATTATGAATTTTTTGTAGATGTTTGTAGCGATGACCTGGTCTTGAATGGCCATAAAAAATCCTTCTGTTTCCGCGAATAATTCTCCATTTGTTGGAAGCTTCTTTGTCGATGTGTGGTTGATAAATCTCATGGTGATGTTGTCCATGCAATTCATTTCTTGACCATTGCTCTTGTTTTTCAGTATTATTATTATTATTATTATAATTTGTTACAGTACCCCAAATTGTCAACACTCAATCGTACCCCAATGGGTTTCAATTTGTTATATATATATATATATATATATATATATATATATATATATATATATATATATATTACTTATATTACTATAAATACCGTTATGTATTACTAGGTATTACATTGATAAATTGAATAAATGATGTTGAAATTGTATTTTTAGTTATTGTTTTCTTTTCAAAATTGTCATGGGGGGCTATAATATGAAAGATGCTGAAAAGAGACGGTTTCGTTTTTTTTAGTCTTCGCCATGGGGTATTATCAACTATATTGAAAAAGTTCCCCGACCACTGCTCTACAGATATGTTTCTAGAAAGAAAGAGGTATTCAGCTATTTGTCCCCTCAGTTATTCTTGCGAGCTATTTTTTAGCTGAAATATTGGTACAGGTTATGGACAAGTTCATCAATTTCTTCGAGATTCATCAAGTCTCTTATATCTCCATACTTCTGAAAGTTCAGGAAGTCGTGGATTGACCGAGTACCCCTAAAGAGGTTTCACTAGACGGTTCAACTCCTTTAGTCCTGCCTTGACTTCGATGCTCTAACGCAGGACCCTGTCAGATACTCCGGTAAAAATGTGTGGAGGAATTTTTGTTTTATTACTAGAAACCGATTCCACAGCCAAACCTTTTGACCAGTTTTGAAAGTCAACGAGATAAAATTCATCACAAAAAGAAATAACAAATATTCGATTTTTCAAATAATGAAAAAAATTTTTCATATGAGAAATTTCTAACAAAAAAATAGTAATTTCGACTATTTCTTTTCAAGTAGAACTGAACGATTTATTGGTCATATTGAGTCAATCATTAGTACAACGAAAATTGTGATTAATTATTGAAAACATCCTGCATGTCCACTCACAATGGAATAAATAAATAATGGCGTACACGCAAAGGATCACGTATTAGAATCAATCCAATATATAAATTCGCCTACGATCAAATCAGAAAATAATTAAATAAAACTGGGACGTTGATTTTGTGAAGGTCCAGCGACCCAATGAGGACATTGAAAGCTTAAAGTGCACGTACACCTAGACGAAATACTTTAACAACTCTGTTTAAAAAAATAAGTTAATCTAACATTCAATTTTCAAAATTCTACTGAACTGAGTGAAGATGAAATAATAATTTGTCAGAGTAGTAAGATCTCTATCAGTATCAAGCTAAGAAATCTATGTCATAGAGCATAGTTCTTCTCGAAAAAATATTTTCTGCAATAAAAATGTTCATACAATCGTCAGGTATGTTGCCAAACTTATCTAGCGAACGTTTTATATCTAGAACCTGTAACTCACCCAGAGGCTACGTTTCTGCAGGATAATGGGAAATGGTTCAAGTACACCGCTCTCGTGGTAGTGGTATACTTTTCTTTTGATTTATACTCCTTTTCTCTCCCTACAGTTTTTGGAGAATAGCAAGAATTGATAAGGGTGCAGGCGCTTATCTGGCGGTCTCTGAGTAACAAGAAGATATCAATGAAAATCAAATTGTGACTGTGTAACACCAATAATCTCAAAAGAGGCGTGAACAATGAGTAAGTCAAGCAAGTCAACTAGAACCGGTAAAAAGAAGATTTGATGTTCGGGAGCAAGGAAGTGGGGAAAATAGAAAGACGTAAGAATGCAAACATCAATAAACTATTCAATGAATCGATCAAATCTGACGGTTGTTATGGCTGGGATAAATGCAGAGAACGAAGAGGACAACCTGCCCCCTACATTTCCTTCATATGTCTGATGTATCCCATGAGACACATTAACATCTAACTTTTTATTTGGAGATTGGTTGACTTTGATGGTAAAGTGTGCACTGGGTACTAGGAGATACGTAAGCGAAGTAACCAATAGCAAACGCCCTATCCCTCAGTTGAGTATTCGCATAGTTAGAAATTGTTGTTGCGTCAGATGTGTCCTAATTTATTGAATTTGTTCCAAAAGTTCATTATTTACCTCATTATATATATATTGCTATTTATTATTGTGGACTTATGCACTATCTCAGCTGTTAGCTGGATTTAATTTACCTTTCCCAGATTCAGCAATCAAAGGGAATAGGCTCGATTACAATATACTTGACATAAATTTCCTAACTATCCTACATATATTAAGAATTACAGCTTTTTGCATTTCTATATAGGTATTCTTATGTAATTCTAATTTCTTAAGGCTATCATGCAAAGTTTTGGGTATTAACCCAGTCGAGGTTACGATGACAGGAACAATATCTATTTTCTCGAGGTGCTTGATCTCAATAGCAAGGTCTGTGTATTTGGACTTTTCTCCTGGAACTTGTTCAGCACGTTATTATTATTCGGTATAGCGACATCCACCAGCATTGCTGTTCTGGCTCTCTTATCATACACCACCATGTCCGGTCTTTTATTCGTCACCATTCTGTCAGTGATAACAGGCCTATCGTAATATAATCTGATAGAGTCATTTTCCAATACGGGCGCCGGTTGATACTTGTAAAATGGCTGGAAGGTATTCAGAAGTCCGTACTTGTGTGCAAGTTTCTGATGGATAATATTGCACAATTGATTATGCCTGTGAAGATAGTCCGTATTCGCCAGTTGTTCGAATCCGGACGTAATATGTTGTATAGTCTCCGATCTTATATGGCATTTTCTGCACCTATCTGTTTGTAATGTTCCGCCCTTCATAATAACTTTTTTGTAATTATTTGTAGCGATCACTTGGTCTTGGATGGCCATAAGGAATCCCTCTGTTTCCGCGAATAATTCTCCTTTCATCAACCATTTGTTGGAGGCTTCTTTGTCGATGTGTGGCTGATTAATCTCATAGTGATGTCGTCCATGCAATTCCTTTCTGGACCATTGCTCCTGTTTTTCAGTATCTGATAGGAACGGTAGATTCAGCAGGTCATCTCTGGTAGCAAGATTTAGAGGTGTATATCCCTTATCAGCCAACGATACCACTCTATGTAGGTCAGAAGTGAGAGCTTTTGCAGAGAAGAATTCTCTGAGATTTTTTATCTATTCGGTGTGTAAATTGACAACATCTATTAATCCGCGTCCTCCTTCTTTCCGCTTCAAAGTTGTTCGTATCACAGATGATTTTGGATGATGGTTGTTGTACTTTGTTAGCATCGTTCGGGTCTGCTTTTGAATATCATCCAGTTCTTAGTCCATCTGATTATTCCAAATGAGTAAAGCAACACTGGAATGGCGTAGGTGTTAATTGCCTTGACTAGATTCCCCGAGTTCAACATGGATTTCAGCACAGTCTTCAGGCGCTGACTGTATTTTGAACGAAACTTCTCCTTTGATTGTCTTTGGTCTAGCAATCTGGCATGTTGGTATCCCAGATATTTGTATGTTTCGCCATCCCTCATGCACTGTATAATATCAATTATTATTATATATATATATATATATATATATATATATATATATATATATATATATATATATATATATATATATATATATATTCGTGCGATTCGAGTATCTTCATTTTAATTTTCCATAAAAAATCGAACACAGCTCTGCAAGTATCTTATGATACACATCACCGGTTTGGTATAAGGGTAGTAGTTCTGGCTAATCCTTCAATTTTTGGAGAAAAATTGAGTCTCATTCTAAATAGCTTTCACGAAAAAACAATAGAATGATGAAGAATCATTTCACGGAAAGAGATTGGGTTTTTGAAGTTGAAATCTCTCCGATAATTTCCTAGGGGAAAAAAAGGAAGGGTAATATTTTTGGTTCACCATAGGAAGATTCTAATATATCAGACCTTGGACAGTCATCTGACGATGAATATGAATGTACAAATATGGTTACTGATACTGATACCCATTTGGAGCTGCTACTAGTTGGCGACATGGATGAGGAATGAGATTCCGAAGACGAGGTTCTATTGGCAAGTTTGATAACCCCAAATCAGGGAATCAATAGATGACTATTGGCCACTCAGTACAAGGATTGCGCCTATAGCAGATGTAATGCCAGTGAAAAGATCCAAAAAACTTCGTAGACTACTTCATTTTACTAATAACAATTTGGATTACAATGGAGGTCCCATATTTGAAATAAAACTGCTTTTGGTTGGAGCAGGGATCAATAATTTTCGAAGCAATTACTTCTTCCCAAGCCGAAGAGGCGTTTGGTTTAGGAGCGAAAGTTATCATGTCACTATGCGAAAGTTTACAGAAACCTCAAAAGAGTACAGAGTATTTTGATGATTTCAGCACTTTGGATTTGATCGGTTTTCTACAATACGAGTGCGGTTTATATAGTTTGGATACAATTTGGAGGAACCGGTCAAGATAATGTATTCTTAAAGCGGATGAAAATGATAAAAAGATGTCGCGGAAGCATGGATTACAAAGTAGAATGAGTAGATAATAACATTGGGGTGCTGTAGTAAAGCGGGCAGGCAGTAAATATTTAACGCTTGTAAGTTCTTGTTCCTCACATAGTCATATATTTTATGTAAAACGATATGCGAGAGATGAAAAGAAGAAAATAGATATTCAATGTCCCAAATAATCAGACAAAACAACAACCATATGGGAGGAGCAGATTAAGCAGATCTGCTTATTACATTTTATAGACTTCCTTATGAATCTCGTAGGTGGTACTTGGGGAATTTTTGCTCAACTTTTCGACAAATCAATCAGTAACACCTGGTTGTTGTAAAGAAGAGATATGGATTCATCAAGTTTGCAAAAACATGATAACCCAAAATCATTTCGTATCAATGTACTTCTAAAAGGAAACAAACCTACTAAAAGAACTCAGGTCGACATGGCAAATGAGCAACCTGCTAAAAAACGAACAGATCACTCTCCAAGCTTGGTGGATAAGCAAGGTGTAAATTTCGCTCAAATGGTCAAACAACCATTTTTTCTGCAAAGTGTAATTTGAAATTGTGCATTGTTACCGGACATAACGCGAGAAACTGCTTGACAATATATCACATGAGAAACGCTCAAGTGGTCAATGTATCTCATGACATACATATTTCTTTTAAACCGAGGGAGAATTTCTGTTCTGTAATATTTCTTATATAAACAATAAAGATTTTGCATTGAAATTATTTTTTTCTCATAAAAAATTGTACCCATTTAAGGGTTAATATCTCAAATATCTGGAGAGACAGTTTGTAGAAGATACTAGTGGGAGAAGAAGAAGACGACACCCAAGAAGGAAATGTTGGGAGTTTGTGTTGGGGGATTTGAAAGGTATTTTAAAAAACTGGAATATCTACAATTGCGAAAAACAGAGAGGAATGGAAAATATCTGCGCTATATGTTATACATATAAGCAGTCTCGTGGGAAGAGTTACCTCCTGTTTTCAAAGTTTTCAGGATGATTTGATCTCTGATTCCAGATTACTCATATGTAGTCAATACAGTTTTCCCAGTGCTTCTCTTCAAGAATTCTTTCTCATTTCGCTATCTACAGAGCAATAGCGGAAGGACCTTTTCGAGGTTGTAGTATTTGATATCACTCAACCGATCATGCAGATACTCTGTTATCAGGTGTCTTCTAAAAATCTTCTAATATTCGCTAGCTGATCACTAAATCCGATCTCATCTAATTTGAGCTAATAAAATATTATATTAGTGTTTTAGAGAAAGTGATATTTTTACAATTAGGGTGTTGAGCTCCGATTATTACCCGCAATCACCACTCCGATGCTGTAGGGCTCTTGTTTTAGAATCATAAAATATTCACATATCGTACCTACAATTTTATCAATTTTAACGGAAGGTTATACATCTACTTTATTAAGTTTTGCCTCAATTGGTTTAAGCAACCCACGCAATATTCATAAACATTGATAAAAAATAATAATACACAATAATATCTTAAATGTCTAGTATGAAATACAACGGAGGTGTGTCACGACGTCAGTCCAATTCAATTTTAAATAAGCGTATCAACTTGATATTTTACAAACAAGCGAATTGAAAGGTTAATTGTTCTAACGCACAACAGTTCGACAACGAAATTTGTTGATCTGATATTGGGAATTGTTGACGTAAATGTTTGCTCGAATTGAAACCAATCAAGTAGCTTAATATAAACTTCATGAATAATTTTCAATTGCCTTTGCATTTGTACAGTTGTCAGCAATTTCCAAGGTCTCGTAACCTTTCAAGAGGCTCGACCAATCGAGCGAATATGATTGGTCCGCGCCACACACACCCCTCCAGTCAGGCAACATTCCATACTTTCTTCATAATGAACCATACGTGCCGGTTACCAGGCAGGATAGATATAATGATTATTTACATCCGATAAACCTAAATTGCGACGTTTATTATGCTTCGATGAAAAACAAAGCCAGCGTAGACTGGTGAGCGAGCACACACAAGGCGATTGACTTTACAGGTGAATGAGCAACACAAAGATTCATTTGTTTTTCCTACAATATTCAACCTCTATGATGACGAAAATAGATGGTAGGAAAGATGATTCCAGGCTGATGGGTTGCTCGGTCAGCCTTCCAGGCTGGGTTTTGAAATAACAATTTGGTTAGCTGAATCATTTTTTCACAACGAGAAAGATTCCATCATTAAAAAGGTGCTTTATTCTACTAATATTCATAGATGAAAGTTATAGGTAGTACACAAGCTCAATCTATCAACATTTCAGATCATTTGAAAAGGTTTCCATCTCTCTTAGCCGGACAGTTTTTGACAATTCAATGGTTTTTTTTATTTAACAAAATTCTCGAGTCAAATTTTCATTTTATAGACCAGAACGCACTGCAATATCACGTTATTGGATGTGTTCCCTCATGTTCTCCACATCTAAATCTTATAGAATATGCCTGAAATTTGGAGAAACGAGCTCTTCATAATCAACAGCTAAAGCTAGAAAACGTCAAGAAATTAATTTTGCGAATTGAATAACATTTCTTTTATTGTATAGTTTATTTAAATAACACACAACCAAATTTATATGGAATCACCCGATATTTTGAATAATACCTCAGGGATTTTGGAAATTTCGAAAGGTTTATAAAATTGATCTTTTGAGATATTTCTTTTGAAATAAATTAAGTTTTATTTTAAGAAAGAAACAAATAAAAAAAATAAGAGACTTTCCGCATGTTGTAAAAGAATTGAAAATTGTTTTCTCACGGAGTAGGTGTTTTTTTCTCGACCTCAGTAGCTCGTATTTCATCCTCTTGCCCTAATACAAACCTGAATCCGTCTAGGCATGCTTTGGATTAGGTTATCGACCTCCCCTGGAGTGATATTCTGCCACTCTTCTGTGTCGGCTTGAATGAGCTGTTGTGGGGTTCTTGGATTATCCTGGCGCAATCTAATTTTCCTTTTGAGATTATCCCATAAATGTTCAATAGGATTTAAGTCTGGAGAGCAAGCTGGCCAGTCCAAGGAGCTATTCCCTCTGTTTTAAGATAATGTCGCTCGAGGTTGCTGGTATGAGGAGGAGCATTACCTTGCATAAAAGTGAAATTCACTTTCACTGTCCCACGATAGGCTCCAGCACTAGGTCCACGTAATTTCTAGCCATTACACTCGCAAGAAACGAAATTAAATTTGTTCTGCCTCTCAGCATAATGCCCCCCAAAACATCACATTGCCCCCTTAGTATTTCGGAATTTATTTTGATGCTCCGAGTCTAGCTTGTCTTCCCCTTTAAGCCCGAATCCGGTGGTCAACTGATCGAACACCAATCCTGGTCTCATCCGAAAAAAGAACATTTCGCCAATTCTCAATATTCCAATTTTGGTGCTCGATACACCAATTAAATCTGTTAATTTTCTGTTGTCTGGTGAGCTCTGGAACTTTTAAGGGCCTTCTGCTGTATAAACCCCTTAGACGACCTCAAAAAGTGGTCTTGCTCTTCAGAAGTGATGTTCCTACGTCTTCTTCTAGGCCTGTTTCTCAGAGATTGTAGCTCCACGTATCGGGCGTAGGTCTCTGCGTCACCCCTTCTTCAACGAGATCAATTATTCAACCCTCTGCACATCGGACAATCCAACTCAAGGCATTTTCAATTATGATTATATGCTTTTTTAATTTTGAAACTCACAGTTTCATATCTCAGTGACGACTGAGTACAATATCCCAAACATGTGGTGATAATTCAACATTTCTTATCATACTATCCAGTTTTTTACAACGAAAAATTTCATTTCTCACAAGTAGTCAAAGATCCATGGTTAAAAACAATCAATAATGTGAAATACCGAATGATTCCATATAAATTTGGTTGTGTGTATATTTTATTAATCAGTTATTGCATATTCAAGATTTCATATTAAAAATGGGATTTGAAACCAAGGAAGCAAAAATTTTGCTAATAATTATGTTATCAACAATTTCCAAATATTTTCTCAGTAAATTTTTGAATCTGGATTATTTCGTCATCATTCGAAAATTGCCAGCAGTGAAAGTAATGTTGCCACATTTTCTTCGCACGTTTTATTATTGCGCTGTTTCACCTACACCAGTTGATAGAAATTATCTTAATATTCTCGCAACAAGATAATATTCAATTCGTTAAATTTCACACTTTATCAGAAAAAATAAATGTACAATTGATCAGAAATCTCGAAAGTCACAATACTGGGATTGGAATTCCAGATGCAAAGATTGCTAGACCTGCATGCTATCTATTAGACCATTGGAAATTTTCGAACAATGTATCCTTTCTATACGTCTTAAATATTTCATTTTTGTTCTACATGCAAACTTTATTCACCAGATAGTTTTCATAACCTGAGATTTTGAACAGTTTTGCTGATAATAATGTTATCAACTATTCCCGTATGTTTTCGAGTATCACAGTCAACGCTGGAGTTTGCTGGCATGACCATCTGTCATTCATTGCCAAATCTGCTTCTGGTCTAGAATATTGTTTCCATGTGTGGGGCTCCGCACCTAAACATTCATTTCATCTTATGCATAATATCCAGAAGAGATCAATACGCCTCATCGATCACCCGGACATGTCCAGTCTCTCGCCCAAAGCTTACAGGTTGCTGATCTCTCTTGTTTTTACAGATACTTCCATGGTCAATGCCCTGAAGAACTGAAAGGTTTTGTTCCGGAAAGAATCCATGTCCAAATCAAAATCATTTCTCATCAGCAAACGGTCTAACTAGCAACGCCACGTACCTTTCGCTATAAAATGATAGGCATCGTTTCCTCCCATATATTGAGAATAGAGAACAGATAAGCAAACTTGATCGAATTTTGTTCCTGCTACCGGAAAATTGTAGGAGACAAATATATCAAATAGAACAAAATATCAAATTATTTTAATTCGTCAGTGTAAAAAGCTGGGAGCAAAAAAATGTTTATGTGTCCAGAAGAACAAACACTGTATATTTTGGAACAGATTAGCCAACGGAATCGTATAAGATTGCAAAAATAGCCTACGTTTGGAATTTCAACCAACTATCTTGAAAGTTAATAGAAATTTGTAGAAAACTGAATATCAGAAAAATGTCTTAATGACAGTACCCTGTAAAAAAACAATAAAAGTACTGAGTGTTGAGAATAAGACAATTTTTTCCTATTGCATAGTTTTGAAAATATATTTGTGAATAGACAGGATATTATTATTATTTATTATCGTGGACTTATGCACTATCTCAGCTGTTAGCTGGATATAATTTACCTTTCCCAGATTCAGCAATCAAAGGGAATAGGCTCGATTACAATATACTTGACATAAATTTCCTAACTATCCTACATGTATTAAGAATTACGGCTTTTTGCATTTCTATATAGGTATTCTTATGCAATTCTAATTTCTTAAGGCTATCATGCAAAGTTTTCGGTATTAACCCTGTCGAGGACACGATGACAGGAACAATATCTATTGTATCGAGGTGCCACATTTGCTTGATCTCAATAGCAAGGTCTGTGTATTTGGACTTTTTCTCCTGGAACTTGTTCAGCACGTTGTTTTTATTCGGTATGGCGACATCCACCAGCGTTGCTGTTCTGGCTCTCTTATCATAAACCACTATGTCCGGCCTATTATTCGTCCCAATTCTGTCAGTGATAACAGGTCTATCGTAGTATAATCTGATAGAGTCATTTTCCAATACGGGCGCCGGCTGATACTTGTAATATGGCTGGAAGGTATTCAGAAGTCAGTACTTGTGTGCAAGTTTCTGATGGATAATGTTGCACACTTGATTATGCCTATGAAGATAGTCCGTATTGGCCAGTTGTTCGCATCTGGACGTAATATGCTGTATAGTCTCCGATCTTATGTGGCATTTTCTGCACTTATCTGTTTGTAGTGTTTCGTCCTTCATTATAAATTTTTTATAGTTGTTTGTAGCGATCACTTGGTCTTGGATGGCCATAAGGAATCCCTCTGTTTCCGCGAATAATTCTCCTTTCATCAAACATTTGTTGGAGGCTTCTTTGTCGATGTGTGGTTGATTAATCTCATGGTGATGTCGTCCATGCAATTCCTTTCTTGACCATTGCTCTTGTTTTTCAGCATCTGATAGGAACGGTAGATTCAGCAGGTCATCTCTGGTAGCAAGATTTAGAGGTGTATATCCCTTATCAGCCAACGATACCACTCTATGGAGGTCAGAAGTGAGAGCTTCTGCAGAGAAGAATTCTCTGAGATTTTTTATCTGTTCCGTGTGTAAGTTTACAACATCCATCAGTCCGAGTCCTCCTTCTTTCCTCTTTAAAGTTGTTTTTATCACAGGCGACTTTGGATGGTGATTGTTATACTTTGTCAGCATCGTTCGGGTCTGCCTTTGAATATCATCCAGTTCTGTCTTAGTCCATCTGATTATTCCAAATGAGTAAAGCAATGCTGGAATGGCGTAGGTGTTAATTGCTTTGACTAGATTCCCCGAGTTCAACATTGACTTCAGCACAGTCTTCAGACGCTGAGTGTACTCTGAAATAATCTTATCCCTTGACTGTTTTTGGTCTAGCAATCTGGCTTGTAGGTATCCCAGATATTTGTACGTTTCGCTATCTTTTAGACACTGTATAATATCACCATTTGGGAGTTGTGTTTCACCATTTATGACTTTCCGTCTTTGAATGTTCAGGGTTTTACATTTGCAATCCCGAATTTCATATGAACATCTGCCGAAAACATACTGACAACTCTCAACAGATCATCCAATTGCTTTTTGTTCGAAGCATATAATTTGATGTCATCCATATATAGCAGGTGGGTGATTGTGTGATAGTTTCTATCTGCTTTTATTCTAAATCCGTATCCTGTTCTATTGAACATTGAAGATTATGGGTTCATAGCCAAACAGAACGCATTATTATTATTATATGTACATTATTTATTGTATATTCTAGTTTCTAGTTCGACACTGCTCATGAAGACATTACCTTTAGTGAGTTATATTGCATGCATCTGCTTCCATATCTTTTGAAAATAGTTCATTGTTGAGAATTTATCAGTTTCTAAAAGGTACTACCTTCCTAAATGAGTAGAACAACTACTAAACCAGTGGGTTATAAACCGCTTCTATATTCAAGTTCTTCTTAATGTTCCGCCCTTTAATAGGAACTGGAAAATCAAGAGTTTTACGCCTACATCTTGTGACTAGTCTCGGTAATTATCCTTCCATAATTAGTAAACCAGAATTTTAGATATAAATATACATGTAATTCAACAGAACAAATCCATAACTTTCAGTTATGCTCTTGAGAACTTCTTTCTATGTTATATCGATAGTATAATCCACTTCAGGAAGACAAAGAAGAATGCATCACTGTAGGAATCAAAGGAAAAGCTTGAAATTTCGAGAATAGAAATGTGCCTGCGCAACAGCGACAGTTTTTCTTTGTACTCTGTGACAAAAAATATCCGGAAATTTGAAATAAAACGCGAAAACATTAATCTGCTTCAATATTTATCAAATCTCTTCCGAAATATGCTCCAATTGAAGCGATACACATGTGCCAACGTTTTTTCCAATCATCGAAACATTTTTATAGTCGCTTTCAGGAATGGCCTTCAGCTCCTTCTGCAAATTTTCTTTTATGACGTCTATGGAATCAAATCTGGTTTCCCGGAGCGGCAACTTCAGTCTGGAGAAAATAAAAAAGTTACACGGAACTAGATCAGGCGAATAAGGCGGCTGCTCGATGGTATTTATCGAGTGTTTGGTATTAAAGTCGTTAATAACCGTGGCTCGATGAGTTGTCCATTATCGTCATGTAAAATCCACGAATTGTTTTGCCATAAATCTGGCCATTTACGGCGAATATTTAACTGCTTGACCTTGCGGAACGAGTTCATGATGAACCACACCACGAATATTGAAGAAAACAATCAGCATAGTCTCGATTTTCGAAGGACTTTGGCGACATTTTTTCGGTTTTGGCTCATTTTTTCCCATCCTTCCGGATGATTGTTAGCTCGTTAGTGTGTGGTATTCATAGACCTATGTCTCGTCACCAGTTATGATCCTTCCCATGAACGTGGGATCAGAATTCGCACGATCCAGCTTGTCAGCAGCTGCCTGCATCCGGTATTGTTTTTGAAGAAAATTCAGTTCTATGGGAACGAGCCGAGCGGCGACTCGACGCATGCCCAATTGTTGAGTGATGTTGAGATCACGAGATATCTCTCTTTTACTGGAATGACGATTTTCGAGCACCATTTCCTTGATTTTTTGGACGGTATCGTCGATTGAAGAGGTCGAATGTCATCCGGAACGAGACAAATCTTCGACGATCTCCCGACCGTCTTTAACCCTAGATCACTTACTTTATTTTATAACGCTTATTACCAACCTTCGTCGTTTTGACTACGCCGTATAAAAGAGGGACTTTTAAAGGTTTATGGAATGAAATATTTATATTTGTTTTACTTATTTATAACAAACATCATTTCTAAACATGTTTGAGATCGGACTTTTTACTGATTTGAACATTTTGTTTTTTTAGATACTTAAATCTTACGAACTAGACAAAACAAAGTCTTAAAAAAATATTGAAATATTAAAATTAAGTAATAAAATCAACAAAAGAACGAAACATTCTAGAAAAAAACTATTAACCAATACATTTGTGACAAATGTTAAATGTGTTTTCGACGACTCATGGTGGCTGGAACGGCACACACAGGGACCCTACGCAAAAAACACACACGCGCGCCGCGCGAGCTGCATGTTGACTGAGATTAGCCGGAATCTGAAATGCGTACGACGACGCACTCAAAATTTGAACTACTTTTTTTGGGACCGCGTCGTCGTTTCGACAAAGGTTATTGATCTAGGGTTAAAGGCTTTGTACCTTGGGTTTCGATAAAACAGAGTCTCCATAAGCCTTTCCTAGCGTTCACAACGAGTCAGCACACGGAATTTCGTTCAAAACACAAAATTTGAGAGTACCACTGAAGTCAACTGGTTTCAACAGCTGTCGTAAACAAACTGGTTGACAGAGCGCGCTCATGTTTGGCATAGTAATGGACCACAGGAGTGTGACGTAACGACGGCCATTTTGTTGAAGCAGGTCAGTGTCCACTTTCCAAACAAAGTTAGAAGCAGTGTTAATTTCCATAAGGACAATTTCAAATCGTGATTATTTTTTATCCAGGAAGTTCCTGAACATGTGAGTACATTTTATGATTGAATTATGTGATAAATTAAAGAATTTCACTAATAGCCAATTCTTATGCTCGTAAGAATATGTATTTAGACCTAGTTATTGAACTAGTGAGGTTAGGATCTGTAGATGATTATATACGTTTTACATATTTGGTGTTTTTGAAACTATTTCAGAAGAATTTTTAATGGCATCTAAACATTTTCTCAATTTATCCTCAATTTTGGAGTTCTTTAAAGACGATGCCAAGCTTGTAGCTCGAGGAGAAAATGCTGTAGAGTCCGGTCATGTGAAAGACATGGCATTTGATGGAGAACTTCTCATCATTCGCGGCAATGTTCATGCTAGCATGCGGGATCGTTTATATAAAGTAGAGGTATGAGACCAAAGTAGCGAATGTGTTCTGTAGTATACTAAAAAAATTCATTTTCTAGATAAAACTTGACACAGACAAGTGTATCGAAGAAGCCAGTTGTACATGCCCAAGAGGTCAGTTGGTGTGTCATCACATGGCAGCATTGTCGATTTTTGGTTATCACAATATATCTGTAACAGATATAACTTGAAAAAGAGAGATCTAGAATGAAAAATAAATTAAAACAATTATTGCAACTCCAAAATCCTAACCTCACAAATTCAATAAATAGAGCAAATTACATATTTTTAGGACATAATGAGTTTACTCTTTGTCAAATTCTTTAATTTATCACATAATTCAATCATAAAATGTACTCACATGTTCAGAAACTTCCTGGATAAAAAATAATCACGATTTGAAATTGTCCTTATGGAAATTAACACTGCTTCTAACTTTGTTTGGAAAGTAGACACTGACCTTTCCCAACAAAATGGCCGTCGTTACGTCATTACTCCTGTGGTCCATTGAGGACAGTACTACCAACATACAGAAACTCATAATACTTAAAAATACTCAACGCGGGCAATTTAAATGAGAATTTCCGAATACTTTTTGACCCACAGTATATCAGTTTTCACTCATAATTGTGATAAACAAGATTACATGAATCTATATTCTATAAAAATCAATCTTTTTACTGTAGTTAAAAATTTTAGAATTCAACGAAACATTGAGAAGAAAATATCTACGTAATCTTCAAACTCTGACAAAATACGTATTAATTTTTTATTACAGGAAATCCATGTATTGCCCTATATCTCATGAAATTGATCGATTAAAGCTTGTATAAAAGTTATAATGCCGATAGAAATCATAATTGTAGACGCCTATCTATAAGCTATTATATTCTATACTCACATCTCAAATTACTTAAATAACCTTGTAGAAAATTTCCATTGCAAGACTTGATTGTCAAATGTAGACTCTGATGATTCATTTTTATCATTAGCTTCGGAATGGAAAAAATCTAGAAACCTTTTTCGCTGAAATGACTCAATTTCGAATCAATTCAATTAGTCAATGTTCTAGAACTTCATAGAATTTGCATAGACCAATGTCATTTCCAGGAAAACAATAATGCGTTCCTTAGACAATACACAACACATAAAGAATGATGATATGGTTCTGTGGAAACAATTTTATCGAAACTACATTTCATGAAATCATATCGGGTTATACAAAACTTTGAATTAGGGCAAACATATTGAAAACAGTAAATTTCTTAGCAGGGCATATTTTACTTGATTTTTACTCAATATCGGTTGGTCTATTTCCATCTTCAGGGATGGCTTTTGTTAAAATATTGATACTATACAGAAATTCATGTTTGAGAGATTTCATCTCAGAACACCACCGACTTCAGTTTCACATGATGGGCTGTTTGTAGATCTTACGATCGACACATAAGAGGTGTTAGACGTGTAAACGTAAGATTTTCCAATGCAATATCGCAAAAACCGTTCCTTTCAACGGTGAATCTCTTATGTTTTGCACACATTGTCTCAATATGTTCAATCACAACTCTCACAAGTCGCTACTATGTAAACGAGATTTAGTGGTGGCAAATTACTTTGATGAAGCCAGAATCTATGTTATTACGTGGCCTTCGTAGAATCCTGATTTGAGCCCGTTGGAGCAAATATGAAATTTCATTAAAAAGATACAACGAGCCCTGAATTTACCTGCAGAAGATTATGCAACTCTTCGGGGTCATCTAGTTGAACTTTGAGCTTAAACAGGCCAGATCTTGATGAGACCGATCACCACGAGTATATTTTGGAGTAATGTATTAGAAGAATTAGATATAAAATAGTGAAATTCAAATAACATAATACTTAATGAAAAAAGTTATCGCAAATTTATATCGTAAGCAATTACTGTCTCATACTGATGGTCTTCTCTGTTCGTTAAATTCTGATAGAGAGAAAAAATTAAATGATTTCTGAAGAATATGGATTTGTTGCGAGAACTGGAAAATGCAAATCAGGCTCAAAAAGTTCATGCATTATGATCCATATTCAAATTCCACTTCAATAATTTGAGTTCTAAGTCAAAAGAAGGAACGTTAATTTGCAAAACTAGCTAGGTCTACTTGGTTGTTGATGTTCACACCATTCGAACTAATCTTGCCCTAGATATGTATATAGTTGTTCTGCCTGGTTGTTTATGGGAGTGAACTGATTCCGAATTGAATTTATCAGGATTTGAAACGGAAGACAATCGGCTTCGAAAATGAGTGAGGGGTTGGTAAATCTTACGATCGATAGACAAGAGGTGTTAGACGTGTAAACGTAAGATTTTCCAATGCAATATCGCAAAAACCGTTCCTTCAACGGTGAATCTCTGATGTTTTGCACACATTGTCTCAATATGTTCAATCACAACTCTCACAAGTCGCTACTATGTAAACGAGATTTAGTGGTGGAAATTACTTTGATGAAGCCAGAATCTATGTTATTACGTGGCCTCCATAGATTCCTGATTTGAGCCCGTTGGAGCAAATATGAAATTTCATTAAAAAGATACAACGAGCCCTGAATTTACCTGCAGAAGATTATGCAACTCTTCGGGGTCATCTAGTTGAACTTTGAGCTCAAACAGGCCAGATCTTGATGAGACCGATCACCACGAGTATATTTTGGAGTAATGTATTAGAAGAATTGGATATAAAATAGTGAATTTCAGATAACATGATACTTAATAAAAGAAGTTATCGCAAATTTATATCGTAAGCAATTACTGTCTCATACTGATGGTCTTCTCTGTTCGTTAAATTCTGATAGAGAGAAAAATTAAATGAGTTCTGAAGAATATGGATTTGTTGCGAGAACTGGAAAATGCAAATCAGGCTCAAAAAGTTCATGCATTATGATCCATATTCAAATTCCACTTCAATAATTTGAGTTCTAAGTCAAAAGAAGGAACGTTAATTTGCAAAACTAGCTAGGTCTACTTGGTTGTTGATGTTCACACCATTCGAACTAATCTTGCCCTAGATATGTATATAGTTCTTCTGCCTGGTTGTTTATGGGAGTGAACTGATTCCGAATTGAATTTATGAGAATTTGAAACGGAAGACAATCGGCTTCGAAAATGAGTGAGGGGTTGGTAAATCTTACGATCGATAGACAAGAGGTGTTAGACGTGTAAACGTAAGATTTTCCAATGCAATATCGCAAAAACCGTTCCTTCAACGGTGAATCTCTGATGTTTTGCACACATTGTCTCAATATGTTCAATCACAACTCTCACAAGTCGCTACTATGTAAACGAGATTTAGTGGTGGGAAATTACTTTGATGGAGCCAGAATCTATGTTATTACGTGGCCTCCATAGATTCCTGATTTGAGCCCGTTGGAGCACATATGAAATTTCATTAAAAAGATACAACGAGCCCTGAATTTACCTGCAGAAGATTATGCAACTCTTCGGGGTCATCTAGTTGAACTTTGAGCTTGAACAGGCCAGGTCTTGATGAGACCGATCATCATGAGTATATCTTGGAGTAATGTATTAGTGAGTTAGATATAAAATAGTGAATTTCAAATAACATAGTGAAATACTTAATAAAAAAAGATATCGCAAATTTATATCGTAAGCAATTACTGTCTCATACTGATGGTCTTCTGTGTTCGTTAAATTCTGGTAGAGAGGAAAACTTAAATGCGTTCTGAAGAATATGGATTTGTTGCGAAAACTGGAAAACGCGAATCATGCTCAAAAAGTTCATGCATTATGATCCATATTTAAATTCCACGTCAATAATTTGAGTTGTGAGTCAAAAGAAAGAAGATTAATTTGCGAAACTAGCTGGGTCGACTTGGTTGTTGATGTTTACACTCTTCGAACTGCTCTTGCCCTAGAGCTGTATACAGTTTTTCTGCCTGGTTGTTTATGGGACTGAGCTGATTTCAAATTGAATTTATGAGAAAATTTCGGCATTGAAAATGGTGGGAGGGTTTGTAGATCACGATCGATACACAAGAGGTGAGACGTGTAAACGTACGATCTTACCAATGCAACATTGGGGAACGGTGGATCTCTGTGGTTTCACACACACCTCAATATGTTCAATCGAACTACACTCTACTATGAACGGATTTAGTTAGAAATTACGATGAAGCTAAACGTGGCCTCCGTACGATTTGAACCCGATTGAGCACATATGAGGTTTCATGAAAAAGATATACCGAGCCCTGAATTTACCTGCAGAAGATCTTGCAACTCTTCGGGGTCATCTAGTTGAACTTTGAGCTTAAGCAGGCTAGGTCTTGATGAGACCGATCATCATGAGTATATTTTGGAGTAATGTATTAGTAGGATTAGATATAAAATACTGAATTTCTAACTACATATAGAAATACTCAATAAAGAAATATATTTCAAATACTTATCGAAAGCAATTATTATCTCATAGTGATGGCCTTCCCTGTTCGTTAAATTCTGATATAGAGAAAAAATTAAAGTAGTTCTGAAGAATATGGATTTGTTGCGAAAACTAGGCGATGCAAATCATGCTCAAAAAATTCATGCATTATGATCCATATTCAAATTCCACGTCAGTAATTTGAGTTGTGAGTCAAAAGAAAGAACATTAATTTGCGAAACTAGCTGGGTCGACTTGGTTGTTGATGTTTACACTCTTCGAACTGCTCTTGCCCTAGAGCTGTATACAGTTTTCTGCCTGGTTGTTGATGGGACTGAGCTGATTTCAAAGTGAATTTATGAGAATTTGAAAATGGTAGGCAATCGGCATTGAAAATCAGTGGGGAGGGTTTGTAGATCTTACGATCGATACACAAGAGGTGTTAGACGTGTAAATGTACGATTTTACCAATGCAAAATCGCAAAACTTTTCTTTTCAACGGTGGATCTCTGATGGTTTCCACACACTGCCTCAATATGTTCAATCACAACTCTCACAAGTCTCTACTATGTAAACGAGATTTAGTGGTGGGAAATTACCTTGATGAAGCCAGAATATATGTTATGACGTGGCCTCCGTAGAATCCTGATTTGAACCCGATTGAGCACATATGAGATTTCATGAAAAAGATACACCGAGACCTGAATTTACCTGCAGAAGATCTTGCAACTCTTCGGGGTCATCTAGTTGAACTTTGAGCTTGAACAGGCCAGGTCTTGATGAGACCGATCATCATGAGTATATTTTGGAGTAATGTATAAGTAGGATTAAATATAAAATAGTGAATTTCATATAACATAGAGAAAGACTTAATAAAGAAAGATATCGCAAATTTATATCGTAAGCAATTACTGTCTCATACTGATGGTCTACTCTGTTCGTTAAATTTTGATAGAGATTGATTGATAGAGATTTTCTGAAGAGAATGGATTTGTTGCGGATACTGGGCAATGCAAATCATGCTCAAAAATTCATGCATTATGATCCATATTCAAATTCCACGTCAATAATTTGAGTTGTGAGTCAAAAGAAAGAACATTAATTTGCGAAACTAGCTGGGTCGACTTGGTTGTTGATGTTCACACTCTTCGAACTGCTCTTGCCTTAGAGCTGTATACAGTTTTCTGCCTGGTTGTTTATGGGACTGAGCTGATTTCAAATTGAATTTATGAGAATTTGAAAATGGTAGACAATCGGCATTGAAAATGAGTGGGGGGGTTTAGATCTTACGATCGATACACAAGATGTGTTAGACGTGTAAACGTACAATTTTCCCAATGCAACAACTCAAAACTGTCCCTTTCAACGGTGGATCTCTGATGGTTTCCACAAACTGCCTCAATATGTTCAATCACAACTCTCACAAGTCTCTACTATGTAAACGAGATTTAGTGGTGGGAAATTACCTTGATGAGGCCAGCATGTTACGACGTGGCCTCGATAGAATCCTGATTTGAACCCGATTGAGTACATATGAGATTTCATGAAAAAGATACACCGAACCCTGAATTTACCTGCAGAAGATCTTGCAACTCTTCGGGGTCATCTAGTTGAACTTTGAGCTTAAGCAGGCCAGGTCTTGATGAGACCGATCATCATGAGTATATTTTGGAGTAATGTATTAATAGGATTAGATATAAAATAGTGAATTTCAAATAACATAGAGAAATAATTAATGAAGAAAGATATCGAAAATTTATATCTTAAGCAATTATTGTCTCATACTGATGGTCTTCTCTGTTCGTTAAATTCTGATATAGAGAAAAAATGAAATGAATTCTGAAGGATATGTTTGTTGTGAAAACTGGCAATGCAGATCATGCTGAAAAGTTCATGCATTATGATCCATATTCAAATTCCACGTCAATAATTTGAGTCCTAAGTCAAAAGAAGGAACATTAATATGCAAAACTAGCAAAACTTGGTTGTTGATGTTCACACCCTTCGAACTGCTCTTGCCCTAGAGATGTATATCGTTGTTTATGGGAGTGAGTTGATTCCAAATTGTATTTATCAAGATTTGAAATTAAAGAAAATCAGCTTCGAAAATGAGTTAGGATAAGTATCACTCTCTTCTGGAACTTTTCCCAATCCATCAAGAGTCCACCTGTTTTGAGATTGAAATTTTGGAACCTGATCTGCTCGCTTGGTGTTTTGCGTATTTTTTAATCCTAACAGAACAATAGTGGCTTTGATTTCTGTACAAAAATGTACCATCCTGTAACACAATATTAGTTAACATAGCTAGCACCTCTTCGATGTTTTATTAATTGTTTCACGATAAAGTTTGCCTTTTATTACAATAAAAATTGCGATTAATATTGAAATTTTCAAACATTTTTCCTATAGAACTCTGCCTCAATTATATTGTGATTGATGGTAATTAAGACAACCGTTTATCTAATTATAGTAAATAACCTTGAAAATATCACTTCAACAATGACTTGAATCTATATTACGTGACAGTTAAAATTATCGCTATTTTATATAACAGAATGAAGTAAATAGATAAGGCATTGTTGTGAATATATTAGTTTATACTAAGAATTTACAGTGTGTTCCAACGAACCTCTCTATCTGGAGAACAACTGATTTTGGCGGAAAAACTGATATACGTCAATTTTTTATTGGTGGGGGACCAGTTTCTCAGTTGGTTCAGACTATGTAAATTCATCCGTGGGTCGTGTGATATATTTTTGGAAAGGTCAATTGCATCTCTGTTCAAACAAAGCATCTTTATGAACATTCAACATCACACAGAAAGTCCAAATACAACGAAAGTTTGTATTCCAACGAAAATTTGCTATCCCTATCCGTCAAGAAAGACTGATCATAGCGGAAAGAGTTGAGACACGTCAATTTTTGATTGGAGAGGGACCAATTTCTGAATTGGTTCGGAGAATGTAAAATCAATCTCTTACCCTTTGCAGCACCTGATTATAGGGTAAGTGTGTTGAGTGGTATATCTTTGAAAATGTCTTTATTCTCTAATCAAAAATAGAATCTTTATAATTATTCAATATCATACAGAAAGTTCAGCCATAACGAAAGTTGCATTTCAACGAAAATTTGACAATTCCAAAAAGCAATTTAAATGCTCAAAATCACCTACATCTACCTCAAAACAAAAACACAAACGATTCTTGGATTCTCTCGTTTGTCTATCAAGCGACATCATTACCAGATGGTTATGATGAAAACAATTGTGCATTTCCTACAAAACATTGATATTTATGGTTGCCTCTGTGGTCCCCTTTTACACGACAGGTCGCTGGTTCGATTCCGGCTAAGGCCTGTTGTGTTTGACCTTTGATTGATTAGAAATAAATTACTCTAATTGAAAAATGTCGCATTTGACAAATCCATGGCCTCTGAAGTCGAGAAAGGACGGTCTTGGAATAGAATGCCCGTGTCCCTCCTTCCTCAAAAAATATATTTATTATTACATTTCCTTGAGAATTAAAAACTTCAGAAGCAGAGGATCAGAATTGTATCATTGATTGGATGTCGGATCAGGTGATTTTCAGCATTGTCAAATTTTCGTTGAAGGTAGACGGTTGATTTTACGTGCTCTAACCTAACTCAGAAATTGGTCCCACTCCAATAAAAATACGAAGCGTCTCAACTTTTTCCTTTACAATCAGTCTTTCTTGACATAGAGGAGGTGGGAATACAAAGTTTCGTTGTGTTTGGACTTTCTGTGTGATATTAATTGTTCATGAAGATACTATTTTTGATTAGAGAATGGAACTACCTTTCTATATATGACACTCGACCCACTTTCTTATATTGAGTTTTGACTCAGGTGCTATGGATCCCTTCAATCAAAATTATCGTGTCTCAGCTTTTTATTCCGAAATCAGTCCATCTGGAGATGAAGGGGATAGCAAATTCTTGTGGGAACACACTGTATATTACTTAACGATAAGTAAAAAATCATAATTTTCTGTCCAATGGCAAATAGTTTTTCAATGATTAAATAAAACTTTTTTGTTTTCAATGGAGCAAATCTTACTTCTTTCAAGTCTCTTAATTTTCATTGAAAACCTACTTTGAATCTTCAATTCTTTAGGATATTCTTGGTAGAAAAAAGGAGATTCAAGTTTATAAATATTATAGTTTTCATCAGAAAATAGTTGCACCATTTTGATAGATCATGCTCCAAGAGGCGATCCAATATTAGTCTTCACTTTGAAATTATTTAGACAAAGTATGCAGAATATATAATCAATGAAAATGAATTGCAAACTGAACAAGTTTTGATTGCAGAACTGGAAATTTCAAACAAGTTTTTACGAGAGAGTCGCCTATGTCCTAATCCTTCGAAAATTAAGGTATCTTGTTTTCATCAGAATAATCATCAAAATAAAGAGTAGACCTTTGAGGGTATAAGATTCACTGAATAGTAATTTCTATCATAAATATTCTTACCGTCGAATCACATATCAATAAACTGAGGAGAGATGAGAGATTGAAATCTCCGGAACCGATTTCCTCATACAAAATCTTAGCATGAAGGATCCTGGTTTTGGTGTATCTTAAATCGTTTTAGAACACGTCATGGGCGTTGTAATAGCATGTTTCTCAAGGGGAATTCTGAAGATAGTCGAAATTGCGAGTGTAGTGAGACTGAGGAAACTATAAATCATTCAGTATTGGACTGTCCTATATTTTGATATCTAGATGGTATCAGATATTTTACTTGTTTGAAGTGAAAAATTAAAATCTATTTAGTGTTGCTGATACGATTTTACACTGCTGCCTTTCTTTTAATTTCTAAGATTTCAGCCATCCCATCCAACCCTGAATTAAATATACTTTCGTGTATACTTCTAGTGCCAGGCTAATAATTCCAAAAGCACAAGATGCGTAGCTTGCCTTTTAAATTTTGCACCTGACCAAAAAAAAACAGTAGCTTAAGGAAAAAAATAGCTTTTATGTTTTTCAAAGTATTCTTCATGAAGATCGATATAATTTTGCATGCGCTTAAACCAACTTTCGAAACACTTTAGCCACTCCGAATGAGATACCTCCAAAACATTTTTCATTGCCTTCTTTTATGTTTCTCAACGATCGGTTGTCCACTAATGGTCAAGATATAGCAAACTTGTTTGCTGATCACTTTTCCTCTGTGTTCAGAGATCAGATTCCTTATGTTTGCCCTCATTTTGGAATCACGATAATTCTCTCAATTTAAGTTACATAGTGATTGGCGAAAATATCTTATGGAAAAACTGAAAGAATTGCCCGATAAAATTAGTTCTGGACCTAACGGAATCCCTCCAATTTTGCCTAAAAAATGCTCCGAATCACTCTGTGAACCAATATGTACTTTATTTAATCTATCATGAGATAAAGGTGTGTTGCCAGAAGGTTGGAAAACTTGTTTCATAACTCCTATCCATAAGAGTGGTGATGCAGCAAATGTAATAAACTATCGCCCAATTAGTATTCTGAATACGCTGCCAAAAATTCTGGTATTATATTGGACACCCTGTCTCACTTTATGTATCTTTTGATAAGCGAGAAGCAGCATGGTTTTATGGGAAAACGATCCACCATCTCAAATTTGTTTTAGTACATTCAAGATATTTATAGTGCTTTTGGTCAAGGGTTAGGTAGATGGTGCTTATACTGACATTCGTAAAGCTTTCGATCAAACCAATCACCTTATCTTAGATAAAGTTCTCCAATCAGCAGGCTTTCTTGGCAATCTTTTGAAGTGGATGAAGGGCTACTATAGTGGTAGAAAACAAATAGTACGAATCAAAAATTACGAGTCATATGCTATAAACGTAACCTCTGGCATTCCACAAGGCAGTCAACTTGGGCCTTTTCTCTTCAATCTCTATATTGATAAGGTTATTTCCGCAGTGAGATAATCCAAGGTATATATATATATATATATATATATATATATATATATATATATATATATATATATATATATATATATATATATATATTATTTTTACTGACGATTTGAAAATCTATGAAACTGTAACTAGTGTTTCTGATTGCTTGGAGCTTCAGCATGATATTGATGAAGTACACAGATGGTTTTCGGATAATTTACTTAGTGTTAATCTTTCAAAATGTGAATGTATTTGTTTTTATACACTCCCGCAAAATTTGTGTCACCCTACTTTTACGACTATACTATATAAACTTTTAGGTTAGTCATTCAAGAGTCTTTTGGTAACTTTCAGAAGTGTAAAATAAGAAGATATCATTCAAAAGAGATGAGTTTATGATGGAAAATATCAACAATTTTCGAGTTAATGAAAAATTAAAAAATTCTACCATCTTCAAACATTCGCGAAGAGACCAATCAACTAGCATCGAATGGTTACTAATCATTCTCAAAATCGAGTGTTTCCTCCCCGGGCCCTAATTACTGTCAGTATACATCTCGGAAGCCCCTCAAACAAATTTTGGATGTACTCTCGAGTTCCAAATTTCAGGAAGCAGATTTTCTAATTATTGGAGTGTTCTACAAGGCATCCTACGTTGCTGAATTTGCCACCCCATGTTGTCCCAAACATGCTCTATGGGATTCAAGTCGGCATTTCTGGCTGGCCATCTTGAAATATCAATTTCGGCATTTTGAAAAAAAATCTGTAACTACTCTAGCGGCATGAGGCCGAGTATTGTCATGCATATAAATAAGGTTTTCGCAATCAATGGGCCAAAGGGTTCAACATGGGGTTCAAGGATATCTGCGATGTATCTGGCCGCTGTCATTCTTCTATTATTCACTAGGACTAACTCAGTTCGACCATGGAAAGAAATGACTCCCCACACCATTACTGAGCTCCCTCCGAAGTTTTCGGTTTGCCGGATATTGCATTGCTGATACCGTCCCCCACGTCATCTGTATCCAGGCATGCGTCTATCATTTGATACTAGACAGAACCTGGACTAGTCGGAAAAGAGAACATTCGACCATTCTGGAACACCCCAATTTAGATGTTCCCTCGCAAACTGAAGTCTTGCAACTCGATGCTCTCTGGTGAGACGCGGGCCGGTAGAAGCCACCTTTGGTCTGATATCGTCTTCTCTGAACCTGTTCCCAACAGTTTGCAATGAAATGTGTACATTTCTGGAAAGTGCAAGTTCATTTTATACCATTCTAGCCGGACAGTGCCGAACTCTTAGTGCAGTTAAACGAAGTCAACGATCATCAACTGGTGTTGTTATCCCATTTCTTCCCTGTTCGGCGCTTCTTCCATATTCCCCTGTTTCATGGTACCGATTAATTGCTCTTGTAATAGTTTTTTGGTTAACATTCAACAAGTTAGCCACGTAACGTTGGCTTCGCCCCTCCTCTTGAAGTGTTACAATTCTTACCACTTCATGATCACTCAAATAGCGTCCAGGACGTTTAGCAGCCATTACAATAATTTCAAGGATTCGAAATTAACAAGAGACACAGAAAGCTTGCATCAATTTAGCGTGAAAACTGAAGGGGAATTGAATGAACACCGATAGTCAAATAAACTCATTCTTGTTTCAGACGTGTTTGAGATCATATGGAAACAAATGTTACTACACAGATAAGATTTTTTTTCCCTCATTTGTCCAAAAACATATGTTGACAAAGAAACTGCGATCGAGCTGCTTAATCGATTGTGGAATTCGGAATACCAGGTGATGCGACAATTTTTGTGGTGTGTGTATTATCATTAATTTATACTGGTTGTTTCTAAAAATGATATGTTCCGTTAAATAAACAAATATGGATGTTCAAATATTCCAGTGAATGCGCTGATGTGGGTAAGCTTGCATTGTTATGATGCAGAATAATTTCAGTTCTTCGAATTGATTTCTCGATCATTTTTTGTTGGGTTTGGCTTGTCTTGAAAGAGTCAAACTGTCAATTGTCGTTTAGTTTCGTCTTTGCACCAAACGACACTAGTCTCTTTTGAGTAATTGTTGTTTAACGTGAAAAAATCTTTTTGACAGCCAAATGTTCATGCGATATTGAATGTAAGCTCGTGGAACTAATGTTGAGGGTTGTCTCAATCTTAGGGTAAGTGACCATCGCACATCATTTCGCGCACTGCATCGATGGTTTTTGGCTAAATAACTGATTTTGGACAACCTTCACGAAGTTCTTCACTGAGTGAAGCAAGAACTTAATAGAATTCCTCATACAAGCGTTTCACAGTGGTCGAGTGTGAAGCTTCATCACTAAAGCCGAACGAAAGGTTCACGTGTTAATTCCATTTTTTGTTCAAGTTGAATTTTTCAAATGACTATCAACAAACCAAAACTCACTCGTACGTCAAAGTGTTGAATGTACGTTCAGGTTAAAACTCATGAAACGCTCTGAGTTGCTCCTATCATCATTATTGACATGAACTCAAGCATACAGGCTCTAAGCGGTCATGGTTCGTTTTAGTATGTTCCAAGAAATCATATTGAATTAAATACATAACCAACACACTTTCAGTAGGAAATGAATGGTTAGGAACAGGAAATAATCCGACATTTTGGCATGTTTTTATGAAGAAATTCGATTAATATCATAATCTGGAAATTTCAATAGTTTAAAAGTAGTAAATATGTTCAATTGTTGTAAGAAATACATTTAGGAACACTTTAAATGCTCGATTATTATCCAATTTACAGATAGGTAATTACCAGATGAGGAATAACCCGGATATTGAAAATTGACTTAATATATTTTGAGGGAATAACATGGATGCAATGTTCAACTCAGCTTCGTGATTTCCTGATCGTGTTAATATCCTTAGAATGACTTCGCGATTTTATGAAGATCTCAACCACAACCTTCAACTGCCATTTCATGGTTGAATATATTCGCAAAGTGTGTAAGAATTATTTGCGCAAAACTAATGTTCCACTTAACAAAAGAATTTATAAGTCATCGTGCTGGGTTTTCAATTCTCTTATTCACTTTGAATTTTTGTTTATTTTTTCGGAATAACTCAATCGATTGAAATTCATATATTTCGTGAATAATTCGAAAAAATCACATATTTGGATAACATATACACGAGGGCTATTCAAAAATGCTCAGAAAAAAATTTGGGATACTTTTTTCTTCATTTCGTAATAAAATTGAATTTTACTCGTTAAGCACAGAGAAAAATTAGCAATTAGACTCTAATTCAATAATTGTCACTGAAATCTTAGATATGTAATTACATATTATGATTATATATAAACAATATCAATAAATGCTTCTTTCTATATATATATATATATATATATATATATATATTGATATATATATATATATATATATATTATAGGGTTTTACCCCGACGAGTTGCCTATATATATGCAATCAAACTGATTTCATGAAAAATATAAATCCACCTCCCGGTAATTAATACCATTGCCAGGAAGAATTATTCAAACATCCGTAGCCCCCAATTAGAGCCACAAATATAGATGCAACCAATCAGGATGCACGAGCCCCAAGAGCCAACGTGCAACCAAGCAGACGAGTAACGAAGTGGCAGACTGCAGTTTCGCCCTTATTAGGACCTCATCAGTGTCGCATATCGTTTCTCAGCATCCTATCAAGCTACATCGGGGTACTCTATCGATTCCAGAAGGACGCACCTCGTACATACGTATGAGAGTCACTCTCTATGGACCGACACCGCGAATCCGCTACCGGACTTCGAGAAAGATACGAACAATAACAAACAGATGTGGAAACCCTCTTGTCAGGAGGGATTATTCATTGATCTACGGATTTTGAATAATTCTTCTTATCTCAAGTTTACATTTGTAGACTCCTCGCGAAGTTCCCATCAAATATTTACCGACGGGAGGTTTAATCTCGGAAACAGAGGCTAAGAGCACTATTCCAGCGGGATTATTTCGCTCGTTTTCTACCGTTGATGTGATTCACGGAACGGCGAAAGATGTCTCTCAAATGTTTGGAATTTTTAACGTTTCCACATCTGTTTGTTATTGTTCGTATCTTTCTCGAAGGTAGCGGGTTCGCCGTTTCGGTCCATAGAGGGCGACTCTCATACGTATGTACGAGGTGCGTCCTTTCTGGAATCGATAGGGTACCCTGATGTAGCTTGATAGGATGCTGAGAAGCGATATGCGACAATGATGAGCTCCTAATAAGGGCGAAACTGCAGTCTGCCGCTATATATATATATATATATATATATATATATATATATATATATATATATATATATATATATATATATATATATATATATATATATATATATATATATATATATATATATATATATATATATATATATATATATATATATATATATATATATATATATATATATATATATATATATATATATATATATATACAGTCAATAAGATCTTGGTGAAATAGATGAGGTAGAGGTCGTCTATGTTAGGTTAGGTTAGGTTAGTTCATCAAATATTTACCGACGGGAGGTTTAATCTCGGAAACAGAGGCTAAGAGCACTATTCCAGCGGGATTATTTCGCTCGTTTTCTACCGTTGATGTGATTCACGGAACGGCGAAAGATGTCTCTCAAATGTTTGGAATTTTTAACGTTTCCACATCTGTTTGTTATTGTTCGTATCTTTCTCGAAGGTAGCGGGTTCGCCGTGTCGGTCCATAGAGGGCGACTCTCATACGTATGAACGAGGTGCGTCCTTTCTAGAATCGATAGGGTACCCTGATGTAGCTTGATAGGATGCTGAGAAGCGATATGCGACAATGATGAGCTCCTAATAAGGGCGAAACTGCAGTCTGCCGCTATATATATATATATATATATATATATATATATATATATATATATATATATATATATATATATATATATATATATATATATATATATATATATATATATATATATATATATATATATATATATATATATATATATATATATATATATATATATATATATATATATATATATATATATATATATATATATATATATATATATATATATATATCAATAAGATCTTGGTGAAATAGATGAGGTAGAGGTCGTCTATGTTAGAGTCCCCAATCACTTAGGAGTTCAAATTCCAAAAGTTCTTGTATTTTACTGCTGCATCTATTTCAGCTTCGGAACTCCCCAGCTCGGATTCATCTAAATTTCAGGGCTTCAGGTATAAACTATATCCCAACCTCTGAGCTCCACCTTCGACTTTCCATCTACGACTCTCTACCTAGGACCTATATTTTTGATATAGGTCACTACACAGTATTTAAGAAGAAGGTATATCTCATCTCTAATTTTCACTAGAGAACTTCTATATAAATTAATTATTTCAAACACAATCAACGATGATTTTCAAGTTCCACTAATTAGACCTTTGGACTAACAAAGGTCGGCAAAGAAAAGAAAGCAAAAATGAAGATTCTGAAGCGAAGGTGGTAGCACATATCATCTGATAGCCGGATTATGCGCATCAGACTGTTAGCCAGTGGCTTGACAGAGATAGAGGGTTGACTGGAATCAGGTGTTTTTATTCAATTTGTTGTGACGTGATTTAGCACACCATCCCTTCCTCAAGGGAAAAATTTTGATGAAATCAAATTTTTTTTAACTTCAAGCACAACAATTCAATCAGTCACAAAAGAAGAACCTTGAAAATTTGAAAAGATGGAAATATGAGAGGTGAATATCAAACGACAAAAAGATTATGATAGATAAGGAAAGTGAAAATTTAGAAAAAATGGAAGCCGAGATGAGTAAACAGAATTCTTAATTAGAGAATGTCTGAAATAGGAAATGGTAATTTTGTCTTGCCCAGCTGAAATGCAGAACAATACATCAAAGATAGAAGGTAAAAGCATTTTAAGCCTCTTGAGGGGTGAAAGGAAACGAAAAGCATTATTCTATAGAAAAGCTAGACAAGGCAAAATCGAGAGTCACAATCGGCAAATAATCCACACAATATGCGGTTATTCAGTTCCGTGTTCACACTGTAAGAAATTGAACAGAACAAGTTCACCTAATACCTGAAGGAATATGGGACTGTGCAGTGTTGACACGAAAACTCAACAATTTACATGAGAGGATGTCGAAATCGGTAAGAAAAGAACTTGAGATACCAAGACAGGTCTTGTCTCAGGAACGATAAGATAATGAAGAAAAACTGAAACAAGTCTATCTTAGTATGCTCGAGTAGAAATTTACAGTCAAGATCGGTAATAAGAGAGAATTTATTTGAGATACCAAGATAGGTCTTATTTTCAGGAACGTTAAGATAAGGAATGAAACTGAACAAAAAACTCTTTCTTAGCATCCTCAAAATAAAAATTTGAGTCGAAATCGGTAGAAAAAGACCATAGGAAATCAAAATCAAGAGATGGAAACAACAAATTGCTGCCGAATTGAGATTCTTAGAAACGGAAGGTATGATAAGAAATGTAAAAAAACGCTCAATTCCCAACAACCTGTATATTCCGAACAAAGTCAATCCAAGATAAGTGTGTATATATCAATTAAGGTAGCAACGATCAATTTAAAGAAGAGCAGGCATCAACAGAATTTAGAATGAATAAAGAATCATTACAGGTAGATAAATTCATATCAAGATAATTAATAAATCTAAACTTTTATAATTCTGTGAGCACAATCAAGAGATGGTATAAATAGACCACAGGATCACCAGCCTAGCATAGTCAGTGTCACTGGCAGATACAAATAAGATCAATACTTTTGACCTACAAATTGTTCTTCAAGAGATTGAAAATTACGCTCAAATTTGGATTTCTCCTGAACTGCATAATCCAATTTCTCAAAGAAATTGTAATTCGGTTGCCAGTATAGGATCACAAGACTATAGCAAGAAAATGAACCTGTAACTATTATAGTAATTCAAATCTGAGTGAGAAATTAATTGAGTTTTTCAAAAATACTCAACAAACTGGCTACAGATGTGACCGGTGGCATTATCATAGCAGGAGTGAAGCTCCTGGCTTGACATTAAATCGTTACCCCATAATGAAAACAACACACTATCAACTCAAGTTATATCATCAGAGTCACAAACATCAATAATTACAGTATGAAAAGATAATTTGGGCACCATGCAAGCATAAAACTTACAAGAGAAAAAAAATATTTAACTCGAAATAGACATGTAAGGTGAATCTAACATTTATGTACTATTGCTCTGATATTATTTAAGATAAGATAAATGTGAAACTATTTGCTGGGGTAATATTTGAACATGACTCATATAACAGCAACGCGATTACTATACAGCAAAGGAAGATTCAGAATAACTCCATATAAGTACCTACTGTTCCGGCTAAATTTAATCTTTTGTTCTGTTACCCCAAGTTGCAATATTCACAAAATAAATTCCTGTGCACTAGGGAAAGAGGGATAAGGTAAGGTAAAGATAAGGTAGATGTTAAGCACTTTGCTACACCTACTAAAGATAAGATAAGAGATACATAGCAATTTGTACATCAGGTATATAATAGGTTCAACCTACATGAAAATATATGTTAATAAGATAACAGATATTCAAGTTGAAAAATATTGAGGAACGGTAAGAAAACTTAAAAAGATTAAAGATAGAAAAATTTAAGAAAATTTGAAGATACGAAAACTTAAAAGGATTAAAGAAAAGAAACTCAATCTTTTGTTCTGTTACCCCAAGTTGCAATATTCACAAAATAAATTCCTGTGCACTAGGGAAAGAGGGATCAGGTAAGGTAAAGATGAGGTAGATGTTAAGCACTTTGCTACACCTACTAAAGATAAGATAAGAGATACATAGCAATTTGTACATCAGGTATTTAATAGATTCAACCTACATGAAAATATATGTTAATAAGATAACAGATATTCAAGTTGAAAAATATTGAGGAACGGTAAGAAAACTTAAAAGATTAAAGATAAAAAATTTAAGAAAATTTGAAGATGCGAAAACTTAAAAGGATTAAAGAAAAGAAATTTAAGAAAATTGAAGATACGAAAACTTATTGATGACTAGACACTTTCAGTATCACTTTCACTTAAGGATACATTATCAGAAACATCCAACATTACATGAAAATTTCCAAATCGTTCCTATAGAGATCCTTCAACAGATGAACTAGCGGAAAGAGAACATATACACTATACATATACACCATACATACACACTATACATATACACTATACATTTCATAATTTAATTCTTCGCTCTTAAGGTGATTTGGATTTTTGTATTATATTGCTGCATCTATTTCAGCTTCAGTTTTATTGCAGCATCTATTTCAGCTTCAGAACTGCTCAGCTAGGATTCATCTAAATTTCAGGGCTTCAGGTTTAAATTATATCTCAACCTCTTAGCTCCATCTACGACTCTCCACCTACGACTCTCTACCTAGGACCTATATTTTTGATATAAGTCACTACACAGTATTTAAGATAAAGGTATATCTCTAACTTTCACTAGAGAATATATATATATATATATATATATATATATATATATATATATATATATATATATATATATATATATATATATATATATATATATATATATATATATATATATATATTATTTCAAACACAATCAACGATGATTTTCAAGTTCAACTAGTTAGTCCAAAGGTCGGCAAAGAAAAGAAAGCAAAAATGAAGATTCTTAAGCTAAGGTGGTAGCACATATCATCTGATAGCCGGATTATTCGCATCAGACTGTTAACCAGTGGTGTGACAGACATAGAGGGTTGACTGGAATCAGGTGTTTTAATTCAATATGTTGTGACTTGATTTTAGCGCGTTACAATTTCTCCGATAACTTCTTCGTAGATTAGGAGTTCAAAATTGAAAATTACTGCTTTTGGCAACAGGAAAAATCTTAAAGAACTAATCAAAAAGTTTGTATAGTTTTTCAAAAATGAAATTTTTAATATGTTTTTACTACCAACAAATAAATTGGTGCAATTCGTTCGTATATTATGAATTCAAGTATAAAGTGCCGTGGTAAGTTGTTATTTCATTTCAAAAATCAGATAGTTCACAAACTATTCAAAAAAGTAATTATTTGATTGCTGATGTCAATAATAATATGTATGAATATTCAACTCAACCCCAAGAGATCTAGTTTTGAAAAGAACAAACTGGAAATTTTGTTCAAACTGTATAGTAGTAGCATTCTCATTAAATTTAATGAAAATTGTATTGAGTTTGACGGCCGGCAATGGACTAGAATATAGTTTGTAAACATTGAATTATCTAATAATAGAACGGTGTTACGTTACGGTCGCCATGGAATTAATTTTGAATAAATTTATGATACATAAATTCTTGATCTTCAAATTCTGCATACACGATGAATAATTTTATATTTGTTGAATAACGAACGTTCCTTTATTTTTATATATTTACTTTTTCTGGGAAGAAAAATATAAGGAATACTGAAGTTTCTTCAAAATATTTGTGTTCATTGTTATAACAAATCATTGCATATGGTTTGAGGTTCAGAATTTCATTCTTTTCTGATTCTTTCGAACGAGTAACAATGTCCTCTTTCCGAATCTTTAGTAGTAAGTTAAATGTTCACTCAGGAGCATCATGATTCTGTCATTTTTGATGAACGGTTAGCAAACGCAGTAACTTCGTCGAAAGAACTTGACAAATATTATCGAAAGGAAGAATCCCCTTCTTTCTGTTATCGTTAATTACGGAGGAAGTATAATTAAAATCACCAACAGTCTTCAACTAAACGTTAAACCAAAAAAAAAGAGGGATGTCTTTAAGGTTTTGCGTGCTAGAACATGGAAAACACGATTGATTAACTATTAGTACTAAAAATGGTTATTTATGATTGGTTAATAGAAATCCTTAGCGATAACGGCAGCTGCATCAAAAATAGTGATCACTTAACAAATGTGGATGCTTGCGTAAGAAAAAGATTGACATGCAACATACCGAGAAGTTGAGTCATCATTGCGGATTTTAATGACCAGTATACGAGAAATTTTGCACGAAGAATTGCATGTGAAGAATTAGTTTCCTGTTGGATACCGCATCTGTTGACCAAAGAATAGAAAACTGCAAGGGTAAATTGGCGTCGAAAAACTCTGAACCGCTTTAACGTTAGAATCTTGGATTTAATCATATTGGTACAAAACAGCGATTTTTCAAAACTCCGAATATGAAATGAGGTATTTTTGAACCGTTCCACTCATTCGTCACGTGATTGTCTACGTGTTCTGATTGGAATCACTTCATATGTTCAATATCGATTCAGAATATTAAGGTAGAAGTTGATTCTACAATTTTCCATAGTAAATTTAAGAAGAAACCCACTTTCCTCTCAATTTTATAGATCTCCAGATTTTTCTGAAGCCATGAATGACTATTTCATGCCTGCTCCTAATTAATAAATCGCGTATAAACATTTCTTTTTTGGTATAACCTTGATTCCAAGTAATATAATCACTAACAATTTTCTTTTTAGGCTCAAGATTATTTTTTCCTTCATCCCTCTTGTTGTTCTGAGAAACTTGACTCGTCTGAACGACTGGAATTAGGCACATGACCACACAATTCCGACTGATCTATTATCATTTGACTTTGCTAAGGCTTACGACATAGGAATAAGTAAAATGTTGCTCTATGAAGATATGGAAGGCATAGGTGGTAACTTTCGTGTGTGGATTGGCGATTATTTGTCATGTAGAACTTTTTCTATGAGAGACCTGTTTCAAGTGGAGTTCTACAAGTGTCTATTTTGTGGCCGATCATTTTCAATATTTTCATAAGCGATCTTTCCTTTCATATTCAATGTCGCAAATCGTATTATGCAGATGATTTAACGAATCGATGCTGTACTCTCTGAAGTTGGAAAAATGCATTGCATTACATATAGGTCCTAATAACTCATTTGCCCAATACTACATCGACGGGCGTCTGCTCAGCGTTGTTTCGCCTCACGTGGATTTAGGCATGACTATCACGTCAGACTTGACTGGTCTGAGCACATATTAGTATCTGTAAATATACTAATTCCTTGTTTTACGTTTTCCGCTAATATTTCACTTATCTTTCCTTACCCGGTTCCATAACTCATTATAAGCCAAGTGTTCATCTGATTCTGGACTTTGCGGGTGCTGTTTGGTGTTCGATCTGTTTCCGTGAGCAGAACTAGATTGTGTTCAACGCCGCGTGGTGTGTCATTCCTTCGGGAATATAAGACCTTCGGATTCCGGCTGGCCTTTCTTTTTTTAGTGGCGCCTGGGAGCAGATTTGTACCTCTTTTAACCAATGACCAAGCACGACTTCGGCAATCTCAGATCAATGTTTCTTCTGAATTTGAATACTCGTCGACGTGGCCGCCCTAGAGATGAAAAGGGAGAAATTCTCCACGAGGCAGAGACAACATTTCATTGTTAATCGAATTTTGGGGTGTGGAATAACTTCGCAAGTGAAATAGTAAATTGCAACGCGGTTGAATAGGCATTTATTCCTTCTTAAACAGAATCATTTGAATCTATTATATTGCTTATTGTTAGTGAGACGACCCAAAACCGGAGTCAATTTTTTTTTGTTTATTTGCTAAAATTATCCATATGTCTCTTGATTTCTAATTAAATTGAATTTTATTATCAATTGTGGATACTGTATTGTGTAGATCTACCTACATACCATTTCATATAGTACATCTGAATTCAAAGTTACAGTGAAAAGACGGTCATTTGACAGAATTATTCAATAATTTCATTTTAAAATATCACTGAAGTGAAATATTACGTATTTTTAAAAGAGCTGGAAATCATCCAAAAGCGTTAAAATTTGTCTAAGGAATGCAGATAAGTTTAGATAAGAAATCAACCGCAAACGACATTGGATGTTATTCCCGATAGTTATTAAACACTCTTTCATAGCCACGATCGCTGACACCATCAGGTATTTTCTCGGACAGCAATCCCCGCGTCGCGAGGAAGTAACGCGTTTCGAAAATGCCTTATGTAACAGGTATTTAAGTACCAAGGATAGAAGGGAGTGTAGGGTGTTCTGGAAACGCAGACATAACAGCTGCGATTGCGACGTTAGGGTTATTCAGGTTCGAATATCAATGAATTTACTCATTCTAGTGAATCTGAATCAAAATTGAAGTTATTTAATCGTACGTGACGTGAGTTCAAAAAAATGGAAGACGCAGACTGTTCCTCTCCGAGAAGCCCGACAGGGAAAGAAGAATTACAAATCCGTTGTATCCCATAGGTGAGTAGTTTCTAATTTTCACGTATTCTCTGGAAGTATTCTGCTACGTAATTTCTTACATTGAGGGCGAGTTAAAATAATCACTTCTCAAATTACAAATTTTTTTATACAATTTCACTTGGCGAATGATCTATTTGAACTGAACTGAAATTATCTAAAATTCATTTTCGTATACTGAACTATAACATTCGTTTTCATAGCTTGGCAAAATTTGGAATGTACTAAAATTATTTCATATTGATTTCCACAGTTGTTCTCCTAACTTGACGACTTATTTGAAGTGTACTCAAATTATTCAATATTGATTATAACTTTTGTTTTCCTAATCTGCAACATTGTTGAAACGCAGTGATATTATTAAATATTGATTCCAATAACATGGTCACGATTTGAAATGTAATGAAGTTTAATATTGATTCGGAACTTTACTTTCACAACTCAGAAAATTGAACTGATTGAAACGTTACAAAACTATATTGTATCAATTCGAATGTTTTGTTTTATAATTTGATGAATGATACATTTGAATGTGAGAAACATTTGATATTGATTCTTATCTTTGCATCTATAAATGGGCCAATTCGAATGTCGTAATCCATTTATTCTGTTTTTGTATTTATGTCATTCTTATAACGTTACTGCAGGTTTACTTGAACTGTAACAAAGATATTAATAATTATTCATTGGCATCTATGGGGAAGGCTGTTACTCTCAAAATACTGATTTGATGTCCGATACTCCTAAGCTCAAGGGAATTTTCCCTACATTTAGGTGTAATAATCGCTTTTGAGTTATAACCTGCCTCATTAGTATGAAGAAATTGGTTTAGGGCTTGTTTGTTTAGTCAGTATGAAGGTTTCGAAGAAAGTCTGAATAGGTGACATGTATGTGATGTTTGTGGTTCATACAAGTTTATGATCAGATGGCATAATTTCCTGGTTTGCAAATCCGCGAATATGGAAATAGAGTATGTCTCGGAGTCAGTGAAATAATAAGGCCTGTTTGCGTTCAATTGGGCAAAAAGACCACGTACGGTTTTTGCGGGCTTACATCTAGTCCCATAAAACATATTAATACTATACAAATCATTGAATTCGACTAAAAATACTCGAGCCCAATAAACCTTGCAAATTGTCAGCTTGGTACGTGTTCCTCGGAATTTTAAAATCAAATCTCTAAGCTCGAAGTACCAATGCAATGATCCATTCATAATACTCCATATTATATTACTAAGACCCTTAGAGAGGGTCAGCTTCCATTTATAATATGAGTGAAGCCGATTAGGTCTGTCTATAATAATCTTATATCTCAACTTTCACACCAAATATGGGTGAGGGCCGATTAGGCCTGCTTCTAAATGGTCTGATATTACATTAAATTTATTCAAAGACGCCAAAGAATTTAATACGAATGTTACCGAATCTGTTTTTGATTTTCCTTACGTATGGTTTAAGCGTCGAAGAATTTGTCGTATCACATCAAACCTCACATAAAGAACTTAAAAAGGTTACTACAAAAACACAACACAACCGAAGGTCCTATTTCATGAAAAATAAATTCGAGGCAAGCTTACGTACTAGACGATCACATGGCTTTTCATTTGATCAATCTCATTCGATCTCAGGTGTATAATTAATATGGGGAAGAACATATTGCAAATAACATAAAAGCGATTTATTTTGCATCGTTTCTTATAGACCTGGGTTAGGGTGGTTTCATAAGGCTACCATAGGGCTTCGCTTCAGTCTTGAATTATTTTGTAATAATAATCATAATATCAAATATGAAAAAGAAATAAATTACAAACTGTAACTGTGCAGATACACACTGTCTTTCAGTTCTTTTACTTTATTCAAAATAGTCTCCTTTAGCTTCGATACAGTTTTTTACACGATTAAATAGCATTTCTTATGAGTGTTTGAGCTTAGAGAATGTTGGTACACACCTTCTGGATGGCCGGAATGTCAGAAAAACGCATTCCTTTCCTTTCATTGGCAAATGAAGTTTCCCGAACGAATAAAAGTCGCATGGAGCTAGGTCCGGCGAACATGTGGAATGGTTGACCGATAAAATTTGATTTTCGGTGAAAAGATCGGTAGTTAGCGTTGATCGGTTGGTGCATTATCGTACAAAAAATGCCAGCTAACCTGGTCTAACCTCACGATATTCCGGCAGAATGCGACGAATACGATGCAACAAACACCAAGATAATAAACCGCAGTAACCGTTTGGCTCTGTGGAACGAATTCACGATGAACAATATCCTTCGAATCGTAAAAACAAAAGAGCATAGTCCTCACTTTTTACTCCTCAAATCGAGATTTTTTGGTATCTGACTCGTTTTCTGACCTCCATTCGGCACTTTATCGTTTCGTTTCAGGGTCGTATTTGAAACTCCACGTTTCTTCATCACTCACAAGGCTCAAAAGGAAGTTTTCGTCCTTCTTTGCTTCTTTAACGATGTCATTGTTGGATTCGAACCAAATGTCATAAAATTTTAACTGGAGTCTGGAAAAGATGTACCTTTCAAACGCCACTAGTCACATACAGAAGCGTCCCTATAGGGGAAGTCCTGTTCATTTTGAGATAGAGTGAGTATGTTCAGAACACAATGGCTTATAAAAATCCTTTGGCATTGATGAAATGAGGGATCCAACACAAAACAATGAAAACTAAACTACAAGAGTGCAAGTAATTCTAAAAGAACTTAACGCCAAAAACAACATGTCCGCTATTATATCTCTAGCTGTTCCTGTGATCCAGTACAGCTTTGGCATCATCAAATGGATACAAGCCAGGAACTTTGACTTTGAAGCAACTCAACATGCAATGTGCACTACATCCTAGAGCCGACATAGACCATATGCACCTAGAAATAATTGAGAGGGAAGATTATGAAGAAGAAAGGTTTCACATCATTTCGCAAACGAACCTGTCTGTAAAATTGAACGTTTACTATTGTTCTTCTCGGAACGACTACATATGGAGTAAATATTTTTTATTTCACCTTAACACTTGATTTGGATGAAAAAACTTTTTTAAAATTAATTTCTAAAACGAGTTTTGCCAACTATCGTAACCTTGCAAAACTGATTAACTCGATTTTATGAGTTCGAATATTTAGATTTTGCATAAGTTTATTAGTCATAAGAAACAAGATTTAGACCAATCTTTCACGAAATTATAATGTTTCTTCCACAGGTGAGGTAAAGGTCATACAAGGTGATAACGCCGAAAATTCTATAAGAAAATGATCATGATATGCATACAAAGTAACGACTGATCTGTACTAGGATATTTCTTATTTCTACATGTGACCCTTAAGTTACAGGTAACGATTTTTAGAGACTTCTGAACTATGAGTCTATCGGCGAATGTTACGAGAACCATGGGAAGCTAGACCCACAGATTATTCATCATTGGGCCAGCTAATCATCTGAAAGGGACAACGAAACTCGGGTTCATCATTTCGAACCTGAGTTCAAGCGAGAGTACACCACAATTCAAGAAGTCGAAGGTGTTACTGCCATTCAGGCATATCATGGCTACAGGTTTTGAAACAGGTATTTGAACGAACTTTGTTAGTAGATCATGAAACTTAGGCGTATCCAAAACAGGAGAATACTACGCTACAATTCTAAAGCAGTTAAAATAAATCATTAATGAAAATTGAAGAAAAAAATTGACCTGAGGTATTTTCTTGGCCGATAATGCACCATCTTGCGTTCACCTGGCTTCCAGCGATAAATACCTACTTCCAAAATGCGGCGAGGAAGTAAAAGAGATGAATACTTTTCTTTGGCACAAACTATAGTTACAGAGCCATCTTTGCTATAATTTCCAGACTAAAATGACGTAACACGGAAGATTGTTGCTTTTCATTCACATTTAATTCTGATCAAATATTTAGATTAAAAATGTAGGACAGTGACTGAAGTCCAATTCGCATTACTTTTGACGTCAAATGCAATGCGCGGTGTTTTCTAGCAGTAAATATTTCGTCAAATAATTGTTGACTTTACATATTTGGAATCAAAATACATGTTTTCGATTTGGGTTTATTTTTTCCGTGTTCTATGAGAAATACTTCACGGTGAACGATAATGATATTCTAATATATTTCCTTATATTCTGTACTATACAGGGAGATTCAATTTTTTGATTTTGACTGGCATGCTTGTAGAATTAGAATTTTGCTGTTGGATTCTTGATTTCATCCAAGAAAATGAAAATTTTCGGAATAATATACTCATACATACATACATACTCGCCCAAGATTAATGAAATTTTATAATTAGCATTTATGGGCACATAAAAAATTAAAAGTGCTCTTCCAACTTTTCAGAATTGAATCTAGTTTGACTCCATGAATCCTTTTTCCTTGGATCAAATTCAATGTTTCAGTTGGTCAAATTGCAGAGAAAAAAGAGCTCGATTTTTCAGAATAACTCATATGCCGAAGTGTCGGAATCAAGAGATCATTTTTCTTTATATGCAATACAGCATGTCCCCCAAGCTCTATGAGATACTTTGAGATGTTGTTCCTGATGAAATTCTAAGATAAATTACTCTTAGAGCATGGTCCGAATCTTTTTGAATTCGGAGAAATTGTTTCAGTTCAATTCAAATGTAAATGGAAATTTACACATACATACTGTACAAGTAAGCCTCATAAAAAGAAGGGTATTCTGTTCTATTCTGTAAGTTTCCATAAACAAGTAGAAAACTTTAAAGACTCTGATGTTACTGTGTCGTTAAAATTATTTCAGTAATAGTTTGAGTGTTCTTTATTCAATACCTATCACAATGAATCCAGAAAAATACAGGAGAATTGAAAAATGATTGAGTTTTATGTTTCTCTTGAATATTCCGATATTCTCAGTATACAATAATGAAACACATACCCTAAGAGAAGTGATTGCTTCAAATAGGTTGCCAAATTGATAATAATAATAGAAACGTAGAGTTGTACTGAAACTTTGTATTGAAGAAGACATATATTTTACAACATTCTTTCAAATATCAATGTTGATAACTTATACATAGTTGTGCATTCTCAAAAATATAAATTGAGGATGAGTAGAATAGTATTTGAAAAATTGACATATATATTAACATAGATACTTTTTCTCACATTCTTCGAAAACATTTGTAGATAAGTCTGATGAAATCCTAATATCATATATATTGTCAGTTCAAATTTTATCGAAAAATGTCATGTACATAGGCAATCCCCGTGTATCGTTATAGCATTGCAATGAGATTTAGGTTCAAGTACTTGAAGAATGATCATAATCTTCTGAAAAAACTCTTCACTCTTCTTTAGGACTGATGTTCAGTTCAAGTATTATATAATGTTGTTGTTGAAATCTTGCAATATTTCGATTGAAATTTCAATTTTTTCTGAAAGAAGACTTTCTTCATTCAAACATGAATGTGAGTAGAGGTCTCAAGTATATAAAGGATAGGGCTAATCCAAAAATTTTTGAATAAATTGCAAGAAAATTATCAACTCTGGCAGAATGCCAGTTACAGGAGCAATCAAATAATTTGAAATTTTATGCAGCAGCTGACGCAACTGTCAAATGAATTCCAGAATAATATGACGGTATTCAGTTTGTTCACTTCAGTTTGTTCTACAAAGTGCTTGAATTTTCAAGATTATTTTTTGAGAAGCCTGAGTTATCGAGTATTTCGAGGATTTCAAATCAGTAACTTTTTATAACAATTATTAGAAATGTCAGAGATGAAGTTTCATGGTAATTTGTTGGAATAAATTCTTTTCATATCATTTTTAGCCTTTTTTCTATTTGTGATTCGGGTGGAAAACTTAAATTCATGTTTCTTATTTGAATCAGGACAGTTGAGTACAGAGGAAAATCAAAAAGATTTGACATCGTCGATTTTGGAATTATTCTTTTCCTTCTCTGTTATTTGTACTACTTATTTCACTTTGGCTGCTAGCAAATAATAAGAGTTATTTTGAATAATTATTAGCGCTGTTGATAATTGAATTTCCATGCCTAATGTGTGATTAAACGATTCGTTTATGAATATAAACACCTCAAAAGTCTAGGAACACTTACCAATATCTTTAAAATATGAATTTAATGATTCGAATTTATAGAAATCTTTCGGTTTTGTAAGGATGTATTGTATATAATGTATTCTCAAGAAAACAAAATAATATTCGACTTCTCCAAAGCACCTATTATAAAAAAAATTTGAAATTTGAAAATGACGAAATTTGGTAAAACACAAAAAAAAATCCTGAACTAATATTTTCGAAACGATATGGAAGCACTTATATTTTTCAGTACCCAGAAGGTCCACCTCTGTTACTAATGACACCTTGGCATCGTCGCGGCATGTTCAATATTAAATTGTCTATTACATTCTGGCCTAAGTCATTCCAAGCCCCCTGAACTGCTAATCGAAGCTCCTGTTCATGATGGAAGACGTTTTGACGCAGGAGATTTCTTTTTAGGGTGTCCCACACATGCTCGATGAGATTCAGATCCGGGGAGCAGGATGGCCACGGTAGAAGATCGATATCATTCTCTTCAAGAATGTTCAAGACAACTCTTGCAATATGAGGAAGGGCATTATCTTGTTGGAAGAGTGGATTTTGACTTATTGTTTGGAGATACGGTACCACTACAGGTAAAACTATCTCATTTGCGTAAGAATTTCCCGTGAGGTTGTTCTGTATGAAAACGAGGTCAGTTCTTCTACCAAGGCGTATACCTCCCCAAAACAGCACTGATCTGCCTCCCTGTCTAACAACTTCTCGAGCATGCTGGAGACGGTTTTGCTTTCCAGGTTCCCTCCATATTCGAATTCTTCCCAAATCAGGATAATAAGTAATTCTAGATTCATCACTGAAGAGAACTGATGCCCACCTCTCTTGATCCCAGTTTACGTGCTCTTGGCACCAAGCTAAACGAGCAGCGCGATTTTCATGGGACAGTAGTGGAACTCTTAAAGGACGTCTGGAGTGGAGTTGACCTTCGTGCAGTCGATTTCTCACAGTTTGGTCGGAAATTTGTACATTATAAACTCGTGATAGCTCTTGAGCTAATTGAGATGCTGTGGTAGTACAATCTCTTCTGGCTTTTAAAACCAAAAATCGGTCTTGGGCGACTGTAGTAATCCTGAAACGACCTGTATGGCGTTCTTCTACGCCACCTGTTTCATTGAAACGCGACCATAAACGGTTTATGACACTTGGGCTACTTCCCAGAACCCTGAATACTTCCCGTTGTGAGATCCCAGCTTGGAGCTTGCCACCGGCTCGTAACATCTCTTGTCTAGTCAAATGTCGTGCCAACTAATTGATTTCAAACGTCGCATCTGCTGCATTTTTAGTTTTTTATAAAAAAAACTGAAATCTGTTGCGGCACTCTACATAATTTGGTGAGAAATTGATGCAGGTGTTCATCAAAAAAAATCATCGATATTGATCGTTCTGGATATGATATATCGATATTCAGAAGTGTTCCCTAGACTTTTTTGAGGTGTTTATATTCGAACCTCTCTAATTCTATCTTATACTAGCTCAATTGGAGAGAAGTTGAGCTTCTGAAATTGAATGTATCTCTTTGAATCGGAAGTAGTGAATAGTGTTACAATTCTTATTGAACTTGAGCCATAACTCGAAGCTGTCCTTCATTACCATAACATTGTATAATGCAATATATCATGGGTTTCAATACAACAGGAAGAGCAATTAAGTATTAATGCCACTGAGTGAGACGTTCAGTATAGAGCGATATGGAAGAGCATTCAGTATATTAGGCTTTCAGTAGATTGGGTATTTAGTATATTAGGTGTTCAGTGTATTAGGCAATTTCAACATGTGAACTAGTAACTAACTAAAATTATATTATACATTACAAGAGTTGCTCAAAATATCCTCCCCAACTTGAATGCATAGCTCACATCTACGAAGAAATGAATGCGGAACAATATGATGAACATTCATATTATAACTTATCGAAAATTGTTGTTTCATGTTCCTCCATGCATACAAGTCTAGCAGGTTGAGATCCAGTGATCGTGGAGACCAAGCAATTGAACATCCTCTACTAATCCATCTATTTGGAAAATATTCATTCAGCCATTCAACAACTTTTCTTCCTTGATTGTGAGGTGCTCCGTCATGTTTATGCATTTATTTATTAACTATACGAGAAGGTCTCTTTACACATAGTAATAACTATAGATGCCCACAATGTCCAGACATCAAATTCTTTTTAATGAAAGCACAGGATATGCAAAAATAATTCAAAGATAGAAATATAGAAATTATACTATGTTAAGCTGTTATAAAGACTGAATTTTTTCAAGAATTCCTTCAAAGACAAAAGCACAAATCGATATTAAGGAAAGAGTTACCATTATTCAAAATTCTTTCCATTGGAGCGTTGATCGCTAAATTAGTACGACGCAGAGGGATCGGAAACATTATATCACTTCTCGTTCTTCTTGGAGGAACATGAAAAGTAACCCTCTCAAGTATCTCGCTGCAATCCAAAAGTCCATTCAAGCATTTAAAGAAAAATATTAAGTCCCCTGTCACCCTTCTATCAGCCAAAGTTTTCAGTTCTAACTCAAATCTCATAAAAGAAGCAAAGAAATTGATCCGTGGAATACACATTTTATACGAGACATACATCAAAAATTTGTTCTGAACTCTTTCGATATTGTACGAATCAGACTGGTAGAAGGGTGACCATATTACAGATCCGTATTCAAGAATAGGTCGACAGAAAGAAAAATGAAGTAGCTTGAGAGTATTGATCTCAGAAGATCAGATCTCAGAGATAGTAGAAATGATTCTTAAAAGTTAACCGATAGTCTAAAAAAATTCCAAGATCTTTAACGCCAGCAGACCTTTCAACGTTGATATCATTGATAGAGTAGTCGAAGATCACAGGATCGCTCTTACGATGAAAAGAAATACATACGAACATACATTCTTATATTGACTGTGAGCATATGATTCGAAAACCACTGTACCACAGAAGCTAGGTCAGCTTGAAGCTGAATAGCATCGGCCAGGGTGGAAACTGATTTGAACAATTTGAGATCATCCGCAAATATCAATACTCTCGAATAACGGACAACACTGTGTTAATGTAAAGCACAAAAAGAATGGGTCCTAAATGACTTCCTTGGGGCACACCAGAGGAAACAGTTATAATGAATGATTTAAAGTTTCCTAATTTCGACAATTTGGGTACGCCCCCTGTAATAACTTTTCAGTTACTTGAGACTACCCATGAAACCCGCACACTCGATAACACAATCCATTATTATGTGGTCCACCCGATCGAAGCCCTTGACTATGTCATTGTAACAACCATAGACCTGGCCACCCTTCTGTAACTCATCATAAATATATTGTACATATAAAATCAGATTAGTCATAAATCCGTGCTGTTGTCCATAAATAATTTGACTAATGGAAAAATTGTCCTTATCTAGAACTATACTCTCAAATATCTTTGGTATTACACTCATTATACTAATTGGTCTATAGTTGGCCACACATTGCGTATCTCCAGATTTGAAGATCGGCATTATGAAACCTGACTTCCACTCATCAGGGAAATTAGATATTGATAAGTTAAATAAACTGCTTATTGGAGCACATAATGACTTCACACATAGCTTCAGAAAAACAGGGCTGAGACCATCAGGTCCTGAAGATTTCCCAGGAGATAAATTAGTAATTTTATTCATAACGTCATCAACGGTTATCGACAACTCACTCAAGATCAGAGTGGTAACATAATTTACGTCGGAAGGAATGAAAGTGGGATGAGCGCTATTGTAAACATTTGAAAAATGTTTGACAAACAAATTTTCAATTTCTTATGAGCAATTTTTTTCTGAACAATCAGCTTTTTGAGCTCAAATGAAAACCAAGGAGGGTATTTTGACGGTTGAATAGTCTTTCTTGGGACATGTTGAGAAATACTATCATCAATTAATTTGTAAAATTTTCGTATTTGATCGGATAAGTTTAAATTCGATAATTCTGGTTCCCAATGAATTTTATGAACATGGTCATTGAGGGCATTAGCATTGCATTTTGCAAAATCAAAATACGGTTCATTGAAGTTCAATCTACAGGTAGGTCTAAAAAATACATCGACATAAAAGACGGGATGCCCATCGTGCATATCAAAAGGCAACAAATGTGATCTGCTTAAGTTACTGAGACAGTTGAATCACTAGTGAATAATAGATCGAGAATAGGTTCGTTAGTATTTTTGATATAATTTTTTTGAACAGATTCAAATACCCAAAAGTATGTTGATAGTACATATAATTGATCTATGAAGCCTGAACTACGTAATAGTTGATATTCATTATGAATAATAAAATAAAACAAGTTACTATGTTTTAACTATAACTAATTTATTGATGTGAAGAATGACGGGTAATTGTTAGTTAGCTAACAATAACCCGGGATAATAATAACCGTTTATCAATCAATATCTTCAGAAAACCATCGTACACGGATAATATCATTCCCATAGATTTATTTCACCCGTATTCTCAAAAAATAGCAGCCTTCAAATCCATGATACACAGAGCGATTTCTTTGCCTTTATCGGACATGGACCGAAAAACAAAATTTAACACCATTATGTTAATAGCAGAGAACAACGGCTTCGATACAAAAACAATAGAGAGTTTAATCGAAAAATACGCAACAATACATTCAACATGATATATCCCCAATTCAAGAGAGAAAAGTCCGAAAAATTTATGTCTCATATTTTGGGAAGACGTCAGAACAGGTTGCTAGAGTTTTGTCTGATAGTAAAAAAGTTCACATTGCATTCAAACCAGTGAGCAAATTGTCAGGCCTGCTTTTCAACACAAAAGATAAAAAAAATAAATTAAAAAAATTAGGAGTATACCAATTAACATGTTCTGAGTGCAATTCCTTTTATATAGGTCAAACAGGACGCTCTTTCAAGGCTAGATACAAAGAATATTTTCGGTCATTTCTACATCAGAAATATGGTTCAGCTTTAGCTGCACATTTTCTGAATGAATGTCATCCTTTTCCAGAACTTCAACAGCTAAAAATTCTTCATTCCTGTGATAAATCTTATAAACTCAATTTCTTTGAATCGATGGACATTTTCAAGGCATCTAGGGTAGAAAGGGTTAAGCTCCTTAACGACCAGGTAGACTTAATTACCTACCAATCACCATTATTCAAGTTACTGTGACCTCTACTAGCATTTTATTGATGGTAATTCCTATATTGTAAATGCGTATTCAGTTTTCATTAGCTTGTTGTTGATAATGGACGTATGTCCAAAACCGGTCCAACCAATGTAATGAATGGGCAAGAAGCTATTACCCCAAACCCCAAACGTTGATGCTGAACCTCTTCTGGCAACGTCCTCGCCTAACTGCATTTGGGTCTGCAAGGCCCATGCATGATCAGGATGGAAATTATTAATATCATTCCAAATGAAAAGAAATCTGAATCTTGAGCACGTTGCTGCAAAATCCAGAGGTAAAATTTCAATGCTCGTCCCTAGCTTTTAATGACTCCACTCCTTGTCGATAATAAAGGTGCAGTTCCTTTCATTTCAAAACTCGCTACATGACACTTCGGGGCATTAGCAATGCGCCAAATACTTAAAGAAGGATTATCTTCAACACAGTTTATTTTGTATGTTAACTTGACGAAGTAATACATATTTTGGCGCAAGTGTTCTCGTTCCTCCGAGTCTTCTGAATACCGAATCAAAAACTGTACTAGCAAGAGGATGTCTTTGAGGAAATTTTCGATGGTATTTTCTATTCTCGTGCGTTTCCATCGCAGAAACCATGAACATACATCATATTTGCATATTCTTCACAACTGAAGAAATAGATTCTCAATTCGTGGAATTCAAGGTTTCAAAATAATAATTATTTAAAGAGATATTCTGACAAGTAACCTCATAAACTCGATAATCATTTTAGTATGGCCACAAGTGTCACTTTCTGTACAACATGATATGTATTTCATTCCATCTATGGTAACGCTAGAAAATTGAGATTTCAGCACCCGTAGAGATAACATTTTTAAAGCTGAATATCTCCGAATTTCAAAAGAGTAGGACCATGCTGTTCTGACTAATTTGTCTCAGAATTACTTCAGAAATCACCTCTCAAAGATTGTCATTCAGCTTGTGGGACACTCTGTATTTGACATAGCTGTACTGAAAGATCGAATTTAGTTAACTATATAATTTCCCATTGATTTGTATAACAGTATCAATATTTAATTAACTCGCATTTATTTTATCTTCAATCAAAGCTGAAAAGAATGAACTATCTCAGTCAGTCAGTGGGTCGAGTGACATATATCTGGAAAGGTCTTTTAATTCTCCATTCATTATGAACATTTAATATCACACAGAAAGTCCAAACCCAACGAAAGTTTGTATTCCAACGAAAATTTGCCACTCCCTCTATGTCAAAAAGACCGATTGTAGCAAAAAAAAACTGACACTTCAATTTTTCATTGCAGGGGGACCTATTTCTGAATTGGTTCGGAGCATGTGAAATCTCAATTGTCTATTCAAAAATGTTATCCTCACGAACGTTTAATATCATACAAACAGTCCAAACACAACAAAAACTAGTTTTCCAATTTGACAATACTTAAAATGATATTAAGTTCTTAAAATTACCTCATTCGATATCCATTCAACGATACAATTCTAATTTTTATCACAACCATCTGGTAATGATAAATCTGTTTCACAATTTTTTTACATAAATGGCTTTATGACTTCTTGAGAGATAGAATGCAGGCTATGCGGTGTTATGGTTTTATCTCTTGTTCGATTCTTGTCTATTCCGGGGTTCCTCAGGGTCCCATTTGGGACCCTTGTTGTGTCCTCTTTTTGTCAATGATATGGCCTCTGTAATTCAAAATAGTAAATTTCTCATGTTTGCGGACGACTTGAAGCCATATCGTTGCACTTCATCATCTGATGACTCATATTTAATACAGGAGGATCTTGCTCGAGTTGAGGATTGGTGTCACATTAATAGAATGTTTTTGAATCCTCAAAAATGTGTACTTAGTTATTACTTTTTCCAGGCTCAAGTCGGGTACTCACTGCGACTACTTTTTGAATAACTGCAATTAAAGCAAGTTTCAGCAATAATGGACCTCGGGATATTATTGGATTCAAAATTGACATTCATCCTCATATAGGCCTGGTCAAAAAAAAGCTCTGAGGACTTTTGGCTTAGTTCTCAGGAACTGTCCGGAGTTCTCTGTGGCATCCCTGAAGGTTCTATATTGGTCTTTAGTAAGGAGCATATAAGAGTACTGTGATCTTGTCTGGTCCCCAAGGGGTATTACGGTTGGCAACATTCTAGAGAGAGTGCAGGATAGATTTCTGCGGTTTATAGGTTACAAGAAGGGAGTTCCTCTGGCTAATGCTAACTATGTCATCCTCAGGGCAAGCATAAACATTCACTCTCTCATCTAGAAGATCTATACTGAAATTTCTTTTTCTGCCTAAATTGTTAAGTGGGTCGGTTTCCTCTCCTAAACTATTAGAACATTTGTGGTTTAGAATTCCAATGCGGAAAACTCGATTTCAGGGTCTCTTTTTCATTCGTAATCCACATATAGACAAAATTTTTTCTCATAAGATGTAGGTTGTATATAACTTGTCGTCCACTCTAAATATTTTTGGAACATTTGGTGCCTATAGGTCTCAAGTTCTTAGATTATTTGTACCTATCTCGCAATAACATATCTTAGTAGGGTGAAAATTTGGTTGCTTTTTAGTTTTCGCTAATATTAGATTGATTTATGAAGTATTTTTCTAGTTAATCAAGTTAATCAAACTTGTGAATTAATTTTGTGAATGGGGGTTATTCCGTCTATTATTTCTATACCATGCTGGCAAATAATATATAAATAAAAAAAAAATGGTCGAAATTTTTTCAATTTATTGTCGAAATTGTTAGATATTTGCACCCTTTGAGTAATCGGAATGGAAGTCGAAAATGAGTATATTCAAATTTGTATTTGCGATGCGAATCCATCAAGTTTATTATTCAGACTGGGATAAGTATCGTACAATATTGAACATGTGTTCTAGGTAGTAGTCGAAATATATCAATAAAAAAACATCGCGTTCATTCAGTTCTAAAATAATCTGTTATATACAGTATTATCTTTAATAATGTAACATCTTCCCCTTGAATTATTTACATACATTATTCTATGAATATTCGATATTATTATTATTATTATTAAGTAGCACAAATTATCTCCATTTATTGTACAATAGGTTAAGCTTATAATTACAAATATATATATATATATATATATATATATATATATATATATATATATATATATATATATATATATATATATATATATATATATAAATTTATTCTAACCAAGTCTTTGTACATTTTTACAGTTCTCCTCTCACGTCTTAAAGCTAAAGGAAAACTTTGACGTTTTATATCACGGGTATTAGGATTCAGAATATCTGATACTGGTACTGATAATTCAGATAAATAGTTTTTCTTGAGTTGATCAATATGCTTTTTAGAAATAAACCTTTTCTGGTATCCAAATTTTATATATACAATTTCCCAATTTCCTTTTATGATACCTTTTTCCCAACATTCTCTATTATTCCTGAAAGCCTCAACTAAGACTTTATCATCAATATCAAATGATATATTTCTTTTCCCATTAAAGTATCTTTTTGTTCATTTTGCTTTTCCTTAATCCTACTAAATAATTGATTAGAGTTAGGCAAAATAATTGAACAAAATCTGTCATTTATTTTGTGTCTGAACATCAATTCAGAAGGTTTAACACCAGTAGTGGTATAAATTGAATTTCTATAATCGAATAAAAATCTAGAAAGTGCGAGATCAAAATCAGTTAAGTTTGATGCAATAGCTTTTTTGAGTGATTGCTTGATTATTTTTACTGATGATTCAGTCAGTGATAAGCTGGAACATCAATAAATTTAATTCGGTTTTTTTCTAAAAAAGTTGAAACTATAACTTTGGGGATACCAAAACGAGCAAAAGTGGATCTCAAAATTTTTATTGAAGCATCTGCCGTGATAGAGTTCATTGGGAATACTTCGAGCCATTTTGAATGTGCGTCTACTATTAATAAAAATATTTATTCTTGAATGGACCCATAAAATCAATGTGTAGGCGATCCCATGGTTTTTCTGGATATGGCCATGGATGAAGTTCTGATTTTGGAGGATTTTGTCCATTTAATTTACAAATTTCACAACTTCGGACAATATTTTCCAAATCTTCATCGATTCTCGGCCACCATATGTAGGATCTTGGGATTCCTTTCAATTTTACTATGCCTAAAAAGTAGAATGTAATTTTCTAAGAATATCTCTACGTAATATTTTAGGTATAACTAATCGATTATTCCATAATAAACATTCTGATTCACTTGAAAGCTCAAATATTTTTGAAACAAAATGCTTGTAATGTTCATGTTTAAGAAATTTTGTAGGCCATTTATTGGTCCGAACGAATTCTTTAATATTCACCAAAATTTTATCCTTGTTCGAAATTTTCCTGATATTTTCGAAATTAATATCAAATCCAGAATTTCCCAAGAAATTTATGTAACTGAAATCAGAATCTATCCAAGCATCCGAAGAATTTTCTTCGGGAATTGGTAAACGTGAGAGACAATCTGCAATATTCTTATCTGACTTCACATATTCGATGGAATAATTATAATTTGATAAAATAGATGCCCATCGTCGAATTCTGTTAGCAGAATATTGTGGAAGTCCTTCATTTTCACTAAAAATATGAACCAATGGTATGTGGTCACTAACCAACCGGAATTTTTTGTTTTCGTTCGAATATTGATTGAATTTGCAAACACCAAATATGATTGCAAGCCCCTCCTTTTCCTTTTCCTTTTTGTATCTGCGTTCTGTGTTACTCAGCAATCTAGAATCAAAAGCTAACGGTTTTTCATCGCTTTCTTCTGATATTTGGCTCAAAATGGCGCCAACCCCATACTCTGATGAATCGACAGTTAATTTTAGAGTCGAATTTGGGTTATATGATGCCAAGACATTATCAGAAGTTAATGAATTATTTGCCCAATTGAATGCATTATGGCACTCACCTGACCAATTCCATTCATTATTTTTCTTTAAAAGAGAATAAAGAGGATGCAAAATGAATTAAAGATTCTGTAATAGTTCACTAGACCTAGAAAAGATTTCAATTGTGTAATATTTTTCGGAATGGGTGCATTTTGAACTGCTCCACAGTAAATCAAAGTATGAATTTTCTCCAAGGTGTTTTGGTCAGTGTATTCTTCAAACACTGATTTTATGCTTGCTGGGATGATATTGGTGTTCTTGTTAGTCTTGAGTTTGGGCAGCTTAGGTCGTTTAGTTGGGTTACTATCACTGAGTCTCAGGGGGACGCTCTATGTTGCTATTCGTTTACATGGCTTCGATGTTATCTGTAACACTTCCATTGACGGTAGGTATACCGTTATGAGTATCATCTTCACTTCTGAGTTCCATTATGACCTCTTCTCGCATGCTTTGTAGCGTTTCTGAAGAAAGTAGCCTGTTTTTAACGATTGTTCTTCGTTGATCCGAAATTCTCTGCTCGGATATGTGCTATCATTCCGGATATTTTTCTACGAACGCAAGATGTAACGCGTTTCTGTATGCTGCCATTTCCGATTTCAAGTTTGTAATCTTATAATAGGAACGCAGAATGAAGGAATTCATTTCTGGGGTCCACTTCATGCGTTTCCTAGGGAGTCCGGCTCTCGTGGTCGTAGGCATAATGGCTGGCGCTACCGTTGAAACATCAAGAGTCGGTCGGAAGGTATTGATGTTGTTTCCCACTTGGTTTTGTGTTGCAGTATCCCTACTCGATATCACGCTGCTTTCGTCGTTAACCGAGGAAGACTGTGACTCACTTTCCGAACAAGACCCTCTTCGTAAATCTTGAACTCGACAAGAAGTTATGGTAGTACAATGTCGATTCACCCGTTTGTTCTTTAGATTGTACATCATTGGATAAGTTGTATTTTATAACTACTGCCAGGTTCAGCTTGAATACCTCGGGTTTGCTAAGCCAGTACTCAGAAACAATGTTCCTGAGCCCCTGAGGGGCTATTATTATTATTTATTATCGTGGACTTATGCACTATCTCAGCTAGTAGCTGGATATAATTTACCTTTCCCAGATTTAGCAATCAAAGGGAATAGGCTCGATTACAATATACTTGACATAAATTTCCTAACTATCCTACATGTATTAAGAATTACAGCTTTTTGCATTTCTATATAGGTATTCTTATGCAATTCTAATTTCTTAAGGCTATCATGCAAAGTTTTGGGTATTAAACCAGTCGAGGATACGATGACAGGAACAATATCTATTTTATCGAGGTGCCACATCTGCTTGATCTCAATAGCAAGGTCTGTGTATTTGGACTTTTTCTCCTGGAAATTGTTCAGCACGTTGTTATTATTCGGTATGGCGACGTCCACCAGCATTGCTGTTCTGGCTCTCTTATCATACACCACTATGTCTGGCCTATTATTCGTCACCATTCTGTCAGTGATAACAGGCCTATCGTAGTATAATCTGATTTTTCATTTTCCAATACGGGCGCCGACTGATACTTGTAATATGGCTGGAAGGTGTTCAGAAGTCCGTACTTGTGTGCAAGTTTCTGGTGGATAATGTTGCACACTTGATTATGCCTGTGAAGATACTCCGTATTGGCCAGTTGTTCGCATCTGGACGTAATATGCTGTATAGTCTCCGATCTTATATGGCATTTTCTGCACTTATCTGTTTGTAATGTTCCGTCCTTCATTATAAATTTTTTGTTATTGTTTGTAGCGATCACTTGGTCTTGGATGGCCATAAGGAATCCCTCTGTTTCTGCGAATAATTCTCCTTTCATCAACCATTTGTTGGAGGCTTCTTTGTCGATGTGTGGTTGATTAATCTCATGGTGATGTCGTCCATGCAATTCCTTTCTTGACCATTGCTCTTGTTTTTCAGTATCTGATAGGAACGGTAGATTCAGAGGTGTATACCCCTTATCAGCCAACGATACCTCTCAGGTCAGAAGTGAGAGCTTTTGCTGAGAAGAATTCTCTGAGATTTCTTATCTGTTCGGTGTGTAAATTGACAACATCTATTAATCCGCGTCCTCCTTCTTTCCGCTTCAAAGTTGTTCGTATCACAGACGATTTTGGATGATGATTGTTGTACTTTGTCAGCATCGTTCGGGTCTGCCTTTGAATATCATCCAGTTCTGTCTCAGTCCATCTGATTATTCCAAATGAGTAAAGCAACACTGGAATGGCGTAGGTGTTAATTGCCTTGACTAGATTCCCCGAGTTCAACATCGATTTCAGCACAGACTTCAGACGCTGACTGTATTCTGAACGAATCTTCTCCTTTGATTGTTTTTGGTCTAACAATCTGGCTTGTTGGTATCCCAGATATTTGTATGTTTCGCCATCTCTCATGCACTGTATAATATCACCGTTTGGAAGTTGTGTTTCAACATCTATGACTTTCCCTCTTTGAATGTTCAGGGTCTTACATTTTTCAATCCCGAATTTCATATGAACATCTGCCGAGAACTCACTGACAGTTTTCAGCAAATCATCCAATTGCTTCTTGTTCGAAGCATATAATTTGATGTCATCCATATACAGCAGGTGGAAGATTGTATGATAATTCCTTTCTGCTTTTATCCTAAATCCGTATCCTGTTCTATTGAGCATTGAGGACAATGGGTTCATTGCTAAACAGAACCATAGTGGACTCAAAGATTCTCCTTGAAAAATTCCACGACGTATGGGTATCTCGTCGGTTTTAATTGATTTATTGTTCATGTTGACCTGCAGAGACGTGCGCCAGTGTGTCATTGTTGTCTTTAAGAACTCTACCAGGGCTGGGTGAATTTTGTATATCTGCAATACTTCAACAAGCCAAGAATGGGCGGTACTATCGAATGTCTTCAGATAATCGAGAAAAGCTGAATGAACATTCCGATGCCCTACGTGTGCCTGTTTCATTATCACAGAATCGATGATGAGTTGTTCCTTGCACCCGTGGTGTTTCTTTCTGCATCCTTTCTGCTCCTCTGCTAATATATTGTTGTCATCAAGGTGTTGGTATATTCGATTGGATATGCATGAGGTGAGTATTTTGTAGAGTGTTGGCAGGCAAGTGATTGGCCTATATTGAGACGGATCCTGTGTTCTATCGCTCTTAGGTAGCATATATGTTAAGCCTTGCGTTAGGAAAGTGGGTGTTTTCTTGGGATATTGAAGAACATACGTGAGCTGTTTCGCTAGGGCTCCATGGAGCTTATCAAACTTCTTGTACCAGTAGTTGTGGATATTATCTATACCTGTGGCCTTCCAATTGTTGGTCGCTCTAATTACTGTTTTGATTTCTTCCTCCGTTATTCCATCGAAGTCCATATGTCTGATATCGAGGCGTTCTTTTTCATTCGTGATCCATTCCGCATCTCTATTGTGTTCTTTGGGGTTCGACCATAGTGATGACCAAAAGTCGGTCAAGCACTGTGCGTCAGGTACTTCTCTGTTATTGTTGGTCGCAGTTTTGTTATTTCCCTTATGAAAATTGGCTGCGTATTATTATCGTGGACTTATGCACTATCTCAGCTGTTAGCTGGATATAATTTACCTTTCCCAGATTCAGCAATCAAAGGGAATAGGCTCGATTACAATATACTTGACATAAATTTCCTAACTATTCTACATGTATTAAGAATAACAGCTTTTTGCATTTCTACATAGGTATTCTTATGCAATTCTAATTTCTTAAGGCTATCATGCAAAGTTTTGGGTATTAACCCAGTGGAGGATACGATGACAGGAACAATATCTATTTTCTCGAGGTGCCACATCTGCTTGATCTCAATAGCAAGATCTGTTTATTTGGACTTTTTCTCCTGGAACTTATTCAGCACGTTGTTATTATTCGGTATGGCGACATCCACCAGCATTGCTGTTTTGGCTCTCTTATCATACACCACTATGTCCGGCCTATTATTCGTCACCATTCTGTCAGTGATAATAGGCCTATCGTAGTATAATCTGATAGAGTCATTTTCCAATACGGGCGCCGGTTGATACTTGTAATATGGCTGGAATGTATTCAGAAGTCCGTACTTGTGTGCAAGTTTCTGATGGATAATGTTGCACACTTGATTATGCCTGTGAAGATAGTCTGTATTGGCCAGTTGTTCACATCCGGACGTAATATGCTGTATAGTCTCCGATCTTATATGGCATTTTCTGCACCTATCTGTTTGTAATGTTCCGTCCTTCATAATAAATTTTTGTAGTTGTTTGTAGCGATCACTTGGTCTTGGATGGCCATAAGGAATCCCTCTGTTTCCGCGAATAATTCTCCTTTCATCAACCATTTGTTGGAGGCTTCTTTGTCGATGTGTGGTTGATTATTAATCTCATGGTGATGTCGTCCATGCAATTCCTTTCTTGACCATTGCTCTTGTTTTTCAGTATCTGATAGGAATGGTAGATTCAGCAGGTCATCTCTGGTAGCAAGATTTAGAGGTGTATATCCCTTATCAGCCAACGATACCTCTCTATGTATTATTATTATTATTATAATTTGTTTGTTATTATTATTATTATAATTTGTTACAGTACCCCAAATTGTCAACCCTCAATTGTACCCCAATGGGTTTCAATTTGTTATATATATATATATATATATATATATATATATATATATATATATATATATATATATATTAACGTTATTAACGTTATGAACTAGATATTAAATTGAATAAATGACATTTAAATTAAATTTTTGGTTATTGTTTTTTTTTCAAAATCATCATGGTGTGATATAATATGAAAGATGCTAAAAAGAGGCGATTTCGTTTTCTTTTAAGTCTTCGCTATGGGGTAATATCAACTTACACAAAAATATTTTGGAGTAATGATTGAAAAAGTTCTCCGACCGCTGCTGTATAGACAATGGTTACATATCACTGCAAAATTATTCAGCAATAGTTTACTTTTATAACAAATGTTTGCAACGTGATAGTGATAATGAAATCTGGGAGATTGCTTAACTAATTTAGTAGTTAGTTTTCATGTAAAATATCTACAATAGTAATAACAATATCGAATATTTCAAGAAGTTGAGGTATTAAAATATTCACAAAGCAACAATAAACATTTTACTAAAGTTGTTTGCAAAACAATAAAGAACGAACAATAATCCATTTTGAATGCAATTATTGCGTAGTCAATAATGACGTAATCCGGAATAAAAGCCAAAATTTAAAACACTTTCGCCAGTGTACGTCATATTTCTTCGACTACGTGCCGAACTAAACGCACTTCGCCAAGAAAGACGGTCAAGTTATTTCGCCGATAGTGTACATCTAAAGAAAGATTATGCATGTCTATAAATATCTCCGAAGAGCTTACGTATTTTCAGTTTCAATGAACTTGAAGCTGGACCGAAATAGTTATAGAGAAGAACTGCTCCTTAAATTGCCGTTGACTGGGTCATTTTGCGTCATCAAACTAGAAAAAAGATTCTTATTATAGTTTGTTGTCATAGGTAGGAAAAGATTAGCTGTTGTGAAACAGTTCATTCCTCGTCCTTTTTGTGTTGTGTTTTATAATTTTTGAATCTTTGCGATTCAATCACAACGTTTACAACAAATTTCATAACGTTACGCCAACAGACCTTTATCACAACCCATCAAAGCTGGAGTGCCAAGCAAATTGATTATTTAAAAATCTGCTTGAAACGATTGACAAAATTTTTGTTGTTGCTTACCTAAGTTGGCACAACTGTTTTCTATACTAACGCGGAGTTTGAACGCGATCTGTCATCTAGTTTTTCCACAGTGCTCGAATTTGTCAGTCTCACAATTGTGATTTACGATTTTTACAATGGATAAAAATATCGAACAAAGAATTTGTCTCAAATTTTGTATTGCAAATGGAATTTCGAGAGCCGAATCGCTGAAAATGTTACAAAAGCCTTACGGTTAAACGACTTCATCAAAAACACGTTCATAAGAGTTGTACAATGCATTCAACAGCAGCTGAGATATGGTGGAAGATTTGCCTCGCTCTGGTCGGCCATCAACATCTTTAACTGAAGTTAACATCGATGAAGTGAAAGAATGTTAATGGAAAATCGTTATTTAAGTTTTAGAGAGATAGGCAATGAACTTTCTGTGTCTCACGCATCAATGCCTACGATTGTTTGGGCATGAAACGCATTGCTGCTCGACTAGTTCCAAAATACCTGAATCTTCTTCGCGTAAATGTCGTCGAAGTCATGCTAAAATGAGTCAAGTCGGAATTCTTGCCATAATATCAAACGGCTAATAAAGAATATTACCTGAGCGATATACAGCGTTTGAGAGAGCAAATTCCTCGAAAAAGTCCAGATCTGTGGAAAGAAAATTCATGGTTTTTGCAAAACGATAATGCACCTCACAAGGCTATCATTGTGAATGGATTTCTGACCAAAAACTCAACAAATATCATCGAACAACCACCGGATTCACCTGATATGGTTCCGGCCGACTTTTTTCTTTCACCAAATCTCAAATTACCATTTCGAGGTACCCGTTTTGAATCGATAGGAGATAAAGAGAATTCGCAGCGAGAACTGAAGGCGATTCCGGAAAAAGCGTTTGAAAAATGTTTTGACGATTGGATTATACATTGGCGTAAATGTATCTTTTCGGAAGGGTCCTACTTTGAAGGCGATACAATAAATTTGGATTTCATTAACCAATTATCGGTTTTTTCTTGGCAGAATGTATATACATATATTCATACAACTTCTGTCTCCTAAAAATCAATACGATTGCATCTTAATATCCAGCTAATTATTCTTCATACACCAGGCATCTCGTTATTTGTATAGATAATAAGCATTCGTACAGAAGTTATCCTTGATATCAATAAGTAATTACGTCGTGATCCAAACTAGTTTACGCTGTCTGTGAAGAAATGAACGGAGAATCAATTAATTCCATGAAATTAATGATTAATTCCGTGAAACGGATCTATTCTGCGAAAACAACAAGACCATGTTTAGTTGAATGTAAAAAAGGGAAGATTTTATTGTAAATCCTTTTAAATTCATTTAGTTGTCATTTGCATGACTTATAGAGCAAATAGTGTTTTACGTTTCAATAATTGTTTGAATCTATAAATCTTTGAACGAGTGATGAGTCATAAACGTTCGCACTCTTAATAATGGTTTCCACAAAGATCTGTTCTGGCACAACTATTGTTCGATTTATATTAGTGATATTCCTAAAACTTTATCTAAGAATTTCATTTATGTCGACGATGTTTTGGTCATGGTAACTTTGAAACCATTGAATAAGTTTTACCGATCTGAAAATCCGAGAAACGTCTTTAGGAAGTATTGTCCATGTCCTAATCCTTCGAAAACTGAGGTATCATATTTCATCTGAATAATCATCGTACAGAAAACTATGGGATTTTCCAATAATTTCCGATGAGTCATATCTTTCATCCCAAATATTGGTTGGTGTCACATAAGTTCATTGCTTTTGAAAACACGCATCGAAAAATTCGGTTTGAAAAGAATATAGAATTATATTCAATTGGTTCCTCTTCTTGAATTACTGATAATTACTACTGTAATGATGCAATTTCGTCTATCTACAGAAGTGGGAATTGCTTTAAGAAACTAATATTTAATCTCCGATTAAAATCATGAAAAACAGAATTATTTTTAATTAGAAGGAAACTTTGACATATAACGCGAATAGAAAAATTTCGAACAATAATTTAACATAATCTGATAATTCATTTTGATTCTCCGTTAATTGCTGAAATTTAATTGCTAAGATGACTTCAAGAAGAAAAAGGATTCTAATAAAAGATCTGACAGTCATTGAATGTGTAGGTGTTCATTCAATTGATTGATAGATGAAAAGTGCAGTGATGCAGATCACATTGTCGTCAACATCGACGTAACTATCATAAGCTGAATAATTTGATAGCGCCTGATCCCCAGTCATACACATTTTATTCTGCCAAGAAACTCTAGGTATGGGTGTGGGTGGCTGATAAATTCTTTTTCAATATTCCATAGCCCAATATAAAATATATTGCGATATACGTTATGTTAACACATCGAAGACTTTATCCAAGGAAGAATATACAAGCTCCCGTGGAATATAGCATATCCTTCTTTGAAGAAGCTAACTCTCATCTCGATCATCGTGAACAAGGCCCCAATAGTATTTGTACAATTAACTCATGCCAGTTTGCAGTTTCATTCTCGTTCTCTTCAGTTGTATAAATCTATTCATAACAGTCAGCTGGATTGTTTCAGGTAATATTGCTGCTGATTTTAGGAAAGAAAAAGCAATCGGAATTCTGAAAACAATACATATACATATGGTATCAGATTCATTCTTTGTTTGAATTGGAAGATTTAAATCCATTCAGTACTACTGGCACAATTTGATTCAGCTGTTCTTCTTTTTATTCTTCAGATTGTTGCCATTCCTACCACAACCACCAATCAAATTTCCAGTTAAAATGAACGAAACTTCAACACAATCATTGTGTTTCCATTTTTATTCACAACATACCTACAGACTAGCTGTTACTGTAACCGTGATGGACAAGACAAGGTTTTTCCTTCCTGCTCTTTTGAATCTTATGAAAAATTACGTATGGTTCATCTGTTTTTTCTCATTTTCCTGAGCTTTACCCTTCTTGAGGCTTAGAGTGTTTTGAACGATACTCCCATCTCAATACTGTGTTTTCTTCCAATCCTGGTTTAGACTCAAAATTTGACATTACGCTTCATATTTTTTAATGCAATTCTTCATCTTTTATTCGAAAAAATAAATAAAGATGGATTTCGACTAAACTATGCATTGATTCATTCAGAGACCCAGCTTAAAAATAGACACAGAAGACTTAGTAAAAATATTGAATTTAACTACTGTCAACTAATACACAAGTTTCCATCTAACTCGTAATTTCTTGAAAATCATTCAAATCACGTTCTAAAATCAGCTATTTCATTTTGAATAATCAAAGTTCGTTACTAGATCAAACATTTGAAATTATTTCCGCAAATAGTCAGTTTTTTGAACCGGCAATTGAAAGGAATAATTGAAATCGCATGATCCATCAGCATTCATAAAGTACATGGGTAATTTGAACTGATTGAAGCATACAAAAATATTGAATCAATTACGGTATACCAATTTGGAAATTTCCTACTTGTTTGAAATCAGTATTGCCATTCGCAAATTTATTCATTTTTTCGTAATTGAACAATTAACTATAGACCTCGTTATTTGCAATGAAAATTCTTTGGAAATAGATAATCAATCGATGTTTTATGCAAATTAGCGGATTTTGTTTAATTGTCCTAGGGGTATTATGGATTGAATACTTAATAGGTCGACGGTATAACATTTGATTGTTTCCAGTTGCAAGTAGGAGTACCTCAGGGATCCATTCTTTCGCCAACCTTGTTTCTGTTGCAGATAAACGACATTCTCTCATCTACAGAGAACAAGATCTTCGGTTTTGCAGACGATTATACCCTGGTTTCGTCTTTCAGTAGTCTGTGGCCGATTACAGCTGCGGAATCTCAGAGTCAGATATATCAACAAATGAATAACTTAAACTCTGACTTACAGAAGATATATGAGAGGGGTCAATTGAACCTGGTGAGTTTCAACGCGAGCAAGACGCAAGCAACTACGTTTTCTAGAAAGGTCCCCGCTGGAGACCCTCCTCTAAAAATGCAAGGCCAACAAATTGCATCCAAAGATTCGATTCACCTTCTCGAAATAACGGTTTACTCCGGGTTTTGCTGGCATGAACATGTATCAGCAATAGCTGAGTCGGCATCAGCTAAACTTAGTTTTCTTCTCAGAGCGAAGTGATACTTTACGTCATCTCAGCTGTTGCTTTTATATACGGCGCAGATTCGACCTGCTTTGGAACATTGTTCCCATGTATGGGTATCTGCGCCCAAACATTAGTTGCGGATGTTGTGCAAAAACGGGCTGTGCGCCTTATCGACCATCCGGAGATCACCCGCGATCTCTAACCGCTGGCTCTCAGAAGACAAGTTGCTGACCTTTCCTTGTTTTGTTTTACAGACGGAAGATGCTCCAAGGAGCTGAAAGACCTTGTACCGGGAAAGCTCATGTTTTGCCGCAATACTAGGCTGGCAAGGAGTTCTCATCTTATGGCGGTACATTTAACGACCGCCTCGAATCTCATAATCATAATCATAATCATAGTCATAATAATAATGATGAACAATCTAAGGAATAAACGGGTGAATCGACATTGTACCACCAGTACTTCTTGTCGCGTTAAAGATTTAGGAAGAGGGTTTTGTTCGGAAAGTGAGTCACAGTCTCCCTCGGTTAGCGACGGAAGCAGCGTGATATCGAGTAGGTATATTGCAACACAAAACCAAGTGGGAAACAACATCAATACCTCCCAACCGACTTTTGATGTTTCAACGGTGGCGCAAGCCATTATGCCTACGACCACGAGAGCCGGACTCCCTAGGAAACGCATGAAGTGGACCCCAGAAATGAATGCGTTCCTATTACAGGATTACAAACTTGGAATCGGAAATGACATCATACAGATACGCGTTACATCTTGCATTCGTAGAAAAATATCCAGAATTACAGCACATATCCGAGCAGAGAATTTCGGATCAACGAAGAACAATCGTTAAAAACATGGTACTTTCTTCAGAAACGCTGCAAAGCATACGAGAAGAGGTCATAATGGAACTCAAAGTGAAGATGATACTCATAACGGTATACCTATCGTCAATGAAAGTGTAACAGATAACATCGAAGCCATGGAAACGAATATCAACATAGAGCGTCCCCCTGAGACGAACCAGCAGAACGAATTTATGTATTTAGCACGATCAGAACTCAACAGAGCAATAACTGAACTCAGTGGTAGTAACCCAACTAAATGACCTAAACTGGCCAAACTCAAGACTAACAAGAACACCAATATCATACCAGCAAGTATAAACTCAGTGTTTGAAGAATACACTGACCAGAACTCCTTGGAGAAAATTCACAATTTGATCTACTGTGGTGCGGTAGCGGTTCTTCGACTACACAAACAACAAGTCTCCACAACTCTGATTCGATCTGAGCCAAAAAGAGTGAGGAAACCACCATGGCAAAAACGACTGGAGAAGGATATTGACAATATTAGAGCTGAGATCGGTCGCCTCACAGAGTTCTTGGAAAACAAAAAGCCCTCAAGGCGCTTGAAATCCCATATACGCAAAATTCATAGAAAAATTGGTACGAACACGAAATACCCTGATCACAAATAACATATCGACGTGTATAAGGATACTTTGAAGCAGGAACTACAAGCAAAAGCAAAGAGGTTCTCAAGATACATCAAGTGTACTGAAAGGAAACATCAAAACCAAAGCGCGGCCAATTTTCATAAGGGATATAACAAAACTGCGAACAACAATAACAGAGACGTACCTGACGCACAGTGCTTGACCGATTATTGGTCATCACTAAGGTCGAACCTCAAAGAACACAATAAAGATGCTGAATGGATCACGAATGAAAAGCAACGCCTTGACATCAATCATACGGACTTCGATGAGATAAGGGAGGAAGAAATCGCAACAGTAGTTAGAGCGACCAACAATTGGATAATATCCATAACTTCTGGTACAAGAAGTTTGATAAGCTCCATGGAGCCCTAGCGAAACAGCTCACGTATGTTCTTCAACATCCCAGGAAAACACCTACTTTAACACAAGGCTTAACATATATGCTACCTAAAAGCGATAGAACACTCCTCAGTCCAAAATACAAAATACTCACCTCATGCATATCCAATCGAATATACCAACACCTTGACGACAACAATATATTAGCTGAGCAGCAGAAAGGATGCAGAAAGAAACACCACGGGTGTAAGGAACAACTCATCATCGATTCTGTGATAACGAAACAGGCACACGGAGGGCATCGGAATGTTCATTCAGCTTTTCTTTATTATCTGAAGGCATTCGATAGTACCTCCCATTCTTGGTTTGTCGAAGTATTGCAGATATAAAAAATTCATCCAACTCTGGTAGAATTCTCGAAGACAACAATGACACACTGGCGCACGTCTCTGCAGGTCAACATGAACAATAAGTCAATTAAAACCGACGAGATACCCATACGTCGTGGTATTTTTCAAGGAGACTCTTTGAGTCCACTTTGTTTAGCTATCATTGTCCTCTATGCTCAATAGAATATGATACGGATTAAGGATAAAAACAGATAGGAACTACCATACAATCTCCCACCTGCTGTATATGGATGACATCAAATTATATGCTTCGAACAAGAAGCAGATGGATGATCTGCTGGAAACTGTCAGTAAGTTCTCGGCATGGCGTACAAGAAAAGACTACAAAAATGATTTGAAGCGTAGAAATGGAAGGTGTCGTAGACTCTCCGGCAACTTGTTCAGAAACACTCTTGAATAATAATTATAGCCGAATCGGCTTGATTTTAATCTTAGAAATTCCATCTGGAAGTTATTACGGTTTTTTTGTGTCATAACTATGTAGTAGGTTTCGTTGAACTTTATTTTGATCAGCCTTGCCCGCGAGAAGCCAATGGAGAATGAACAAAGACAGGTAAGTTAGAAATCTCAGTTCTACAAACTTACTACGAGCATCGGACCGATATGGAATCTTAGCCATGATACGAATAGCTCGTCGCTGCAAACCGAAGAGTCTAGAAGCGTGGGGAGAATGGCCCCAGCCGGTCAAAGCGTAAGCCCAATGAGGTTGGATCATGGCAAAATATGCCATACGTATCGCACTCTCAGGCAAACACGAAACTAAATTCCGAATCAGGAATATTAAGCCGGATATTTTGGAAGCAAGATAATCAACGTGTTCTGCCCAAGTTAGTTTGGATCCAAGTATACCCCCAGAAATTTTACTTTATCCGGGTTAGGAATCGTAGTCTGTCTATGAGTGAAAAGCATCCTCGAAGTTTTGTCCAAGTTAAGAGACAAGCCATTTACTGAGAACCATTCCAATAGGGAGCCTTGGGTATCCTCGAGGTCGCTAAGCAACTGTTCCTCAACTGGATCGCTTCCAAGCGTGCCAGTGTCATCGGCGAAGACCTGCAGGTCAGCATCGCCCACTGACTGCACTAGGTCGTTGATAAAAATAGAAATAGTGTAGGCCCCAACACGGACCCCCCCACCGGTGACACTGCCACGCTCAGAAGCAACTCCATTCACGACAGTGTATTGAGTTCGGTCCGTAAGAAAAGAACGAATCAAATGGGCTAAATTTATAAAATTTGAGCTTCTCAACAACAATCTCAGGTGTGACACAATCAATGCCTTGCTCAAGTCGTAAAAGATTGAACCCACGATAAAGCCTTTTTCCATCCCCTCAACTATGATTGCTAGCAATTTGTTTATAGCATCAGCCATGGATCGGTTTTTTCGAAAGCCATAATGGTTCACAAAAAACAACCCAAATGTTTCGAAGTGATTAACTATTTGGTGATTCAAGCAACTTTCAAAACTTTTTGAAGAAAAAGGCACCAAAGCTATCGGTCTGTAGTTATTAATATCATTATGGGGTCCTTTCTCGTGAACCGGCATGAGTCTCGATATTTTCAGTAGGCTAGGAAAAATGCCCACCTCAATACATTCATTAAAAAAGTTTGTTAAGGGGTATAGAATAATATTTAATTCTTTCGATATCAGTTCCATGCTCAGTCCATAGTGATCTTTTCTCCTGCTATTAGTGAAGCTATTTATCACATCACTCACGTTGATGAATGATAACGGCCTAAATTTGAATTGAGTTGAGTCCTGTGCTTTTGGGTCAGTTAAATAGCTTTCAAAATTCCGGTTATACTTGGGAACGCTACTCTTAATTTTATCAGGTATTTCCAGAAAAAAGAATTAGATTCATCACCAGTAAAACTGACGTTTTTATTTGACGTTTGTGATTTATTTTTTGAGCGCAAAACATCCCAACAGGCCGTATTCTTATTTTTCGATTTCGTAATATGTTTTTCAAAGGCTTTATATTTCGCCAATGTAATTTCCCTAGAATAAATGGCCTTCGCAGCTCGAAGTGAATTCTTGACATACTGGGCCCCCGTGAGGGCAACTGGCGCTTGTGTGCAAACAAGGATTTTGGCGCCCCTTAAGGCATTTTGGATCATGTTTTTTTTTTTTAGGTAGGAGGTAGGTGCTTGAAGTAAAGCAAATAACTGAACTTTATAAAGTCATATTTGTTTGTAGAATAAAATATCAAAATGAAACAAACAGAACCAAATCATAACAAAATAAATTCTTGTTCATTAAAACTTCGTTTTAAGATCAAAAATGATAGCTAGGTCTAGGTGCAATAGGAAAATAAAAGATAGCTATTGTAGTAGCGATATTTTCCGAGATTTTGTGTTGCAAATTCATTAGTTACATTGCTAAAATTTATACCGTCAAAAATTTCTTGTTGAATTGCTGATATTGTTAGCCCAGACAATCTTTCTTGGATCATTGTCGATCTTAAATAATTTTTAATGATTTTTAACTTTGAAAAAGATCGCTCGCCAGAAGCTACAGATACAGACAGTGTCAAAAGGAATCTTAATGAAATGCTTACGTTTGGAAAGGTGGAGATTAAATTGTTTTCAAATATATATTGTAAAATACTTAAGGGGTCAGTATCATCAAGTAATGAAAACAACTTTAACGCTTCAATTTCGTTAAACAGATCATTGGAGTCTATATCCTTATTATCCTAATCTGTCATTCGCTCTTCAAGAATAGAACAATGTTTTAAAAGTTCGCTGTCACTCAATTTGAATATGTCGCTAAAAAATCCGAGAATATTATCATACTCATTTAATAAATCAAATCGGTTTTTTAGAGAACTTATAGTTTCATCTATAATTTTTAAGAAAAAACTAATCTTGGATCATGAGAAGTCTCATCTCGGTGTTCATAGTCAAACAGTTTTGGTTTAAATTTCCTCCTAACCGTTGGTAATGGTGGAAAGTCTTCTTCAATTTCGAGAGAGGATGCTACTTCTTCCGCTTGCACAAGAATTTCTTGAAATGATTGGTCAGATCTATATTGCTGGAAGTGATCAACTAAATTTTTTAGGTAGGTTTGGCATACTTTAATATTAATTGTAGCACTTTGCATTTGATTGCTGACAATATTTATATAAAATAAAACGTGATGCCAAATAATAATTCCACAAATATTTTTTTTTTACAGACGTTAAGAGGGAACTCGCTTTATGTCTTGCATCAATGTGAAAGGAATAATCTTCACCCACTTCTAGAAGACTTTCGCAAACCTTAATTAAATAAACTTTAAGGGGCTTTATTGCGGCGTCAATTCTGCTGGACCATACTGTCTCACATAGAGGCTCTAAACTTAACCCGGAGACATTTTTTTCAAAACATACCACCTTTTTGTGGATGACGAAAAAAAGTTATATAACTCTTGCACAAGATTAAAGAAGTTAATTGTAGCACCTGACGTAATTTACAGTTACGTTCAAGGTATGAGCCGCACAAGGTACAAAAAGGGCTTTCGGATTCGCATCAAGAATGCGTTTTCGAGGATCAACATGTTTTCTCTTCATATTTGTCCCATTATCATAACCTTGTCCCCTTATGTGTTTTAATTCTAAATTTAATTTTTTCAAATTTTCTATCAAAAATGTATATATCCCTTATCCTGTAGAGTCCAGTATTGGATCAAATGCAATAAAACTTTCCTTAACTTCAACCTTTTTTGAAGTTGTGTTAAGGACAACATACCTCAGAACAAGACGCACCTGAAGGTCTCTTTCTTTTATCCTGAAAAAACAAATAAATAACTAGTACTCATGGGAATTAAGAATTAACTCCTAAAGTAACCACAATAATAAGCACCATGTGGGTAGGGTAGGAAATATTCTTAAAAAGTTAACTAAGTAGCCGTAGTTTTTAACCCTTTATAGGGCAGATTATTATTATTTGAGATATGGCCGATTAAAGTTTGCATATTTGAGTAAAAATCAATTTGTTCTAGTCCTTTCAGCTTGAATCCTTTCAAAAATAAAAGCAAAAAAGATATTAAACTAATTTGATCTTAAAGCCCTTAAAAAACCTTACAAAATGGTTTTTAAAAAGATTAATAGTATAAAAACTAAGCAAGTTATTGATATAACCAGTTACTTTTTAAACTCGTACATGACATTTCAATTAATAAAAGATATTTGACTAAAAAAATAATTATAACCAGTAACCTATAAAGGTTTAATGTTGATAGTAAAGTAGGGAACACTTACCATTTTATAAAGAATCAGGTCGTTGAAATTGCAGTGAGCAGGTATTCGGCACTTAATTTAAAAAAATAGTAAACAAAATATTACACAACACAACACCACACGTGACAAAATAAAAATAACTTTATATGTAAAAATTAATAGGATTACTTGTTTTTATTCACTTGTTGCACGGTCCAGTCAACTGATTTAAAAACGCCTGTGGCGATGCATCGCCTATATAGCGCTCCAGGGGTTATTCATGTCTGAACAGGAAAAATCAAGAAACTGCCGCCTGACATGTTCTCGCAACATGGAAATTGGCAGTGACTGGATGATATACTAGTAAAATTTCGTGTGTATTTATACCTAATCCTATTTAATTTCTCAACTTTTATTCAAATATTTTTTTTGGACCCTGAGTTTTGGTGCCCCTAAAGGATGGCTCCCGTGTGCATTGCACACTTTGCACATATGGTTGCGTTGGCCCTGTTGACATAGACATTATCCGGATACTTATTGTTAGTTCACTCAGCCTTCGTACCTGCTCCCATCTATTTTCCAAGTCTTTGTCAAACCAATGCACTGCTGAGTTTGAACTATAATTCTGAGCCGAGGAGACCTTTTCCGGAAAAGACAAGCTAATTGCATCTTGAAAAATATCAAGCAATTGATTTGATTCAACATTCAAACCTGAGTAGTCCATGAAATCCCACTCCATCTCTGATATAATATGAAAAAATTTCTGTTTTCCCGAGAAAGTGATAGGCCTGCTAACATAACAGAATTTCTCATGATTTTTAATTGAATTATCGCAAATACCAACATACCTATGGTCTGACAGACCGGGGTCAGAAACTCTAGTATGCCATTCTCTACTGTGCTCAAAATTAATTAGGACATTATCGATACAATTTTTGCCTCGCGTGGGCTTCGAGATTGTTGAGACAAAACCAAAAGAATTTATCAGATTCTAAAAGACAAAAAGATTTTATCCTTAGAATTAAATAGTATATTGAAATCACCGTTGATCAGTATGTCCTTTTTGAATTTACAAACACATTTATCTGTATAACAATTTCTTTGTTTACAGGGCTGGTGAGCTGTGGAACTCGCTTCCGTCCAACATCTTCCCAACATTCTACAATTTCGCCCTCTTCAAGAAGCGAGTAAACAGACACCTTAATTTTTTTTTCAATTTGAAGGAAGATCGAGGTAGGCACCAGAGTTATCTGCGCATATCCATCCCGATCTTCCGGGTTTGGACTATCGTTAGACATAAGTCCAGAAGGATGATTCTTTATACGATACATTTTATGGCGAAACTTTGACTGTTAAGTTTTTAAATACACACACAGCCTTTCGTCCTGGGCTTCTGAGAACTCAGACTTATCTTGTTTGGAGGCGTTTGTGTACAGGTGATGAAAATTTCTGAAGCGTGAGTCTGTCAGTCGGTGAAAATCGGCATTTGCCGTCATTTCTCCGTAGATGGGAACATGAATATTTTCTACATCTCGTAATTTGAAGAAATCCATTTTGTACATGACTAGTTTATCCAATGTGGTGACCCTTTCCTTATATTCCATGAATAGGTCGTATTTCTCTATCAAGAGTAGATCTTTTGGATATTTTGATGTGAGTGTTAGAATATATAAGCTGTGAATCTTGACCATAAGTAGAGAAGAAAAGGCGTGTTTTTTCGAGAGAAATTTGAGAGTCTGCAAATCTCTGCGTTGTTTGAGAGGCATTTCGTTCGATTCTGCGAGTACAATATCATTAGATGTGCTTCTGAGATAGCCTAAACAGATTTTCAGCCCTTGTGTTGTAGAGTATCCAACTTTTGAAGCCAAGTGTATGCTGCTGATCCGTAGAAGATACAACCATAGTCAATAACTGATCGATAAAAAATAAGGGCGATTGGTTGGTCGGCTCCCCATTTGTTATGACAGATGAATCTCAGTAATTGAGTGTTCATTTCTGCACGGTTGAGAGTGTTCAAGATGTGATCTTTCCAACTTAACTTGCGACCCAACGTTATTCCCAAAAATTTCACGGAAGTTTTATGAGGAAGTGACAATTCTCCTAAATTCAAGTTATCTGGTAGTTGGGTGCGTTTCCTAGTGAATGTACAAACTGATGACTTAGAAAGTGACATCTCGTGTTCATTTGTGTTCAGAAATTGGTTGAATTCTCTGATCGCAGTATCTAGGATCTGTTGAACGTCAGTCTGGTCTTTGTTTGAGCAGTATATGAAAATGTCATCTGCAAATTGCAAAACTTTCACTGTTGGGTTGGAGAAGGTAGTCTCCAACTTGTGGTACAATATTATATATAAAAGAGGTGACAAAATACTGCCTTGGGGTAATCCCATGTTAGTTAATCTTGGACTAATCAATTCATGACCAATCTTCAGAAATATTCTTCTATTGGAATATAAATTATGAATGAACGTAGTGAAATTTCGAGGCAAACCAATCTCAATCATAACCATGTGTAGAACGCACTATAAGACTTTATCATATGCTCCAATTATATAGGCGAATATGGCCATAAGTGATTCATCTTTTGGAAAGGCGATTTGGATATCTGTGATCAGGTGTGCGATACTGTCATACGTGGAATGGCCTTTACGAAAACCAAGTTGGTAATTCAGGAACTTCGCCAGCATTACATATTGTATTTTGCCAAGACCTGGGGACGTATTAGAGTTGCATTTTAGTGCTCTGTCTAATTCGTGAGATTCAAAAGGCAGATCCATTATATTACCGTGGTCAGCCTCAGGTAGAGGTTCCATTTGCTCATAAGTGAGAGGAGGGCAAATTTCATCATAAAATGCGTCAGCCCATGGCCCCATGGTGGTAGGGTGAACCGAAGAGTAATTGATGTTTCTGATTCTTTTCACGTTATTCCAAATTGAAGTGATAGAAGAATTGTTATTAAGGTTATCACAGAATTTCTTCCAAGAGTCTCTTTTGCTTTTCTTGACGACTCTTTTAGCAACCAACTCTTTATTCCGTAACAGGTTCGTCTATTCCTGGGAAGCGCGCATAAAAAAAAGAAAAAAAAAATGGGTGATCATCGAACATGTTAATTGAGAAAAAAGAAGAAAATATTGAATTCTCAATATGGAAAAAAATGAAAAAACCAAAAAAATTATAATTGTCTTCGAATACTCGTCAGGTATGAAAAATTTGGAAAGGATGCAGATTACCTATTAGAATCAGAAAAATTAAAATTTTCCATCACAATTTAATGATTATTTCGCATAAATTCCAGACAAAACTACGACGTACAAGTTACATTATTCCGATTATACTAAAGTTTCAAATAGAATGGAAATCATCTCAATTAATAACCGGAATTGACTTGATATGAATAAAACATTGGAACAATAAAAAGTTCGAATTTTTTCTTTCAAATTCCCGTTTGGGTCATTATTTCGGAAACATTTTTCGCATGAGACTAAATGTCTTCTTTAATATTCATAAAATTCAAATGGCCTTCAAGTCACGTGGATTGAATTCGGTGCTATTTTTAAAAAAAAAGATGAATTTATTTATATTGATAGGAGATTTATTGTATATTCCGGATCAGATGAATCATTATCGCATGGTATGATCACATTTGGAAATGTTTGGAAAATCAGATTTTTCTGATGAAATAACTCTCTACCATCAGTCATTTCTCGGAAATTTCAGTTTAATATCCTGTTAAATTTGGATACTACATAAGTTGAATATTAAAATCGAGTTCTAACAAGTTATCTGATAAAAAGGTGGAATCGACTGTAAAAAAATGATTTCAAGTATTTCTTCGAAGCCTCACCTTCAACTATTTTCGTGGAATTTGGGTAAAAATATCCAGTTACCTCAAATTTATTCTAGTCTACTGGAATATACAGCGATGTATATGAAAATACATCTGGATTCAGTTTAGGAATATTTATAAATGTAAACTCTTGCGATAAAAGTCAAAGAAAATTTATTCAAATATCTATTTCTGCTTCACAGTGGAGAAAATGATCACAAACTATAAAAACAATTGCACTAATATCAATATTTTCTTAAGGCTGATGTATGCCTTGTAAAAAAAGTGAAATGTACAGAGTAACTAAATTTTTAATCAGATGGTATTGAGAAAAGAATTAAGGAATAAGCCAGCGATTCTTGATTATTTGAAGAAATGTTCTGCATTTTTGTACCAAAACTTATGCACACATCAGATTTTAAAAATTGCATGCTCTTTATAACACTGTAGTTTCTAATCGAACCTAAAGTGTAAACTCAGGATAATGAGCATACCTAAACGGGTGAAACATAAGTAATTCATATGACTCAAGGGAACAGAGATATAGGACAGTCCAAGAGTACTGACTAACAGCTTTCACAGCCTCACCACACTCACAATTTGGAGTATCTACAGAATTCTTCTTGAAGAGCATACTACTACAACATTCATAAACGATTTAAAGTTAACCCAATCTTTCTTTTGAGACCTGAACAAGGAACCAAGTTAGCATTCTCATCATATTCTAGGATCTCGAACGAAGAACATAATAACAACAAGAACTTCATTTCAGTTACTTTGGCAAAGGCATTCAGCTGTAGAAAATACTAGAGTAAGAGCAGCAGTACAGATTGTGAACATCGACACCCCAAGTAGACGCAGGTAGTTTTTGTATAATAGAAAATTATTTCTCCATATCAGCTTTTTACTCAGATTATTGGTATATGATTTGAAGGTTAATCAGAAGTCCATTTTGAAATCTAGATATCTACGATATAAATTATGATTAAGCGGAGAATCCACGTGAAAGACCAAAACCACTACTTCTCTCTCCAACGAAAACAAGAAGCCTTCAGTCGAACCTTATACAGTGTTTCAATCAGATCATCTTTCCACACTGTATCATATGCTGCGGAAAGGTGCAAAAATATAGTTGCTGTTTCCAGTTTCCTCAATGTATGATGTTAGATTCAGGACTTGATCTGAACAGTTTCAGTTTTTTCTAAACCACCTAAAGAATGAGAAAGAGCTTCGTCAATAATAGGATCCAATCTTTGATTTAGAAGCATTTCTAATATTTTGAAAGAGACAGAAAATAGACTGATAGGACCATAGCTATTTGAATTTCCTGAATTTTCACCTGGTTTCAGAAATGCGATAACTTTGGTTTTTCTAAGATTAGCAAGGGTATTACCTGAAACAATCCAGTTGAATGTTATGAATAGGTGTTCAACGATAACGAGTAGTCTAATATGCCTAAATTGTACCAGTACTATTGGGGCCTTGTTCATAATGATGAAGATGAATATATCAGAAAACTAGCAGCTTCAAAGGAGGATACGTAATATTCCACAGCAGCTTGTCTATTCTTCTTGGAATGAATTCTTCAAAGTTTCAACACAATGTATATCGTAATATATTTTACATAGGGCTATGAAATATTGGAGAGGATTTCTCTAACCTACCCACATTTATACCAGTATTTCATCTGAAATGTTTTCAATTAAATAAGATTAAGCTAAAAATTCAGAATAACAATTAAATTTAATTTCATGGACTGATGTCATAACTCTGATGTTGAAGCTGATGATCAGTTCTAAGAGTCATGAAGAAAAAATTCGTATTTTATCAATGATTTTTCAACCACTACAAATAGTATAAAAGTAAGATAACTATCACTTATTACGATAAGATATTTTACGTAGAATTCACTAGACAATCAGAACTTTTACCTGTGGACTTACATTTCAAAGGTGAAGAATTCTATACGTAAAAATGTATAGGTATGCAAGCGTTACGTAAACAATTTGGATTTCGGTGAAACTTATGACGTTGAAGTGTAAATAACAACTTTGGAACCTTTCACAACACTTTGAAACACCAAGGTTATATTTAATCCCATTTTTGCGATAGGTTGACTTTGGAGGTGTGTTTATGATAATATAACGTATACGTGCTGGCATGTGTTAGAAGTTATAAATTTTACTTCTACGAAAATATGGATGTGACTGATATACACTACTCCAAAAAATTAAAGCACCTATTTTTTTTGTGTTTTTGCATAACATGATTTGAGGATACAAGAAATAGAGGTAGGAAAACCATAATGCGTCTAAGAAAGAATTTGATGAAAATAGTAAGAAAATGAATTCCGGAGAAGTATCTTCAAACCACCTCACTTCCGTTTCATTTTCATGGCGGTCGATTTTATAGAGCTCTGATCTAGTTGAAGCCCGAAGTTCAACCGATGACCTGGATGAGTTGGAAGATATGTTACAGGTGGAACAGATGGATTCATGACTCGTTGTGTTCTTTTTATGGAATCCCAGCTGTGCTCAATCAGGTGCAGATCAGGACTCCGCGGACACTTCATCATCGATTTCGGCTTCATCAAGATAATTTCTCTCCATTGTTGCTTCATACACTCTCGCACAATCGTGCATGGAAAAAATTTCCATTATAGGGGAAAATATAACCTATTTGCAAGTTCAGGAATGGAAGGGTATCAAATTGTCACCTGCAGATTAAAGTTGGAAGTGAGAGGCAAATAAATGGAATTTTCCAACTGTTGATGGATTATGCTACCGCAGTTTCCATACTGTCGGTAAAATTCTATAACTGTATGTTGTAGATGCCATGACACTGGTAGAAATAACTGGGACCTCAAATAGCCCTCCAGTGGAAGACTTCAGCAAACTAGAACATGCAAGACTGCATAATTCTTCTTGATTTCCTTGAATGAACTGTTCGGCTCGATTCAATTACTGAGTTGAATTGAAATTAGATTTATTTAATGAGAGATTTGTTTGAAAAAAGAATAAAGCAAGATTTCCACATTTGTGAGCTCTGTAACTATTACAGCTTAGTTCTAAGAGAAAATATGGTATCACGTTGTGCAAAAAATTTCCGTTTCATGTTTGGAAACAAATGGAAATCACTAGGATCCCGGTCAGGCGAATCTGGTGGATCATATGGTAACTTCACCAGCTTGGTATTGGGACACCTTTGTTTCTTGTCGATTGGTTGAATGAAGAAATTTATAGAGAAAATCAATAAAAATGCGTATCCCAGAAAAAGGTGCCATCTTGATCATTCAATTGATTGGAATAATAAAAAGTGTATTTTTAGATATTCAAATATTCAGGGTGATCGAATACGTTCCCAAAATTATTATACTCATCATCAAATCACCCAAAACATTAGCACTAATCAATTTATTAATTTTGCCGATTTAGAGAAATTCTCTTACTTTTAACTTTTAGGAAAATCCTCTCAACAATATAGATAACGTTGTTTCATTTAGATGTTACAATGATAATAAAGTTCAAGGAGTTCAATAATTGATCGTAATGATTCCTGAAATATATAAGTATCGTCAATTCTAGGAAGTTTGGTATGAATTAGATAGACACTTGAAGGTGTGTATAGAGAAGGCATCTGATTTGTCAGTTCAAAAGGTGTGGATTTATGCTGACTCACAAACTCGACATTCGAGTCGTAGATAATCATTCTTTATGGGAATTCATTAATGATATGATGATTGTGAGTTACTAAGGGATTGCTGATAAAAAAATGTTTACGTAACAATATTGAAGATAGTTTTATACGTACACTCAATATTACTGTTAATTTGAATAATTTAGAAAATGTTCATGTTAATGAAGGTATTAGATTTCCTTCTTGATAGAACTGAAATCCCATTTAGAGAATAAGAGTCTTTTGACTAAGGTACCAGATTCATAATGTCTGTTCGTTATCATTTGGCAGACAACCAGAAATTAGATAAAATTGAACTTGAACTTCAGTTTCATTGAACGACATTCTAAATATAATCTAGTTGGTAATTATGGGAACATCGACTTGAATCTTTGTACTAGTATTCGCCTCCTCTAGTCCAACCTAAACGAGATAAGATTTCTCGTGTGTCTATGAAATTCAAAGATGAAGAAGACAATTTAATTATCATCAACAAATGCAGTTTTTGTACAGCCTTAAAAAGAATGATTTTCTCGTGACATTGTTTGAATGTTCATACATAAATTCATTTCATGTATAATTCAGTCGATTCAATTCAAATATTTTGCGTGACAACTTTTTTTTCATACACTGTAATAATTAAAATTTGCGGAGAAGCTAAGGTTGTTTCATGGATGAACCTATCATAAATATCCGAATGATATCTACAGGGTTGGGCGATTTAAGAACGTATCTTAAATATTTCATATCTATCTATAAAATGGTAAGCTTGAGCAGTCGACAGTACTGCAGCTATGGCGGGTTGTGATAAGGATCTGATGGTGTTATGTTGCAAAAATGGTGTTATAGTACAAAAAAAGATTCCGCAATTTCTCTGTGACTCCTGCACTATCCATCAGCTAGCATTAAGTGGGAATTTTATTTAACTAAACTACGTTATGAAATTTATAGTAAATTATAATTATACAAATTCTTGGTCAATGAAATTGATTGTCAATAAGGGAAAAATACTTTTTCTCTTTGAAGTCCGATGGTTACGTAGAGGATTACTGCTGAAATGTTGATGAACTGGAAAATTCCAACTAGCTTAGAGATTTTGGTATTCGTATGGACATTACAGAACATTTCAATGAACTCAATTTGCAGCTTCAGGGCAAAGATAAAGAACTAGCTGAAATGATTTCCGATATAAATGAATTTATCAAAAAGCTTGGGTTGCTCTGGGAACAAAACTTGATTAACCGTGATGACGTGCATTTTCCTATTCCTTCAGCAAATATGCGTCAAAATTCATTGGCACCCTATGCCTATGGTAGTAAATATCATGTAGAAATAGCTTATAACTGAAAGGATAGCAAATATCGTTTTGGAAATTGATATCCAACAGTTTGCGGCTTGTGTGATCCAAAACGCCATGGCTTGGATATATTCATCTAGGTTAAGATGTCCATTGTACATCCTGTTCTTTCTCGGATAATCAAGCTGCACTGAAGGCATTGATATTCGACAACTGCACTCCATTTTTTGTGCAGGAAAGTCGTTCAACCTTCGCCAAACTGGGAGAAATAAATAGGCTCCGTCTGATGTGGATCCCGGGCGATTCGGGCATTGAGTGCAATGAAAAGGCGGATTTATTGGCTGCTCGATGAACAGCCTTGGGATTCACCGGATCAGAGCCTAGGCTTAATATTCCCCTGGAGACCGCAAGGCTGAAAAGTAACCGGAAGCCTCACAGGTCTCAGACACTCACGATCTTTCACTACGAGAGCTTGCCTTAAACTATCCAAGCTAGACGGAATTGCCATATTAACCCTAGATCACTAACCTTCGTCGAAACGACGACGCGGTCCCAAAAAATGTAGTATAAATGTTGAGTGCGTCGTCGCACGCATTTCAGATTTCGGCTAATCTCAGCCGATCTGCAGCTCGCGCGGCGCTCGTGTGTGTTTCTTGTGTAGGAGCCCTCTGTGCGCCGTTCCAGCCACCATGAGCCGTCGAAGAGAAACTTGACATTTGTCACAAATGTATCAATTAATAGTTTTTTCCAGAATATTTCTTTCGTTTGTTGATTTTAATACTTAATTTCAATATTTTGAAATTTTTTTGAATCTCTGTTTTTTCTAGTTCATAAGATTCAAGCATTTAAAAAACAAAAATGTTCAAATATGTAAAAAGACTGATCTCAATTGACTCAAGACTGTCAAAGTGATTAAAATGTGGTTTTAGTGAATAAAAATTTATAAACATGTTAACAAATGATTATTGTTATAAATAAGTAAAACAGATATAAATATTTCATTCCATAAACCTTTAGAAGCCTCCCTTTTATACGACGTAGTTGAAACGACTGAGGTTAGTAATAAGCGTTGTGAAATAAGGTTAGTAATCTAGGACTAATGGGGCACTTGTCGCCTCAGAGATCACTCAAATAAGTTAGTATTAATCGAGTACCCCTGATGCAGACTATGAGAAGAGAAGATAGAATCGATAGAACACGTCATATATGTATGCCCAGCAGGGGACAGAATCAGGCTTGAGGAACTTGGATCTAACAAACTGAAGTTGACTGAGCTTATTGAGCTCTCACCCACGAAGCGTATAGCCTTCACGAGAAGGATGGAGCTTATAGGTCAATTTAGGAAAGAGTGTGCCACAATAGACCACTGTCTCGCAGTTACAGGGCTGTCAATCAGCCCACACTCAATTTTTATAGCTGTTTAATGGCATAACGGAAACTTCTAAGCCAATTTAAACTAAATTGATATGTATTATCCACGCTATTAGTTGAGCAGCATATAATATCAACTCTTCATTAAGCTACTATTTATATTTACGGAATGGATCTCAAGGACCTCAGGTTAAACAATTCAACTATAATCTGCCAGTTTCCAAGTGGTGGCTTGTATTTCACTTAACAAGAAGTTGTATTTGATAAAAATTTTTTGTATATGTTTTTTGTGGACGCGTTCACTGTTCACTCACGTCCAATGGATAATCACTTTTCGAGACCATGAATATCGCAGATTTAAAAAAAAATTATTCTGACACATTATCATTGAAATCTGACGGTGACCTTCTAGAATAGCAGTTCTTTTGTTCGAAAGAATCAATTATTCATATAATTATAAAGATTAATCAATGATTTTTCACGCATTTATCATATGTTTCCTCATTTTTTTATCAATAAAAGGAAATCAGTCTTGCTACATTTGGTTCTGATGAAATCTTTGTATTTGAATGAATCCAGTTCTGGAAACGTTCATTAAAGTAATTTTATGGTCGACTGTACTCAAATTATTGTTGTAATTCTTGATAGTTCATAATTTATACATTCGCAAGTACCAACTAGAGAGAAGTATGTTTAAATTCTTCAAGAACAATAATTTTATATTAAATTTAATATCTTGTCGATAGTCAGTTGAAATTCCTGAAGTTTCCACTGTGTATTTTGCAATGTCTTCTATTCATTGCTTCTGAAGTTCAATCGAGATAACATTATCGTTACTGTTTTGGAAATATGATACCTGCATAGTTGATATGATGAATTCTTCTAACATCTCAATTATTTTCGTTTCGCAATAGCAGCTAATTCAGGGGAACTAAAAAATTCTGATGTTTTTGCATCGAGTTACAGATTCAGGTGAATCGAATTCAGACGACTTCCAAATTAAATGAACTGTGAACAGATTTCTGAGTTAGGAAGTGTGACCGCAACAACTATCAAATTGGAGCAACATTTTTGGTGAAATGTCTATATTTTCAAAAAGAATCTCCGAAAGGAAAAATTAAGAAAATCAATATGACCAACTAATTCTCGAATCATTAGTGGTAGAACATACACCAGTTACTCCTTTCAGATGGATCTTACGGTAGGACAATTGTGAATTAGTCTGTAAAAATTTCGAAAAAAAAATCTACAATTTCGAGATCTCTTGAATTTTAATACTTAAAATGTTCAACATTTCGTGCACACTGTACATATGCTCTTTTCGTTTTATATCAATATTTATCATTAATTCAATAACATTTTATCATTAATCGATATAAACATTTCTGTACAAGAATACTAACAAATTTGAAATAATTCAATAACCGAATATTTTTTAAATCAATCGATTTCATGAAGTATCGATGGCTATATGTGGAAAAATTTGGAGAATAATTATAATGCAACACAAAAGTATTCACCCAAACAATTTTGAAACCAGGCGGTTTAAGAAAAAAATTCAAAACTAGAATAGTATTATTGGATCTTTTTGCAGCATATGATACAGTGTGGAGATATAGTCTGATGAAAAACTGAATTTGGGAATAAGTTGTTTAGCAGATGGTTTCGGGTTTTCATCTGAAAGAATATCACACTCTCAATAAAAGTCTTCCATGGATCTGTTTTTGCACCTTCAATATCCATCTATCCAATGGATAGACAACTGAGGTCAATAAATTGAATCAGAAGTTGAAAATAAGAAACTATGTACAAGGGACTTATCTAAGTCCACACTATTCGAACTGTGCTCTTGCTCTGGTATTTTCTTTAGCTGAGTACTCGGCTGTGGTTTGGCGAGGATCAGAAAATCATTGCTTGCACCTCTTAATCTCATTTTGCCTTTATTCTACAATTTTCACATTTTATCTTACTAGGTGGGAGCATCAATCTTTCTTTGAAGGTTTGTTTTGAGTGTGGGTAACTGTCAAACTTCCTATTTTGTGCTGTGCTTCTGTTTCTGTTCCGTCTCATGGTTCATAGTTTGATTTCCATGTTCGTCATGTGTGTTTTTATCTTTTGTATTGTTTCATTCGCCAGTTCGGTTGTTATCTTTTGATTTTCGTTTCATGCCTCATATGTTCATTCGTTTTGTATCTTGATACACCCAGTGCCGTTCTCAGTACTTTATTCAGAGCTATCAGTAGCTTTTGTGTTTTGTTTTCTTCTAGGTACCATATTTGCAGTTCTTTAAATACAAACATTTTCATGGTGAACTGTGTCATAACCAAAATTTTTTATCTTCTAACATTTTTCCTGTTATCCTGTTACCCAGCACTTATTTGACTCAAAAACGAACTTAGTTTTTCGATGATTCTTATCTCTAAATCCCTATCGTTGGCTTGGGCGTGATGTGCTGGGTCAGAAAAATTCGACAGGTCTATGATCAGTAGCAAAACAGAAGAGAAGTAGAAATTGTTATGGTTTAATCATAAAACCAGAAAGTTTCGTTCCAGATTTGAGCAGAGATATATGGTATTTATCTTTCTTCTCGAAAAATTTTTAGGTAAGGTATCAAAACCTGACTATTATGAAATCAATTACATCAGCAGCGTTAAAACATTGAATGAATTTCGCAATCTGATGAACATGACATATTAGCTTATTCAAAAAAAATTTGTTTTATTTCTTTCAAATCATTTAATAAGTCAACTCACATTTTCGCTTTGTCCAAAATCAGAGTACTTGTTAGAAATAATTCTCACTTTTTATCGGTTATAACTGTTCAACCCAAGCACGGTTCAGGTATATTGAACGTATCTTGGTACGATAAATAAATAAAATGTTTAATGGAAAATTTATATCCAAAATTCCGATGGAAGTCACGAATATAAATTCGATTTACTTCCTTAATTATATCAAAATAATACCCTGGAAAATTTTCCATTGATCATTATCAGATATAGTTTATAAACTTTTTGTTGATTTGAGAAATTTTTCATCAACTTCGTTGATATATCATTCACATATGATGAAGGATTTATAGATATAGTTTTTGTGGATAACGCTCCTCAAAGAATTTCACGCTTCGCAACCCTTAAAAACTATTGATTCATTCATTTTTGAACATTTCTTTAATGTTAGAAGAAATACATTCCACGTTCATTCTTATGGCGACATAAGTCATCTTGACCAAAAACAAAGTAGGTACCTTCGAAATTCGACAAAAAATATTATCCAGTTTCCTCTACCAAGAAGAATTTTACTTTATAATTTGTATTCCTGACAGTATCTACGCATTTATTTTATATTTGAGTTCATGTACTTTTCATGCAGTCATATTTCGCTTGATATCAGAAATTAATATTTTCAGGAAGAGATCATTTTGTTCTAACTACTACATTTATTAAGAAAAATTAATCAGTGCAATTAATGCTTATTGTTTTAGCTTTTTCCAGTTTACCTGAATAATTAAAATAAATATCCATTTTAGAATTTCTACACATACCGAATATTTTCACCCATTTTTTGGTAACCACTGTTCTGTAAGATGAATTAATTATTGCACTCAATTAGAAGCTGTTATAATACCCAGTTTCTTTCAAAATAAAGCAGACTAAGGTTTTTCTACCAATTTATGTTTAAAACTCCGCTGATATTCATATTGCCTCGAAAATTGAAAGTATTATACACGGTGTTACATAATAGTATGTCACAACTTGAAAAAATTGTTTTTTTTTTCAAAATTCCCGCAGTGTTTGAGATATTCAGCCCAAATTTGGAATGCAAGCTATTTTTTAAAACCTCCATCATTACACGTCCTAAATTTTAACTAGAATCTACAAGGTGTTTTCTTTTCCGGAGCTATGTCTTCGTTTGTCCATTCAAACTTTTTGCAGTGCGCCACTGATCAGCGTACAATCAATTTTCGTCATCTACGTTCAATTAGAAACTTATTTGAAACTTGTGATTCTTTCGTATCTCCAACCGTTCTGGAGCAAAAAATTATTAAACGATTGTATGCATTCGCTGAATTGAAAGCACTTCTAATTGAAAAATGACTAGTAGGCTTTGATTTTTTTCATTTATCTATTTATTTTGACAGCTGCTAAAGTTTAACCAGTGTCTGCTCGAATTGTTTATTGATTAACGATTAGTTTCAAGACTTTTGAAGTTATTGCTATAAGAAAAAATGGCTTATTTTACTAACGCTGAATTGGCTGATATCTATTACATGTACGGGCTGGCTGACGGAAACACAACAAAAGCTAGGTGATTATATCAGGAGCGCTTTCCAAATCGAGTAACACCAGACAGGCGAACATTTTCAAATATCCACAGAACGTTGAGAGAAACTGGTACTTTAACTGCAAATAATCATTTAAAAGGTGCAACTCAAACTATGAGAACTCCAGATATTGAGGAAGCAGTTCTGAATTGTATTGATATGAATTCTGATGTGAGTACAAGAAAAATTGAAAATCAGTTGAATATTTCACATGTTCTAGTTTGGAGGATTCTCCACGACTTTTTATTGTACCCGTTTCATATTCAACGCGTCCAAACTCTACTTCCTCGAGATTTTTCTTCAAGACTGAATTTCTGCCGATGATTCTTAGATAAAATTCGAGAAAATACTCATTGTGAATAATGTTCACAGACGAAGCTAACTTCTCGAGAACTGCTATCACAAATTGTCACACTAATCATTATTAGGCTGAGGAAAACCCCCATTTGATTGAAGAATCTCATCATCAAGAACAATTCTCACTAAATGTCTGGGTCGTAATAATTCGACATTATTTGATTGGGCCATTTTTTTTGCCTAACAGACTAAACGGTTCCGCTTATCGGCAATATCTTGAGGAGGAGTTACCTTCATTGCTCGAGGATGTGCCACTTTTGGTGAGAAACATAATGTGATTCATGCATGACAAGGCACCAGCACATTTTAGTGGAGAAGCTAGGGAATTCTTGAGTAATACATTCAACAACCGATGGATAGCTCGGGGTGGGCCACAACCATGGCTTCCTAGATCCCCAGACTTAATATCTCGAAAGTTTAGTTTATACCACTCCAGTGAACACTGTAGAAGAATTGAGAAATCGAGTAACAACCTCTTTTGACACGATAAGAAATACCCCAGGAATATTTCAAAGAGTGCGTGATAACATGCGAAGAAGAACAGATGCTTGTATTCTTGCAGGTGGAGGACACTTCCAGCATATTTATTTAGTTCTCGAATGTTATTTGTTTTTAGTTTGATATAGAATAAGCATAAGTTAAGTCTCAGAAGACAAGCTATCAAAATAAAAGCAAATTTGGGGCATACCTATCGTGTATTTCTATTATTTTTTTTTATTTAGCGAATAACATACAATTCAAATAATTCAACTTCAATTAGTTTTCACTCGAAAACGGTTAGGGGTACGAAGAAATTACAGGTGTCAACAAAATTTTTAAATTGAACGAAGATGACGAAAATTGATTGTACGTTGATCAGTGGCGTACTGCATAAAAGTTTGAAAGGGCAAAAGGACACATGGCTTCGAAATAGACAACACCTTGTGAATTTCAGTTAAAATCTAGGAATTGAAATGATGGAAGCTGTGAAAAATAGCTCGCATTCCGAATTTGGGCTTAATATCTCAAAAACTGTAGCAGTTTTGAAGAAAAAAACAATTTTTTTCCGGAAATTTCAACACCCTGTAGCTGTGCAACGAAGCTATTGCGGACCTATGTTTATATGAACTTCTTTCTTAAAATTATAAGTGATTTACCCCCTCAAGTTGTGACATACTATTATGTAACACCCTGTATACTATAACAGAATATCTAGTTATGTTATTCTCAAGGATTTATGCTTATGGTGTTTTTTCTTGCATGAGTAATTTTTCTCCTGATGCTAGATATAATTCATAGAATGAAACATAATTTCATAGTTTTTTTTAGAGAATATCTGATCGATCCATCTTCTTTCTGGAGTTTTCAGTAGACTCAACCTCATTTCCCCTGCGATTTTAAGTTTACGTTCAAGCATTTTTTAGCAGGAAGTAATATTTGATCATATGAATATGTCTTTGTTTTCTATAAAATTGTCAAAGTTACACTCTTGTTTTTTCTCTACAGGATGTTTTTGTACAGAAGTCATATTAATTCACCAACTAAATAAGCTAATCAGTTAAATGAATTATGTTTTTGTGATGAAACTCCATCAATCATTTTCTTCTGGATTAAATTTGCGAGCAGCAGTCCTTTCTGCGAATTCAAGTCTCAGTATTCGTTATTGAGTTGATCAAATTCTTCTCGATGTATCAGAACAGGTGTTTCTGTTTTTCCTAGCAGGAGTCATTCTTTACTGATATGGAACGTGCCTTTATTAAGAATTATAATTAATGAGTATATTTGAGAAAATTCAATACCTGTTTCCGGATATATGTTTACAACTGAATTATTCAAAGCATATTTGAAGAGTGGTAGATTTATGGCCTTGGTTGTAGTTTTTTCTAAGGAGAGGAGGAGCATCAATATTGAGGCGCCATAGTTTGACCTGCATGAGTTCCTATTCAGGTGTGTGTGTGTACCCAGCTTTATAGCCGCGCGCGCTGCCGTATAAGATGCCCATGTCTATGGGATACATATATATATAGATAAAACTTTGCGGTGAACGTGTTGCAGTTGATTATTTCGAATAAAAGAGATAGTTACGCTTTCAAGTATTCCAGCACCGCAACTGGATTAATTTGACTGAGTGTAATCCTTGCTGTGTATATTGCTTTATATTTTTTCCACACGGAATAAATTTTTTATATTTCTTAATTTTTTACAAATCAGTATTAAAACGATGTTTGATTCCCAGAGTGAATCCATTGGTGAATCCACCTATTATTTACAAAGAGGTGATTCCATGCAAATACCACCCCAGACATGGATAACAAGATTACAAATATGGAAAAAAACGAGGGTAAGTAAAAATATTCTGAAAACATTAAAATAAAATTTTCCAATATTTAAACTTCAGCTTTTCAAAAACAAAGCATTGTTTGGAACTGTGAATTTTGTAATGATTAATAATGATAATTAATTTTACTGTTGCTTCCTGGTTTTTATCAAATTTCATTCAGGATATATAGAATAAATTGGTATTGATTAGCTTGTTGATTTGGACATTTGTATTGATTTTTTCTGTTTGCATGAGAATTATTAAATAGGGGATTGCGTTTCTAGAACATTCTCTACAAGATTTCAGACTCCCGCTGAACAAGCGCCTTGAAGTAAGTTAGAGGCTATAGAAGCAGAAATCATCTGCTAGACCACTGGTTTCCGGACTTGGGGATTTTCAGTTACGTTTACGATGATGATTTTTTATATGACGACCTGCAAATTTTCCATTTTTAATAGCTTCAACTTTTGGAGATTTCATCATTTTACCTAAGACAATGTTTCTGCACCGGTAATATTCGAACGTTATACGGTATATGGGCCAATGAAAGCCAGTGGAAATTTCCACTGATATTAGCAAGGAGCGTCACTATATTCGCAATTTGTAGTTCTAATTTGAATTTCACTATGTTTGCTGGTACTCTTCATTTTGTTCCGAATGTAAATGAAATATTCAAATGTTGTTCCGAATTAATATTTGCAAATGAGTACAGTTGGTAAAATGAATTCTAGAGGCTTCAATATTTCCGTTTTTAGATTCTTAGAAGGTGTTGATCTGCAGAATTGCTTTAATAATTTGTTTTTCAAAAACGAGAAAAAAGAAAATTTCATCATCCGATGTATTAAATACTATACATATTATAATGATTATGAGATAGTGTTGTATTCTTTGAAAATTTCCTTCTGGATTAATTGTGAAGTTTTTGAGATTACAGTATTTTTTGTGTTGATTCTGTATAGCAAAAAGTAGAATTGATTTAATATTGATTTTATATAGTGTAATATATACTACACCCTAAAAATTTGAAGTATTATATCTTTCGTACTCAAAATTAAACCAAATTTGAAATTTTCAGATATTTATACTAAAACCAAGAAATAAAAATTTTTCATTTATGCAAAATACTTGAGTCAACATCGAAAATTCAATATTGCTCGAGATTAACTTTCAATGAATATTAATTTTGCAATCCATTTTTGAAATATATAATATTTTATTCATAATAAGGTATCTTCAAAATTTTCCTCAATGTTTCTGAAATCAGAAAATTTTCCGTGAAAAACTCAAAACCATTGATTAAAATCCAGAGTGTAATAAATAACTAACATTCTAGAAATTGTAGGATTTATATATTTCATACGAAAACTATAGTTGTAATTTTCTCACATTTTTTAGCTGTATTTACCAGTGTCAACAAAAATATGAAAAATAAAATCACAGGCGAAAATGATATTTCGTCGGACACAAAAATTATTGAATTATTTAGACAAGAACTAGATTTAAAATTCAAAATATAATAACTTTTTTCAATAATTTGAAGAAAATTGAAACTTCAAAACTTTTTCGACTGTAGAAAGTCAAATTTATATATTTTACATTCAAAGTTATAACGAAGTTAATGTTGGTCAACGAAAATATTTTATATTAGATTAGTTTTTAATTTATTTTATTTCAAAGAATTCAGAATCCAGTATTTTTTTATTTACAATGAAAACCAATGTTCCAGAGATTATTGGATTAATTTTTCCATACATAAATACTTAAAGTTGAAAAATATCCTAAAAATGAGAAAGGAGCATGCTAGTGCAAGTTAATGAAGAATTCAATAAGTGGGTATATGCAGAATCATTGAAATATGTATATCATCAAGTACCTAACAATTTCGAGGCTAAAATTTGGTCCCAAAAAGGTTATATTAGAAATATGAAGAACAGTTGGTATATATATAGAAATTAATATTTCATTGAGAAATATCCTTGAAATTATCAGATTATTTGGGAGATTCTGGCAGAAATTAACTTTAACATTTATCACACGACTATTTTCTTGAATATGTATCAGGAACAAGACGCAAACGTTTGCAAAATTAAATTAATAGCTTATCTATACGTGCGTATAGATAATCCATAAATATGTATCGAACGAATTTTAAATAGACAATAAATTAAGAATTTTATAACCCACATGTCTAAATCGATATTTCCATATTAACTTATAAGAAACCTCCAAATTTTAATTTTAAAATTTGATTTTTTGGAATTTGTAATTCCTTGTAGAATTATTTTCTCAATGGAAATTGCTCAAGTGAATTTTCACTATAAATTCAATGAACTCATAATACTAAAGTGTGATGCAATATAATTATTCGGGATATAAATCGCATTAGTAGTATGATGATGATACTTTTGAAACAGAAAAGTATTCAAGTAATTTAATTCAATTTCTATAAACAGGACTCTTCCACATCAAAAAGAAATAATTTTTCTACTTTTTCAAAGAAATTTTCGAACACGTACTCTTTGTTTTGGTCTAAAATAGACTATGATCTTTCCGAAAAGATATGAAGTTGTTGGTCCTGTGGAATGTTATGTATGGGTATTTACAGGCTAGTTACTATCCTCGATCGCGGAAATAGAGCATAATGATGGATTAAGAAGGTCTACAGTCACGATATTATCATAATATTCGAATGAATTAAAATAATTCTTCTCTCACATATATCAAGAATAAATTTGAATTTCATTTACCATTTTCACAATAAAACTGCAGCAACCTTATTGAATCGCAATTTGCATGACGCAAATTTTAAATTGCAAGTAGTACATCCGTAAATAATTATATAGATAATCGTTAAGATGTATTGTTAACGATTAATAAAAATGAGACAATTGAAGATTCAACAAAACATTTTTTCAAAACGCTTTCACGTATAATTTACGAGGTACTTCAGTATAACAAATTGACATTGCACTGATTGGCCTTGATTTACGTAAAAAAATTATGTAACGTTTAAAAAAACTTGTAAGATCATTTTTATCAAAATATTGAATTACCGTCAATCAAGGTACTTTTTTCCAGAAAACGTATTTTCAACCTTGAATTTTTGTTGGAGTTGATTTGTTAGTGTGAATTGTTAATATTGAATGCCTTGTTTTTTTATTTAATCCACGGATAAATCGTGACTTTGTGGATTCACTATGATTACTCATGAAATAAAGAATTTCGTAGGGCTTTGAACAACTAAGACTATATAATACAATCATTGAAATATATCAAATATCATCGGATATTATTTGTGAAAAAGAGTTTTTACATTAGTTCGTTAACAAACGTTTATGCAACCGAGCTGCGCAAACTCATAATTCACAGAGATCCTCTAGGATTAACAGTACAGCGCAAGCGTTTTCCAACTTTCGATTGATACTAATACATTCTTCAGAAGAAATCAATTCAACATTAAAGAATGAACACTAAAAAAAATTTCACATGCTACTTGTAAAGTGAATCTTTTTCTAAAGCGAGTACCCCAGTAAGTTTTGGTTTCCAGAGAGACCCGACAGGGTCAAAACTCATAATTAAATTTTAGTTTTTTTCGGATCAAACTGATGTTCATCCTTTATCTAGAATATTCTACTTTCTCTGAAATGAGCTTGACTAGCATTCAGATGGTATAGATAAGATGCAAATGTTCATTTCGCCAAATAGTGATAATAAGAAAGCTATTTAAATATATAATGCATCGGATAGATTGTGTCTATTTATTCATATGCGAATGAACACCTAACAATTCATTAAAACCACCTGAGTGCATTATGCAAGTGACCGTTTAATATTTAATGTAACATTGTCAAAAATAGTGCATGATCAGTGCATATCCCCATTGATCTTATCGATTCACAAATCGATTCTGACTCTCTTGGTGAGCAGGTTGGCTTTTATTATAAATGTTGTTGAATACACTAATAATTTTTCTTTCGTTATCTAACCAATAAGTGCTCCTTTTTAGACAAAAAAAAACGATAAAAGCAGTATCCAAGCTTCAATCTTCAGAAAAAAATTAGGCCCTAAATCATAAAACGAATTAACATCGATAGTGTTCTTCAATAATGTGCTACAGTGATTCCAGTGGTTGATGAGACATTCCTTAATTTTTTATAAATTTGCAAATGAGTGAAAACAATTTATTTCATGATATAGAAAAATTCGGTTCCTTTTGAATTTTCTGTAATGTTTTCACAAAGAAAAGTTCAAGGAAGAAGTTTCAAAAATAAAAATACATCTCAGATTTTTGAAGTGGAATTTTATCTTGTTTTTCGAAGTTAATTTTAATTTGAATGATTCTTTCTAAATAATTCTTATAAATCTATGATTGAAACAATTTTATAAACTTTGAAGTTTTAGATTTAAGAAATTATTAATTGAATCTATGAGGAAACAAACTGTTTTGTTTAATAATAACACACTTCCAGTTACTTAATTAAATTGGAAATAAAATCCCAGCATTAACTAGTGAAAAGAAAATATTTTTCCGTATATAATAAAACTTGAGATAGGTTTCATTATTTCATTTCAACAACGAGAATGTTAATAATTAATTAAAGTATTGACATTTAAAACTGGAAATGGCTGTAGCACCGTGTTTGACGGTGTAATAAAGTTAAACATACCTCAATTCAATATTTCTAGGAATCAACAGAATATTATAATTTTACAATCAAGTCCAAACTTTCATCTCAAGATATAGTACTTATAAAAATATCATCATTATTTTCACTACCAATAATATTTTGCATGTGATCGAAATTGGAAATGATTATACATAAATTAACAAAAATTTTATTGATCATATCGAGCATCCTTCGAACTCGTGATAACTTTGAGTTAATAGGGCATAAATAATTAAAATCACAAAATATTTACCAGCACTCTTGAATCAAATCATAATGATGTCAATAGAGGTTATCACATTGGCTCATCCGAGGATTTTATGTTTCAGAACGAGAGGCATCAGCTTCTCAGAAAGTACGCACAACCAAGTATTTCTGCATCAACAACAGCCACAAATCTTTCAGAGTATCAATCAAACACAACACTGTTCAAAAACAGAATGGCAACGTTACAAGAAAATTTAAGACTTTCTCAGCCGGAAATAGAGCCGCTGAATGCCAAAGAAAAGGAGACAGCCATTCAACTTTCCATAGATAAAGAAGAACCCACCAAATCTACTTGGGAGTCATTAAGCGGGATGCAGAAATTGAGACGAACATCAAGACAAGTAAGTACTTGTTCAAAGTTTATTTCAGTATTTTCATTTAGTGTCAAAAAGGTTTTTATAAATCAGAAAATTAATTCAATGAGGACTTTTTCATAAACAACAAACTCAGTTAATTGAAGTGAAATGTTAAAGCAGAAAGTATTTAGCGAAGAAATCTATGAAATCCATACTGAATACTTTTTAACAGAACAAGCATTTTCTTCTTATCCAATTGCAACAAAATATCTATTTCTTATAATTCTTCATAGTCCTTATCCCAATTTTGTTGAAATTAGACTTTCGAAGTTCAGGCCAATTAGTTGAACAACTAATTATTCAATTCAATGCAATTTGTTGTACTTATATTTATCTGTTCGATATTTTTGGTAACATACAATCTCTAAAAATTTTTCTGACTTAATAAACCATAATGATAACTTAATGAAACTAACCTTCGAATCTGAAAGTCAGTAAATACGAATAGAAACTGTAATTTTTTCTATTGTGGTAAAAGCAAATTGAAACATTTTTCCTTATTCAACAAAAAAAGCTAGTTTATATGATCTATTTCCTAACCAGCGTTTCGTTTGAACGTCTGTGTAACAATTAATTGTCTGAGAGTAATAAGATAAGAAGTTTTACGAGCCCGAAATTTCGTTTCAGGAATTACGATAACAATTTTTATTTGCTTACTTTCCACGGTTTCGGTTCTTTTCAGAGATTAGCGAGCAGGTATAGAAAATCAAAATTGGAATAAATTCTCACATAAATGATACTCAAAAGATATCAATTATAATTATTTTGAAGAAAATGCATAGAAAACATGATCATCTTCTACACCAGTAGAAATTATACTATTTGGTGGATGCGCTATAGAATAAAGAAGAATCTTTCTCATTTCAATAAAACTTACAAGCTATAAGTATCTGCTAAAAAATCTTAGGAATTAACGCAACAGTGGTTTCAATCCTACCTATATCCGTAACAGGTTTCAGAAAGAAGAAAAACGCTTGATATACATCAAAAACAAAAAAAATTCACTCTTAATCAATTTAATTTTGTCTGTTGATCTATTTTACCTTTGACTCCGTCTTTTTCAAATTGGTGAGGTAAATTAGTGTATATATATCATTTTGCTCGTCTTTTTTCGCTCAGGCAAAATTGATATATACTAATAATAAAATTAGTATACTGCCGATGACAAAATTGGTGGATGTGCAAGATTTCGCGCTTGCAATTCAAATAATTCAATGGACGGCATAATGCAATTACATCATCTTTGTCCATGCATTGAATGGAATGACGTCGCAATGTCTTATAGATTGAAAATTTCTTGAACACCTTCGGTTTAAGATTTGATTCCCACATCTCTCCGCCACTGGCTCATTCATTCGCAGACTGATCTGTAAAGGTCAATTTGAATCAGTTGCTGCGTCACCGCAACACACGGCTCTCACGTTTCGCTATGCTCTTATCACGTTGTGCCCTTTAGGTTAGTGTAACGAAACTGCAGTAATGTAGTAATATTTAAAGCTTTGAGGATTCTTCAAAAAAGCACTACCACCATCTCTGTCTCACTGTGGGGATAGGTCTCTATGACTCGGCGGTTGCCGGTTCGATTGCAATGAGGTCTGAGTATTGTGTTTGTCCCTAAATTCACGAATATATGATATACTGGTGGAAAAATATCGCCTATGACAAATCCTTGCCTATAAGGTCAAGAAAGGACGGACATGGGAAAAATTGACCGCATCCCTCCTTCCTCCTCCCTCATTTTTCTGTACATTCAACAATTTTGATAAGTTAACAATATCAGTTCGAGAATGTTCATTGAGACGCTGAAATTTTCGGATATTTGCGTCGAATCAAACAAATCATACAATAGTATCAGAGCATTGTTTGATAAAACCTTAACAATAAGAAGCGGAACATTGAAACTGAGATAGAACCGTTTTTAGAGGTGGAAATATTATAAATTTCAACTTTCTTTAACTTCTACTTATACTGGTTTTGTGCGTCATTTTCTTCATTAACATGATTGATTTCATGAGCCGTTTTAAGAATATTTTGAGAGTATGTTGTGAGAATAACTTGGAAATATTTATGTTAGATTGTCTTGCTCTTTTTGTGATATATGGGATAAATTTTGTTTTACTGCTTTTGAGGTATGTATGAGGTTTTTGAATCTATCTAATACAATTTCAGTAATCTAAATAATTTTATTCATTCAAAACTTAGCATGAAATAAATCAGGAATCGAAGAAAATTAACTTTGTTTAACATTCTGACACTAGAAAAGAATGAGATTGAATCAGAGCATCCACCAATATTCACGCGGATACTCTAAGATTACTTCAGAATGTTTCGAATTGATCCATATATTCACCATATCCTGTAATTATTTTTGAATAATCATTCTGAAACTTTCGAGCTTCCCAAAATGGTTACTAGAAGAAATAGAAACAGTTCATCCACCATTTATTCGTTGTTTCTTATGGATTTTCTTCTAAATCTATATAATATACCTTTCAATCTAACTCATATGTCAAGGTGAACTATTCACCTTCAAATCAATCAAAATATTTACCCTGTCATTCACTCAATCAACCGATACTACTTTCTTTGTTGTGACATTTTTTCTGTATAGAAATAAACATAGGAAATTTACAAAAACTGGCGTAAGTTTCTATACAGTGTGAATGATAAACAGCTTCGCCTCAAATAATACAAATAGAATCAAAATTATATAATATAAACCTGGTATTAACAACTTTAACTTCAAGGTTATTTGCCAATTTTTTAATTGCCCTACTTATTAAATACACTGCGTCCAGAAATTAACTCATAATTTCAATATTTCAAATTTCATTTTGCAAGGCAATGAATTATAACACATATTTTTTTCGGATATGTCGGACATATGCCTACAAAATTTGATGTTTTGTGTTGGCATATGAGATATAAAATAAAATAAAATATTTGAGTTTTTGCAAGAAATCTCTACATATTGATAAGAGCAGATTATGCTGAAGTAGTTAGATGATCTAGGTTGAATTTGTAGCAGAATAGGCCAAAAACTTGTGGTGTCCATTCAACTGTTTCCAGAATGATCCGCAGGTACAGAGAGACTTCCGAATTTCCTTGTTGAGACAACAGTTCGCTATAGCAAGGCACTTTCAAATGCAGCTTCGACGGAACAGTGCAGTGCAAATTAGCATTGAAACGATACAAGAAGGTCTCAGAGAATTTCAATTGAAGTCTCATGTCGCAGCTTGAGGCCCAGCTCTAACCACAGCACATCGAAGAGCCCGATTGAATTTTACCAGGGAACATGTCAGTTAGTTAGAAGTTGACTAGGGGAGAATTTTGTTTACGAGTCGAGATTTTGCCTTTTTCATTGCGATCGACGTTATCTAGTGTACAGACGTCGAAATGAGAGATATGCCCAGGTCGACTTTTTACCTAGCTATGGTTTTGGTGAATGCCCAATAATAATCTGTTCATCGTAAATAATGGAACCCTGAATGCGTAAGACATTTCAGAAGAACATGCTGTACTTTTTGTTTATGTATGATAACGCCAGAGCTCCCCAAGCTCATATCGTCATATCATGAAATCACTTCAGTGGAATGGCCCAGACCTTAATCTCATCGAACATGTCTGGGACATACTTAATAAATGATTAAGGAGCCAGCAAAAACAAGTCAGCTAACGTAAATGAGGTACGGAACAGACTGATCGAAAGTTGAAACGAGATGAGGCAGGATGCTATAAGGTCATTGATTTTTAATAGGAACCGTAAATGTCCTGCAATAATTCTCATCAGTGATGGAATTATCAAGTATTAACGAGTTTTTGGGGACTTTTAGTTTTTCCAAAAGGTTTCCGTTTTTCATCATTTTGTTTCAATTTCTTCTGTTGGTGCTGGTCCATTACTGAAAAAATAATTCACAACATATCTAAACTTCTGCGAAATGAATTTGAAAGTTCGATTTTGTGTGTTAATTCTTTAGCGCAGTGTAGTTTAGTGTAGATAGTACTTCATGTACAAAATTGAAGCTGAAAAAGTTCCCACGAAGATGTCCTGTACAATTTTCTCCTATGACTAACCCGTTAGGGGTTTTAGGGCCAACAAACATTACATAATTCCACAATTAACACAAATTGTGTTAACCTAAGGGACTAAAGTGAAGGCTTCTGACTTTTGGTCCTGATTTAAAATATTTTCAGATAATTGCTTACCATAAAATTAAAAAGTTTTTGGAAGGATTTTTTATGTTGGAATATGTAATTTTATTCAACATTCAAAGTTGTAAAGCTCACAAGTCGGAATCGTTAGTCCTAGAATAGCACCAATTTTGTCAGCTTTAATTATGTGTGAAAATTTTTGGTATGAGTCGTAGTTTCTGATATACAAGCACAAAACTGAAAATGGACCTTTTATATGTTGCTTCATCCTAGGGCATATTTAAGTATCAAAATTGACTGGATTTGTTCATGAAATTGTCAGACTGGACAAATTTTCGTTTCTGTTATCCTGCGACTTCCCAATTGAATATAAAAATTACCTTACGCTTCCTTTTTCTTAAAATAGAAATAGCGCACTTTCATAAAGCTTTGATATGCTCGGATTTTGAAAATTATAGTTTATTCCTAAACTTAGATACGCCAATGAATTTTACTGTTTCCTGCACCTAAGATATTGAATATCTTTTCAAAATACTTGACTCGTAAACCAAAACCTTAACCACCTTGTACTACGAAAAATTCCTCATTGAAATTTTCCGAGGCCGATAACGAAGAAATCGAATTTACGAGATTAGAAATACTCAGTTCAAAAACTGAAAAGTGAATAGCCAGTGTGTGAACTATTAAAAATCACAGACCGCAATAAATTGGTGCTTTTGGTTCAATCAAGATGGATCGAATCAATTTATATTCGCCTTGTCACACGTTTCAGTGAATGTATGGGTAAATTGGAAACTGTTACACATGTCCATGTTTTTTTTGTTGATAAAATCAGCGTGTTTTCAGGTAGAGGTCTATCGAAAACTGCTATACCTTTAACAGAAGTGAGTACTTCCGTTACTAGTAGTTAAGGTCAGTTTTTGAGAAATACTGAATCAATCAGTGGACCAATAAAGCGGTTTGCATATTAAAATGTTATTAAAGGACAAATAACTTTATGAACAGTGAATAACAAAATGAGATTTTGTATGGTGCAGGAGGGGGGCGCCAATAAATGTTATCCTGCCGACGCATTTTTCGTTGATGATTTTATTGCTTGCTAGTCTAAGAGTTAGATTATATTGAAATTATTGGTTCGAGTTGCAATGAAGGTTTTGAATCGCGCGGACACACATATCAGTATTATAATCCCTGAAACTGAACCGAAAGCAATATGTACGGTTTCGCAGGTTTGAAACTTAACTTAAATTCGATTCTTTCCGACACCTCATTTGGTGCTTTTTTTTCAGCTCGTCACAGCACTTGTGGTTGCGTGGATGTCCATGGTTATTGGATACACATCAGCGTATACTTCACCTGCAGATTTTTCTTTGAGGAGGGACTTTAAGATAGGAGAAAATGAGGTAAGCATTTAATTTTTTTTAACCATACAGCACAATTTATTTTAAGATCATTATTTCGAAATAGATTCGTGAGTATTGAAAAAATCCTGATGAATCCAGAACCGAAGTGTTTCCTAAGCCTATTGAATGGTTAGCCTGATCTCCCGATTTGAATTACGGAGAATGAAAAACATAGGAGCTTGGTTCCTTTTGTCTTTGTTGATAATTTTCGGTCGAACTTATTGGATAGTTAAGAAACTTCGGTGTTTCGAAATTGACTTAGAATACGTGGGAGCTTTAAAAAGTTTGCAACTTAAATATATTTTTGGATTTTCATTTTTCTTTTAAATGTAATCCTCATCAAGACTTACTTTTTGTTTCCATTTGGGCGAATTATTCTAATACTCTCGTTGCTCACAATACTTTTATTTCTGCATTACTCTTTGGAATTAGGAAATGAATGATAGTTGCTGGGGACTAAATCTGGTAAAATAGGAGAATCAGGAAATTATTAAGAGTGCATTCTTCGATTTTAACCTCACAAGCTCCGATGAATCTGGGACTGCGTTGTCGTGGTAAACATAATTCTATTATTTGACAAATAAATCCTCAACTTTATCACTTATATTCATAATAACTCTACAAAGTATTCTCAAAGTAATTAGTGGTAATGATTCCTTTTGAAGCCCGAAATATTATCGCCCAACTCATATTTACAGACAAAATTGTTTTTAGTTCCTTCGAGCTTGTTTTACTTGCTTTCCTTCATGTTTTTGTCTGGTGCTTATTGCCAAGTAGATAATAATTTTATCTTCAATTAGAAATTGAATTTTTAGTTATTCTGCAACCATTCTCATGTAAACACATTCAGATAACATTCCAGTAGTCTCATCTATTTCCACTCATTTTCAACAACAATTTTATGTATTTGTTTCATCTTCAAATATGTTTGTTGAATTCACTTGAAATAGGAGCCTCTTCGGATATAGTCTCTGAGCCAGACCTGGAAAATGGTCGAAGCATCCCCACGCAGATACCTTAATACATTTTCCATATATAAAATCATTCAATAACTTCGAGTCATGGAACTAGAACTCGTTTTGAATCAAATCGTTTAGATCTATTCCTAGAAATTAATGTTTGACGTTTTTCAGTTCAGATTGTAAAGTCCCTGCACTTGTCGGTTATCCGAATGTCAAGAACGAACGTCATTGAAAATATTAAATTTTGCCATACACTATCAGACTATTGTGTCACATACTTGTTCTGTTTCCGAATATTTCATAGGCACTCTAAATATTTTCAATATATTATGAATGAATATTTCAAGCGAAAAATGCAGGAAAATCTTCTGAAGACTTGCATTTTCTCTTGTTCTTATCATGGTATATAAACCAATAAATCTGTTACATTTAGATTTTTCTGTTACAGATGTCCTGGGTAGGCGGACTTTTACCACTAGGGGCTGTACTAGGTGGATTATTGGGGGGACCATCCATAGAAAACATAGGAAGAAAGTCGACATTATTGCTCAGTGATGTTTTCTTCCTAGTAGCATTGGCTGTGAATTATTTTGCTAGAGATTACTACTATTTATACATAAGTCGCGCCTTAGTAGGCGTTGGGGTAGGATTTGCCTCTCTTACTTTCCCTGTGTATTTGGGAGAAACCATTCAACCAGAAGTAAGAGGCACCCTTGGTCTCTTACCCACCACCCTTGGTAACATCGGTATCCTATTATGTTTCCTCCTAGGAAACCTCCTTGAATGGAGAGAATTAGCAGGAATCGCTATGCTTCTTACTATACCTTTCCTGGTGATCTTTGTTTGGATTATTCCAGAAACTCCAAGATATTATGTATCCAAAGATAAATTAGAACAATGCAGACAGTCTTTGGAATGGCTCAGAGGAAAAAAGCAAGATATCACCAAAGAATTCGACGAATTAGTACGAAGCCAAAAGGAACAAGCTCTCAAGAATGAAGGCATCAAAGATTTATTCACTAAAGCAAACATGAGACCACTGTTAATTTGTCTGAGCTTGATGTTTTTCCAACAATTCTCTGGTATCAATGCTGTTATCTTCTATACAACTACCATATTCCGTGGTTCTGGATCCACATTACCGCCACTTCTTTGCACAACTATCGTTGGTGTGGTGAACATGTTATCTACTTTCATAGCAAACGCACTCATAGACAGACTTGGAAGAAAAATTCTTCTCTACATATCAAGTGGATCAATGGCTGTATGTTTGGGAAGTCTTGGACTGTACTATTACGTAAAAGATATAATGAAACTGGATGTAACACAATTTGGATTCGTGCCATTGGCAAGTTTGATTGTTTTCGCCTTAGGATTTTCGTTAGGTTTTGGTCCAATTCCATGGTTGATGATGGGTGAAATATTACCAGCGAAAATAAGAGGCCCTGCTGCTTCCTTAGCTACAGCTTTCAACTGGACCTCCACCTTCGTTATAACCAAAACATTTCCAATAATGATTGCCACACTTGGATTTTGTGTCACATTTTGGTTCTATGGCGTGATGGTTGTGTTGGCAGGAATCTTCACTGTGATTTTCGTACCAGAAACTAGAGGAAGGAGTCTAGAAGACATTGAAAAACTTTTGTCGGGCCAGAAAACTAGAAGAATGAGCTCTGTAGCTAATTTAAAACCATTGCCGTCTACATTTTGACTGATTTTTCATTTTATTGTTTGAATTGGTACTGTTAACTGATAATAGTTGGAATTTGTGTACTAGAATCCGAATTTTACTATCTCGAAACTATGTGTGCTATTATTGAGAGATATTTTATATATGATTAAACAAATAATTTATTATGTCCTAGATCGTTTATTTTTATAAAATAAATTATTCCAATCAATTCCTGTTATGTCTTTTTTACCTACTTTCTATGAATTCCGAGTAAAATGTTTTATAAAACACGTAAAGTATTCGAAGAATAAGAAAATCATTTAATGAGTTTTGAAGGCCCATAATTTTTCTCACGAAGATTTTGAAAGAGTTTGATATTTTCACTACCCAGAAGGTTCCCTTTGTAATTTATGACACTTTGGCAACGTGCTAGCATACTTAACATTTAATTTACGATGGCTTTTGGTCTTGACTTGGCAGTACAATCTTTTGTTCCTAGAGAGCAGGACTTAGACATTCGCTCTTAGCGTATGCTACCCGTGGATTAGGGTTTTTGTTAATTGGATAGCTTTCTCGCCTGTACGCCCAAAGCCCATTCCGGTATCTGTAGTAGTAGACACATTAAAATGCTGTCACTAGTTATGGGACACCAAGCGACTTGATCTCCTGGAGTCAATCACTCACAATCTGGTCATTGGCAGGATTTTCAACGACATAATCCTAGACTATTTTAGGGTGTATTATAAGAAAATGGCGACCTACGTTTCGGAGCATTATTGAGTTGAATAGGGATCGATAACTGATTGATAGCCCTTTCACTGCGACTACGTGGTCTATTGTGGCACACTCTGACCTAAATTTCACCTACAAGCTCCATCCTTCTTGTAAAGGCTATGAACTTTATACGTGAGACGTCCAGTTTGTCAGATATACGTTCCTCATTACTGATCCTGTTTCTAGCTGGACATTCGCACATGACGTATTGTATTGATTATGTATCCTCCTCACATAGTCTGCATGAAGGGTCATCGATCAATCCTACCTAATTTAGGGGATTTCTGAGGCAACACTGCCCCGTTAATAAGGCAATTAGATATCTCAGATTTAGCCTACTAATGGCAAGCCGTAAGTGTCTGATACCTGTGAGGCCAGTGCTCCAGTACATTCAGGTCCAACCACCGGTTAATTTCCATCCTTGCGGTCTTGAGGAGGTTTCCAAACCTAGGCTCCAGTCCGATGAATCCCAAGGTGAGTGCTCGAGCGACCAATAAATCCGCCTCATCATTGCTCTCAATGCCCGAGTGGTCCAAGACCAACATCAGACGGAGCCTATTTATTTCTCCCAGTTTGGCGAGGGTTGAAAGACATTCCTGTACAATAAGTTACGAGCAGTTGCCGGATGCCAATGCCTTCAGTGCAGATTGGCTATGCGTGATGATTTTTATTGACCTACTTGTGAATCCCCCTGCAAACAGGAGGTTAGGACAGTGGTAAATGGCGAATATTTATCCTTGAAAAACAGTCGAAAGCCCGCCAAGACAGATAGACTGTTTCTGAAGAGTACTTCGACTATAGAGACCAGCTCCAATACCTTGAGCAGTTTTGGAGTCGTCTGTGAAACAACAGAGACCTTCAAGTAGATGGCCCTTGGAGTTCGCCCATTCCTGTCTGCTAGAAATGATGATCTGGAATTGTGGCTCCATGTTAGTTTTGGGTATTGCTAGGTAAGACTTCATACTCAGCATCTCGTTGTCCTCAATTTCAATCCGTAAAGCACCAGGCACGAAGCTGTACATATTTGTCCCCAACGTGATGACATCTGTAGGTGCCATTCTAGCTGCTCCTCTAATTACTAGCTCAAGAGGTGCAATGCCCAGTAACAGTTCCATGGCCGCAGTAGATGTAGAGCGAAATGCTTCAGTTATCATCATTCAGGCCTTTCTCCGCAATCTAGAAAGCTTGAATTGGGATTGCTTTTTAAGGCAGCACTCCCACCAAGTCATTCGGCCATATGTGATACGTGTCCTTACCACCATTACATTACATACAGCTGCTGGAGTTGCCTTGGGGCAAGATTTAATTTATTTTCAAAAGTCATTTGACTTGCTAATAAGGAATGGCTTACTTTCCAAGGTAACTGCTTCCTCTGCAACCGAAATGTACACTCCACTCAGGATCGGGGGAAACAAATATCCTCCTTTTTCTAGTGAATGTCACTATAAGGGTTATGTGGGGGTTTATACTAAGTTTTAAACGTCACACAACCCCTTGATAGCTGAAGTAGTCTCCTGAAGTATGTCGGAGAGGTCGTCGTCATCTCTGCCAGCCAGAATTTCTATATAGTCATCGTACGCTTGTAGATAAACGTAGAGTGCACCTTTTATTACCAGAAGGCAATAAATAAGGATTAATAGGGAGAAACCGAGCCTACCTCATTCCTCAACGTGATCCAGATAATTGAAGAGGAAAACAAGAAGGTAATGCAACTATTTTCATAATTATCATTTCCGATTTCAAGCTTCTCCTTCGATTAATGAAGCTAATGTCTTGATGAAATGTATACATAAATCTCTCATATGAATTTCAAATATACTACCTTGATTCACTGATTCTCTCACCAGCAAATACTTAGCGATAAACATCTTTGTAATATCGCATTATGCAATTATTGTATGAATAAGTTATAATACTTCCTCAAGCGGAGATAATACAACTCTCAATGAATTATGCTGTGGATTTCCTGAATAAACCTTTTATGAAGAAAGTGAATTTTGATAAATTCCTACTTTTCGCGAAAGAAATGAAAATATCTCTATTTATATTCATGAATGTTACTTCAGTTTCAAATGTACATAACGCGCATCCACCAAATAATCGTATCAGATTTCATGGAAAGTATTGACTTGTGGATTACATGCTTGCTTTTTTTCGACAGTTTATATCCCACAGCAATGCATTTGAGTGACAAATAACTAATTTTTTTTTATATCTTTATAACCTGCCATTTTAGTTAGGTGTCACTCTCAGATGCTTGCAAGATGTGTTGTGCCTTATTGTTGTTCGCATCTTTTTCAAAATCATTACCATTGTCGCTGCCCCCAGCTATAAATTCGACTTTCTTGGTAATTGAATTGAATTCATTGTTGTACCAGCAGTCAATAGAAAACTAGCACATCTTGGTGGACTATTGATATCTTACACATTATTCTTCTTTTTGATAAAATTTGTAAATACAAATGTGAACAATCAGCAGAATTGCCTTGAATGTTCAAACATAAAATTGCACATAGATTAAATGTCACAAGTCTCCAAGTTATCACTTTCTGGGTTCAATGTTTCGGAAGTAAACTACAACCCCCCCCCCAGTCAATATTGAAGGAAATATTGTAGGAAATGTATCTTGCGAACCCTGGTCCAAAACTCCATATGTTCTAGGGGCGAGGGCGTTGATATCATGTGGTTTCTCATTGAATAACAGAGCGAGAAAATATGTCGTGCAAATCCAAGAAATAATCGTCAGAATAAAGAGGAGCGATCCTTCATCTTCAGGCGAATACTTTTTCACAGTTTTCAGATAACTTCATAAAATGAATACATTCTTTCACTGAAAATTGAGAAATAAATTCGCAACAAATATATTACGGCATTCTCCATGTATATTATTCATGGGATTCTTTAGGTTGATTGCCCACCCAAAAAGGATTTACTCATTTCCATAATCCCGCAATGCTTTTCAAATACTACAATACGCTTTGCTATAGAGGTCGTTCGCCAACGTCTATCCCAAAGCAATATCGGTTGATGAAATTCGTGTCATCCTAACACACCCATGATTTATGATTGAAAACAAGGACGTTTATGATGGTGAACAAAGAGAAACATACCATTTTGTTCGAATGAATTGATATTTCTCTGAATTTGGATTTGTTCTCATATTCAGCCATATTTCTTAGTTGATACTCAAGTCAAAAAATGTCGGTAAGGAACTCAAAAACAAATAATTTCTTGTTCTTGTGTCCAACATATTGAAAGAAAGAATGCCAAAACTGCATCCAACTGGAACGATATGGCTATTGGGTAAATATAAAAGCATTCATGGATTTCATTCTAGCCTCATTATATAAAGAATAATATTTTCTACAAAGCAATTTAACCATATAAGCCTTCATTATCGATTTATATTTCGAGATTCGTACAAATTCTTCAGTTAATAAGCTTTGCGCGTGAACTAACAATATTTTAACGGATTGACGGATTTTTTTCGTAATATTTTCAACATATATTCTGCAACACTAATCTTTTTTGTATTGGTATTGTTGAAAAGTGATATTGTTAACGCAGCTTGTCTTCTTCTTCTTCTTACGGTGCCTTATCCTTAAGGACGTTGGCGATTACATTTGCCCATCATATTTTATTTGTTGCAGCTCTGAACAATTCTACAGAGCTCATATTAGTCCATTGACGTAAGTTCTTAAGCCAGGAGTTGCGTCTTCTTCCCGGTCCCCTTTTGCCATTGATTTTTCCTTCGATGATAAGTTGAAGCAGTTCGTATTTTTGGTTTCTCATAATGTGACCGAAATATTGCGTCTTTCTTTCTTTTATTATCTGCACAAGTTCTCGATCCTTTCTCATCCTCTGCATAACTTCTACGTTTGTCGTATGACCCATGTAAGATATTCTGAGCATTCTACGGTAGCACCAAAGTTCGAACGATTCTATTCTTTTTTGTGTTGTTTCCGTCATTGTCCATGCTTCAACGCCATATAGCACGGTGGAGAAAACGTAGCATTTCAGTATTCGAACTCTTAATGATATATTTAGTTGGCAGTTGCATAGTATTTTTTGCATTTCATAAAATATAGCTCGTGATTTTTCCAGGCGTGTTTTTATCTCTAGTGAGTGATCCCAAGTTTCATCAAGGCTACTTCCTAGGTATGTTATTTTTGTTACTTGTTCTAATTCTGTTCCGTTGACCCTAATTCCGACCTTTCTGTTTTGGTGTTTGCTGATAGCCATCGTTTTTGTTTTCTTTGTATTTAGTTTCATTCCAAATTCTTTACATGTTATCATCACTCGGTTCTGCTAGAATAACCGTGTCATCTGCGTACCGCAAGTTGTTGATGCACTGTCCATTTATTATTATGCCATCCGAGGTATCCTGTAGTGCCTTCCTAAATAACTCTTCCGAAAAAACGTTAAACAACAACGGGGAAAGAACACATCCTTGCCTTACTTCTTTCTCGATGTTAATGTCTCCAGATGTCTCTCCATTGATTCTAATTTTAGCCTTTTGGTCTTCGTAAAGGTTTGATATGATTCTCAAGTCTTTGTCGTCTATGTTACAAGACCTGAGAATTTCTATTAGTTTATCGTGTTTCACCAGGTCGAAAGCCTTTTGAAAGTCTATGAAACACAGATATACATCAGAGTCTACATCCCTACATCTTTCAACAAGCACACGTATTGAAAAAAGTGCCTCTCTTGTTCCAAAGCCATTCTTGAAGCCAAATTGTGTTCGTCCCGTGTGTTCGTCCAATTTGTTATAAATTCTATTGTGTATTATTCGGAGGAACAATTTCAGTATATGATTCATTAGACTAATGATCCTATATTCTTCACATTTCCTGGAGTTCTACTTCTTTGGTAGTGGTATAAACACCGATGTCAGCCAGTCTTTTGGTATTATTCCAGTTTCGTATATTTTATTAAATAAGTTCTCCATAACATCGATGTGTTCGTCTGAAATTATCCTTATAATTTCAATTGGGATATTATCTTCTCCAACAGCTTTTTTGTTTTTTAGTTGTTTTGTTGCTTTAATAATTTCCTCCTTTGTGATGTAGGGTCCAGACGCTACTTTCTGTACATCTATGCTTTGTCTCTCCTGGTCTTGAAACATGTCTTCTATGTATTCTTTCCACCTGTTTATTTGATCTTTTATATTCAGTAGGGGTTTCCCATGTTTATCTTCGACGAAAGATGAAGAGGATTGCTTCCACATTCCAGCTCCTTCTTTTATTTTTTTGTGTAAGTTGAAAGTATCATGTTTTTGTTCTAGTTTCTCAATTTCTTCACATCTTTCGTTTAGCCAGGTAACCTTAGCTTCTTTGATTTTTATTTTGATATTTTTATGTATTTGTTTATATCTTGTTTCGTTTTTATTTCTGAATTTTCTTCTCTCTTCCATCATGTCCAAGATTTCTTCTGTCATCCAAGATTGATTCTTTTTCCTGGTCTCCTGCTTAAGGTGCTTCTCTGTAACATTTTTTAGTGTTGTTTTAATCTTTTGCCAGTCTTCTTCAGAAGTTTGCGTCGGCTTTAATGGTTTTTCGTTTATATATCTATGTATTTCTTCCTTTATTTTATTGTACGTAGATTCCTCTTTCAATTTATCGGTGTTAATAATAGTTGCTTTCTTATTTCCTTTGGTTCTTTTAAATTCTACTTTTATCCTTGCTAGAAGAAGATTGTGATCGGTGGGAATGTCAGCTCCGGGGTATGTCTTGCATGATTTTACTGCATTTTTGTACCTCCTGTTAACAATTATGTAATCAATTTGGTTTCATGTAATGCGTCCGTCTACTCCATCTGCTGGTGACTTGTCTACCTGAGCGATATTTATAATTGTTTTATTTCTGAACAATTCTCAACCTCCAAATAATCACTAGAGGATAAGCCTGGGGAATATGGTGTCTGCTATAGGATTTAAAACTTTAATACCATCACTTCTGTAGCATCAACTGATTAGTAATGATATTTGATTACCGTGTTAATCGATTTGGTGACTACTCTAATGTTAAATCTCTTGTGGCACTTAATACATCTATTTGAATTAAAAATAATTGCCTACTTAGCAATGGTAATCAGAATATTTCCTTGTCTTGTCAATCTTAGGCGTTTCTTGAAATTTACTGCCTACAATATTGGAATCGTGATATACTGGGTAGATTCAATTGAAACATTATTATTGGTAGTATATAATCTGAAATCAATTGGTATTCCTCTGTAGGCACCACACACGAGTTGAAATAGCGAAAGCAATTTATTATAACACATTATTAATGATGATACTGTTTAAAACTCAATAAATAAATTTATTACCAGCCCTAGGCAATGTCTGCAACACACATGTAACAAATACGGCTCTGGTCTAACTCAAACAGCAACACGGAAGCTTGGACCGCTTTACTGGATTATCTGCACCCTCCAATGCTACTGTTCATAGCCCACCTCGCAACAAGATTAAATGAACAGAAAAGGATTGCCACCTGGTCCCAAAATCATGAGTATGGTTTTTATAGGTAGTATGTACACGAACGGTAACAATGCAATTCGGTATTTCTTGGCTTGTGCATTACTGGTACCGAGTGATGATAAAATTACAGTAAACCAGTGATTGCCAACCCGTCGATAGCGAACTACAAAGCAATTCTAGCAGCTCACAACATAATTTTCCATTCATTTCGGAAAAATCTCACGATAACAACGTGCAGCGGCCACATTGTGGTAAGCGATCTGTTGCAGACATCATCAAGGTGGATTTGCTAAAATTTACCAAAACGACAACTTCGAGAACGATCTGAGTTGCTTTGAAATGGATAAATACGCATGGCCCGGTGACATCGCATTCAGTTTAAAACTGAGTTTCATAATCAACGTTGAATTGGTAGAAAACAGAGAACATTGAAAAATGTGACAATCACTAATAAAAAACTGAACACTTACAATTTCCTTTCGGAAAGGAAAGAACAGTGCTTCTTCACAGAAGTTAAATGTGGAAAAGTACGTTTGTTGTGTAAAACTTCTGCTTCTGTTGTTAAAAAAAAATTATTGAGAGGCACCAAAAAACTACACTGTACCAAGTAATTAACAATTTGAATATTTCAAATTTTTTTTGGTAGGCAACTAAAATTTGTAGAGCAGCCAACAAGATGTACTAGGGAAACTCGCTCATTCATCGATCATATTTATACAAATATTGATTCCATACAGGAAAACGACAGATTGTACCCAATGCTTACTGATCATGAAACATCTCGAATAACCCTTGAATGGCCTACTCATGAGTTTGTATACAAATTTTGCTCTCGAAATTTCAGTGAAAAAAGAATACATAAAATTGGACTGGATCTTCTTGAAAAGAATTTGGAGAATACAGGATGTGGAAATCCTCAATAAAAATTTCACAACAAATTTTCAAGAGAGTGTAGAAAAAATATCACCATTGAGAGAAAAATCATGTGTTATGCAAAAAGAATGGTTTGATGATGAGATCAAAGATAAAATGACAATAGCAAAATGACTCAGATCGTTTCCAGGTCTGACGATGCGTTGTAAAACCGTTCTTTAGTCACAATTAATTATTAGGCGAACAACTTTTTCTAAGTTTTTTCTTTATGGATCTTCACATATACTACCAAAATGTGCCTGGTCTACGAACCAAACTAAGGGACTTCAGTAACCTGCGGTAGTTTTGATGTACTCTGTGTAACCGAGTCTTTCTTTAATGAAAATGTCTTCGACGCTGGGGTGGTTGATTTGACGGAGTACTCCTTCTACCGACGTGATAGAGACACGATATCTTCCTCTAAAATGGATGGTGGCGGCGCGTTCGTCGCTGTTCGCAAAAAATTCGAATCACATTCACTGGTGAAATTTACAAGTGATGCTGAAGATATTTGGGTGTCGTTGAAAATGAACGATTTTGAATTTTATATTTGCTGCGTTTATTTGTCACCAGGTGACGTTATTGCAAAAAATATTTTTCTCCTCTGGGGTGATTTCATAATGTCATAATGATTATTTTATACCTACAAATATCGAGGATAAATACTCTGATCTCATGGATACTTTCTCTTTTGCTGAGCTTATGCTATTTAATTACATAAAAAATTCTAATGAAAGAATTCTCGATTTGGTTTTGTGTAATGAAAACATTATCAGTACATTGTGATCACCCTCTCGTTGCAGATGACAAGCATCATCCTGCACTTGAGGTTTTAGTTCGTTTCGGTGAGCAAAAATTGTTAAAGAAAATCATTGAGAAAAATTTTTATCTCAATTACAAAAAAGCCGACTATAGTGAAGTGAATGCTGCAATATCTAGCTTGGACTGGGAGTTCTTGCTCAGTAACCAAAAATCTGTCGATGAAAATGTGGAAACATTTTACAATAGAATTAATGAGCTAATTGTTCAAAATATTCCAAAACGTAGAATTCATGTGGGATTTCCATCATATCATTCAAATTTTACTGTAGCAACTATAAAGGAAAAACACATTTATCATAAAAAGTGGAAACTCAGTAGAAATATTGATGATTTCAATATTTTTAAAATTTTGAGAAAAAGATCTAATCAGCTCATTTCCATAGATATGACTGCCTTCGCCTCTTCAATAGAGCAGGAGCTCCCAATAGCAAACTGTTCTGGAAATATGTATCATTAAGGAAAAATAATAATTGTAAGATTCCTAGCGAAATGGTTTATGAGAATGTTACAGTATCAAAGGGAAAAGAAATTGGCGATATGATCGCTTCTTACTTCAAAAGTGTTTACATCCCAAAAAATCAATGGAGTCAAAAAATTATGTTCGAAACGAGAATAACAGTATCCTGTCTACTTTAAATTTTTCTGAGAAAGAAGTTGAAGAGGTCCTCTCAGCACTCGATGTCTCCAAGAGTTGTGGTCCTGATTCAATTCCTGCTTTTTTTCTAAAGAACTGTACTCCACATTATGTAAACCTATTCACATCTTATTCAATCAGTCGTTAGCACAAGGAGTCTTTCCTACTAAATGGAAGGAATCTATCATAATACTCATATTCAAGAGTGGCGATAGAACAGTTGTTTCAAATTATAGGCCTATAAGTAAACTTTCTACAATAGCCAAAGCATTCGACCGTTTAATTTTCAAATATTTGTTTTCTCACGTAAAGAACTTTATTATTCCGCAACTACACGGATTTTTTAAGGGCAGGACTCTTGAGAGCAATTGGGTTGTATATACAGAGTACCTTCATGGCCTGTTAGACTCTCAGACTCAGACAGACTCCGTCTACACCGATTTCTCAGAAGCATTTGATAAAATTTGTATATCTACCCTAATTCATAAATTAGGTGTAGCAGGTGAGTTGTGTTCAGTCCTATCTTAAGGGTAGAATGCAGTCTGTCTGGATCAACGGTTTTCAATCCGATTATTTCATTAGTACTTCCGGTGTGCCTCAAGGAACGCACTTGGGACCACTATTTTTTATCATCTACGTTAACGATATCGGGGGTTGCTTCAGACATTCTGAGTTCTTACTTTATGCGGACGACTTGAAGGTGTTCAGGCCAATCGGGTGTTGGGATGACTGTCTGAAGTGATTTGAATAACTTATCTAACTACTGTGAGGATAACCATCTTTTCCTGAATTTGAAACAGTGCTGCTCTATTTCATTCACTAAAAATCACTCATCATTCACGTTCCTTATACAATTGACGGATGTACACTCAAGAAAGTGTGATCACAGATTTGGGTGTGACTTTTGATAGTAAGCTTCTCTTTGATGCACACATCAGTCGGATTGTAAGTACATCCAATCGTATGTTGGGCTTTATATTTCGGAAGGGTAGAGAATTCAGGAGTGTTAAATCTTTTCTCACTCTCTACTATGCATATGTTTTCACTAAACTTAATTTCGCGTCTTGTATATGGAATCCTCGATACATGTGTTACTCCAATCGCATTGGTTCAGAATAAATTTATTCGATTCGTTTGCTATAGAATAGGTTTTCAGATTATTAATCACGACTAATACACCTGCTCGAAGATATCTAAACTTATTATCTCTAGTGAATCTCCGGATTGTTTCCGATATTTTGTTTCTGTTCAAAATCGTGAATTATATCTTTCAACCACCTGAGGTGCTTCATATGATCTCATTTAATATTCCCAGTAGATCACTGAGAAACTATGATCTTTTCTCAATCAGTTTCAAAAAACAAACTGTGCACAAAATTCCCCAATCAGTAGAATAGTGCACTCTGCCAATCTGAATTCTCAATTAGATTTGTATGGAGTCTCTCTTATCTCCTTGAAAAAGAAATGTCGTTCAACTTTTCTGTGATTCACTCTTTCTTTCATTCATAACTTATCAGTGATGTTAATCGCAGTAAATTCTAATAACTTGTATTAGTCAGTACTTTTCCTAAATGTTTTGTTTCAGAATTGATTTCGATTGCTTACTAGACTTTTTTATGTATTTTTTCAGTGAATCCCGTTTTGGCTTCGGCTTCCGTTTTGATAAAAAAAAAGATGCTCAAAAAGAGAGGGACAGATTATATAAGACTTTCAAGTTCACAAATGGAGAAACTGATTTCGATAACTACAGACAGCAGCGAAGTGAGGTACTAGGGTAATTTAGACGAAAAGAAAGGGAGTACTACGTGAAAAAATAGACGAAAATCGACATGACAGTAAAAAAATGTGAAAAGTTTTGAAAAAGCTAGTAACTAAAAATGTAAAATCAATAGATCATTCGAATTTAGGTCTGGAAGGTTCCGGGAGCATAGAAAATAAGTTGAATGAGTTTTTTTCAAAAGTGTTGCAGATATTGTAGAAAGTATACCACCCCAGAAAAAGAAGATAAGTTCAAGGAAAATGATTATAGAGTAATCGAAAACCTTGTTACATTTCAGAAAATAACATTGCATAAATTGAAGCGAACCATAATAGGACTCAAAAAGAAAGCGTCCGGAGATCTGTATAGGAATGTTAAATTGCTGAAGGAATTGTTCTCTGTAGTTGGCTATCCGCTACTAACTATAGTGAATACATATCTCGAGAACGAAACTATACCATCCGAATTGAAATATAGTGTTATAATTCCAATTCCTAAAGTTAGTCTACCAAAAAAGGCATAAGAACTGAGACCCATCAACTTGCTGCCAATTATAGAAAAAATCATGGAAATTCTAGTGCATGAGCAGCTCATAACGTACTTAGAGGGTAACAAAATTTTTCATGAGGGCCAGTCAGGTTTTAGAAGTAAACATTCTCGTGAAAGTGCTTGCCAGTTCGTGTTTTCAAAAAGGAAAAGTGATATCGATAAAAGAACCATAGTAGTTTGTTTATTCGTTGATATTAAAAAAACTTTTGAAACAATTGACCGTAACAAACTAACTGAAGTGTGTGAGATGCATGGAGTAGATGGCATAGCTCTTAAATGGCTGAAAAATTACTTCACAGATAGATACCAAATAACTAAATAAGGAAACACATTGTCAGATAAAGTGAGAGTCGACTACGGTGTGCCACAGGAAAGTGTCCTTGGTCCACTACTTTTCATACTACATTAATGATTTGTATACATTTCTAAGTCTTAGTTCTGTTAGTATGTATGCGGATGACACGGTGCTGTCTGTTTCTGGAGATAACTTCAAAGTTAAACTCTTCGAAAACAAAGTGTATGGTTCTTGGTAGCTCCTGTCAGTGTAGGTTGTTTGAAAAAGAAAACTTCGTGGTGACTATCGATTCGGAGGTTATAGAGTGGGTGACTTATATTAAGTATCTTGGGGTAATGTTGGACTCAAATTTAAAATTGAGTGAGCATATTGATTATATGTGTGAAAAACTGGGCAAAAAATTGGATATTTGAATAGATTATCAAAAAAGTTATTTTTACATTTAGTCTAGACGAGTTGTTTTTAATTTTAATGCAATAATACATCCGCATTTCAGTCATGAGAGAGTATTGTTAGGGTGCAGCAGATATACTAGAATAGATGACATGTTGAGAAAAATGAAATTTTTGAATGTAAAACAAATGATCGAAGAGGCTGATCTTATTTTTGTTCGTGAAATTGTAAAAAACCTAGTTCCTCCATGTTTCTCCAATTTTTCAGTTAACAGATCAAACATGATGATATATAGCTTAACAACTGCTGAGAATTTCTACATACAAAGATGTAGTAGTAATATTTTAGAAAAGTCAATATTTGTTCGTGGCTTGAAGATGTTCAATAGTCTACCCTCTTCAAAAAAAAATGCATCTAACTTAAGATCTTTCAAAAATAAGTTAGTAAATTTTATTTCAGAGTTGAAGTTTAGTTGTAGTATACGTAACTGAAATAATAATTTGTTTTTTTATTATGTAAATTTTGTATTAGCAAATGAGCTTAATAAATATATTATTATTATTATTATCGTGGATTTATGCACTATCTCAGCTGTTAGCTGGATATAATTTACCTTTCCCAGATTCAGTAATCAAAGGGAATAGGCTCGAACTATCCTACATGCCTGTGAAGATAGTCGTATTGGCCAGTTGTTCGTAGCCGGACGTAATATGCTGTATAGTCTCCGATCTTATATGGCATTTTCTGCACTTATCTGTTTGTAATGTTCCGTCCTTCATTATAAATTTTTTGTAATTGTTTGTAGCGATCACTTGGTCTTGGATGGCCATAAGGAATCCCTCTGTTTCTGCGAATAATTCTCCTTTCATCAACCATTTGTTGGAGGCTTCTTTGTCGATGTGTGGTTGATTAATCTCGTGGTGATGTCGTCCATGCAATTCCTTTCTTGACCATTGCTCTTGTTTTTCAGTATTTGATAGGAACGGTAGATTCAGCAGGTCATCTCTGGTACGAAGATTTAGAGGTGCATATCCTTTATCAGCCAACGATACCACTCTATGGAGGTCAGAAGTGAGAGCTTTTGCAGAGAAGAATTCTCCGAGATTTTTTATCGGTTCGGTGTGTAAATGGACAACATCTATTAATCCACGTCCTCCTTATTTCCGCTTCAAAAATGTTCGTATCACAGACGATTTTGGATGATGATTGTTGTACTTTGTCAGCATCGTTCGGATCTGCCTTTGAATATCATCCAGCTCTGCCTTTGAATATTATCCAGCTCTGTCTTAGTCCATCTGATTATTCCAAATGAGTAAAGCAATACTGGAATGGCGTAGGTGTTAATTGCCTTGACTAGATTCCCCGAGTTCAACATTGATTTCAGCACAGTCTTCAGACGCTGACTGTATTCTAAACGAATCTTCTCCTTTGACTGTTTTTGGTCTAGCAATCTGGCTTGTTGGTATCCTAGATATTTGTATGTTTCGCCATCCCTCATGCACTGTATAATATCACCGTTTGGAAGTTGTGTTTCACCATCTATGACTTTCCCTCTTTGAATGTTCAAAGAACATCTGCCGAGAACTCACTGACAGTTTTCAGCAGATCATCCAATTGCCTCTTGTTGAAGAACAAACGTGAGCTGTTTCGCTAGGGCTCCATGGAGCTTATCAAAATTCTTGTACCAGAAGTTGTGAATATTATCTATACCTGTGGCCTTCCAATTGTTGGTCGTTCTAACTACTGATGTGATTTCTTCCTCCGTTATTCCTTCGAAGTCCATATGTTTGATATCTTGGCGTTGTTTTTCATTCGTGATCCATTCCGCATCTTTATTGTGTTCTTTGGAGTTCGACCATAGTGATGACCAATAATCGGTCAAGCACTGTGCGTCAGGTACTTCTCTGTTATAGTTGGTCGCAGTTTTGTTATTTCCCTTATGAAAATTGGCCGCGCTTTGGAGGAACCTTTGGTTTTGATGTTTCCTTTCAGTACACTTGATGTATCTCGAGAGCCTCTTTGCTTTTTCTTGGAGTTTCTGCTACAAAGTGTCCATTTACACGTTGATAGGTTGTTTGTGATCAGGGTGTTTTGTGTTCGTACCAATTTTTCTATGAATTTTGCTTATATGTGATTTCAAGCGCCTTGAGGGCTTATTGTTTTTCAGGAATTCTGTGAGGCGACCGATCTCTGCTCTAATATTGTCAATATCCTTCTCCAGTCGTTTTTGCCATGGTGGTTTTCTGACGGTTTTTGGCTCAGATTGAATCAGAGTTGTCGAAACTTGTTGTTTGTGTAGTCGAAGAACCGCTACCGCTCCACAGTAAATCAAAGTGTGAATTTTCTCCAAGGAGTTCTGGTCAGTGTATTCTTCAAACACCCAACGTTTAGTTGAGTTACTTCCACTGAGTTCAGTTATTGCTCTGTTGAGTTCCGATCGTGCTAAATACATAAATTCGTTATGCTGGTTCGTCTCAGGGGGACGCTCTATGTTGATATCCGTTTCCATGGTTTCGATGTTATCTGTAACACTTTCATTGACGATAGGTATACCGTTATGAGTATCATCTTCATTTCTGAGTTTCATTATGACCTCTTCTCGTATGCTTTGCAGCGTTTCAGAAGAAAGTAGCCTGTTTTTAACGATTGTTCTTCGTTGATACGAAATTCTCTGCTCGGCTATGTGCTGTAATTCCGGATATTTTTCTACGAACGCAAGATGTAACGCGTATATGTATGCTGTCTTTTCCGATTCCAAGTTTATAATCCTGTAATAGGACCGCATAATGAAGGAATTCATTTCTGAGGTCCACTTCATGCATTTCCTAGGGAGTCCGGCTCTCATGGTCGTAGGCATAATGGCTGGCGCAACTGTTGAAATATCAAGAGTCGGTTCGAAGGTATTGATGTTGTTTCCCACTTGCTTTTGTGTTGCAGTATCCCTACTCGATATCACTCTGCTTCCGTCGCTAACCGAGGGAGACTGTGACTCACTTTCCGAACAAGATCCTCTTCATAAATCTTGAACGCGACAAGAGGTTATGGTGGTACAATTCACCCGTTCATTCCTTAGATTGTACATCATTGGATAAGTTGCATTTTATACCTACTGCCAGGCTCAGCTTGGGTACCTCGGGTTCGCTAAGCCCGTACTCAGAAACAATGTTCTTGAGGCCCTGAGGGCTTATTATTATTATTATTATTATCTTTTATCTACCTATGGTTTTGGTGGAGGTTCAATAATGGTGTTTGGGTAAATAATGAAACCCTGAATGATCAGAGGTACGTTACAGAGATTCAGAGAAACATGTACCATTTTTGACAAACATAGGTGACATATTTTTGTTTTTGCATGATAACCCCAGACCTCAACAAGCTCATATCGTTAGGAACTAATTTCAAAATCACGGAATCACTTCAATGGACTGACCTGCACGAAATCCAGACATCTATTCCATCGAAAATGTCTGGGACATTCTCAGTAGAAGATTAGTAAGCCAACAATGCTAGCGTGAATGAAATTTGGAACGAAATTGATCAGATAGCTTTATAGTTGTTCATTTTGAGAATGAATCGTAGAAGTCATACAGTAATTTTTGGTTAGAAGTATTAACAGGTTTTTCATTTCGATTGTCCTCAAGCATAACTTAGTGCTAGTGGTTTAGTGGAAAAATAATTCTTCTAAACTCCTGAATAAATTTGAATTTTCGACTTGGTGCGTTAATTTCTTGTCGCAGTGTATATATTTGAATTTTGAAAAATCATTCTCATTATATTCAGCCACCTGAAATGAAAAATTTAAACATTTGAAGAACCAGTTAATTAAAGAGGAGTTATTATTTTTAAGAACAAAATAAAGTTGGAACTGAAACATTATACCGTGTGACCCAATTACACAAGAGAAGAAACTTTGTGAAGACGAAAATATGATAAAAAAAGCTTTTTTGAGCTTTGAAGCTGTAGATTCGTCATTTGACCACTTTAGAAAATGAAAAATAAATTATAAATAGTTTCTAAATTAATTGTAAAGAGAATCTTAACGCCTTTTTTTATCTCAATCTGTTGATAACTTTCATAATTTATGTGCTATTGAAACTTTCTTTTAGGAACTTTACCAATAATAAACACTGATTTGAACTAGAGTACACAGGCTTCTACTATATTGTACTTTAAGTTTATGTTTATAATTCTTGATGTCAGCATTTACAAGTGATATTTTCAGTTCCCAAACGACGACAAAAATGTTGAATTGCCATACGCGACACAGCAGGTGATGTGATATTGAAAGAGGGGATATTTATAAATGATCGGATTAAAAGTTAAATAAGCGAGTTGATTCAATTGCTCCTATTACATTATGCTGAAATTTGTTGGCATAGTATTAGGTTGAGTTTGTGTTTATACGCCGCAGTATACACCGCATAGTATATTACATGTCACGTGTTGATATAGGGACCCTCGTACAGCTCCCTGCGCCAATGCGCTCAGCAGGCATCCCTATCCCGTTTCTAACAATACGTCCGCACATCCCTACTTCGGTTAACATGCAGCATCCATTCATCTGAATCCGGCAACGGCGAAGCGCGAGTAGGGAAGACTCAAACTCAACCTACAGTTGTGCTTGCCGCCTTCGTGCGGAATGGGTTGCACAATGCCTTACCTCGCCACTGTAATAATTACATAATAATATTGAATTTCTTCTGCTCATCATCGTAACAGACACTAATACAGTGATTACCAGCGCAAAACGCTTGTAAGTCTTCGGCTAGCTCACTTCGCGGTAACGTTTCCTTCGAATGGTTTCACTACTGAAATGAAACATGCGAAGTATAGAAGGTGCTAGTGAACATGATGAAGTTTCCACTCTTCTTGGAAAATCAACATCGAACTGTCAAATTGTCACATCAACCCCTACGGCGGAATCAACTCCAAACAAACCCGAACAAAAAGGTAAATTTTTGTTTCTTATCTCACATTTTTATCTTTATTGATTCTTGATCTCGGATTAAAATATGTGGCAGGTGTGTGTTGTGGTTTAGCTATGGTTATAATCATCATAATGGATAACTCAAGCTCTAATACAGCTATAAAGCATAAAGATGAGTCACATACTATGATAAATACCTACACTATTCGTTTTGGTAGCAGGACCGGACCTAGCCTGTCGCAAGGACGCTTTCAAGGGCGCAGCAGATTGACTGAAAACATTCTATTAAAAAATGTCCAAAACACATCTGCACAAATACCAATTTCAATTATGATTCAATAAATTATATTAATAAATTGTCCTGAAACTGCAATTGAAAAGTGATAATTTAAGCCCAGCACAAATAGCTCCTCATATCAACAATCAATTTCACGGACCAAGGTTTTGAATAATCTTTTTTGCAATGGGTAAATTCTGATATATCACAATTTTTACTACAAATTTCATAACGTTGTTTATTTTTAGAAGTTTTCCACATAATGCTTACTGATGGAAACTACGTTTAAATACTGTAATTTTCTCAAGTATAAAATTATGGGAGAACAATTCCTGTCCAGTTGTTCAATATTTCAGTGAAATGAACTTCAAGTTCATCCTCAATTGTAAAATGACTGAGAACCATCCTAATCTGACATTGACAATTCCAAATTGTAGAAAGCATCATTGCCCATTACTACTTGTCTCATCACTATATTAACAGAAAGTTACAAAGTTATTATAGTTGAAACAATATAGTGTTTATTTTTAACAGAAAGTTACAAAGATGTTATCGCTAAAACTATATCTTTTTTCTTTTTAAAGTTGTCAAATATTGAATTTGCAGCTTCTTTTTCATATTCCCGACTTCATAAGGTTTCTCCTCTAGTGTAATTATCTGGGACACAGGGTATAAGGCTGAGGTAATATTCTGATTGACTCGTTCAACTAACAGTTTTTTAAATTTTTTCAATCTTCCTTTCTAGTGGCAGAATGTAATGGGAATGATTCTTCAAAATTCGAATCTACAGTTTTATGATTTCAATATTTCCTTTTTAAGCAATCGAAACAGAAGTATTTCATAACGAACACACATTTTTACCTTTATTATTATTATTTAAGAAATACGGTTTTTTTCCATTCCGAATGGAAATTGTTTTCACTTTTTTAGTATTGATAACCATATTTTTTATTGCTCTCTTCTCTCAACTAACCCAACGTTAGGGCGTTGATTTCAATCACTGCACTAATAATAATTGAAAGAAATTGTATTGAGCAAGTTTTGTATCCTGTACAACTTCAAACAGACGGATATGCAGTTTCACCTTATAATTATATTTTGTAAATCAAGCGGAAGCACCTTATATTTGGAACATATTAGAAGATTCACAATGACGAAAGTATAGACCGGAATTTGTACCAATCCATATGATGTCTTAATAGATATTTTATATGGAATTGGCAATGTCGAGATTTATGTTTGGAAATATTCTCAACAAATTAGAATCGATCTTCCTTATTGATAAAGATTTCGCGAAAAATAGTTTTAAGAAACACATTTCTGATCGGATTTTGAGTGCGCAAGTCACAGCAATCTTTCCGAGCGTGTTCGTTTTAGACTCGTTTTAGTTTTGGTTGCGGGGCTTCTTTGAAACCAAACGGAATTTCGTAAGTTTGTGATCGGGGAAGCCAGTTTCTTCTTGGATATTTTGACTTAAGCTATTTTTTCTCCGAAGCCATTTCGCCTTTATTAAATCAATATATTGGCTGTTTCTTTATCTGTAGAATATAGTAGTGTATTCAGGTAGGAACTGTAGCTATGTATTGACGCCGAAACTTATCGAGATTTTGACTAAATTGCACCCAACGGATTTTGCGTCAACACACCCCATTTTCCGTTTAATTTAATTTCGTCGATCACTTGAAACCAAAGTCTTCACGAAAGTAATCACTACCACTAAACGTCCCGGAAGATATTAATCTTTAGTTGATGTTTAATCTCACTTAACCCAGTTTTAGTTTCTTTCGTTGGTGAACTTTTCAAATTTAATCTTAAAATTTGTCATACTGTACGTGATCTCTTAGATTCCTCATAAGGAATGAACCTCGTACAGTCATGTTGTCATGTACTTTTTTATAGAAATAAATGTATTTCTCGTATTTGAATCGCTTATAACTTATATATTTCATGACTATCTTTGTGCAGGACAATCTAAGAAATTTTTGGGCTGTCCCTGTACATACACGATAAATTTTTTCGCCAAGTTTCGACCACAAAGATTTGGATGAATGTAGCGTTTTAAAGGCAGGTGATTTAAAATTTTTGACGTATTAATATTCTGGTCATAAAATTATGACAACTCTAAATCATCATAAGAATTAAAAGTTTTTGAATTGAATATTAAGTGCCTATAAAAGTAGGCTGTAACAAAATGCCAACAAGATGCAAAATAAATATAACATTTATTGGCAAGTGTTATTGAACCTAAACTGGATTTTTTTGCTCATTTTACGATTTTACTGCTGAATGTTCTTCATATTTTTGTTAAAGCATTTATACAATGTTATCGGCAGGTTCTAGACATTTTATTTAGCGCTTTTAATGATGCATTGTTTTCTGAAGTTATGAAAGTGAGAATATCTATTAATAATCATTTTTATTCATTTCCGCAACTAAATAAGTGAAATGAGATTTTTATGATTAGATAAATGTAAAATTAACTTTATCAATAAATATTCGTAATTGATGGAATTAAAAATCAAATCAATCCAGTATTATTTGAATACAGGGTGGGTGATTTCTAATGTTTTACTATATAATATATAGTTAGACAAATTGAACCCTCGGTTTGTTTAAAGAACAACCACCTTGCTGCCAACAAAATCATGCTTGCTTCCTGAGTTACTTGATTTTTTCGGATTTCATCGATATCTCGATTGTTTTCAAGTTACGTGAGATTTTTTTAATGTATTCTTTGTCAACAGCTTCTTCGAAATTGAAAATTGAATATAAATTTTTCTCATCAACCGTTAGTTGATCTGATTGTATAAACCAATGGCAATACTGAAACATAAAGAATGAAAATTGTCTCTAATGAAGACTTATTACCCAGTAATTTGCAAATTATCGAATAATTCTCGATGAGAAGCTAATTTGTCTTTTTTAGGAAAGTTGTTTGAAAGAACTAGGAACTATTTTGAACATCACATCATCAAGAATGTTTCCATTGAATAAACTTAATTGTCAACTCGTTTCCGGAACATTAACCATGAAGCTGATACTTAAACGAATCTCCAAGGATTTTGATATAGTTTTGCACGTATCTCTATTTTGACCCATAATGTAACCTTCGGGTGATGATAACGAATTGAATTACTCCACTTTTATTCACACGGTGTAGTAAGAAAATTGGTACGTTCAGAAATTGAATTATTCTCTCATCAAACCAGGAACTGGAATCAAGAAAATCGTTATGCTGTAGTGGAAATTGAATTAATTACTTATAGAATACTAGTGAATAACGGTAACACTTCATCAAATTTCTTTCAATTGAAAAGCGTTTGTTCCAAGATTCAAAGGCAATATTTGATAAAATTAGAATCTAGACGGTTACTTCAAGTTCTTCAAAGACAATGGCGATGTCATCATCATTGAGATCACAAGAGAATACTAATTTGTTTGTAGTATTTTTTCCAATACATGAATGTTTAGTTTAAATAAAAATAACACACATGTACACACAACCAAATTTATATGGAATCACCCGATATTTCGAATAGTACCCCAGAGATTTTGAAAATTTCGAAAGATTGTTAGAATTGATCCTTTTTGAGATATTTCAATTGAAAAAAGAACTAAATTGATTTTTATTTTAAGAAAGAAAAAAATAAGAGAAAATGAGACTTTTTCCACATTTAGTAAAGAAATTGAAAATTGTTTTCTCACGGAGTAGGTGTTTTTTTCTCGACGTCAGTAGCTTGTATTACCTCCTCTTGCCCTGATAAAAACCTGAATCCGTCTGAGCATGCTTAGGCTTAGGTTTTCGAACTCCTCTGGGGTGATATTCTGCTACTCTGCTGTGGCGGCTTGGATGAGCTGTTGTGGGGTTCTTAGATTATCCTGGCGCGATCCAAATTTTCTTTTGTAATAACCCATAATTATTCAATAGGATTTTGGTCTGGAGAGCAAGCTGGCCAGTCCAAAATAGCGTTTCCCTCTGTTTCAATATAATGTCGCGCGAGGTTGATGGTATGCGGAGGAGCATGAAAGTGAAATTCTCACCGTGGGCACCTCGCCAGAGTCTCACTATGGGCTCCAGCACTAGGTCCACGTAATTTCTAGCCGTTACACTCGATGGAAACGAAACCAAATCTGTTTTGTAATAACACCCCGAAACATCACACTGCCCCCTTGGTATTCCGGAATTTGTCTTGCTACTCGGAGTCTAGCTTGTCTTCTACAACTCCTTAAAATACGGCGGTCATGTGATCGAACACCAATTCTGGTCTCATCCGAAAAAAGAACATTTCGCTAATTCTCAATATTCCAATTTTGGTGCTCGATACACCAATTAAGTCTGTTAATTTTTTGTTGTCTGGTTAGCTATTAACTATTAAGGGCCTTCTGCTGCATAAAAACCTTAAACGAAGTCTTTGACGTATCAACATTTCTTATCATACTATCCAGTGTTTTTACAACAAAAAACTTCATTCTTCACAAGTAGTCAAAAAAAACAATCAATAATGTGAAATACCAAGTGATTCCATATAAATTTGGTTCTGTGTATATCTACAGTGTATATCAGCGAAATGGAATCAATCCGATAATAAAGCTCGAAAATTCTTTCTAACCCTCATTTTTTAGCACAGGAGTGATCGATCTGATTGCAAGCGTTATTCGTCTTTTTAAGTCAGCTAAATCAAAGAATTTAAATCTCTACAATAATTTCGATATATTCCCATGAAAAAAGTCTGATAATATCAGATCAGGGCATCGTGCTGGCCATTCCACGGATCTTCTGCCTCCCTATTCACTGATTTGGAAATACATTGTTGCTGAAATTGTATCATATTCACTGCAACTTGTTTGTTAAATCAAGATTCGAGTCTCTCGATGGTTTCGACATAAATTATCGCCATTCAAATTGCTATCTACTCATATAGTAGACTCAGAAGGAGAGAGGGCAATAGTCAGATAACCTATGCATATCCATAAAGAATCAATTATGCTTTCTCATGACGTGTAAATCATGATGCATACTTTGTTCCGGTTTCTCTTTCAATCCTAGACTTTCCGGAAACCTGCAGGTATAGATGACTAAAGAGGAAGTGGATTTGTAAACTCATTCAAAACTTATTCAGATTTTATTTCCAAGAAAGTTTTGTATCACTGAGACGAAATAAGACGTTCTGTAATGGGATCTATATATTTACAATTATCGATTGGTTTTGCGAATTGGGGTTTATCAAAATATCTTCTGCCCATAGAAAAATTTCGATAAATGTAAAGGTAAAAGTTGTTTCGTTTTTATGGTAATAATGCTCCAAATGTGAAGGTGTATCACGTACTAATTATTGGTTATCAAGCGTCATATTTTCGTGTAGCTCTGCTGAGATATATAAAGCTCAAAAATATTCTACAAAGCTGAATTGATAATTTTCGCAGCAGGGGAGAATGAAAGAAAAGCAGAGTGTCGTCTGCAAAAGCACGAACCTTACACTAAACAATTCCTCGAAAAATGTCTGCATTCTAAAGAAAAAATACGGGGCCTAGCACCGCTCCCTACAGCACCCCAGACGCCACAGCAATGGCTTATTGTCAAACACCACCATCTGGGAACGCTTATCCAAATATAACTCTAAAAAAGGCAGGTCAGTTACATCAAAACCAAAATACTTTTTACATAGCAAATGGTGATTAACTGTCGAAAGCCTTTGCAAAGAAGTTAAAAAAGAAACCTTCGAACTTTCGCTGCGAGACTAACTGATTTTGAAAGTTTAGGTATTGAAGATCCTATTTCGTTTATTAAAAACCGATAATTTACGCTACGATCTGTTAATATACATTGTGTCAAAAGAGCACCGAGAATTGATTATTTGAAAAATTGCTTGAAACGACTGTCATCATTTTTGTTGTTGCTAAGTTGGCAAAACTGTTTTCTATATTCCCGCAGAGCTTGAACGCGATCTGTCATTTAGTTTGTTTACAGTGCTCGATTTTGTCAGTTCTTATAAGTGTGTTGCGATTTTTACAATGGATAAAAATATCGAACAAAGAATTTGTCTCAAATTTTGTATCGAAAATTGAATTTCGTGTGCATGGCTGAAAATGTTATAGGAGGCGGTGTATCCACCTTATCAAAAACACGTACATATGAATGGTACAGCGCCTTCAACAGTTTCTGAGATGAACATCTTCAACTGAAGTTGACATCGATAAAGTGAAGGAAATGGTAAGCAAAATCATCATTTAAGTTTGAGAAAGATAGGCAATGAACTTTCTGTCTCACGAGTCAATTCGTACTATTTTAAACGATTGTTTGGGCATGAAACGCGTTGCCGCTCGACTAGTCCCAAAAGACCTGATTTCTTCAAAAATTGAATCGTGTAAATGTCGCTGAGGAGATGCTAGAACGAGTCAGTTTCAACCCCATATGCATGAAACGCATTGCTACTGGTGATGAGACATGGGTTTATGAGTTTGACATGTGAACCAATCGGAATGGCGCCTTCCAACTGAACCAAAACCGTAAAAACCACTTCAAAGTCGATCAAAAGTCAAGGTAATGCTGACTGTTCTCTGTGATTATCGCGGAGTTGTGCCCTGGGACTTCTTAACAGAATTTCAGACGATAAATAATAAATATTACCTGAACGTTATGCGGCATTTAAGAGAACAAATTCGTCGAAAAAGGACAGATTCGTGGAAAGAAAACTCATGGATTTTGTACCACGATAATGCACCATCTCACAAGGCTATCATTTGGAATGAATTTGTGACCAAAAACTCAAGAAATACCGTCGAATAACCACCGTATTCGTATCGCTCTGGCCGACTTTTTTCTTTTTCCGAAACTCAAAATACGACTTCGAGCTACCCGTTTTGAATCGATAGAGGACAAAGAAGAGAATTCGACGACTGATATCGATTCCGGAAAAAGCGTTTGAAAAATGTTTTGATGTTTGGATTGTTCGTTGGCGTTAATGTCTTATTTCGGAAGGTGATACAATAAATTTGGATGAAGAATAAATATTTTGTGTTTCTATGACACTAGAAATGATTAATACAACGTCTAGTAAAAAAATTGAGGAAAAATGATGACATTTATTTTATATGCAGTGCTTTATTAATTTGTTTACTTGCGTGTGATGTCACAGGTATTAAATGAGTAGGTTCCCTACAAAACAGAGTTTTTTGAACAGTTTTGAAGTTTATACTTTGAAGGTTTTTATTGGTAATAAAGAAAATCTCGCGAAAATATCAATGCAGTGTGTTTATTATGTAATGAAGAATAATGTAAAATGATATAGTAAACTATTCAGGCAGGATGCCATTGCTGCACTGACTGAAAAAATTTATAAAGCTTTTGGTACTGGGGAGGTAGCCTTATGTATCCTGGTTGATTTGGCAAAGGCGTTCGACACAGTTGAGCATGGCATTCTGTTGGATTTGTTAAAGGAGTTGGGTATTGGTGAGATTGGAGTGTGATTGATACGGAGTTATCTGTCAAATCGAAAACAATTAGTAAAAATTGAGAATACATTTAGTGATGAACTGCCGTTAAAATGTGGAGTACCACAGGGAACCGTTTTGGGGCCGATATTGTTGAGAATACGAGAAGATGGTTCCACCTTCGAAATACTTAGTACTCATGAATGTAAATATCTCGGCATAGTGTTAGATTCGCACTTGATGTGGGAAAGCCACATAAACGGGTTGATTTTGAAACTGCGAGGACTGGTGTCTAGGTTCAAGCACTTATCAAATATACTGGAAATAGATCATTTATGAATCTTGTATCATGCACTTGTGGAGTCGCAACTGTGTTACGGATCGATAGCCTGGGGAGGTGCATATAGTAACGTACTAAACAAAATCGTTATTCAACAAAAATGGTTACTAAAAATTATGTTCAAGAAAGATATTCAATTTCCTACTCTGCTCCTTTATAATCTGGCTAATGTATGGGATATGGGATGCTTCTCCATCTTAATGCATTTGAGAAAAAATACACCATGCCAATCTTTTCTAGATCATGGTGCGAATACAAGGTTTGTCAGTTGTCTTTTCGGGTTCCAAAAGTTCAAACAACAGTTGCTCAGAAAAGTTTTTATTATCTTGCCTCCAGAATTTTCAACGCTGTTTCTTTGGATTTGAAAAGTACACAGAATTTGAAAATGTCGAAGAGAAAACTTAGGAGATGGCTCATGAGTTTAGATGGAGAAAGTGTAAGGAAGTTGGTAAATGCTTAGTATTTATATTGCATTTGTTTCACAGAATCATTGGGTTGAAACGCTTTAAATTTCAAAAATTCAAAAAAGAAAAGAACACATACATCAAAATTGAAATATTTTTATTCTCAACCATCCTCAAATTTAGAAATATTATACTTTGTTTATTTAATACTGTCTATATTTTGAATGAATATTATCTGCGAACAATAATTTTTGAAGAAATTTTCTTCAATTCACATTAACTGGTTGATTAAGTTTTTGGAATGATCTGGAAGCTCGATGGATCTGTTATCACTTATTCTAGGTTTAAAATAATATTTAGTGATAAATAAAAACTAGTTTACTCACCACAGGTTTCACCTTTGTGAGTTGTAATTCTTTATTGTGTACCCAATGAATTATTGTATTCAAAAAGTTTATTCCAAAAAACCTGATTATATGCCAAATACGTTCGCTAATCCAAACAAAATGTGTCAAAGTTATGAAGAAATAAATATACGACGTTTGCTCTGGGTACCATATCAAACCCACAATAACTCGAATTGGGTTCATATCCAATAAAACTTTACCTGGAATTCATTTGTGATTCCATGCCTATTGTTGTTCTCAGCTAAACCCGATTTTATGGCTATGCCTCTGCGCGAAGTGTAACTAATATTTGTCCCTTGTTAAGTCGTAAAGTAAAGTAATTTTTCGAGTTCGGCTCTGAATTACTGTTTATGCTCAACAGGCGTGTCGTTGTGCTTTCCTGTACAAAGTATCAAGAGTGGGTATAATATTCACTCCGACAAATAGTACGTCGTGTCAGTCCAGTGCCTTATCTTCTTATTTATGTGTTCCAGAGCTATTTTTCAGGATATTGCCGATATTGGTGAGTAAAATCGAAGTAAAACTTTCAACCAGTTTTTTTGTGCCGAAAACATAGTACTCACTAAAATAATTTTTCAAATTCCAAAGTAAATATTAGAAGTTCAGTACATAGTACTAATGAAACAACTGATATCCTACCAATCTTTTAATACATCATAATATTTCAAAATTCTCATCCTCTTATCAATGACCAATCAATTTCGCTGCAATCCAAGTTATGAAACTACTCACAAATTATATTTACCCTTGAACAAAAAGTTTTTCATGCGTCAAACCTTGATGAAAATAATTTGTTTATTTTGATCGATTTCATATGTGATAAATAACCTTCTTATGGTTAATAATTTCGAATCAATTTTACACTACTCCAAAAATTGATCGATCCATATTTAGTCGAATTACACTCGGAGGCAAAATTAGCGGAACACTCGGAAATTTAACCAAATTCGAAGTCCGATATTTTTCCTAATTCTCAACCGATTTAGATGATTTTTTCGGCAAGTTATAGATCAACTCTTCTGCTTTGTAGAAATTATAAGAGAAAACAAAAAAAATTTGAAAAAACTTTTATACGGGGGCAAAACTAAAAGTGTTTTATTTGTCAAAAATTCGTAACACCCTGTGGAATTTCGTGGTCCGAGTTGAAACGTACAATATCATGGTCTGTCAAAACACATCTTCCTACAGTAACGCCCTTCTTGTTTTATGCATTTATCTCTATTTTTACAAGAGATATCCAATTTGAAGCGAAAAGTCACAAATTTCTAGAATTTATTTTTAATCTTGCGTAGGTGCATAACATCGGAGGTTAGCCAAAAAATAAAATCAAAATTAGAGAAGCGGAAATCTAACGAAATGAAAATTTTTGAAATTCACTGGCCAATTTCACGCTCCGGGAGAACTCGAAGTACACTGGAGAAATCGTTGATTTTGCACATTTATTTTTGAATTTTTTTGTGTGACACTATAATAATTATCATTCCTGTCCAAAATTGAGAGCAAGTGTGTATCCTGGCGATACACTCGTGAAATGAAATGAACATGTTGAGAAAAATGTTCATGATGACCCACAAAAAAAAAACATTTGATTTTAGTAGCGAGTATGACCCCCCCGAGCTCTTATTACAGCGCGCATACGATTTCGCATACTCCCAATGATGTTGTATATCATCTGTTGAGGTATGTTGTCCCACTCTTCCACCAAAGCCAATGTCAGCTCTTCAACGTTGCCTGGATTCCGTTGTCGAACCCTTTTTCCAAGAATGTCCCAAACGTGTTCGATCGGGTTTAAATCCGGTGACCGTGACGGCCAGTCCATTCATGTGATCCCAACTTCATTGAGATATTCTATCACTATGCGCGCAGTATGAGGGCGCGCGTTATCGTGCATAAAAAGGAAATTTTCCCCTATGTAAGGAGCAAAAGACACAACATGGGGCTCCAAGATTTCTGTTATATACCGATGGGCATTAAGTGATCCATTGCCAATAATCTCCAGTTCTGTTCGTACTCCCAAGCATATGCCACCCCATATCATAACTGACCCTCCTCCGTATTGCCCAGTTCCTGCGAAGTTCGCTTGATTGTACCGTTCCCCTCGATGCCACCATATTCTATCTCTACCATCCACGAAATTCACACAATATCGGCTCTCATCACTAAATAAAACTCGTCTCCACTGATTGATTGTCCATGCTACATGCTCCCTAGCAAACGCCAATCTTGCTACCCGATGGGCTCTATCGAGTCTTGGTGCTCTTGCTTGCGCGTATGATCTCAGACCAACTTCATTTAATCGTCTTCTGACTGTCCTCACACTGACGTTAATGTTATCCACTGCTTGTAAAAGGTTACGTGCCTGAACAGCAGTAAGACGAGGATTTCTTATGGTTTGATTGACGATGAAACGATCATGTATAGCGCGGGTTGCCCGATTTCTTCCTTGTCCTCGCCTCCTCACGTTCAATCCATTCCCTGTAACGTCGGTAGATTCGATGGATAACCGACGTCGAGACACCCAACATGGTACCGACTGAGCGGTAGGTGCGCCCTTCCTCGATCAATGTAACTGCCCTTGCTACTGAGGTTAGTGGTAAATCTCTCATTCATTCTGAATGAAAAATAACGTTTCGAATCGTAAACAGTAAAAGAATCACAAAACACCGCAACCGATCGAATTTGTATCAAATCAAAGAATGGAAAACTCTCATTCTTTAAACAAGTGCAAATGTGGTCATATACTAAAAAACGTGTTGTATTTCATATTCGATAAAAAAAAGGTGTGCACATGTGTAAATGAAAAGTTTTATCAATGGTCCCAGAATTCGGTTGTGTATTTTAATACCTACCGACTGTTATCTCCTATGAATTCCTAATTTTCACCAAATTAACCAAATTGTCATCAATAACTAATGCAATTCGAACATAAAAATCGCAAACGACAATTTCGACACGCCTGAGTGATAATAAGAAAATTCCAAATTGATAGACGAATTTTAATGACAATTTCTTGATTCAATGGAATTTCTCCAAAATGGTGATTTTCCACTTGAAATTAAATATATTTTGCAAAAATAGAGATAAACGCATGAAACAAGAAGGGCGTTACTGTAGGAAGATGTATCTTGACAGACCATGATATTGTACGTTTCAACTCGGACCACGAAATTCCACAGGGTGTTACGAATTTTTGACAAAAAAAACACTTTTAGTTTTGCCCCCGTATAAAATTTTTTCAAATTTTTTTTGTTTTCTCTTATAATTTCTACAAAGCAGAAGAGTTGATCTATAACTTGCCGAACAAATCATCTAAATCGGTTGAGAATTAGGAAAAATATCGAACTTCGAATTTGGTTAAATTTTCGAGTGTTCCGCTAATTTTGCCTCCGAGTGTATTTCGGAGAATTCATATTTTTCGCGTTTTTCTTTTTGAATAAAATGTTTCATGGAAACAAGAGGTAGGAAGAAAATAATTTAACATGAAGATCTGATCGTTTTGATCATTATTCCAATAATCAGAAAAACGACATTCGAAGGTCTGTCTTCCATGTTCTCTTTCTTTCTAGACGGCGTCTAGTTACCACCTTTATGAATAAAAATTTAAAACTCTTAAAATATGGTACTTATCGATAAGAGTCTTTCCTAATGGAACTTGTACAGCCCCTTTACTGAGAGAGATTCATTTTTAATTTTTTAATATTAATGACGGATAGAATACCTAGCTGTCAATGTTGGGTATTCCGCCTCAGGCCCTTATGACAGCTTCACATCTTCGATTTATGCTCATAATACTCTGTCCTGTTCAAAGTTCAACCAGATGAACTCGACAAGTTGCTGCTGGTAGATTAATGGTTCGTTGTCTCCTTTGCATGGAATGCCATATGTGCTCAATCGGGTTCAGATCAGAACTCTACGATGGCTACCAGTACTAACAAGAGCGTTATTCTTGATGGAGAGTTGAATTTGAACTTCTAGTGGTTGTGAAGCATTCTCGGGATATAAATTGGATATAAATTGAATTCAGAAGAATTCAATCCTTTCTTTTAAGCATATTTCAGTCGCACAACAACAATTGATATTCAACTTGTTTTAGTGTAATGAGAAATACCAAATGAACGGAGTGAATGGAAGGGAACTCAATTTCTTTCTTCTTTATATTTCTGAAATTCATTTCAATTTATTTCGAATCAATGAACGAAAAACAAAGACTACTAATGAATAAGCACGGGCCAAAAAATTTACATTTCCATTCCCATAACAATGTATTAGCGAGAGAATGGAATGGGTTTCATGACTAGTTTATGCTTCACAAATTTTATACGCGGGTTTTAAGGTCAATTACCTACTCCTTGATACTTCATAAGTCTGTACTTGATTGAACTTTATAATTACCCGGTTATCGTAATGCAGACGAGCAGCTGGAGTGTTCAAAGACTTCTGGAGAGCCAAGTGCACCAGTTATAATACTCCAGAAGCCAATAAAGGGTACGGCGTTAATGATCTCGAAATTAATGTATTTTGCATTTGTTCTAATTGCGCTTGATTCAATTTTACTTGTTTATAAATTAATGCACAGCAAACAAGTGTATTTGAAATTTATTACTCGAAGAATATTCCTAGATTAGCATTAAACACTAAGAAAAATTTGTATTGTTATTGATCAGTGCGATCTTCTTGGCAATTATGGATTTCAAATCTTGTACACTTGATTCAACTTCGTACAAAGTGTTTTCAAGTTATCTATTTACAAAAGAAAGTTCAAGAAACATCACTAAACCTTGAAATGATTCGATCAGGAAACATGATGAGAAGTGAAGCCATTATTCTAGCTGTGTGTGCCATAGCCTCATCCTACTGAAAGACACATTTTCAGTTGCAAATTGTATGTTTTAATATGCTGGGATAATATTATTGTAACGGTAGCTCCCATGCTGATATACCCTAAAAACGTTCAAATTAACAGAATCATAAGACAAAATGAATAAAATATCAATATATCTGCTTTCATTCTTGTCAAAACTACATTCTTCCTTCTTTTAAAGTCATAACTCTCGAGAATTTTAATTTTTCCCTGTACTTTGGACTAAGCAGATATAGATACTTATATATATTTATAAATGAATAATTGATATCAGGTGTTACACAACTTTGTTAATGAATCTATTACATATGGAAACATTAATATTAATCATTAAATTATCATTTTCTTGAATAAATATTGTACTAAATATTTCGGTTCATGAACTGTGTTGTCACGTGTCTTGGGAACTAGCGATCTAATGCCATTATCGAAGTCATAAAGACCTGGACAAGGCAGGAAATGCTGTACTTTGATTGTTGAAGATGTGAGAGAACTACAATTGGAAGTTCACAACTCTACTTACTCAAACGGTTGTAAATTGTTTCTCAGAACATAACCTTCATTCCAGAAGACCTGCTATAAGCCCTAAGCTCACTGCAGAGCAGCTCGACTCTAGTCGATAAGATATAAAATGGGCTCTAGGAACAAATACCCAGTAGTTTGGAATGTCCTTTTTTTTATTGTTCGAGCAATGGTTGTTTTGATCAGGTCTTTTTGTTTTATGTTCGAAACATTCTATGCAAGAAGTGCACAATAAAAAGATGAATAATCTGAAATCTTCTCTCGTATCTTTCATGAATTATTCTCATCTTGAATAATTATTGCTTTTTCCAGAGCTTCATTACTACCTTTTGCGCCTGATGCTATTTCAATTGGAGCTGAAACAGCTCGATCGTTTAGAAGACGCAACAGTTACTTTTATCCTAATGAATTTAGCTGGAGAAGCCAGTAGTTTTATGTAATTAACACGTTGACAATAGTTGTTGCGATAATTACGGAATCTGATGTTTCTGTACTAATGGGTGTAAATAGAGGATTACTGCAATTTGCCCATCTTTATGCTTGAAAAGATTAAGACCGTTCTAATTGTGCGTGGGAAAAGAGTTAAACATGGAAAGATATATATGTATAATAATTTGGAGCCCTTGAAACAACTAGTAGCGGCTCAATTTTCATTTCCACACACCAACAACGCTTTGATTAGAGCATCGATGATTGAAAATAGCACGATTTCAAAATACCATATGTCACACCTGATAAACGTTGCGTATAAATTCTGAAGGGCCAATTCTTGAAATATTTTGATTTTCAAGCCGAAAGAATCTGAAAAAAGTGCCTTGGCTAGTGCCATTTTACTTACAGTGTATTAGACATTGCTTCATAGATGGTCCTAGCTTTATGTGCCAAGATACTTTTAATCTAAAGAATATATGTGACAAATTGAGTAAAAATTCAGTTTAGTGTACTATTTCATTACGTTTCAATGTTCCATTACGATTTTACCTGTTGCTAACGGTAGTAAAAGAAGAAAGAGAGGATCAAAAAGTGTTGATAATGGAAGAAAAAGGTTAAGAACTACTGATTTGCCGTACAACACTTTTTCGGGAACAGCTATATCTACAAAAGAACAGCCAAATCCTATAAATTTTCAAGGCAATTTATAGGTAATAAGTGCGTTGACTGTTTTCTCTTATTGCATTCGGTTTGTCGATGCAAATTTCAATGTAGCAATATACTGGGTGATTCACCAGATTTCAATTTTGTTCGAACGGTATTGTATTTAGAAAAAAAAACCTACTTCAGCAATTTATTTTGAAGTAAACAGGGTGTACCAATTTTCTATAAAAAAATCTTAGGAGGTTTTTTCAGATTGGAAGACCACTTTTTTGTTGAAGATTCAAGAGCGTCCTAAACTCTGCTATAATGTTTCTAAGTAATGAGTTTTTTTGGTGAGTAGTTTCATCACAATATTTTTTTTCCGTGAAAATTCATGAAAATAGGCTCCCACATCATCGCATGCTCCTTCGGCCAGAGATGATGAATACTTTTTTCCTTTCGTTTTCTTATTGTCCAAGGATAGCTTTATTGATGAATTGAAATAGATTATCTTCATATTTTACAGGAGTGACCCAAAAAATTATTGAATATTGTAATTTTAAAAATATCATATCTTGATATTTTCAAATGGAACATCCTGTATTTTATTATTCATGTCAACGCATAAAATATTGTGCTATATTTTTGCAGAAGTAACCTTATCTTCAACTTCGATCATTTTCGAAATATTCGATTATTTGTAAAAATTTTTGATGAAAATTCTACAAACCATATCAAACTCATCAACATGCATCATTAGTGGCACAGAATTTTTTTTCTGTAATGATTCAACTAGTAAAAAATGAAACCTAAACAAGATAATTCTTTTAACGAATGATAAAATCAAGATGAACTCGTAAATCGAGTTATGTGTTGACATTTTTTCTATTTGTGCCTTCTGTCAGGTGTCCGGATATATCATATTCTGCATTTCTCATGGTGAACTTTTCAGTGTTTCGTGATTATTATTAAAGTGAGGTTTGAACCCAATTTCCTCAATTGACTGCCATGAAGTTCTACAAAGAAGAAATGGTTGATATGATTTTTATTCTGGGTGAGTGTGATAGAAATTTTTTGTTGGCAAGTAGAGTTTATGCACAAAGGTTTCCTGATACGAAGGATCCTGATGCAAGATGCTTTGAAAAACTTCTAATTAGATTTATCGAAACGAGTAATATCGCTTACAAAAAACATGAAAAACCAAAAACTGCTACAGCTGAAAACAACCAGTTATCAGTTTTGTTGACAGTGACAGATGAACCATGTGAAAGCCAAAGAGAGATTTCTCAGTTAACAGATATAAGTCAAACTTCCTTTCAGAGAATCTTGAAAGTGAATAAATTGCATGCATATCATGTACAGCTGCATCAGGAACTGAACAATCAAGACTATGAAAATCGAATCAATTTTTGCAATTGGGCAAGTGACAAAGTAGAGTAAAATCCAAATATGTTTAGCAGAGTTCTTTTCTCGGACAAGGCAACTTTCCACCAGAATGAGCTTGTTAACAGGCTAAACTTTCATTATTACGCCACGGAAAATCCACACCTCATGAGACAAATAGATCACCAGCGTCGTTGGTTCTTGAATGTTTGGGCCGCTATAGTAGATGGATATCTAATTGGCCACACTTTTTCGACGGGCATCTCAATAGTGAAATGTATTTAGATTTTCTGCAAAATCATCTACCAATGTTGCTTGCCGATGCACCAGAGCATATAAGACAAGATTTGTAGTTTCAACAGGATGGATCACCGGCACATTACTCACATTAGGTAAGGGAGCATTTGAATCATGTATTTTCAAACAAATGGATAGGACGTGGTGGTCCTGTTAGATGACCAGCTAGGTCTCCGGTCCTTACAAGTCTAGATTTTTTGTTGTGTGGTTATATTAAGGGCTTCGTTTACCAGATTCCTTTTACAAGACAGTTCGATATGAGACAGAGAACAGTCGAAGCTGTTCAGTCAGTTACTCCGCAAATGTTGTCGAGAATTCAACGGTCTTTCCTCAGAAGGATTGAGTTGTGTTTACAAAGAAACGGGCAACATTTCGAACACTTATTGAAATAGTTCAACACCTTGTAGATCATCTCACCAAAAACCAATCTATTACCTATTTCATATTAGACTACCTTAAAATATCTCCATTTCTCTGATCAAGTATAATGATATGTACTAATAAACTCTTCTTTCTCAACCTCTGATTTTATTATTTTAGTTTATTTTTTTTTAATTAGAAGATGCTCGAAGATAAAGATAAGGTTACTTCTGCAGAAATATGGCACAATATTTCATGCGTTGACATGAATAATAAAACACAGGATGTTCCATTTGAAAAATCAAGATATGATATTTTTAAAATTACCTACAATATTCCATAATTTTTTTGAGTCACTCCTGTATAAAATGAGGATAATCTATTTCAATTCATCAATAAAGTTATCCTTGGGCGACAAGAAAACGAACGGAAAAAAGTATTCATCCTCTCTGGCTGAAGGAGCATGCGATGATGTGAGAGCCTATTTTCATGAATTTTTACGGAAAAAAATATTATGACGAAACTACTCACCAAAAATTCTTATTACTTGAAGACATTATAGCAGAGTTTAGGATGCTCTTGAATCTTCAACAAAAAAGTGGTCTTTCAATCTGAAAAAACCTACCAAGATTTTTTTATAGAAAATTAGGACACCCTGTACTTCAAAATAAATTGCTGAAGTAGGTTTTTCTATCTTCAAGAGTGTACGAGCTACAGAGCACCGCGCCACTGGTGAATCACCCAGTATAGTTAGAACAGGAAAGATCTTTGTTTGCTGATTTTCACAAATTCAAGAACCCAATAAAGCAGAAAACCTTCTTATTTGGTCATGACCAGTATGACAATTCCTGCACAGAGTCGTCGCCAAATGAGTGTTTATTATACTGTCCCAAATGGTAAGGGAGAGCATCTTCAAGTATGTCCTCAGAGTTTCGCCAATATCTTCGGCTTAGGTAAGAAAAAGAATCAAGGGCTTGTTGAAAAAAAGGGCAGGCAGCAGTATCTATCACAACAAACAGGAGCAAGCAAATAAATTCACCAGTGATATCAAAGAATAGGGGATAGAACTTATAAACAGCTTTCCAAGAGAGGAGAATCATTACAGCAGGTGCAAATCCCAAAAAGAGTTTATTAGCCCTGACTTAAACGACCACCGCTTATCTGTTGCATTTTGTTAAAAGTTTCCTTCAACTATAGTAAACTATAGATTCTACTCTTATACCTTTCACTAACATTTTCCTCAACTTAGATTTGGAAAACCTTAGTCTGACACGTGTTCAAGTTGCGACTTACTGAACTGCAAAATTGAAGCATTTGCTGATGGTCTAAAACAGAGGTCTTATAAACAGAAGTTGAAACTACATCAGATGAATTTTGACACAGTGAATTCACAACTGCCAGGTAGTGAGACCTTGGAGATTTGGGTCAAGTTATTTTTACACCTAGTCTCACACAGAGCGATATGTTTTATAACCGTCAGATTTCAAATAATAATCTTGGACTACATATTGGAGACACCAACACTGCGATTATGTGTTTGTGGAGCGAATCAATAAACGGAAGAGGGAGAAATGGAATTGGATTCCTATTACTGAACGCACTTCTTCATCAAGATAGGTCCGCAATAAAAAAAAGTGATCATATGGAGCGACAACTGCATAGAACAAAATAAAAATAAAAATGCTGCTTATGGTTTTCATATTTTAGGTCCGCAACAAAGTTATCGCTGTTTTTTTTATGAAAATAAAACTTTATTGTGAAGAATGATTACAAATGAATCATTCGAAATATTGCCCATCACTAGCTAAAACTTTTTCTTATCTTTCTGGCAGAGCTCGAATACCGTGACGGTAGAAGTGTTCGTCTTCTGAGGCTATCCACGAATCAAGCCATTTTTCGAGCTCTTCATATGAGTGGAACTGCTAATCAGCCAGAACATGTGCCATCGAACGGAACAAGTAATAATCGGATGGTGCAATATCTGGGTAATATGGCGGGTGGAGTAGGACTTCCCAGTTGAGCGTTTCCAAGTAGATTTTAACGGGTTTGGCAACGTGAGGCCGAGCGTTGCCATGCTGTAGAATTACTTTTTCGTGTCTCTGCTCTTATTGTGGCCGTTTTTCGCGCAGTACTTTACTCAATCGCATGAATTGAGTTCGATACCGCTCCACAGTGATGGTTTCGTTCGGTTTCAACAGGTAAATAACACCAAATACACAGCATAACTTTCGCAGCGTGAATATTCGGCCGAGGCGATGACGTAGAAGCATGACCGGGCAGTTCCCAAATTTTTTTTTTCTTTGGATTGCTCTAATGAATCCATTTTTCATCACCCGTTACGATGCGATGAAAAACTCCCTTTCTTTTTTGCCGCTGGAGCAGTTGTTCACAGACGAAAAAACGACGCTCAACGTCTCTTGGTTTCAAATCATAAGGAAACCAAGTTCCTTGCTTTTGAATTATTCCCAACGCATGTGATCGCTTGGAAATGGCCTGGCGGGTTGGCCTTCTTTCACGGGGGCGGCATTTTTGAAGCGACGGAACCATTCCCAACACGTTGTTTCACTTGAAGCAGCATCTCCGTAAACTCTTTGGAGCTCTCTATGAGCTTCAGCCGCCGCAAATCACGATTATTTGGCACAAAATCAGACATTTCCCACAACTAGAAGTATATGACGCAAAAACAAAATCACTAATGTGTCACAGTGGTTTGTTTACCATACGTCTAAGCTTTGTTCAAGACGTTCTTGATATGTAAAAATCGACCAGCACTTACTGCTGGAGCCATCTATTGACAAACAGCGGGAACTTAGTTGCGCACCTAATATTTGTTGGCTATTGGTAAATTCCATCAAATTGACCACAAATTTCTAGTCAGTTGACACTCCTATCTTCCATGCTACAGGAAGTTTGTCGAGGAATTTATCACAACAACCAAACTAAAGATATCACAAGCTTCATGGATACTTCAGAAAACAATTTGACAAGGTAAAGAAGACCATTAGCGAGCTAGAAGATTGGCAGATCTTTAGAGTTTTAAAGAAAGGCAAAAAATAGATGATATTCCGCAGCTCCAGTGCCAAAACCGATTAACTCAAGTAAAATTCAAAACTTCGACAGATATGCTTGAGTATATACCACTCCAGCACTAAGATTCTATGAAAATTTAATACGAGAAACATCAGAACTAATAGAACAAAGTGGAAATTGCAATAGAAATCAAAAATGACGTGTACTGATATCCTTTTGAATATTACCTTTAATGGCACTTGGATATGTTTACTAAAATACAAATCAATATTTTTCTTCTGAGTTTAGATTTATGTTTTCATTCTTGTTTACCTCATAACTTTTATATATATTGCTTTGGTTGAATTAATATTCAACTACAATAAAAATGGTTGATTCTTTATTTATATCGTTTCAATTGGTTATTTCGTTTTGCATTTGTTGGTATTTAAACCTTTTAGTATTTATACTTTTCAAATGTAAACGTCATTTGCACCAAATTAATGGTTGTACGAAAGGATAGCAATGTGTACATAAGTGAACATAAACTGTCGGTTTAAGATCACAGGAAAATGTCTCCAAACTAGTCGGCATTGCTTTGATGTGAATACGTTGAAATTAATTCTGCGCTATTCAGATCAACACAGCACTGTAGTGCCTTCAGTAATTTACCGCTATAATTATTTAGTGAAATGTAGTATACAAATATTCTTCTTTCTTTTTCAGATTTAAATGGTAGCATATCCCAAAGATGGAAGAGACTACGTAACTGTTGTTCTCTGAGGGGCTTCAAAGGACATGACAGTCCTTCAGAACCATCCAGTGCCACCCTCCTAGAAAGTTCTAGTCCACATACTCTAGTCAGTACACCACAAGCCACTTCATACCGTCGTTTACCCGGTGCTAAAAAAACTAGCGTCCAAGATGTTCTCCGTGCCAAATTGAGCAGTATTCACGTCGGTCTACGGAAATCGCGTGGACTTTCAGTCCAGGAAGTGTTCAATGGCAATTTTAATGATTCCAAACAGCCTACGTTTTATATTCCGTCCCCGGTTTCGTCTACATCCGGCTCGAATTCGGTATCGATCACAGTATCAGACTCCCCTGTGCAAAGGGAGGGTTCAGAAGCGAGGAGGAGAACCCGTTTTAGGAGAAGGTCGGTAAATTCCCTGAATTATTGCCTGGAACGTGACTGTGGTTATGACAGCTGTGAGAGTCAACTATATGACTCTTTACCCTTCGAGCCTCCTCCGGATTATGATATAGTCGAAGATAAAACTCCGGATAAAGCGTCAAGGAGATGGTCAGTAGTGGGAAGCGTACCGGTTTCCAACAATCATTTGTCAAATAACCACATCACTAACACGAATAAATTTAATCTTGAAACGGCAAATATCAAAATACCGAAAACGAAATTAAATAAGAAACATTTCGAACGAGCTCGATCTCATTCTCCCAGTAAGAGAGAGCAGAACGCTAAACTGAAAACGGGAGATGGCTCTAAATACCCACCTCCGAAGGTGGTCAATTCGAAAACCCATTATGAACTGATAGGAAAGAAACAAAGGCCGGAAATTAATCAAAGCGGTGAATGTGACCGGATGAATACAACTTATAAACAGGTACGTACTTCTTCCTTTACTATTGGTATAATTACTTAGTGCATTACCTTTTACACGGTTCGCATGCGAAAGAAGGCTTGTAAGTGTCAGAGAACTTTTGCCCGTACTAGAGCAGCAATTTTCAACGCGTGGAGCGTGACATCTCAGGTGTGGTTTAATCATTCAATCGTACTTTTCGCTTATCCGGCTCGAAGTGCACCATATCCAGTTATTTATTATACGAGGTGGCCCAACGAAAACTTTACATTCAGGTTAATTGTCCTGTAAGTAAATTAATGAAAATTAGCTCGAATACCACAACCTTAATTCTAAGTGGGACATATTTTTATACCTTCGACGGGGTGACTTTCACCCATATAATAATGGCGAAGGGGTGTCGAGTGACATCTTATCATAATGGAGTCAAAAATATTCAACAAATTTGAGCGTATATGGGACATTCTTTTACAAACCGAACAGATTTGTACAAACATTGACCGACACATTTCAGATTTAACTGAAACTTTTTTACGGATTCTATATCGAAAAATAAGAGATACGTGTAAGAGGGTTTTTTATTTTCGATGTTTTGAAAAATAAAGGAGATCGTAAATTCGTAAATTTGATGATTTTTCGATAATAGCCTATTTTTCAAAAATTCATAACTCCGGTTCTATTTGAGCTAAGAAATCCATTTTTTCTTCATTTTGAAGGTAATAAAACAAGCTTTAAGAAAAAAATTCTTAGGAAACAAATGGTAGAAATATTGAAATTGTTATTAACAATTTGAATGTTTAAATCGGTTTTTAACAGTGGCCCCACCCATGAATCAACTTTTTACTGTTTTAATCGTATTATTCATCAAATTTTCTATCGAAAACGCTTTTGAAAACAATGGAGAAGTTATTTTTACTGTAAGAAAGAAATTAATCAATTTAGCGTCGTACGTCGCATCGACACGTGGGTCACACTCTACGGCTCATATTCTTGTTTTACACCTTATATCTCTTAAATACAAATAGTTGTTTCATTTTTTCAATTAAAAAACATATTTTATTAGCCAAGAAGATGAGAAAAAATAAATGAATGAATAACGACAAAATATTTTTAATAAAAAGTATGAAATTTTAATGTTAAATATTAATGTAAGCAATCAAAAATTACATACAGACAGTGGATTACAACGAAAAGAACAACTTTACAAACACTAATATCATCTGTTGATGAATTTTATAAAACTTCAATAACGGTTTGTCCAAATTATTGACATATTCATTTTCAGTAAATAAACAGAGCGATTTTTTAATGAAGAAATAATTACATTACTGAAAGATGAATGTATTGTCATTTGTGATTTTTCTGAGAATTATTCTTTTATAATGTAAAATTCTGTACAAGGTATTCACTGGAATAACGATCAAGTGACAATACATCCGGCAAAAAAGTTGATAAGAACGAATTGCAGCTCAAAAGTTTAGTAAGTATGTCTGATTGTTTACGACATGATACAATTGCAGTCCATATTTTTCAAAAACAATTATTTCAATCTATAAAATTAAATCTGAAGGGGGTAAACAAAATAATTTATATTTCTGATGGTGCTACTGGACAGTATAAAACTAAAAAAAGTTTCATTAACCTTTCACACCACGAAAAAGATTTTAAATTATCAGCTGAGTGGCACTTTTTTCCGACTTCACATGGAAAAGGGCCATGTGATGGACGTGAGGGTACTTTAAAAACATTGCAGCTAGAACTAGCCTGCAAAGGGTAAATAACCATATCCATACACCACAAGAGTTATTCCACTGGGCAACAGAGGCATTGCTGAATCTAACGTGTTGTTTTTTGACAGTATGAATACAAATTAGAAGAAAAACAATTGTCAGAACGTTTCCAAAAAGCTTTAACAATAAAAGGAACTTCAAAATATGATTGAATTAATCCGATTTCTTTACAACAATTGGAATCAAAACGGTTTTCATCTTGCGAAAATAAAGATATTGTAAAAATTTTTAAACAGAAAATGTAAACATTGTCTTATTTTTAAATATTGTATTTATTATCATATTCCACATATTGTTCTTATTAACAAATGCATTATCGATATCTCAATAATAATGTTTCTTATTTATTTTTATTTATGTATTTTTTCTTTTTTCCCATCATCTTGGCTAATAAAATGTTTTTTAATTGAAAAAATGAAACAATTATTTGTATTTAAGAGATAAAGGGTTTAAAACAAGAAAATGAGCCGTAGAATGTCTGTGGTCTTTTAATTCTGACGAGGTCAGGAAAAATCATTCCTTTCGCCTCTTCGTCTTTCTTTTGCCTATTTTCTACTGTTCTTTTTTTGTCTCATTTTCAGAAGTTTTACTCTCACCTACTTATGGTCTTGGGTCACCAGCCTCTCTTTGAGGTTTCGGATCGAGTGAAGATAACTCTGTTATCCTCCTTCTTTTATTTTGTTTTTCTTCGTCCTCCTGTCCTCTTTTCCACTGTAGCAGTGAAATGTGCTTGTCTGTTTTTCTTATTTTTGTTTGAACAATCTTTCTTATTTGTTCGTTTTCGTGATTCTCTATTTTTTCTAAGAAGTTTTCTGTCTTCTTGATTATCGTTTCTTCTAGAGCCTGTTTCTGTGATCAAAGTAAACTGCAACTGACTTGTCGGCATTGATTTTGATTCTCCATTTTTCAAAGTATTCTACTAGTTTGTTGGTATCTTCTTGTAGTCTTTTGTTATGCATTTATTATTTCTATGTGATGTGTAGATTGCTGTGTCGTCAGCAAACTGTGCTATATTTGAGTGTTTCAGTTCAGGTATGTCCGAGATATATATGTTGTACAATAGTGGTCCCAGGTTGGATCCTTGTGGGACTCCTGCCTCTATTGGTCTTTCTTCAGATTTGGGATTTTCTATTCGTACTATGAACTTCCTGTCTTTTAAGTACGATGCCGTTATGTTCACTAGTTTGTTTGAAAACTTTGTTCTTTTCATTTTATATATCATTGCTTCGTGCCAGACTTTGTCGAAGGCCTTTTCTATGTCCATGGACGTTGCCGCCGTTGGTTTTGATAAGTTCATATTTTCTTTTATGATTTCCGTCAGCCTTGCCAGTTGATGAGTCGTTGCGTGTTCGCTTCTGAATCCAAACTGGTGGCTCGGTATGATATTATTCTATTCTGCAAAGCTTCTCAGTCTTTTATAGATGAGTTTTTCTATCACTTTGCTCATAGATGACAGCAGGCTAATTGGTCTGTAGCTGCTAGGGTCGTTCTTTGGTTTCCCTGTTTTTGGTATCATTATTGCTTCTGCTGTTTTCCAATTGTTTGGGTAGTGTTCTGTTCTCATCACTCCTTTCGCAATTTCTGTTATTTCTTCTATTGCTTCTTCTGGTAGGTTTTTCAAAGCCTGGTTTTTGATTCCATCAATGCCAGGTGCTTTCCTACTTCGAAGCTATGCTATAATTTCTTGTACTTCTTTTTTTGTTATTTCCATAATTTCTTCGTTTTCACTTGTTATTTCTCTTCTTTTTCCTATATTTTCTATATTTCTATTGAAAGTCACGTCTTGGTTTGGACTGTTGGTCTTAAATTGTTCTTCCAGGGAATCTGCGAATGTATCCGCCTTCTCTTTATTTGTTGTTGCTACCTTATCGTCTCTTTTTAGGTATGGTATGTTGGATCTTTTCTTTTTTCCTGCTAGTGCTCCTGCCATTTTCCAGAGGGATTGGTCCTCTGTTGTTAGAGCCTCTATTTTCTCGTCCCACTTTTCTTCGAACATCTGTCGTATTTCCTCTTTTACTTTGTTATTTAGATTATTTAATGTCCGCTTGTCATCGGGATGCATCGTTCTCATGTATTTCTTTTTTATTCGTTTCTTTTCTGCAATTAGGGCATGTATATGTGTCGGTAGTGGTCTCTTTTGACCTGCTGCCAGCATTTTAGTCGCTTTTCTTTCCGACTCTTTGATTCTGTTTTCCAAATCTTGGATTGCTTGTTCAAGTTCATTTGCGTCTCCTATTGGGATCTTTTTTGTTTCCATGTTTTCTTTGAACATTTTCCAATTTGTTCTTTTTCTTTCGTTTTATATGTTTTCCGCCTCTATGTGTACTTCTAGTATCACTGGCGAGTGGTCCGAGTTCAAGTCCATGACTGCTCTTATATCTGTCTGCCAGGGCACGTTCTTTAGCATTGCTATGTCCAGTACGTCGACAGTTCCTGTACTTGTGCATACATGCTTTGGCTCTTCTGGTGCAACTAACAGTATGCTGTGTTTTTCTGCTATCTGGCTCAGCTTTTTACCATTTTTATTTGCTCTTCGACAGTTCCAATCTTCATGTTTAGAGTTCAGGTCTCAAGAACAAACAGCAACTATTGTTGCTGTTTTTTCTTGAAAAAATTATTTTACTTCCTCTTCTTCTAGAGTTTTTGTTGGTGAGCTGTATACTGAGTATACTTTCAGTTCACCTCTTTTGGTTTTTATCTTAATTCCTGTTTCTCCATGTTCTGTGTTCCTGTTTCTGGTAGTTCGCCGTGTTCTAGGCCTCTCTTACCAGTATTGCTTTTAATCCTCCTTTTCCTTCTTCTCTATCTCTTCGAAAGACTGCGTAATTTCTTATTTTAAATTCCTTCGTTGTTTTCAGGTGAGTTTCATTTATGAGCATTATATCTATTCTATTTTCCTCCAGGAATATCCCACGTGTCGATGTGACGTACCGCGCTAAATTAATAAATTTTTTTCTCACAGTAAAAATAACTTCTCCATCGTTTTTAAAAGCGTTTTCGATAGAAAATTTGACGCAGAATACGATAACACAGTAAATTGTTAATAAAAATTTCAATTTTTTGACAATTTGTTTTGTAAGTATTTTTTCTTAAAGCTTGTTTTTTACCTTCAAAATGAAAAAAAAGGGTTTTTTTAGCTCAAACAGAACCGGAGTTATGAATTTTTGAAAAATAGGCTATTATCGAGAAATCATCAAATTCACGGATTTTCGACCTTGTTTATATTCCAAAATATCGAAAATAAAAAAAATCCTCTTACACGTATCCCCTCTTTTTCGATATAGAACCCGTAAAAAAAGTTTCAGTTTAATCTAAAATGTGTCGGTTAGAAAGGTGTTCGGTTTGTAAAAGAATGACCCATATTATAAAAACTGTACAAAATTATTAAGAGTACAATCTTACTTGATCCATCAAATTATCTGCTATTATCAGTTGAATTCCGTTAATCATCTCGTTTCGTTCATAAATTACAGAATAAAAGGAAATTTGCTATTCAGGAAAATTTATAATTTTTCTTTGAAAATGATGATTATGTTAGAACTGTCGTTTTTTCAATGCATTACACTCCAATGCACATTTATCACATAATTATGTATTGGCATTAATGGCAAAATTTCGTATTCAACAAGTAGAGAAATGTTGAAACTCGTGAAACAAACGAAGCTGCAGAAGTTGTAGTTTCGGAACATATTGCAGTCTATTCCATACTGGACATGAGGAAAATGTTCGAAATATCAACGAAAGCATTCATATAATAGGAAAAAGAAACAGTTCCTACCTTACAATTTAAAAGGTAAATTTATATGAAAATTAGATGCCTTTTTTGTAGAAATATTGATATTTGGCCTCAAAAAAGGTTTCAAGTTGAACAATATATACAGGGTGTTAAAAAAACGGGAATATTTAAGGATGTGATGGCTGAAGTCATTTCATGAAAAAGTTCATATGAACATAGATCCGCAAATACTTCTTTACCGATTCACAGGGTGTTAAACTTCAGTCGAAAGATGCAATTAAATTTGAACATTTCGTAAACCGCTTCAAATATTGAGGTAAAATTTTGGGGGTGTCGAAAACTTTCAAAGATGCATAGTTTTCAATACGAAAAAATATTTTGCACTCACCAGTGGCGCGCGTATGGGCATAATGCTGGTTATTCTCAAAGAAAAACCTAGGACGCTACTGATTTTTTCAGAAATGAATTTTCCAATTAATTTTCAAGAAAAAAGCTCCCTTGACATTTATTCAAAGTTATTGATTAAAAAAATGCTGAAAGGAATAAGAAGAGAAAGTTCATACATTTCATTATAAGACACGTAGTCTTCGATTAAAAGCACCATCGTAGTTTATTTCTTTTTATCATTAAGTAACCTATGTTTGAAAATCAAGAGTTTAATTCGAAGGCAAAACAAAGACTTTTGAGTATCATCAATAACTCTATTTAAAGTGATATCCTCTTGCTCGGATGCAAGATTCCTTCTCCTCATTGATTGGCGAACTCCCTAAAAACACCAGGATCTGTTCTTATTGAGTTGCACCCAGCGATGATTCTGTTTCTCAAGTCCTCAACATTTGCCTCGGGGGTAGTTTAAATCAAAGACTTCAACTGAACCCTAAGGAAGAAATCGAGGGGGTTTAAATTTGGGGATCGTGTAGGCCAAAATTGAGGTTCACCTCGACCCATCCAGCGATTTCAATAGTTAGGAAGTCATGAGCAAGCTGACAAAAATGGGTAGGTGCGCCATCGTACATAAACTACATCGTTTGTCTTACTGCCAAAGGTGCATCCTTCAAAAATTCTGGAAGCTTGTGTTCCAAAAAGTGGCGGTACACCTCCCGTAAGTCTCCCTGGTAGAAATACTGGTCCAATTACGCAATCATCCACAATGCCAATCCAAACGTTCAACGAGAATTGATGTTGAAAATGATTGATCGTTTAATGTGGATTTTCTTCACGCCACATATGGCTGTTATGAAAATTCCGTAAGGAATTTCTTGAAAACATTGGTAAGATGTGTTTATACTTGTTGTATATGGAATGGATACAATAAATTTTCATGAAGAATTCGCCAAACAGTTCCATTGCTGACACCTAAGGCGTCAGCAATTTTTCTAGTGAAGGTACCAGGATCGGCTTGAATTATTGCAAGAACCTCATTTTCCAGCTCTACCGTTTTTATTTCCTTTGGCCTTCCTGCTCCTTCATATCGTCTTAATGTCCTTTTTTATACAGGTGTCGATGAATGCTCTCAAAAGTTTTTCTATCGGGAGCAATACGGTTTGGAAATCTTTCAATGTACAACCGTTGAGCTTTTAAAGCATTTCCGTCAGCACGTCCATATATGAAGTGCATCCCGGTCATGATAGCCGATTTGAAATTCAAATTCAATAGATTCAAAATTATTGAAAAACATAAACACTCAAATGATACTGACGTCAATCATTGTTGAACACATCTATGACTGAGCATAAAACACGTATTATCAATGGAATCGCAAGAATTCCTAGAAAACTTTTCTACATTTTTTCACTCATAATTTGGGTGTCGTACAAAAAAAAATCAAGAGCTTTTTTTCTTGAAAAATAACTGCAAAATTCGAAAATACTTTCTATTTTTGAAAAAATCAGTAACGTTTTAGTTTTTTCTTCGAGATAAACTGCGTTGTGCCCATACGCGCGCCACTGGTGAGTCCAAAATATTGTTTCGCGTCTTTGAAAGTTGTCGGCATATATATATATATATATATATATATATATATATATATATATATATATATATATATATATATATATATATATATATATATATATATAAACGGGGGTTTAACCCCGACGAGTTACCCATATATATGTTCATGCAATCAAACTGATTTCGTGAATAAATATAAATCCACCACCCGGTAATTAATACCATTGCCAGGCAATGATTATAATCAAAACATATCCTGGAATCATTATATATTAGGATAACGTTAAATGTTATGAGAATTTATCAATCTACCAGAATATATACAAACTATAGCATCATCAGACAATGACATCAATGTACCAACGAGTAGTGTCAGAGGCTTTCTCCCAGGAAAAATCCTTGTATTATAACATGTAGTCAAGTAATACTAAATGTTACTCATTCATAGTTTTCTTTGTGTGAAGTGATGAACGATCGAATAGAATACTGCTTCCAATATAAATATGATGAAATTGTCAGCTAATTATATTACATTTATATATACAAATAAATAAAATATAAAATGACATTCTGAGCAGAAAAAACTGAAGAGGAAACCTAGGACTCTACCGCATTATTTTTTTGGAAAGAAACCTACGAAGAATATTACAAGATTTGATGACTTCTTCTGTAACTGTTCAAATAAATTCTTCTTCAGACCTAAAATCTCAATATTCTTGTGAAGATTCCTAGGAATAACACCTGTTGTAGAAATAATAATGGGTAAAATAATAATTTCTTCATTTTCCACATTTTTTAATCTCGTCGGCAAGCATCATATATTTAGAAATTTTTTCATTTTATTTATTTTGTATATTATGTGTGTGGGGTATAGCAATATCAATTATATATCTTATTCGATTCTGTTCATCAGTAAGGATAATATCTGGCCTATTGTGTTTTACAATTGAATTGTTTTATCAAAATAAAGTTTATATTTCTCGTTTTGACAAATAATCTCAGGTTCATATTTGTAACATTTTCTTCTCTTGGGAATGAGATCATTTTTAATTCCTAGATTTAAATGAATAATATTAGTGACGGCATTATGTCTTTCTAAATAATCTGTTGAAGCAAGGACTGAGCGAGATGATAATATATGAAAAACTGTTTCTGAAGAACAAAAACATCTACGGCAAGAATTATCTATATTTAGCTTGATGATGTGTTTTCTATAATTCCTCTTGAAGACAACCTGATCCTGGATCGCAATTGCCAAGCCTTCTGTTTCAGCGAACAATTCTCTAGATACTAACCATCTATTTGATGCGATTTCATCAATATAATAATTCTTCAATTGTTTAGGGTGCTTTCTGTGTAATTCCTTCTGCATCCAACTTTCTCTTCTAGAATGATTATCAAATATATCAAAATCTACCTTCTGCTTTGTCAAGTTCAGAGATGTAAAATTATAATCTGTAGCAACAACAATATCATGTAATTTAGTCGTTCTCTGTTTATCATGAAAATGGGAACGTAGATGAAAAATCTGTTTACTATGAAGATTGTTCAAATCAGTTAATCCACGACCTCCAAGAAGTCTAGGTAGTGTAACTCTTTTTGGGTGGTGCTTATGGTATTTACAAAGCATTTTCCTCGTTTGACATAGTAATTCATTTAGATCAGTTTTAGACAATTTAATGATTCCAAAAGAAGATGTAAGAATAGGAACTGCATAGGAGTTGATAGCTCTGAACAGGTTTTTACTAGTTAAATGACTCTTGATGATAATTCTAATTCTGTTGTAATATAATTTTCTGATATTCTCTTTAGTGCTGCTATGGTTAATTGTCTTCTCTTGAACAAATCCAAGATAATTATATGTATCTCCTTGATGCATTGGCCCGATTTCGAAATTGGAAATCTTTATATAATCAGAGGTGATCTTTCCCTTTTCTAGGAAAAGATTTTTACATTTTGGAAGCCCAAATTTCATATGAATTTCATTGGAAAAGTTGAAAGTAATCTCAAGTAGACTTTCCGTTCCGGCATATAATTTAATATCATCTAGATAAATTAAGTGACTTAATTTGAATTCAGTTAATAGACTCTTTATTTTGAAGCCGAAACTAGTAGCATTTAATTCATGAGATAATGGATTAAGGCAGAGACAAAACCAAAGAGCACTTAAAGAATCACCTTGAAAAATGCCTCTTCTGATTGGAATTACTTCGGATGTTCACGATTGTTTTGACATATTTAAATGAAGATTGGTTCTCCAATTTTTCATTACAAATTCAAGAAGAAGACGAAGTGTCTTATCATATCATATTTTATAAATTTCTTGAAGTTATGAATGAGGAGAACTATCAAATGCCTTTTGGTAATCAATGACGGCTGTATGAATATTTCTCTTCTTAGTTTGAGCTTGATTCAAAGCAACGGAATCAATTACAAGTTGATCTATAGTACCAAGGTGTTCTTTTCAGACATCCTTTTTGTTGTTCGGAAAGAATATTATAATTCTCCGAATGTGCATAATTTTTTGGGTAATACATGCATTTAGAATTTTATATATTGTTGGAAGGCATTTATTTATAATTGGTCTATATTGAGATGGATCAATAGTATTAGCACTTTTCGGTTTTAAATAAGTAATTCCTTGTGTGAAAAATAAAGGAGTAGCTGAGGGGTTCTTTATTATAAATGAAAAATATTCAGCCAATTTTTCATGAACACCTGGAGATTTCCAATTGTTTGTGTGTTTAATAACTGACGTTATATCTTCGTTTGAAAAATTTTCAAATCATATCGAAACCTTTCATTCAAAACAGTGAATTCGAACGAAAAATTTGCCACCACCTCTCTATATCAAGATGGACTGATTTTGGACCAATTTCGTAACATGTAAATTAACCCCTTACCCTCAGCACCTCACCTTAGTCAAAATTCATTATAGGGAAAGTCGGTCTTTAATATCACACAGAAAGTCCAAACACAACGAAAGTTTGTATTTCAACGAGAATTTGCCACCCCCTTTATGTCAAGAAAGACTGAATGTAATAAGTATGTTGTATGTATTATAACATGTAATTAGCTCTATGCCGAGTAAACTTTAGATGGTTTAAGGCAATAAGTAAAAAAAATTGAACAATAATTTCGTCATTTGAACCCAATCTCTGAATAATTTTTTCTAGATTTGAAAACAATAGTCGTTGGAATTCTCATCATATAACTAAAATGTTCGGCGTCATTCGTGCCTGATGAACCTTCATACTTGGCAAATTTTTTAGGAATATGAGAATTTTGACAGAATAAGGTTTGACTTTGATATTCACTCACAGGAATGAGACCAAAAAACTGCCCTAGATTTTTCAACTGAATCTTACAGGTTTTTGGTTTTTGTCGCGTGTTTATAAATTCTTCAAAGCAGTTCTTCTGCATAATGGCAACAGAATGTGACCTATGATTTTGGGATAGCAATTAGGTTTGACAAAATACCCTTGTTTCTTCTGCCAATGGGATTGATTAGGGAGAAATTTGCACTGAGAAAGAAGAATGTCTAAGGCCAGGTGAACCAGGCAGATGATCCAGAGAGAAGTACAATATAACTAGGCACATCTGGATGTCGGTTCAAGTTCGACAAAAGTATAGGTTAATCTATTTAACGAACCAGATGACTCAAGGGGGCAAAAGAATCTTACTGTAGCACATCTGGTCACTGATTCGAGTCCGACAGTCGCAGTGGGTGTTGTGAATTTTGTTGTAACATGAGCTTGAATATGCATATAATATAAGGACACAGAAAAAAGATATTAAAGTGGATGAAACACAACACAATGGCTAGCAGAATTGACCCAACGGATTGTTTCTTGAGTGGTCGATTTTTCTTGTAACACAAACATCTTCAAGTCGAAATTTTCGAACAATTGAGCTTCTTAATTTGTGCGATTCCCATACATTGGTAGATTAAATTGAAATCCGAACACCCCAACCTACTCATCATAGGCGTTTCATTTGGGGGACCATTAAATTAAAGAAGATTCTAAAAAGAAATCAAATGTCAGGGAATTATGGGGAAATTATTCCAATATGTAATTATCTGTATTTTTTTAAAGAGAGTCACCCAATAAAATGTTATTTGTTTTATTCGCTCAAACCAAATCGACGTAACCACAACGTTAGAGTTTTACGTGTGTTCATGATGGCTGACTGGAGGGTGTTAACTTCACCCACGTGGATTAATTCAATATAATTGTATGAATTTGCAGAGAATAGCCGAAGGCCACTATCGAGCCAATTATGTAGGATAGGGGCCGATTGCGTACCCATTGTATTTATAATTAATCGATATTCCAATCCAGCCGATTGCCATATTCGTTCGTAATGAACGAAATAATAACGGTTAGGTATTCACAACTGACATTCTGGACTTAATATAACTTAAAAATTAATAGAAAATGGAAATATGGGACAACGGCCCAAAAATGGAAATAGGATTGGCGAATAAAACTTTGTTACATGAGTCGTTATATTTTACAAAAAAGCGAGATCATCGATTTTCTAGGTCAAAATCTGCCACGTGTATTCTATTGAGATATTTTCAACATTCTCTTTGTGCTCTTTTGTCAATTCCCCGGCACTTTGTCAAAGAATGAAGGATAAAATCCCTTGCGCCTTCGTCGTTTGATTTCATTACTTTCATTCGTGTTCTTTATGAGGTTTTCATCAAAAAATAATCTCAGAGAAGAGGAAAATTAATGTTCAAGTAATTTAGGCCCTCTCTGAATGTTCGCGTTGAAGATTCATAATTTCTGCTTGATTTCCTGAGGCAGTAAGAATACTTGAAGATTACTTCTATGTTTTCAATAAATTTATCTATAAAATGTATACAAAATGATAATGCATGACTACTTATCAGTTCATATAATAAACATTGTTATACAAATCGATATTATGAAGTACTTGTCTAATTATTATTGCCCTAATTGCAGAATGAATACAATGACTGTACATAATAGTGCACATTGAGCTTTCATGGAAATATTGCGGTCATTTCGAAGAAAATATCTAATCGAATTTATAGTAATGTGGAATATTCTGAATGATGATCAAGAAGGAATATCAGCATAACATCTATTGGTTAATTCTCACAAATCTAGACCTTAACTTTGATTTTATGGACTAAATTGATAACCATTTTTGAATATTCGAATCCTTTGTGTACTTATCTTTCGAAAGCGGTGTTGGTTTTTTGAACGCAAATAGGATTTAGCAGTTTTCGAATAATTTCGTTTTTTGCCTCTAACCTGCATCTCTGTTTGGCCTTAAGCCACCAGACGGCTTTATAGATTAACATTAGTCTTCTGGTCGCAATATAGACGAGGGCGGTCTGAAAAGATTTCGACCTAACAAAAATACAAGACATTTTTCGGAAAATTTTCCAACATAGCCTCCTTTTTATTCTACATACTTCTCTCAGCGATGTTTCTATCTCTGTAATCCGTCCAAATAGTACTTGGCGTTTTTCTCTGGAAAATAGTGGTTCACGAAGATGATCACATCTTCATTTGACGAAAATCTCCGTCTTCCGAACTCAATTTTCAGATGAGGAAAAAAAATCATCTGGTGAGGGAGGCGGATAGTCCAGCAGTTCAAACCGTAATTCGTGGATCTTCGCCACGGCAACCGCTGAGGTGTGAGCAGTGCATTGTCTTGGTGAAACATGATAAATATCCTAAAACACAGTCGCCATGACTTAATGAATATCCCAAAAACAGTCGCCATCACTTTCCCTGCCGAAAAACACTTTTTACTTGTGTTGGAATCGGTTCCCCCTTTGCAGACCACGTTTTGGACTGTATTTTTATTTCTGGCGTATAGTGGTATATCCAAGTGTCATCTACAGTCCCTTACACAGAATCCAACTCATATTTGATTTGCATAGGCACATTTCCTGTCGAAAACAAATATTTAATGACAGCTCGACACTCGATTTTGTCCAATTTCAAAATGGCTGAAACTGCCAACAAATGAACAATGAAAATTCACTACCTTTTATTTTCAATGCTTCAATCTTCGCGTAAAGGCCGGAAACTTTTCAGACCATCCTCGTATCCTCATGACAATTTGAGCTTCTTTTTCCCAGATCTAACTCACTGTTCTACTGCACTGTTTATAAGAAATATAGACCTTCTTGAATCTTTACTCTAGTTCTGGCTCCATACATTTTAGTTGGTCTCACTATTGACCTCACCTAGTGGAAGAATTTAATTCAACTGAGTCCTCTATCCTGGGTTGTTCAAAGATGTTTGGACCCGTTTGCAGTGAGATACCTGTCTTTCCCTTCTTTTTGATTCACAGGAAAAATTCAGGAAAGTTTGCATGAGTTCAGATTTATGTTTGTTAACAAAATTCCCTGGATTCCTATATCTTTTCAGATACCTAAACGGATAATTCTCGCTATGAGCTAAATCCTGCAAATAAGATTGATGTGAAAGCAACTCAAAGCGCAATACGTGCAATTGTGTTAATGCAGTTGAACTTTTCCCTTGTGAGATCGTCTATTGATAATTTCTTACTTTCAATGCACTATCAACGATTATATTATTCGATATTAAAAATCTTTACATCTTTCTCAAAACAGTGGCATTTTTAAAGCAACGTTACTGATGTTCTACATTATGCTGTGTGTTAATCATTCATACCATCGTAGGAAATGAAAAATAACTCTTGTAAATATATTTTTCAGCTATAGATTGATAAACTAACGTTCAAGGAAACTAAAGCCAAAGAAATCATGCAAATATTCACAATAATAATTTTATATTGTTTCCATAATTATGATTATACTGAATTCCTTGGAAGCTCCAACCGCAACCTAACCATTCAATCAATAGCGATTTGAAATATTTATGTCTGTTCTTCAAACGAATATCATAAACATATGATATTTATTTATCGCAAACTTTGATGTATTCCTGAAAATGAGAACTTTGAAGTGTTTTAAAATAGTATGATGGGAGGATCTCATCACTTGTACATGCGGAAGTTATTTGCTAATAATTATTTGAAAACGAGTGCTTTTGGCGCCTCTTTAATTGCATAACGGTTATTGGGGCCGCCACTGTCTGTCACCGGCTGATAACCGGACCTGGATTGGTAGTTCAAAGAGCAAGAGCACTAAATGTTAGCAACAACTTACACATACATTGTAATTACAGATTTCTCGCATAAATTGTTGCTAAAGACACCTTCGTTTCCTTTTTGCATACAAGTTACCGACTAAAATGGAGAAAATTACACTACTCCAAGAAAATATCGCTCCACCTAACACACACAACCGAATTTATATGAAATCACTTGGTATTTCACATTATTGATTGTTTTTAACCATGAATCTTTGACTACATGTTAAGAGTGAGGTTTTTTTGCTGTTAAAAAACTGGACAGTATGATAAGAAATGTTGAATTATCACCACATGTTCGGGATATTGTACTCAGTAGTCACTGGTTTTGAAATTGTGAATTTCAAAATTTAAAAAAGCCTATAATCATAATTGAAAATGCCTTACGTTGGATTGTCCGATGTGCAGAGGGGTCGAATAATTGCTCTCGTTGAAGAAAGGGTGACACAGAGTGATATAGCGGCCACAATGGGGGACGATTTCAACAACCTATGCCCGATACGTGGAGCTACAATCTCTGCAAAATAGGCCTAGAAGAAGTCGTAGGAAGATCACTTCTGAAGAACAACACCGCATTTTGTGCCAAATTGCAAGAAGAGACCCTAGTGCGTCACACCCCATACTCCAAAAGTAATTTCTGGAAGTAACAGGCATCAGTGTATCAGTCGAAACGATACGTAAAAGACTTCGTTCAAGGGGTTTATACAGCAGAAGGCTCTCAAGAGTTCCAGAGCTAACCAGAAAACAAAAAATTAACCGACTTAATTGGTGTATCGAGCACCAAAATTGGAATATTGAGAATTGGCAAAATGTTCTGTTTCGGATGAGACTAGAATTGGTGTTCGATCAGATGACCGTGTGATGTTTTGGGGTGGCATTATGCTGGGAGGCAAAACAGATTTGATTTCGTTTCCTGCGTCCTGTGTAACGGCTAGAAATTATGTGAACCCAGTGCCGAAGCCCATAGTGAGACTCTGGCGAGGTGCCCACGGTGAGAATTTCACTTTTATGCAAGATAATGCTCCTCCGCATACCAGCAACCTCGCGCGACATTATCTTGAAACAGAGGAATCGCTTTTTTGGACTGGCCAGCTTGCTCTCCAGACCTAAATTCTATTGAACATTTATGGGATAATCTCGAAAGGAAACTGAAAAAAATTAGTCTCTTATTTTATTTTATTTGTTTCTTTCTTAAAATAAACCTCAATTTATTTCTTTTTTCAATTGAAATATCTCAAAAAAGATCAATTCTAACAACCCTTCGACATTTCCAGATTCCCTGAGGTAATATTCAAAATATCGGTTGATTCCATATAAATTTGGTGTGTAAAAGTTGAATTTCAGGTCTTTCATCAAGACAACATATAATTCCGTTTGTTATAGCCTTTCATTGTATTTAGCCGTTTTTGATTATTTTATATCACTTATTGTTCTGCAAAAAAACGTTCTTTACAGTTATGTTGTTGCAACATCAGTGAATTTTCGTTAATTTGTTGATTATGGGACGTTATTCAAGGCATCTTAACAATATGTAGTCATTTCGCCCCTCCAGATTTTTTTTTCGTGCACGATAATGCAAAACCACATAACGGATATCTCAAAATTAACGCAAGGTTTATATGTACCGCCATTTATGCAGTTGTGGAAACCCCTTAAAAAACAAATCGACAGCTGATAGTTTACGGTTTGTAAAAATGTAGCGTTACACGATAGAACCATGTGTCTTCTTCATTGACAATATATCAAAAGTAATGAAAGCTTGGCGGCCGCAACTTCGTCAACTGTGAAGAGATTAATTGAAAAATTCCGGGAGACAGGATTCGTTGGAAACGCCAAACACACTGGTCGTCTAAAAACAAGCCGTTCAAATGTCAATATCGAAGAAATGCGTGAGAGTGCCAGTGACAATCCAGAAATCTGGTAATTTTTCCAGCACAATCATCTTAAGCGACGAAGCACATTTTCACCTTGATGGGTTTGTTGATCGCCAAAATTGCCGCTTTTAAGGGTCTGAGAAGCCTCATGTGATAGGCGAAAAACAAATGCATTTACAACGTGTCCCTGGTGTGTATTTTGAGCTGTAGGCATGAAGTGGATATGCATCTTTTTTTGAAAATGAGGCATGTCAAGCAGATGATGTTACTGGTGCTCGATTTCGCGACATGATAATGCAGTTCTTTCTGCTGAAATGGTGCCGAAGTTGGATGATTTTGATGTGGCTAATATGTGGTTTCAACAAGACGCCACATACTGCATAGCCTACGAAACACAAATTACCGCATGAGACATTTAAAATCTCTCGGTGATCAGAATTGGCCCCCTAGATCGTGTAATTTAAGAGCATTATATTTCTTTTCATGGTGTTATCTTGAATCACAGGTCCTCAAACACGCGTGCATTAATGGGGCAGATTCAACTCTGCATCAACGAAATTTAGCCACGTTTATGCAGAATGGTCATGGAAAATTTCAACAAACAAGTATGCATGTGTATGCAAAGCCGTGGAGGTCATTTGCCTATGTGTTATTCCAGAAATAACCCTATCCTATTTACTTTATGATTTAATGAAAAACTTGCAATCAAAACACTGAAAACTATGTTTTCTATTCAATTCAAATCTTGCGTTAATTTTGGGACACCCTTTAGTACCGTAAAGGTAAAAAATCACCTTTATGAAGCAGGAATGCATGTTATGAAATGGCTTTATAGGATTTCATGAAAACGAGACAACCAGCCATCTGCAGCAGATCTTTAATAAGATCGACTATAATGATCAAAGATGAGTCAATAATTTTTTGGTAGTGGTGTATATTGGACCAAAAGTGTTGAATTATTGTTTAAATAGAATTGTATTCTATTACAGGACTGGTTAGAAGAACTGGAAGAAGTCGAAGAGGAAGAAGAAGAAAGTAAATTCTGCACTCTTCCAAGGGGAGGATGCAGTACATTCACAATCAGGCAAGTTGTATTCCAGAAAGGACAAGGAACCAAAGCACTAGGATTTAGTATCGTCGGGGGAAGAGATTCGCCCAGAGGAAACATGGGCATATATGTAAAAACGATATTTCCGAATGGCCAGGCAGCTGAAAGTGGCAATCTCAAAGAAGGTGCGTTTTTCTTGATATTTCAAATTTTCAATTCGATATGGACCCAGAATATTTCGATACTTAGTGTTTGATTTTGTTGCATATTTTGATACTCGAATCGTACCTTCTTCCGGTTGTCTAGAAACATGAAATTTAACGAAAAGCAATATCTTCAAGTATGGATAGAGGAAAATGAATACAAAACAACACTCTGATCACCAGTCCTACTTGCACTTTGATTTTATCTTTATAAAAACGATGTCAACAAATCGTTTGGTGTGAATTTCTTTCTCATTTTCTGATATTCCTTTGATGGATTCTTTTATTGCTTCTATGGAAATGTTTAACAAATATTGGAAAAGTGAGCATCCCTGTTTAATGTATTTCCGAATTCTGACTTTTTCAACCAATACATTGACGCTTATTCTCGTTTTTTGGGCCTTTATCAGTTGCATTTTGATACTTCTTTATGTATACCAGTTGTCCATTCAGTGCGTAATCGGTTCCTAACTTTGTTGTTGTTGAATATATCAAAGAGATATATGTAGAAAAAAGTTTGATGCTAATTTGCTGCACTTCCTAAAATTATTTTCAAAGTACAGGATGTTCCATTACAGAGATTCATATCAAAGTTATGTTTTCATGCCGTTTGTCATCAGTTTTCAATGTGTTACCCCGAAATAAGCTGAGTTTCTTCAGAATAGTATATGCTTGAATTGAATCGTTTACGAATTAATCGAGATTTCGAGAAAATATAATTTTTTTAATATCTGTATCTTTCTTTAATCTTAACTCTTGGGAAGAGGCGATGCCAGTCGTACCACAAGATGATTTAATGTGCGTGTTCACTCGCTTCCTGAAGAGGGCCAAATTGTAAGTTACACACACACACACACACAGCCCTATAAACAAAAGAATTTTTATAGAGAGAGATACGTGGCGAGCCTGGTTTTTCTATGAAACTGGATTTTTTCTGGAACCAAGCCTTTCAGTTTTTCAGAGCATTTACCATGGAAGTACCTGTGGAAAAGGTAAAGATCAGCAACCTGTCGCCTTTGGCGGCTGGAGATTACGAGTCGCTCCGGGTGATCAATGAGGCGCACTGCGATAGATGTAATGACTTTAGGTGCGGAACCCCACATATGGGAACAGTATTCCAGACCAGGACGTACCTGTGCTTTGTATAAAATCATCGGCTTTGATGGCGTGACATATGGCAAACTCCGGTGTTAACTGTGATGCCGAGTCGATGCATGTTCGTTTCTGAGGAAATTCGGTTTCCTTGAATGATTGAGTGATGTTCTCTAGCAGTCATTTTTCTAGAGATCGTTGTTTATTGCGTCTTGTTCGCGTTAAAATGGACCAAGTTCAACCAGCCTCACTCTGATATCTTCTTCAAGTCTGATTTCAGTGCCATTCTCTGTTGGTATCTTTGTCGGCGTGTCTCCTCGGCAGTTAAAGGACGCTGACTAGAGAATGAGAATACCACAGTACAGTCGTTATTAATCTGCAACAGAAAAAAAGTTGGGGTACTCCTGTATTAAACTGAAAACGTTCAATTTTTATACCATTAATTACCACCTGAATCGATCTACTGAAGAGAAAGCTACTGATCCAACCACGCAATATTTCTGTAAGTCCATATGCGATAAGTTTATTCATCAAGACTGCTTGCAAACCCTGTCGAATACCTTTGAGATATCAAGAGCAATGACTCTTGATTCGCCTAGCTTTTTTATTGTTGATGTAAACAAATGCGTAACCTATGCTAGGGGATCACCAGTTGAAAGTTGTCTACCGTATTGTTGATCTCTGATGATAACTTGTAACTCGAGATATTTTATGAGCTCATCGTTCATCACCTTTCCATGACTTTCGACATAATGGGCAACAATGTGATTGGACGATAATTTTGGGGTCGGCATTTCTTCCCTTTGGAATCGGTTGTACTCTCCCAACTTTCCAATTCTCCGGAAACGAGTGGCTCTCATACGAAATCTGAAACAGGCGATTTAGAAGTTTTAACTCTGAAGCCCATTCAATCAAGAGCCACTGCTTTCTTACAGTTCAGTTGTTGAAGAACGCTACTCACCGTACGCACTCAGACATATCCGATTGAACATATGGGATGATTGATGGTACTGCGTTCGATCTATCTGAAACATGCGGAAAAATTTCAGCAGAAAGATCCGTCGTTGCCTTAGGTGATGATGTGATAAAACCGTCGTCTCTAATGAGCTTAATTACTTATTATTCTTAATAAGTAATTGTTGATACAGCTATACAAGGTGTCCAGAGATGTATGTCAAATTTTTAATAAATTCAATAATTTTTCTCATTTTGAATGGAACAATCTGTATTTAATGACTTCAAATGAATGCCTATTGAAATGTATTTGGTATTCCCATACATATTTCAGTGCTGAGAATCATTTTGTATTTTATGCTACAATTTGCACATAATCCTATCAAATTTTGCACTAAAATCCTCAAATATGGTCTAACAAATTGAGATTCTTAGACGATTCCAGTAGATGCTAAAAATGTTCCCAAAATGTCGATTACTTCGAAAACGGTTCAATTATGGATACGAGAGATGTCTTTTATGTTTTGCATGCTTGGAAATAGAGGACACTATTAATCAGTTGTCAGTTCTAAAAATTAACCCCCATGATTTGTGAGCATTTTCACACCATAATTTTCTACAATTTTCAAAGACAATTATCTCAACAATAATGTCTCAGCGAGTTGGTTTCTGTTTTCGGCATTGAAGCGCCATACCACTCATCAGTTTCGTGTTGGTATAGAGAATTTAAACGCAAAAGAGTTGGGCTTAGCGACGATCCAAGGGCAGGTGGACCAAAAACAGTGATCACTCAAGAAAATATGGATCAAGATTAAGATTACCCAGGAAAATAAGCATGTGACATATCGAGATTGAAGCATCATTGCCGATTTCAAAGACCTCAATACAAAAAATTTTTCATGAAGAATTTCTCTGGACCGTTTTAACTCGAAAAGCGTTTACAATAATGTCAGTGCTGATGAATCTTAGATTTATTCATACGAGCGAAGAAATAGCTCCAATCTTCTGTTTGAATGTACCAATTGGTAGAAAAACCTACAAAAGTCATTCGTGATCGAAGAGTGTCCAAAAAGATAGTCGCAACGTTCGTTTCAGAAACAGGTCATATAGCAATAATTCGTTCACAACATTAAAGAACAGTTACAGCCGATAGCCGATTGGTACTCAACCATTTGTTTACCACAAGTCGTTAGTAGCCTGGAATTCGAGTGAATATTTGATGCAAGAAAACATTGAATTGTTACATCTTTCTGTTTACAGTCCGGACCTAAGTCTGAACGATTTTTTTTTACTTTTCCCAAAAGAACGGATTGCGTGGTCGAAGGTTTCAATCTTCAGAAGAAGCTGTTGATGTCTTTGAAAGTAGCATCAGAGGATGAGAATAACTGCTTCCAGAATTGGTTCCAACGAATGCAGAAGAGTATTAATCTACGTGGAGGATATTTCGAAAAACAATTAAGTCTTCAAAAGTTCCCAATTGTTTCATTCTAGTTCTTTATGCAAAACTTGAAAGACATCCCTCGTATACAGATCTGAAGAAACCTTATTTCGGGTTAACACGTTTAAAATTAATGGAAACATACAGTTTCCTAATTAAAAGATAAATTCAATATACATTTGAGGACATGTAGCAAATTAGCATGTATTTCTTCCATATATACTTCTTCAATATATTCAACAAGAAAAAAGTTATGGGCCCATTACGCATTAAATAGACACCCAGTATAATAACGAATAATTTGTTCCATACTTTCAATACACCCTATATGCCTACAAGAATCTTTTGACAGGCAAGGAAAAGGTATTCCACTCAAACATCTACATTTCTGAGTGAAGTATATAACAAAATAATCTGTCTGCATTCTTATCCGTCAAATATATGCATCAAGCAAAATATAATGCAAACACTGAAACTCAGTAAAGGTTATTTTATTTCTGGAGCTAGCTTCTATTTTTATCTGCTGAATGCGCATTTTCGCATTCACTTTATCAACACAGATGAACGTCTCTGAAACAACTCGTACAAAACAAGGAAAATGATAAAGTATTTTATAATGGATTTTCGAAACAACTTTTTCGTTAGAATTCATGGACGAACAGCGAACAGTTATATCAGCTTTCAATGGGAGTTTGAATTAATTCCATGATTTTCATATAAAAAGAATGTTTGCATTTTTATCGTTTCTTCAAATAAAAATGAAACAACAGCGTTATCGACATTATTTACTTCCAAATGGAATCGAGTATTAGACAGAATTAAAATATGTAATGTTGTTTTTGAATGGCAGTTTATAGACCATCAGTAGACCTCGATTTTCAACAAACTCAATTAACACATTTATTCAAGTCCATTTCCGAAGTCAGCAAATTTCAAGAGAATAAAGATAGATCTATTAGAATTCTTGAGAAGGTATTGTACGCCGAACATGGAAATGTACGACTCCATTTGACGTTGCATAATTGTTATGAAATGTCAATTCAACGTATTTATTCAAATCACATGGGCGCAACTGGGTATTCAGTTTATAGGCATAAATAATTGAATGTGATTGTCACTGTTATTTCTAATTTCTATTCTTTCCTCAGGTGATGAAATCTTGGCTGTAAATAGTAAACCCCTCCACGGAGCTTCCCACCAAGAAGCCATTGGCGTTTTCAAACAGATCCGTTCCGGACAAGTGCTTCTTCATATTGGAAGAAGGGTCAATAAGAAAGCCAGGGAGCGGTACACTTGAAACAAACTTCGCAAACGTTTTCCCAAAACTATATTCCAAAGACTACTTTAGTTTATTATGCTTTTATAATAATCTTTATTAATTTTTATACTGATAATAAATTTTTCACACAATTTTGTTTTTTTAATGGAATCAAATGGGTTCAATAATGACAGATAATGCAAGAAATTCTAATACTTTAATAGTATTTTATGATGCTCTTCAAGCTAAGCAAACAATGACAGAAAACAAGCTTGAAAAAAGAAAAAACTATCAATAATAATATACCTGGTGTCCATTAAGTACATAATTGGTCCCTGAATTTGTTTCTGTTGAGTATATTGATGACTTATATATAGAAAATAGAAAGACGCTTTGAGTGGACTGAAAAGTGTTGCTTGAAAAACAATACGAACGAACACAGTTTTGACAATAGATGATGAATTGGAACTTTGTCTGTGGAAGAAAATCTTAACTCAACTATACGAGACTTGAGCAGTAAGCTAAATATAAAACAATCTTCTGTGCCTAAAATATTAAAGAAGAATACGAATCAACCATATCGCATCAGAATTAGTTGAAGTGGATTATGGTAGAAGAATTGAGTTTTGTGATTGTGTCCAAAATCGACACAATGAAAATTTCTTGAGATTTATATATATATATATATATATATATATATATATATATATATATATATATATATATATATATATATATATATATATATATATATATATATATATATATATATAAATGCTCAAAAAGTAAATTTTAAATATATACTGTGTGTGTTGTTATTTCAATGTTATTCTGTTAAATGTTTCATTTTCGTTTTTGTTCATTTTGTTTTATTTTCTGCTATTGACGAATTGTACAACCATATACGTTAGACAATTATTAAAATTATTATAGTAAAACCCACATATTGTCTTTCAATATCTATGGTCTCTCATATTTGGGGAAAACTTGTTGACAATATTGATGCATAGGGTCTTCCCCTATGAGTTCATACTGTATTTTCAGCTTCAGATTTTGCTACTTTTCCTATTTACCGAACGCTTTTTCAATTCTTCTTTCATAAAGACGTATGTTGCACTTTTATAAACATCTCAAAACAAGAAATAACACTCAAACATTTCTGTTCTGGGCTACCCTACTTATTTATTCATTATAGTTGATACAGATCATGTGTTTTTAGTATTGATTCAAAATATTTCATTGTTTATTAATCACTCAAAATATGAGCGAAGATGAAACCATATTGAGATGACAAAATGGCGGATGCGCAAGAGGACGTGAATATCATTTATGGTACTTCCAGTATTATCGTTTCAAGAGGGCAAATGTCACTTTACATGGCAAGTCTTCTGCTGAACGAACGTGGAAATATTAAATATGGCTACATTTATCTATATTCGAATTTTCAGGTTTTGAATAAAAAAACAAAGGGTACCTGAAAATATCAAATGTCTGGTATATAGCTACATTAGCTACAGTAACCCAAGCAATGAAAGTCGTTAGAGAGAACGATAAAAGCGTTCAAATAAAGGAAATATTTCTAAAAGTAGACCAAGAAAAGAATATATTGCTTCGAATTTCTAGAGATCAATATTCCATGTATTTGTGGCATTTTCGCCATTTGCATCGTTAAGCTTCCGTTATCGTACTAACTATAATAATTAATATGTGTATGGAATGAAATTCCTCAACTCAATTTTTCGAAAATGATTTATATCGTATGTTAATAGATGAATGAAAGATGTTTAATTGTTTGGCGATTTATTTGAACGATAGGGGTAAAAAAAACTTAGCATGCAAAATGAGACGAAATACAAAAATTTTGAAACAAAAAAATTTTTTTCAACTCATAAATCGTCTTAGCATTCTTAGAAAAGAAAGCAAACTCTCAGAAATAGTGTTTAGCAGTCCCTTTTGAATTGATAAGCATCTTCATATATATTCTAATGAAAGCAAGTTTTCCAGAACCAGCCCAGTAACTATACCAATCATTTTGCTTAACATTTTGCAACTTTCTGGATGGTATTTTATAACCTCAGGTTAAGTCCTTTGCGGAATTTATATCTTTTAACATCCAAAAATTGATTTCTATGCATAGTTTCCTTTTGATTCCAGCTCTTCCATGTGGGTATTCTAATACTGCAATATATATGACATTTGTCATATTTTTCGAACGACGATTTTTTTCGCAAATTTTTCCTTATATTTAACAAGTTCCACGAAGAAATAATATATGGGCGATGTCAACCCAGATTATTGGGTCCATAAGGATTCTAGAACATCTATAGATCAAAATCGGCTTCACTTGGAAGACTGAATCTGGCCATCGGGGCTCTCTCGGTCAAACAGAGAAGGAATTTGAGTAAATATCGCAGGTTATGTATTTTTTTTTATTATCTCCTTAGTCTCTTTCATGACCTTGCTTGCTATGTAAAATCTTTTCTTAGATTTGTTTAGACATATAAGAAGTTTGATTATTGAAATATTTTTCTGCTTGTTTTCTTTTTCCATTGTTACAGATTCCTGTCCCAAACCCCCTTCCTTTCACCCTTTTTTTGGAAATTATGGAATGCAAGAGAGAATGAAGCGGCTAAGCAGAAAAATCTTTGCTACTCTTTATGTACACACGACACTAACACAATATAAACAGACAAGTTATTGCTAGTGCAATAGCGACAGGGAAACGAGTTTTTTCTCAGGTTTTTTCACTCGTTTATTGAATCATATACGAGATAGTATGGTTCCCCTGTTACATTTCCTGGGCTCACACTTGTGCTTTTTCTGACACACACCAAAATTATAGATATAAGCATTTATTTTAAATACAATTATTCAAATTTTTGTAAATCCTCTCTTTTCAAAAGAATATATATATAATAGTACAATGCTTGTAAATGCGGTGTTTTCTTGCCAGAGGTCAGAGCCTATAATATAATCTATGTGTTAGTCTCTTAAGGATCTCCAGGTGTCCCAATAAGTAGGCATTATGGAAGTTCGCAGGCTTGTCTTGCTGATGCAAGTCAATGATTATTTAATGCAAGGAAGAGAAAATATCTGCATCTATCTAATGCCTAGTTTCAGATATTACTATAGTACTTATCAAACTTTCCATTATACTGAGATTATATAACGTTGAGAGCAGCCCAAATATTATAAGTAGGTTGTTTCAATTAACTGGTAGCGTAGAACAACGCTGATCTTTTTCGGGTATACACGCCAGAAGAGCATTTCTCCACATCATCCCAATTGGTTGAAGAGTTGTTTTGTCTTGATAATGTACAAATCGCAGTTGCAAGAAATTCAACTCCACTCCAGACATTCCTTGAAATCGCCTCGACTAACACTCACGAATCCGGCTGCCCATTTAGTTTGGGTCAAAAACACTTCTATTGAGACCAAGATAGAATTCTATCATGATCAGTGAGGGTCTTGCAAGGCATCTTCTTGGTGAAACAACTGACCTCACTTTCATTCAGAACAACCAGGCCGAAAATTCTTACAGGAATGTGATAATCTTATCTTTCCTTCCACAATGGATCCGAAATCCCATTATGGTGCACTGGAGAAGATCAATATCTACTTTCTTCCCTAGACATTCTACTCTCCAGATTTGAAATCTATCCAATATTTCTTGAAAAGGGAATCTCTGGAAGCAAAACTCCTTCTAATTTGAACAGGTGCTTCACTTAGCAGTTTAAATGCTTGGCATGAATCAGACCAAAATACCATAGATAATTTGATCTTGAATATGATGCTTTAGTTAATCAACGTGTGGATACTAAAAATATCTCACTGATCGATATCTTTTTGAGAATATTTTTCAATAAATTTTCCTTCTATTCATAAATTTCAACTTTTTTCTTCTTAACGGGTCTTCGAGGACATTTTTCAAATACTACGTTCGCAATAATTCTTAGTAAAAATTCATAGATTTTCATCGAACTGAAACATTTACTCAGAATTTGTCGGAGACAAATTTTTACTCAAGTGAGAAACATGTTTTGAATTTGGCCATACATTTTTTACATTTAGGTGTAATATTAGTCAATAAAAATCCCACTTTCATGATTTCATTACTTTCCATCATTAAAATTCAGCTTATTCAGCTTTCTCAACAAAAGAAAATCCGGCGTGTGCCAGGACGCGATGAAAATGAGTAGAAATATTTTCCGGATGTAGGTGGCCTAGCTTGAACCGTGACAGCCACTAAAATATGAATTGATAGAATTCCACGTTGACCTAGATTGTTTTGGGTTAGAAAATATCGACAAACAAATTGGTAGAAACAGCGAAAATCGCCTATGTAAACACTTCGCGATTCACGTTGCCTACTCATGTATCTTCTGCTGAAATCACAATAGGATCAATGTTTAGGCTGTTCAAAATTAAATCAGTTAATCAGCCCATGTTAAAATTAGAAGAGACAATAGAAGCAAAATATTTGCGATGTATAATCCTTGTGAATTGTTAATAATTTAATTTCGATTTTCCGACTTCAGGCGACCGCACATGTTCTTTTTCCAGACATGCCTATAACTAGGACGGTTTGCGCTTACTGAAATTTTAGTCTATTGTGGGACTCTATGCTGTGCGAATTTCAATTTCACTTGATCGTTGACATTTCACCGATTTCATGTTTAAAATAAGCTAAAGTTATCACAGAGCTAGTTTTCTTTTCATTTCAAATACAGGTGAGTCATGAAATACTTTCAGAAGATACATTTGATTCATCATAAAATTTACGTTACTAATGCATTTTCATCGATTTCATAAACAAAATAAGTAGGTATTTTTGCTTACAGCTGATAATTAGTCATAATATGAATCACCAATGAAAGAATATATTAATCATAAGTTTTCATGTCTACTCCTATTACCTTAGTTTAATTTCAAGCCTTTCAACGTTTCATTTCCATTGGGTCGATTTGTTTTTCTTATTTATTTAAGTTATCAATTAAGTATTTGTTACTATCTTTTCAAATATCAACAAACTCGAAATAACTGTATCTTATCGAAGTTTTTCCATCCAAATCAATCGAATAGATAATAGACAATTTTTAATATCTCCAAAGATTTGCCAATCAAAATGATTTTTGTTAAAGTCAGTTTTGATGAAAATATTAAAATGATATCATACCAATGGTGTAAGGTAAGTCTGAGAATGTCTAAGTTTTAAGAAAAATCATCTAGATACAGTCGACTCTCGTTAATTCGAAACTCCAGGGACTCTTAAAATATTACGAATTATCGAATATTTGAAATATCAAATGGTTCGAAATTTGTGAGAGAAAATGAATAAAACTTCGAATTATTAAGTGTTGATGAACTATCAACTGCTATTCTATAACAATGACAAAAGTTTAGAGGTACATTCGTGTACATACATGTATTCATAACGTGAATTATTTAATCTTTTGAAAGAGCTCTGTTATTATGGTTTGATTCAAACCTCATTGCTGCTGCTCAGACTTCTCAATAACTTTTTTTAACAGAAAAAGTGCCTGAAATGCTTTTTCATCACTGTCGTTTTGTAGACAGAAGGTTTGTAAAATATCGAATGAGGATCTTGCTTCCTTAACTGACACCTCTGCCAAAGGTTCTCATGGATCGTCCTCATCTTCTTCGTTGCTTTTTTCATTCGTATCTGTCGCAGATAAAATTTCGCCATTGCTTAGTGAACCTGAGAGCAACATCTTCATCCACTTAAACAAAGTCAGGAAAACTCATACCGCTGATGTCAACTAATGGTTCATCAACATCCATAAGTATTGGAAGATTTTCCTGATCTTCTTTTGAGAAACCGGATTTTTTGAAGCAATTGAGAATTGTTAGGGGTATTACAGCTCTCCATGCCTTGTCAATCAGTAAAACAGCTGTCAGAACCGTGATATTCGTAGTTAGCTGCTTGTCGACAGATTTTAAAACGAGCTTAACAATTTTTATGCGATAGAACGTCTTAAAATTATGGATGATCCCTTGATCCACGTTGGACAATGTAGGAGGACTGTTGTGGACAGTGCAATTGTCTAAAAATAGTAAAATTTTCCGCTTTTGTCGTTTCATGTCCCCATTAACTGTTAAAAGCCAATTGTTGAAAAGTTCTGATGTAATCCAAGCTTTTCATTGCTTTTCCTATCACTAATGGTTTAAGTTTTTCCGATCCATCCATATTTACTGCAACTGCCAACCTCTCTTCACTATTTTTTTTCCCATGACATTTTTCATCTTCAAAAGCAAGCGTCTTATTCGGTAAACATTTGAAAAATAGGCCAGTTTCATCAGTATTAAAAATGTCTCGGGCATTATAGTTTTCAATCAAGGTCTTCAATTTACCGTGCCAATCTGAGCAAACTGACTCAACACTTCCACTTTCCCCACAAATTTTTTCAAACACAACTCCATTTCTCTTCTTGAAATTTGCAAGCCACCCTTCACTTGCCGCAAAGTTTTTGATGCTTCGAGAAACTCTTTTGCTTTTCCTTTAACATGTTCCGCTAATAGACACTGTCTTAACCAAATGACAAGGCTTTCTTCCAGACGAGGAAATTCACCTTTAACAGTTCTTTTCCGTACTTCAGCAGTTTCAGCAGCATTAATTTTCTCCTTGTGCTTTATTATGGTTGAAAGAGTACTCAGATGAATCTTAAATTCTTTTGCAACATCACTTCTCTTCTCACCTTCCTCTACTTTTTCTATTAACTTCTTCATTTCAGCAATCGTCAAACATTTATACTTTCTAGGACTCATAACTAATACAAACTTTTAATCTGTATACCCACGAAAGAGTAACAGTAACTAAAACATAGCCAAACAAACCAATTCGTGCGGAAGTGTGTGTCCAATAGACAAACTAATCATAACAAAAACAAAGGCTCGTGTACGTTGATACATGTCGCCAAATGTACTTACAATCTTTCCGCCTCTTTCTCTCTGCAACTTTGAACTGTCGAGTGTTGGACGCCGATGATTTAGAATTAACGCAATGATTTTTCCGTTTGAATTACCAAGTGCATAAAAATGTATTGATTTAGTTCGAAATACAAAGAGATTTTGTAGGGAACTCGTGATCACTTTGAATTATAGAGAGGTTCAATTATCGCAGGTTTGAATAAACGAGAGTCGACTGTATTATGCTTTCAAATCAACTTAAATTTTGAAGATTTTCTGGTAAGTGTTCATTAAAAAATTTATTATTGATGATTGCTTCAAAGGTTGTTAAAATTTTCTGATCATAGACAACATACAATCAATGAATCATTCAGAAAACTATCGAGAGTATAATCAAAATTAGGGATGTTGGTTAATACATAAGGATTATTACACCCCCAGTATCATTGAGTGTAATAACCCCTCAAGCAATCAGCATTGCTTGGAGCAGAAGCAGCCTTAAAAAGCAAGTCAAGCTCTCTTAATTAGAGAGATTAGCCATATGATAGTCATTGGAGCCTTTCGCTCAATCCCTGTTGCAACCAAAGAACTGATGTTGGGTCTTGCTCCCCAGCATCTTGTTATTAGATGAGCGATAAGAATAGTTACGTACAGATTTCTTCACAGAAATGGGCCCGATATGATCAGCTTCATACCTGGCACTTTATAAGCTGAAATCGAGACCTACAAGATGCTGAGTATGAGGTCTGACATAATACCCAAAAGCAACATGGACCTGCAATTTAAGATTATCATTGCTAGCAGACAAGACTAGGCCAACTCCAGTCTCTATTGGTTCACAAAACTGCCCTAGGAGTTAGAGCTAGTGTATACTGTGGGAAAATTATTTGCCTTGACAAATTTACGACTGATTTTCAAGAAGAAATATTCGTAACTGACCAGTTTGATAGTCTTCTGCTCACGGGAGGTTAACACGAAGTCAATAAGAACCATTTCGGATAGCCAAACTGCATTAAAAGTATTGGCATCCGACAAGTGCATGTCGCTTATAGTGCAGGAATGTCGTTCAACCCTTGCCAGATTTGGAGAGCAGAGATGTGGGTCTCGAACCACTCAGATTTATAAGACTATGAGAAGGCTGCGTCATTGGTACCTCGGGGTATTGCTTTGGGACTTACTAGGCCGGAACCTGGGCCTACTATTTCAATATTCCTATTCACCGCAGAATAGAGAATAATCGGTGGATTCTCCAACTCCTACTCTAGAGTAGTGTCTATTTAGAAGTGGGTAGTTTGCCGTAATAACTATTTTTGCCTGTTCTGCTTGAACACCAAAGAATTCAACAATCTTCAGATTCGTGATTAGGACAAATTGAATCCATCAGCTTGATAATTGCTATTTAAGGATGGTTCTGAGTGTTCTGTTTGTATTGTAAACGTAGAGGAAAGAGAAATACGAAAGTTTTTCGAAGACCTCTACTATTGCTATTTTTCCTAGATTATGAAATGTTTACAGCCCTGTGATGAAGTTTTTCCATCCAAGATCAATCGGATAGATAAATTTAATTCAGACAATTTTCAATATCTCCGCTGATTTGTTAACCAAAATGATTTTTGTTTAAGTCAGTATTTATGAAAATATTAAAATGATATCATACCAAAGGTGCAAGGTATGTGTGAGAATATTCTAAGTTTCAAGAATGAATCATCTAAATATTATGCTTTTAGTTCAACTTGAATTGTTAAAGATTTTCAGGTGAGAGTTCATTAAAAATGTATTATTGATGATTGCTTCAAAGTTTGTTGCAATTTTCTGATCATAGACACCATATAATCAGTGAATCATTCAAAAAACTATCGAGATTATAATCAAAATTAGGGATGTTGGTTATTATGTAAGGGTTATTACACCCCCAGTATCATTGGGAGTGTAATAACCCTTCAAGCAAACAGCATCTTGGAGGAAAGCAGCCTCAAAAAGCAAGTCAGCTCTCTTAATTACAGAGATTGGGCCTTGCTCCCAAGCACCTGGTTATTAGATGAGCGCTAAGAATAGTCACGTACAGATTGCTTCACAGAAATGGGCCAGATATGATCAGCTTCATACCTGGCACTTTACAGGTTGAAATGTTGAAATCGAGACCAACAAGATGCTGAGTATGAGGTCTGACATACCCACAAGGATAAATTGAATGCGCATCAATTAAATAATTGCTATTTATGGTTGCTTCTGAGTGATTAACTTGATAACTCTTCAGGTTATCAAATATTGTAGAAAATATATCCACTTTTATTTTGCACTTTTCGGATATCTTTTTCTAGGTGCTTATCTTGAAATTTTTCTGTCTCCAAAATCAATATGAGACCTATTTGAACTCCATTCATAGTTCAACGATTCAAATACAGATTCACGCCAAGTCATGGGAGTTTTATACTTAAGTAGGGTATTTTCTTATTTACCCATAAACGTAACGATTCAAAGTTTGGAAGTCAAGCCTTACTGTTTAATTTCTAATGCATCCACAAGTTAATTTGTCAAATTTGGCTCATTTCACACAGTAAGATACATACAGAGGTTATTAGGGTTGTCTGCGCATGCCCTTCTGATTTTTGAGTTGATAAATATAAAAAGTTGCTTATTGATTCGAAACATTGAAAAATTGATGTGTCATTAATTCTTTTGTTCTGACTAGATCATTTAATAACCTACAAAGCACCAAAACGACGACCTATTCCAACAATCGTATATTGTTTTTTACCTATTGAGTCAACATGATGGACCTTCACAATAATTGATTTCGAATAAGTGAACAATATTATTCCAATTACTTGTTTCATTCAAAGATAAGAAACTAATACGATAACTTATATAAAGAATAATTTGTTTTTCAGTTCAATCACAACGACAAATCATGGAACAACGAAGAAAACTTAACAGTACCAAATCTAGCTGTGATACTCCATCACCAGTACTTCTTAGAAGAAGACTTAGTGCCCCAGAAACAGTAATGAGAAAGTGAGTCACGAATAAATATATCAAGTAATCAGTAATAATACATGAATGTTGTGATAATGGTTTTTGCATTAAAAATTTTGACAGTTTAATTTTTCGCTATTTTGACATTCAAGAAAAATATTTGTCATTTTCAAAAAAGCCCACGTAAAGTGTTTTGTGCTTCACAGTTTATTTATTACAAACATGACTAGTTTTGATCCTTGGGTCATTTTTTAGTGAATATCTATTACGTAGTCGCTAAATCTTTTCGAGTGTTCAGCTACAGATAATTTTGCAAGTAAAAAATGCATGTTCAATGGGAAGGCACTCAGACAATTATCCATTCATCCTATAAGTCGATTATGGAATTAGTTCTTAATGAACTTAATATTGGAAAAAGGAGATTCGCAAAAATAGCTTGAAGTGAATAACGCTTCCGCTTTCATAGGACTAAATATTTGTCTTTACTTACTATAGACCAGATACATTTAATACTAGAGACTAGAGATTCTGTTGAAACGATATCTTCACACAATTTTTGCATAATACAAGTTGCAATATGTTTGATATTAATTTCCACGAAGGGTGAAACAACAATTTGCGATATTAAATCCATTTCGAAATTCTTGAAATCATTTTTCAAGTCATCCTTCAGATTTGAAAGTCTTTTACATTACTATCATAGAGTTCCAATTGATTTTGAGATATCTTTTTTGAAAGAATAGGAAAATGCTTGGCATCCCTAAACTAAAACTTTTAAGTAAATTTATATCGGAAATCATTTCTGTAAGTTCTCCATCTCTCATCTAAAGTTGCTACTTGAGATCATTAGGTTTTTCTGTAACGTTCATAAGAAAAGCAAAATCTCTAAGCCAATTCCGGAATCGGTTAATAGCGTTGTTGAAAAATGAAGCTATGACAGATAGGATATTATTGGAACGTTTCAACACCCGACGTCTATTTAACCATGGGAATTCAGAGCGAAGAAGTAGATCCCTATACTGCTTGAAGTAATACACGTTTTCCCTATTTCTTGATTTAAATTATGGTAATATCGTATAGTTCATATAACATACGACGAAATAATGTTGAATCAATCAAATTCCTAATATCTCCTATATCCTAAACTTTTAGTTCATATTGTAACTTGAAATTTTGAGAATATATTTCATGAATTTTACTTCATTTCATCTCCTTCACTTTTACTTAGAATATTTTCATTCTAACGATGTCTAAGCTTAGTGTACATACTGTGAGTCAACATTGATATTATCACCGAGAAGCTTGTTGCTGCAAAATCAATGGAAACTTCTAGGTCACGCAACCCATGACTGACCTTTCATCCCTTACGAGTCAAGGGAAATTCTGATTTCTATTCATGAAATCTGAAACAACCCTCTCTAACTTTGTTGATTTCCTGAGTAGATTTAGCAAGACAGTTTCCCTTTTACTACAGAAAGTATGAAATGAAACTTTCCCAAATTGGCCGTCATAAAATGGAATCTAATTATATGTTATTACACAAACTACCACATATGACACAATATCAAGATTTCGTGACCATTTTTTATTTCCATAGCGCCGCAATTTCTACTGTTATTAGACCAACACAAAAATTTATTCTGGATAATTTGCGAGAATGTGCTTTATTAAGATTTAATTCGTCTTGAAAAATAAAACCTGTGCAGTAAACAATTACAGTTTTGCTTCTTAGGTTAACTGAATCTTGTGAACGTGTTTGCACTAATAATTTATCAAAATTCAGTGATAAAGATATTTCGCATTAGGTGTTCAATTATACTGGGTGATTCACCAGTGGGCGCGGTGCTCTGTAGCTCGTACACTCTTGAACATTTCATTTTTGTTCGAACGGTATTGTATTCAGAAAGTAAGAATCTACTTCAGCAATTTATTTTGAAGTAAACGGGGTGTACCAATTTTCTATAAAAAAATCTTGGGTGGTTTTTTCAGATTGGAATACCACTTTTTTGTTCAAGATTCAGGAGCGGCCTAAACTCTGCTATAATGTCTTCAAGTAATAAGTTTTTCTGTTGAGTAGTTTCGTCACAATATTTTTTTCCGTAAAAATTCATGAAAATAGGCTCTTACATCATCGCATGCTCCTTCGGCTAGAGAGGATGAATACTTTTTTCCTTTCGTTTTCTTATTGCCCAAGACTATTCGATTATTTGTAATGATGAAAATTCTACAAACCGTATCAAACTCATCAACATGCATTATTCTCAGGTTTTTTCACTCGTTTATTGGATCATATACAAGATAGTATGGTTCCCCTGTTACATTTACTGAGTTCACACCTGTGTTTTTTCTGACACATACCAAAATTATAGATACAAGCATTTATTGTAAATACAATTATTCAAATTTTATAAATCTTCTATTTTCAAAAGAATATATGTATATATATATATATATATATATATATATATATATATATATATATATATATATATATATATATATATATTTTTTTTTCTGTAATGATTCAAATAGTGAAAAATGAAACCTAAGCAAGATAATTCTTTTAACGAATTTTAATAATCAAGATGATTATTATTATTACATTTTCTTTTATTTGTGCCTTCTGTCAGGTGTCCGGACAAATCATATTCTACATTTTACATTTTGAACTTATCAGTGTTTCGTTATTAAACATTGTTAAAGTGAGGTTTGAACTCAATTTTCTCAATTGACTGCCATAAAGTTCTCCAAAGAAGAAATGGTTGATATGATTTTTATTCTGGGTGAATGTGATAGAAATTCTTTGTTGGCGAGTTTATGCAAAAAGGTTTCCTGATAAGAGGCATCCTGATGCAAGATGCTTTGAAAAACTACCAATTAGATTTATCGAAACGGGTAATATCGCTTACAAAAACATGAAAAACCAAAAAGTTCTACAGCTGAAGACAACCTGTTATCAGTTTTGTTCACAGTGATAGAGGACCTATATAAAAGCCGAAGAGAGATTTCTCAGTTAACAGATATAAGTCAAACTTCCGTCCAGAGAATCTTGAAAGTGAATAAATTTCATGCATATCATGTACAGCTGCACCAGGAACTGAACAATCAAGACTATGAAAATCGAATCAATTTTTGCAATTGGGCAAGTGACAAAGTAGCGGAAAATCCAAATATGTTTAGCAGAGTTATTTTCTCGGATGAGGCAACTTTCCACAAGAATGGGCTTGTTAACTTTCATTATTACGCCACGGAAAATCCACACTTCATGAGAGAAATAGATCACCACATTGGTCCTTGAATATATGGGCCGCTATACTAGACGGATATCTAATTGGGCCGCACTTTTCGACAGTCACCTCAATAGTGAAATGTATTTAGATTTTCTGCAAAATCATCTACCAATGTTACATGCCGATGTACCAAAGCATATAAGACAATATTTGTGGTTTCAACAGGATAGAGCACCGGCACATTACTCACATCAGGTTAGGGAGCATTTAAATCATGTATTTCCAAACAAATGGATAGGACGTGGTGGTCCTATAAGATGGGCAGCTAGTTCTTCGGACCTTACAAGTCTAGATTTTTTCTTGTGGCGTTATATTTAGGGCATCGTTTACCAGATTCCTTCTACAACACAGTTGGATATGAGACAGAGAATAGTCGAAGCCTTTCAGTCAGTTAATCCGCAAATGTTGTCTAGAGTTCAACGGTCTTTCCTCAGAAGGATTGAGTTGTGTCTACAAAGAAACGGGCAACATTTCGAACACTAATTGAAATAGTTCAACACCTTGTAGATCATCTCACGAAAAACCAATCTATTACGTATTTCATACACGACTACCTTAAAATATATCCATTTCTCTAATCAAGTATAATGATATGTACTAATAAACTTTTTTTGTCGCAACCTCTGATTTTATTAATTTAGTTTATTTTTTTTATTTCGGTAATGGTCGAAGATAAAGATAAGGTTACTCCTGCAAAATATGGCACAATATTATTATGCGTTGACATGAATAATAAAATACAGGGTGTTCCATTTGAAAAAATCAAGATATGATATTTTTAAAATTACAATATTCAATAATTTTTTTGACTCACTCCTGTATAAAATGAGGATAATCTATTTCAATTCATCAATAAATCAATCCTTGAGCAATAAGAAAACGAAATGAAAAAAGTATTCATCTTCTTTGGCCGAAGGAGCATGCGATGATGTTAGAGCCTGTTTTCATGATTTTTTACGAAAAAAAATATTGTGACGAAACTACTCACCAAAAAAAACTTAATACTTAAAGACATTATAGCAGAGTTTAGGACGCTCTTGAATCTTCAACAAAAAAGTGGTCTTCCAACCTGAAAAAACCTCCCAAAATTTTTCTATAGAAAATTGGGACACCCCGTTTACTTCAAAATAAATTGCTGAAGTAGATTTTTACTTTCTAAATACAATACCATTCGAACCAAAATGAAATTTTCAAGAGTGTATGAGCTACAGAGCACCGCGCCACTAGTGAATCACCCATTATATAAGATTCCATGATCAAATGACTCAAAAATGCAATTCTCAAGCATACTCGAGAACTGTCCATTTTGAAAACGCTTAGTTTCCGAGTATGAACCTTTATATGTCAAGATTTTTTCGCTGTATCTCCTTTCATACAACTAATAGGCCAATATTTTTTGTCAAGATATAATCTGGCAAGAGCAAGATCTCAAGACAGCGATCCAGGTCATTCACACGATTCCAAATTTGGTGATTTATCGAATACGGTACACAGTGGAAGTGATTTGAGCCTTCAGAAAAAGAAAGATTCTGCAGTTCTGATGCGAAAGTCTACGATACTGAGGCGACTCATGACTAATCCAAAAACATATGGCAGTTCATCCTTTCAAGAATGGCAACATTATTGCGGAAAATTATCCACGCCTTCACTGAATTCCTTGCAAGGTTCGCCGGAGCATCTTTCCAAATCGTATAGCCGAAGATCCTTAGTAGGTTATGAGTTCAAAACATCACCAAAGCATTCGTATGGATCGAGAAAAGTGTCTCCTGTACATCAATTATACGAACCACAGAAGAGTAGCCTAACACAAAATACCAATACGTCACCAAGACGTATTATTGATTCTTCTTGTGATAATTATGCTAACCAACAAAGTTATCACAGTCATAGTACAAATAGAATATCTTCTCAAAAAATGACTACAATTGACCAACATATAGCGTCAGTAAGAACCACACATTCTGATTCGGCATATTCCAATGATAGATCAAATTTTTCACCTGCTTCAATATCTTCGTGTTCCACCAATACCAACTTAACGACCCAAAAATCCTCTCGGTACAAAAATGATACGAAAAATCTCGACCAAGGAATAGTGGACGAAAACAGAAATTTTTCTGTTAATACAAGTTTTAATTATGTTACCCAAGAATCATCAACGCAAACTTCTTCAACAACGAACCTAAATGTGATCTCGAACGTAAAACTGAGCCAAAAAACGCTTGACTTAATCGTGAATGAAGTTATGAGAGATGTTCAATGTACCAATGGAAATGAAGTTCAGGATAAAACAGGCGATGCTATACATGTAGGTGTCAAAGAAAATAATCGTATTGGAATTGCTAGTAACAAATGATAATTTTGGAATCAATTTAGCAAAAGAGGGAACAAGGTGGTACAAAGGTTTTCGGTTGAAAATTAATTATATCATTTAGTGAAAATTTAATGCACATACCTAAATTGTACTTCAATAAAATCATGCCATGACAAATGTGCATTCCTGCATGTTTCCTAGATAGAAAATAGGATCATCATATGTTTTTTTTGGAGGGAGTACGTATCTCCACTAATTCTTTTAGTGAAGTTGTTGGTTTTGTACCCTGTTTTCTGATGAAAAAAACGGTATTAGCGACAATAAAACCAATCGAATGTAACAGTCCTCTTTTTTCCTCACTCATTTTGCTTACGTTCCACGAACTCAACCTGGCCAAATTCTACATGTGAAGCACTAGTTCCAAGGTATCCCCCCATCATATAATATTTACGTTTACTCAACAAACTAATTTAACAACCCTGTAATCAATTCTTCACCATACAATCAAGCAATAAAAATTAACTATCACTTATGCGGATGACTACAAAGGCGTCTGAAAGCAATGAAGTAGAATTAGGTACATAGTTTAAGATAAACCTTAATTAAGAAGAATAGTTCTCATATAATCAATGTAATAATAATATCGACGAATAATTGCTTTCAACCTGTTTTTATTGAAACGTAGAGAAGAGAGAAATACAAAAGTTTTTCGAGGACCTTTACTAGTGATATTTTTCCTAGATTATGAAATGTGTACAGCCCTGTGATGAGAAGAGTTCAACTATAGAAAACAAAGCAAATAATTTTAACATGTCATTGGTTTCCCGATAGAAATTTGACAACTTCGATGTTTGACTGAACTGTCAATGCAAAATGTTCAGTAACATGGCATATTCATAGTGGCGAAGTACGCCAACGATTACCCTTATTGGTCATTTTAAACCATTCATTTGAAAAAATGTTGTTGAATTATTATTGGAAAGCCCTTTGTAATAAATAATCTTGCTTTATACATAGCAGATCGATGTAGTTGTAAATATTTCAATAAAAAACTAAGATTATTTAATAATGTAATAGTATTTCTGTACCACCTCGCTCAACCTTTGCTATAGCTAAATTCTTTCCAAATGTCAATACGAATATTATACAGGTGCAGAAAATAAGTGGTTTAAAGCCGACTCGCCATGGAACTATAAACAATGTTTATCGAGATGATTCTGTGATGCATAAAAATGACACAGACTTTAAAGAGCAAAGAACTTCGTCCTCTAGACTTTCTGGTATATCAAGCAAAACATCTTTGGGTGTAAAATCAGAAAATTTTATGGATGATAATTCTGACATAATTAGTATAGCTGACAGCTTAGAAGATACCACGTCAAGTAAACTTAGCGTTAAGAATCACGATAACAAACCTGTAAGAGGCGACTTACCACCACTGCCAACAAAATATCAGAAAAACTCAACAAAAAACTTGAAACCAGCAGATTCATTCTTTGTTTCAATGAAAACTGATATTGCAGATGAAGTTAAATCAGTATCAGATTATCTTCCAAAAAAATTGAAAGATAAAATATGGCAACGACAACAAACTTTACAAGAAAGAGTAAACCACAACAAAACGGAAAATACCACCCCAATAAAATTAAGACAAAATGGAAAAAATCATTTAACTAATTCGGAAAATTCAAAATTGAATAAAATTAAGAATAAAATACGTTACAAAAAACCATTTTTACCAAGTTTGGTGTCTACTGAAAAACTAAAAATTGAAAACAACGATAAAAAACTAGAAAATAGTAAAATCAAGAATAAATTCAAGAGAAAATCTAAGATTCAAAGTACAAGGAAAGCTGATGTACTGCAGAACCTTAGCGAAACAAATTTCCGTGTCTACACAACCCAAAATGAATACCAGTACGATGGTGCCCCCCGAAAAATTTACCATAAATCAGAATTTAAAAATTTCAATAAACGCGTCGAAATCTTGGAAATCATGGAATGTGTTGATCTAAGTGACCGACAAAATCAGAGTTCGACAAAATCTAAATCGAAAATACCAGTTTTAGTTAGTCAAAACTTGACTAGTGTTTCCCCCAAAAAACCAACTTACTTAGATTTCAACCAAATGGTTATTTCTGATCCAAAGTTAGATCAGCTAATTGCAAATATTTTGATTCAGTCCTTACAAGAAAAAGGAGGAAGTACAACGATGAAACCGCAGTGTCAAGATGAACCAAACGATACTCCTGAAGGCCGAACTGTGAAAGATGATAAAGAATTTGCGGTTATTCCAGAGGAATTATCTCAGCAAACATCGAGTGAAGAAAAAGAAAACACCCCAAATAGTGTGAACGTTACTAACGAAAAAAATATAAAAGTTATCGAAGAACTTAGAAAAATTAACTCTACATCGAACCAAGTGCCTCAAACAAAAAATATTGAAAATAACTACAAAGGTAAAGCCGCTCTCGAATTACCAAAACCAGACAATTTCTCAACAATTCCTGATGGCTGGGTAGCGTTTCATACACTTCAGAAGAGCGAGGAGTCAATAGACACATCAACGCATGAAGGTACTCAATTTTTTCAAGTCATATTTTATAGCTCAATTGTACATAAACGTGGTCAAATTTCGAAGTTTAATTAGCACAGATGTTACTTTTGAGTAATTCAAATTTTAAAATTTCATTTGATTTTTAATTTGTTATTGGACATAAAGCATTCAATGGTTCTTAAATTATGTTTCCTCTTTTAAAAAACGTAACATTTTTTGACATATTTTATCGGAAAGAAGAGGAAAAATCTGATCACCCTGTAGATTCCAGCTTCTCACGTTAAAAAATTATTTAGGACAAAAGCAAGATTTTCGGAGAATTGAAGGGGCAGGTAGAGAGCCCTATCAAGATAGACTTCCTCCTGAAAATAAAAGGAATTACAGAACGTTGCATGAAAGAATCCATGAAGAGTATGATTTTGAGAGAACCACTGCCCGGGAAGAAGGTCTCAAGGGGGTTACTATACCTCCTCCTCTGCCAAAAAAATATGGATCGCCCAGTCGGAGATCTAAGTACAAAAGTATGCCAAATGGTCAACAACCACCAGGTAAGTGCATTAACATAAAGCTATAGATTTTGAATTTCGTACGTATTAGTTCTTTTTAACTCGTACTGGAGTGGCAGAAAAAATTAAGCTTTTTAGAGAAGTCAATTGGTGATAATTAAAATAATGAAGATTTCGTTCTTCTAAGGAGTTCATCAATATCATACTATCTTGCAGAATCTAAGGAATAAACGAGAATTTATTGAACAACTTTATCCTTAGAAATCTAACAAACGAAATTTGAAAATCTTTATATTCTTTTATTGTATATAAGACACTCTCCTCTTGATTGGATAGATTTATATTAACGAACCTATAACACCTTTCACGTTTCAAAAAGATATATTTATCTTCCTCTGCCAACTAGTTAAAACAAAAGTTACGATCTTGAGGCTGACAATAACGTTATGAATTGAATTCTACTTTTTCAGCATCAATGGATCAATATATGCCAGAGCCATAATTCTGCCTCAAGTTAACTGAAACTTCCCATCTCCCAAACAAATAACTTTCACTTTATAGTAGCTATACTCATAAATAACAACATCGCTTCGCTCGATAAACTGACATCCGAAAATATATCCTGGACATCCCAGAAGATCCAGATAAAGAGAATTTATTTTTCGCAAGCAAACTGAATCTAGATAAATATTTTCAAATAATACACACACCACAAAAATTGTCGTATCACCTGGTATTCTGAATTCCACAATCGATTAAGCAGCTCGATCGCAGTTTCTTTGTCAATATATGTTTTTGGACATATGAGGGAAACAAAATTTTATCTATGTAATAACATTTGTTTCCATATGATCTCAAACACGTCTGAAACAAGAATGAGTTTATTTGACTATCAGTATTCATTCAATTTCTCTTCAGTTTTCACGCTAAATTAATGCAAGTTTTCTGTGTTTCTTGTTGATTTTCGAATCTTTGAATTTATTGTAATGGCTGCTGTACGTCCTGGACGCTATTTGAGTGATCATGAAGTGGTAGGAATTGTAACACTTCTAGAGGAGGGGCGAAGCCAACGTTACGTGGCTAACTTGTTGAATGTTAACCGAGGCTCTTTTTCAAGAGCAATCAATCGGTACCACAAAACAAGGGAATATGGAAGAAGAGCCGGACAGGGAAGGAATCGGATAACAACACCAGTTGATGATCGTTGGCTTCGTTAAACTGCTCTAAGAATTCAGCACTGTACTGCTAGAATGCTATAAAATGGACTTGCACTTTCCAAAAATGTGGATATTTCATTGCAAACTGTTAGGAACAGGCTCAGACCAAGGGTGGCTTCTACCGGCCCGCGTCTCACCAGATAGCATCGAGTTACAGGACTTCAGTTTGCGAGGGAACATGCAAATTGGGGTATTCCAGAATGGTCGAATGTTCTCTTTTCCGACGAGTCCAGTGACATGACAGTAGCCAGATAAATTGCAGATATCCTTGAACCCCATGTTGTACCCTTTGGTCCATTGATTGGCGAAAACTTCATTTATATGCATGATAATGCTCGGCCTCATGCAGCTAGAGTAATTACAAAATTTCTACAAATGCCGAAATTGATATTTTAAGATGGCCAGCCAGAAGTCCCGACTTGAATCCCATAGAACATGTGTGGGACAACATGAGGTGGCAAAGTCAGCAACGTAGGATGCCTTGTAGAACACTCCAACAACTAGAAAATCTGCTTCCTGAAATTTGGAACTCAGTGAGTCAAGAGTACATCCAAAATTTGTTTGAGGGGCTTCCGAGACGTATACTGGCAGTGATTAAGGCCCGGGGAGGAAACACTCGATTTCGAAAATGATTAGTAACCATTCGATGCTAGTTGATTGGTCTCTTCGCAAATGTTTGAAGATGGTAGAATATTTTAATTTTTCATTAACTCGAAAATTGTTGATATTCTCCATCATAAACTCTTCTCTATTGAATGATATTGAATGATATCTTCTTTTTAAACTTCTGAAAGTTACCAAGCGACTCTTGAATGACCTAACCTAAAAGTTTTTATAGTATTGTCGTAAAAGTTGGGTGATGCGACAATTTTTGTGAGGAGTGTATTAGCAAGAATGTAGAATGGACAACTAAGATAAATATTATAGGTGAAAAAAATTAATCGGCAATATAAGATAAACAAAGCACAGGGAAAACCGTTTGATTCTTTGCCAACTATAATATTCCATGTAGTTGCTGTACAAAAATTATTCCTCTATAAAGTTCATTGAAAATTTCAATTCAAGCTCATTTCAGGAGAATGGTCGATTGTTCTCAGCGGTAATAACAGTGCATCATTCGCCTCAGATCTTGAAATGAAGATAAGGTTTCCTTCTTCTCGTCACATTAATACTAGTCACCAACAACCAGAGCCTGAAGAAGATAGGGAAAATAATCAAATGTATGAAGGAACATTTTTTCCTCGGATAGATCATAGATACTTGAATGGTTATAGCAGAAGAAACTCATATTACAATGAAAGTAAGTTCTCAAATATATAAAACCGTTATTGAAAAGTCTCGTGACAAAGCAAATTGATCAGAAAAAAAGGTTGTCCAAATCTTGAAACGAGAACCAGTCGCGCACAGCTAAGTCAGTTTATGACATTTGAGTAGAGATGTTGAGAGCCATTGGAATCCTTCAAGCCGGGAGCTACCGAGGGTTTTAAAAAGTAGCAAAAGCTGTTAGTTGTGGTCTCGTTTCAATGTAAATGATTACATGATCATGTGCCTCGATTATTACTTCTGCCAAGATCGATCTTTAATTTCACAAGAGATCATACCACCAGAGCATCCCAATTGGTTCAAGAGATGTCTCGAATACATGATGTATGCAGTTCTCTTCAGCAATGAATCATCTTGATGGCTGATAAATGATTTTTATACAGGAATGAGATAATTCTACAAATAGTGGTACATTTCCTTTCAATAATATGTCCAATTCACCCCTCCAACAACGCCTGTGTAGACCTAAATCCCATCAAGCATGTATCGAACGCCCTGAAAAAAAATCAGATGCAAAGTTTCTCCCAATAAACAGATGCTTTGTTTGGCAGTCCAAGGGGTTTGGAATAAGCGAAAATGTTATCGACAATTCATTCTTGAATCTGCAAAGATGCAGCCTGAGGATCATCAATAATAGATGTGGACCTTCTGCATAGTAAAAAGAGGCAAATGTCGGAAGACTAGCTGATTCTGATACAAAAATTACAATAACAAAATTTTTCTAGTATTTTTATTCTAGTCTAAACATTAATGATTGTTTCCAAAATATGAAAGTTTTTCTCAATTAATTTCATTCCACAGATATTGGTGAATACCGAAAACTTCCAGATATCAAGAAGAGACAACCAGAAAATGAAAAGGTAATTAAATTTAGCTATCAATTCATAATAACCTTATGTCGTTGAATGTTCAATACTGTGTTAAATATTTCGTGAGTCGAATAATTGATGCACCGAGAGAATATCTGTAATTTCCTTTGGGAAATAAAGATCCACTGTCTAGTCAGATTTGAACTGAGAAATGTTTGACCTGCGAACGTACAGAAAGGTCAATTATCGATTTACCAAATATATTGTCACCAGAATGAAACTAGAAAGAAGTGATTTCAGAAGAATATATTCTTCAACCGGCGTTACCTCCAAAATTGATTATTGCAGTGAAATTCAAATCGATGAAATTTTTCACTATACGGGGTGGCGATTTGAAAACTTTCCTCCTCAACAAGATATTTGACATGATTTTCCTTAGTAGCCTGGATGTGAAGCCTGGGGAAATTTGTATATCTGAGCATTGGTTTCCTGATGAGGGAATTGGGATGGCTTGCGTGTCGGAATACGTATTGGTCTCGCATTTCTCAAGGTCATCGCCTTATGGTGGCTCCTGCATATATTCCTTGTCAGACCTAGACTTTGTTGAGGCGCCTATGGTGAACTTCGGAGTAGAGGTTCATTTTGAGGTTCGTTGCATCAGTAAAAAACTCAAAATTGTAATTTTCAATCTAAAGACCACCTTCGGGGACATAGGAATTTTTGTTGATTCCTTCTATTCATCACTGAATATATATATATATATATATATATATATATATATATATATATATATATATATATATATATATATATATATATATATTATACAAAAGAGAGGATTTACAAAATTCTGTCGCTATTGCAATAGCTGTATGTTACAATGTAACAATGGTAAAAGAAAACCAGCAGAAAAATATTCCATCGAACATTCCTAACTCTTATATGTCTAAACTCACTTGAATCTAAGAACTTAACTAATGCTCCTCTGTTTTTCAACAGGGAACATCTCATACACCATGGGAATAAAGCCCTAAGGGGGTGCAGCCCTTACCTTATCTAAGAACTTAACTAATGCTCCGCTGATTTTCAACAGCAAACATTTCATACATCATTGGAATAAAGCCCTAAGTGGGTGCAGCCCTAGCCTTATCTAAGAACCTAACTAATGCTCCGCTATTTTTCAACAGGGAACATCTCATACACCATTCGGGGGTGTAGCCCATAATAACCTCAACATTCAAAACTAATCTCCTGAATATACTTGAAGTTCTCTACCCAGTTAATGAAATTATCTGAAACGGAATGAATTTCTTGAAAATCACCCGTAAAATGGTAAATAGGACAATCGAGGACTAAATGTCTTATTGTTTCTTCAGCTGCGCCACATTCACATTTCGGACTTTCTACAGTATTCCATTCGAGCAACATACCATTACTACGACCATGTCCTGTCCTGAGACGATTAAATGTACACCAATTTTTTCTACTTATATCGAAACCTGCAACCCTTTTGGAAGGATCCTCTATGAGAACTTTATTGAAAACATCAACTTCCTGCTATTCAGTTTTCCAAAGATCAATAGCCTTCATCCGTGTACGCAAAAAGTCAATCGACCAAATAGGTTTCTTGATTTCAATCTCAAGTTAGGTGGATTTTGAAGATCGTGTATTATCGGAAAAACTTCTGGAAATGAGTGATACTTATCCCAAGATAATTTAAGAGCTAATTTCCTGCGAATATGGGAAGGAACTATATTACAAATAACCGGAAGCCATGGGGTAGCAATTGAACTGATACATCCACTTATAACTCTCATAGAACAGTTCAACTGAGAATCAATCTTATTGACATGAGCACTATTCAACCACACCTGACAGCAATATTCTGCTGCTGAATATACTAAAGCTAAAGCAGTAGTTCGCAAAGTAGAGACTTCGGCGCCCCAATTAGAACCAGCTAGTTTATGTAGTATATTGTTTCTTGTTTTCAACTTCTGACATAATTTATCAATATGAAATCTGAAAGTCAAAGAACGATCTAGCTTTACACCAAGATATGTTGGAGTGAAATTATGAGTTAATAGTGATTGATTGAAGAATACTCTCAGTTGCTTATCCTTTTCATGATTATTCAGATGAAAACAAGAAAACTCAGTTTTCGAAGGATTTGGACATAAACGCCATTTTTTGAAGAAAATGTTCAGAATTTCTAAATCGGAAGTCAGTGTTTGCTCAATTGTTTCGAAGTCATAGTGTCGAAAAACCAAAGCAATATCATCAGCATAAATGAACTTTGTAGAGGAAGTTTCAGGGATGTCAAACATATATAAATTGAAGAGAAGAGGTGCAAGAACAGATCCCTGAGGTTGGCCATCATTTAGAGTGTAAAATCTACTGCTTTTCTCACCGATAAATCTATCTATCTTCTATCAGATAACATATTTTCAATCAACTTCACAATTTTTCCACATTGAATTACTTAAAAGAGTTTATAAACTAAACCATCCCAAACTGTGTCATATGCCGAAGAGAGATCTACAAATACAGCGCCTATTTTAAGTTTACCCTGAAATACTGTCTCAATCAAGTGGATAAACCTAAAACCTGATCAGAATAATTCTTTTTCGAAAACTTCCCTGAGAAGTGGACAGAGCTCTGTCAATGATTGGTTCTAACCTCTGATAAAGAAGCCTTTCTAAAATTTTGAATAAAACAGAAAGCTGTAAGGTCGATAACTACTAGGAAGTTCTGGATTTTTCCCAGGTTTGAGAATGGAAATAACTTTAGCCTTTCTAAATTCAACGAGAATACTACCTGAGCTGAGTATGTCATTGTAAGAGGATAGTAACCACTTTTTAGCGTTATTTCCTAGGTGTTTGAAAAATTCAGGGGAAATGCCATCAAATCCTGGAGCTTTACGAACTTTAGTTGATTTTATTGCAGATTTGAGCTCTTCTTCCTTGAAAGGATTCGATAAATCCTCTACTGTGATAGCATCCCTCCTCGTTTTATGTAAGATTCGTTTCATTCTATTCCTGTCATATCTACAAATTTTCACACTTTCAGAGACATTAACAAGCCTAGATGCTACAGAATTCGATTCATATTAGACGGAGTTTTTGAAACGGGATCAGCATTGCCTAATTTCCTCAACAAATCCCAGGAACTTTTACTAGAATGACGAAAATTCATACCAATGATCAACTCATTCCATTTATTCTTTCTGCTTTCATTGAAAGAACTAAGGAGTGCATCGGCTTTCTCTCTGGAATTTTGCTGATTATCTTTATAAAAACATTTGATTCCTCGGACCACCCAGGCATATAAATAAAGTAATTTCTCTATTCAAAGATTACAGGATAGTGGCTTGCGGTGATTTCAATATAGATCTTAAAACACCCTCACGAAAATTGGTTATTTTCACAGATTTCTTTGTTTCTAGGGGTTTAAGTCCAAAAATAAAAGACTATACACATTCAGTCGGTACTTCGCGTAGTTTAATTGATAATGTACTTGTGAATTTTCCTCTTAGTGCACAGGGGAGGTACTACCTAGCAGTTTCTCAAGGCATAATGCTCAAATGTTGACTATGTTGAGAAAGCCTAGTAAAAACAAAGAAACTGCAACAAAATACACTAGAAAGAATAAAATGAGAATTTTTTCAACATCGAAGTTGGACTACCTAAGAGATCAACTGTGGAATATGGATTGGACAGAAATAACCAATTCCAAGGACGTAAATAGGGCATATGGAAGGTTTCTTGACAGAATGAAAACTCTAATTGACAACATTTTTACATTCAAGACGATTCAACAACATGATATGAAACCATGGATCACACAGGGAATAAGAATATCTGCGAGGCGAAAGAATTTTCAGTACCACTTGAAAAATAAAGGTGAGATTTCAACAGGATATTACGAAAAATATTCTGGTATATTGAAGAGCGTTGTCAGAGCAGCAAAATTACTGTCGAATGAGAAATATGTTTTAGAGTCGAAGAATAAAAGCAAAGTAACATGGACCCTTATAAGGCAACACATACAGGCCAACATGAAGAGAAATACATCAATTCTGGAAGAAATGGACAAACAGCTTAGTCCTGAAGAAATCTTGAACACAGTTAATGAATTCTTCTTGAGTCAGGGCACAGCCTCAAAGATGATTAATGAGCCTAGTAAGCAGACAAGTGAACAGATTTGCAATAGTATTGTGTTGTTGCCAACTGATGCAATGGAAATGGAGCTAATAATTTTGGCTCTGAGAGATGTGAACTCGACAGGTTACGATGAAATACCTGTTGTTGAAGCATGTAGCACATGAGATAGCGGAGCCATTGTCATCGATAATAAATGTCTGCTTCGATACTGGAGTATTTCCTGACCAGCTCAATAAGGCTCAAGTTAAGGCAAATCATAAGAAAGTGAATAAAGAAAGTATTGGAAATTACAGGCCCATTGCTCTTCAATCAAATATAAGCGGATTGTGGATTTTCTTGAAACCTACAAACTTCTTTTTGATCAACAGAATGGTTTCAGAAGAGGAAGGTCGACAACTCGTGCCCTTTATCGAGCGGTGGATAGAATAATAGCTGCAATTAACAAAGGAAAGAATTCTGTATTGCTTTGCGTTGACCTGTCCAAGGCATCTGACAGCGTTATTCATAGTATCCTCTTGCAGAAGCTGCACACATTGGGTATCAGGGAAACACCGCTTAAACTCATGAAATCGTATCTAACGGGAAGAACACAAACTGTTATAGAACACAATTTAGCTAGTGGTAAAATGGTTCAATCTTCTGAAAGAGAGGTTACGAAAGGGGTTCCTCAAGGATCAATACTTGCCCCACTGCTTTATATTGTTTATACCAATGACCTTCCTGAAGATGTGCCAGAAGATATGGTGATGTTTGCTGATGATACATCGTTGGTTCTCTCTGCTGACTCCGAAAGTATAGAAGATAGGGTATTTGGAACCCTTGATGAGCTGGACCTATGGTTCACTGAGAATGAGCTTCTGATAAACGCTGGAAAGACTCAGATAGTTGAATTCAACTACAGTGTGAATTTCAAGAGAACAGTTTACAACAAGAGGAAAGGAACAGCAACCTTAGAGTCGTCTGAGAGTATATGCTTTCTGGGAGTGCATTTAGACCATAGGTTGAACTGGACATACATGTTTTTGTGGGCACATGGCACGATATGCATATGCCGCCAAAGTTCTGGCATCCACAGTAAGTCATGGAGCCGCAATGATGGCTTATCATGCCTATGTCCACAGTAGGCTTCGGTACGGCATTATTATATGGAGAAATACCCTGATATCAAGAGAAAATTGATTCTGCAGAAGAGGTGTATGCGTGGTATCTTGTGGTTACCTTCATACGAGAGCTGCCACAAAGATTTTGTGGAAACGTCAGTCCTCACGATAATAAGCCTATACATATATGAAAGTGTTGTGTTTGTTCTCAGAAATAGTGAACTGTTTTCACAAGTTGGGAATAAGCACGGATATGGCACTCGCAGGGGCTATGATCTGCAGACACCTAAACTACAGTTCTCCTACCTTCAAAGGAATACCAATTTTCAATAAATTACCAAAGGAATTAAAACTACTGCCTGAGAAAATCGGGACTTTTGTAATTCTGAAAGACAAGCCGTACTATACGCTCACCGAGTACCTAAGTGACAATCTGTGATATTTTTATTGTGGTATTGTAAATGATTGTTCGTGATTGACATTTTGATGTACTTATATACTTATTGACTGGATCTACAACATGTACAATGTTTTATGGATCGAATAAACGTCTCTCTCTCATATCTTTTCGATTTTTACGCCTTCGACAGAGAGGCTTTCTCCTTTATAATCTTATAAGGTAGGGAGGGTTTGAAAAGAGTTGCCACAAATTCGGAGATAACTAATCATTTCGAAATTTGTCAGCACCTGAACACGTCTCTAACAAATTAAAGTGCAAGCCAGTTTTCCAGTTCGCGCAATTAGCTGTAGTCAATATTTTACTTGATTCGCAAGACTTCTCGTATATAAAGCTTCAGCTGAATTATGCCTGAAAACATATGGAAAATATGTACATATATCTACTAGGAAGTAAAACTTTCAAATATTTCCTGGAGGGAGCTATGGTAATGTATCTTTCTGATTGGACAAATGCTCTTTATGAGGGAAGAGGGGATTTTACTAGAATCTCTTCGTCTGAAGAGCGTACGACCAATCAGGAGAACATTGGCCATGAGTCCCAAAATGAAGAAATAAATATCTCTGAAGTGTAAGTTCCTAGTAGGTATTTAATCTTTTCATAATTTTAAATGTTTTGATGACTTATTTTAAAACAGTTTGAAATATTTTGTTGCAGGTATCAGATCAAATTGCCTTGGCAGCCATAGAAATAGACGATATTAGACCTAGACAGACCAAAACAAGCCTTAGAAGATATAAAATGACAAGGCCTAAGTTACATCCATTATTTGAATCGAATATATACGACGTCAATCTTGACCGGTACGTCTTCAGACATTTCCAAATATTTTTACTAAACTCCATTTTATCGTATTCAGGCAATATCCAGAGATTCTTAGAAGATTTCCTCAACTACTAACTGTTAATGGAAATTCTATAAGCCCCGAGAGGAAAAACAGTGTACCTGGTATCAGCAGGAGAGACGTACCAAAGCATAATTATGCCCCTAATTGAATATAAGTATTTTTTTAATACAAATAAAGAACGATAATGTATATACAGAATTGAATAAATATAATTTTTATTATAAGCACTCCTCTTCAATTTGTGAATATTAAGAAAAGTTTGGTCCTCACTTCAAGTTCTCCTTGTGATGAAGATCTATTTCCCAATAAGTTTGGTGTTCTGGGTTGTCGCTTGCTTTTATTTATTTTAACATATAAAATGACCTAAGAAACGCAGTAAATAACCGAGTATTTTTGTAATATCTTCGAATAGGTTGAGAAATTCGGTACATTGTTTCTTTAACTCTCATTGAGCAAGTGTAATTTGAACTTCAAAGGCTTTTACTTGATAATAGTTCAATTCAGACTTCTTCAATAGTTTATAAAAGCTACGCGTCACGATTCTACCAATTGTTAGTAAAAAATTGATTAAGAGCAGGTGTCAATTTGTTCAAGAAGTCTACTAACTCATCGGGATAACAGGATTCTGGAATAGAAGTTGAATAAAATAAACACCTCAAAAAAGTCTAGGGAACACTTCTGAATATCGATATATCGTATCCAGAACGATCAATATGGATGAGTTTTTTTAAGAAATGAACACCTGCATCAGTTTCTCACCAAATTATGTAGAGTGTTGCAACAAATTTCAGTTTTTTTTTTATAAAAAAACTAAAAATTCAGCAGATGTGACGCTGCTTTATAATCATTTCATGTATTCAGTGTTTGAAATTAGTTAGTTGGCACTTTGTTTCTGTTGTAAGCACAAATAAAAGATTCAAGTTTTGTGATTCGACCATGGAAAGACGACATTTGACTAGAGAAGAGATGTTACGAGCCGTTGGCATGCTCCAAGCTGGGAGCTCACAACGGGAAGTATCCAGGGTTCTGGGAAGTAGCCCAAGTGTCATAAACCGTTTATGGTCGCGTTTCAATGGAACAGGTAGCGTAGAAGAACGCCATACAGGTCGTTTCAGGATTAATACAGTCGCCCAAGACCGATTTTTGGTTTTACATGCCAGAAGAGATCGTACTACCACAGCATCTCAAGTAGCTCAAGAGCTATCACGAGTTCATAATGTACAAATTTCCAACCAAACTGTGAGAAATCGACTGCACAAAGGTCAACTCCACTCCAGACGTCCTTAAGAGTTCCACAACTGACCCATGGAAATCGCGCTGCTCGTTTAGCTTGGTGCCAAGAACACGTAAACTGAGATCAAGAGAGGTGAGCCACAGTTCTCTTCAGTGATGAATCTAGATTTAGTTATTATCCCGATTCGGGAAGAATTCGAATATGGAGGGAACCTGGAAAGCAAAACCGTCTCCAGCATGCTCGTGAAGTTATTAGACAGGGAGGCGGATCAGTGATGTTTTGGGGAGGTATACGCCTTGGTTGAAGAACTGACCTCGTTTTCATACAGAACAACCTCACGGGAAATTCTTACGCAAATGAGATAGTTTTACCTGTAGTGGTACCGTATCTCCAAACAATGGGTCAAAATCCACTCTTCCAACAAGATAATGCCCCTCCTCATCGTGCAAGAGTTGTCTTGAACGTTCTTGAAGAGAATGATATCGATCTTCTACCGTGGCCATCCTGCTCCCCAGATCTGAATCTCATCGAGCATGTGTGGGACACCCTAAAAAGAAATCTCCTGCGTCAAAACGTCTTCCATCATGAACAGGAGCTTCGATTAGCTGTTCAGGGGGATTGGAATGACTTAGGCCAAAATGTAATAGACAATTTGATATTGAGCATGCCGCGACGATGACAAAGTGTCATTAATAACAGAGGTGGACCTTCTGGGTACTGAAAAATATAAGTGCTTCCATATCGTTTCGAAAATATTAGTTCAAAATTTTTTTTTGTAATGGGTGCTTTGAGAAGTCAAATAGTATTTTGTTTTCTTGAGAATACATTATATACAATACATCCTAACAAAAACCGAAAGATTTCTATAAATTCGAATCATCAAATTCATATTTTGAAGATATTGGTAAGTGTTCCCTAGACTTTTTTGAGGTGTTTAAATGAGTAACCTTTATGGTTTTGAGCATTTTTATTGGACAATTACTTCTTTATATCAATCATTTCAAGGCAATACCATCTTGAATCTGCATTTTTCAAGAAGGAATAACTTCCCACAATTTCTGCACACTAAAACCATTCTTAACAGTTTCAATAGACAGCCCTAACTCTGGACAATATATAGGTCTATCAATACGTGGTCCTTCGTCCGCTAAATATGCAGCAATCGTGTTGCCTATTTCTCCTTTAGGCTCTTCAAATATTTCAACATCTTCTAATATGTCAGAAGCAGTTTGCTGTTCGTCACTTAAAGCTGAAAGTTTGTATTCAACGCCATATGTTGGATTGTTAACGGCAGTTGTATAAACAGCGGTTAATTCTTTGTAAAGTTTATTCAAGTTGTCATCAGTATCCAAACGAAAACCGAGCACATATCCTCCGCTTTCCTCAGAACTTGTTAGTACAAGTGCTTGTCCGAATTTAGAATCCCGTATGATGATCTAAGGACACGATGAAAATATATTAAGGAAAAGTAAATGTTATTTAATGAGCAGTTAGAATATTACTTACGTTAGTGATCTGAAGGTAAGGCAATGATATATTGAAACCCTCATTCATGGATGCATACCAAGCACATCTTATATTAGTAACCACAAAAATTCCTAAGCTGCCTTGATCACTGGATAAATTCCAAACACCGTGTATAGTGGAATAGACTTGTTCGAGAGGTAATATTTTCAAATGCTTGTTCTGCACTATAGCTCCCCTCAATTTCATCTCTCTATACAGTTTCGATGATAAATATGCCCTAAAACATGTTATCTGTAGTGAGAAAAATTAAAAGTTATACCAGTTGAGACATTTTTATCGATACACTGAGTTAATTTTGAAACAAAGCCAAATCGAGAAAAATATTTCAAGTGAAAGTTGTACATTTCGCAGTGGTGACCTTGAAATTGTTTTAGGTTAGGTTAAATTTTATTTTTAACTCACTTATGGACTCCAGAAACTGTAGTAAGATGTCTCATACTTCCTGGCACTAAATTCGTGAAAATGAATTCAAATCGAGTTCTATTAGATAGAGTCAACATATGCAGTGCTTGTGCAATTCCTCTAAGTCTCTAAAAAATTCTAATAAATTACAAATTACCAAAACATTATTCAACGTACAGAATTCACTTCTTTCGAGTTTATAGACATAATGCAATTCAAACCTATAGCTGCAAGAAATATAAAATTAGTTTTATTGACATTATGGTTTGAAGTTAAGAGACACACATAAATTTATTCTTGGACTTGCCAGAGAGTGCCACAACATTCTAATATTTGTAACTATTAGTCTCCCACGATCTCCTGCATTTCCCTTTGTATCTTCAATATTTTCCAGACGATCAAGTATTTTTTCACCGGGTTTCAATCTCATTTCCCTATAAATATACTTGAATAACAAAATGTCCAAAGTATTTTATGGTTTGTATACAAGTTTAGTCGAAATTTTAATTTTGATAGTCATTAAATACTATACAATTATATTATTGAATACTTACGTAAAAGGAATATCAAACCTAACTTCTTTGTCTTCCCACAATAACATTTTTATATGATATAATTCCGGGGTAATCTAAATTCCAAGATGATGTTTATAAGTTGTGTTGCTAAGCAATACTCCATTGTAAATCAGCTTTATTATGATAGTATTGCGCCTGGAAAATCGATATATTGTCCTTCACATTGCTTCTGTCCCTAAAACTTTTTATTTCCAAAAATGTATTTATGAGTTTAAAAACAGCAACGTTGAAAAAAATCATATGTAATTCATGAGATATTTTCAAAATTTGAATGTCATTCAATTTCGCCATTGCTTCGTATTACCATCTTGTTATTATTTCATCGAAGAATATACACATTAGACGCGTGAATACGATAAATAAGTAATTATATGTTTAAATATGATTCATTTTTATGAAATCTATTTTCAATCCAATTTTTATTCCGAGAGTTCTTCCGCCATGTTTGTTTCTTGAGGGTAGGTTGCCCCTCAATGATGTTGTAAGGCAACCAATTTTATTTCTATACATAAACACCTCAAAAAGTCTAGGGAACACTTCTGAATATCGATATATCGTATCCAGAACGATCAATATGGATGATTTTTTTTTTAAAAATGAACACCTGCATCAATTTCTCACCAAATTATGTAGAGTGCCGCAACAGATTTCGGTTTTTTTTTTATAAAAAACTAAGAATGCAGCAGATGCGACGCTGCTTTATAATCATTTCATGTATTCAGTGTTTGAAATCAGTTAGTTATCACTTTGTTTCTGTTGTAAGCACAAATAAAAAATTCAAGTTTTGTGATTCGACCATGGAAAGACGACATTTGACTAGAGAAGAGATGTTACGAGTCGTTGGCATGCTCCAAGCTGGGAGCTCACAACGGAAAGTATCCAGGAATCTGGAAAGTAGCCCAAGTGTCATAAATCGTTTATAGTCGCGTTTCAATGAAACAGAATTTTTGGTTTTACAAGCCAGAAGAGATCCTACTACCACAGCATCTCAATTAGCTCAAGAGCTATCACGAGTTCATAATGTACAAATTTCCGACCAAACTGTGAGGAATCGACTGCACGAAGATCAACTCCACTCCAGACGTCCTTTAAGAGTTCCACAACTGACCCATGGAAATCGCGCTGCTCGTTTAGCTTGGTGCCAAGGACACGTAAACTGGGATCAAGAGAGGTGGGCAACAGTTCTCTTCAGTGATGAATCTAGATTTAGTTATTATCCCGATTCGGGAAGAATTCGAATATGGAGGGAACCTGGAAAGCAAAACCGTCTCCTGCATGCTCAAGAAGTTGTTAGACAGGGAGGCGGATCAGTGATGTTTTGGGGAAGTATACGCCTTGGTGGAAGAACTGACCTCGTTTTCATACAGAACAACCTCACGGGAAATTCTTACGCAAATGAGATAGTTTTACCTGTAGTGGTACCGTATCTCCAAACAATGGGTCAAAATCCACTCTTCCAACAAGATAATGCCCCTCCTCATCGTGCAAGAGTTGTCTTGAACGTTCTTGAAGAGAATGATATCGATCTTCTACCGTGGCCATCCTGCTCCCCAGATCTGAATCCCATCGAGCATGTGTGGGACACCCTAAAAAAAATCTCCTGCGTCAAAACGTCTTCCATCATGAACAGGAGCTTCGATTAGCATTTCAGGGGGCTTGGAATGACTTAGGCCAAAATGTAATAGACAATTTAATATTGAGCATGCCGCAACGATGCCAAAGTGTCATTTATAACAGAGGTGGACCTTCTGGGCACTGAAAAATATAAGTGCTTCCATATCGTTTCGAAAATATTAGTTCAGGATTTTTTTTTTGTGTTTTACCAAATTTCGTCATTTTCAAGTTTCAATTTTTTAGACTTTTTTGAGGTGTTTAAGTCCACACCTATTTGACATTTCCGTGGAAACTGATAAACAGATCTGCAAGCCGGCTCGGTGGCTTAAAGGATATGATGCTCGTCTCCTACGCAGAGTTATCTGGGTTCAATCCCCACAAAGTCGGTGCGATTTGTCCATATTTCGGAGGAGATGTAAGGACGTCGGTCCTGTCTAACAGAGATGTTTTAGACATTGAAGATCTCTTCCCTCGACACGAGAGGGGTTCCGGAAAATTCCCGGGTTAGTGAGGTGACAGAATTCCCCGGCGTGTCATTAGCAAAAAAGGCAGAAATAGAGCACGTTAAAGGAAAAAACAAACAAATCTGCAATCGAAAAAGAGTCAGTAGCCCTAAATAATGGAAATTAATATAACTTCATAATCATAAACAATTCTATTGCTAAGCCAAAAGGTGCAGCTTGGAAATGGTATAAGAAGTAACTTAAACATTGGTATCACAAAACTGTAATTAAATATTCGGGTCCACCATGACTGTATTATAATTTTACTATAAAGAATTCAAATTTCCCGCTCTGTTATCTCATTGTATATCATATGAAAAAATAAAGCATATTTGAGCGTATAATTACTCACTATTGTATTCATGCGTGTAGATTATTGGTTGAGATAATAACATGATGGTTTCAAGAAGCAATGGCCGAAAATAAATGACGATATTCGAAAAAAAAAATCACGAAATGCAGATATCTCTATCTTTGTGCGAGTCATAAAAAAAGGTTGCAGAAAGTGAATTTTTTTTAAGCTCTCTACATGATAATTGTCATAATATTATTAATACTCGGATTTCTTTAATACAAGTAAAATGACGAATAAATTATTACTGTATTTAATTTTCAACTCACTAAATTGGATTCTTTTATGTGTGCACCGTGGTGTATTCCATCAGGAAGGAGAAAACACGGTAAATTTTCTCCTGTGATTCTAGAACTAACTGAATTCTATTTCCTTCAAATTTGCTGGCTATAAAAGCGAAAATGAGATGTCGGGGGAAACAAATGAAAAGATCCGTATGTGAATAATGTTGAAATTGCATAATGTGTACCATGGTGTGTTCCATCAGGAATAAGTAAAACTAGCGTCTATTATTTCTACCGTGGTCATAGATTGAAATTTACGGATGAAGACATAAAACAGGATAACAGCGAGGAGATATCTGATATTCTGGTATCCGTAAAAGTTGACAGTGTTGACATTTCATCCATCTTAAAGCACGACCTCGCTTGAGTATCCATCTCTCGGAGGAGATGTAAAGCCGTTGGTCCTGTTTAACAGAGATGTGTTCGACATTAAAGATCCCTTCTCACGAGAGGGGGTTCGGCAAAATTCCCGGGTTAGTGAGGTGACAGAATTCCCCGGCATATCATTGGCCGAAAGGCGCAAATAGAGCACGTTAAAGGAATATCAAACAAACAAACAACCTGCATGATTAATAAACTTCAAATGAATTGGGATCACAATACGGCGAATATTATTCGGGATGCATTAATTTTTGGGTAGTTTTTTCCGAAGTGTAAATGAACTTCATTTAAAAACTAACCTCAATGAGAAAAAGAAAATTCTCCACAGGATACTTATTATTAATAATTTATGTTTTAAAAAGTTTGCTGTACAGTGTTGTTATTTTTATTTTGAACTTTGTACTATTTCCTATGGAAGTTAATCAGTTTTTGTTGTTAAAGTTGTTCCTTCTGTAAAATATAACGATATACTTTATATATATAATTAACTTCAGATAAGAAGAATTGTATCCAGTTTTATGTTTTCATACTCATACAAACTCGAAAAGATTCACTCAAAAGCATTATATAAAAATAAGATTTTTTTCATTGTACACCGTTCAAGTCTACTTTATTACACTGTTTTGATTTAGCTGTTACTTACTATTCATTAGTTAAGTATGTTCAAAATGCAAATGGAATTTTTTAATGTTTTCGCTCGAACAAATAAATTAAATTAATAGACCACTATTACCGCGGTTTCGAACTATCCTTCATCATCGGACAATATCATAATTTTGTTCCGAATTCCGAAGGTAATGAGATATTCTAAGCGTACAGAAAATTGAAAAGCTAACAGAGCTTTTTACTATTATCTTTATGGAAGATAAGTTGAAAATGAATCTCTATCATGTTAAACGCTTTCTTTGAATATTAATTATATCGCATATATCAGAATGGAAATTTTATGCGCCTCACATTTATGCAAACTGGTAAATTCGTAAATGAAACTTCGTATCAGGATCATAGAAGGGCGAGGAGAAATATGATCTGGTTTAATGGAGTCAAAATTTTCTGCCTGAGCTGGCTATATTTATGACGGATGAGATGTCGGGAGAAGCAAAAGAAAAACTCTCTATCATACTGACAAAGATGATTTATATACTCTATACTTAGTCTATGATACTGAGTACGTACAGCGCCCTCTAATAAAGTGTGTTAAAATTTCATAACGTATACCGTGGGTGTGTTCCTTCAGGAAGGATAAAACGGGCTGATTAATTTCCTCTACCGTGATTTAAAAATTCAAATTTGCGTCTTAATACAAAAAACTGCGTAATAGGATTACAGAAGAGCGAGGTGATATTTGATATTCTGAATCCGTTGTAGTTGGCACTTGATTCATCCTGAAATACTATAACTATAATATTTCAATTGGGATCACAATATGACGAATATTATTCCGAAGAAATTATTTATTGGGTACTTTCTTATAATAGTATAATCAGTATAAATTAACTTCATTATTCTGATTGTTTTATATATTTTGTTATAATTTTACTTATGTGTTTGTGAATTTCATTTGACTGTTGAAAATTGCTGCCATTAGTGAAGTTTTTATAGCTTTATGGACTGTTTTATTACTGAAACTTCGTAATACTGATACTTCCACGGTGAATGGTGTTTGCGATAGAAGTTAGCTTGAGAAAATGAAAAAGGTGAATTCGATAAAAATAGGTCCAAGTATTTAGTAAGCAATTAGATACTATTATTTATATTTTATAAATTTTGTTAACATTATATTGTTCCAATTCCAATTAGAACTAGCTGTACAAATCATAAATGGAAAATTATTGGTCCGCAACATTTCTTCATCCATTTTGAAACCCGGACTTGCATATTTTCGTTGTTCACAATTTTCAGTCAGGAGGGATTACTGTTGCTTTGAATGCATGGCTGCCACATTTACCTTACATGTTTGCAATAATTAATACTACACAAAAGTTGTGCTGTTTCATTAGTCGATGTTAAAAATATTTTTACGTTTTGCTCTTGAGTTTAAACAATGTCAGTCAACCACTAACACGTTAATTACTAATCCAGTATCTTTTATTACAAATCAGAAAATCTTTATATTGCAAGCAGGGATTCCAGAACGTTAAGTAAGTAGACCTATGCTATCGAATTTTTATTAGTTACGTCATTTCGCTATTTCGAAGACTATCTCTGGAGAATATTATTCATAACACCAAGATTCGAACTTTAGATTCAACATTTATTTGACCTATATGCTGTACACTATACCAAAAACCCTTTTAAAATTTCACCCTACCGAAACGTCGTCAATATTTCATTTTCGTTCTCTTTGGTAACAGTGAAACACTAATTAATTTTCTGTTCATGCATTTATTAAATGTGTAAGAAAGAATGAAAACTATTGGCTACTTTAATATCTCTTGCATGTTCCTGCTGATATTCGTTTAATAGTGGAAATTTCGAACGTATTTGTTCGAAATTCAATGTTTGAACGCACTCATATTCCCGGTACCGATTTTGGTTGTCACCGGTTTGTCGATTGTCAAAAAATTAGTTTCTGTGACCTACACAGGAGTGACAGAAGTAAGGCAAAAGTAAAATTGTTTATGTGTAAATGAAATTTTCCAGTTTTTCCGGATACGAAGAGTTGTAAATATACTTCTCGGTTGCTAAAGAATTGTGGGCATTTCAGTAATGAAGTATTGAGTTATCTTAGTTCGAAATATCTTTAGTTTTAATTCAGAAATAGGTGAGTAATTTAGGGGGAGGGTTTGCTAATTTAGTGTATGCTCTTGAACATTTAATCTTTAAGAATAGACCCTAACATAAATAAAGAGATTTGTTGTATAACTGTGAAGAGCAGAAAATACCTTTTTATGCATATAGAAACTTTTTGCTAAGGTACTTGTTATTTCTCTTAATGAATGTCTTTTTTTGTTTCAGACAAAGTAGTTTCCGGAAAATATTGAAACATGCCAGCTGTAAGAGGAGATGGAATGAGAGGCTTGGCCGTATTCATTTCAGATATCAGAAACTGTAAGTATTCAGCAAGACACTTATGGGATTTTTTCAATAGGTCATTTTATCAAGACTCGTTTGTTCTTGCGTATATACATGTATAACATTTCATCTATAAGGCTTTGTAAAAATTAAATTTCTCTACTTGAGTTCTAATTAGAAACTGAATTATCGCATTAGGTAAAAGCAAGGAAGCTGAAATAAAAAGAATAAATAAAGAACTGGCCAATATACGTAGCAAATTCAAGGGAGATAAAACTCTGGATGGTTATCAGAAGAAGAAGTATGTTTGCAAACTTCTCTTCATATTCCTGCTTGGTCATGATATCGATTTTGGGCACATGGAGGCAGTAAACCTATTATCTTCCAATAAATACTCGGAAAAACAGATAGTGAGTATTCAGTGATTAAGAAATTATTTTTTACTGTGAAGTACTATTTTAGGGATACCTCTTCATATCTGTTTTGGTCAATACAAATAGTGAACTCATAAAACTAATCATACAGAGCATAAAGAATGACTTAGCTTCTAGAAATCCAATTCATGTTAACTTGGCTCTACAATGCATTGCTAACATCGGTAGCCGTGAAATGGCAGAAGCCTTTGGAAATGACATACCAAAACTTCTAGTGTCAGGGTAAGTGATTTTTGAATAATCAAGATAATAGGACGATAGGAGGATGGTTTTGTTCATTATAGGGACACAATGGATGTTGTAAAACAAAGTGCCGCTTTGTGCTTGTTGAGACTCTTCCGTACATCTCAAGAAATTATTCCTGGAGGTGAATGGACATCTCGCATCATACATTTGCTGAATGACCAACATATGGGTGTTGTCACTGCTGCAACAAGTTTGATTGATGCATTAGTCAAGAAGAATCCTGAAGAATACAAAGGTTGCGTCTCACTGGCTGTATCCAGATTGAGCAGAGCAAGTAGAGAACATTTTCGGTTTATAAATGTCTTTTAAGTGTAAACATTTTTCTACAGATTGTTACAGCAAGTTATACAGATCTACAAGATTATACATATTACTTTGTTCCTGCACCATGGCTGTCAGTGAAATTATTACGCCTACTCCAAAATTACACTCCCCCAGCTGAGGATCCTGGTGTGAGAGGAAGACTCACTGAATGCTTGGAAACCATATTGAACAAGGCTCAAGAACCCCCGAAATCCAAAAAAGTTCAACATTCTAATGCTAAAAATGCCGTTCTATTTGAAGCTATAAGCTTGATTATTCACAATGATAGGTGAGAATGATTGAAAACAATTTCAATATTTTAAGTAAAATGCTTATTTTCTTATTGTCTCAATACTAGCTTGATGCTGGATACAAAAATTGGTTCTATTAAAATTTAACTAAATCTCTGATGGAAAATAGGTATCAGTGAACCATTTTATACTATTCTAAGACATTTCTTGACTTGATTCAATATTCAAATCTGACCTTTAAAGCCAATGAAATATGTTCAAATTTTAAGAAATTCCCAATCTATACTTTTTCAGTGAAGCTAATTTGTTGGTGAGAGCATGCAATCAGTTGGGCCAGTTTTTGAGTAACAGAGAAACTAATCTGAGATATCTAGCCCTAGAATCCATGTGTCATTTGGCTACCTCCGAATTCTCCCATGAAGCAGTGAAGAAGCATCAGGAGGTTGTCATTCTTTCAATGAAAATGGAAAAAGATGTATCTGTTCGCCAGAGAGCAGTAGATTTGTTATATGCCATGTGTGATAAGAGTAATGCCGAAGAAATTGTACAAGAAATGTTAAATTATCTAGAAACTGCCGATTACTCAATTCGTGAAGAAATGGTATTGAAAGTTGCTATTTTGGCAGAAAAGTATGCAACCGATTATACTTGGTATGTAGATGTTATTTTAAATCTTATACGGATAGCTGGAGACTATGTTTCTGAAGAAGTCTGGTACAGAGTTATACAAATCGTTATCAACAGAGACGAGGTGCAGGGATATGCAGCAAAAACTGTGTTTGAAGTAAGTGAACTCGATTATAAGATCAGTGAATGTTTTCACTGTTTTTCCAGTATTCACTTTTTAATATTCACTTGTTCGATCAGCATTTAGTTCCATTTGTTTCTTAAATAATTCATGAAGAATGATTATTCTGAAAAATTGTATGAATTGATACAATTTTATGTTATTTTGTATAATATAATAATAATAATAATTGCCTTTATTACCAGTACCATTAAAATAACATATTTAATAACATATTAGTTTACCAGTAATTTGTAGAGTCCATCAATTTGATGCTCTACTCAACCAAATAAAAGAAAAGATAAATTCAATAATAGAGAAAAGAAATACAATAATAACACTAATGATAACAATATAAAATAAAATAACATAACTCTTGAGTGAATTTAGCACATAATTCCAACTTTCATTATTGTTTTTGAACTGATTAAGTGATACCGACCAAAAATCCACTCAGCAATCGTTCACTGATTATTACAAGAAAAAGACCATTTGTAGAATGTAGTTCTATGCTTGGGTATGGAGATAATATCAATATTTCTAGTTTTTCATTCATGCACCTGATATTGAAACTTTATTTTCTCATATACATATGAGGTTATTTTATTATTTATTATTTTATGGTGCAGACTCAAACAGTGCATATGCCTAGTACCCTCCATGGACAACCAGCATAGCTCTTTCAGTCTACCATGCACAGAGATTATACAGTGGTGATACAGTGGATCCATATAATTCAGTTGAGACAATACCAAGATTCTACATAGAATTGTCCTCATATTTTTGTCTAGATAATCCCTGCAACCATATATCATTTTTAGATTCACAAATACCTTTTTGATTAGATAGCTAACACGATTTGTAAATCTCAATTTGTTATCCACAACCATTCCCTAACTCTTAACTTTATTTTCTCTTGGCACATCAACCCACCAACTGTCACACGAATACCATCTAGCCCCCTAGACGACCCACTGCCAAACACGATCACCCGCGACTTCGAAGGATTAAGCTTTAACGCATGTTCTGCTGCGCTATCAGACAATACATTCAGATCTTTATTCATAAGGTACTTTCTTCTCCAAATAGACTATCTAGGAAATGAATAATAAAGCTGTATATGATCAGCGTAGAAATGCGATGAGCAATTTCTCAAATTGCTTTCCAGCTGACAAGTGTAAAGACAGAACATCAGCGGGCCCATGACGGATCCCTGTGGAACACACAATCTACACTCAAAGGCAGAGATAGCTCATTTTTATACTTGGCATATTGTGTCCTATTGGTCAAATAACTTTTCATCATCTTTATAGCCTCACTATCAAATCCCACAAAGTGCAACACTACTAGGAGCAGTTTCTGGTTTATGGTGTCAAATGTTCTTGAGAAATCAAGCAGTACCAAAACAGTCAACATGGAAGCATCTTGTGATCTTATAATATCGTCTATATATTCTTATATATTCTTTTGAAAAAGAGAGGATTTACAAAAATTCGAATAATTGTATTTACAATAAATGCTTATATCTATAATTTTGGTGTGTCAGAAAAAAAAAACACAAGTGTGAGCTCAGGAAAATGTAACAGGGGAACCATACTATCTTGCATATGATTCAATAAATGAGTGAAAAAACCTGAGGAAAAAAACTCGTTTCCCTGTCGCTATTGCACTAGCAAACGGTTGTCTGTTTATGTTGTGCTAGTGTCGTGTGCACATAAAGAGTACCAAAAATTTTTCTGCTGAGCAGCTTCATTCTCTAATGCACTCCATGATTTCCAGATGAAGACAAGGGTGAAAGGAAGGGGGTTTGGGACAGGAATCTGTAACAATGAAAAAAAAAACCAGCACAAAAATATTTCAAAAATCATACCTGACTCTTACATTTCTAAACACACTTGAATTTAAGAAAAGATTTTACATAGGAAGCAAAGCCATAAAAAGGACTAAGGAGATAATCAAAAAGTACATAACCTGCGATATTTCCTCTTTCGCGGAGATGTTCTTCCGTTGGAGTGTGTCTGCTGAAACATAATCACTTCCTTGTTCTTGCTTGCCAATTTTGAAGTATAATCTCGAAAAATCCCTTCAATATCGTCTATAACCTTGTGCATTGCCGTGGTACAATGATGCCCACTCCGAAATCCAGACTGATTCTTCGGAAGTACGTCAAATTCACCAATATACTCACGTATCTGAGCTGCAAGAACCTTTTCCAACACCTTTGACAAAGTAGGCAAGACGCTAATTGGCCTGAGATCGTTAAAAGTCGCGGGATGTACACTCTTGGGTATCGACACCACACAGGAAACTCATCACTATGAAGAAAATTCGTTCATCTATAGAGTAATTATCAAGGTGATGAATAAACTTCAGAACCACCGGACAAGCCAAAAGTTTATGGCTTATGGACAGGTCGTCACCCGGCGCAGAGGTTTTAATAGATCCGAGAGCACGCCGGTTATCATCTTCAGTACACATTTTGAAACAAAAGGATCCCTCATTCTGCCTCGGTGTTTCAAGGTAGTAATTGATTAATTCTTCCTTTGGAGGATCCACAATTTTTGCACTTTCTACAAATAAACGGTTCATTCTATTCAAATCCGTTAGTTCCGCATGTATATCGTAACTATTTTTTGACTTCGATAATATGTTTAACTTACGTAAATCTTTCCACACGTTTTGCGGATCATCTGACATTCTATTTGTTAAGTAATCCCACTTTACTCTTCTAACCTCACAATTGACAAGGTTTCTTGCGTTCTTAAAGGTAATCCACTCCGCAGCGGTCCTTGAAATTTTATATTTTTTCAATTTTTTATCGCGTTCCTTTAAAAGCAGTTTAAGGTTTTCTGTCATCCAGGGTGCGTTACATCAACCGATACGTGCCGTGACAATAGGCGCACGAATGTCCAAAATATCAGTTAACAAGTTACTGAATATTCTAACATGAATGAAGAAAGGGTCTAGTTTTCTGAACCGAAACATCCACCATGCACCGAATCACCTCATGATCAAAAATACCTGGCAGAGAAACAACCCACCTATCCAAAATACTTAGATCACGACTAGAAATAATCAAATCCAGCACACTTAGCTTAGTAGAGATCATTTTAGGCTGATCAACTATCTGCTTCAAATCAAAAGACGCCAAAAGATACTCACCATTTCAAATGCATTTGAAGCAGTATCAAACATCTGAACATTGAAATCTCCCACACAAATACTCATCAATGAAATCGTTCAGAATAGCACCAGGAGGACGATAAACCACTCCGCATAAGATAGTCTTACAATACTCATATTCATCCATAACTGTTCAATATCACATATACCTCTAGTATCAATTACACTGCAACGGATGCCGGACTTAACATAAAACGCCACTCACCACCCCGTCCAATTTCCCAATTCACTCGAAACAACTGATAGCCCGGAACCACAAGTATTCTCTTGGGTGACTCAAAATCATTCCGCCTCATATAAATTCGCCCATCAATGTGTACACTGATTTGAGTCGTTTGTTCTTCCTCAGACAATGTTACTCCTGCCGGAGTAAGATCTTCATATCAATCTTCTCAATTTGTATTTATGAAAATTGTTTTAGCGTTCTTTGTTCTACCTACTGACTCAGTAGAAATACAAGAACAAAAAATAAAAAAAATATTTCAACTATTTATTAGCTACTCTTTTTTCTCTAGGCATTGCAAGCTCCCGCCTGCCATGAGAATATGGTAAAAGTTGGCGGTTACATTTTAGGGGAGTTTGGGAATCTTATTGCTGGCGATCAGAGATCATCTCCAGCTGTACAATTTCAACTATTACATTCCAAATATCATCTGTGCTCGCCAATGACTAGAGCTCTACTTCTCTCCACGTATGTGAAATTCATCAATTTGTTCCCTGAAATTAGAACCCAAGTCCAAGAAGTAAGTGCAATTGTATACTATCTGAAAAATATACAAACATTTGCGTTTTAGGTTTTCAAGCAGCACAGTAATTTGCGCTCAGCTGATGCTGAGCTACAACAAAGAGCATCAGAATATCTCCAACTGAGTATCATAGCAAGTTCTGATGTTCTGGCAACTGTTTTGGAAGAAATGCCAGCCTTCCCGGAAAGGGAAAGTTCGATTTTAGCAGTATTAAAAAAGAAGAAACCTGGCAGACTTCCAGAAAATGAAATCAAGGAAACCAAAAGTCCTGTTGTTACAAATAATCATGCGAACAACGATAATCACAATGCCAGGTTAATATTTTCGATATATTTTCAATTTAAATATCAATGGATTTGTTTTCAGTTCCACTGCCTCAGCAGATCTGCTTGGTTTATCTACTCCTACTCAACCAAGCTCAGCCAATGCTGGTGGCCTATTAGATGTTCTAGGGGACGTCTATGGTAATAAGTCTAATAACTCGTTGAGTAGTGCTCTTCCGCCAAATGTCAGCAACTTCAAAAAGTATGTAATATATGATACTTTTTTATGTTGATACTTGAACATCTCTTGAGCTGTTCAGTCAGATAGTTTCAGATTTAATTGATTTGATTGTTAATCAAAATAACCAAATTTAATTCCAGATTCGTTTGCAAAAACAATGGAGTTCTGTTTGAAAACGATCTTATTCAAATTGGCGTGAAGAGTGAATTCAGGCAGAATTTGGGGCGTCTAGGTTTGTTTTATGGCAACAAAACTAATGTTCCTTTACAAAGTTTTGTTCCTAATTTATTATGGTCTGAAGAACAAAGTAGCAAATTGATAATTCAAATGAAACACGTAGAACCAGTTTTAGAAGCTGGAGCACAAAGACAACAAACAATTAATGCCGAATGTATAGATGATTATACAGGTACTATTTCATCGCACCTATTTTTATTTCAAGTAATGGTATATCTCTTTTCACTTCAGATACTCCTTCAATTGGTCTGAGCTTCTTATATAACAACATGCCACAGAAAATAACATTCAAATTACCTCTTAACGATAAACAAATTCTTCGAACCAACTGATATGAACGCTGAATCATTCTTTGCTCGATGGAAAAATCTGGGAAGGTAAGAATTCAAAAATTGGTAACTGATAAGATTACTTTTCTTAATCTGAATTCTTGAAAATATCTATTCATATTTGAGGAAAAAAGCTTTCAAACTTTCTGAGTGATATTAAATTTTATTATTTTAGTTCTAATAGCCATTCATTTTCAAAGATTGATTGATTCATAGGAGAATTTGTTCAAATTTCAGTACAAATCAACAACGGTCCCAGAAGATATTCAAGGCAACTGGACCAATGGATTTGCAAGCTGCTAAGCCTAAAATCATAGGTTTTGGTATGCAACTACTTGAAGACATAGATCCAAATCCAGACAATTTCGTGTGCGCTGGCATAATCCATATGCGTTCACAGCAAGTAGGATGTCTTCTAAGATTAGAACCTAATAAGAACGCACAAGTAAGTTTGCGAAAAACATCAAGAGTATTTGATGATGAGATGATAAAATGAACAAGGAACTGATGTGTAATCATTATTCGATCGGTTGTTATACTCCAAAAATCATCCAATATTGTTTAAAAGTGATTACAGGAATAGCTTCCAACTTGATTGTCTGCAGTTATGTGTTATTCAGAATAAAATCACAATTTTGTTGGACTTATAAGATTTGTAAAACCACAGCGAAAATCGGTAAACCATTCTTGAAGTATTATGGCCAATCAAGTTTCACTTTGGTTCAGGCAATGATTATGCATGAAAAATAGTGTTTTTCTTTAGAAGTCAGTATAGTCCTGATATAATTGTTGCGATTTTTGGCTGTTATCAAGATTGAGAGGATGGCGCTCTCCAAAATTTCAGCGCTTCTTGAATTTATCGCGTCATTGTCAAACGCTCTTGTATATAAATTATTCTACCTTTACTGTATGGAAACAGTATAATTTTGTTCAGAAATTTATATATTCATGAATTGTTCTGTTTCAGATGTATAGACTGACTGTTCGCTCCAGTAAAGAAAGCGTTTCTGTAGAAATTTGCGATCTTCTTGCTGATCAGTTTTAATTTAAACTGAAAGTTTGACGTATAAATCCTAATTCAAATACTGTAATTTATGCACTGAAGACTTTCAAAATCTATATCTGTGAATATAAAGGAAAAAATAATTGTAAAATATTGATAACTATATAAATATGCAAAAGATTCTCTTATCAATAAAATATATCTGTAATATTCTAAGAATATAAGACGTACATGAATATCGATTAAACAGAAATAATATGTTATATAAATGTTTTCATTTCAGTTAATTCCAGAGGAAATTGAAATTTTCATGAGAGAGAATGAGCTCTGAATTTTCATAAATGTTGCTATTTCAGTGTAAGGAACTCTAGAATTCGTTGATTTCATTATACATATCTGCCTGAAGGGTACTAATAACGCGAAATCAAAAAGAAACGGACTTTAGAAATTAGCTAAATATTGAAGTTTCCTTGATATTGTTCTTGCTGGCAGAAATTATTCAGCAAAAGTTTCTCATATATAGGTAGAATTCACATATGTTAAAACAGACTTTCTTTATTCCATTCATAGTTTAGTATCAAGTGTAAAATTGTTTATTTGCATTGCTATATTGAATATTATGCTCATTGTAATAGGTACAAAATATTTGTTAGTATTAGAAGAAAGTTGACTAAAACGAGTTTTATTTATTGTTGTGTGGGATAAAATAATCTCCAGTCAAAATAAACTGATTGCATGTTCCAAGATAAACATTTAATTAAAGTTGTTGGTGTTTGCAAACAATTTTCCAATGACTTGCTAAATAAAACTCTCTAGAATGATACTTAGTCATGTTAATACCTTCATGAATTCCACAATAATTATATTGAACAAATTTTGATGTCAATACAAGAAAAACCTGTCAACAAAAAGAATTTTTTCAGGGTTTCTGTTCTTATGCTTAAATTCTAATTCTAGACATTGAAAACCACTTGAATATTCAGTTTTATATCTTAAAGTTTGCATTGATCTGATTTACATTGATAAGTATATTTTACTTAATTTTATGAACGAAAGGTGGCAGCTTCGATTAACCTGAGAGTAAAATATTCTATTGTTTCTGAGAGACACAGTAGTCAATGTTAACTTGTTTATTACAACTGTAACAACAATATCTGTGTATTACTCCGTTGAAAATGGCATCAAGACAGTGTAAAAATGATGTTGATTCATTCTGTTTTATTTCCGGTGAATTTACTAAAGTTAGAAGTGAAAAAATCGCTTTATCAACGAATTTGAAACTTTGTGAACCCTATGAAACCTATTTTCACCCTGAAAACAGTAAGCAATTACCTAATTGTAAAAATACAAAAAAAAATCAAAATTCAAGATTTTTAAAATTGTCGAATTAAGTTGCACCAGTTTGAATTTTATTATTTCTAGCTTGGTATCGAGGAGAAAATCAACACAACTATGCCAAAGATTTGGAGGGAACCTAGTGCTTACGTCTGACTGTTATTTTTGTATGGTTAATCCAAGTAAGCGCCGATCTAGTGAAATTGCAGAAAAGATTTTTTTATCCTGATCTTCCTTCAACATCGTCTGCGGTACCTCATGAAGTTCAACAGAATCAAGTGTACAGCTAACCAACACTGATGGTAGTGATTTCATGACAAAATCGCAAAGTTGTCCACATTTAAAGCAATCGAACTTCTTTGAAGATTATGTAAAAATAACTGATCAAAGAGAGCGTCATAAAACTTTTTCATGTTTTCCTACGAAAGAGGCCGGTATTTGTTACTGTAGCAATGTGACTGATTTGTTTAACGAAATCGGAATACCATTCGTAGCATCTGAATGGAAGCTTTTTATCGATAGCTCTTCAAAAAGCTTAAAAGCAGTTCTGCTGTATTATTGAAAGAAAGCTATGATAGTGTGAAAATCATACTAGAAAAATTAAAATACATAGAATACCAATGGTCAGTGATCGGTAATTTTAAAACTGTTGGTTTCCTAAAGGGAATGCAAGGTGGATATACTAAATACCCTTGTCACCTTTGTTTATGGTACAGCACAGCTGACAGTACATTATCAACAGCGTAAATGGCTTGATCGCGTCGAATTTCAGATTGGAACGTAAAGACGGAACCAATCGTAAAGCCCCAAAATATATTGATGCCACCGCTACATATAAAATTAGGGTTGATAAAGCAGTTCGTAAAAGCGCTGGATCCAAACTCTAAAGCTTTCGAATATTTAAGGGGATTTTTCCCCAAATTATCTGAAGCGAACGTTGAAAGTGGTATTCTCGTTGGACCGCAAATAAAATAAATAATGAAGAGTAATGACTACGAAGCTAGCGAAAAAGGATCCTAGGATAGTTTTAAAGCAGTAGTTGATAGTTTTCTTGGAAATCATAGAGCTATTCACTATGCAGAATTGATTGAGAAAATGCTTCAAAGCTTTGATTATGGGCTGCAGAGTGTCGCATAAACTTCATATGCTACATCCTCATCTTGATGAATTTAAAGACAAGAAGAACGTTTTCACCAAGATGTGATGGACTTTAAACTGCGTTATCAAGGGCAGTACAACGAGAATATGATGGAAGATCACATACTCCTACGAGCATAAGAGAAATACAAAAAATATTCACTTTCAGGTATTAAAAAAATACTCTTGTATCTAAAAAATGTTTTATAATATAATTTACAGTGAAATTATAGAAAAATATAAGAATCGGTAACATTTACCGAAAATTACTACAAAAGTAAACTTCAATCGGAAAAAAAATTTTGCTTATTTTTATAGTAGGAGAAACTAAAATTTAACATATAGTCGGACCCAAATGTTGACCGGTGTTATATATTCCTTTCAATTTAATTCTAGGAAATCAAGAACCAAAAACACAGGAGTACTAATGAAAAGATACAATATACAAAGCACTAATTTGAAACGAAAAATACATATTTCTTGAAGATAGATATCGCATTAAAATAATTATAGTATATAATAGAATAATGAACATACGCGACAATATAGAAATTAATTATATAAATAGAACGTAAATAGGGGCATTAAAATTACAGAATTTTACATTTAGCTTTGCGTCATGCTGGGAATACCTAAATATTCATCTGAAGAGAATTCATTTTAAGACCCGCCAACCACTATCTTTGCTAAATGTTATTCATTCTTAACTTATTTACAAAATTTTCGAAATACTCCTTCTGTTTTATTAGTCATTAGCAGTTGGAAACTAAACGTCGTCGAGTTTAAATGTGACTTTTCCTTTAATTTTTCTATGGAGTTGAGCTCAGGATGGCATGGGGGTCCGTATTCAGCCAAAAGTCTATCCACTGTAAAAATAGATGGTTTTATTGTATATTTCCATTGAGTTCTGCTTTTGTCTATTGGTTTGAAAAATATAAAATTCATTAAGCTATTTTTGCATTTCGGCTTTTTTCCTATTTGGATTTGGCTCCACAGGTACAAACATCAGAGGCCAGTACAGAGTTCTTTGGCAAATTTGAGAATATTTTTAGCTCTAACTGTGTCAGGTAATTGTTATAGTTTTTATCTTTAAAAAGCACCGTTCAAATTGATTTTGTTCTCGCTACTACGGCAGATATCAACTGTTTTCAATCAAAACCAACAAATTTAAAACACTGACTAATTTTGTAGAACACTCTAATTCAGTTTCTTTTCAGAATAGACGTAGATCTAAACCCAACGTAATCAATGCAGGTGCGTATCATGACATTTCCAACAGAGAAGGAATAAATGCTCATCCACCAAAACAATGAATAACGTGCACGATTTCAATAATGACAAAATGTTTCCGTATCCATTTTATTCTTCAAATTTATCACCAAGCGAGTATTTGTTCTAATAAGAATTCTAAAGGGAAAAAAATTTAATTCCAATAACAAAGTGATTATCGAAACTTAAACGTTAAAGATAGAAATATAGAAATAAGTAAAAAGAGCATTAAATGTTACAGGAGAAATGGTGGGACATTATTTTAGGAGCCTAGTTGGAATCTCAATGGAAGAAGTTGAAATTTGTTCGAAAATTATTATTTTTCAAACATCTTTCAAATTTTTTGAATGTCGTGTTTGAAACCAAAGACTTTTATGATAACCCGCGTAACTTTTCTCTCAAGATTTGATCAATGACCGACGCTCGCTAAAATTTGGGACAACGACGCATGGCCGTCCTTGTCCCGTTTTATTTGGACGCCAGTTCGGCTGGCAAGGTATGCGTTGCTTTGGTTTCCTTTCGGATTCCCTCGATAAAAATGCTTTCAAGAAATTTTAGAGCAGTTGAAAGTATTATTGAGAAAAATATTGGCCGCAATACATTCTCAACCTTAAGAAGGAAAGAATATGACAGCTCAGCTTCTTTCAAGAGTTTACCGGTACCTCTTGCATTCTTAGTCAGAAGAAATACTGAATGTTTAATTTTTAGGAGTATATTCAACGTCTTAGATGCATATCAGAATGCCGAAGGTAACTAATGCATTAATTGTGAACTTGAACGTGAAATTAATATGTGAATTTTCCTAATTCCCAATATGAACCAACCAGGAGGAAATTTTCGTTTATCCACGACACAAACCACATGTAAGTGAAGAGAATACCAGTTTGTAAGTTTTAGTTCAAATGTAGATGTATGTTTGTCTTCCATTTTTGACCATCCCTGTGAAGCATGACATATTTTTATGGACTCAAAGAAAACAGAGATGGTACACTGTACGTTAAAAATGTAGTTATTTTGAGATATTTTCTGGAAAAAAGTGGAAGTATATCTTGATTCGTCGTATTTCATATTGATTGGAATGAATAAGAATGTTTTAGAATAATAGGTAACAAATTTAGGATTTTTGATATGAAATTAAAGTGCTAAACTTTCTGCTTGTGATTTATGGTCACGAGGGGCTCGTCCCAGTAAATTTCAAGCAAATTCAATGGGATTAAGATTCAGAGAAAGCTTTAGATCAATTTCGTGATCTTGCAGCGTAGTCTGCAATGGGGATGAGTGTATTCGTTAATATAAGTGAAGTTTTTGCCAAGAGTGGCTGAATATTGGATAAAATAACCTGAAAAATGTCTAGAGTGTACATCTGTTCAGTTATTGTTTCACTGATATAATTAATTTTGTGCGTCCTTCTAAACCTATGTGGACATACACCATTATCAACATGATACGTCGAACGTCGCTACACTAATCAAATTTTGATTCGTATCAAAGAATATAAAATTCCATTGTTTTTTCTTTTCGATGTATTATATCAACTCAAAACTCGCAGCCTTCAGTATTTTCAGTGTTTTCAGTATTGAATTCTACGCTATATTTTCGTGTGTAGTTCAAATTTTACCGAAAACTTTTAACCTTGAAATCGCAATTTCTTACTGAAGTATTTTTTATTTACCTATTGGCATTTGCAATTTCACTTTCGTTAAACTGTAATTAAAAATACCTTGAATTCTTCATGTAGAAGGTAGCATTTTGCATTTCAGAATCCAAACTTTCAATTAGTATTTCGTATGGGTTAAATTTTGAATAATTGTACCCATCAGTGTGAAAACCCACTAATACAATATTATTTAAATGTTTTTACGATTGAATAACTGTTTGAAGAAACATCACTTTCAATGTGAATTTAATAGATGAAATTTATTGTTTGAAGAGATAGAATCAAAAAATAAAATGGCACTCTCTGTATATTATTTTGTTATCTCGTTTCTTCAGCTATTTTGAGTACTGTTGCGTACTTTTATTTATTACATTTTCTACAGTTGCGTTAATATAAAAAAATATTGTGTCGATTCACGAAAATGAGGAAATTTTATGTGAACTACAGTTCTGCTCCACTTTATCAATTGATTGAATATCAAATCAAATTATTAACTAAGAAAATGGGTGAAAATTAAATTATCTACTTCAACTCAATAATTTTTTTCTATGTTTAATGACCTATATTAGAAAGAATTTTCGAAGTGGTGACTTGTTTTAGACAGATAGATCATCATCTCAGATCATTGAAGAAGAAAATCGTCAATGTGATCATGATGACAAAGAGTAATTTTGCTTTTCCTGAAATCTATATTTGTTTTACGCCGAATAAAATGAGGAAACAGAACTACTTTTCGTGAAAAACATTTGGGTGTGCCACTGTTATCTACAGGGTGCTTCAACGAAAACTAAACAGAGGCTATATCTACCAAGATATTCATTTCTGATCAAAACGCAAAAACAGGTCAATTTTAGTTTCAAGGGGGACATCTTTTGGGGTACAATACTTGCCTGAAATATCAACCCCCTAAGCGGGGGTTGCAATCCTTGAACATTTTGAATAGGGAAGATGGGTCGAGTGATGACTCAAAAGAAAGGTGGTATCTTTGTCTACATTGCCTTGAACGTATTTTTATTTTTAATTGAAAACTGTAAAAGATACAGGGTGAGCAACTGAAAGATAGGGAAGACTATTTCCCTGAGACTATTCAAGTTTCAGTGAACTGGAATGGAACAGATCCATGCTGATCAATGGCAGTCATCATCAAGTACCATCCTTATCTTGAATTTCAACCCCTAGAGCAGGGGTGACAACCCTTGAAAATTCGGAAGAGGGTAGATGGGTTGAGAGATAACTCGAAAGAAAAGTATTATCTTTGTCTGCATCCCCGTGAAGAATTTTCATTTTTGATTGAAAACTGTAGAAGATACAGAGTGTGCCACTGAAATGCAGACAAGATAATACTATCTATTCGAGGTATCACCCGACCTATCTCCCTCTTCCGAATTTTCAAGGGTGGTCACCCCTGCTCTAGGGGTTAAAATTCAAGATGATAATGGTACTTGATGATGACTGCCATTGATCAGCATGGATCTGTTCCATTTTACCTCACTGAAACTTGAATAGTCTCAGGGAAATAGTCTTTCCTATCTTTCAGTTGCTCGCCTTGTGTCTTCTACAGTTTTCATTTAAAAATGGAAATTCGTTCAAGGCGATGTTGATAAAGATACCACCTTTTTTTTCAGTCATCACTCGACCCATCTTCCTATTCAAATTGTTCAAGGATTGCAACCCCCGCATAGGGGGTTGATATTTCAGGCAAGTTTTGTACCCCAAAAGATGTCCCCCTTGAAACAAAAATTGACAAGTTTTTGCGTTTTGATCAGAAATGAATATCTTGGTGAATATAGCTTCTGTTTAGTTTTCGTTGAAGCACCCTGTATATTGACATACTATATAGGAAAACAAATGTATGAAGAAACAGATTCATTTGAAACTTACTATATTTTCTTAGGCACCCTTCTCTCTCTTCAAATCACGAAGTTATCATTTTCTTTGATTGATGTTTTGCAATTTATGATTTTGAGTGTAAATTGTAGGGGAGCAGAAGATTCACAATCGGAGGAAACGCTGTTCGAAATGTTCAAGAATCCAGAAACGGGACATCTTCCAATAGGAAGATTTCTAGCGGTAAGTTAATGACTAAAATATATCTTTTTCTGAAACTTCAATGGTAATTATTCACATTTGCGATGAATTTATAATTTTGTTCGCTTCTATAGGTATCTATGTCTTCTGATGGTATTCCCACAGAATTATGGTACGGCTTTATCATTGAAAGAGTTTGGCGCTACTCTTATATCTATATATTCCTCCCTTGGGTTTAGAGTATATTTTTCTAGATTTCTACCAGATAGGATCTTAGGAGTCCTACTCCCTTCTTGAACCTCCAAACTGCCACAGAATCTTGGACTCCCCGCGTCGAAATAATTAATGACTCATCTTCAAATCAACCATGAATTTATTGGGAAATGAAGCATACTCAAATTTCTTGATAAATCAGGATGACAAGTTTATTTATTGTTGAATCTATTTTATTATTCAAGGCTCTCAAAGAAACTGGTTTGCGGAAAAGCGATCCTAGGCTGAAGGAAATGATGGAGTCATTGAAAAAAATGCAGAGAGATAAGAATAACGATGGAGCTTCAATTGATACACAACGATTGGATTTGGAGACATTCAAAAGGTACAATTTGTTTTAATATAGCTTGGAGAACCAGAATAGTATATTCATTTATTCAAGTTATTTATAAGTATTATGAGAGAGAATGTTTGAGGAAATTCCAGTAATACTTGAAAATATATATAATGATTAAATAACACTGAAGAATAATTGTACCTACCAGTAATTCCAAGCTGCTGCTTCTTCAAGAACAACTGAAGCTTCATTTAGAGTTTGAAAGATTGTCAATACAAAGTATATGAATCAATTTCATCATTTATTTATTATTATTATCTATGGCTACGTTGATTATGACTTAATGCAAACGACACAAGTTTTACTTAACCAATCTAGGGACATAAACGAAGGTCCGTGTCATGTGCAATTTATGAAAAAATATAACAGAACTACTCTATAAATATATACACTCCACAAAAATTGTCGCATCACCTGGTATTCTGAATTCCACAATCGATTAAGTAGCTCAATCGCAGTTTCTTTGTCAACATATGTTCTTGGACATATGAGGGGGAAAAAATCTTATCTTTGTTGTAACATTTGTTTCCATATGTCTATTGACTATCAGTATTCATTCAATTTATCTTCAGTTTTCACGCTAAATTATTGCAAGTTTTTTGTGTTTCTTGTTGATTTTCGAATCTTTGAATTTATTGTAATGGCTGCTGAACGTCCTGGACGCTATTTGAGTGATCATGAAGTGGTAAGAATTTCAACACTTTTAGAGGAGGGGCGAAGTCAACGTTACGTGGCTAACTTGTTGAATGTTAACCAAAGCACTATTTCAAGAGCAATTAATCGGCACCACGAAACAGGGAATATGGAAGAAGGGCCGGACCGGGAAGAAATCGGATAACAACACCAGTTGATGATCGTTGGCTTCGTTTAACTGCACTAAGAGTTCGGCACTGTACGGCTAGAATGCTACAAAATGAACTTGTACTTTCCAGAAATGTGCATATTTCATTGCTAACTGTTAGGAACAGGCTCAGAGAAGACGATATCAGACCAAGGGTGGCTTCTACCGGTCCGCGTCTCACCACAGAGCATCGAGTTGCAAGACTCCAGTTTGCGAGGGAACATGCAAATTGGGGTATTCCAGAATGGTTGAATGTTCTCTTTTCCGACAAGTCCAGGCTCTGTCTAGTATCAAATGATAGACGCATGCCTGTATATAGACAACCTGGGGAACGGTATCAGCAATGCAAAATCCGGCAAACCGAAAACTTCGGAGGCGGCTCAGTAATGGTGTGGGGAGGCATTTCTTTCCATGGTCGAACTGAGTTAGTCCTAGTGAATAATCGAAGAATGACAGCGGCCAGATACATCGCAGATATACTTGAGTCCCATGTTGTACCCCTTGGCCCATTGATTGGCGAAAACTTCATTTATATGCATGATAATGCTCTGCCTTATGCAGCTAGAGTAGTTACAGAATTTGTGCAAAATGCCGAAATTGATGGCCAGCCAGAAGTCTCGACTTGAATCTCATAGAACATGTTTGGGGCAACATAGGGTGGCAAATTCAGCAACGTAGGATGCCTTTTAGAACACTCCAATAACTAGAAAATCTGCTTCCTGAAATTCTCAACTTAAGACTCAAGACTAAAGAGTATATCCAAAATTTGTTTGAGGGGCTTCCGAGACGTATACTGTCAGTAATTAGTTCCCGGGGAGGAAACACTCAATTTTGAAAATGATTAGTAACCATTCGATGCTAGTTGATTGGTCTCTTCGCGAATGTTTGAAGATGGTAGATTTTTTAAATTTTTCATTAACTCGAAAATTGTTGATATTTTCCATCATAAACTCATATCTTTTGAATGATATCTTCTTATTTTACACTTCTGCAAGTTACCAAGCGACTCTTGAATGACCAAACCTAAAAGTTTATATAGTATTGTCGTAAAAGTAGGGTGATGCGACAATTTTTGTGGGGAGTGTAGAAACTTTGTCAGATATTCAAAGGAATGATGCTCACAAAAAACAAACCATTTGAGATGTTACGAGCACTATTTCTTGGATTTTGCAAGTACTTATCATTATCGTTATACCACCTTCGAATTCTCACCCTGTATACTCATTTAATAGATGGATTACTGTTGAATTAGAAACAATGAAACTTTATTCGATGATGAAAAAATTTCAACTTGAAAGAATTAATTACTAGGGTTGGAAAAAGTTGCGAGATTAATTTTGTTACTCCTAAATGGAAATTACTCTAATTCAATTGAATCAATTCATGGAGAATTGTATAAAATAGATGAATATTAAAACACCAATATATCTTATGTGGTATATTAGAAAGTATTTGAATTGATATTTTAAGATATATTTGGTTAATGCATTGACAAACAAGTAGAAGATCAAGGTTTCAAGGTTGGTTTGGGTGCCAAAAAAACGTCACTGAAAAAATTTATAGCAGTTGATTCGTGTCAACGTCGGGGGGTTATTTGAAAATGTTAACATAGCAATTATGGTATTACGACTTGAAATAAGTATTTTTTGTTGGTGTTTTTCTTTAAAATTTTGCAAGCTATGCAGCTTGCCTTTGTTGGATCTGATTGTAGACCTCATCAATTTTGATCAATTTTCAGTATTGTTCAACCGAGTATAGCACTGATATCAAGAGCTTTCAAGCACCAACTTATCATACCTGAATTCCAAGAATTCACAGATCATATTGAAGATATTTATTGGAAATGCAAAGATAACACTAACGGCACTGTAGGTGTACATTATATATTGCTATTACAAATATTTATTTTGATTCATTTTAGGTGGCTAGTTACATTCCTCAATTAAAAAGAATGAGTCCAAATTATTGGGGTGTCTCTATTTGCACCTGCGATGGTCAGAGGTATTCCATTGGAGACACTGCAATACCGTTTACCATTCAATCTTGTAGCAAGCCTCTAACTTATGGTTTGGCACTTGATCTACTTGGAGATAAAGTGGTTCACAAGTTCGTAGGACAAGAACCGAGTGGCAGAAATTTCAATGAACTGATTCTTGATTATAATAGTAAGTGCCCTAAAAGCATTCTTAACCGAACTTAACCCAAGGCATTCTCATTTCCTAAGCTGCTATACTCCATTAGAAAAATAAACTGATATGTCACAGAAGACTTCTGTGTCCAAGTGACGGAGTCGGATATAGCTGTCTATATACAACCTTCAAACCTAAGACCCAACAAGTTCATTGTGTATCCTTCCTCAACGATGCAAATCCATCGAAAAACTCAAAATATTCCCTATTCTAGAATTAAATTCAGGGGACCAGATTATTCATTAAACATTTTAGTAATTACAAAGTTATATGCTTGACCAGCTGATGTTTATAGTATCTGTAAAGGGTAGGGGCTCTGCTTCAGATCAGTGTCGAAATTTTCTACTGAACAGTTATAATATCTTGGAGTGCTTTACATATCAAATTTATCTGGTTCCTGAACTTGAAAAATATTCAGTCATAGAACTGAGCCTGCAGCCAGTTACTTATAATTGTAGAGTTACTTTTTCGCAGAAAAACCACACAATCCGATGATCAACGCTGGTGCTATTTTAATTTGTGCGCTGTTGAAGACAACCGTTGCCCCAGAGATGACACTTGCAGAAAAATTTGATTTTACCATGAACTATTTCGAAGTAAGTTATATGAGCAATTTACCTAATGATTTATTTGTGAATATATTATAAATTTAGTTTTTGTGATTCATAATGTACGGATATTAAATATTGCTAATATTTATTTGTGTGAAGATACAAAAAGAACTCATCTAGAAGTAGTTTTATGAGGCTGGAATGATTCAAGTTGATGGCACTCTTCAGATATCGTTATCATGAGATTGGATATGTACGGTAGAGGCATTTGAGTCCAAACTACTGAAAAATGATAATTTAATAGTAAAATTCCTTCAAATCCCTAAAATTTTCGCTTGTGTATAGTTCAAGCTTCGATTTATCAATTCAAGTAATATTGTTAAAACTTCTGATTATTTTTAGCGATTAGCAGGAAGAGAGGACATTGGATTCAACAATGCTGTGTTCTTATCAGAGAGAGAAGCAGCTGATAGAAATTATGCTTTAGGTTTCTATATGAGGGAACATAAATGTTTTCCTGATAATTCCAATTTTAAGGAGTGTATGGACTTTTATTTTCAGGTTAGATTGTTAATAAAAATAGAAATAGATGCAAATTTTCATTTGAAATTATTTCAGTGTTGTTCCCTGGAAAGTAACTGTGACCTCGTATCTGTCATTGGTGCTACTTTAGCTAATGGAGGAATTTGTCCACTTACTGAAGAAAAAGTTTTGAAGCCTGAAAGTGTCCGGGATGTGTTATCGCTGATGCATAGCTGTGGAATGTATGATTACTCAGGGCAGTTTGCTTTTAAGGTCAGTACAAAATTGAACATTTTTCGCACAAAAACTCATTATACCAAAATATTAGTTACCAATAATGCATTATTCTTGTGATACAGGTTGGCCTACCAGCAAAATCTGGAGTTAGTGGCTGTCTTCTTGTAGTTATTCCCAATGTGATGGGTATCTGTTTGTGGTCTCCTCCATTAGATCACTTGGGAAACAGTTGCAGAGGTGTACAGTTTTGTGAAGTAGGTCATCAAATCACTATTTCTGAATTTTGCTCTACTGAGATGTCAACTGAAATTATTCACAATATTGCACAGCATTCTTTGTGTCTCTGCCAGCGCTCTATCAAAAGTTGCTTCCAAAGATTGATCTAAAAAATTAATTTCCTACTAAAAATCAAATTATACCCTGTTTATGAAACTTAGGTACTGCTGTTTTTCAGAAATTGTTGATTATCTTGAAAAGGGTAAAACCATTAATCGTGAATACTAGACAAAGCTATAAAAATGTTTGAGTGAGGAAGTGCAGTAAAAATAACCTAAGCTAATTACCAAAGCTGGAAATACGCGATTCGAGTAGATTAACAAATTGAAATAAATTGTGTTTCTGGAACCGTTATGACGAATGAGAAATATTTTTTTAAGTAATATATTTTATTCTACTAATGGTTTCTCTATATTTAAGATTACAGACAGCTTGAGTCTACACCAAATGAAAAACCTTCTTTCTCGAACAATAATGATAGAAAAAATCTTTCCTTTCGTTCCCAAAATATTCTTTTACCTTAGAGACATGTAAATAATATTTGACTTATCAAAATCTCATTCAGTTGTCCAATTAAAGTTCGATTCATGAATATTTAACATATTTTCACATCATTGAGGCAATCCATCAATCAGTTTTTCTCCACTTCATTTATGTATTATATTTAAGTAGTACAAATCATTTATCACTGTTGCTCATTAATTCTATTATAATTTGCAGGAGTTGGTCAGCAGATTTAACTTTCATCGCTTTGATAATTTGAAGCACGCCTCTAACAAATCGGACCCGAGAAAACACAGATTCGAGACTGCAGGGCTAAAAATAGTAGATCTATTATTTTCATCTGCGTCCGGGGACTTAGCATCTTTGAGGAGGTATTTGATTCATTTCTTTCTCATCTCAAAACAGATAAACTTACGAGAGATATTTGCGATATATGTGGGGCTTCTGTCAAGGTTTTTACAGCTCCTTATTACTTGTGAAGCACAGGTACTCCCTAAGTACTAGCTGAAACCATTATTCCTGCTACTGTGACTTAGATCTTCCATGATGGTAGAGAAAATATAGCGTAAAACGTTTTTTACAGTGACATGGTTTTTTTTCTTACTCATTTAAGTAGGGTAACAACAGTTTTTCTGACACAATTATTGATTTTTTCATGAAATTAAAGGAGTTAATTTCACAGGCATAAACTTTCCGGAATGGACATGACGCTAGCTGATTACGATGGAAGAACTGCCCTCCACTTAGCTGCTGCAGAAGGACACATCAAATGCGTCGATTTTCTTCTGAACCTCTGTCACGTACCAGTAAACGTGAAGGATAGATGGGGAAGAACGCCTTTGGATGAAGCACTTTTTTTTTGTCACGCAACCGTAGCCCAAATGTTGAAAAATCACAATGCAGTACAAGCTGATGATTCTTCCCAAATCAGTAGCTAATAAAAATCATTATTAACACAAGAAAATACGACAATAACATAGTTTATAACGAATTGATGTCCGAAATGTTTTCAAAAGCAAACGTGTCAATAAAATCTAACGATAAATTTAAGAGATATTGATGGTTTCAAGAAAGAACTTCTTCAACGATATTACTGAATATCAATATAAAATATGATATTTTCAATGATTTTGTGATGTTCCTTATGATACTAATGAGGTTGATTCAAAACAATAAATTAGAGATGATATAATAATTGTTCACGATTATGGAAATCTAACTTATGTCAAGAATCTTTGAAGAGTTTATTGAAATGAAATATCTAATTCTGAAAGTTTCTGTACTTGATATCAAAACAATTAAAGAAAATGAACCAGCACTTTGAGTAAATTGTTGAGATTCATGAATTGATTGTTTATAAGTGTAATTTGAAGAATTCCTGTACGAACAATAAAGTCAATTAAATGTTTAAAAATAGTTTACCAGATCCTAATCCAAATGGCATAATTTTTTTGCCACTGTATATATTACACCTATGCTCTTCTAGATACAAAATTCTGTCTGTTACACTTTCACTTCTTCAAAGAATACGAAATAAGGATTGAAGGTTTGTATAGGAATTCTTCGACCTCATGAGTGGGAGAATTCTAGGAAAAAACCATTCTTAGATGTGGTAAGGGATTTCAATTTCAAAGATTGAGACAAGAGAAATTGCTTTCAAAATCTTGACAAAGGAAAAGTGTTTGAGAATTTATGAAAAACCCATCAGTGAAGGTACGAAATACGGGTTGAAAGGTTGGATAGTTTTAAGGTTTAAGCAAGGCGCCTATTGCTGAGAGTAGTTAAAGTTGTGGGAAACACACCTTAATGTGTCGACATTTGGTGTGAGTTAAAAACTCGATTGGCACAGCATTTAAAATGGATAATCAGTCAAAATGTGAAGTATGAAGTAGCACGTACGGGCTAATTCGTTTACATCATCTTTCACCATGGAACCCTCGACTCTCCCAACCTTGTCTTCGCCTAGAATTGCGCATCAGTTGTCTGAGATCGAATTCTCTCCTCTAGCGGTAGAGAAACATCTTTTGAATCTCAAAACTTCTTCTCCAGGCTGCGACGGCATAACGGCGGTCACTTCGAAAAATTGTGCATCAACCTTATCTCTTCCTCTATCGATTATTTTCACCAAGTCGGTTTCCTCTTTTTCCTCTGGTTCCCTGCCATCCGATGGGTTAAGTGCAATAGTTACTTCAATTTTTGAAAAAGGAGATACACGCAACCCGGAAAACTACCCACCAATAAGCCAAGTCCCTATCATAGCCAAAATCTGTGAAAAAAATATCCTTGAAAGAATACTTGAATTCATTCTGCTGAATAAAATCATTCCAGAAAACCAACACGGTTTTATACCGGGTCGTTCAGTAATTACCAACCTTCTGAAGTGTGTGGATGCTTGGTCGAGAACGCTTGACCACCAAATACCTGTCGACGTTATCTACCTGGATTTCAGCAAAACATTTGACCGTGTCCCTCACAATCGGCTCCTTTACAAGCTCGAACACCTGGGTATCCGTGGCAATCTTCTTTCTTGGATAAATGCATTTATCTCCAACCGCAATTTTATCGTGAGAATGGGAAAAACGTCATCTTCTAAATAGTCAGTTTTCAGTGGGGTACCACAAGGATCAGTCCTCGGCCCCCTTCTATTTCTTATCTTCACCTCTGACAACAGTAAAACTTGAGTGTTCACTTTTTGCAGTTGACACCAAGTTGTATTGCGACCCACTCTCGAGCGCCGCTACCCTTCAAAGGACCTCAACTCTATTCTCAAGTGGTCCGGAGATTGGCTCCTGCCCCTTAACTACTCTAAGTGTCGAGTCCTCCGCATGGGTAAAAACAACCCGCGTTATTCATATAGTATTTCTGACCATAACATCAGCACTACCAAAGTCCATTCTGATCTGGGAGTTCTCGTTTCCGACAACCAAACTTGGACGGAACATATAAATCAATCGTCCTCCAGAGCGAAGAAAATGATCTGGGTCGTTCTCTGGCAGCAATATTGTTACTTGCAGTACTTTGTACAAAACGTACATTCGCCCTATAATAGAGTTCGCCGGACCTGTCTGGAGTCCGACTCTTATCCGTGATGTCCAGTGCTTGGAGAGTGTACAGCGGCGCGCAACTAGGATGCCTTATGGTGTTAGACGGCCAAATTATATGGAGAGACTTCGCCTGCTAAATCTACCCTCGTTTTCTGATCGACGTCTCCGTGGGGATCTCATAATCACTTATCATGCTCTTCGTAACCTGGTCGGTGTGAAACTCGACGACTTATTCATTTTAAATACCGACGAACGTCTACGCCCGCACCATCTGAAGTTGCGCGAAGAAAACTACAAAGTCTCATGTCGGGTAGGTATAAAATGCAACTTATCCAATGATGTACAATCTAAGAAATAAACGGGTGAATCGACATTGTACCACCATAACCTCTTGTCGCGTTCAAGATTTAGGAAGAGGGTCTTGTTCGGAAAGTGAGTCACAGTCTCCCTCGGTTAGCGACGGAAGCAACGTGATATCGAGTAGGAATACTGCAACACAAAACCAAGTGGAAATAACATCAACATCTCCCAACCGACTCTTGATGTTTCAACGGCGGCGCAAGCCATTATGCCTACGACCACGAGAGCCGGACTCCCTAGGAAACACATGAAGTGGACTCTAGAAATGAATACCTTCATTATGCGTTCCTATTACAACATTACAAACTTGGAATCGGAAATGACAGCATACAGATACGCGTTACATCTTGCGTTCATAGAAAAATATCCTGAATTACAGCACATATCCGAGCAGAGAATTTCGGATCAACGAAGAACAATCGTTAAAAACAGGCTACTTTCTTCAGAAACGCTGCAAAGCTTACGAGAAGAGGTCATAATGGAACTCAGAAGTGCAAATGTTACTCATAACGGTATACCTGCCGGAGTCAATGAATGTGTTACAGATAACATCGAAGCCACGGAAACGAATATTAACATGGAACGCCCTCCTGATCCGAATCAGCAGAACGAATATATGTATTTAGCAAGATCAGAACTCAACAGAGCGATAACTGAATTCAGTGGTAGTAACCCAACTAAAAGACCTAAACTGCCCAAACTCAAGACGAACAAGAACACCAATATCATCCTAGCAAACGTAAACTCAGTGTTTGAAGAATATACCGACCAGAACACCTTGGAGAAGATTCACAGTTTGATTTACTGTGGAGCAGTAGCTGTTCTTCGACTTCACAAACAACAAATCTCCTCAACTCTGATTCAAGCTGAGCCAAAATGCGTCAGAAAACCACCATGGCAAAAACGACTGGAGAAGAATATTGATAATATTAGAGCAGAAATTGGTCGCCTCACAGAATTCCTGAGAAACAGAAAACCCTCAAGGCGCTTGAAATCACATATACTCAAAATTTATAGGAAAATTGGTACGAACACAACACACCCTGATCACAAACAACACATCGACGTGTATATGGACATTTTGAAACAGAAACTCCAAGCAAAAGCAAAGAGGCTCTCAAGATACATCAAGTGTACTGACAGGAAACATCAAAACCAAAGGTTCCTCCAAAGCGCGGCCAATTTTCATAAGGGAAATAACAAAACTGCCAACAATGACAGAGAAATACCTGACGCACAGTGTTTGACCAATTATTGGTCATCGTTATGGTCGAACCCCAAAGAACACAATAAAGATGCTGAATGGATCACGAATGAAAAACAACGCCTTGATATCAATCATATGGACTTCGAAGAAATAACGGAAGAAGAAGTCGCAACAGTAGTAAGAGCGACCAACAATTGGAAGGCCACAGGTATAGATAATATCCATAACTTCTGGTACAAGAAGTTTGATAAACTCCATGGAGCCCTAGCGAAACAGCTCACGTATGTTCTCCAACATCCCAGGAAAACACCCACTTTCCTAACACAAGGCTTAACATATATGCTACCTAAGAGCGATAGAACACAGGATCCGTCTCAATATAGGCCAATCACTTGCCTGCCAACAAAATGCTCACCTCATGCGTATACAATCGAATATACAAACACCTTGACGACAACAATATATTAGCTGAGGAGCAGAAACGATGCAGAAAGAAACATCACGGGTGCAAGGAACAACTCATCATCGATTCTGTGATAATGAAACAGGCACACGTAGGGCATCGGAATGTTCATTCAGCTTTTCTCGATTATCTGAATGCATTCGATAGTACCACCCATTCTTTGCTTGTCGAAGTATCGCAGATATACAAAATTCATCCAACCCTGGTAGAATTCTTGAAGATAACAATGAGACACTGGCGCACGTCTCTGCAGGTCAACATGAACAATAAATCAATCAAAAACGGACGAGATACCCATACGTCGTAGAATTTTTCAAGGAGACTCTTTGAGTCCACTATGGTTCTGTTTAGCTAAGAACCCATTGTCCTCAATGCTCAATAGAACAGGATACGGATTCAGGATAAAAACAGATAGGAATTATTATACAGTCTCCCACCTGCTGTATATGGATGACATCAAATTATATGCTTCGAACAAGAAGCAATTGGATGATTTGCTGAAAACTGTCAGTGAGTTCTCGGCAGATGTTCATATGAAATTCGGGATTGAAAAATGTAAGACCCTGAACATTCAAAGAGGGAAAGTCATAGATGGTGAAACACAACTTCTAAACGGTGATATTATACAGTGCATGAGGGATGGTGAAACATACAAATAGCTGGGATACCAACAAGCCAGATTGCTAGACAAAAAACAATCAAAGGAGAAGATTCGATCAGAATACAGTCAGCGTCTGAAAACTGTGTTGAAATCAATTTGAACTCGGTGAATCTAGTCAAGGCAATTAACACCTACGCCATTCCAGTGTTGCTCTATTCATTTGGAATAATCAGATGAACTAAGACAGAACTGGATGATATTCAAAGGCAGACCTGAACGATGCTGACAAAGTACAACAATCATCATCCAAAATCGTCTGTGATACGAACAACTTTGAAGCGGAAAGAAGGAGGACGCGGCTTAATAGATGTTGTCAGTTAACACACCGAACAGATAAAAAATCTCAGAGAATTCTTCTCTACAAAAGCTCTTACTTCTGACTTACATAGAGTGATATCGTTGGCTGATAAGGGATATACACTTTAAATCTTGCTACCAGGGACGACCTGCTGAATCTAAGGTTCCTATCAGACACTGAAAAACAAGAGCAATGGTCAAGAAAGGAATTGCATGGACGACATCACCATGAGATTAATCAACCACACATCGACAAAGAAGCCTCCAACAAATGGTTGATGAAGGGAGAATTATTCGCGGAAACGGAAGGATTCCTTATGGCCATTCAAGACCAAGTGATAGCTACAAACAACTACAAAAAATTTATAATGAAGGACGGAACATTACAAACAGATAAGTGCAGAAAATGCCACATAAGATCGGAGACTATACAGCATATTGCGTCCGGCTGCGAACAACAGGCCAATACGGAGTATCTTCACAGGCATAATCAAGTGTGCAACATTATCCATCAGAAACTTACACACAAGCACGGACTTCTGAGCACCTTCCAGCCATATTACAAGTATCAGCCGGCGCCCGTACTGGAAAATGACTCTATCAGATTATACTACGATAGGTCTGTTATCACTGACAGAATGGTGACGAATAATAGGCCGGACATAGTGGTGTATGATAAGAGAGCCAGACCAGCACTGCTGGTGGATGTTGCCATACCGAATAATAACAGCGTTCTGAACAAGTTCCAGGAGAAAAAGTCCAAATACACAGACCTTGCTATTGAGATCAAGCATATGTGGCACCTCGAGAAAATAGATATTGTTCCTGTCATCGTATCCTCCACTGGGTTAATACCCAACACTTTGCAAGATAGCCTTAAGAAATTAGAATTGCATAAGAATACCTATATAGAAATGCAAAAAGCTGTAATTCTTAATACATGTAGGATAGTTAGGAAATTTATGTCAAGTATATTGTAATCGAGCCTATCCCCTTTGATTGCTGAATCTGGGAAAGTTAAATTATATCCAGCTAACAGCTGAGATAGTGCATAAGTCCACGATAATAAATAATAAATAATAATAACTGAAAGGAAACACCAACACCAAAGGTTCCTCCAAAACGCAGCCAATTTTCATAAGGGAAATAACAAAACTGCGACCAACAATAACAGAGAAGTACCTGACGCACAGTGCTTGACCGACTATTGGTCATCACTATGGTCGAACCCCAAAGAACACAATAGAGATGCGGAATGGATCACGAATGAAAAAGAACGCCTCGATATCAGACATATGGACTTCGATGGAATAACGCAGGAAGAAATCATCAACAGTAGTTCGAGCGACCAACAATTGGAAGGCCACAGGTATAGATAATATCCACAACTACTGGTACAAGAAGATTGATAAGCTCCATGGAGCCCTAGCGAAACAGCTCACGTATGTTCTTCAACATCCCAAGAAAACACCCTTTTTCCTAACGCAAGGCTTAACATATATGCTACCTAAGAGCGATAGAACACAGGATCCGTCTCAATATAGGCCAATCACTTGCCTGCCAACACTCTACAAAATACTCACCTCATGTATATCCAATCGAATATACCAACACCTTGACGACAACAATATATTAGCAGAGGAGCAGAAAGGACGCAGAAACAAACACCACGGGTGCAAGGAACAACTCATCATCGATTCTGTGATAATGAAACAGGCACATGTAGGGCATCGGAATGTTCATTCAGCTTTTCTCGATTATCTGAATGCATTCGATAGTACCGCCCATTCTTGGCTTGTTGAAGTATTGCAGATATACAAAATTCACCCAGCCCTGGTAGAGTTCTTGAAGACAACAATGACACACTGGCGCACGTCTCTGCAGGTCAACATGAACAATAAATCAATTAAAACCGACGAGATACCCATACGTCGTGGAATTTTTCAAGGAGACTCTTTGAGTCCACTATGGTTCTGTTTAGCTATGAACCCATTGTCCTCAATGCTCAATAGAACAGGATACGGATTCAAGATAAAAGCAGAAAGGAATTATCATACAGTCTCCCACCTGCTGTATATGGATGAAATCAAATTATATGCTTCGAACAAGAAGCAATTGGATGATTTGCTGAAAACTGTCAGTGAGTTCTCGGCAGATGTTCATATGAAATTCGGGATTGAAAAATGTAAGACCTTGAACATTCAAAGAGGGAAAGTCATAGATGGTGAAACACAACTTCCAAACGGTGATATTATACAGTGCATGAGAGATGGTGAAACATACAAATATCTGGGATACCAACAAGCCAAATTGCTAGACCAAAAACAATCAAAGGAGAAGATTCGTTCAGAATACAGTCAGCGTCTGAAGTCTGTGCTGAAATCGATGTTGAACTGAGGGAATCTAGTCAAGGCAATTAACACCTACGCCATTCCAGTGTTGCTTTACTCATTTGGAATAATCAGATGGACTAAGACAGAACTGGATGATATTCAAAGGCAGACCTGAACGATGCTGACAAAGTACAACAATCATCATCCAAAATCGTATGTGATACGAACAACTTTGAAGCGGAAAGAAGGAGGACGCGGATTAATAGATGTTGTCAATTTACACACCGAACAGATAACAAATCTCAGAGAATTCTTCTCTGCGAAAGCTTTCACTTCTGTTCTCCATAGAGAGGTATCGTGGCTGATAGGGGATATACACCACTAAATCTTGCTACCAGAGATGACCTCCTGAATCTACCGTTCCTATCAGATACTGAAAAACAAGAGCAATGGCCAAGAAAGGTATTGCATGGACGACATCACCATGAGATTAATCAACCACACATGGACAAAGAAGCCTCCAACAAATGGTTGATGAAAGGAGAATTATTTGCAGAAACAGAGGGACTCCTTATGGCCATCCAAGACCAAGTGATCGCTACAAACAATTACAAAAAATTTATAATGAAGGACGGAACATTACAAACAGATAAGTGCAGAAAATGCCATATAAGATCGGAGACTATACAGCATATTACGTCCGGATGCGAACAACTGGCCAATACGGAGTATCTTCACAGGCATAATCAAGTGTGCAACATTATCCACCAGAAACTTGCACACTTCTGAGCACCTTCCAGCCATATTACAAGTATCAGCCGGCGCCCGTATTGGAAAATGACTCTATCAGATTATACTACGATAGGCCTGTTATCACTGACAGAATGGTGACGAATAATAGGCCGGACATAGTGGTGTATGATTAGAGAGCCAGAACAGCAATGCTGGTGGATGTCGCCATACCGAATAATAACAACGTGCTGAACAAGTTCCAGGAGAAAAAGTCCAAATACACAGACCTTGCTATTGAGATCAAGCAGATGTGGCACCTCGATAAAATAGATATTGTTCCTGTCATCGTATCCTCGACTGGTTTAATACCCAAAACTTTGCATGATAGCCTTAAGAAATTAGAATTGCATAAGAATACCTATATAGAAATGCAAAAAGCTGTAATTCTTAATACATGTAGGATAGTTAGGAAATTTATGTCAAGTATATTGTAATCGAGCCTATTCCCTTTGATTGCTAAATTGGGAAAGGTAAATTATATCCAGCTACTAGCTGAGATAGTGCATAAATAATAAAAAACACGCTGAGGCTCCTCCTATGATCGCAATTTGGAATTAAGGTACATCAAATATTTCTACTGAGCAAAACCAGGAAACTTCTGAGTAGGATCTTGTATGAGGAATTTATTAAAAACAACAGCTTCCGGTTCCGAGATTTCAATCTCAAAAGAGATTCTTGAATAACATGTAGCCAGGGAATTGGGTTAAGCTGATGGTCCTTGTAATTCTCCCTAATATAACAGAAAAACAGTACTGAGCTATAGAAACCCAGATCAAGAGAAACAATTCGATTAGTTTAAATATTGGTACCCCTAGTTGAGCCAACTAGTTTTTGTAAAATATTATTTCTTGTTGTCACCTTTGACTCAGTTTATTGATGTGTTATTTGAAAGTCGATGAGCAGACCAGTGTGACACCTAGATTATTATGATTCGAATTATGATTCAGAAGAGATTTATTAAAAATCACCCTTAATTGTCTATTATTTTCATGATTATTTAGATGAAAACAAGGTACCCCAGTTTTCGAAGGATTAGGACAAAAACGAATCTCTCTTGAAAAGAAAAATTCAGGGTAGTGTTTTGACCGCACACCTTGGTTGATTTGAAATTTAATTGAAAAAACCGAAACGTTCAGAAACAAATTGTAGTGTGGATTAATTAATATTGACTAGTTATTTCGAAATCTTCTAGTTAAGTAGATAGAGGTGAGTGGATTTTAGCGGGGGAGTCGTTTTCAGGGGCAACACAATATTTAGAAATGTTTTTATATAAACGCCGATCGGGCAATAAAAATTTTAATTCTGTTTTATCCGCGTGGGAGGGTTTTTCGCGACGGGAATTGATTTTCGCATATAGGAAAATTCGTGTGTTTCGGTCGATACTAGTAGTACTCGCTAGCACGATCGCTCCGTAAGTCAAAGGCAAAGTGAATGGCTCGCATAGGGAAAACAATTTGAACTGCATCTTTTCGCTTTCTCTCTTCTTTGCTGGTATCAAGCCGAACCCCCACTGGCACATTTCACTCAAGAACAACTTTTGATACAATTGTATACATCAGTCTCTACGAGCACGTGTAGTATACCGCGAGGTGTTCCTCAGTCACATTTGGGGAGAATTCTGGTTCCGATTTTTCTATGGAAAAGTGATTTAGCTCCTGCGTGTGACTTGTGCCCCCTTTCTAGTGGATTTCTTCAGAATGACACACTATACACTTTCCTTGTTATTTCTCGTTATTTCGACTTTTGGTGAGTATCATTTTTTTTATTTCTTTAATGCTGTACGTGTACAATTTCATGTGCACGCGTACGGTTATCATTCGATTATAATTCGCAACTATGACAGTTGAAAATATGTATTTCAGAAAATTTCAATCTTCGAAAAAATCGTCACATTTTTCTTAATTTTAGAAATCTGACCGTGACAATATCAATAACGATATATTGAATTTCAAGAGAATCAGAGAATATTTTTAAAATTATTCGAGAAAAATTGTCAACTGTTGAATAAAAATCTTTTCACATCAAATTGGAAATCACAAAATAAATAAATTTTTATTATCTCAAAATTTCTTCATAGGAACGGAAACGCACACAAAATTAAATCGACATCTAAAATATCTCAATTATAATTGATTTACTTTTATTATGAAGAAAAAAATGTTTTTTCATGTAACTTTTTGAATTTTGAAATAGTATCTCTTAAACTGACTAAAATTTTTTTGTACTTCTGGTTGATTTTTGAGAAGAGAATATGATATTCCAGAGAAAGGCCTATATTTTCTAAACTGAATTATCAAAATCAATGAAAATGTGCCACAAAGAAAATCTATTATAAAAATAAAATTTTATTTTTCACAGCTCTTGTATGAATTATTTCTTATTCATTATTAAAGGAATCGTTGAAGTCCCCAATAAGAATGAGTGGAAGTTTATTCGAATTTATCCAGCCTTATCGAAAAAGGAATAAAGAGAACAATTGTTCCTTCTGTTCCGCTCAAATACATTTGAAATTGATTTTCTTAAATTGAAACTTTGATTCTCATTCACACTAGATTAAATATTTGAAGTTACTTTTCACCAAGTAACCGATTCAACCATCCAATAAACGCAAAACAAAACAAACTGCTTTCTTTCACGATGTTGAGAATCAGTCCTTTTTTGGTTGGGCACAGGAAATCTCTCTGGTATTTTATACGAGCGTAAATTACTACCTTATGGGTACAATGCCTGAAAGAAGTCGATATTCTATTCTCATCTTAATATACGTCATGTATTTTCAGAAATAATTATGTACCCTAAAAAAACATTTCCCTTTATGATGCAGACTTTGAAAAGATATTTTAGGAAGCAATGAGTTATAGTAGAATTACTGAAAAAACCCGGAAAAACAATTTTTTTTCAATGATGACGTTTTCTACTTTTGTAAAGGATTTTTCTGAAATTAGAGCTTTATTAGATTTAAAAAAAAAATAGGATAATTTAACGTTTAAGAACAACATCTCCTGAAGAATAAAGTTTGAAGAAATACCTTCCTTGATTTTTTATGCTAGTATCGGTATAAATGGCGTATTATTTAATTTCACACCAATTGTGTTTGTCGTTATTAAATAGACTGAAATCGTATCCTTTGGTACTACTAATAGAATTACAACATTGAATAGGTTTTAATTTACTGGCTTACTTGAATTGTTAGTTATTGATTGGTGGGTAAATCACATATTTTGCAAGAACTAAAAAATATTGATCGTAAATTACTTTTGGAATCGAAAGTAACCTTGTCGAAAGAAGGATCCATTACTGCAATATTTTTAGAGTTGTAAAAAATAAACTTTGATATTTGCGTTAATATACGAAGTATATTTAATCTTGAAATTCTTGATATCTTGAATCAGAACACAATTGCCATAAAACATTGAATTGTCTCTTATATTCAATGAGAGCAAGAATATAGGTTTAAATAACACTGAATATTTGATCGAGTATTATTCAAATCAAATTCACGTAAGAATCTGAAAAGAACTCATGAAGTTGTTGAAGCAAACACAAATAGAAAACAAGAACAAGAGTAAAAGTGAAATGTATATTTTAAAATTTTCAAACACAGCCATAGCATCACAAAAATAATATAAATAAATTTTCTATAAAACAACCGAAATAAACTTCTATGAAAATAAAAAAACTGAATTAAACTTCTGTGTAGATGGGAAAAATACCTACATTGAAACATAAGACAAAAGTAATAAGAATAAGCGAAACTACCTTTCCACTTCATCATATAGTTGATAGTTAGCTGTTGTCGAGACAAATCAACTGATTTGTGACCTAATCTAATCAGCTCTTGATAACTACCTCTCTATAGGAGCCGAACTTGCAGGAGTGGCCGAAATATTTCTTGCCATATTCACCAAATTTGGACATATAGCTTCGTGCCTTTTCCACCACCCTAAAATGTCTTCCGAGCTTTCTGCACGGGAGTCACTCGGGGATTCATCTAAATCAGATTGTCATAGATGCACTTTATCATGTTCACTTTTACTTTCCGCGTTTTGACTAACGATAAAATAGTCTGACACTTGCATAGTTTTTTTAATACACTTATTTCTCTTAGGTATTGGTTCTCTATCTGTGGAGACTACATCAGTTTCAAAATTTCTGAAATTTCAGATATTCTAAACCGTTGTCCTCATAAGCGTCTGCTTCCATTTTCGACAAGATGTCAGAAAAATCACTCATTTTATTTCTACATGATTTTGAACACTGAACGTGTATTCCATCTTCCTAGTTTTCTCTTTTAGTGCGGTGTACCGTACTGGTATAATGATCATAGTATAACAGTAACAGTATACAAACAAGAATAATAAAAAACAAGTACTGTGTTTTAAGAAATTTTACTTAATAATTGCGATTCGTAACGCGTTTCACTACACCGTAGCTTCTTCAGACGAATGATTATGCAGAAAAATAGAAAATACATAATCATTCGTCTGAAGAAGCTACGGTGTAGTGAAACGCGTTACGAATCGCAATTATTAAGTAAAATTCCTTAAAACACAGTACTTGTTTTTTATTATTGATAATGGAATTTTACCAAGTAAAAGCCTCCCAAATTCAAATACAAACAAGAAATGGAGTAAAGTCCCGGACACCCTTGACTCTCGGTTCTATAGGAGTCACCGTTTAATCTCGATTCTCAGGTATTCACTAATTCTCCGAAACTGTTCTGCTGAATATCGCCAAAAGTAGTAAACCTTAATCGATAGAATATTATACTTACACTTCTGGCGGCTAGGTGACGACACTACCTATTTCTTTCAGTTTTCTATATATTTTCACAAGGAATATTGATTTTTTGACGAATGACTTGAAAAACCTCTGAAAGAATCATAGCATTTGAATCTATTCTATATTATATAGCAATCTATTGTAGGTGACATCAATATTTTGTTGAATGTTGTTGTTGAATACAGAAATTCTTTACATTTCGGAAATGACTGTTGGTTGATTTCTTTATCTTTTGCTCTAAATTAATCGGATTCCCCCGCGGAGCTTTTTGCATCTACTTGTTGCGCTACGAAACGAATGGACTAGAATCAAAGTACTAAGTTATAGCCAATTAAAAAATATTGTATTACCAGAGATACCTACTTCTATTGCATCTGTACAGCACTATAATAAGCGATTAGCAAATGAACTTAACTCTATGCCCTTAAGTATCAAGCTTGAAGAAAAAGCTTGATGTTGCAAAATCAATTTAGGTCAAACCTTTGATTTTTCAAAAGCTTCAATCTCAAGACAAGTCAAGCTTCGAAAAATTTTCAATCTGACTTGATGAAAGCCTAGGTCTTCTACATGGATCTGTTTTTGTACTTTTGTTATTCAATATATGTATGAATGAAATTCATTTACGCATTCACATAACTTTTTGTTCACAATACACAGACTAGCTGTTACTGATGTATCAGCTACATGTGAGACAGGGGTTTCCTCAGGTTTTTCCACCCTTCTATCTTAAATGATATAATAAGGATAATAATAATTACGTATTAGGTGCGCAACAAAGTTCACGGTGTTTGTCAATAGATGGCTCCAGCAGTAAGTGTTGGTCGATTTTTATATATCAAGAACGTCTTGAACAAAGCTTAGACATATGGTAAACAAACCACTGTGACACATTAGTGTATTATTCGAATAATGGCTTGATTCGTGTATAGCCTCAAAAGACGAACACTTCTACCATCACGGTATTCGAGCTCTGCCAGGAGATGGTAAAAAGTTGTAGCTAGCGATGGGCAATATTTTGAATGATTCATTTGTAATCATTTTTCACAATAAAGTTGTATTTTCATAAAAAGAAATAGCGAGAACTTAGTTGCGGACCTAATATTGTTCAACCTTTTCTCCTCATTTTCGTAATTTTACAGTTTAGGGGCGACAGCTTGGCACATTTTTGACTAACATCAAAATGTTACATTAAGCAGTATACAAATATAAACTGAAATTTCAACTGAATGCCGTCCGAGATTTCTCCATCCTGTTCGTAATGAAAAAGACAAAAACTCCTTCATAGTTTTTCCATCACGGATGAATAATAAAATTGAACGACACAAAAATTTGAAATCCGTGACATTTCCTTCCAAGAAACTTCAATATTGCCCGTTAACTTCCTATACTCGTTTAGCATAAGAAAAAAATGCTTACACATCTCAAATGTAGGTATGTGTGTCACAGGTCTTAATACAATTGATCATATGAAAGGAAAAATGCGCGTTGACATTGAAAGCTTCCTTTTATGCGTAACATCTCATAGATTTGATTTGATGTAGTTCTTTGTGTTTCGTTGTGTCGAGATGATCCATTGTCCCGTTTAGGAAACAAAAGCCCACCTGCATCCGTGATATAATTAGTACTAAAGAAATTTCGAAATCAAATCTTAGAATCTAGATCCGTTCCTAAAAAAAAGTACAGAATTTTGATCGTTAGATGATATTAATTCCTATATTGCAATAAGATGATATAAAGCGCATAGTTTCTACATTCAACGGTTGATTCTTATACTGGGCTGAATGAATCGGAATATTTTGATGCTGGTTAAATACAAGATTCATTCACTGAAAATTACAGCAATTTGCCGCAACTTTAGGCGTAATGATTAATGAAGTTGAAATTATCGTATTGAGTTGACAGTTCAGTAGAAATTGCAAATCATGAGATTCAATTAAATATGTTGAACTATAAAAACTGATATGTCGCCCGAGGTAATTTCTCAATATTGTTACGGTTACACCTTATATAACCCACTTTGATTCTGGTACAGTTTCGGTATGAGGTGAAAGATTTTATAAATCATGTGGGAGCTATTAAATCATTGATATTTTCGAATTTTACTAAAACATTACACTGTAAAATAAACTGATCGAGAAAAGTATTATGTTGAACTGATACCACGACTCTGTTTCGTAGACTTCAAGTTAGAGTTGAATTAATCATCTGATGTGAGCCCGACACTTAACAGAAATTAATATATATTTTAATTAAATTAATCGATTGGTTTAAATTTCTCCTATAATTTCAATGAATATAAAAAACTATCCATCATTCAGAAAGATATTTCGATCTATTAACTTTCGATAATTAGAGATTGAAGGAGCTGCAAATATAATTTGATTTCCGTTAGCGGCAATATCATCACGAAATCTTCGAATTCAAACTTTTTTCCAAAAGGAAGCAGGCTCTAGCAATCAGACACTTTAGGCGCACGTGTATTTTCATCAGTTTGCTACATTTGATTTAGAATTTCTTTGAGAAATCCACTTCTCCTGAAGCAATAGCTTTGGCGCTAACTTTCTGCGATGCTTTATAAGTTAGAGTCTTTGCAGTTAAATTGTTATAATCAGTGTCTTTTCGTTTTTCATACAATCTACCAAAATTATAAGAATTCTTTGCAATTTACTCATTTATTCTTCATTCTCTCTTGCATTCCATGATTTCCAAACGAAGACAAGGGTGAAAGAAAGGGGGTTTGGGACAGGAATCTGTAATAATAAGAAAAAAAACCAACATAAAAATATTTCAACAGTCATACTTCTTATATGTCTAAACAAATCTGAGAAAAGATTTTACATAGCAATCAAGGTCATGAAAAGGACTAAGGAGATAATAAAAAAAATACATAACCTGCGATATTTCCTCAAATTCCATCTCTGTTTGACCGAGAGGGCCCCGATGGCCAGGTTCAGTCTTCCAAGTGATGCCGATTATGATCTATAGATGTTTTAGAATCATTATGGACCCAATAATCTGGGTTGACATCGGGTGGAAGCAGAGTAAGTAGAATAGATAATCATTCAAAGTACGTTAAGCCTCCCACGATCGCCCCTGAAGCGAGAGCTCTGGAAAATGAGGAGAAACAGGTCAACCCCATACGTAACTTATAAATATTGTTACGGTTACGCCTTTAACCTACTTTGATTCAGGTACAGTTTGTGTATTTAAGAGAATAGGTAGAAGAAAATCTAAGAAAAACCCCTGTCTCGTCCGTCGCTGATACATCAGTGAGAGCTAGTCTGTGAGTGTGTTGCGAGCAAAAAGTGGAAACAGAATGATTGTATAAACGTTGCGATCATTACGAAAAACAGAGCAATATTATCAGCATGAATGAAGTTATCAGACGTTGTAGGAATATCATTCATACATAAATTTAATAATGAAGGTGCAAGAATGATCCCTTTGGAAGACCTTTATCGAGAGTACAGAAACGATTACTTTTCTATCCAAAGAAAATACGAAATCTTCTGTCAGACAACATTAAGTAGACCATCATTCCAGATTGTATCATATGCTGCAAAAGAATCGATGTATTCAACTCCTATTTTCAATTGCGATTATTTTCGGAATTTGTCTAAAATCCTTCGTTTGCAGTAAACCCTTCACAATGCAACCCATTGCATAGGTTTATCTTTCAATATAAGACCACCCTACTGGTACTATGGTAGTACTCTGGATGAACCATCTCCGTGAAGAAAAATTCGCCCTACCGCGATCGCTTTCTGTTTTTTGCAGAATCGATTGCGAGGATTTATTCTCTCTTTTTCAAGATCGTTGATAGAGTAGATTGCGGTTTTATGAAGTTACGTTATATCATTTTGAAATAAAGGGTGTTCGCAGGATGTCAATTTTTCGACGAATTACCGAGAATTGTAAATTAACACGTCAAATAATGAAAATCTGTCGGATTTCGAACATGTTCGATTTTCTTTACAATTCAAATCATGTAGGTGTTCTACTTTATGAAACTGTCTTCGTGAACGCCCGAAGATACATGAAACATATGTCATTCTGAGCACGATTTCAAGCTACTATGTAATATCGAAACCTTTCCGAACGAATTGGCTCTCAATATTATTTATTTGCCATTATTTCCATGCCTTTCTATTGAATAAAATGGTCAGCTAGTTCAATGGAAAAGTAAAAGTTTGGCGTTGTCCTTTATCTTGATTTATATTATGTAACGTAACTGTAACACCAATTATAACGAAATGAACTAGATTGCTAGAACGTGTTAAATCCTGGTCACATGAACATGTCCATATGGTAATCGAATAACTTGTGTCATATTGCGTGTTCGAAAAGTACCTGTAAAGAATGATCTGAATTCGGTGGCATTTGCCCAATTCACAAGCTCCTTAACTATGACGTCTAAGAAAATGTAGAGGAACTGCAGCATATTTGGAATACTAGTTTGTTTATTGAGAATGAATGTAAAGAGGAACGGGATGGCTCAATAAAAAAATACATTTTGGAATATACTATTCCAAATTATATCCACATTTTTGATTTGACAATTGCTAACACTTTTTCTTAGAAACCAATAGATTTCTTATCTTTGTAACAGTTTTATAGCCGTCACTTCACTAGGCTATCAATCTTTTTAAACAAAATAGACTAAAACGACATCTAATTATTAAGTATTCAGTCACAATAATCAGAGATCAGTTTTTTCTTTATTTAACAAAGATCGCATCTACCCGGGGGTTATTAGCGATATATGAGGTACAATAGGGTAACAGAATATTTAAATATTTTCAATGTTTACAGCTTGTGGGTACTTGATGGTATTCTGAAAGTTGCAATTTGGTCCAAGTGCTTCTTAAATATTATCGGAAATCTGATATAGTTTTCTCTCTTCAGATAATCTGGGGCATATTACCATGATATGTTCGACTGATTGTCTCACGTTACAGTTGTTACATTGGGGCTATGGCTCCCTACTCATTAAATAACTGAGGGTGTTTAGTTTAAATTTACAACTTACTATTCTTAGTTACTATTCTTGTAGTAATCACAAATATACAAACCGGATACATAACCACCACAAGCACCGTGAACCAACGATTTGCACATTAAGCACTGTACCCATTCTTCTTTTTTCATCACTATATTGTCGGTTACAGAAAAAACACTCGGCGTCTTCGTCAGTAAGGACTGCAGTCTCATCTATCATAGCTATATCGTCGGAAGAGTCTGTGTTATTTCCAGATAAAGGATTTTTAGGATTCGTATCTGATGAGTCACTGTCTGTCATATTATGTTATTTTCTTCTTGCCTTTCTCTTGATATTTTTCTGTGTTCTGCTTTATTTGTCAGATTTTTTAATTTGTGCATTCTCAAGGTCTTTTTTAAAAGGAGAACTTGAGATTATTGCCTATCTTGGGCTTACGGCCTCTATTGCTAGTTCTCTTTTTCATTGTGGGCACGGGAAAAATATAAGACGGTGTAACAAGAGGGTGAATTCCTGTTCCACTACCTGACGGCCCTGGCTCTGTGTCATCAAAATTTTCCAATCTCAAAGAAGCAAGCATGGGGGAGGCGAGCTTCGTTGAAATATTTTCACAGTTTTGATCCTCTTCACAATCTTCAGCAGCGGCTATGTAATCGGCTTGAGTAAATATGTTTCGATTAAACGAATATAAACACCTCAAAAGGCTACCGAACACTTCTGAATATCGATATATCGTATCCAGAACGATCAATATGGATGATTTTTTTAAGAAATGAACACCTGCTCCAATTTCTCACCAAATTATGTAGAGTGCCGCAAAAGATTTCATTTTTTTATAAAAACTAAAAATGCAGCAGATGCGACACTGCTTTATAATCATTTAATGTATTCAGTGTTTGAAATCAGTTAGTTGGCACTTTGTTTCTGTTGTAAGCACAAATAAAAGATTCAAGTTTTGTGATTCGACCATGGAAAGACGACATTTGACTAGAGAAGAGATGATACGAGCCGTTGGCATGCTCCAAGCTGGGAGCTCAGAACGCGAAGTATCCCGATTCGGGAAGAATTTGAATATGGAGGGAACCTGGAAAGCAAAACCGTCTCCAGCATGCTCGAGAAGTTGTTAGACAGGGACGCGGATCAGTGATGTTTTGAGGAGGTATACGCCTTGGTGGAAGAACTGACCTCGTTTTCATACAGAACAACCTCACGGGAAATTCTTACGCAAATAAGATAGTTTAACCTGTAGTGGTACCGTATCTCCAAACAACGGGTCAAAATCCACTCTTCCAACAAGATAATGCCCTTCCTCATCGTGCAAGAGTTGTCTTGAACGTTCTTGAAGAGAATGATATCGATCTAACCTAACCTAACCTAGACTTTTTTGAGGTGTTTATGCCACCTACTTTGAAACCATTAGCAGCAATTTCTCCAGTTTGACACTTGATGTAGGCTTTTCCGAATAGCTCAACGACATCATATGGTGATGAGGTTCTATTAGTTTCTCTGAGAAAGACCCGAACTTCTTCACTATAGTAGAATTTTAAGGGTCCCATGAACATTATGCATACAATAAGGCGGTAGTGACAGAATCGTCACATAATGTTGTTCTGCTAGATCTATTAACTCTATGTTCTTGGTGTGACTGTAATGGCCATCTAGAATCTAGAGCACTGGAGATGTTGTTGGTTTCACGTATTCTATAAAGAGTTGAAACCATTGCGTAAATATGTGAGTTCGGATCCATCCCGATGGATGTGCTTTTCTTATAGAGCCAACTGGAGCTCCTCTCATTAAGTCAGCAGACATACTTTTACGCGGGAAAGTTATCATGGGACGGACAAATATTCCTGCAGGATTCATACAAATTACAATAGTTATAACGATGCTCTTTCGGCTGACGTCATTGCTCCGATTTGTTTTTTACCTTTTCGAGCTATAATTTTTGATATTTTACTCTGGACTATAGAGAAACCACTCTCATCAACGTTAAAGATGCGCGCAGTAGGGAAAGACTTATCAGATTATAGTAAAATTCGTCCATTTATCTTCAGTGAACCCAATAGCTTCAGCCAGTATCTTCCAGCGATCCCACCCTCAAAAGGATTTTTTATATTATTTTTCAAAACAAATGGATACGCCAAACGGCGCAAATCCATTCTAATCAGCCCATAAAACTTACTCTCCATTGTTAACACCTACTTCATTAGCAGGTTTTCTATTCCTTGACCAAAAACTGGCCGTTGACTAATTACTTTATTTGTTATCGCCTCAGTCGGAGAGTCTTTATCTGTCCCAAATCAAAAAAGTGTCAACCTGATTACGTTGAACAGTTTAGCTGCCTTTAGATATCCCATTTTTTTTTCTGACAGCGGCTATAGCAGCGGCCATTTCCTATTTTGCCCACCTCTTTCTCTTCTTGTATTTGTGAGATGTTGCGATTTCTAAAAAAAAAGCATAATAAATATCTAATCATAAAAATGTGCATATAATTTGGAATATTCCAAATTAACTACATATCATCTTAACCTAAAATTTCATGTCAGATTTTTTATTCTAGATATATTCTCAAAATTATAGTAAAATCATAAATCAACAAGGTCACTTAACAGTGTAAATAGTTACAATGAAGATTTCAACTAATACAGTAAATGATTATCACTGATTGCATTCTTACCGAAAAAGTTTTCAAAGCAGGCGTCTCCTTCCTTTGGAGCTGGTAGCCGGAGTGTCAAGATGGCGTCCTGTTTTTAACATTCGATGGTTTCATGTGTCGTATGACGATATATTTACGGCAAAAAATAGCCTACGTCATCAATATTGATTTAGATATCGAAGTATTCCAAATTACCTGCAGTATCCCAAATGTGCTGCAGTTCCTCTATTGAAATATGTTTTACCAGCACTTTAAAAATTGCGAAAAGACAATCAGTTTTCAGCAAATGATTCAGAAATTGCCAATTCGAATTTTTCAACCTTTTCTTCATTGTGTTTATCTTGCAAACATTTTTTTCCATATAAAACGTAGAGAAAAACGATGAAAACGATTATTACAATGATTATCTAAAAGCACAAATCGCCAATAATAATCATAATGAAGACAAAGTATTCTCTGAATTAATTCAACCACAGTTCAGTGGAAATTATTGTGAGAATAAGAATAGATTTTCCTTCAACAAGAATTGCGTATATCCACATAATAGATAACATAACATGTGGTTATCAAATGTTATTTAGAGGCATTACATCTTCAATAACTCTGTTTTCCCAACAATAACCTAATCACTTATATTTCACATGATCATTATATTCAGTATCGGACATATATTCGCATCATTTGTTCTCTACAGAGTTCACATGGAATATTTCTGCAAAAATACAAACTCATACGTGCAAGAAATAATGTTTATTCTTAAACATTTTGTCGTCTTGAGGTTGAAATTTAATCATAGAATACATCAAGGAAAATCTCATTTAATTTTATAGGATTTAAAAAATTAAGAGTAACCCTCCCGAGATAACTTATGCCTGATCGTGAAACTACTAAACTGATGAGCAGGCAAGCGTATAAATCCATGATTACATACAAAAAATAATTGTTGTTTGAACAGAATGAAAAGAAAATTGTTCTCGTACAACATTCAGCTGATACCTAAAAACAATAGAAAGGAATGCATTTGCAATTTTTCTAATTTAAGATGCAGTGTTTGCTGATTGCAACCTAGATTTCAAACTGACATAACTGACCTTGGACTATTGCAATATGCTCTTCTTCAGAGAATATAATTCAAAGTATACCCTTCACTCGTTCAAAGCGACCTATACACTATTATTTGAATACTCACTTTCTATATCGTCCTACCTAGCGATTATCTAAAAATGAAGAGCTCAAGAAAATGACTTCAATTAATTGACAATGGACGAGTAATGAGAACCTCCTAAATTGGCCCCATATGGTTTCAATATCTAATTGATATTCAATAAACAAAGTAAAAATATGCCCCATGTCTTACGTTCAACGCTACGTACTTTCACTAATGATTTCGTGGCCAATTGTGATATTCAATCGCCTAATTTCTACAATACTTTTATTGTCGTGACGTTCGTTCTGCAGAAGTTGTTTTTTCACACAGATTTTGTTGGTAGATTTCGCTGATAACACGATAGAATTCTCGGCATGATGCCAATGATTTTTTTCAACAAACATTCTGCCATGAATTCATGAATACTTCGCTACATATTTTAAGCTTGCAGAGATAAAGAAAACTTTATCTTAGATCATACATGAAAGATTGGTTTGTTTAGATTAATCTTTCAGGAAAAAAATACTATATTACTAACATCGTATTAAAACACGCCAAACTGCTCCAAGAAAGTTATGGATATAACTTCTTTATTTTCTTAGAACTTTTGAAGCAAAGATATAATTTTGCGTTATATTATTATTTCAGTATCTCGAATTTTCTTTGAATTGTTCGCTGAAGCAGAATATAAAAATACACCATCAAGTGAAATATAGATGATTCTTCCTGTAACTGTTTTTCTTCTTCAGAAACAATTTTACGTATATTATCAACTTGCTCAATACTTGCTTTTACATTTTATTTGGAAAATCAAACTGTATACTTGATAAACTCTTTAGAAATATCAAGATATTTCAAGAACTGGTACCTCTCTTGGGTTCCATACGCATATATCATGAAAACAAGAGACACGTCTACTAAGTTAAAAAAGATATTCCGTCATCTTTCACGAATATTTTTGCATAATGTAAAGAATAGTATAACACAACCCATCCATATATTTAAAAGATTCTCTTAGTATACATCCAAAGTGATCTTAATGATTTATTTATATACTAATTAAAGTAACATTGATAACTATCTAAATGTAGAACCCGATCCGTGTCAAGATCACTCGATGATGTGTTTCATGTTGACTTTCAATTTCTTCTTCGAATTCCGATGATCCACGGTTTCCTGTACCGTTTCGGAATCAACCGAATTAAGATAATTTGATGTATTATCGGCTTGGCATTGACCTAGGCGAAGAAAATATTTCTATACGTCGGATGGAATACGAAAAACCGCTTGTTCTCATTCGCTTTCGTTTAGCGTCACTTTCATCCGTGAATTAACATCTGTTTGATTGTTTTATGAGCGAGAGAGTACTGGTCTTGATAATGTCTGTAATTATTGATGCAAATTTTGATATGATCTAGCCTCACCAACCTGTATTTCCGAATGGAAAATACTTTATTGAATACCGGATTTGGTATTAAAAATTCAACTTCGACAATTGGAAAATGAAACAATATTTCCAAGATTTTTCCTTTCACTCTTGCTTTTTGCAACGTTTTTTCAATTTTCAAAAATCATAATGAAGAGGAACTTGATTTGATTTTTATCAAAACAAATTTAGAATTAGATAGATGGAGTCGTCGCAGTATTGTATTCAAGATGCTTTTTACGTTTAGCTCATTTCTTACATCTTCATTTATTATCCTCTCTCTTTTGATCAGTCTTTTTACTTTTAAACAGCCCTTCGTATATTCTCAGAATTTATTTCAAACATTGTATTGTAACACTGGTATAAAATAAACGTACACGAACGTCACATTCATATCTTACATTTAGGAAGTTTGAAAGAACTAAAGTGAAATTCGAAATGTCAGAGCGCTAGCTTCGTTTCGAGTAGTTGTTTTACATGTATTTCAAGATATGAACGCCAGAAAAGCCTTGACGAATATTTTTGCATATAATATACTCGTTTCTGTGCAATTTTTGTGCGATACTACCATATTTTGCAGTCTCGTACGAAGAACTCGATTTTGCGGCACATTATGAAATTAGAGCAAATTTCAACTGACGCCTTGAACGATCCAACCAGTTTTCGACTTTTGGAAACAAGTGGAATCAACATAAAAATTGAATGATATATTTAAAGATCAACCACCGTGAAGCTCTTAAACGAACTCTGTTCTCTACAATCGTATGATAAAACAGATTGGAAACTTTATATGTATATATATATATATATATATATATATATATATATATATATATATATATATATATATATATATATATATATATAGGGGTTTTACCCCGACGAGTTGCCCATATATCTGTTCATGGTAATTAATACCATTGCCAGGCAATGATTATAATCAAAACATATCCTGGAATAATTATATATTAGGATAACGTTAAATGTTATGAGAATATATCAATCTACCAGAATATATACATACTATAGCATCATTAGACAATGATATCAATGTACCAACGAGTAGTGTCAGAGGCTTTCTCTCCGGAAAAATCCAGTGTACGGACCTTAGTCAAGTAACACTGAATGTTACTCATTAATAGTTTCCTTTGTGTGAAGTGGTGAACGATCGAATAGAATACTGCTCTGACTATAAATATGACAAAATTGTCAGTTAATTATATTACATTTATATAAACAAATAAATAAAATATGAAATGAGATTCTGAGCAGTATAAACTAAAGAGAAACCTATGACTCTACCTCATTATTATTTTCGGAAAGAAACCTACGAAGAATATTACAAGATTTGATGACTGTTATCTTTTGTAACTGTTCAAACAAATTTTTCTTCAGACCCAAAATCTCAATACTTTTGTGAAGATTTCTAGGAATAATACCTGTTGTGGAAATAATAATCGGTAGAATAAATATTTTCTTCATTTTCCACATTTTTTAATCTCGTCGCCAAGCATCATATATTTAGAAATTTTTTCATTGTATTTATTTTGTATATTATGTGTGTCGGGTATAGCAATATCAATTATATATGTTATTTGATTCTGTTTATCATTAAGAATGATATATGGTCTATTGTGTTTACAGCTCTGTTGCAAAGAATTGTTTTATCAAAATAAAGTTTATATTTGTCATTTTCACAAATAATCTCAGGTTCATATTTGTGAAATTTTTTTCTTTGGAATTAGGTCATGTTTAATTCCTAGATTGAAATGAATAATATTAGCGACGGCATTATGTCTTTCTAAATAATGTGTTGAAGCAAGGACTGAGCAAGATGATAATATATGAAAAACTGTTTCTGAAGAACAGAAACATCTACGGCAAGAATCATCTATATTTTGTTTGATGATGTGTTTTCTATAATTCCTCGTGAAAACAACCTGATCCTGGATCGCAATTGCCAAGCCTTCTGTTTCAACAAACAATTCTCCAGATACTTACCATTTATTCGATGCGATTTCATCAATATAATCATTTTTCAATTCTTTAGGGTGCTTTCCGTGTAATTCCTTCTGCATCCAACTTTCTCTTTTAGAATTATCATCAAATATATCAAAATCTACCTTTTGCATTGTCAAGTTCAGAGGTGTAAGATTATAATCTGAAGCAACAACAATATCATGTAATTTAGACGTTCTCTGTTTATCATGAAAATGGGAATGTAGATGAAAAATCTGTATATATATATATATATATATATATATATATATATATATATATATATATATATATATATATATATATATATATTTTATTTCACAATAAAACTCCAATTCATTCATATAACACAACGTTTTTACCTCCGAAGTTCTTTTTAGGTTCGAAAACAGACTCTTGATGGTCACCGCTTGACTATGTGTTGGTATATAAATCTATGGACCATTAAGCTTTCTTTTCTTGATAGCTCAAATTTAGAGCAATTATTTCTGCTTGTATAATTGTAGAACCAACTGAATCTAGATCTTCAGGATCACATGTAGAACAATGGGGAGGGGTGGTTCTCATTAACAATCATTGTTATACACATGTTATAACACAAACATTGAATAAGATATTATACAAATAATTCACTTAAATTCTTCGATGCAGATAAAATTAGAGAGAAAAAACACAATTTCTAAACACAGAAGCGTAATATTCCCAAATATTGAGTTTCCAAATCATGGAAAGTGTATATTCAAATGTAAATACAGAATCGTTGATTATATCATAAACAAGATAAAAATCATTGTACGAGCGAATTCTTTAAAAGTTTGCGCAATGCGGCTAAAAAATCCACTCAAAACTAAGCTATCTTGGACCAATTAATCCAGATTGCTTACACGTTGCCCTCGCGATGAATGCATAAATAATTTATAAGTGCGCATTACAATTCGGAAGAGGAAGTTAAAACAGCATTTCGTAAGCCGCAATCGTGTTCAATTTTAATTCATATCATAAATTCAATTCATATAATTCAAATATTGAAATGAAGCAATGTCACTTGCATGTATGGTGCAAAAATGAAAGCATGAGAAAGGGAAATGTTTCAAGAGAATGTGCATTTTCAATTACGAACATTTGTATTAATGAATAAATTCTTAGTCGTATAATTTAGAAAATTTTGAAACCGAAAAGTGACCCGTGTTGTGTGTGAATTTAATACAGATCCATGAAAAACAATAAGAAATGTCAAATTAACATAAACTGTTTTATTTCACGTTTCACATGTGGTTGGGAATATAGGTTATTAGAATTAATATTCGAAAGGGCGCAACTCTACTAATTAACGCATTAGTTACAATAATTGCAATCACATTATTATAGCAATGTCAAACAATCAAATATTGCGAGCATATTCCATCTCTGAACGGAAATTTCTGCTTTCAAATAATTTGCTCATTAGAAACCAATTAGTAATTACTTTCACAGCACACTACGTGAGCATTGTTCAGTTCAGTTATTCAAAAAAATTTTCACGCACATTGAAATTTGTTTCAAATACCCATAATAATGTTCCTGTCGATCATAAATACATCTCATTAATATATATATACACACAACCAAATTTATATGGAATCACCCGACATTTTAATATTACCCCAGGATTGTTAGAATTGATCCTTTTTGAGATATTTCAATTGAAAAAAGAAATAAATTAAGGTTTTCTTTTAAAAAAGAAACAAATAAAACATAATAAGAGACTCTTTCTTCATGTAATGAAAAAATTGAACATTGTTTTCTCACGGAGTTAGTGTTTTTTCTCGACCTCAGCAGCCTCGTCTTGCCCTGATACAAGCCTGAATCCGTCTAGGCATGCTTTGCCATTCTTCTGTGGCGGCTTGGATGAGCTGTTGTGGGGTTCTTGGATTATCCTGGCGCGCTCTAATTTTCCTTTTGAGATTATACCATAAATATTCAATATGATTTAGGTCTGGAGAGCAAGCTGTCCAATCCAAAATAGCGATTCCTTCTGTTTCAACATAATGTCGCGCAAGGTTGCTGGTATTCGGAGGAGCATTATCTCGCATAAAAGTGAAATTCTCACCATGGGCACCTCGCCAGAGGCTCACTATGGGCTCCAGCACAAGGTCTATGTAATTTCTAGTCGTTACACTCGCAGGAAGCGAAATCAAATCTGTTTTGCCTCCCAGCATAATGCCAGGGTCTTCTACGACCCCTTAAAGCCTGAATCCGGCGGTTATCTGATCGAGCACCAATTCTGGTCTAATCCGAAACAGAACATTTCGCCAATTCTCAATATTCCAATTTTGGTGCTCAATACACCAATTAAGTCTGTTAATTTTTTGTTGTCTGGTTAGCTTTGTAACTCTTGAAAGCTTTCTGCTGTATAAACCCTTTGGACGAGGTCTTTGACGTATCGTTTCGACTGATACACTGATGCCTGTTGCTTCCAGAAATTGCCTTTGGGGTATGGGGTGCGACGCACTAGGCTTTTTTTTTGCAATTTGGCACAAAAAGCGATCTTGTTCTTCAGAAGTGATCTTCCTACGACTTCTAGGCATATTTTGCAGAGATTGTAGCTCCACGTATCGAGCGTAGGTTTTCGAAATCACCCCCTGTGATACCACCCCCATTGTGGCAGCTATATCCCTCTGTGTCACCCCTTCTTCAACGAGAGCAATTATTCGACCTCTCTGCACATCGGAAAATCCAACGGAAGGCATTTTCAATTATATTTATAGGCTTTTTTAAATTTTGAAATTCACAGTTGCAAATCTCAGTGACGACTGAGTACAATATCCCGAACCTGTGGTGATAATTCAACATTTCTTATCATACTACCCTAACTTCATTTTTCACAAGTAGTCAAAGATCTATGGTTAAAAACGATCAATAATGAGATCTAGGGATCACTCCCCAAGTGATCATATGTCTTGTTTCAGGAATCTCCTCACTATTCTCATGGTTCTCAATATAACCTTCTTCTGTGCCGCTGACACTATTGGGGAGTTTAGTCTGAGCTTCGTTGTGTTTTCTAAGATGTGTGTCTTAACCAGGCCATTCGTAGTAATCACCAATGGAATGACAACAGTGATTTTCGGGTTGTTCAATTGCTTCATTTCTAAGATCAGATCCTGGTATTTCTCGATTTTTTCGGAATAGGCGTCAGCTACATCATGATCGGCTGGAATCGTGTTATAGAGTACAGACGCTTTTTTCTCTTTCTTGAAAATTAAGACAATATCTGGTCTCTTGTGTGGTATTACTCAGTTAGTGACCATTCAAGTATCCCAGTATAGTTTGTATTCGTCATTTTCCAGAATACAACTAGGCCGATAATGGTGACATATTAGAATCCAGTTCAATAGACCCAGCCGTACAGCGAGCGCTTATTGGTAGATCTTCCCCATCGTATTGTGCCTTTCTGAATAGTATCTGTAGGGCTAGTATTGGGCAAGACGATGAAACATGCTGAATGGACTCCAGTCCACGCCTACACTTTTGGCATTGATCGGAAAGTATATTCAGTTTGGCAAACAGATATCCCGAAATCAAGTAGGTCAGTGACTCGGCTTTATTTACATTTGAGCTCTTTAGAGCATTTGGGTATCTCCCATGTAGAGCCTTGGACTGCCATTCCCCAACCAATTTAGCTGTGGTCGGACATATAACATTCTCTCTCGTTCTTAGATAGTTGGAGTAGAGTGAAGTCATCAGTTTTTCAAATGGCTCTGTAAAATGTCGTGTTACTCTTAGGGAAAAAGTTTCTTAAGCTCGCGATATTTGCTTCATGCGTATTCTTGATGTTTGCCATTCCTCTCCCACCTTGTTGTCTCGGGACGAAGGGGTGGTGGTATTGTCCAGGCTTCGTCATCATCGTATGGAGCTTCGTGTATATACTGCGTAATTCAGTCACCGACCAGTTCACACCGAATGAATATATCAAGTTAGGTATAGCCCAAATGTTGAAGACAGTGAACATGGCCTTATAACTCAGCTTAACTCTGCAATACAGTTTGTCTCTGTACATCTCATTTGCCTCACTCATCTTTATCACAAGGGCCTGCTGAACACCTAGGTATTTGTACATATCTCCTCCAAGGGGGAAATCACGGTATGACTGAGGAGGAAGTGACCTCAGCTGTCATCTCAATCCTTCCCCTCTTGACATCAATAATCGCGCATTTGTCTACGACCATCTCTATAGAAATAGCCTCACTGAACGATAGGACGGTTTCAAGTTGAGGTTTCATCTTGTTAGAATTTCCTGTGTATAGTTTCAAATCGTCCATGTAATAGTGATGGGTAATGGACTCAACTATTCTTCATTATACATTCACAATGATATTCCTATCATTTTTAAATTAAAAAACATAAATGCTACGCGTAACTAACGGCTCAACTTTCACAATTGTTGCAGAAGTCCAACTAAATCAACGGAGCCTATCTAGGCAAACAGACCATTGCAATAATAAAAATGGAAGGTTTTCTTACTGAACGTATCTGCAATAGTTGAGAGACTCGACAAGCTGTCTAGCGGGGAAAATATTCGATCGATTATTATAGAATGATTATTAAATTGTCAACGTTGAAAATTTATGTTAAGTTTTCATCGGCATCTAATTCGAGGAGAAACATTCAGCATCTGGCAAACTACTAACTATCTAACCGATAAGACTCAAATAACCTTGGGATTCTTCCAGTTTTACTGTGAAAAAGTTATGAAGCAAAAGTAAGATATTTTCTCAGATTGGACAACAAAATCTGTAGTGTCGAATAATATATCATTTTATAATTGTCTACGGAATACGTAAATTCAAATAAATAACCAAATACAAGTTCTTGCAAAACTGACACTTTTATTGAAGTTAAAGAACAAACGCCAAAATCAAAACTTCAGAATACTAGGATGTGTAATAGCAACTAATTCATTACCTGAATATCAAAAATTAGGAAAAATACTTCAAACTTAAAGTAGCAATTGATTCTTTATATAACGACATAGAAGTTTCAAGTAATCGAGAAAACATAACTCAAACCCAGAAAATATAGCACCAAGAGAATGGTGATCTTTCACATCTGGCATAACTTGGTTCCTAAGGATACACGAGGGTGGTCTGAAAAGTTTCCGACCTAACAAAGTAAGTTTTTATGAATATTTTTTTTTTTTTAACATATTATCCTTTTAACTCTACACATTTTCCCCAGTGATGTTCCCATCTCTGTAACCCGTCGGAATAATACTCGCCGTTTTTCTCAGCAAAATAGTGGTTTACGAAGGTGATTGCCTCTTCATTTGACGAAAATCTCTGTCCTTCGAGCACAATTTTTACATGAGGGAACGAAAAGAAGACGCTTGGGGCTAGATCTAGTTATAAAGGCGGATGTCAACAGTGTACACTGTAATTTGTGGATGTTCGCCATGGAAACCGTTGAGGTGTGAGAAGGTGCAGCGTGCTGGTGAAACTGGTATACACCTGTGATGGTTTTTCCTTTCTGGAGATGATCGATTGAAATAACTCCATGACTATCCCAAAAAACAGTTGCCATCACTTTCCTAGCCTCAATACTCGATTTTGTCCATTTTCACAGAAACACTCACATCAGCTCCCTCAAGCGACTATTACATGACAACTGAAAATTCGATAGCTTCTATTTACGAGTGCTGCATCTTCACGTAGAGGTCGGAAACTTTTCAGACGATTCTCGTTTTTCAAAATATTGACTACCAGCAGCTTGAGATCTTCAAGATTCAAAAGAATAATGAAATATTGTTGCATATCGATGAACCATACAGTGTAAAGACTTTTGGTAAACATACCCCAAAACTAGAAGAAGAGCAAGATCACCTCAAGTGGACCCCCTATTTTCCACTTGATCATAAAAATTGAGTCCATGTATGGTTTTCATGAGTAGTTACTCAGAGAAATTGATCCCCAATCGATTTTCAAAATTTGGAATTAAAAAACATTTTTCTGCAATGAAAATTTTAGGTACTTTTGATTGAAAAATGAATTTTCAATCAACCGTTAAAGATAAATTAATCAAACTTACAGGATTTACTGTCAAATATTTATATTTTAATATGATATTAATAATCAACAATTATTCGTTTATTATCATATTGTTAATTAACTTTTAAGTAATCAAATTGAAATTTGTTGACTTCTCGGTAAAAATATGTTTTTTATCGGTTACATACGTTATTTACTCCAGTTCAAGATTCCGGAAGAAAATTTCAATGCTCGCAATTAATTTCAACGATATGAATTTATTCATCAGTCGAAACACCTCGCGACCACATTGGAGCATCTACTTTTTATAATTACAAATAACAATTTTAAATATAACTATTGAACAAATTTTGTTATTATTATTATGCATGTTTATATTGATATTTATTATCGTGGACTTATGCACTATCTCAGCTGTTAGTTGGATATAATTAACTTTCCCAGATTCAGCAATCAAAGGGAATAGGCTCGATTACATAAATTTCCTCACTATCCTACAAGTATTAAGAATTACAGCTTTTTGCATTTCTATATAGGTATTCTTATGGAATTCTAATTTCTTAAGGCTATCATGCAAAGTTTTGGGTATTAACCCAGTCGAGGATACGATGACAGGAACAATATGCTGCTTGATCTCAATAGCAAGGTCTGTGTATTTTGCCTTTTTCTCTTGGAACTTGTTCAGCACGTTGTTATTATTCGGTATGGCGACATCCACCAGCATTGCTGTTCTGGCTCTCTTATCAAACACCACTATGTCCGGCCTATTATTCGTCACCATTCTGTCAATGATAACAGGCCTATCATAGTATAATCTCATAGAGTCATTTTCCAATACGCGCGCCGGTTGATACTTGTAATATGGCTGGGAGGCATTCAGAAGTGGTGGACAATGTTACATACTTGATTATGCCTGTGATGATAGTCCGTATTGGCCAGTTGTTCGCAACCGGACGTAATATGCTGTATATTCTCCGATCTTATATGGCATTTTCTGCACTTATCTGTTTGTATTGTTCCGTCCTTAATTATAAATTTTTTTTAGTTGTTTGTAGAGATGCCTTGGTCTTGAATGGCCATAAGGAATCCTTCTGTTTCAGCGAATAGTTCTCCTTTGATCAACCATTTGTTGAAAGCTTCTTTGTCGATGTGTGGTTGAATCATCTCATGGTGATGTCATCCATGCAATTCCTTTCTTGACCATTGCTCTTGTTTTTCAGTATCTGATAGGAACGGTAGATTCAGCAGGTCATCACTGGTAGCAAGATTTAGAGGTGTATATCAGCCAACGATACTACTTTGTGGAGGTCGGAATTGCGAGCTTTTGCAGAGAAGAATTTTCGGAGATTTTTGATCTGTTCGGTATGTTAGTTGACAACATTCATCAATCCGCGTCCTCCTTCTTTCCGCTTTAAAGTTGTTCTTACCACAGACGAATTTGGATGGTGATTATTGTACTTTGTCAGCATCGTTCGGGTTTGCCTTTGAATATCATCCAGTTCTGTCTTAGTCCATCTGATTATTCCAAATGAGTAAAGCAACACTGGAATAGCATAGGTGTTAATTGCTTTGACTAGATTCACCGAGTTCAACCTTGACTTCAGCTCAGTCTTCAGACGCTGACTGTACTCTGAACGAATATTCTCCTTTGACTGTTTTTGGTCTAACAATCTGGCTTGTTGGTATCCCAGATATTTGTACATTTCACCATTTTTCATACACTGTATAATATCACCATTTGGGAGTTGTGTTTCACCATTTATGTTTGTCCCTCTTTAAATGTTTAGGGTTTTACATTTTTCAATCCCGAATTTCATATGAACATCTGCCGAGAACTTACTGACAGTAACAATTGCTTCTTGTACGAAGCAAAAAATTTGATGTCATCCATATACAGCAAGTGGGAGATGGTGTGATAGTTCCTATCTGCTTTTATTTTAAATCCGTATCCTATTCTATTGAGCATTGAAGACAATTCATTCATAGCCAAACAAAACCATAGTGGACACAAAGAGTCTCCTTGAAAAATTTCACGACTGGGTATCGCGTCGATTTTAATTGACTTATTGTTCATGTTGACCTGCAGGGACGTGCTTCAGTGTGTCATTGTTGTCTTCAAGAATTCTACCAGGACTGGATGAATTTTGTATATCTGTAATACTTCGGCAAGCCAAGAATGGGCGGTACTATCGAATGCCTTTAGATAATCGAGAAAAGCTGAATGAACATTCCGATGCCCTCCGTGTGCCTGTTTCATTATCCCAGAATCGATGATGAGTTGTTCCTTACACTTGTAGTGTTTCTTTCTGCATCCCTTCGGCTAATAATAATATATTAATATTATTATTACCAATATTATTAAACAAGCGCTTTGATGAATAAATTCATATTGTTGAACTTCATTGCGAGCAGTAAAATTTTATTCCGGAATCTTAAAACTTCAATAAATAACGCATGTAACCTATAAAAAAACTTCATATTTTCACCGAGAAGTCAATGAAATTTTCATTTGTTTACTTATAAGTTAATCAACAATATGATAATAAACAAATAATTTTTGGTTATGAATATCATATTAAGATATAAATATTAAATTAATGAAAGTTTCATAAATTTAACTCTAACGGTTGATTAAAATTAAATTTCATTTTTCAATTGAAAGTACCTGAAATTTTAATTGTAAAAAACATTATTGTTAGCATCAAAATTTAAAAAAATCGTTTTGGGGGATCCATTTTTCTCAGTAACTACCTATGAAAACAATACATGGACTTAATTTTTATGATCATGTGGAAAATAGGGGGTCCACTTGACGTGATCTTGCTCAGAACACAGCACCAAAGTGAAGACCTTGATGTTTGGGACACTCTGTATAACAGATACAGTTACCGACCTTGTTTCTCACAGCGAAATGATTTAACTCAGAATATTGCGCATTGGCAATTAATTGAGGATCTCTCACATTCATCATTTTGTGAGAGTACAATAACCACTGTTAACGCAATAGTTTCCAAATTTTCAGTGAATTAAATACTAATGTTATCCGTGTGCTCATGTGTGAGTTTGTAACGAATCAAGTGACGTAATACGAAATTCTTCATATTCAACCTTATTCGGTACGACTTTCATTTGTCCCGTGTTATTTCTAGGTTTCCTTATTTAAAAGAAGGAAACGAATTCATTGGCGTATTTTGTTTAGGTGTTTGATTTTAACCCCAAATAGAATCGACTGACAATCTAGAAAGCAAGGTCGTTGTAGAAACTTGCGAGAATTCTCTTTCTTATATGTCAAGGTTTCCTCGGTAGGTACTACCTAAATGCTATTTATCCGTTCTCGATAATAAAACAGTTGATTTTCATTGACGCACCCAGTCCCAGTGAAATTCTGGCAATATGATTGGAACGGAATGTTGGATCGAGAGTTTACTTAATACTTTGAACTCACGAAGAAGGAAGTATAATGCATTGTTTCCTTAAAGTCAAGAGAAGGATTCAGAAAAAAACTTAAGAATGTTTACTTAATCGACTTGAATTCAACATCCACATCGATAAAAAAAACCTCAATCTTTTTCCTCATTTTTTGGGTAACTGCATATTTACCTTGGGTTTTGCTTTATAACCTAGAAAAAACTTTGATTTTGCTAGGAAAAATTAAAGCTAATCTTTGAGTTTCATAAAACTGAATCAACACACTGAGATGTCATCATTCCAAAAAAGTAGAGCTTGTACATTCACACTGATAGCTTCAGAACCAAGAATGGTTCAATATGTGGTATATTCTCAAGACTCTCGAAACAATGGGCAGAAACGCTAGAGTACTAGAAGCAAAAGAAATAACAAGATCAAATGTAATTGGTGAGAATATGAAAATATCTGCTAGATATTAACTCAGATAAGTCACCAAAAGCTCCAGTTGGCCTGGTTGATAAGGTCAAAAGGAGTCACAGTAGGCCTAGAGTATGGTCGAAGTCGTGAGCTTCGAACTAACCTAACCTAACACTTAAGAAATGAATACAGGAAGTAGAAATTTCTCTAATAATAACCACTACATATCAGAGCTCCATCAGAGGTTCCTTACTACTGGATGACTGTGAGTTGGAATAGTCTTGGGCTGCAGCAAGTTGCATCATGAGATTGGCTGTAACGACCCCATAAACCACTTAACTGGTGAATCCCCAAGGTATTCACGACAACTCTTATTGATAATTCACTTCGAGCATACCCATTGCTTCATAATTGTACATTTCTTTCAGGATGACGTCTTTCTATTACAAGACAACAAAATTCACAACATTATTGATAATTCTATGAATAACAACTGATTTAATATTATAATTGGGTCTTAGGACACCGCGAGTTATATTCCATTGATAAAAGTAACATCTTAGACAAAATCTGTAAGATAACGAACACCCATCGCGAGAAACTGAGTGTCGAAATATCTATTAACTACTTCTGAATGCCATGGGTTGTGTAATCCACCCAACAACCTCGGATTTAATCAAACTTTATGAACAATACGTAATAATTCCTCAAACACCCGTGGAAATATTATAATGTAACACATAACATATTAATTAGTGAATTATTGCTCTCCATACGTGAACTCACTTCTCTTTCTCGCAATACATCAAAAGTGATGTGTGTGATTGAAAGATTAGACAATAGATTCGAATGAAATCAGGAACATATTGTGCTGAATACCACGCAATTAAAAACGCTGGTATCCCTGGCGGGTATTCAGATACATAATATATACACATTATGTCCCCATTCGATAAGACACATTTTTGACAGTAGAATGGCTGATGAGCAAGTAGGAGTAAACATTACGATAATCGTTATTTTACATACGAATTCGAAAAAGTTCATGGGAAAGTAATTCGCAACATCTTGCATCATAGTTGATAATAATAATATACAATCGAAAAAGCTTTGAAGTATATGGCACTTGGTGGAAAATAAAGGAATTTTGTCATTGTACCAAGCAGCACCAATCTCTACATCTTCACTAGAAAGGCTTTTGCATTTCTTCAGAGTGCAGATGTTTCTCCTTAAATCTACCTTTTTTAGCCTCATTTCTACCATATGTTTTTATTTATTTCAACATACAAGTTACGTATTGTATGAATGAAATTTACGGAAAACGCCTTTTAAAAAGTTACGAAATATAGAAAAAAATAACAAGTTGAAAATAAAAAAAAACAAAACCAAAACTAAAGCAATATAGTACTGGCTATCAAATTCCTCACCCTCATCTTAAAACTATATGGAGTAATACAAAAAAAAATCCAATTCAGAACCAAATCCTTTCATCAAGGAAATGCAGCGGTAAAAGAATGAATTCATACTATAATTGCATCTACAAGTTCTTGCCTGAAACATGGGCGTGAATCTAGTCAATCGGCCAGGAATATTGAAAGCAACCCTTTCCAAAATATCTGGACAATCTGTGATGCCATTTAGAATCTTATAAAAAATACACAAGTCCTGGACACATCATCTGGTTTTAAGAGTGTCCAGGTTGAAATGGGTTTGCATACCTTCAATATTTGCACCATTACGCCTAAAGTGTATTCTAAAGCACAGGCAGCGTAGAAATTTTCGCTGCACTCTCAATCGTATCAATATCACACTTATAATGAGGCGACCAGACGCTCGATCCATATTCTAAAATAGGTCTAATTAGGGAACAATATAAGAGTTTGAAAGTGTCAGGAGAAAATTCATCTGAGTTCCGAGTTATAACACCGAGAATCCGGTATGCCTTAGCAGTGATGTTTTGAATATGCTCTTTGAAATTGAGTTTGCAATCAAGAGTTACACCCAAATCCTTCACTTTACTTGACCTTTCGAGTTTCTGATCATCCAGAGAATACTGGAAATTTATTGGATTCAGTGATCTATGAAATGAGATGGTGTGACATTTTTGTAAATTGAGACCTGAACAATTAATAACGGTCCAATTAAAAATGATTCGATAGAACCTTGCAAATTTAGGGCATCTGTCGCACCTCTGATCACAGAAAAAAGTTTCATGTCATCCGCGAACAACAAGAACTTGACACTCAGGACGGACTTCACATCGTTTATAAAGATATTAAATAAAACTGTCCACAGATTTGACCCCTGAGGCACGCCTGATGACACTTCGAACTCTCGACAAGAACTGTTCATAGCGCACAACTTGGGAGCGACCGCACAAGGAGGATCTGAACCAAGCAAGTAGTGATTCAGATATGACTATAGCTTTCAACTTTGCTACCACAATATTGTGGTATACTCGGTCAAATGCCTTCGAGAAGTCCGTGTACACTGCATCCACTTGACCACCCGAGTCGAAGCATTCAACTATATCACTGACGTATAGCAAGAGATTTGAGTCACTTGAACGATTCTTCCGGGAACCATATTGTTCAGTTATGATAATAGGACTAATGTGCCATGATGAAGAATTGCAGACTCAGCAGTCAAGGAATTTCGGAATAGCTGATTGTATCGATATCCTCTATAATTGCTGATAGCGGACTTATCCCCCGATTTGAAAATTGCTACAACGAAACTTTGCTTCCAGGGTGCAGGAAAACAAACCGCCTTTAAAAAAGCATTGAAAAGTTCACTGATGGGCGTAGAAAGGGTACTCAAACATTTTTTCAAAATGAAGGCAAGAATCCCATCAGGACCAGGACACAATTTCGGCTTTATACCAGAAATCAACTCGAAAATCTCAGCTGGTGAAAATCGACAAGAACTGATGTTGATAGTCTGTTCATATCTAATTACTGGTGGAACTATTACTTCTCCATTATAAACCCTCGAGAGAAAATCTGCAAACAAATCCACGATGACGTTTCCATCTGACGAGCCTGTGTCACCAAGTTTCAAAAAATCAAGAAGACTTCAATTCACGTATCTCCAGAAACTCTGCGGTTCACAGTGAACATTCTTTTCCACGTTTCTCAGATGTTCTTCATGAAGTCTCACAGACAAAGCCTGGCATCTTCGGCGTAGATCACTGAAATTATCATAATTTTCTGCAGTCCTCTTGAATTTCCTATGTGCACACTTTTTTTCGAATACTAGCTCTATTGATCCTTATTAAACCACCTAGAGTACTTTGTGGGTTTGATAGTCTTCTTAGGTACAAAGAGGTGCAGCCCCAGTAAATATTGATATACAAATCATTCACTAAGTAATTAATGTCTTTTACATCCGAAGACCAAGTACACGTTGAGAGAAATTCATTGAACCCTCTGTAATCACCCCTATAAAAGTCAAATCTCTCCTCCTGGTACGATAAAACTATATTAGATGAACCTCTTGTATGTATCTCAAACCTGACTGATGAATGGTGAATCCCGTTATTTTGCAATAACTCCAATGTTGGTATAACCTTCACATTCTCGTCTTGTGTGAAAATCAGGTCTAAGTACACTCCACGACTATTCGCCACCTTGCTAACTTATGTTTTATCACCCCTGTAGCGTTTCTCATCTGTTTCCTTTATTGCACCTTCCTCGACATATTTCGGGTTCCTCTCTAAGGTTACTCCTCTTATCCTGTTATTTTGGTTTATGTCTCCTCCCATTCTGCTAACCATAACTTTTCCCTTATAATTCCAGTATTCCCAATCGAAAATCGTGTGTTTTGAGTTATCTTTTTGTTTTTCCCAACTTAGTGTGAAAGCATGCGTGCCATATGAGTATTTGGGTCAAGTGGTATCCTGTCTGTCCATGTTTCTTCTTGTGAATCTTGTCCAGATTTCATAGCTTCAGGTCCCTTCTTCCTTAATGTTCTTATTTATACCGGAAGTTTTCTTTTTCTCTCTAGATAAGATGCAATAACATAGTTCTTGCGAGTGGCATAACAGCTTCTGGTAAGATCATGTTCTATGCGTCCTTCGACCATTTTTCTTGAGTTAATAATCTCAAAAGCTTCGGCACATACTGAAATTGCGAATACAAAAAAAGGTTGGGATACTGCCACTAGTAATCCCTGTTAGTTCTTGGAGCACTCTAGGTGATATAAGACAGATGTTACTTAAGATAAATTAACATAATCACAAGTCGATGCCAGTATGGCACAAATACGCTCTGAATTGAATGGTTTCAATTTGGAACGTGAAATTCCGTGTAACTTTCATCTCAGAGAGCCAGGAAAAAGTAGTCGCTGGGAGGCAAGTTAGGGCAGATAGGAAAATAATACGTTTTCTTCCTTCGGGGAAGAAAACAGCGTCTTATCAAAAAAGCCATGTATCCCATTTTCTTTTTTATTTACAACCCTAGGAAGGAACGATGTCTGTCATGCTACAGCTTTGGCCGCCAAGATGATTTAACGTGTGTGTTCACTCACTTTTTGAAGAGGACCAAATTGTAAGTAATCTAAAAGATGTTCGATGGAAGTGAGTTGCACAGCACACTAGACATGTGAGCAAAAGAATTTTTATAGAGAGAGATACGTGGTGTTGCTAGTTGGACTGTCCGGTAATAAGAGTTTTCCGCCTGGTTCTTTGGAACTGGATTCTTTCTGAATCCAAGCTTTTCAGTTATTCCTTCAGAGCATTTGTCATAGAAGTATCTGAAAAAAAGAGAAAGTTCAGCAAGCTACCGCCTTTGAGCGAGAGGCTGGACATCATGCGTGATCTCCCATTAGTCGATGAGGCGTATTGATCTCTTCTGGACACTTTCCAACAGACGTAATGTATGTTTGGGTACACCACACATAGTAACAGTATTCCAGACCAGGTCACACCTCTGCTTTGTATAAAAGCATCAGCTGTGATATCGTGAAGTACTGCTTAGCCCTGAAATGATAATTGAGTCAAGCAGAAGCAGATTCGGCAATGGCTGACGCATGATCATGCTACCAAAATCCGGTATTGACTGTGATGCCGAGTAAATGCAGGTTCGTTTCTGAGGCAATGTGATGTCCGTGCATGATTAAAGGAGGTTCTCAGGTAGTAACTTTTCTGGAGATTGTTGATTGCGTCTTGTTAGCATTAAATTGACGAAGTTCATGTTTGATGTCAATAGTTGATTCAGTTTATAGCAGCTGCATTTCACGAGGATCTTGACATCCTTATAATACCTAGGTCGTCCCCTGGATTGATTTTACAGGTAAAGTTCAAATGAACACGTTGTGTCGGATGAGGTGTCTGATGAATTCTTGCAAATATCTGAATTTATTTTACCGAGCGTCCTTTTTACGCATCAATAATAATCTTAACTTTTTGAGGGGAAATATAGCCATGATTTTTAAATACTAATCTGATTCTATGGATAATATGTCAAGATCATTCGCTTGCGTTCTCCATTTATATTAATACTAAACTATTACATTTTTCTACACCTCACTTTGAATGTATAATATAGCATGACATTGAGCAGGAGAATTTGGCAATAAGAATTATGGTAGGTGTTTACTGAAGCAAGCAATTTGAACTCAAAAAAGCATTGATATTATAGTAATGCTGTTATTGAGTTTAAGCAAAAAAACCTTGAAAATATTTTCAAATCATCTATTACTTACAATTTGATTGACAGCATTTGCTAATTCGTGAGATACAATAATACGAAAATAAATTCTCATTCTCCTTGAATGATAAAGAGAAAAATTCATTACGTGAAAACAGGAAAAGATCAGATGAAAAATTGCAGCCTGCTAAAAAGCATCTTATCAACTAAACCGTTTGTTAAATTCTAATTATTCCCATATATTAAGCTTGTGTCTATTATATTACAGCGTGAAATGTCAAAATATCAATTTACCAATAAACAGAAAAAAAATTATAGAAATGAACAAATACTTACGTGATACATCGTCTTGCAGTTTTTGTTTATATATGTTACGAAAAATCATAAATATTTAAAAGAGTTGCTCAAATAATTTGTACCGGGACATTCAAAAATATGTTTAACATCCATAGCGAATAAATTGAATATACCTTCATTGGATAAACAATGAGAAATGTATAGTTTCTGTAGATTAAAAGGGGTCATTTTAAAGATATCTTTTCGTAAAAAGACTAAGATATCAAAATATATTCCCACAAATATCAATTCTGATTTCACCATCGAAAAATACTGTTCTATCTCAGGAATTATAAAATAATAACTAATATATTGACATAAAATATGTAAGACTTTGATAAGTAAATTTTTATTATCATTATTATTGCAAATCATGGTCTTTTCATGCATTTCTGAGAAAAAGGGTTGTGAGAGACAGAAAAACCAGCAAAAATGTATTGATTTTTTTCTTAACTTGGAAACCTGAAAAAGAGTAAAAATCTTTAGAAAATTTCATATCTGCCCCATGTTATGAGTATTCAATACTCATTCCTCTTTGAATTTGGAACGAACATCCTAGGAATAATAATGTTTATCAAAAAGGCAAAAAATTAACTGAAAATGAACAAGTCAACTTGTATAATGAATAAAACGAATTTTAACATTGAAATTTATTAACTAATAAGAATTGGATTGAAAAATAGAAAATCAATTCGACTCATTCAACTGAGAAATTTTCTTAATCATTTTTCATATTATAAATTTGTTCACGAGCTAAACTCATGATTTCAACGTTTTCTTGGCATCGATTCTCGTTCCTTGCCTCTTCATTTATACCCTTGAGGAAAAAGATGATTTATTTGTTCATTAATGCAATCTGCAATTTTGTATTATTGCACTTGAGAATTCTATCATTTGCTAAGTACATATTACTCGAATCAACTGAGTTTAAATAGCAGGTATACATAAAGAATGACTGTTGTATATAAATAAAATCTCAGTTAATGAATATTCATGGACGACGATATTCAACTTATATAAATGTCTATTGAATAAAGAAATATCTTCTTGTATTGTCAAAACGAAATAAAACTGACATCGAATTAATAATTATCATCGGATTAAAGGATTAAAGTTTATCTTTTATATTCACGAAATTAGTAATTAAATTACATGGATCCGGTTTAGAGTAAAACGAAAATCACTTGGGGGCCTTTCGATGGGCATTTAGAAGTCTATTGGGAACACCCTATTAAACGTAACTTGCATTTACACTAGAAGGGTGGTCTGGACAATTTCCGACCTTACAAAGATACACGACTTTTGCTTGAGTTCTTGTAAGTCCACATTTGTCACAGTCCCATAATTTAACCCAACCAAATATTAGTCTGCAAAATAATTATTTACCGAGATGATAGTCTTCTCATTTAACGGAAATCTTTGGAAAATATTTGTTTATGCTAGATTTTATCCACGTTAAGGTCAGATACTGTTCAGACCCTTCTCGTTTTATAAGAATCTGGAAACGTGGATATCTTTATCTTCTTGTTATCTATACTATCAAGTTAGTCATAAAGAATCCAAGTTGAAAATTCCTTGAAAAACCAGATTAAATTTGAATAAATTTATATTCAAAAGGAAAAATAAACAGAATATTAATTTCTTCGAAATGATATGTTGCTGTGAGATTTTCAGAAACATTTCCATATATACATATATCATATAAGAGAACATTTTCGTTGATAGGGAGGTCAAGAATTCCATGAACATTCCACTCTTGCGAACTCGATTTCAGGGTTCTGTGTACTGTGAGGGAAAACAGGAGCAAACTTTTTAACCCCTATTTCGCACTCGGAGGGAGATCCCCCATTCTAGAAGTATTTCCAGATAAATTTTTAACCCCTATTCTGCTTCCTTAGGGGTGGAATTTTAAAAAGTTAGCCCATAACCGTCCCTGTAGGTGTCTTCATAGCAAATTTCATTAAAATCCGTTGAGTGGTTTAGCCGTGTAAGTAAATGTGAAGCTACTTTCACATTTATATATCAGTATGAATACAGCTTTAAATATAATCATAGCTCAATGGAAATAATTAAAAACGAATGAAGTGATAACTGTTCTCATGTTGAAACATATTTGGACAATACAATGCTTTGAAAGTGCAAAAATTAAATGCCCCCTCCAAGGACTAGTGTTATAACAACAGAAGAAATGATTACAAATGTCCACGATTTTGTGTTAGAAGAGTGAAGTTGAAGGAAATAGCGGAGATTATAAAGAGCTTATATGAAATAGTTCTTAACAGGTTACCCCATTACTGGTTGAATATATATGAAGTACTGCAAATATTTAGCTAGCCATTCTAGAACAGCAAATGTCACCAGCAAAAGTAATCTTAGAATATTTATTTCTTTCTCTTCCCAATTAAGTATTTTGTTATGGAAGAAATTATTAAAAAGGCATATGATATGTTTCGTATGGACTTTCATCAATTCGAAGATGCGATGAAGTTAGGCAAAGAAAATAGTATTTTATCATCAAGATATAGCATTTGGGTCAAATTACATCCATCGTACTGATCTAACCTAGTTTCATGCGACTTATCTTTGTTTGCAACAACATGAGTTAGCTCCAACAAGGATTACACTTCTTATAAGGCTTGAGAGCTTTTCAGGAAGTAATATATATATTTATATATATATATATATATATATATATATATATATATATATATATATATATATATATATATATTGATTCGTAGAGTTTCACGGATGGGTACATATGTATTGTTTACCCGGGAGTACATCCGTTCGTTAGATTGCTCTCCATTGAATGGAGTTTGCAGACGTTTCGCCAAAATCTCATTTGGCATTTTCAATGCGTAGTCGTGGTAGGTAACTGAGGATTTTCGATGTTGTTCACGGTATTTAAGCCTCGTCGTTGCCGAAGCTTGTATCGGCGTTCTGGATTGGGTGGTGTTGGCCCCGCCTCCTCGGGGTTGTGAGTAGAGTTATTGTTTCGATGTTGGGCGTTGTTTGTTGCGTTGTGTGTGGTGTCTTTTTTGAGAAGGGACTTCCAAGTAGTTGGAAGGTTGAGGGCATCGTCTCTCTTATTGAGGATTCCTTTTTTTCTCTATTTCTATTGCTTCCCGTATTGTTCTGGTTTTGAAGTGGTTTATATTGGCGATTTGCTTGCAGCTATCAAAGTCTATTTCATGGCCTGTATTTATGTGGTGTTGAAAAAAGCAGATGTCATTTGTTAATTCTTGATGGATAATTTGTGTTCGTCCAGTCTCGCAGACATTTTTCGGTTGGTCTGTCCTACGTATTTTGCTTGACATGCTCTACAGCATCAACCGCACGCCTCTGTCAACAGGCTATACCTAGCAAGGCACGAAGGAGGGAGAGGACTAGTCAGCCTCCAAGCGGTGCACGCGGGTCAAGTCGAGAATCTCCGAAAGTACTTTCTCGGTAAAAATACAACCTTCCACCGAGTTACCTGACGACAAAGTAACTAAAGCCTATACGGAGAAAATAACGAAATATCGTGACCTGGCCTTTGAGCTGGAGGAAATATATGAATTAAAATCAGTTACCATCCTGCCGCTCATAATCACAACAAATGGGCTGGTGGAGGCCCATCCGAGAGGGATTACTGAAAGATTGGATTTGAACTGCAGTATAATATCCAGCTGTCAGAAGGAGGTCATCTTGGGCAACCACGAGAATTGTGAGAGGTTTCCTAATAGGCTCTTGATTGCACCGAACACACCTTGGCGAGAAATTGCCCGATGTGTTGGCGAAACACAGTTCAAGTTAGAGCACCCCTGGTGTAGACAATCGGTGATAGTTACTTGATGTGAAACTTACCCAGAAGAATTTTCGGCTCTTTATATAAGTTTCTACTATATAACTAGTAGTTGACTCAGCATTCATTTTCATAAATCTCAATTTTTTTCCAAATTTATTTCATCGCCTCCAGATACAATGCACTTATGCCAACGCATTTTCCAATCTTCAAAACAGTTGGTAAAGTCGATTTCCGGGATGGCTCTCAGCTCTCCCTTCGATACGTTTTGTATCTCTTCTATTAACTCAAAACGGTGTCCCTGGAGCAGTCTTTTGAGTTTGCTGAATTACCAGAAAACACAGTGCCAAAACAAGTGAATACGGTGGTTGTGTAATAATATGGGACGAGATTTTGGCGAAATGGTCACGAAGAATCAATGCAGTGTGAGGCGGTGCAATACCGTGGTACAAAAACCTAGAATTTACTCTCCACAATGCCGGTCTCTTTACGCGAACGATTCATAACGCCCAAATAATATTCTTTGTTGATCCGGTGGAAGGAACTCAAAATTCACCTTGATGGAACGGTTGTTTCTGCGTCGTAAGCATAAATTCACGTCTTATCTCCTATAATAATGCGTTTAATTTGTCGTTATAGGCAGAAAGCATTGTTACACACAATTCCACGAGACGCTGTTTTTACAAAAAATTCAGTGTTTTCGGTACCAATCGAGATTTGACGCGTCTGATGATCATAACATCCTTCAAAATGGTATTGACTAATCCTTTTGAAATGGCAACATGATCAGTAAGATCTCGGATTGTTAATCGACGATGCAAAAGCACCAAATCTTCGATTTTTTCGTACGTGAGCTTCGTCGATCGAGGTTGATGGTCGACCGGGACGCTCTTCGTCTTCTACACGTTCTCAACCTTTTTGGAATTCTTTATACCACTTGTAAACATTCTTTCTCGAAACATCATCAAAGGCTTTTTGCACCATCTTCAATGAATCAAAAAAAAATGAAAATTTAATGCAAATTCTTTCCTCAACAAATGCAGATATTATAAAAATCGCAAAATTCACTTCTAGGAGCTTAGGAAACGAAGCGTATCTCAAACATTAATGAATATTTTCATGTGAACCTTGGCACAGATATCAAATACAGCCCCACCAACCTACAAATAAGAGCACTACCTCAAATCCATTTGCGCGCGCAGTTCAAATTCAAAGATCATCTTAATTTTTGAGACACGGTAGTAGATTTATTTATACAGACCTTAGATGAAGCTAATCTAGATAGTGGGTGAAGGCTGATGTCTGCTCACCCAAGAAAGCCAAGGCCTTCTATCAGCTAGCAAGGTGATAGCCACCGTCTTCTAGGACGACCAAAAAAGGAGACCATAAATATTTCCTGTTTCACCACTACTATGTCCCTTCCTATTTCTCCGCCATTGCAACAACCAAGCTGGTGGAGGTGCCATACGAATTGTTACTCATCCACCATATTGTTCTGAAACAATGACGTATTTAGGAGACCTCAGGAAAAACTATTTCAAAGAGGGTACCAAAATGTTTCAACAGCGCCTAAAAAAATATTTAGCCTTAAAATGAGATTTATTCGAGGATTGAATGACATCTAGTGGGAAAAAAGTGAGAACCTGTTCAATGTTTCACTGACTTATCGATTGCTATCAACTATAGCCTGATATTAAATATTCAATCACACAAAAGCCATACTCGAAGATTGTAAGTTTGAATCCAGTTTGACATAATGCTAGCACGAAGAAGTAATTCATATTTTGAAATTATTCATTCAATCAAAATCTTCAGATTTTCCATGTGTAGACATAGAGAATTTGACAGCGCAAAAATGGATCGTCTATGAAGTGTACTGTTCCAACCAGAAATGTTGTTCTAAAAATGAACAGAAATTCTCCAAATAGAGGTTTCAAAGACACCGAGACAGGTACTCGATGATTGAAGGCCTTGGTTTGTATATTCTAAAATCTTATTAATTCAAAACGCAATAATTCTCGTATCATAATTAATGTAGTTGAATGTTGATTAAAGCCGAACCTTACATAGTTCAAAGTTCATTTTTGCTCCGCAAAATATAAATTTTGTTGAGGCATCTAAAACGATATATGAGGTTATATCGTGTTGGTTTCTTTAGTAAATAGGCTAGATTTATATCACTGAAATTGATGGATATACCGAAACAGTGCGAACTACGGTTGGAAAGAGCTTCTTCGTTATTCGTTGAAAAAAGTTAGACGTAGTTCATTCAAGAGAAAGAAATAAGGAAGTTTTGGAATCTAGAAATAGAAAAAATTACACATGAATGCATACAGAGTGTTGGTATTGACACTGAAACTTGGGATCTAGATCAGTATTGACTTTTGATTAGTGCATCCTCTATATTTCAGAATGAAATTGTTTGGTGGATTTATATCTGCAGAAAATCACATATGAGAAACTATCATTGTTATACTACAAGGAAGTGCGCATGAAATATTTAACCATTTTTCAACGCTTTCTTCGATTCACGCAATTCGACGTCAATTGGAATTACAAAATGTTCGTGGTAATTTTATCTTTTATGTTGATAAATTCGTGGTACTGTATCGAATTCAGATCAATTCTCGATAGAGAATTTGAGTTAAACGTGAATGGAATGAAAGGTGGTTGCCTAGTACTTGATAAAGCGCGGTAATAACAATCGTTATGCGAATAATCAAGCACTTAACTGGAACAGTTCAATTTAGAAAGAGTTCTGCAAGCAAACGAGTTGTATACCGGAGAAACTTGAGACGGATTACGCAAATCATGAAAATATTCCTTTTACCCGTTACCACCCAGATTGCAATAAAATTATACTGTTAGTTCCATAAGTCTCGTTGAATCAATAATTTATTTTCAACTAGCGAACCCAGCAAACGTTGTCTTGCCTTCGAAGTTCTTCGAAGTTCATCGCAGCTCCCCCAATATGCAATTGAGCACAAATCAGAATAAGATTTATAATTTTATATCTGAGGGTGTTCACATATAGCTACATACTTCATACAAATAACAACAGATTAACTGCCACTGCCATTTAATTAAAACATAAGAAAATGCAGTTAGCTTTCAGAGAAAAGCTTTCTAGACTACGTTTTTTTTTTGTTTTCTGGAGCGCAAATGATCGAATATGATAGCTTTTCGACGCGCGAATACAAAACTTAGTTGTACATACAGTTGCCCATGTGCACAACATGAAACCCTAAGTTAGTTCCGCAAATTTTCAACGACTCCTCCACTATTTAGCATTGTAACGAACATTTCAAAACGACATAAAAATCTATCAAATTTTTGTCAACCTTTCAATATTGAAATCCTCAAATTAAGTCCTCGATTCTCGCTAAAACATATTTGAATTAATTTGTTATTATGAATTCATGTTGATCGATATATATATTTATATATATATATATATATATATATATATATATATATATATATATATATATATATATATATATATATATATATATATATATATATATATATATATATATGATATTATTTTGAAAAGAAAGGATTTACAAGAATTCGAATAATTGTATTTACAATAAATGCTTATATCTAAAATTTTGGTGTGTGTAAGAAACACACAAGTGTGAGCTCAGGAAAATGTAGCAGGGGAACCATACTATCTTGCGTATGATTCAATAAACGAGTGTAAAATCCTGAGGAAGAAACTCGTTTCCCTGTCGCTATTGCACTAGCAATAGCTTGTTTGTTTATGTTGTGTTAGTATCGTGTGTACATAAAGAGTACCAAAGATTTTTCTGCTTAGCAGCTTCAATTCTCATCTTGAACTCCATGATTTCCAGACGAAGACAAGGGTGAGGGGAAGGGGGTTTGGGACAGGAATATGTAACAATGGAAAAAGAAAAACAGCAGAAAATTATTTCAACAATCATACCTGACTCTTATATGTCGTAAACACACTTGAATTTAAGAAAAGATTTTACATAGCAAGCAAGGCCATAAAAAGAACTAAGGAGATAATCAAAAAGTACATAACCTGCGATATTTCCACTCTCGCGGAGATGTTCTTCCGTCGCAGTGTGAGTCTCCTGAAATATAATCACTTCCTTGTTCCTGCTTGCCAATTTTGAAGTATAATCTCGCAAAATCCCTTCAATATTCAAGCTCAACAAAACAATTCCCTCTCTGTTTGACTGAGAGAGCCCCGATGGCTAGGTTCAGTCTTCTAAGTGATGCCGATTATGATCTATAGATGTTCTAGAAACATTATGAACCCAATAATTTGGGTTGACATCTCCCATATATTATTTTTTCGTGGTTCTTGTTTAATTTGAAGAAAAATTTGCGAAAAAAATTTGACAGTCGATACAACAAGCTACAACAAGAATTTTCATAGAAAATTTCAGAGCAGTTCATTTGGATTTAACCTAACCTAACCTATTTGTTTCCTAAGCCGCCCAAATACACATTAACGCCAATGAAAAAAAAATCGAATTGTCATAACCATTTTTGAGTTCTTGTGAGAAAATTCTTGTAATTGATTTCAATATATATAGTTGCAGGAGAACGTTACGTTGCAATTGTGAAAATGTGATTCCAACTCCCACATAAAAACATATAGCGCTGCTAAATCTAGCTGTTTAGGTATTGTATTAACTAAAGTCAAAGCAAAATGTTCAGCTGCAGGATTCAAAATCTTGTAGGATTAAATGAGCATCTGATGGAAACGTAAAGTATTTCTACTGTCTCAGAAACGAAATGGCCGAAGTCTATTTGTTTGTCTAGAAATAAATACGACCAGTAAGAAGTATTGCAATTGGATGTATATAGTATACGTTTGCAAATGTTTTTCCACCTTGAGAATAATACTCTGTATATGCAAAAGTACCTGGAGATATATTATATACCCCATGTATCATCGTTAGCCTTTTTTCTTCTTGATACAGTGTTTCTGGATATTTCTATCGAAAGTTTATGAACTGCAACATGAGCACCTCAACTAAGGTGCAATGCAGTCAAAACTTGGAATTAAACGTCTATCGGTGTTATGTGACGGCTGCACCATTGGTAGCTATTTCTTGAAAAGATGGCCATAATGTTAGTTGAACACTCGTATGAGAGGAAATTGGCAAAAGTTAAACAGATAAGACGGCAATTAACCTGTGCGCCACCTGTATATTTTCAGAGTGCAGTACGTCTGGCATTCGACTACTTCGAAGATATATTCGCACAGAATAGCGGCATATATGCTTATATGACGCAATATCTACATTCATATTTATTTCTCAATCGAACTTGATCGTGACGAAATAAGGGTCGTGCCATACAAGACCTTTTCAACGTTCATTATAATTGATGAGATCAAGCTGTCGAAGAACAGAACCTACGGACGCTAAGTAATCGCCGATCTCATTTCGTTCATCTATTAATTTCAGTGGGCGAAAGGTCAGACGAAAAGTGGCGCCTTAAAAACTTAATTTGCGCGTGAGATAATGAACAGTTACAGAATTGTTAGGTTCATAAAGGTTGCCAATCAAATTAGACACTGGCTGAGCAGGAATTACTCTAAGGAAAAATAAAAGTAGATTCATATCCGCCTCTATTGTTTGAATTGCGAGGGCACACAAATATGAAACGTATACACGGGAGATACCGGCCAGTTACTGCAATAGGCCAATTAGTGATAGTTGTCTGTTTTGCAACCGTCGAGGTCGCAGAGCGGCAACTGATTGGGTGTGGTACCCGGTCTGTTACAATTTTGACCTTACCTTATCTTATCCTTTTCGTTTTTTTCCATAAATACTTCCACACAAACACACACCTGAGACTGGAACTTGTTATTTTTTTGTATCAAGGTCGGTTTTCGGCTCCGTCCATGTCATTCCGACGCCTTTGAGCACGGAAATTAACGTACGTATTTAAGCGGATGTCGTTGACATTCACGCAAAGACCTCAAACATCCGCGTTCACATTACAAACCAGAAATATGAGACAAATTCCAATATCTACGAAGGATATGGTAACAATCATTGCCACTGTTTGAAGGTATCAGGTTTTGAGTTTTCTTACAAAGTGGGACAGGTTGATTTATCTTTAAGAGAAAGATCATTTTTATCACTTATATAAAATTTTTCAGACGAATAAAAGAACCATTAGTTCAGTACAGCATTGCAGAATGCAATTCATTCGGCGATGGATCTTTAGTGGTTTGGGAAGACATGTGTTTCACAGCTGTCACGACTCACCAGTTATAAACGGAATTTTACCGAAGTGGTGAAGCAGAAATTGATGTAATGTGTGAGCTTTGCGGAGTACTGATCTGAACCCAATTGAGCTCATATGGTATTCCATGGAAACGAGCCATGAATCCACCTCTAGGAGATCTTTCAACTATTCGCAACAAATCAGGCCTCAATAAGATCTATGAGTATAAATCGAAAAATGTGAAGCATATCGAAGTTAAAACAACCAAAATTTGAAAACCACCTACCTTTAATACTTATTTCAAATAAAAATCATTGACAACGAGGAGATACGTAAGGTGTTTTTTTAGTATCAATCATGAATGAAGGATTATCCGAGAGAATGATGATCTGAATGTCCTTGAACTTAATAAAATGTCGCTTGTAAAATTCTTCAAGAACATTGATCTAAGCAGAAGCAGTTGCGCTTCCGGGATCTCAAGCGCTATTAACGACATCTCCAATTATAATTATCTAATAACGAACGATTCATCGATGAGACAATATCAATTCGATGCTTTATTGGAAAACAGGTGCTTATACAAGCCGGAAATTCAAGTGTAATCATTCAAATTTGGAATGGTATAATCATCTAGGAAGTAGTTTCATTTGTTTTCTTCTACATTGTGACCTAGTTGTAACAAAGCTACTGTATAATCTATGTTAAATTCAGGATTTCACGAATGATTCTGTACAGGGGGTGTAGAACAAGTATCCTGACAATAAGTGGAAAATTTTAATGTGTAAAATTTAGAGTATTCAGTATAAATTTGGAAGTCTGATATTTCATGGCTGATTAATACACAGATTCCCATGAACTTTCCTGGGCTTCCTTACCACTGCATCATTTGTTTTCTTTTTCAAAAACCAGTATTTTATCACTACCCGAATTCAAATTCATTTCAGGTTTCAGAGAACGTCACTTCTGCTTTATAAAAACTTGCTGGCCCTCATAGTTTTATATATATGATACATATACATAAATACATATCCAAAAAGTCAGGCAGGTTACTGTTCTATTTCTAAATCTGTTGTACATTTGATTATTCAACTTGAATCAGACAAGCTTTGAAAATATTGGTGAAATACAAGTTATTAGAATTGAGCGCATTTTCGTATTCAAACAGCGATTGTTACAATTATAGAACAAGACCTCTTCGTCCATGTCTTAGGATTCTTATGGAAATTACAAAAAATTTACTATAGTGAAAAAGAAAAATCAAAACAGTGACGAACATTTCGGATTAAGGGACAGAGGCTATCATTGCTGCAAGGTGGCGTCAATGATACACCTGCTGGAAGCATAAACCGACATCTTTCCATCCGATCTCATCTCCGACAACCACATACTATTTTAACACAGTGTGGAAATGATTTCACTTCTGTAGAGACTATCGACGATTCAAAGAAGAAAGCAGGATTAGGATATAGAGTCTACATCAGATATGGAGACAGAGTTGATAACTCTGTCCATATACAGAATGGAGATTGAAAATATAATGTAAAGTCATCAGCACTGACAGAGGTCGCTCTCACGAATAATATTTCTGTATCTCAGCTGTAAGAACATAAGCAATGCAAGGGCAATATCAAAGTGAACTAGCAAGCTAAAAAGCTGACTAGGCAAAATAAATTAGAAGCTTTCGTTCTGCAATGGAAGCAAGAGCACCCTAAGAAAGTTCAAACGGTAGAGGATGAAACTAAAAGCTTCAAGTTAGTTTTCTGACGTATCCCAACGTGACAGTCGCAAAAAAATAAGTGCTAATATGAAGGTACTGACAGATGATGAGTGTGCTATCTGGACTGGCTGACTGACATTGCCACCTTCTTCAAGGCATGGTGGATGGTTGAAGATCCTGCCGTTCACAACCAGAAGCAAGGTACTATTTTGGCCTTGGTGCATTACACCGCTTTCTCATATACGAATGCTTGACATAACCTACATCGATTCAGGAAAAGATTTTGACAAACCAGACTGTAAACTATTATTCAAGACCCTTAAAGAAATATTAATTGCTTAAAGTTGAGTAGAACAATCATAGTAAAACAAAACCAAAATTCGGAAACAGTTGTATATTGTTTGTCGAGAAGATTCACTTCTGTTATTGATGACACTTTGGCAACGTTCTGGAATGCTCAAGACTACATTACCGATGACATTTTGGCCTATATTCCATATCCCTTGTACTGCCAAGTGAAGTTCCTTGTCAAATTGGAAAATTTGTTGTTCCTAAAGAGTTTCTCACACATGCCAGATGTACTTCGGATCTAACGAGGAAGTATTTTTTTCTTCAGGTTATTCTGTATGAAAATAAAGTTTGTTTTTCCTTTGTGAAATATGTTCGGATACTCACGTTAGAGACAATTAGGTTTCAATGAAGGATTGATATCATTGTCATCTATTTTGAGTTTTCTACTATACATACTATCAGTTAAGACTAATAAATAAGTTATTATTTTATTAGCCATCTAACGAACTCCTTAAATGATGTTTTATTAATAGTGGCTATTTGTCCCTAACGAATTGTTCGTCATACATAAAAAAAATACAGTCAGCAAGGAATTAGTTAACTTATTTAACGCTGATCAAGAATCAGTTCCGTACAAACCCCAAGTGCAATGGAACGCATAGCTGCAGTGCTGCAGATCTGCAACGGGCCACGTGATCAGAACGAAACATGTAATTCAATTTTCTGTACTGATTTGCATGCGGTAATTTATCCATAAAAAAGCCAATTCGCCGTATTCAAACTAACCGCATAATAGGAAATAATTGCTTATTGTTCCATACTAAATCATATAGTTCCTGAGCGAAATGCATCGATATAATTTCCGACAAAATAAATAACGTAATAACGCGATTTGTAATATTATCTGCTGAAATGAAAGTTAATCTTACGCGTGAAATAATTTGCGCATTGTGTACGACGCGATTTATTGCAAACGTCGTTGGGTTCTGAATAGATTGCCACCTACATAGATGGAAGAACCAGTTTTTTGCTCTGTAATTCATCCACCTGTGCTCGATTTAAGAAAAAATGTACTAAAAATTGTCGACAATTGTATCGCGACAGATTTATGAAGTACCTAGTTTTATTGGCGTATTCCTGAATCTTATGTGTTTCTGGAATGGCTTGCACTCAATTTGTTCATGCTTCACAGGATTTTTCGTTCAGTTAGTAACATGGCTTTGTTAGTAATAACGACTCTATTATATTTGGTGGAATTATCTGTTCTGATATCCAAACATGACAGAAAAATTTCCCAGGACTCAATCGCGACGCCACCCATGAAGTTTAACGGTAAGCGTGAAAATACTCTATGTATTGAAATATCTACGTTAACTGATTTTCATGATGTTTGGTTGAACGGTATGGAAGTTGATGCAGAGTAGCGCCTTGAAATAAATAGCATAACTTTGAGGTACGAAGTTTTTGAACACTAAAGAACAAACCCAAAACATTTATTCTGTTGTCAAATAAACCTCGTAGTCTTAAAGCAGAACTGTGATACTGTCATTAATTGCCATACTATTTTAGTTTATCCGGAACTTTATAGCAGCTGCATTATCCCTTGATATTCCTCTTAAACCTTCGACATTAAGTTGAGTAGGATGCATTACTTCTAAAAGAATAATTTTCAATTATCTAGGATACTTACAATCTATATTGTTTATAAACTTGTTTGTGTGTACAAAACCCATACACTACCCACCTTTTTCGATTTTTTATTAAATTGATCAAGTTCATGTTAAATTGAAATTAACTTTTACATTATGTTCAGTGAGGATAAAAACCCACAGGGCCCCTACACATCCAGTCCAATTCTGATTTGGTTTTATGAGATAATACAATTTATTATCGCCGTTTTGGTTTTCAGGGAATTCATTTGGTAGATTTTTTATGTTCGATTTGGGTTTTAAATAATGAACTAATTATATAAGGTATGCGTTGGTGTTACCAGGAATGATGTTGGTTCAATGACTTCGACTTCAAATTAGCAATTTTTTTTGTATTTAAGCTTTCAGTGGGCGAGGTTGATTTCAATTTGGTCGTTTCTTTGATTGTTGTTTGTTCTTATGCAGAATTTGCTGCACTTACCTGGCGACGTCAATGTTATTTTGCATGCCCACAGATTCGTTTGTGCAGATCTTTTGAATGAGATTGATGAAATACCATTTTTCAGTAGTTTAGATTGAGACGATCTAAATGAAATTTCACTGAAAGATATACTGCAGAAAGGTTATACAGGGTGCTTCAACGAAAACTAAACAGAGGCTATATCTACCAAGATATTTATTTCTGATTAAAACGCAAAAAAAGGTCAATTTTTGTTTCAAGGGGGAAAACTTTTGGGTACAATACTTGCCTGAAATATCAACCCCCTAAGCTGGGTTGCAATCCTTGAACATTTTGAATAGGGAAGATGGGTCAAGTGATGACTCAAAAGAAAGGTGGTATCTTTGTCTACATTGCCTTGAACGAATTTCCATTTTCAATTGAAAACTATAAGAGATACAGGGTGAGCAACTGAAAGATAATGAAGACTATTTCCCTGAGACTATTCAAGTTTCAGTGAGGTAAAATGGAACAGATCCATGCTGATCAATGGCAGTCATCATGAAGTATCATCCTCGTCTCGAATTTCAACCCCTGAGGCAGGGGTGATAACCCTTGAAAATTTGGAAGAAGGTAGATAGGTCGAGTGATAACTCGAAAGAAAAATATTATCTTTGTCTGCATTCCCGTGGAAGAATTTTCATTTTTGATTGAAAACTGTAGAAGATACAAAGTGAGACACTCAAAAATAGAGAATACTATTGCCCCAAGACTATTGGAGTATTAGTGCGACAAACTGGAATAGATTCATTTAGATCAAAGATGACAACCTTTGATCTGGAATCTTTTCCATTTTTGCTCTAATCTTTTCCATTTTCTATTTTCAGTCTAATACTTTTTCAATAGCTCAGGGCGATAGATAGTCTCCTCTATTTTTCAGTAGCTCACTCTGTATCTTTTTACTTCAGTGAAACTCGAATAGTCTCAGGAAATAGTCTCCCTTTTCAATTAAAACAGGAAATTCGTTCCTGTTTTAATTGAAAATGTAGACAAAGATACCACCTTTCTTTTGAGTCATCACCCAACCCATCTTCCCTATTCAAAATGATCAAGGGTTGCAACCCCCGCTTAGTGGTTTGATATTTCAGGCAAGTTTTGTACCCCTTGAAACAAAAATTGACCTGTTTTTGCGTTTTGATCAGAAATGAATATCTTGGTAGATATAGCCTATGTTTAGTTTTCGTTGAAGGACCCTGTATTGTTTTACTTCATTCCCATCTACAATGGATCTCTATAATTTGGATTGGCGTTTCAAAACTCTCAACTATTTCACAGTAATGTTTTATATACAAAATCGAAATTGAAATATAAACGAACGTCGTAGTTTCTCCGAATCGAAAAATTCAAATTGAATCAAATTATGTGGTACAAAAGACGTATTCATATTCGAGTAGAAAATGCAAGAAACTTTTCAAAGAAGTGACACTTAAATCAAAACGTGACGTTTCCCGGTAGAATCCCTTTGTCAGTTGAAGAGAATGTCCAATTTTCGTTGAAAACTCATTTGACCTCTACTCTTACTCTGAAAGAGTAAAAAAAAAGTAATAACTTTTGATCGAGAAAAAAGAAATAGGGATGAAAGTAATTAAAAACAGTAGAAAAATTGTCCCAAAAATTAAGAAATTCCAAAAAATTAATAGATTTGAAATTCCTTATAAGGTTGAATGATAAAATATTGCATTAGTTGAAATTGAAGTATTTGAACTTTTCCTGTTCAGTTAAGTTAAATTAGGAGATTCTTAATTGCCATTAGAAATTGAAAAAATACATGAAAAAATAATTGATTTCAAAATTACCTAATACCCAGATATTTCTCTATCCGCAGAAACATTTTATTGGCATAACATTTAATAGCAACCTTACATTGAATAATAATTATTTCAAATCCATCATTGTTGTGATTGGTCAATATTTCTGAAATATATCGACGAAATACAATAATTATTTTTTTCATTATTGGGCCACAGAATGGAATTTTTGCTATTCTGAAACCATAGTATAACGTAACAGCTGATTTATATCAAGCAAATCGACTCTTTAGACAATCATCGTTTGGATTTTGCATGACTCGCAGTCATATTGTAATTACTATCAGGTATTGCCCAATCAGAATGCGAAATGATTGTGCAGGAAGTGATAATATAGTCTATCGAAGTAAACTCAACGTACTTCGATCTAGATTATTTATGTATATTTCTAATGTGAATCGATCGAAAGAGAAAGTGTACCTACTTACCTTCGGCCTTAGTGAACGAACACTACGGCACTGAACCGTAAATTTTGCATGAAATATTTCACAGAAATAATTATTATTTAGTCCAACATTGTTTCCTAGTAACACTGATTACCGTATTTTACTCACCCTTCAGGCAAGTTTCGCGAATCGAAAAATCACAAACCTTTCATTGTTGTTACGTGTTCAAAAAAAATCACAGCTTTTTATGATAAAATATATCTAGATATTTTGAAGGTTTAGAAATCAAATCAGATTTGAAGGTTTAGGAATTGATCAACCAAGCTCTGCAGAATAGTAATGTGAATCCCATCACACAATCAGGACTTTCAGAAGTACGTTTAAAATAAAAATATTTTAACTTCAATGATGAAATTTACATGAGCAAGAACGGCTTAATAATAGGTAATCCTTCCAGACTTTTACAAGCAGAAATTTTCGAGGATAACATTGGAAAAATAATTCAAAATCATCCACATAATGTGTTGTTCTACAAGTAAAAAAACAATTAAATTCCTTTAGTACATTCATAAATTCAATTCATCCTAACATAAAGTACACTTTGGAAATGAAAACTGAGAATTCCATCATTTTTTGATTTAACTATAACCACAGACATGATTTTTCTGTTCCAATACAGACATACAATTCTTCCGCACATCCATATCAACATAAAATATCAGTTATATATATATATATATATATATATATATATATATATATATATATATATATATATATATATATATATATATATATATATATATATATATACTGCCACTGTGACCCAGTGGTCCATTGTGGCACACTCTGTCCTAAATTTCTCCATTGTTTTCGTAAAGGGTATGAGCATTTTGGGCGAGAACTTAATGAGCTCAGTCAGCTTCAGTTTGTTAGATCCAAGATCCTCCATCCTGACTCTATCCCCAGCAGGGCACTAGCACATAACATGTTCCATTGATTCAATATCTTCTTCACATAGTCTACATGAATGATCCTCAATCAATCTTAACTTGTCATCCAGTGCTCAATTACCTTCAGGTCCAACACCGATTATTTTCCATCCTTGCAGTGTCCAGAGGAATTCCGACACCAGGCTTCAATTCGATGAATCCCAAGAATGTTCCTCGAGCGGCCAATGAATCCGCCTTCTCATCGCTCTCAATTCCTGAGTGTCCGGGTACCCACATCAGACGGAGCCTGCTCCGTTCTCCCAATCTTGCAAGGGTTAAGCGACATCTCTGCACCATTGTATTGGATGTCATTGCCTTCAATGCAGCTTGGCTATCGGTGATGATTTTTATTGACCTATTAGTTAATCCCCCCGCAACCAAGAGGTTAGCACAGTGGTCAATGGCGAATATTTCTGCTTGAACAACAGTGGCAAACCCGCTGAGACAGATCGGCTGTTCGTTGGCTGTACCATAGACACTTGCTCCAACAACTTTTGCAGTTTTGGAGCCGTCTTTATATCAACAGGGACCCTCAAGTAGAAGGTCCTTAGAGCTGTTCCATTCCTGTCTGCTAGGAATGATGATCTGGAATAGCAACTCCATGTTGGTTTTAGGTATTGTTATTTCATACTTCAAACTCAGCATCTCGTTGTCATCGATTTCAGACTGTAAAGCACCGGGCATGAAGCAGAGAGCTTCAGTTGGGATTGCCTTTTAAGGTTGTCCTCCCACCAAGCAATGGGGCCATATGTGTTACGTGCCCTCACCACCATCACATATAGCTACTGGAGTTGCTTTGGGGCAAGACCCTATTTCTTTCCACAGGTCCTTTGACATGCATATAAGGAATGTCCAGCCTTGTATATTCTGTTCTCCAGGTGCGAATTCCACGTGAGCTTAGTATCCAAGGTAATCCCAAATATTTTGCCCCCCTCCACAACTGGAATAAACACTCCACCAAGGATCGGGGGAGGAACAAATATCTTCCATTTCCTGGCGAATGGTACCCTGAAGGTTTCGCATGGGCTTATGCTTAGTTTTCAGGGAAGTGCTGATCACTCTGGCATTTAGCATGTTACTAATTAATTCCACATAGTGAACTAGTGGAGACCGCATTAAATCCACCCTCAATGTCCATGAAGGCTGCAACTGCAGTCTCCTTGCGGTTCAGAGACTAGGTTGTTAAGTGCCAGATCAGTTGATTTACCTTTTTGAAAGGCGGAGTGATGTTCAATCAAAGGCTTCAGCGATAACACATCAGTCCTGATGAATCCATCTAACACCTTCTCCAGGCCTTTCAGAACGAAATACATAAGACTTATCGGTCTGAACGATTTACGTTGTGAGCTCGATTTACCCACCTTAGGGATGTATACAACACTAACTTTCCGCCAGCTAGTTGGGATAATATTCCAGGCCAGACTCGACCGGAAGAGCCTAATGATATATGGAAGGGGGACGTCCACCTCTTGTTGTAGTAAGGCAGGCATGATGCCATCCTTCCCTGAAGCCTTAAATGAGATCAGCTCCATTTGTATTAAGACTGAGCTGTTCCGCAAAATTCCACAAAAGATATCCGAATCGGTCCATTTTCAAGTGATCCGTTTATCCACTAGCATTATATAATAATCTACTACTCTATGAATACCAAGCACCTTGTCATTCTGGCTGACTGTTTAAACTGAATTAAATGAAATGTTCTTTTTTTGTGTATGAGTGTCTGAGGACGAATTTCACAATACTGTGCTAATATATGTTATAACCTTCAATTTAAAACCTTATCTCTTTCTGATTCAATCTTTACCGATACAACGATTAGAAATCTTCATTAACTATTAGAGAACCTTTACACAAAGAATCTACAGGATGTGAATGATGATAATTCATCTGGTAAAGAATACTAGATAAAATCGAAGACGTGAAAATAATAGTGTTACAGTAATATTTTAGAGTGCTAGCAATTCTTAATGGAAAAAGATGAATGATATTTGGCAATTAATATAAATGTCTCGGTTTTGACAATGAAACAAAATAAGTTTTCTGTGCAGTTTCAAAACTACTCGGATGGACCACGTAATTTCTTTCAGTGAAAGAAAGTAATTTATTTAATTGTTTCAATCACGAAAATCATAAGCGAAAAGTTCGATCAATTTCTACATTGTCTTCAATATCTTTATCTTTGATCTGATCGGACGAATTTCTTTCACCGATACAGTTCAATGAGACTGAATAAATGAGAAATTTAGTTTTGCATACAGGCGGTTCTTTGTTATTTTTTATTATCTTCGATTTCTTTCCGTACTTTTAGTCGCTCGGAACGGAATTTATACGAACAAAAATGCATATCTCCTTAACGATTTATCGAGGAAATGCCAAGAACAATGTTCGAGACACGCGGCTAAAATGTTTAGGAATTGTGAAGAGAAAAAAATCACGCATAATTTTGCATACATATATAGCACTAATTGCGGATTCATTGCAATAATTATACAAAAGGCTCTTTTTATTTCATGGTACATTGCTGGTGTTGAAAGGGACTAAAATATTAAATTTTGAAAATTTGGTGAATAATATACAGCAGGATTGCTCAAACGGTCGATCGCAAATGCTTTTTGACTAGATCTCGAGAAGAAAAAAATTTTTAATAAGTAGAGAACTAAACTACAACAATTTATTACGTAATAAAAAAACACTCTGCTAGCGGCGATACCTTAGCGTGGTAACTTAGAGAAGCATCATAAAACGGTTCAAAAAAACTATGAAAAGGATTTTCCACCACAGAGTGAATTAAGAAAACGAAAAGTACGTGATTTGATATCTTGTTTGAAAAAAGAACAAACCATGTTCACAAGACCAGCCAAACAATCAAAAGCTGCTACGATCGCGTCATTTAAAATATCTCATATATTGGCGAAACACAAGAAATCATTCGAAGATGGATCGGTTGTGAAGGAAGCATTTATTGAAGCGGGTGAGACTTTATTTTGAGATTTTAAAAATAAAATAGAAATCATGTCTGCTTTTAGAGAACTTCAGTTATCTGGTCTGACTGTCACAAGGCGTATTGAAGTCATGAGTCAGGACATGGCAGATAAACTAAAACATGATATCATGAAATGTACATACTTTTCTTTACAGTTTGACGAATCCACTTATATGACAGACACTGCCCAGCAATGTATTTTTATTCGGATGGTATTCAAAGACATGTTGGCTGAGGAAGAATTTTTAAAAATCATCCCTCTGAAGGCATTACAACCGATGGAGCACCAGCAATGACTGGAAACAACAACGGTTTTGTGGCATTGTCGAGCTAATGAAGATTTCCCTTAATTTTTTTCATTCCATTGCATTATACATCAACAAGATTTGTGTTCAAAAGTTTTAAACACGAAAGAAATTATGGGCATTGCAACAAAAATTGTGAATTCCATCCGTGCACGTAGCTTGCAACGGCGGCTCTTTAAGTTGCAGTTGGAAGATAGGGAGCCAGGTGAACACACCGATTTAGTTATTCACACGGACGTCAGGTGGTTGAGTCGCGGAAAATTCCTAGAAAGGTTTCAAGAATTATTGCCCGTAATAACAGATTTTCTAGACGAAAGAGGTGAAGACACTCAGATGTTGAAAAACGAAAATGCACTTAAACACTATTAACTTGGAGCTTCAAGGTTAAGTAAAAACTATTATTGAGATGTAAATTGCAACTTATGATAAATCAACTGAAGAGGGAGGATCTGAAACATTTTCCGTCTTTGAAAGCAAGGATTCCTCAGTTGAATTATGATACGTATGAGGCTGAATTATCAAATATTTTGGGACAATTCGAAATGTGTTTTTATGATTGCAGTAAATTGGCAAATATAGCATCATTTATGAGTTATCCTTTTTCATGTAAAAACATTGAGGAATTAGCTACTGAAATAGCAAGTCAGTTTAATATGAACTCATGTTCTGTTGAAAATGAGTTGGTGCAGATTACTTCAGATATACATCTCAAAGCTACAGCATCTGATACAAATTTCTGGTGTTTAATATCTGAAGATAAATATCCGAATCTAAGGCAAATCGCTCCTCAACTGGCGGCAATGTTTGTGTCAACTTACTTGTGCGAGTCTGCATTTTCGGAAATGAAGATAATTAAGTCAAAATATCGCAATCGACTAACTGACGATCATATGTCATCATGCTTGCGATTAGCACTCAGTGGTTATATACCATCTTATGAAAAGTTTGCTGAGGACATGCAGTGCCACGCTTCAACATCCAAAGTCACTCCCTAGTTAAGTTTAACACCATATGTAACCCCTTTGTTTCGTGACAACCAATAAACTCGCAATTTTGAATAACTATGAGTTTTTTCATTGATATTATAGAGAAGAACCTAACTAAACCTAACCCAAACCTTGACTAAAATAATGTATATTGTGCGGAAAGCTAATATCTATATATGCTACGGTACACCCTACTTAGGTAGGTAGGTAGGTAGAGTGTATCGTGTAAGTACGACAACCCTGCATCACACATACTTGCAGCCTCTCAGAGTCGAGCGTAAGTAGTTTAAAAATATTGAGGTAGATCGCCAGCAGTTCAAGTTTGAGCACCCCTGATATGCAGGATAAGTAAATATTCATTTCACACTGTATAGATTGAACTTTTGAGTTCTCATATTTTCTCTAGATCATTTCGAAATGATAAAGATTATTACAATGGTTCTCTTTTTGGGATAAAACTTGAAATCAATTTTTTCCTTCGAATAACAACAAGTAGATGGTTATCTCATCTTGAACAATAACAATTCCATCGAAATCTGATGGGCAACTTGCGAAATGTTCGCTAATTAATTACGATTCAAATTAAGAACAATAGTTATGACTGCGATCTCGAAAAATAAAATCTTGGACGTTGCAATGTTACGGGTATCAGATATTGCATAAAGTTTATTTAAGTGGGAAATCTGGAAAAAATTTGTTCCTTAACCCAAATATTTTGTAATATAGTTTGTGTTCAAAAAGTTAGAAGTTCTTGAAGAAAGTCAAAAGAACCTTTTCATTGGTTAGTATTGGTGAAAAAATGTTGCGGAATATTAAGTTAAAAATTAAATATTTATGGCATCAAAATGAAATAGAGAATAAATCTTACTTGTTAGGATCACCTTATTCAAAACAGGCGCAACTATGACTTAAAGTATTATTCCCTTTAGTATCACATAGAAATTCATTCTATGGTAGCATGTGGAAACACGAGATACATACCGTGCATAAAACGTGTTTCCTGCTGTACCCGACAAAGCTGCCTTTTGCATTATATTTGAATTGTGATTTCCGGGGATTTCCCTAATGGCTTCATGGATGGTATTAGGTTAGATTAGACTCGTTGCGTAGATGATAATTGGTACCACTACTACTACACTATTAATCAGTTTCCTTCCCAATGATATTATAATCAGATGTTATAGCCATATCTATGAGGTAAAAGTTCTTAATTTTCCACTATTATACGAGGGATGTCTTTTAGTTTTCCATATATATATAGAACTAAACAATTGAGAGGTTTCAAAGACTATTGTTTTTCGAAGAATTCTCCGCGAAGATTGATACCATTCTACATTATTCCGAAACAATTCTGGAAGCAGTTATACCAATCGTTTGCTGCTTCTTTCAAAATGGCCTTTTGAGAGGCAACAACAGGTTCTTATGAAAACTGAACCTTTGAAAAACAGTCCGTTCTTGTAGCTACATGACTTATTTTTGGAAAAAACGTTGCGACCATTATTTAGGAGACACTTTAGCCTTGGAGGACTTTTGTCGGTTTTTCTTCCTCTTGAAAAACCCAAACCGAAGATTTGCGCTCATTCTCTAGCTCGTATGAATAAATCCAAGATTTATCACCACTGACAATGTTGTAAGCTCTTTTAGACTTACCAAAGTTAAAACGGTCCAAAGTTTTTTGCCACCAATTCACCCTTGCATATTTCTGTTCTGGTCAATAGATGCGGTAACCAACGTGAAACCTTTTTCTCACAAGCCATTCTTCGTACAAAATTTCGTGAATTGAGGTCTTTGAAATTCGCAATGATGCCTCAATTTCTCGATATGGTGCATGCCTATCTTCCTGGATAATCTTACGCACAGCATCCCCCGTTTTTGGTGCACCCGCCCTTGGATCGTCGCTAAGCTTAACCCTTCTGAGCTTAAATTCTCCATGACAACGGAAAACTGTTGGCTGGTGTGGTACTGCAATGCCGAAAACAGAAACCAACTCGCCGAGACATTATTTTTGAAATAATTGTCTTTGAATATTATAAAAAATCATTGAGTCAAAAAGCTCACAGTTTAATTCCGTTTTTCAATTAACTCGTCAAATTTGACATTGTTGTAGCTCATAGAACTGAATTTTTAATTTAGAACTAAAATTTAAGATTTATATGAACAAATCAGAGAGGTTCATTTTCAGTACTGACAGTTGATCAATGGTGATCTCTCTGTCCCAGCGTGCAAAACATAAAAGACATTGCTCGTATCTGCTTCATTGGCAGATATGACTCTATCGGTTTGGACTTGAGTATCCTCTATGATGGCAGCTTCTGGAGTGTTCACATTCGGATATGGGGCATGTTCATACCATTTCTGACTCACTTATGGCCATATTCCCTACAAATATTCCAGTGTAGTTGACGGTCCGACTGAGTTTTTAAGTTTTTGGCTAAAATGGGACAGCCTGATACTATATCGATGCAGGTCCCTGCCTCGTGGAGAATTTCTCCCTTTTCAACTTAAAATCGTGGCCACATGGACGAGTATCCTCATTCAGGACGAACATCCATTTGAGATTACTGTATTCGTGTACTATCATTAGGTAGGAGAGAATCAGATCCCCTCGTAGGTTAGATTACCCTGATCAAAAGGTAACAAACCCGCCGAACTTACCCTGCACGGTGTTGAACACTTTCTAGAAACTTTTGGCATGAATGACGATCGGACACAAAAACACACTCGCATCTCGCAATCCAGAATTAAACAGACATATGACTTATAGAGAGTTATGGAACTGCAAAAGGTTAGATAGGTTGCGGTAAAAAGTTCAACGAGGAATTAGCACCTTTCCAGATTAATTATCATATCCTCTATGCAACAAAAAACAATTTCAGCATTCAAAAGAGTAACCAGGTGTATACAGCATCGATTTGCTGAGCAAATGGTTGAATATGAAGAACAACATTTCTTATGAAAATGAAAATGATCGGCCCTAAATTGTATGCGTGATGCAGGGTTCGAAATTGTAGACACCTCCATATTCTTTAGATATAATCTCAAAGGACTACAGGTTGTTCTCAAACCAAGGAAAACATAAGAGGAAAATTTTTCGATCAATGAAGTGAGATGTAAGTGTGTAATTTGAGCAAATCGGAAAAAAAATTGATGATTTTTTCAAAAACGTTTGTTATTGTTTGTAGGACAATTATTAACCTTTGAACTTTTTACACATTTTTCCAAATACCGAAGAAAAGACAACAAACTACAGTTAGAAAGTCATGGGTGGCCTTCGGCAATTTTAAATTATTAATAATAATATTTCGAAGAATAGCGATAAGTGTCTAATTATGGAAACAGGTATAGCCGCATTTGTGTAATGTCTTATATGCGCAACAATTTTGCATCGTCATTAACAGTGTGGAAAAGATTCATGCACATGAACTTTGGGTCTAATTATTACTACACAACTAATGACATTTACTTTTGAGAACCTCAAGCTCACATCAAACGGTGAGATTCGACGGTGTTAATTCATATTATATAAGTTGACAAGTAACTTCGATGGGAATTCACTTTTTCGCGGGCCTTGCTTTTAATGGGAAAACCTCTGACTAGGTCACCATTACGCGTGGTGCGAACAATACAGGTTCGCAATATTGTCATTTTTCCCATTAGTTTTTCCCGGAATTGTTTTAGATCAACTGTTAAAGAAAACCGAAAAATGTTCTCATACGAACGTGTTAATTTTAAAGTCCCAAACGTTTTAATAGGAATCAATACGATTCCGATTAAAACGTTTGGGACTTCGATAATAATCGAAGGTAGCTCACGATTAAGAAACATCCAACACACCCTAAAAATCTCCTTGCAGAAGGATAGGTAAGTTTTGTTGCGGCGTTGGTATGAAGACGGTTTTATTAATGTTTTCGCAACCTTAGTAAGGGTCTTTCACAGGGATCTGTTATTGCACCTTCATTATTCAATTTATATAATTCTTCCATTTATGTCGATGATATTCCTCTATATTTTCGTCACGATAACTTCGAAACAACAACAAGTTCTTCAGGCGGTGTCGCCCATACCCTAATCCTTCGAAAACTGAAGTATCATTTGAATAATCATCAAAAGGATAGACAAATTTTTTTTTCAAGATTCTTCACTGAATCATAATTTCTATCCCAAATTTCTTGGGGTCACACTGGACTACACATTACCCTACAAATCACATACCAATAAACTGAGTCAAAAGCTGAAAGCAAGAAATAATACTTATAAAAACTAGCTGGATCTACTTGAGGTGCCCATCTTCGATCTTCACACTCTACAAACTGCTGCTCTTGCTCTGGTAATTCCTTCAGCCGAGTACTATTGTTCAGTCTGGCACTAAGCAAAATAGTTCATGTATGTAATTCTCTCTTCTCTTTCATTCGAACAAATCAATAAATCGATGACGGTAAAGTCAGAAGTCGTCAACCTCAAATGAAATAGATGATGAAAAATAATTACCAAGAATATGACCAAGGTAGATAAAGACTGAAATTTTTCTTTTCCTTTCTGGTATAATAGTTTCATTGAACTTGTTACGTTTTCCATCTCAGTTTCATAACCGTTATTCCTGGCTCAAATACAAATGAAAGAAATATCAAAGCGGTGTCAAGTTTCGAAAATAATTGATATCGTAAATAGGTAAAAGATTTTTCATGATCTTCATCAATTCTGTATCGTTGACATCTTATTTGCGGGTTTAGCGAATCAAGTCTTATATAGCCAAGGTACTTAAAGTCGACTTGAAGATGATAGTTAGATAATAATCTTAGCATAGTGATATTTATACACCTCTTATAAAAGTAGGTACCTGTTGGCAAAGTCAATGTTGAACAATAAAATAGTACCATTGTAATTTATGTTAGCACATTGCTAGGCATCGTTCGATGGGTATTTTTCATCGTACCATAAGCACCGCGAGGCAGTATGCACCCACGCTATAACATATTGTAATTGCGAAAGAAACTTGATAGCAGCCAGAGTCCGGCTTGCGTCGTGTACGATACGTGTACTTAGATTAGATAACTGCAAATTTAATACCTATAGGCAGAGATTGGAGATATTGCCTTATTGTTGAACTTTTCGTATCAAGGGTGGGTGGAGTATCCTATTCCCAATGTCATCAAGGTGCATTTGAATTAATCATGAGCCTGCCACTGATTCGAAGAAGCAAATGTGAATTTGGTGGGTGTTAACCTATTTGTACATTGGAACACTGGATTATTTGGATTTATACATTCATTTATATTGGTGGGTTTCATAGGTTAGACAGCTACATCATGATGTACTACATCAACTACCTTGGGAAATCTTCAGTATTGTTCAAAATTTTACAGAATAGTATGCCAAAAAATTAGGTGTTGTGACATCCAAATAAATTATGTACCTTGTCGAAGGTGATCTTAGTTAAAAGATATTGAATCGTTCGAGCTGTTACTACTTGATACACAAATATTAGATTTTATTATGTTTTAAAAAATTATAAAAACTCAAGACTGAGACTGCAGTTTCGATCTCGCCTTCATCGTCAGGCAGATATTTATGTTTTAGATCTGTAATCTTGCTCCTCAAGGAGGACTAATAGATAAAGTAAAACGAAATGATACTTTTGTCACTTTTCCACAATTTATTCAATAATCACGACTGGTTTCGACCCTACGGTCATTTTCAAATGAATAACAATATAATACATGAGTAGGCAAGTACAGAATAAAATTTATCCTAAATATTGAGTAGTGGGGATCCATTATGCTCTAGTTGGCTGTTGAGGGTAATAAATTGTGGGTTTTTACATAGTTTGTTAATCTCCAAACTTTCCAACAAATTCATCCCTCTCCCTTCGTGACATTTATGAAGGATTTTAAGATTGTTCAATGATATCGAGTGGTTAGTTCATTTTTTGTGTTCAACTATTGGCGAATTTTCATCTGAGGAAATATGTTCCTTGAATCTAGCTTCAAAACTGTTTGTCCGACATAGGCTACCTGACATTCATTGCATTTGATAAATTCCTGATTGCTTGAATTTATCGTTCTTTTGTTTGGCATCTGCTTAAGTTGGGGCCGCTTGAGAATAAAGTAGTTATGTTCAATTTAGAAAAGTAGTTACTGATTTTGTTAGAGTTCGCCGGTCTATCTGAGACTAGTGTATCTTTTTTCCGGGGTTTCTACGATGCTATATAGTAAGTGGGAGGTAATACGTTGTTCTTTGCGTTTAATGATTGTATTTAGAAAATGTTGTGGTGTGTTGTTATTTGATGCAATTATTCTGATGATATTAAGTTCAATTTGAAAATTTTCTGTCGAAAGGGGAACAGAGTAAGCTCTATGAATCATGGAGTTATATGCAGCTAGTTTGTGGCTTAAATGACTGAACGAGTCCATTGGAATCGATGCGTCTGTGAATGTTTCCTTTCTGAAAATTTTATAAGTGAGTTAGTTATTTGAATTTGTAATGGTTAAGTCGAGGAAATTAATTGAGTTATTATTTTCTAATTCAGAAGTGAAGCTGATGCGGCAATGTATTTTATTCAGGAAATTTAAAAATTGCTGAATTTGTCTGTTTGAAACACGAAAACCAACTAAAATGTCATCTACATATCTGTACCAGAAAGTAATGTGTTTTTTAGCGAAATCTGTGTTTAATATTGAGTTTTTCTCTAAATTATTCTATTAGAGGGCTAAGAGGTGAACCCATTGGAAGACCTGAATTTTGTTTAAAGAATTTAGATTGAAATTGAAAGTAACTTTGAGATAGGCATATTTGAAGTAGATTGGTAAATTCATTTGTGATATATGGCGGTGTGTTAGACTCGGATAAGATAATATAACAAGGGAAGACACTCATTCGTAGGAATGTTCGGGTACATATTTCTGACATCGAAAGGGACGTACTTAATTTCTTGGGAGATTGTGAGATTTTAAAGTTTATGTATGAGATCTACAGAAATAGAGATAGTGTATTTTTGATTCAAGCATTTTGCTAGTTTACCTGATGGTGTGTTTATATATGACACTACAGGTCTTGCAGATTTTTCTTCCTTATGTACTTTATTCAATCCGTACATTTTTGGAACTTGAACATTCATTGGAATCAGTTTCCTCCCATTCTGTGTGTGCTAGATGTTCTGACAAACTTAGCTCTTCTTTGATTTCTTTTGTGAAAAGTTTGATTGGATCAATATTTAGGATAAATTTCATTCTGTACTTGTACTTGCCTACTCATGTATTATATTGTTATTCATTTGAGAATGACCGTAGGGTCGAAACCGGTCGTGATTATTGAATAAATTGTGAAAAAGTGTCTCATTTCGTTTTACTTTAAAAATGAATTTCCATAAAATAAATAAACCATCAATACTATCAATAAGGACTAATAGATAATTGATAATGATTTGCCGTGGTTAAACTCGCAGTTTTGAACTCCTTACGAATAATTATCTTCAACAATTTATGCCAATATGACTTGTATTAGTATGCAATATTGCATAACTTGAATATTAACATTAAGGAGATTCAAACTGGAAAGCATTATGAAATCTAGTTGTTATAAAGTATTCATTCGCCTGCCAAATCAAACAGACCTTTTGATACTTTTGACTTAAGCATGCGATTTGATGAGAAGAGTTTTGAAAAGATCTTAAATGACCCAAAACAAAAACTAAGGAATCAACACAGAGTTTTCTGGCTGTCCATGGTTTTGGTGTCCTGGCAAATAGGTCCGCCTACTTAGGAACCACAATGTACATCACAGAAAAATCAAAGTTACAATGAATTCCAAGTTCTTACATATCCTGTTTGGAAAGGTCAGTTAAATACTTGATAATACTATTTTAGATAAGTATCATATATCACTGGTTTTATAACCCAATTATTTTCGAGATCAAAAATCGGCTAAGGTTATCAAATATATTTCGGATTCTATACAACTACTAAACCAATTAATTTCACTTCGTGAACTTTTAAGTCGTGAAACAAATATCACAGCGAGATTTAATTTTTCGCTTTGATCGATCAGATCGATAAGATTAGATCGTTATATTTAATAAAAGAAGGCGTGTTTTATGGAACAATTTGATAACATCTGAACGAATTTGAACTTGAGATTGTGTTCAGTATAATTCTTTTTGTTTCAAGGTAGATGATTAATATATTTGGCAACAAATTGAATTTAAAGGTTTCAATAGATTATTCGTTCACGTTTTGGCAATATTTCATGATACTTAAAAAATTATTCAGGGATTATATTTGGTTGTTTCTAAGAAATTGAAAGAACAATTACAATTTTATTTTTATTTGTTTGTGAAATGTCTTATAGAAAAGTTTTGATTTGCTCCGTTCTATTACTTTTCGAGACTATGGTTATTGAAGAAATTCCAATTCTGTGAAACCGTGAGAATATCTTTGAAATCATCAAATTGCACTGCTGTGACTACAGTGTTTCCTAATACATGATATGTCTTACGAAGATTAATACTGGCTTGTTAAGATCAAGAACCTGGATTTATACTACTACAAATAATTTTTTCAATGAAATAAAACTAAAGTATTTAGGTTTTCACTATATTAACAAAACTATGACCGGTTTCACCACACTCTGGCTTCATCAGATAGATACAAACTAATGAACAGAGTTATTCCTTATATATTATTCTTATTTTCTACTTAATATTACAATAGGTACAAGTACAAGGGGTTGGAAAACCCATCGGAGTTGTTTACTTTATGAATTGAAAAGATTGAGTAAAGGAGAAGGATTTAGATCTAATTGACTATTAAGTAACCTACCTGAATTCTTTTCTTTGTTGATCTCTAAAATTTCCAATAGATTGAGTTTTGTCTATTATTTTCATTGTGTAAAATTTTGAAATTATCATTAAAGTTATGGTGTTCTTCGAGTAAGTGATTAGAATAATGGGAATCTGATTTATGATAATTGCTTTTTGAAATTTTTGCGTGAAATCATGTTGTTCTCAATCATAGTAGATCTGTAACCGTTATTGACTGCTATTTGTTTAATTATATTTAGCTCTTTGATGAAATTATTTTGTGATATTGGGATATTAATGAGTCTATGTATATACTATTGTAAGCTGCTGATTTATGTGAATAAGGATGTGTAGATGAGCTGTGAATAGTAATATCTGTATGCGATGGCTTATGAAAAATAGAAAATTATGTTTGCCGTTAATTTTAGTAATAGTTAAATCCAGAAAGTTAATGGAGTTTTCTGTTTCTATCTCTAACGTGAATTTAATATTATCGTGAATTTTGTTAATGAATGTTTTGAATGACTCTAATTGTCTGTTTGTGCCAGTGAAACAACAAATGATATCGTCGACATATCTGAACAAATAAACAAAGCTTTCATTTATACTTTGGAATTATCTTCAAAATAAATTACTTCATATTTGAGTCTGCTTCAATACCATTATATAACTTTTTGAATTATTCAATTTCGATATTCCTTTCGAAAGATATCACAAGTTTAAAACGTAAGTTATTTGAAAAATGTCGCATGGTTGCTGCTCACACTGCTCGGTGAAACGGCACCATAATAATAACAAAAAGCGTTGTAGGCGTACGGAAGGGGAGTCAATATCGTTTACAGGGATGCTCTGACTCAATAAATTGATTTTCCGGAGCAGAGAAAGTGCTGACATTTGCAGAAACCATGTTTATTTAATTGTTTTAATTCGTAATTTATCGCATAGGTTTCGATTATTTTCATTTTAATTTAGCACCGTGGTATGCTTTAAGACATCTCATGCAGAATTTCATGATCGTAAAACAAGTGGAATGTTTGAATTTGGGAGGCTTTTACTTGATAAAATTCCATTATCAATAATAAAAAACAAGTACTGTGTTTTAAGGAATTTTACTCAATAATTGTGATTCGTAACGCGTTTCACTACACCGTAGCTTCTTCAGACGAATTCGTCTGTACTTGTTTTTTATTATCAACTGGAATGTCTAATTATTTCCAAATTTATACGCCTACGCGATCTTGAGAAAATGCGAATAAAATCATTATCTTTTTTTTCGAAGTGGAATAAGACTACAGGTTTTGTATTTTCTTTCCACTTTGAATGATTGATATTGTAACATTTCATGATTCTACGCAAACGGGATATACCCTATAGCAGGGTGCTCAAACGGTCGATTGCGATCGACCAGTCGATCGCGAGTGCTCTTTGAGTAGATCTCGAGAAGAACAAAATTTTTAATGAGTAGGTATATAACTAAGCTACAAAAATTTATTACTTGATGAAATAACACTCTGCTAGCGGCAAAAGACGGCTTTATCGAAGGAACGTGCGGTACTTTGCAAAGAAAAGCCGCGTTTTTATTTTTGCCACCTTTCTAGAAATTTCAGGCGGCGCGTTTGACGGGAACATTCGAGACTTTTCTTCACGCCGATATAAATCTTGCGCCTGCAGGAATTGGAGTCATTCTGAATTGTAACTTGAAGGCAATACTACGTCGATACAAAGTTTATTATTAAATAGTACAAAATGAGTGCAGCGAAGAAATCTAAAACGTATCATTTTAATAACGATTGGGAGAAAGAATTTTTCTTTTGTATCGTGAAGGATAAGTGCATTTGTATTATTTGTCGTGCCTCAGTATCCAAACCGGTAACAGAGAGGTATCATAAAAGGGCTCATAAAAACTATGAGAAAGATTTTCCGCCACAGAGTGAATTAAGAAAACGGAAAATACGTGATTTGATATCTTGTTTGAAAAAAGAACAAACCATGTTCACAAGACCAGCCAAACAATCAAAAGCTGCTATGATCGCGTCATTTAAAATATCTCATATATTGGCAAAATACAAGAAACTATTCGAAGATAGATCGGTTGTGAAGGAAACGTTTATTGAAGCGGCTGAGACTTCATTTGGAGATTTTAAAAATAAAACAGAAATCATGTCTGCTTTTAGAGAACTTCAGTTATCTCGTCCGACTGTCACAAGGCGTATTGAAGTCATGAGTCAGGACATGGCAGATAGACTAAAACATAATATCATGAGATGTACATTCTTTTCTTTCACTTCGACGAATCCACGATATGACAGACACTGCCCAGCTGTGTATTTTTATTATGATGGTATTCAATGACATGTTGGCTAAGGAGGAATTTTTGACAATCATCCCTCTGAAGGGAAAGACCCGCAGCGAAAATATATATGACGTTTTCTTCAATTTTGTAAGAAACTACAAGCTACCAATATATAAATTAGTGTGCATTACAACCAATGCAGCACCAGCAATGACTGGAAACAAAAACGATTTTGTGGCATTGTGTCGAGTTAATGAAGATTTCCCTTCATTTTTTTCATTCCATTGCATTATACATCAACAAGTTTTGTGTTCAAAAGTTTTAAACACGGAAGAAATTATGGCATTGCAACAATAATTGTGAATTCCATCCGTTCACGTAGCTTGCAACGGCGGCTCTTTAAGTTGCAGTTGGAAGATAGGGAGTCAGCTGAACACACTGATTTAGTTATTCACACGAACGTCAGGTGGTTGAGTCGCGGAAAATCCCTAGAAAGGTTTCAAGAATTATTGCCCGAAATAACAGATTTTCTAGACGAAAGAGGTGATGACACTCAGATGTTGAAAAACGAAAAATGTCTGACTGATTCGACATTTTTGACTGACATCACAATGCACTTAAACACCATTAACTTGAAGCTTCATGTTAAAAGAAAAACTATTATTGAGATGATTAGCGCAGTAAACGCATTCAAAAGTGAATTGCAACTCATGATAGATCAACTGAAAAGAAAGGATCTGAAACATTTTCCGTCTTTGAAAGCAAGGATTCCTCAGTTGAATTATGATACGTATGAGGCTGAATTATCAAATATTTTGAGACAATTCGAAATGCGTTTTTATGATTGCACTAAATTGGCAAATATAGCATCATTTATGAGTTATCCTTTTTCATGTAAAAACATTGAGGAATTAGCTACTGAAATAGCAAGTCAGTTTAATATGAACTCATGTTCTGTTGAAAATGAGTTGGTGCAGATTATATCAGATATACATCTCAAAGCTACAGCATCTGATACAAATTTCTGGTGTTTTATATCTGAAGATAAATATCCGAATCTAAGGCAAATCGCCCTTCAACTGACGGCAATGTTTGGTCACCTTACTTGTGCGAGTCAGCATTTTCTGAAATGAAGAGAAGTAAGTCAAAATATCGCAATCTACTAACTGACGATCATATGTCATCATGCTTGCGATTAGCACTGAGTGGTTACGTACCTTCTTATGAAAAGTATGCTGAGGACATGTAGTGCCACGCTTCAACATCTAAAGTCATTCCTTAGTTAAGTTCAACACCATATGTAACTCTTTTGTTTTGTAACAACCAATAAACTCGCAATTTTGAATAACTATGAGTTTTTTCATTGATGTTATAGAGAAGAACCTAACTAAACCTAATCCAAACCTTGACTAAAATAATGTATATTGTGCGGAAAACTAATATCTATATAGCTACGGTACACCCTACTTATGTAGGTAGGTAGGTAGGGGATGTATCGTATATATACGACAACCCTGCGGCACACATACTTGCAGCCTCTCAGAGTCGATCGTAAGTAGTCTAAAAATATTGAGGTAGATCGCCAGCAGTTCAAGTCTGAGCACCCCTGGTCTAGGTTAACGCGAAGTAGTCTATAGATTTTATTCTCAACTCTTGGGCGGAGTGATGTCTGTCATGCTACAGCTGTAGCCGCCCAAGATGATTTAATCTGTATATTCACGCTCTTCTTGAAGGGGGCCAAAATGTATGTTATCAAGAAGATGTTCGATGGAAGCGAGTTCTACAGCACACTAGCCTTTTCAACAAAAGAACTTGTATAGAGATAGGCACGTGGTGTTGCTAGTTGGACCGTCCGCTAATGAGATTCTTTCCTTTCATTTCTTCAAAACATTTACCATGCAAGTATCTATAAGAAAAAGGATCTGCGGAAGGTCAATGAGGCGTACTGCTCTCCTCTGGACACTATTCAATAGATGTAATGAATGTTTTTGTGCGGAGCCCCACACATGGAAACAGTATTCCACAATAATTCGCAATTATGCTTTCTATAAAAGCATCAACTATGACTGCATAAACTACTGCTTAGCTCTGAAAAAAAACTAACTTCAGCAGGAGCAGGTTTGGCAATTTCTGACACATGGTCATGCTATCAAACTCCGATGTTGACTGTGATGCCTAATGGATGTATGTTCGTTTCTGAGGAAATTTGATATCCTTTCATGATGAGAAGGTTCTCCAGCAGTGATTTTTCTGGTGAACGTTGTTGATTGCGCCTTCTTCCCAATAAAAATGTCAACAGACCCCACTGTGATATGTTTTCAAAGTTTGAATTCAGTGACATGCTCTGTTGGTATCTTCGTCGATGTGACTGCTCAGTAGTTATAGGAGTGAAGCAGATCATAAACCTGTAACAGAAAATAAGTATGGTGCGTATGGAGCTCTGGGATAATCCTATATTAAACTGAAAACGTTCACTAGTTACACCATCAATTATCACCTGAATCAATCTACCGAAGGGAAAGCTAACTGTTCCAACCACGCAATATTTCGGTAAGTCCATATGCTATTAGTTTATTCATCGAGGTTGCGAGCTTAAACCTGTCGAAAGCCCTTGAGATATCAAGAGCAATAACTCGTCGCCATGTTTTTCAATTGTTGATGACCACAAGTGCGTAACGTACGCAAGGAGATCACCAGTTGATCATTGTCGATCACTAATAATACCCTGTAACTAGAGATATTTTTTGAGCTCATCGTTTATCACTCTTTCATGACTGTCGACATAATGGGCAACAATGCGGTAATTTTGGAATAGGCATTTCTTCCTTTTCTTTGGTATCCTTTGTACTCTAGCAACTTTCCAACACACGTCTGGTTCTCATAAGAAATCTGAAACAGACGATCAAAAATAAGTGCTAACGCTGGAGCATATTTCTTTAAAACAGTTGGTTGTAACCAACAAGACTGCTTCCTAACTGTTCATACTTTACTTCAGACATATTCGATTGAACATTGGGATCCTTGGTGGTCCTGCTTTCGATGACTTGCAAAAGTTGGTACTGATTGCCTTCGCCATAGATCAGAACCGACGAGTCTCACTGGTATGGATGTAACTATTTTACATTTTCCGGACTTTTCCCTATATCTGTACTATAAGATAATACTTCTCGTCAAATTTCTTGTATATGGATCAACAGGAAGTTCCATATAGTTTTTGATTTTCTTGACTGTAAAAATATGCCACATATGTTTATGCAACATAAACTGCCATATCTTTGGATTGCTTGGTTCAGAACTTTTTAACACTTGCAAAAGATTGTCTTCCTGAGTATTCGATATCAATTTCAGCTTTATACCTTCACATGTTTTTAAGAAAAATGTTACGACAGACAGACTGACTAAAAATCAATCACATGAGAACAGCTCGACCGCTTTATTGTGGATAATTAATCTTCCATTCAATTTCTTGTGAATAATTGAGTGTGTTATACAGACAAATAGTAATTTATACGATACAATTAAAATTTCTATTCACTTTCAGATTCTACAATTATGTCATAACAAACGAAAGACATATCGAAAACATATAACAGTAAATAGAACGTGAATTTACGGAGGTACTGACCACACTTTGAGGTTCTAAAAACTAGAACAAGAATGTGAAAACGTAACGCTTTATTTTCAATGTCAAGATAATCATTTTCCTAGGAAAATAACCGTAATGCTCCACATTAGCCACATCAACATTCTCATCTGTTATGAAATTTCAGTTCTTCGGACGGTAAAAATTCGTGATCTTCGCACGATAAATCATATTATGAAAAGGGTATTGTGAATTATGAGATTCATAAGATGACATTTGCGGTATTCCATTAACGAGAAGTATATTTATTTTATTTCTACCAAGTGTTCACGAACTCAATTATGATATTACTGATTATATAATTTCTATTATAAAGGTGAATCGTGAAATTTGATTGTAGAATCTGCGAAAACGAAAATTTCTCAATAATAGTAAAGAGCTTTCATTCTGTCATTAACAGAGTGATATTTTGGCTACCTTCGTTCCATTCTTTCAAGAAACCATTCTACAATGCACCAAGAAATTAACGCACAAAAACGAATATTCAAATTTTTTCAGAAGAAGTTCAGATATATTGAAGAATTATTTTCCAGTAATCTACCGGCACCAAGGAAAGCTTGAGAACAATGGAAATCAAAATAAATCTTCTATTCACACTCCAAATCAACGACCTTATAGCATTATAATCCATTTCCTTCCAAATTTCGATCAGTCTGTTCCGAACCTCCTCCACGCTAGCTGGATGGTTTCCTGGCATCTTAATTTTCTATTGAGAATGTCTCAGACATGTTGGGAGGTACATTGGAGAGTGTCGATCGCTATGAAAAAGACAAAATCTCGACGCATCTATAGGCAAATTGTCCCCCATTCAGCTCCGAACCGTGATATGATCCCTGGCACAATTCAACCAGGTTCTTCAATGTGCTACGGTTAGAGCTTGACCTTGGGTCGTTGTCGAATTATTTCAATATTAATTTGCACTCCACTGATGGGCCTGAAAGCAGAAGCGGAAATAGAGGATTGGTCCAGAATTACTGCCATTTTAGATCCGAATGAAGCTTACAATGGCTTCTTTGGAATTTTTCATTTAGCCAGCGAACGCATTTCACCCAGAAGACAATCAATTCGATCAACAAACGTTAACAGTGGAAAACATTGAGTATTCGCATCTCCGTCAAACGCAAGATGCATGTTTACCAAATGAAGACGCAAGGGCTGATTTCTGATGAATACTATAGAAGATACGATATAATTCTCAAACAGGTAGTGCGTAGAGTAAAAATTCTGCACAACGGGAGCTATATACTTAACTCAAAAACCGAGAATTCTGCAACTTGGAATTTAATTAAATCATACCCGAAGAACCACAGAAAGGTGGTATCTGTGCTAGATAACTTACAGGACGGAGGAGATATTGACTATCAGAAAACGGTGAATAGATGAATGAAATGTTTATTGGACCTCCCCCATCATCGGGTACTGTTACTGGTGGGGAAAATGAACCCGAGAGAAGAAATTGTGGTATGCATTATCTTTGTAATAGTGGTACTAAGATAAGTGAGGCAGATGAAATTGTTAGTGTCATTAGGATGATGTCGGCATGGATGGGGTTCCTATAGAAGCTTCGAAGTTTGTTGCTGGGAAAATTCCTACAGTTATGGCACACATTGTTAATCTCGAATTAGATAGTGAGGTCTATTTTGAGGCGCTCAAGATAGCCAAAATAAGTCCCATATTCAAGAAAGACAGTAAAAACCTATTTGAGAACTATAGTAATAGTGGTACTAAGACAAGTGAGGCAGATGAAATTGTTAGTGTCATTAGGATGATTTCGGCATGGATGGGGTTCCTATAGAAGCTTCGAAGTTTGTTGCTGGGAAAATTCCTACAGTTATGGCACACATTGTTAATCTCGAATTAGATAGTGAGGTCTATTTTGAGGCGCTCAAGATGGCCAAAATAAGTCCCATATTCAAGAAAGACAGTAAAAACCTATTTGAGAACTATAGGCCCATAGCTGTCTTAAGTAACATTGATAAGATACTTGAAGAAATTATCTGTAACAGAGTTATGGATTTTTTAGAAACCTATACGGTGTTTACTGAAACCCAAAATGGATTTACAAAAGGGAAATCCACGCTGAAAGCCATATATCAAACAATAACTCATATACTAGACAGTTTGAATAAGGGTAAAGTGACAGCACTCATGTGTCTGGATATCAGTAAGGTCTTCGATAGTGTTAGTCATGACCTGTTGCTGGAGAAATTATATTGACTGGGAGTCCGAGGAGCTCCTTCAAATCTAATAAAATCTTTTCTGACTGGACGTACCCAGTGTGTTGTAGAGTACCATCCCAAAACTGGTGATACTATTACCACAAAAACACTTCTTATTCATAAGGGAGTTCCACAAGGATCGACCCTGAACCTCGTCTATATATTGTCTCTGCCAATGACTTACCTGCAGTCGTCTCGGAGGCGGTGGTTCAGTTTGCCGATGACAACTCAGTGATACTGTCAGATCCTAAATCAATAGACCCAAAGATAAGAAATTTGATGTCCGACTTCCATGGATGGTTTTCTTGGAATACCCTCAAAGTAAACATAGAAAAAACACAAAAAGTAAAATTTGGTTATTGTAGAGAAATGGAAAAGGAAACGTATACTTACCATAATGTGGCAGTTATCACCTCAGAGCATTCCTTGGCGTTAGAGTAGATCACCGTTTAACTTGGAGTGAGCATATAGATTATCCGGCGATGGGCTTGGCTAGGTACATCTACGCCCTACGTTATACATCTGCGCATATGAATGAGAAAACTGCAATTTTAGCTTACAGAGCATATGTATAAAGTTGGTTGCGCTATGGTGTTGTCTCGTCGTTTGTTTTGAGACTTTTGATTCTTCAGAAAAATGCTCGAGAGAAATTTTAAATATGACTAACATGGAATCCTGTAGGTCGAATTTCAAAGAAAGATTAATTCCAACAATCTCAAACCTCCACATATATGAGTCGGTAATGTTTGTAGTAAGAAATGAAGATCTCTTTCAAGAGGGCTCCCATGAATATAGAACAAGAGGGCAATTTGATCTCAAGTCACCTCGCACTGGTCTGGCCTACATACAAAATGCTGCGCCCTACATGGTAGTAAGAATATAAAACCATATTCCTCGAGAAGCAAAAAAATTGCCAGTGAATAAACTGAAGAAGAAATTTCATTTGTATTTGAGAAAATATATTTTATACCCTTAAAAAGTATTTCTCTAGTCAATTGTGTCTGTAAAACAGTGTTCAAGTCATGAAAATTATTTATTTTATCCATTGTACCTGTAATTCAGCCTATGCAATTTTATTGAAAGTAAGGTAATGTTTGTGTGAATATTTTTTTTTTATTTATTTTTATCTTACATTGAAATTGATTCATTGATACGCTGTACGCCATATCTGAGTCTTTTGGAGCAAATAAAGATTATTGTTATTAATACTGTCGCACTGTTCGAAGTAGCGAACCGTTGTCTCTACAAGGAAATTCTTAAAACACGGTCATGGATCGCCGTTGTTGCTCGAGGTTGTCATTCTATGACTGTACCTGCGGATCATTCTGGAACCAGTTGAATGGGAAACCCCAATCTCGAGGCCTATTCTTGTCCAACCTTGGTCATCTATGGCAACACCAAAGCTGCCAGGGTCAAATTTCGCGATTCGCGTATAACCGAAAATTAAAATTTTCAAGAAGAACAAATATTACCGCAAAAAATGACATTATGGCATAATCAATTTTTCGTCTCTCTATTTTCCATTAATTTGAATGAATAAATGATTGTGTAGTTTTGCATAATTGCCTAACTATAGTGAGGAGTATAGTTCTAGAATTTTAAATATAGCTGCTATGACATTTCGAAAATACACTATCGTTATTGGCAAGTTCGATATCCATCTTACTGCATTAAACATACATCTTCATACATTTTCCTGGACAGAAGCTGTTTTCAATATGTAGTAATTTGTTGCAAAATTTTAATTTATTTCTCTTGAGTATTTCTCATGAGTAGAACATTTGCGTCAAGAAAAAACACCGAATTTTGTTGGCATATATCCGGATATATCTGAAAGAACTATGTGTTAATTATCATTTGTCAACCAAAAAGAAACTTGAAATATTGAAATTCTGAATTAATTGCTTGTATTATTTTATTTATGCCTTCTTCGTCACGATACCTTCGAAAGTATTGAACAGAAAACTTTTCGTCCGCAACGCACTCACAGACTAGCTATTTTGATGTATCAGATACAGGAAATAGTGGGTTGCTCCTTAAGTTTTCTCTCCTTGTTCTTCTCAATTATATGAGAAATTAACTATGATTCATTGGTACCTTTTCATTTTCCAGAGCGTACATTTAGGGGTGATCATAGGAGGCTTGGTGTATTTCGAAGGTTCATCCATCCTACCACTGTACTTTCTCCCGATCGTGTTTTGACCCACATCAAAGTTTGACACTATGGCATAATCAATTTTTCGTCTCTATTTTTCATTAATTTGAATGAATAAATGATTGGGTAGTTTTGCATAATTGCCAAACTATAGTAAGAAGTATAGTTCTAGAATTTTAAATATAGCTGCTATGACATTTCGAAAATACACTATCGTTATTGGGAAGTTCGATACCCATCTAACTGCATTAAACATACATCTTTATACGTTTTCCTGGACAGAAGCTGTGAACTTTGATAACGAAATGGTCGAATGGAAAAAGGTTTTGTTAAATCACATTATTTTACCTACACTTATGACAAAAAGACTAACTAAACAGTTCGGCTCAATGTATTGAATACTACAAAACAGTTGAACAAAGGTTAAACATCATTCATATAAGTGTGGAGACAAATTATTTCGTCCCTGGTATATCTCTAAATTATGTAATCCCTATGATAGCGACGATATAGTTACACCTAGTAATCTATATGAAAATTGTAGGTAATACATCCTTGAATAACATTAAGCACTTTCCACTTGTAAACCTTAGACGGTTAATCCAATAAATGTTATAAAATACCCAATTATTATTATATAAGTTCAACGCTATCCAAGTAATGGAACTCTGTGCTGAATTATGCAATTAAGTAATTGCAGAAATTACGATACTTAATATCAAATTAAATATTTGCCATGATCCTACTATGAAAATAAAGCTATATGAATTACGGTAGTGCCAAAGATCTCTAGAGTAATAAAATCTATAGAACAATAATAACTTTCCGTTTATTTTCAAGAATAACAACTCACACCTCTATTGTGACTTCCAACTAGAATTAATGAGTAGAAAACATGAAAACACAAAGAAAATTAATGTCAAGCGGGGCGGCCTAGGATTGTCTTAAGGTTTCTCCCACTCTGTCCCGGTCCAAACAGGACGTTGGGAGCCATGTGACTTGTTTCTCATTATTGAACCACTTGTTATTTAAAATAATGGCCATGACTAAAATCAAAATGCTAAGAACTAAGGAAAGGAATATTACCTGCCTCCCTAACCTAGCTTTAATTTTCGTGTACGAACCATATGCTACCATGTATTAATTCCTGTAATAGGGGGTAACATTCCCAATGAAATTGGATTTTGGGAATTAGTTTCGAGATCATGTTGAGATATCGTTCAAGCCTGGTGATTAATATAACCGTTACCAGTGTGTACTTGAAATGCAAGAGCCAGACCCTTCTTTTTATGCAATAAAATACAGATTAAGTATATTTTAACCTTCTTTTTTATCTTATACTGTAAAACCTTGCTTGTTGCTGGTACATAATTCTTGGTCAACGAGAAGTACCCTATAGATACTTAAATAATTGATATTAAATTAAGCTTAACACCGCCACCTATGTTCAGGGAAGGATCTTGGTAAACAAAGAGACGAACAATAATGGGGTACTACAAAATTTCCTCTTATATTTTTGAGATACACAAACTTAAGATAACATAATAGAATGTCATGGCAAATGTGAAGATCGAAGAGAATTGGTGACAGAAAATATCCTTGAATCAGATATCCATCATTCCCAATTACACAAGGAATACATCATCATCCACAAACACTCCATACACTCAATATTATAAGAGTAATGAGGTCGACACTCCTGGATAGGTCAAGATCATTTGACATCACCTTCTTGTCTCCATCTTTCAATTACTGTGATTGATATTGAAATATTTTACGACTATTTTGAACAAGGAAAAATTTGAAGTTTGTTTCCTAGCCGTATCAATTATTATAATCTTTGTTTATATTTCATCGTTTCATGGGACAGCTAGTCAAAAAAAATATTCGAATTTCGGAGTAATCCATAATTTTTTTGAACACTGGAGCAATAATATAGTCATACAAAATTCGAGACGAATCCTATACTTTTCCAAGGATTTATCACGAACGATCTAGATTTTTTTAACCTACCGTTTCTATAATAAATATTAAACCTTAAACGTTTCGTGGAAATCAAACCACACATGGATAGTTCCGATTTCTATTTCTAATGAACATCGCTTCAAATAGACGTGCGTGCAGTGATTTGAGATCTACTCGATTAGGAGTACTTTGCACAATTTTCATTGAGGCATAAATACAGGCTGGGCCGCAAGAGTGGAATGAAATTCATTTCAATTAAAAAAAACTTATGTGTTGCAAGACTTACTAAAATATAGCAGTGTCTCAATTCAAAAAATTAATAGAAATATTCGGTAACATGAATGAGTTCAACAGTTACCCAATTTTTTCTAGTGGAATATACAGGGTTCTTCAACGGAAACTAAACAGAGGCTATATCTACCAAGATATTCATTTCTGATCAAAACGCAAAATGGGTCTGGTCAATTTTTTTTTCAAGGGGACATCTTTTTTCAGGAAGTACAAAACTTGAACAGAATGCTATCAACCCCATCAAGGGGGTTGCAATCCCCTAGAGCAGGGGTGAACATTTTGAATAGGGGTAGATGGGTCGAGTGATGACTCAAAGGAAAGGTGGTATCTTTGTCTACATCCCCGTGAACGAATTTTCATTTTTAATTGAAAACTGTAGAAGATACAGAGTGAGCCACTGAAAAAAAGAGAAGACTATCGCCCCAAGACTATTGGAGTATTAGTGCGAAAACTGGAATAGATTCATTTTAGATCAAAAGCTGTCATCTTTCGAAATCACACTCATCTCGAATTTCAACCCCTAGCGCAGGGGTAACATTTCAATCCAGTGATACCTTTCAAGTAAAGGATTTCGATTGCCTTCATGACTGCTCGCAATAATTCTATTCTCATTGAATTCCATAGGAGTTAGAGGATGCAAAACGGAAAAGTGACTGAAGATGCAATGCATGGTATACCATCTATCTTCGACCAGTATCCAACAGGGGTTGATTTTCACTGAATAAACACCTTTTGAAAGACAGTTACTCGTTTGAGACATCCGGTTTCAAATGTAATAGATAAAAAAACTAATACAATGGCTGAAAATAAAGAGGTGAATAAACGAAAGGAGAAAATTAACGAGTACAAGTTGTACTTTATTACCCGATAAAATGAACGGAATTGAAGTCACTAAAACTCAACGTAAATGTTCGAATTTTTGGCCACCAACCTCCATGCACATGAACAAATTTCGGGTGAAACGCTCACGGACATTCTATAAAATTCAGGTGTGATTTGTTTACACTCATTGACGATGCGCTGTCTCAAGTCGTTCAAATCAGCAGGTTCAGTTTTATAGATTATACTTTTGAGGTGGCACCATAGGAAAAAGTCTAATGGACTGAGATCCGGAGATCGTGGGGGCCATGCCGTTGGGCCTCTCCTTCCAATCCAACGACAAGGAGAATGATCATCCAAAAATACTCGAACTTGTTGTGCAAAACGCGGGGGCGTTCCATCCTGCTGAAATACAACCTCGTTCTCCGAATAGCGGGGGTCTTTCTCAATGATCTGCGTTATTGCTGGGTCGATAAATTCTTCCAATAGTTGATAATACAACTCACCGGTAAGACTTCCAGGAATGAAAAACGGTCCAATGAGGTGATCGCCATAAATACCAACCCAAACATTCAGTTTTTGAGGCTGCTGAGTGTGAATATTTGCGGCTTAGAATCTGTCCAATAACGGTAGTTATGGCGGTTTACAGTTCCATTAAGAAAAAATGTACATTCGTCCGAAAAAGACAAGTGAAATAAATAATGAGGATTGTTCTTGACTCTCACTTATGGTCTCGCAGAATTGATTTTACATGGATGAAACTTAGGCCCCTTCAGAATGCGGAAAATACTCATTTGGTTTACACCACTTACATCTGCCAAATTCGAAGGCTTAGGGTAGGATGAACCACCGCTTGACCAAGCACCGCCACTTCCACAGCTTCATTTCTCACTGGCCGCTCAATTACGTGCTTCTTATTTTGCACCGATCCAGTTTCACGAAATTTGGCAACTAATTCTAGTACATACTTCGAAGTCACTTTAGCACCTTCTTGGCGTTGTTTGAAGATATTGGTTGTTCTGTTCGTGCAACTATAAGAACTGAAAAATAGTTCAATCATTTCAACCCTCTCAGCTATCGAGTAAACCATGACGATTTTATGAAAACTAAATTTCGAATAGTAGAGAAACTATTGTGATGAATGCAACAGAATTGTCACAACTAATGTGGAATAAAATTGGGAGGATGAAATTGAATACAAAAAGTACGAAAACATTGAGAATCAATCTTTTTGTTCAAGAAATCTGATCATTGTAACATCTGCGTTCCTAATTCGTAGTGTTGATTCGTATCGTCAAATAAGAGTATTTCACATGAGGACGATGATCAATCAGTATCACCTGTGAAAACAAAAAAGTTTCCTTTCAGTCAACTGATAAAAACGCATGTACATGTGAACCCAACTCTAGATGCATTGCTCGCATATCGTACAACGAATTTTCAAAGATCAATGGAGTTACTATGACTGATAGTTTTATCGTTCTCTTTCAAGATTCATAATCCTTCATAATCATTCCAATGTTTCAGCTGCTCACCCAGTAATTTTGATGGAGAACGAAAACTTGCACACCATTGTGGAGACAAACAAAAGTCCTTTCTCAGAAGGTTATAACTGGACCTATCTTCTGCCTTAAAAATAACACAGGGTGGTCACCCCTGCTCTAGGGATTGAAATTTGAGATGTAAATGGTGTTTCGGAAGATGACAGCTTTTGATCTGGAATGAATCTGTTCCATTTTTTTGCACTAATACTTGAATAGCTCAGGGCGATAGATAGTCTCCTCTATTTTTCAGTAGCTCACTCTGTATCTTCTACAGTTTTCAATTAAAAATGGAAATTCGTTCAAGGCGATGTAGACAAAGATACCACCTTTCTTTTGAGTCATCACTCGACCCATCTTCCCTTTCAAAATGTTCAAGGATTGCAACCCCCGCTTAGGGGGTTAATATTTCAGACAAGTTTTGTACCCCAAAAGATGTCCCCCTTGAAAAAAAATTAACCTGTTTTGCGCTTTGATCAGAAATGAATATCTTGGTAGATATAGCCTCTGTTTAGTTTTCGTTGAAGCACCCTGTATAATAAAAAGACATTCATATAGTTACTGCTGGAATGTATCTGATATTTCATCTGGATGTTTGCGTGTTAACGAACGGTGCCAAAATCTCCCCGGCATCACACCACTAGACTGATCTGTAACAATCGAGACTAATACGGAAGACCAAGATGGAGATTAACATTCAAGCATGTGCTAGTCTGAGAAAAGCTTATGCAATGCATCTAAAGTTGTAGTTAAAGGACAGTTTCAACAATTATAACAATTTACTCATAAAATTACAATTTTCATAAATCTAAGAACATTGAATAAATGAATATATCAGAACATTCTCTACTCAATCATAATGGAGATTGAAATAATTATCATACATTAGTGCAAAATAAATTCGAATAAAAATGTTTCGTCCCTTGTGTCAGGTTTTCCTTTGTTTTTCGAAATGAAAGGACAATTTGAAATTTTCGTTTTTGTTACAGATATCACTTTTTCCCAAAGAAAACTGCCGAAACATTCAGTAGTAACAGTAGATGTTAAGACAGCAGTTCATTTCGATTGTCCTGAAGAATTTGGATATTACCCGCATCCAGATGATTGCACTCAATACTACGTTTGTGTGTTTGGTGGTGCTCTGCTGGAGTCATGCACAGGAGGACTTATGTATAGGTGAGTTAGTAATATAACCTGACCAAATAGGGAATGGCTACTAATTTTGTCGTTTATCTTTTGAATATCCACTCACTATATTCAGATTGTTGGACCTTTATCATCAACCAAGGCCACCAAGAAGAATGATGGCTCATAAAAAGTAATATGCTTTCCTTGAATACATAGCTGTTTCTTTCGTTCTTTTCAGTAGTAAAAGCTGTATTATTTGAAGCAAATGTGCTTTTCTATTTGCCAATGATAACAGCAAATCAGATGATTTGATTCGAACAGAAGCTATTTGTATACTGAAGATTAATTTCACAGAGTTAAATCTCCCACCCACTCGTTTTTAGCAACTTCCTGCTACCAAAACCCCGTCGCTAGAAGACTACTGGCTTGGCAAGCCAGCGTGCAGAACATTCTGTCGAGCCATGCGTCCGTCTTACCAGAGCTTCATTCAAGGTACAAAACTCCTGAACCCTTGGACGAACTCAGCGAGACTACTGAGTACGGACCATACATTCGAATCCAGTAGGGCCTGACTGCTTTTTTTATTGCTAAAGGATAAGAGTAACACCCTGATCATAATCTCATTATATATCCAGTTTTGTGTAAAATAATAGCATTGTCGATACATCCCAAGAGAATCCAGGATGTGACGGGCTACGCAGTTACCCTTTTTGTGTAAAATGAGTTTTATTATTGGTCCCGTCTAAAGAAAGGGAGGAACGTTGGACACAAAAGGCGAGAACTCCTTTCCTTTGGAAAGGGTCAGCTTTTCTAAAAGAGAACGTAAGAACTATTCATGGTAGCTGATGTAACATAACAAATGCAACATCAATTTTTTCATTGTTAAAAACTGAGAATAGTTTACTTAACTCTAGTATACGGAAAATGTCCTTTTTTCAGCCAAGAACTTCAAACTTGCGACTGGCCTCGAAATGTAGGTTGTGATGGAACTGATATTGCTCCATCCCCTAGCACTCCCTCAACTCCTCCTAACTCAAGGCAGAAGGAAGAGTATACAAGAACCAGATATACACCACCACCACCACCTAAACCGTCTGCACTTGTGATTTCTCGAGGACAACCCAGACAACAGCAAATTTACCATGACGAAGAAATTAATTTGAAGGTAAGGTAATTTGATGAAGAAATTCATCTAGCTGTATTGGCACAAGCTACAAACCTTTGGTCAAATTTTTCTAAAACTAAATGATGAATGAGCATATGAAGTTTAACGTTTTTATTCATATTCAATGTCTATCATACTAGCGGAACACTCGAAAATTTAACCAAATTCGAAGTCCGATATTTTTGCTAATTCTCAACCGATTTAGATGATTTTTTCGGCAAGTTATAGATCAACTCTTCTACTTTGTAGAAATTATAAGAGAAAACAAAAAAAATTGAAAAAATGTTATACGGGGGCAAAACTAAAAGTGTTTTTTTTGTCAAAAATTCGTAACACCCTGTGGAATTTCGTGGTCCGAGTTGAAACGTACAATATCATGGTCAGTCAAGACACATCTTTCTACAGTAACGCCCTTCTTGTTTTATGCATTTATCTCTATTTTTACAAGAGATATCCAATTTGAAACGAAAAGTCACAAATTTCAAGAATTTATTTTTAATCTTGCGTAGGTGCATAACATCGGAGGTTAGCCAAAAAATAAAATCAAAATTAGAGAAGCGGAAATCTAACGAAATGAAAATTTTTGAAATTCACTGGCCAATTTCACTCTCCGGGAGAACTCGAAGTACACCGGAAAAATCGTTGATTTTGCACATTTATTTTTAAATTTTTTTGTGTGACACTCTATAATAATTATCATTCCTGTCCAAAATTGAGAGCAGGTGTGTATCCTGGCGATACACTCGTGAAATGAAATGAACATGTTGAGAAAAATGTTCATGATGACCCACAAAAAAAAACATTTGATTTTAGTAGCTAGTATGACCCCCCCGAGCTCTTATTACAGCGCGCATACGATTTCGCATACTCCCAATGATGTTGTCTATCATCTGTTGAGGTATGTTGTCCCACTCTTCCACCAAAGCCAATGTCAGCTCTTCAACGTTTTATCAATGGTCCCAGAATTCAGTTGTGTATTTTAATACCTACCGACTGTTATCTCCTATGAATTCCTAATTTTCACCAAATTAACCAAATTGTCATCAATAACTAATGCAATTCGAACATAAAAATCGCAAACGACAATTTCGACACGCCTGAGTGATAATAAGAAAATTCCAAATTGATAGACGAATTTTAATGACAATTTCTTGATTCAATGGAGTTACTCCAAAATGGTGATTTTCCACTTGAAATTAAATATATTTTCCAAAAATAGAGATAAACGCATGAAACATGATGTGTCTTGACAGACCATGATATTGTACGTTTCCACTCGGACCACGAAATTCCACAGGGTGTTACGAATTTTTGACAAAAAAACACTTTTAGTTTTGCCCCCGTATAAATTTTTTTCAAATTTTTTTGTTTTCTCTTATAATTTCTACAAAGCAGAAGAGTTGATCTATAACTTGCCGAACAAATCATCTAAATCGGTTGAGAATTAGGAAAAATATCGAACTTCGAATTTGGTTAAATTTTCTAGTGTTCCGCTTATTTTGTCTCCGAGTGTATTAAACAACTAGTTCAACATCGGACTGCATAAACAAAGTGCATTAAAGTACTTTCAAAGAACAACTGATATTACCATCAGATGAAAAACTGTTATGTCACAAAAACGATTAAATAAATTGCTTGTTTTGTAATTTTTCGCATAACCTTCGACTTAATATATAACTGCCAAGGAATTTATCTTGATCGCAATTCAATAATTTCTATATTGTTAAAGCAACAACAACTGTATCAAGATTCAGAAGAATCATTGCCTGAGGCTCAAGAAGAAGAGAGTGACCGACAACAGAGATTTTATCGTGGTCAGCCTTCCACAATTGGACAAGTTCAAAGGGATCGAGATGGCTTAAGACAATCCAATGCTATAGCTGTAAGTAATATTATGAAATCTTATCTTTGCTTACATAGTCACAACGTGAAGTTATGATGCAATATCACTTAATTTTCTTCCAGTATCACACTGGTCAGAAAGAGAAAATCGGAGTCATCTCATTCGGTATCCATCAAAACCAAGATCGTCAAAGGTAAGGTTTTTATGACGTTCGATCGAATTTACCAGAATAATTTTTCATGTCTTTAGTGACGCAACTGAACGTTACATGGAGACTTTAACTGACAATAAACTAACTTTGACACGGAGGAAAAAAAGACACACTATAGCAAGGTATGTTTCAGGACTCATCCTCACTAACATACATTACGACTATCTTATGACAAACAAAAAAAAAAGCAAATATACTAAGTCCAATTTATCTAACATTATTTTAAGAAATATTTAACCATGCATCAATGTATCCGGTCTGCTCACATAGATCCTGGTCGACAAACAACAGAATAGCTGTGACATGCAATGACAGACTTCAGCTTCGTCCTTATTAGGTCTCGTTAGTGTCTTATACTCACCTGTTCTATACATACGAACTCTTCGTAAAATATACAAGTTGCTCGACCACACGTAGGCTTACTTGCTATTCGGGGCTTCAGACGTTTTTTCGATAGGCGAATTGTCGATCAACTATATCATTTGTAACATTGTTTTTAACACTTTTCATTTTATCATTGTGTAACTTTCAGTTGATCAGAATAAACAAAAAAATCGACAAGTGCAAGTAAGAGCTGAGCACCGAGGAATTTTTTTCGTGATACAATTAGAAATTCATTATGTATGTATTATGTATGAGACATTGCTCCTCACTAAATTTCACATGTCTAGATCAACAGAAAGTACCTTATAGTTTTTATTCTTTTGCAAGGGTCAAAATGATGCCTGAAAATGCAAAAAGAAATGTTTGATTTTTTACAGCTCCTAGAGATTCCCTACCTGAGCATTCGGTGTCAATTTAAGCTCTATACCTACACAGACAGATTGACAGACAGACAACAGAGTAATTTGTAAGTTTCCCACTGCTCCTTCTGGGGCACGGAGAACTGGCACCTCATCCAAGATCCTATAACATACGAACTATCAACTACACACGCCACAAAAATTGTCGCATCACCTGGTATTCTGAATTCCACGATCGATTAAGCAGCTCGATCGCAGTTTCTTTGTCAACATATATTTTTGGACATATAAGGGGAAAAAATTTTATCTATTTAGTAAAATTTGTTTAAATATGATCTCAAACACGTCTGAAACAAGAATGAGTTTATTTGACCATCAGTATTCATTCATTTCTCTTCAGTTTTCACGCTAAATTAATGCAAGTTTTCTGTGTTTATTATTGATTTTCGAATCTTTGAATTTATTGTAATGGCTGCTGAACGTCCTGGACGCTATTTGAGTGATCATGAAGTGGTAAGAATTGTAACACTTCTAGAGGAGGTGCGAAGCCAACGTTACGTGGCTAACTTGTTGAATGTTAACGAAAGCTCTATTTCAAGAGCAATAAATTGGTACCACGAAACAGGGGAATATGGAACAAGGGCCGGACAGGGAAGAAATCGGATAACAACACGAGTTGATGTTCGTTGACTTCGTTTAATTGCACTAAGAGTTCGGCACTGTACGGCTAGAATGCTACAAAATGAACTTGCACTTTCCAGAAACGCGCATATTTCATTATTGAAAACTGTTAGGAAAAGGTTCAGAGAAGATGATATCAGACCTAGGGTGGCTTTTACCGGCCCGCGTCCCACCAGAGAGCATCGAGTTGCAAGACTTCAGTTTGCAAGGGAATATGTAAATTGGGGTATTCCAGAATTGTCGAATGTTCTCTTTTTCGACGAGTCCAGTTTCTGTCTAGTATCAAATGATAGATGCATGCCTGTATACAGACGACCTAGGGAACGGTATGAGCAATGCAATATCCGGCAAACCGAAAACTTCGAAGGGGGCTCAGTAATGGCGTGGGGAGGCATTTCTTTCCATGGTCGAACTGAGCTAGTCCTAGTGAATAATAGAAGAATGAGAGCGGTCAGATACATCGCAGATATCCTTGAACCCCATGTTGTACCCTTTGGCCCATTGATTGGCGAAAACTTCATTTATATGCATGATAATGCTCGCCCTCATGCAGCTAGAGTAGTTACAGAATTTCTGCAAAATGCCGAAATTGATATTTTAAGATGACCAGCCAGAAGTCCCGACTTGAATCCCATGGAACATGTTTGGGACAACATGGGGTGGTAAATTCAGCAACGTAAGATGCCTTGTAGAACACTCCAACAACTAGAAAATCTGCTTCCTGAAATTTGGTTAGATTTTACCCAGTAACTCAAGAGTACATCCAAAATTTGATTGAGGGCTTCCGAGAAGTATACTGGCAGTAATTAGGGTCCGAGGAGGAAACACTCGATTTTGAAAATGATTAGTAACCATTCCATGCTAGTTCATTGATCTCTTCGCGAATGTTTGAAGATGGTAGAATTTTTTAATTTTTCATTAACTCGAAAATTGTTGATATTTTCCATCATAAACTCATCTCTTTTGAATGATATCTTCTTATTTTACACTTCTGAAAGTTACCAACCTAAAAGTTCATATAGTATTGTCGTAAAAGTAGGGAGATGCGACAATTTTTGTGAGTATTGTATTTTCCTTACAGAGTTTAAATTCATAAGTTTTGTAAAAATTTCAAATGAAATTTATTTCACTCTTCATTCTCAGAAACCACAAAGTGTTTTTATAGTGTTTGTCTTGTCTTTGACCCCAAAATATCCTGAAATATTTTCGTTATTTTACATCTTGACATTCTCTTCAGTGTTATGATATTATTACCCAATTCTGAATGTAGTAATTTTAAACAAGGGCACATAGAAAATGTTTCTTCTGTAATATTTCGTAGTTCACACATATTGGTGTGGAATATTTCTTTAAAAGAACGGATTTCAGTGAAGTAGCAATGAGATACCACTCTAAAATTGTTGAAGGTAGGAGGTTAAATCAATAAATCCAATAAATAAGGAGGATATCGCATGATGATTTGAACCACTGATTAGTATACAACAAGGTCGAAAATTTTGTGCGTCCATACCTTTAGATGTAATTAAATCATATCACATCGAGATATCAGGCAACAGACTCGAGCACTCATTCCTTGTGGAGATATAATTTAAAAATCCATGAACTGTTGTATATTATTATGATTGCATCTTTATTATCACTCATTTGAACAACGCAAAACCTTCATCTTTTCAAACATTAAATTTTTAATTGATTCTAAGCAGGACCAGTGCCATTTTTAATTCTAATGGTGGTGCACCAAGATCCTGGAGTAATCTTCATACTAGCAATAGACAATCTTATACACCAATACGCCACCCTACCGGACCTGACAAACCTATACGTCAAGAGCAGACTGAGTATAGAGGAACTACAGACAGAAATCCTTTCTTCCATACTCCTGGATACACTGATTTCATCCCTTCCTCCCTGAACCGCCCTTTCAAATACGTAGATAATAGATTCTCTGAGATCAATCAATATAACTCCTTTACACCTTCTTCTTTACCGTACGATTCATACTTTTACACAGAAAATTCTAATCCAGGGGAAATCAAGCATACTCAAGTCAGCTTGGAAAAACCTGAAAAAATCAAATTGAAGTATATTCAACCCTCGGGTTTCAGATCGAATAACAATACGCATACAGGAGCGATCACTAGATCCTTCGATATTCGTAATTCTAATAAAAATTTACAGTATAACGGCCGAGAAAAATCTCAATTTGTTGATTCCTCTCAAAATTCTCTAAACATCAAAAATATTCATAATGTTCAGAATTTGTCTGGAATTAAACTTCAAGCGTCACCATTTTCTTTGAATAACCAAAATTCACCCAAATATTCTACCTCGTCAATCGTTTTGGATATTAAAAGAACGACTACCAGTAGATCGAGAAACCCTCAATCCGAAACAACACCAAAATCATCATGGAAACCTCACTCAAGTTATGCTTCAGACGATGATTTCAATTACTATTATGATGAGGGTACTGACTCGATCGAAAACAAAGAAGTAAAACCAGATAAAATGTCCCTAGGTTCTAATACTAAATATAAGCAATATCTTACTGAGTACAATCCAAAAGGACAGACTTCATCTAAGAAAATTATGAAATATTCTGCAAAATATAAGGAAGAACTTTCGAGTACTAAAAAAACACCTAGGCAAACAATGTCATCATCTACCTCTGTTCCCATAAAACCAAGTCCCAGTCCTGTATCTTCAACAACTCTACTCTATAAAGACTCGTACAATGAATATTCAACACAGACTACGTCACCTAAATTGAAGACAAGGACATCAACTACTTTTCAAAGGGGGAAACACAGACTTCAAATAAACCAAAACCACAGCTCGAGAAATAACGTAGCTAATGCTATTCACAGGTAAATATCAAAGAGAGTATATCGATCTAATCGAATAATTTTCATCAGTTCTTTGATATACTCTACTTATTAAAAGATAGTTTTCTTTAATTTAAGAACCCCACTTCGTAAACGTTTTTGTTCAAATGTGTGTTCTTTATTTTACTACATAATTCTGAATATATATAAATAATTTGTGATATCATTCTATACAGAGTTGAAACCACTACAGCTGCTCCAGAACCAGTATCTCTTCCTGCAAGAACTATAGCAACGACAAGTCAATATTCCGCCAGTTCATATGCACCATACGATTATGATGATAAGGCTAAATATGGTAAGAATTACTTCACGAGATTTAATTAATATTTGCTCATAAAACACATGTACTGCTTCAGAATACAATAGCTATAACGAGCCCGAACCTAGTGTCGCTCCAGTATCATACAGAAGTAGAACACCTGCTCCAACTTACCAATCAGTAGCATCACAAGATGATTTGCAATCTTCAAAAAGGGCTAATGTTATCCAAAATGATTACGTGAGAGGTGTATACCAGGAACAGAGTTTACCAGAGTACCATGACGTGACCTATGATAACGCAGTTAGTACCATGGTTTCCAACCGTATAAAATAATATCCCCATTTCATTTTTCGTAATTCTAATTTTTTCCAGGAGGATGATCACAATTCTTACAGGCACTCGAGCAGGCAACCCGTGAGGTGAATATATCTTCATAATTAAATTACTATTCATGCTTTCTTTTCCAAAAATTCAGATACTTATGACTTTAGGGAGGACAGAAAGGAATCAAATCTTATCGAGGATCAACCATCAACATCTAAATCTAAAAATAGAATAACGGCCACTTACACTTCCAGTACAAGTAGATATTCTACGAAAAAAACCGTTAAGACCCCCACACCAACAATTTCTTATAAACAAAATACCGTAACATCAAGGTACTCTTTGCATCAAGAATCATGCATGTGTCCACTGCAGAAACCATGCAATTGTTGAAGCTTTATATTTGTGTCATGTAGATGTATAGCTTTCATTTGTTGCTTCTTTGAATTAGATATTTGGTTAATATGTGCGACGTATTTAGAGCTGGAAATCATTAAGCCTGTAGGTAGAGTGTTGATTTATTAGTAACAGCAAACTTCGTTTATTTTAGCGCATCGACAAATTCAACCAATGAAAATGAATCAAAGGTATATCTTAAGCAGAGTCAGTATTTAGAACCGGGGAACTCCAAAGTCTACACTTTATCCACATCATCCCTCTCCAAGAATACACAACATAACACAGACATACCTCAATTGTCAGCAACAGAACCCAGTAATAATGACGTTATATCTCCTATCAACAGTGTTAAATTAAACGAGCCTATTTCCCTTCATTCAATTCAGACAAGTTACCAAATTCCTGTAACATACCGATTCATCACCAAGAAACCACCATCCAAGTCAACTGACCAAGTCTCGTTCAGTGGAACACCAAACAAACAACGCTCTTTCACTCCTGAAACTACTACTTCTGCTTCAACTCATCAACCACCTTCATCCAAACTGCTTACTAATTATGATCATATTTCTTTCATTATTCCAACTACATACTCACCACCTAAATTTTATTTCGATACATTCTTAACAAAAAATTTATTATCTACTTCCCCTCCTCCTAAAACTAAGGGTACAGGTAGTAACTATCCTAGAAGTTTCTTTCCGCAATCCACACGAAAGACACACCAACGACTTGGAAATTATCAAAACGATTATATAACGAAAACCAATAAGGCTGTAAAATTCACGAAAAAAATTATACCCTTAACTCCAGCTGTGATCAATCACGAATTATCTTCTTCCTTCAATACTGGCGCGAAAATTCAAGAGACGTCTTCAGAATCCATCGAACTTCCTAAAAGTACTTCAGATTTCCCTAGTACAACACAAAGATATACAAACAAGCAGAAGTATCAAAACATTCCTTTAAGTTTTCAAAATATTGATTCGAAATTTCATATGAGTTCTACAGAAACTGTTGGAGCTTCCACTTCAAAAACTACAGTCAGTACCACCCCAATAGTTTCGAGTACAACTCAAAGATATTCATTCAAACCAAAAGCTCAAAAACTTCCTTCTAGTTCTTTTAGAGTAAATACAGCTTCGCTTGGTATTAATCCATATTCAAAACCTCAATCTGGTCAATCCGATACAAAAATAATTTCTGAGATACCTTCACTTCAATCAGATGAAGAAAAATCTTCCATATCAGATCAAGATCAGCTCATTTTGGATAAGCTGAATCGTTATAGAAATTCAAGTCTTCTCAATCCTAACTATGTACCCAAAACTAAAGTTTTCCAAGGAACTGTGGAGGTGCCGCCTCTGAAAAGTTTGTTGTCAGATCAAGATTCAGAGAAAGAAGAACCAGACTTACCTCCTACCTACAAACTAAAACCCTTTAAACTACTAACAAAAAACCCACAAACGAAGACAGAATATTCCCTAAATGCCACAACACCTAGAATTTCCCGGATAAATCCAGCCTTTAAATTCATGATGAATTCATTCCGTGGAACCAAAGGCCATAACACAAAGTGCAAAGAATCCACTCCAATCCAAATCTGCAGCGATCTTAAGCAGCTGAGGTACTTATCCTCATGTTTTTGCATGCTATCGTCCTATTTTAAATCAATCACATTCTTCCGATTAATCCAGTATATTACACAGCTTGTTCAAAACACAAGTTCGAACGATAGGTTCCTTTGAGACTGGAAGTTGACTTTGGACACTTAGAAATCTAACTCAGCACACACCTTAACAATAATCTAACCACAAAGTTCTTAGAGATTTTAACTATCTCCTATTTCATTTTGAATCATCAGTAGGCTAGGTATTTAGAGCATGGTAAACTTTACAGCAGCTTAGTTGCACTTTAATCTTCGTTTAAATAACTCATTTTGAAGAATTATATATTTAATTTTCAGAACGAATAATAGAGGAAGAGGCCATTACACTTCAGGCAATGTTATCACTAATGACGTCACTGTCAATAGTGTTAACGTAAACCGCGGTACTCCTCCACCGTGAGTTCTTTTTAACTCGTATTTGTCTACCAGAATTATAAGTTTTTTCCATTCCAGACGTTCCAGACCTACTTTGAAACCATCTACATCGATTGTTTCGAAAGCTCAAGAATTCGTTGATATCTACAGATACCCACCAAGAAGACCTTATGCTATCTACCCTCAACCTCAACCAGATAAAACTGCTGCTAAATGTAGAAAAGATGTTTGTCTCTTGCCAGACTGTAATTGTGGAGGAAAAGATATTCCTGGTAATACTACAAAAATTCCAAATTCGTTGAGTCTTCTATTTCTTTTTTTGAATTTTCAGGTGATATTCCTGCAGAACAAGTACCACAAATAGTATTACTGACTTTCGATGATTCTGTAAACGATTTGAATAAAGGTTTGTATCAAGATCTGTTCGAGAGAGGTAGAGTAAATCCGAATGGCTGTCCCATCTCTGCTACATTCTACGTGTCTCATGAATGGACAGACTACAGTCAAGTGCAAAACTTATATTCAGATGGCCATGAAATCGCATCCCACACAGTTTCGTAAGTTCTGATCCATATACCAGAGTATTGAAATGAATTCGAAATTTGCATAACTTTTACAGAAACAAAAACCATGTTTTATAAGCCTCTGCTTTCCTTAATACCTGAAAAAGATCCCATGCTATAGAAGATTCTTCTATAAATCTTAAATTCAACTTCCTTTTATTATTTTCAACTTTTCAATCATTTTATCGTATCCAGCTGAATTATTTCACTATTTAAGATCAACCCAAATATTTCGTTTCGTTTTGAACTAAATGTGATCCCCGTGAGTTTTTACATAACCCTCGTAAGATAAAATAACCAGTTTTCGTAATTGCACCTTGTAAGAAACTGCTCGCTTTTTATTGAAACTTCATTAAATATGTCTTTATTCTTAACAGGCACAGCTTTGGAGAGCAGTTCTCCCAGAAGAAATGGACTCGAGAAGTAGCAGGACAAAGAGAAATTTTAGCGGCATATGGTGGAGTACACCTCGAGGATATAAGGGGAATGAGAGCGCCTTTCCTTTCTGTAATTATTTATTCAACATAAAACTTCAGAACAATATATTCCCATAGCTTGCCAGAACGAAAGAGAATGTATTGAATTTGACATAAAATACTCTTTTGCTTTATATACTAGTAGGCCATTTTGAATAAAATCTACCTTTTCCTAAATTTCTTTTCAGGTTGGTGGAAATAAAATGTTCAAAATGTTGTATGATTCTAATTTCACCTACGATTCTTCGATGCCTATTTATGAAAATAAACCTCCAAGTTGGCCATATACTTTAGATTACAAGCTATTCCACGATTGTATGATACCTCCATGTCCCACAAGATCTTATCCAGGAGTTTGGGAAGTACCCATGGTGATGTGGCAAGACCTGAACGGAGGAAGATGTTCTATGGGAGACGCTTGCAGTAATCCTGCCGATGCGGAGGGCGTCCACAAGATGATCATGAAAAACTTCCAGAGACATTATACCACCAACAGGTAACTAAAAATTCTACAAGTCATATACTCCAATAAAACGTTTAAAAATGAGTGAGCTACATTAAGCAAAAGGTTTTATACTTATACACTCCCCACAAAATTGTCGCATCACCCTACTTTTACGACAATAATATATAAACTTTTAGGTTGGTCATTCAAGAGTCGCTTGGTAACTTTCAGAAGTGTAAAATAATAAGATATCATTCAAAAGAGATGAGTTTATGATGGAAAATATCAACAATTTTGGAGTTAATGAAAAATTGAAAAATTCTACTATCTTCAAACATTCGAGAAGAGACCAATCAACTAGCATCGAATGGTTGGTTACTAATCATTTTCAAAAACGAGTGTTTCCTCCCTGGCCCTAATTACTGCCAGTGTACTTCTCGGAAGCCCTCAATCAAATTTTGGATGTACTCTTGAGTTACTGGGTAAAATCTAACCAAATTTCAGGAAGCAGATTTTCTAGTTGTTGGAGTGTTCTACAAGGCATCCTACGTTGCTGAATTTGCCACCCCATGTTCTATGGGATTCAATTTCGGCACTTTGCAGAAATTCTGTAACTACTCCAGCTGCATGAGGCCGAGCATTATCATCTGCAATGTATCTGGCCGCTGTCATTCTTCCATTATTCACTAGGACTAACTCAGTTCGACCATGGAAAGAAATGCCTCCCCACACCATTACTGAGCCCCCTTCGAAGTTTAGGTTGCCGAATATTGAATTGCTGACACCGTTCCCCAGGTCATCTGTATACAGGCGTGCGTCTATCATTTGATACTAGACAGAACCTTGGTCTGATATCGTCTTCCCTGAGCCTGTTCCTAACAGTTTGCTATAAAATATGCACATTTCTGGAAAGTGCAAGTTCATTTTGTAGCATTCTAGTTGTACAGTGCCGAACTCTTAGTGCACTTTAAACGAAGCCAACAATCATCAACTGGTGTTGTTATCCGATTTCTTCCCTGTTCGGCTCTTCTTCCATATTCCCCTGTTTCGTGGTACCGATTAATTGCTCTTGAAATAGTGCTTTGGTTAACATTCAACAAGTTAGCCACGTAACGTTGGCTTCGCCCCTCCTCTAGAAGTGTTACAATTCCTACCACTTTATGATAACTCAAATAGCGTCCAGGACGTTCAGCAGCCATTACAACAAATTCAAAGATTCGAAAATCAAAAGAAACACAGAAAACTTACATTAATTTATCGTGAAAACTGAAGAGAAATTGAATGAATACTGATAGTCAAATAAACTCATCCTTGTTTCAGACGTGTTTGAGATCATATGGAAACAAATGTTACTGCGTAGATAAGATTTTTTTCCCCTCATATGTCCAAAAACGTATGTTAACAAAAAAACTGCGATCGAGCGATTGTGGAATTCAGAATACCAGGTGATGCGACAATTTTTGTGGTGTGTGTATTTCCTATATGCAAATTCTGTCTAATTTCTTGATAATTCCAATAATGACCCTTGACACATCCCTGTGCGTTGCCTTACGCTATTACTTCGTTTTAAACTACACATCAACATAGCTTCATACATTGTGCGAAATGGCTTACGCTCGATAACAAACTATTTCTCTGTAATCTACTCCACCAAAAGGTTCGATAATACGAAACACCTTCGGCCAACATGAGTATTGTTCCTATTGTTTATAGTTTCTTATTCTGTAGAACGTTATTCAAATACGTCACATGTTTGCCTAATCAATCATACACGGTTTCCGCATGAAAGCATTGTTGCGTTATATTTTTGTTCAGTTATCTCAAAATCTACTCGAGCATAGTTGATAAACCTGGTCTGAAATGTATGTAAATGAACTACATTTACACAAATTAATAGAAAAAGAACACCACAAAATCCAGGGGTGATTCCAGTTTCAGTTATATTCCTAGAAGCAACTTTCCAGTTATTAGAAAATCCATATCTTGAAAGAATAAGAAGATATTCGTAATCAGAGGGAATATTGTGATGGCTATATTGAGTAAAAATCTATCATGAAAATACTTATTCCTGCTTGAGCCTCAATATCAAAAAAATCTAGTATTGAATTGTGTTCCTGTCAAATGGGCGTTTAGATAATAAATGTATCTTTTCAGAGCACCATTTGGTCTTTTCTATCACGCTGCTTGGTTCACTCAACCACACCACAAAGAAGGATTCATCAATTTCTTAGATAATATTCTGGCTATGAGAGACGTATGGGTACTAACAAATTGGCAAGCAGTACAGTGGGTCAGGGATCCAACACCCACTTCAAGACTGGGCTCCTTCAAGCCATTCCAATGCGAATATTCTGTAAGTGAACATTTTGGGGTAGTTCAATCATCCATTAATCATTTTCTTTTATCCTTCAGGATAGGCCCAAGCGGTGCAATAATCCTAAGGTGTGCAACCTCTGGCACAAATCTGGTGTCAGATACATGAGAACTTGTCAGCCTTGCCCAGATATATACCCATGGACTGGCAATTCCGGCATTCGTAGTAGTAGAATCGACAATGACATAGAAGATTAGGTTTATATTTAAATTATTTATATCTACCTTTTCCGTTGCTGTGGAATTATAACTCCATCCTCTGTGACATGATGGAGAATCTTTCATTAATTATAACTTGTAAATTATATTTTTCGCAAAGTAAGTCCAGGAAGATACGATTGGTGTATCATGTTTTCTGGGGAACTAAACGACTTAAAAATTGTATATAGCTGTTTTTTGTTTTGGTTTTTTCAAAAGGAAGTTCCTCAACTTGCAATCTACATTATGGGACTCTATTTTTTCTTATTTATTTATTCCAAACTTTAAACGTCTTTTTTTGTGAAATGATTGTGAACCAGTGACCTAATAGAATAAATAAATTATAATTTATTGCTACTTTTAATTCAAAATCATGAATGTCTTGTAAACGAGGATTAACTCAAACAATGCGAAAGTTGCCTAGTTTTCACAAAGAAACAATCTGAGGAGTCAAGCTGGAAATAGTTGACTATTAGCTGAGGGCTGTGTATGATTTTACCACTTATGATTGTTCTTGAAATTTCACTTGCAGTAATACTCTTCTACAAGTATCTGGCGTCTTCAACCTTAAACCATTTAATGTTTGACCTCAGAGTCATTTGTGTAGATACATTTGAATTTGGAAGGCTTTTACTTGGCAAAATTCCATTATCAATTAAAAAAAAAACAAACAAGTACTGTGTTTTAAGGAATTTTACTTAATAATTGCGATTCGTAACGCGTTTCACTACACCGTAGCTTCTTCAGACGAATGAATGTACAGAAAATAAATGAGAATATAAATATAAATGTTCTTGAGTAATCAAAAACTTATTGGGTTGCTTCTTCTTAAGTGGTTATTTATGACAGGTATATCCAATAAAATTAAGGAATAGATTGCTCCCCGAAGAGATTCAATAGAGGTGAAGGGCTTAAATCGACTTGTTCATTGATGAGTTTACCTGAGTGTTTGTATTTATTTATTCCTAAAGTTTCCCAAAGATCTACCTTCCAATATTTATTATCTGTATGCAAAATTTCAAACTGTGGGTCGAAAGAGTGATTATTTTCTAAGAGATGAGTAGCGTAATTTGAATCTGATCTTTTATTTGAAAAACTGCGTTTATGTTCCGATATTCTAATATTAAAATTTCTATGTGTTCTACCAATGTAGAAATTATCACAGTCATTGCAATTCAATCTATAAACACCTGATTTATTGTTTTTACCTGATTTGGTTTTATTATTTTTTATATATTTGCCTAAATTATTATGAGTTTGGAAAGCTATGTTGAAATTATTGCTACTCAAGAATGATTTCAGTTTCTCACTTGTAATGCCAACGTAGGTTAAGGTGTTGAATTTTTGTTGCAATTTATCGACAGGGTAAACTTCATTCGATGCGATTCTACTTTGTTTTTTATTTAAAATATTATTTATTAGTTTGGGATTGTAACCATTATTTTTGGCTATTTGTTTAATCAAATTTAATTCTTTGTTGAAATTTTCTGGTGATAACGGAATGTTAATCAATCTATGAATAAAACTATTGAATGCTGACATTTTATGTTGATACGGATGACACGACGAGTTATGTATTATAATATCTGTATGTGACGGCTTATGGTAAATTGCGAAAACATGTTTTCCATTTTCATTCGAAATTGTTACGTCTAAGAAATTTATCGAATTATTGCTTTCTATTTCGGTTGTGAATCCAATTTTGGATGTAATGAATTTATATGATTTTCGAAAATTTTAACTGTCTATCTGTTCCTGTGAAGCAAATAATGATATCGTCTACATAGCGATACCAATATAAACAATATTTACTAAGTAGATGATTATGAATTAATTTCTCTAAATTATTCATGAATATTTCTGCTAACAAAGGTCTTAACGGATTGCCCATAATCAAGCCGTCTTCAATAGTATAATATTTGTTATTGAAATGGAAATAATTTTGATCTAAACAAATTTGTAATAATGAAAGAATATCTGATTTAATGATAGTATTAACATGATTCTTTTCTAATAATTCTTCAACTAAGTAATACGTATCTTTCGGAGGAATGTTGGGAAATAGATTCTTAACATCGAAAGAAATTAGTTCGTATGAATTTTTGACCGAAATTTTAGATTTAAAATTGCAATGTTTTATTAGCAAGTCGTTGAGGAATTTTGAAAGTTTGAAAGAACGTGCCGTTACATAAGAAACAACAGGTCTAATAGGGTAATTAAGTTTATGCATACAGATAATAAATATTGGAAGGTAGATCTTTGGGAAACTTTAGAAATAAATAAATACAAACACTCAGGTAAACTCATCAATGAACAAGTCGATTTAAGCCCTTCACCTCTATTGAATCTCTTCGGGGAGCAATCTATTCCTTAATTTTATTGGATATACCTGTCATAAATAACCACTTAAGAAGAAGCAACCCAATAAACTTTTAATTACTCAAGAACATTTATATTTATATTCTCATTTATTTTCTGTACATTTATTCGTCTGAAGAAGCTACGGTGTAGTGAAACGCGTTACGAATCGCAATTATTAAGTAAAATTCCTTAAAACACAGTACTTGTTTGTTTTTTTTATTATTGTGTAGATACAGATTGCTTTGAGTTTGAACATCTCATGGTAGACATACCAGTTGATCAAGTAAGGCTTTCACTGTCTTTCATAGGATCTAGAAAATCAAGGGAAGATTGTGCCAGAGGGAGAACCAGAACGTACCTAAAACCCTTACGTTTATGAACTGTGGGAGTAAATCCAATTGCTTCAGTGGAAGATCAAGAAAGAAATCCATTTCATAGTAACAAAAATAACAGACCTGAAAAATTATACCCTGAACTGTTCTATAATTCATTCCAGAAACGGTAATATCCCATCGAACCATAATCGCTTAGCCCCTTGTTGAATTAGTTCAACATTCCAAACACCCCCTTGTGGAAATTATTCAGAATAATCGTCCGACTATCGATCCATTTGTAGAGTTACTCATAAAACACCCTGTGAAATTATGGCAACTATCTCTGAATAATTATTCAGTACCACCTCACGAACAGACCCGAAATGACCTGAATCGGGTGTATTCACCGAAAGAATTTACATATGTAATCTGACGAAACGAGGTGATTAAGCGATGCAAAGGAGAAACCATCTTGGAAAGCTCCGTGAGTAGCGAAAAACCTTGATATTTTATCAACATTCGAAATGTAGATATCCCCGATAAGCGAAAGAAATATAGGAACATCGACTACTAGCATGCAAGTATCGCCAGATTTTCTCTCGATATGTACGGGAGTAAAATGAGTAAACACGCATTCACTTGGAATCACGAAAGGATAACAAATATTTTATACCACTAGAAATCCAAAAGGTTTTGTCGAAAGAAGATAATGAAATCGCTTTCGAGCTCATCTAAAGTCCGCACGCTATGGTTTGACCTTAAATATTACAATTATTCGCTACGTTATCTTACTCTTACAATTATTCAATCTAATCGGATTTAAAATAAATTCAACCAATAAAGTCTGAAATGAAACGAAAATAGTAATAGAGACAAGAATATACGTTGAGCGAAAAGAGTTTTTATTGATTTTTCAGTAACTGATGTCACATCAGACGTTCCCCAAGGTTCCCATATTGGACTGCTCATCTCTCTCATTGTATTTCAAATTCTACAACGACTCATTTTATTGGAATGTTTTGAAGTCTTTAGAACGTTGGACAACCTGCACTCATAGATAAATCTGGTGGTTACAAGAGATGTCAGATAAGGGACACTATGTTAAGTAAACTATTCTCTCTGATCTTCGAACTTTTTAGTATATCCAGATGAGTGGGACTGAGTAAACCAGTCCAATGTAGTTCGACAAAGAAGGATAGAAATACGGGACTGGTATATAAGAAAAAAAACAATCATCGCGAAGAAGTTTCAGGAGAGCGCATCTAAATTTCAGCAGAATCTGGATCAATTAATTTAGGGTTCACAGCGCCAAGTAATTTGAAATATTTTTGTAGCTAGGTGAATGTTCATTAATCCAAAGAAAGATTACTAAATCATGGATCAGGTATAATATATAAGTATAGAAATGAATTGAAATCCCGTCACTCAAATATATTACACTTCAAAAACCAATATCGAAAATCCAAGGGCCGAATGTCCATATACGAAATTATTTAAAATAAAGGATAGATCTTAGTGATTCTGGAATACGGGAAGAACTTGTCTCTGCTTGCTCGATATCCGTCGTATACAGCAGCAAATCCACTAAGCTTCTATCTTCAAACAAAATAATTTTTTTGTCCTCTTATTGCTCTCTCAACAGAAGAATCTGAGTCAGGAAAATCCAACATCTGAATAAATATCAGCCAGAGTAAATATTTTGACAATGTAAAAAAGGAAAACTGTGTTTTGCGTGTCAAATCCAATCTGATTCTTGCAAGTTGGCAATTAACTCAAGGAAACGAAAAAGATGAGGTTTTGCACTATAAAACGCAGCTGCATCAGAAGAATTTTCATTTTTACCCATGACTCGCACTGACAGAGGGGTCGTAAGTTATATCCCGGGTATCATGCTATCACTGTTGCACTCCTGCGGTTTCGTGGAGCCGTCTGTATTTTAATTAGATTCTGAAAATCAGAGGAAATAAGATGGATATATCATCCACCATTCGAGCGATATTCAAGGGTGAAATTTATAAAAAAAAAAAGGACTGTAACCAGTGACTTCACTCTTGGCTAAACGAAGAGCACAACCGACGACGGCAACATTATCTGCCCATTTAGGGGCATCCGTTTTGAAGAAAATATAACTTTGATGTGAATTTATGTAATTGAACACCCTGTATATTTGAAAATGATTTTAGGACATGCAGCAAATTAGCATCCAACTTTATTCTACGTATACATTTTCAATATATTCTCAACATGAACAAGTTCTACACATTTAGATTTTAAGTTTATAAAATATCAAATGCAGAATACTCTGATTCATTTTAAGTGTCAATAAATGAAAGAAACCTCATAAAGTACCAAACAGAAGAATTATTGACAGACATTGAAGCATTGACAGTAAATCGCAATGCACAGAAATACGAACATCATTTCTTTGGAAGTCACCCTTCTATGCATATATCTACCTTGCCAAAGAACTAACGACGTTTACTTAAGTTCGGAGCTGGCATTTATGCGTGATTTATTAATTCAGCCATGAAATAATTATTCTATTCGGAAATGATAAAGGAAGAAACATTGTCTAAAAATAATGTAAGGTGGAGCCAGGGGAATTACGTAATAAATGTATTTTTGAAGTCTTCCCTTTGGCAGTATACACAACAATTTGCTAGGGGTTTATAGGAAATGACGCAACGGATCGCGTGAGCAAATAACATTTGAGGCGACCTAATGCCCCAACAGTTTTCTTATCGGTCCAAGATTCTGACCAAGACTTTAATTCTACGCCATATATATGTGCACGATTTAATGTGGTCAACTGTGCGCATGCCCGCTGAAATTTTAATACCCTGCATTGGCACACAATTTAAATTCTCCTTAAAAGAGTGTGTAGTTTAATGTGAGCACTCCGCAAAAGAAAAATTCCGGGCGTGAGAAATGAATGCTATTTATGTGACAGTGTCCATACCACTTCTTCTAGTGCTTGCTGGATTCAACCATGCACATGGTCTCACCACCTTTGGAAAGTCCAGCAACAACCAGCAGAATGCTCTTCAACCAACCGGTAAAGTTTTTATCTTATAATCAAACTTCGCAAATAAAATATTAAAGACTAAGTGACGAAAAAAGATTCACAGAGTTCGTCCTTTAAATAAAGTTTAATTTAGGAAATGAAGTAAAATTAGAGAAAAAGTATACAAGATAACAAAACAGAAATCTTCTAAAATGTCAACGTATTCATCGCACATTATGTTGATAACAAGAATATCCACACTTAACTGATAAATGTAGCTTGAAGTTTTCTAAAACTTCATTTTATAGTACTTCATTGAAACCAAAACATTAAATTATCGCGATATTCTTTTTGTTAGTCCAAATATTTGCTGGTATGTTGTTTTACAATATTACAGAGCACAAATTCATTGAGTGGATATTGTGAATCTCTTACTAAGATATGTATAAACTTTAACAATTTCAAAAGTTGCATATTCAATTTTGAAATGTTTTGAGATTGTTATTCTTTCCATTCATAATTTATCAGATTTGATTTGTATGACAAGAATATTCTCATGATAAATCGACTATTATGTATGTTGTATATCCGTACTCCATGAAAGTACTAGCTATTAATTGTTGAATGCAAGAAAGTAACATTAATGGCATGATTGAAATAGTTATATCATTTCAAAGATACGATTTCAATATCATTAATCATTCATGAGTAAAATCCTTTCTTCCATAAAAAGTAATTCCTATGCGTCTTTTAACATACATATAAATCAAGACTTTTTAGGAAGTTCAATGAATATTCTAGTATATTACATGAAAAGTGATAAGGTCAAGAATATACTATATTGAATTTACCTTCTAATACCGATCATTCAAAACAACCCTGATAATCCAAAATATTATATCGAATTCATCATTTGACGCTATAGAATATCCATTTTATATCCAAATGAATATTCATTGAATCTGAATATTCATAGAGGTGCTAAATAGATAAACTAATTTTGAGTTTTAGAGAGTTGTTTTATTTTTCAGAATTTACTGCTAACTAAACAGAGAAGAAAATTTTAAACATTTAGTTTGAGGATTGTTAGAATAAACACATTCTCAAAATCTAAGAATATGAAATAGTTATATTAAGTTAACTTTTTGCATTGTCATTTCCGATAGTATAATGAATGATTTTTGAAGAATTGGTAAAATGTATGTATATCATCTCTTAGAAAATAATCACTCTTTCGATGCACAGTTTGAAATTTTGCATACAGATAATAAATATTGGAAGGTAGATCTTTGGGAAACTTTAGAAATCAATAAATACAAACACTCAGGTAGACTCATCAATGAACAAGTCGATTTAAGCCCTTTACCTCTATTGAATCTCCTCGGGGAGCAATCTATTCCTTAATTCTATTGGATACACCTGTCATAAATAACCACTTAAGAAGAAGCAACCCAATAAGCTTTTAATTACTCAAGAACATTTATATTTATATTTTCTGTACATTCATTCGTCTGAAGAAGCTACGGTGTAGTGAAACGCGTTGCGAATCGCTATTATTAAGTAAGACTCCAAATGCGTGAGATAACACTCTGAGAGGATTCTATTGCATTTACTACATCAGCTTGAAACATCTAAGCATTCGACCTAGTTCTGCTCTGTATTCTAATCCAAACCCAAAATACCAATGAAAATTCATAAAGTTTCCACCAATATACGAACGTTATTTGCCAATATTTTCGGAAAAAAAGTATCGCATAATAGATACTTCCAGTACAATTAATACTTGATAATAAAATTATCAAGCCATACCCCATTCAGAGTACATTTCTCATAACTCCTTCTCCCATTCTTCTGCAATAACAGTTCCAACTATTCGGTTTTGAGATTTTTGAATCGCATGAATGATAAATTGTTGTTTCTTTCATTAGCAAGTTTCAGAATATTATGAAACTAATTATAAGTCTGCTCCTCGCTTGGTCATATAGGGTGACACGCAGAAGAGTTCATGGGTGAGCGTTATAGAGGTAGTTCAAGATCTCATGGCACGTGCGTCACAAATATTCTGCGCGAGGGCGGCGCTTCCATTCGTGAAATTCTGTATTTCTAAAAACGTTCCCCACTAACGCAGAGAGCACGAAGCGGAATAACAATACAGGGCTGAACTTACCCAACCGAAAGCATGCGATAATTGCGCTTTTTGAATGAATTATTCACTGTGGTAATCATAATTCAAAGGCGGATATTCAGTGGACTTGATACTTTCACCTTTCTATTAAAGTATGATTCAAAAACATGTGCAGTCCAGGCATTCTGTCTTTGAGTTTGATATTTTTCCCAGTTTCAAATCTTGAAATCAAAATTTCTCCAAACTGACTTGTAGTATGTGCGCTATCGATTTTCTTTTCCTCACAGAGTTTGATACTATCCTCATATAGGTATGTAGGTCTTTAATATTGAGGTAGACTTCATTACCTGAATTATCTGCAAAAAAATTTTTGTAATGCTAATGTTTTCTTGTTTTCATGAAACATTGATGAGAACATGAGTGAGCCAATAATCGGAAAATGATGAAATTTGTCGAGGGAGAGGTTAGAAAATATGTTCGCATATGGCCTACCCTTTGCAGAGTAAGATTTATGAACTGTATAAATTTAAATATATAGTATATATAAATAAACGAGGGGTCTACATATGTAAACTTGAGACAAGAAGAATTATTCAAAAATCCGTAGATCAATGAATAATCCCTCCTGACAAGAGCCAGTTCCCAAATCTGCCTGCTATGCACGCAGCCCCCAAGCGCCACAATAGTGCAACTAAGCAGGATGCCGAGAAACGAAGCGGCTTGGTAGGATGCTGAGAAGCGATATGCGACACTGATGAGCTCCTAATAAGGGCGAAACTGCAGTCTGCCGCTTCGTTTCTCGGCATCCTGATTAGTTGCACTATTGTGGCGCTTGGGAGCTGCGCAGGAGGATTATTCATTGATCTACGGATTTTGAATAATTCTTCTCGTCTCAAATTTGAGACAAGAGCTTGTTGTTTCCAAATCTGCCCGCCATGCACGCAGCCCCCAAGCGCCACAATAGTGCAACCAAGCAGGATGCCGAGAAACGAAGCGGCAGACTGCAGTTTCGCCCGTATTAGGTGCTCATCAGTGCCGCATATCGCTTCTCAGCATCCTACCAAGCTACATCGGGGTACCCTATCAATTCCAGAAAGGACGCACCTCGTACATACGTACGAGAGTCGCCCTCTATGGACCGACACGGCGAACCCGCTACCGGACTTCGAGAAAGATACGAACAGTAACAAACAGATGTGGAAACGTTAAAAATTCCAAACATTTGGGAGACATCTTTAGCCGTTCCGTGAATCACATCAACGGTAGAAAACGAGAGAAATAATCCCGCTGGAATAGTGCTCTGCTTCCGAGATAAACCTCCCGTCGGTAAATATTTGGTCAAATATCTTCCGCGATAAACTTCCCGTGGAGTCTATATATGTAAATTTGAGACAAGACGAATTATTCAAAAATCCGTAGATCAATGAATAATCCCTCCTGACAAGAGCTAGTTTCCAAATCTGCCCGCCATGCACGCAGCCCCCAAGCGCTACAATAGTGTAACCAAGCAGGATGCCGAGAAACGAAGCGGCAGACTGCAGTTTCGCCCTTATTAGGAGCTCATCAGTGCCGCATATCGCTTCTCAGCATCCTACCAAGCTACATCGAGATACCCTATCAATTCCAGAAAGGACGCACCTCGTACATACGTACGAGAGTCGCCCTCTATGGACCGACACGGCGAACCCGCTACCGGAATTCGAGAAAGATACGAACAGTAACAAACAGATGTGGAAACGAAGTTTATCACGGAAGATATTCGACCAAATATTTACCGACGGGAGGTTTATCTCAAAAGCAGAGCACTATTCCAGCGGGATTATTTCGCTCGTTTTCTACCGTTGATGTGATTCACGGAACGTCGAAAGATGTCTCCCAAATGTTTGGAATTTTTAACGTTTCCACATATGTTTGTTATTGTTCGTATCTTTCTCGGAGTCCGGTAGCGGGTTCGCCGTGTCGGTCCATAGAGGGCGACTCTCGTACGTATGTACGAGGTGCGTCCTTTCTGAAATTGATAGGGTACCCCGATGTAGCTTCGTAGGATGCTGAGAAGTGATATGCGGCACTGATGAGCATCTAATACGGGCGAGACTGCAGTCTGCCGCTTCGTTTATCGGCATCCTGCTTGGTTGCACTATTGTGGCGCTTGGGGGGTGCGTGCATGGCGGGCAGATTTGGAAACTAGCTTTTGTCAGGAGGGATTATTCATTGATCTACGGATTTTTGAATAATTCGTCTTGTCTCAAATTTACATATATAGACTCCATGCGAAGTTTATCGCGGAAGATATTTGTCATATATATATATATATATATATATATATATATATATATATATATATATATATATATATAAAGGGTCCGCCGCGTAAAACTCCTCAGGCTCAAAACTTTATCAGTTTTTGTCATATAGAATTGAAAGATATCTCAAATTGTAGGTATTTCAGTCCTCATCAAAATGAATATCGTTCATACAAAAAAACAAAAAACAAATGAAGAAAAATTGTCTTCCCAGATTTTTTTTTATCGCCCTGTATATCGAATTCGATCTCATACGTTAAATACCATCAACCTTTCATTTTAGGCATTCCACTAGCAAAAATAACATTTTTTTTCGGTTAGCCACCTTTCGTCGTCCAGTACGTTGTCGGATTTTGCTCCACGGGAACATTATGATATGTCGGCAAATTCGGAATTAGTTTCTCCTCCAACCATTTCATAAAGTTCTTGTGATTCATGTCATTATGGTAGTCCCCAGTTTTCAGTCCCGATTTGAAAAAGAGTTCTGCATTCGGAAAAAAAACAGCTTTTCCTTCAGCATGCACGATCGTTTGTCTTTGACCATCGGGGATTTCAAACACATTCCACTGTCATCACACCAAGGTTTTCGTACCATGTGAGAACTATGAATGTAGGTTTTGTAGTATACGATGTACCTAAGTAAAATATAAAGTACTCAAATATAGGTTCATTTAATCTCAAAAAAGATGAGTCAAAGATGAGACCCACAAAGTATGATATGGAAAATCCATGTGATGTTTTTAGCTAATCTTTCGAAACCGTAATTCAATGGGGTTTTAATGCCTCTATTAAATGAGTTTTTCTAGACCTTTTTTGAATAAATGGAAATTTGGGTAAACATGTACAAACGTCACGAATTACAATTAAGAGTATGTCGCCGGCGAGATGTTGTAGGAGTCTGGTTTGAGTTGCATTAGTTATCTTTATACCTGCCAATTTTATTTCAATAATATCTCTACTTTGCAAGATTTTAAAATATGAAATGCATATTCATTACCTTCCTCTCTATATTTCTTCATTTTCCTAAGGAATTCTATTCTCTTGGAGCGGATCTCAAATTTTTCAACCAGGACCTTCCGGTTGTCCTCGGATTTCCTACAAAGAAATCCCAAGTTACTGACGATATTTCTGAAACTGCTCAATTTTCCAGGAATTTCGGAGCCGTCATCTTTGAGGGTTTGATAAATGGTCCTCATGGTTGGTCTTCGGTGATGAACGTTCAATAAGTTGTAAATTGTATTTCGGATGATTTCCGCATCAAAATCATCCGCCGTAGATCTTGGGTTTGGTTTAGCAATTGTTTTTATAGGTGAATAAAATTTAACCCCTTCTGGTTTTGAATCATTCTGGAACACGACGAATTATTCGCACGCTGATATCCGTAACTTCTGATACTCTGTGATATAGACTAAAGAGTTGATGGGTATAATAAGATTCTTGGCCTTTTTTTCTCGTTGCTTGAAATCGTACACTAGGAAAATAATTTCCCTCTCTTGGCTATGAACAACTAGCTTCAAATTCTTATCCCTTTTACAAAAAATGGCAAAATTAAAATAAAAATTCTTTTTCATTAAACAAATACTCATACAGAAAAAATGGAAGTTGTGACTGTAATATATATTTGGAAAGTCTGAAATCCCCAAAAAGATTTTTTTGAATCATTCTGTATTTCAAAAACGAAAAACTACGTTCTTGTGTATAGCTTCATCAAGAATGTTTGGCTTTCTTTATTAGACTTTTTAGACAATAATAGTGATTGTAATGTTGAACCAATCTATGGATAGAACTATAAAGCTAAAACTTCATGCTGGTTACGGCAGAATGACGAATTATGGATTATTATATCGGTAGGTCTATGACGAATTAAAATTGGATGAGAACTAAAATATGCAATTTCGCTTTGGAATTCAATACTTTGAATTGAAGAGATAATACTTACATCTTTATCCAATGCGCAACTCCAAAGTCTTGATAAAGACTTAAATGGATCGAACTTGGTCATTTCGAGCAGGGTGACGCACGTGCCATGAGATCTTGAACTATTTCTACTATATTTGCGTAACGTATGACCTCCTAATGTCTTTAATTTTTCCAAGTCATTCCATGCCCACGTCCAAAAACCATTTTCAAAGCACTAATCCATCCAAAATGTCACTGAAATAAAAAATGAAGGAGCTTTCTGATATTGATTCAGAATGGTGAAGTAGGGTGGCCGCACAAATTCTTGTGAACCCATGATGTTTCGGCTTCGTGACAGAAAGATATTCGAAATATATTTGAACTATAAAGAGAAATATATACTCCGACTTCTGGAATGAATCGATATAAGTTAATGTTCGTCTACATTCCAACATTGAATTAATAGTAGATTTTCCTTAACCTTCCTTGTCTTTGAACCCCATGGGTCAACGAACCAACGAATGAAAAATCAAGATAACTGTGGAATGAATTTTAATAACACTTGAATAACGCTATAAAAAGTAGGGCTTCGTGAAAAAGACGAATTTAGTAGGACCAAAAATATTTACATTGCTATCGATTTTCAACATTGTTTCCTTGAAAAGCAACATGTTTCCAGATCGAAATGTCTGCCCAAAATATCATACGACTCACTAGTTGGCACTTTAAAAAGTTTTTGCAATTCCACAGATTAAATGTTTCAAATAACAGTTTTACCAAGAGAATTGATGCCTCCATCTTGTATGTGGTGTTCATTAGAGTCACACTATTTCTGAAAATTTTCTTCGTAAACTGCAAACACTCTTTCCAAGGCACTTTTTTAAATTTGGCGATTCCATCACTCACTTCATCTATATATTTTTGAGCGGTTCCTAAAATAAAAACCGCACGTGGACAGTCAATGACTATAGAATTATAGGGATCCTGTAGGGCAGAAAACATTAAAAGTTAATTCATTTTCCTTATAACTGAATAGCGCACTCTATAGATTATTCCACACTGATCTGTATCATTTGTTCCTTTCTTTGTTGCTTGTTGTTGAATCTTAATCGTTTTAAGCTGTATGAGCAAAACCTTAAGACAACCTACCTCCAGCGATTCTTGGCATAGAACATTTTAAGCTAGGAACAAGTTCCTCATGGCAGTGGTCAACGCCGAATCTGTAAACGCATTTGAGAACTAACCTACTTATACTGTCTTAAATCTTGAATTTTTTTTCCATACCAAGCATTTATGTTGGCTCAACTGTTTTTTTATTTTGTTTTTACTTACTTCCTACTTTATATTATATATTTTACTATTTTTGAATCAATATTCTATAAGTTAAATGTATTCTTATTTTTTACGTGCTTATTGATAATTGCAGATTTTTTAATTCTCAGAACTCTGGTTGGTGCTTTGATGCTAAAGAGTATTAATTTCATTTCAAATGAATTTTTCTGGCACGAATATCTCATGAACCTATTTCAAGGACTCAAATTGTTTTTATGTTTCAAGTGTAAAACTATTTTAAATTTCTTTATTCAAATTGTACTTATAAACTAGTCCATCAACTTCTGCCACACTGAAAACTAGAGACTGGGTTTTATGCATTTGCATTTTTGCATATTTTCCGTTTTTTGTAAAGAAGAGAAAGAGATTACTTTATGAATTCATGAGTGTATTTTCATACAATATGAACATAAACACCTCAAAAAAGTCTAGGGAACACTTCTGAATATCGATATATCGTATCCAGAACAATCAATATGGATGATTTCTTTTTTTTAGAAATGAACACCTGCATCAATTTCTCACCAAATTATGTAGAGTGCCGCAACAGATTTCAGTTTTTTTTATAAAAAACTAAAATTGCAGCAGATGCGACGCTGCTTTATAATCATTTCATGTATTCAATGTTTGAAATCGCCGGCTCGGTGGCGTATGGGAAATGATGCTCGTCTCCTACGCAGAGTTACCTGGGTTCAATCCCCACAAAGTCGGTGCGATTTTTCGGATTCTGGGAATCGCTTGAGTGTCCATCTTTCGGAGGAGATGTAAAGCTGTCGGTCCTGTCTAACAGAGATGTGTTGGACATTAAAGATCCCTTCCCTCGACACGAGAGGGGTTCGGCAAAATTCCCGGGTTAGTGAGATGACAGAATTCCCCGGCGTGTCATTAGCCGAAAGTCAGAAATAGGGCACGTTAAAGGAAAAACAAACAAACAAACAATGTTTGAAATCAGTTAGTTGGCACTTTGTTTCTGTTGTAAGCACAAATAAAAAATTCAAGTTTTGTGATTCGACCATGGAAAGACGACATTTGACTAGAGAAGAGATGTTACGAGTCGTTGGCATGCTCCAAGCTGGGAGCTCACAACGGGAAGTATCCAGGGTTCTGAGAAGTAGCCCAAGTGTCATAAACCGTTCATGGTCGCGTTTCAATGAAACAGGTAGGGTAGAAGAACGCCATACAGGTCGCTTCAGGATTACTACAGTCGCCCAAGACCGATTTTTGGTTTTACAAGCCAGAAGATATCGTACTACCACAGCATCTCAATTAGCTCAAGAGCTATCACAAGTTCATAATGTACAAATTTCCGACCAAACTGTCAGAAATCGACTGCATGAAAGTCAACTCCACTCGAGACGTCCTTTAAGAGTTCCACAACTGACCCATGGAAATCGCGCTGCTCGTTTAGCTTGGTGCCAAGAACACGTAAACTGGGATAAAGAGAGGTGGGCCACAGTTCTCTTCAGTGATGAATCTAGATTTAATTATTATCCCGATTCGGGAAGAATTCGAATATAGAAGGAACCTGGAAAGCCAAACCGTCTCCAGCATGCTCGAGAAGTTGTTAGACAGGGAGGCGGATCAGTGATGTTTTGGGGAGGTATACGCCTTGGTGGAAGAACTGACCTCGTCCAAACGTCTTCCATCAGGAACAGGAGCTTCGATTAGCAGTTCAGGGGGCTTGGAATGACTTAGGCCAAAATGTAATAGACAATTTAATATTGAGCATGCTGCTACGATGCCAAAGTGTCATTAATAACAGAGGTGGACCTTCTGGGTACTGAAAAATGTAAGTGCTTCCATATCGTTTCGAAAATATTAGTTCAGGATTTTTTTTTTGTGTTTTACAAAATTTCGTCATTTTCAAATTTCATTTTTTTTTTATAATAGGTGCTTTGGAGAAGTCAAATATTATTTTGTTTTCTTGAGAATACATTATATACAATACATCTTAACAAAAACCGAAAGATTTCTATAAATTCGAATCATCAAATTCATATATTAAAGATATTGGTAAGTGTTGCCTAGACTTTTTTGAGGTGTTTAGTGCATTCCCGACGTGGCTAGAAGAATATATTGTGTTCTAATAATTCCAAATCGATCAGCAGTTGAATTGCGTAAATATATGTGGCTCATGCCTTTTTCCTTTTCGTCAAAAAAGTAGACTACATGTCTATGTCAACTAAATAATAAAGTTTGAAAAACGAGTAAGATTGCCTAACGAAATATACCGATAAACTCAATGTGTAGGAGTGCCAAATTTCTTCCAGTTAGGAAATGTGTTGTACCGTTCTCTCTGCTTGCGTTTTCTCGTGAAAGTTTATTGCGGGGGCTATTCCCATGACAGTTTGATTATATTTCACTGGTAAGGACTTCGGAGGTACGATTGATGTTAAGTAGTCTCTATTGGTTTTTTGTACTGAATAATTGAAAATTCCATTCGTTTTAGTAACCTCGTTCGTTTAAAGACTTTGCAACTTACATATAGAATGAACACTTTGCATTGACTCTGAACTATGCTTGAAACATGAAGGTTATTAAGAGATCAAGTGTGCAGGCTTATATGAATCGCCATACGAAACAATTTCACTGTTAGATATTTGCACCCTTTGAGTAATCGGAATGTCGAAAATAAGTATATTCAAATTTGTATTTGCGATGTGAATGCATCAAGTTTATTATTCAGAATGGGATAAGTATCGTACAATATTGAACATGTGTTCTAGGTAGCAGTCGAAATATATCAATAAAAAAAACATTGCGTTCATTAAGTTCTAAAATAATATATTATATACAGTATTATCTTTAATAATGTAACATCTTCCCCTTGAATTATTTACATTTTTCAAATATACATTATTCTATGAATATTCAATATTATTAATATTATTAGTAGCACAAATGATCTCCATTTATTGTACAATAGGTTAAGCTTATGATTACAAATATATATATTGAGTTTGTTTCAATTGAATCTATTCAAAACCAAGTCTTTGTACATTTTTACAGTTCTCCTCTCACTTCTTAATGCTAAAGACAAAGTTTGACGTTTTATATCACAGGTATTAGGATTCAGAATATCTGAAACTAGTACTGATAATTCAGATAAATAGTTTTTCTTGAGTTGATCAATATGCTTTTTCAGAAATAAACCTTTTCTGGTATCCAAATTTCATATATACAATTTCCTAATTTCCTTTCATGATACCTTTTTCCCAATATTCTCTTTTATTCCTGAAAACCTTAACTAAGACTTTATCATCAATATCAAATGAAATATTTCTTTTCCCATCAAAGTATCTTTTTGTTCATTTTGCTTTTCCTTAATCCTACTAAATAATTGATTAGAGTTAGGCAAAAGAATTGAACTAAATCTGTCATTCATTTTGTGTCTGAACATCAATTCAGAAGGTTTAACACCAGTAGTGGTATGAATTGAATTTCTATAATCGAATAAAAATCTAGAAAGTGCGAGATCAAAATCAGTTGAGTTTGATGCAATGCAATAGCTTTTTTGAATGATTGCTTGATTATTTTTACTGATGATTCAGCCTGTCCATTAGAGCTTTGGTGATAAGCTGGAACATCAATAAATTTAATTCGATTTTTTTTCTAAAAAAGTTTGAAAAAGATTAGATTCGAATTGTCGTCCTTGATCAGAAACTATAACTTTGGGGATACTAAAACGAGGAAAAGTGGATCTCAAAATTTTTATTGAAGCATCTGCCGTCATAGCATTCATTGGAAATACTTCGAGCCATTTTGAATGTGCGTCTACTATTAATAAAAAATATTTATTATTGAATGGACCCGTAAAATCAATGTGTAGGCGATCCCATGGTTTTTCTGGATATGGCCATGGATGAAGTTCTGATTTTGGAGAATTTTGTCCATTTAATTTACAAATTTCACAACTTCGGACAATATTTTCCAAATCTTCATCGATTCTCGGCCACCTTATGTAGGATCTTGCGATTCCTTTCAATTTTACTATGCCTAAATTGGTAGAATGTAATTTTCTAAGAATATTTCTACGTAATATTTTAGGTATAACTAATAGATTATTCCATAATAAACATTCTGATTCAACTGAAAGCTCAAATCTTTTTGAAGCAAAATGCTTGTAATGTTCATGTTTAAGAAATTTTGTAGGCCATTTATTGGTCCGAACGAATTATTTTATATTCACCAAAATTTTATCCTTGTTCGAAATTTTCCTGATATTTTCGAAATTTAAATCAAATCCAGAATTTTCAAAGAAATTTATGTAACTGAAATCAAAATCTATCCAAACCTCTAAAGAATTTTCTTCGGGAATTGGTAAACGTGAAAGACAATCTGCAATATTCTTATCCGACTTCAGATATTCGATGGAATAATTATAATTTGATAAAATAGATGCCCATCGTCGAATTCTGTTAGCAGCATATTGTGGAAGTCCTTTATTTTCACTAAAAATATGAACCAATGGTTTGTGGTCACTAACCAACCTGAATTTTTTGTTTCCGTTCAAATATTGATTGAATTTGCAAACACCAAATATGATTGCAAGTCCCTCCTTTTCGAATTGAGAGTATCTGCGTTCTGTGTTACTCAGCAATCTAGATGCAAAAGCTAAGGGTTTTTCATCGCTTTCTTCTGATATTTGGCTCAAAATGGCGCCAACCCCATACTATGATGAATCGACAGTTAATTTTAGAGTCGAATTAGGGTTATATGATGCCAAGACATTATCAGAAGTTAATGAATTCTTTGCCAAATTGAATACATTATGGCACTCACCTGACCAATTCCATTCATTATTTTTCTTTAAAACAGAATAAAGCGGAAGCAAAATGAATGAAAGATTCTGTATGAATTTGCCGTAATAGTTCACTAGACCTAGAAAAGATTTTAATTGTGTAATATTTTTCGGCATGTGTGCATTTTGAATTGCTTCAACTTTTGAAGGACATGGATGAATTCCATTTTTGTCAATTATGTGACCTAAGTATTCAATAGAAGTTTCAAAAAATTTGCACTTTTCCTTAGCTACTTTGAGACCAGAATTTTGCAAAATTTGTAGTACTCGTCTGAGTCTCGCCAAATGTTCTTGCTTATTTTTTCCAGTAATTGCAATATCGTCTTGCATAACTACTACTCCCTCAATACCTACTAATAGCGATTCAATTCTCTTTTGAAAATTTTTTGAAGCTGGTGAGACACCAAATGGTAGTCTCAGAAACTTGAATAAACCTTTGTAAGTAGAGATAACGACTAATTTTGTAGGTTCTTCTTCTAATTCAACTTCTAATATGCATTAGACAAATCAATTTTTGAAAATTCTTCTCCCCCACCTTGTTTCTCAAAGAGTTCTTGAGCTACAGGAAGTGGATATTCATCCTGCTCTAAATAAGGATTAATTGTAAGCTTTAAGTTACCACATAACCTAATAGTTCCATTCTTTTTAAGAACTGGCACAATAGGAGTTGCCCAATCTGAATAGTCTATAGGTGCAATGACTTTCAACTCCAACAGTCTATTAAGTTCTTGTTCAACTTTTTCCTTGATAGCATATGGAAGAGTCCATGGTCTAAAAAATTTAGGTTGAACATTGTCAGGATTTTTCAAAACTAATTTTGCTTTAGACTTATTGAAAGCGCCTAAACCTGAGTCGAATAAATTTCTGAATTCATCAATAAAATTAGTATCCAGAGAGTTTAAACTATAAAATGTATTTTTCAAGTCAACTTTAAATTCAAATAAAAAATTTCGACCTAAAATTGTTGGGCCACCATTCTCAATTACAACAATTTTAGGAAATGTTTCGATCCATTGACAGTATTTTCAGGTTCAATATACCCTAATGGCTCAATTTCATCATCATTATAAACATGTAAAATTAAATTACAGGAATTAATTGCATAATTAGCGAAATTATCAAAGTAAAATTTACTCGACATAGCTGAAATACTAGGCTCTGTATCTAATTGAAGAGAAAATAAAATATTATCAATCATAACATCTACCATTATTGGTTTTATGTTTCCATAATCAACTATCGAATATAAAGAACTGAAATCTTCTTCTAAAAAATTCTGATTGTAACCATTTTTTTTTTGCGATCAAAATTACCATTTTAAATCGGTTTATTATTTTTCTTACGCGAATCAGGACAAAGAGGTGCCAGATGTCCTTTGCGGTTGCACACATGATAACTTTAGTCACTGAAGCGGCATTGTGTAGCTGTGTGGTTCCTCCTACCACAAACAGAACAAGATGATGAGGTTGATGATGACGTGTGTTTCTGCGATGACGTCTTTGGTGATGTATTTCCTGGCTGTAGATACTTGCGAAGCTGAAAAATATCATGTTCCTTCTTTGTAGACTTTGTGACTTCTGGCTTGCAAGATGATGCTTTTTTACTGAGAGCGATCCTCACGGCTTCGTCGAATGAAATTTCCTTGCCTTCTTCGAATAAACGATCTCTTACAGGCCTCTTTTCGAGTCCCATGATGAAACGATCTCTCAAAACAACTTGAAGTTCGTCACCAAATTTGTAATTTATGGCCAAACTACGAATACGTGCTGTCCAATCTTTCAAACTTTCATTTGATGATTTAACGGCATTGTAAAATTCCAGTCTTTCTGCGAATATGCACAATTGACTTTCAAAATGCTTATTGAAAATTTCAATCAAATTTTTGAAAGATTTATCTTCTGGAGCTTCAGGCCTGCATAAGTTGGAAAAAAGTCGGTACGAATCCTCTGACAAAATATTTAAAAAACTGACCGTTTTCTCTCCTCATCCTTAATTTCGTTCGCGTTGAAGAAATTCGTCAAACGTGGCTTGAAGATAGACCAGTCATTGTTGTGGACGTCGAATTCTGGTAAATGTACAATAATGTTGATGTGCGGAGCGGTTGATTTTGTGATTTTGCACAATATATATATATTAATTATAATCGTCGCCAATTGTTAGATATTTGCACCCTTTGAGTAATCGGAATGGAAGTCGAAAATAAGTATATTCAAATTTGTATTTGCGATGTGAATGCATCAAGTTTATTATTCAGACAGGGATAAGTTTCGTACAATATTGAACATGTGTTCTAGGTAGCAGTCGAAATATATCAATAAAAAAAACATCGCGTTCATTCAGTTCTAAAATAATATGTTATATACAGTATTATCTTTAATATAGTAACATTTACATAATCCTTAAATCTTTTATTTTGGATGTATACCGTGGCTTATAGTGAATCTAAATAATTAAAATCCTTTATGATGACTCTCGCAATCAGATTCACATTTTACATCAAATAAGATCAATACTGTGTCAGCCTGACGTCCAATGAACTCAGCTGTTGATCGTATTCGCGTCTTGAAAAAAAAACACACGCCAATGAAAATACCTTGATTACGTAACGCAAGTTCAAGTTATCTTACCACGAATATCGCAAGCTTTTCCGTTTTTTGCAAGCTTTCATCAAAATCGCATTAACCGATTTGTTTTTCTTCGTTAATTACGGTCATTAGGTTTCGTAATTCTGATGCAGACTTGATAATGGAAACGTTTCAATTCAGTTATGTGCATAATTTTCTCTCCCCTGCAATATCCGAAAAAAATTCAATACGTTTTACGTGATTAAAGTGCAATTAATCCAGATTCTAGTTGTATTCTTCATTGTGTTGGAATGAGAAGGTTCTCTCGAATACAACGCCTTTCAAAAATGATTCACGGGATTTGAAAAGGAAATTTCAAACATGGTTATTGTTGGGCACTTCTGCGAATAAGTTCGATCTTTTTAAGCTGATCAGCTAGAAAGCTGTCTTTCAGAGTGAATGATTACATTTCACATCCATTAGTGATGAATGTAAATATTAGCCTACTGAAGACGTGATGTTGCCCCCACAGATTCCAGCTCTCATACGTTCACAGAAGGTTCGGAACCATCTGTGAATAGACTTTGATCAATTTCCAAGGGGGCACTAGCTTGCTGAACCTGATCCCCATTTTTGATATTTTAGGCATACGACACATAGCTAGGCTGCTGTGTCATTGTATATTAACCAGCAGTCTTGGCCCCATCATAAATGAGCCTGGGTGATATATACAACATATTACTTGAGTTTGGCCCATTCAATCGTTTCTAAATGCGATCTTATCATTTCAATACTTTCCAGACAACTATTTTCAAGTTCAGAGCAGAATTAAACACGCTTCATTCTTCTGAAAAATAAAATACGACGAACGCAAAATATGCAATATAAAAAATGGCACACACAAATCGAGGTGAAGACTGATCATATAGAATCAGAGACACGAAGGTAGGTCGCACACCTTTCGGATAATCCTCGTATGTTAATAACTAGCCGAAAATTAATAAAGTTTCACATTTAATCATGCCGACAAAGAATCTCAATCGTGAAACTCAAAATTATTAAGTTATACAAGAAATAAATAGAGGGAAAATGTTTATGCTCATCACTACTCTTTCTGTTATTGAGAATTTTGTACCTGCTAACGTAAAAATCAAATTTCTGTTTCAGCCCACCCAAGGAATTGCATTACACAAGCAAATTGTACGGTTATAAAAGGGACAACATGTCTAGGAGGATATTGCTTGTGTGGAGATAATACAAACCCAATCAATGGAGCATGTAAAGCTCAAATAAAAGGTAAGTTCACATCCTAAACAGTCCCAATAATCTGATTTATATTCCCTCAAAATATGCTATATTATAATTCAAATATTTCAATTGAAAGGAAGTTTGCGATTTTCGTTTCAAAAATTCGAATGCAAGTATTCATTATTGGAATTATTTGCTAGCTTTTTCGGTGTTGTTTGGATGATTTCAGACCATGGAAGGCCCTAAATCTACTCTACGTATTTGCTCATCTACTTGGATTGCAAAAATTCATTTTAAACATCAACTCTTATCTATCGTCTATCCCAGTGATTCCCAAAGTGGTCTATATCGACTCCCAGGGGTGTATGAAATGAAAAAGGGGTCCACGATAGTGGATCTCAACACATACACTGATAGTACTGCACTGACTTGTTCAATCCGTCACTCTATAAATACGAATGGGGACAAATACGTTTATTCGTTTCCTGAATCTTGAAAAGTAAAGTGCTAAGAAAATATTTAAAAAAATAGAAACATGTAGTTTATCACACAAATTACAGTGAATCAGTATTATTTTGTTTGAGAGTGCCGGAGAAAAGTAAGTACATTATTTTTATTAAATTTTAGTTTTGTACTCGTAGTTAGAAAAGATTGATAAATTACGCCAATCATGCCTACACTTATTAGTAGTTTAATATTCAATCATGCAGAATAACACGAGTACTCCTCAATAATTTTTTTTTAAAAGTTTTAGCAATCGGGTATTATAATTACAGTGCAATCTCCGTACTCCGAACTAATTGCTGCAAGGAGATGTTCGGATTATGGAATGTTTTCGGAAAAATCTGAAAAAAATTTTTAATATACAGCTGCTGGTGTTTATGTCTTATTTAAATAATGTAATTTTGTCCACAGATGAGTGATGCCATGTCCGAATCTAAAAATAAATGTAGACAGTACAGTGTTGATTATTTGAAATTTGGCTTCATTCTAGCATTGTCGGCCAAACAATTGCCTATGTGCCTTTTACGCAACAAAGCTGCAATGACGCTATGAAACCATCTAAGCTGCAGGATCATCTGAGAAGATGTCACCCTGATAAAACAGATATAGATTTGAAATACTTTCAAACACTCAAAGATACACTTAAGTAGAGACCCACACTGGACAGAATGTTCGCTTCGACGTCATAAAGAAACGATGATGGTTTGCTGGCATCTTACAATATCTCGCTACTTAAAGTAGAATCCGGAAAACCGCATACTATCGGAGAGAAGTTAATTTTGCCAGCCGTTGAAGAGGTTTTAAAAATAGTTTTACACAAACCTGCATCTGATATCATTAAAAGAATTCCCTTGAGCAATAATACTGTTGAAAGACGTATTGATGAAATGAGTTCTGATATTGAAAGCTTCTTGTGTAATTATTTGCAAACGACCCATTTTTCTACACAACTGGACGAGTCAATTTACCTAGTAATGCAGCATTATTATTGGCATATGTTCGTTTTAATATGAATCAAGAAATCTACGAGGAACTGCTCTTCGCAAGAACTTTGATAACCGACACTAAAGGTGAATCAATATTTCATGTTTTGAAGGATTACTTCATTGAAAAAGCAATCCCTTCATCAAATATAATATCAGTAGCTACAGATGGAGCACCTGCCAGGGTTGCACGTTATCGTGGATTTATAAGCTATTCAAAACAAAATGTATCAGGGGTGTTAGCAATACATTGCGTCATTCATCGACAACATTTAGTTGCGAAAAATTTGAATGTTAGATTGCATGAATATCTTCATTTAGTCATTGATGCAGTAAACCGAATCCGAAGCAACGCGTTGAATACGCGGTTATTAGCACAGTTATGTGAAGAAAATGACGAACACTTTCATCAATTACTCCTTCACACTGAAGTACGCTGGCTGTCGAAAGGCTTATGTTTGACAAGATTTTTTGCACTTTTTGAGACTATTTTAGAATTTCTGGATACTAAAGATAAAATTTTAAAAGAAAATTTAATGAAGTGGAAAACGGACATCGCCTATTTAACAGATTTGTTTGCAAAATTTAATATGGTTAATTTGCAGTTACAAGGCGACAGTTTACATTTGATTAAAACAAAGTCCATCTTATCAACGTTTCTTGCCAGAGTTAAACTAATGAAGCAAAACGTATTGGGGTGGGGCGAATTTTCTCAATTCCCTAGTTTGTCACAGACAAACTGCCAGGAAGACGACGTTACAACAGACGTTCAACATTTAAATGTCCTTTATTCAGATTTTGAAACAAGGTTTAAGATGTTTTGACCATGGTAATACCACCGTGGATAATTAAGCCATATGGTGACATAGAAGAAACGAATATTTTAATACAAGAGGAAGTGACTGAACTAAGTACGAACAAAGAACTTAAGATTCAGTTTAAAAACGGATATCAGCAATTTTGGCTGCAAAACAACATACCCGTTACTTATCCCGTATTATGGAATATAGCGAGGAAATTTTTAATTTCCTTTCCACCGTCATACCTAGTGGAAAGGGGGTTCAGCGCTATTACCAATCTCCTAACGAAAAAAAGAAACAGACTGGACATCATTAGCCGAGGAGTTTTAAGATTAACCCTTACAAAATTGACGCCAAATGTTGATAATGTATTATAAAAGCATCATGTTCATACTTCTCACTAAAAATATTTACTTATTGCTTAGTTTATTTTATGTTACGTATATTTTATATAACAGATACAAAATTTTATTTTGACTAGTTTTAATTTAAATTCAATTAATAAATGTATAAATTAATATGTGTTTTTACTTCAAGTTTTTGAGACTAAACTTCACTACAGTTAGAAATTTACAAAAAATCAATATCAGGTAAGTAGAGGGTCAACCAAAATCCGAAAAGATTGGCAAGGGGTCTACCCTATCTTACGTAGGTTGCCTTTTAAATTTTGCTCTTCTGGTACTTGTACTGTTGACAGCTCCCATCTGACAACTGCATCGTGTATGTAAACATTTTTTAACCTAAACGTACTGGTTATTTTGGTTTTGTTTACAGTCATTTAAAGAATTCAACTTAAAAAAAAGGAATTAACACGTAAACATTTTCGTGTGATGATTTTTTAGTTTTCAACGTGGATTAACTCGACAACAGTGTTGCGATCAACTTGCTTCGATTTTTGGTGATGAAGCTCTACAGTTGGCCACTGTGAAGCGTTGGTATAACGAATTGTATCTAGGCCGTGCTTCACTCAGTGACGAACTTCGTGAAGATCGTCCAAAATCAGTTGTTTCGCCACAAACCATCGAGATGCAGTGTACAAAATAATACACGATGATCGCCGTGTGACTTACCGTGAGATTGAGACAAGCCTAAACATTAGTTCCACCAGCGTACATTCAATACTGCTTTAACATTTGGCTGTCGAAAGATTTGTTCGCGTTGGATCCCACACAATTTAACAATTGCACAAGAGAAAGCTAGTGTCGTTTGGTGCAAAGAAATGTTGAAAAAATTCGACCGAGATGCTTCAAAAGACGTTTAGAAAATCGTAAAACAGGCGACGAATTTAGGATATATGCGTACAAGCCCGAAACTAAACAACAATTGACAGTATGGGTCTTTCAAGTCGAGCCGAACCCAACAAAAGTTGTTCGTGCACGAAGTACTCCGAAGCAAATGGTCGCCTGTTTTTACAGGAAAACCGGGTCGTCACCATAGCATTATAGCAACGTAGAACGGTCGATTCTGAATGGTATACAACCATTTGTTTTCGCAACTGTTCGAAGAGTCGAGGAAATCAAATAGTAGGACTAAAATGATTCTGCATCATGACAATACAAGCTCACACACATCAGCGCATAGGATGGAGTATTTGAACACCCAAAACATTGAATTAGTGGACCATCCACCTTATAGTCCCTATTTGGCATCTAACGACTTCTTTTTGTTTAGGCACATCAAGTAAAAACTGCGTGAGTAACAATTTTCGAAGGCAGAAGAGGCAGTTGAAGTCTTTCAAAACCATGTTTTGGAGGTATCTCATTCAGAGTGGCAAAAGTGTTTAGAAAATTGGTTTAAGCGCACGCAAAAGCGTATGGAACTTTGTTCGCGCCTTAAAAAGACATTCCTTTGTTTCCGCAATGTAGTAAATTTTCCTCATCTAATTTATTTTTGGTTAGAATAATTAGAGGGCGCATGTGAAGTGACAAATACGATAACACACCTTTGCGCCACGAATGTGTCCTGCACGCATCATTTTTATAGTTTCTTTCTCCGCATCTCAATCAGAGAAGAGTTCGATTATTGTTTATATCGATGAAACGCACATTTCGTTATTGACTTCAAGGTGTAGTATTCGACCGCAAATATATAGTGAACGCTATTCCTGTTCATCTAGGTAGTTAGTTATAGAAGTGTAGTATTTTTCATGGCAAATAGAACAGTGAAATCCGCAATATAGTGAGCCCGCATTAGAATAGATTCGTAACAATCTAGTGGAAGGTTGAGAGAAAAACCATCATCTCTCTGATAGTGAAGATACAACGCTCACAAAAATCAGTACCACATTCTTCATTCTCCTTTCCTTCTGTACCTTCCCTCTTCACCTTTAACGACGAATTGGTGCCACATAAATAGAGCCGAACGAGGATTGGTGGTAAGTTATTTTTTCTTCTATCTCAATTATCCACTAGACTATAGAACGAACAGTCCAAAACTATATTAGATCTTTGAGATTCTTTCGGTCAAGCTTTCATTATTTTTAAGCCACCAAAGACAATCGTTTTATAAGTCGTAGGGGTCCTATCAAAACTTTATACTCTGATCAAGGCACAAATTTTATAGGTAGCAGTAGGTATTTTTCAGAGTTAGAACAATTCATCATCTCTTCAAATTATTCAGATCCTTTGAAAAAGCAGTTGATAGATGAAAATTTAGTTTGGAAATTCAATGCACCATCATCGCCGCATATGAGCGGCTCATGGGAGAGTAACATCAAAAGTATGAAGAATCACTTATTCAAGGCAATTGGTTCTCAGGTTCTCTGTTATGAGGAATTCGTGACTGTTTTAGTGCAGGTTGAGGCTCTTTTGAATAGTCGACCATTACGTAGTTATATAGGCACTAATCCCTCTGATCCTGCAGTTTTAACTCCAGCTCATTTTACGCTAACACCGCTTTATAGTTTTCCAGTTGCTGATGTTTCACATATTGATATCAATAGATTGAATAGAAAACAACTTTTAGATCAAATAGTGCAGTCCTATTAGATCCGCTGGAAAAATGAATATTTGCAACAGCTTCAATCTCGTTCAAAATGGTTCACCAATTCTAAGTCTGTTGAAGTTGGTACTGTGGTTATCGTTATGAGTGAAAATTCTCCTCCCTTAAAATGGACTCTTGGTATTATCAAGGAGACGTTTCCAGGTAGCGATGAAGTGGTACGCGTTGTCTCGGTGCAAGTTTGAAATAATGTCCCTCGACGGTCAATTTTCAAGCTTTGTCCACTGCCAACTCAATAGAATTATTCAGTATAAATAGACCGCAAATAGTATAAATAGACCGCAAATAGTATGAATAGACCGCAAATAGTATAAATAGACCGCAAATAGTATTAATAGACCGCAAATAGTATAGATAGACCGCAAATAGTATAGATAGAACGCAGATAGTATGGATAGCCCGCTATAGTACAGTATAGTTAGACAGTTCGCATGGATAGATAGTTTTTCAACTCATAAGTTCGCAGTTATTTACTTTCATCTTTTATTCAGGGAATTCCTGAGACTTACCAGAGGAGGGGAGAATGTTCGCACCTTAAAAAGACATTCTTTTGTTTTCGCAATGTAGTAAATTTTTCTCATCTAATTTATTTTTGGTTAGAATATTTAGAGGGCGCATGTGAAGTGACAAATACGATAACACACCTTTGCGCCACGAATGTGTCCTGCACGCATCATTCTTATAGTTTCTTTCTCCCATCTCAATCAGAGAAGAGTTCGATTATTGTTCATATCGATAAAACGCACATTTCGTTATTGACTTCAAGGTGTAATTTTCGACCGCAAATAGAATAGTGAAATCCGCAATATAGTGAACCAGCATTAGAATAGATTCGTAACAATCTAGTGAAAGTTTGAGAGAAAAACCATCATCTCTCTGATAGTGAAGATACAACGCTCACAAAAATCAGTACCACATTCTTCATTCTCCTTTCCTTCTGTACCTTCCCTCTTCACCTTTAACGAAGGATTGGTGCCACATAAATAGAGCCGAACGAGGATTGGTGGTAAGTTATTTTCTTCTATCTCGATTATCCACTAGACTTAAGAACGTACAGTCCAAAACTATATTAGATCTTTGAGATTCTTTCGGTCAAGCTTTCATTATTTTTAAGCCACCAAAGACTCGAACAAACTTCATTGGGAATACTTTGAAAAACAATGAAGTTATTTTTTTCCCTGAGTTAATTGTTTTTTTTGTTAGGCGCAAAATTAAAAAGCAACCTACGTAACTCTATATGCGAGATATTTCTCGTAGTATTCACTGAGTCGGGATTTCAGAGTAAATTGAAACGAGAATTTCTTGGATCTTTCTGCAGCATACGAAACAGTGTAGAAGGATTGTCTAATGAAATGACTGTACTAGGTTGTACTGCAGTACAACTATTGAGCCGATCGAGAGTATGTTGTCTGACAGAAGACTTCGTGTTTACATTGAGGGGAAAAGTTGTCGTTTTCGCACTCTCAATAATGGTCTTCCACAGCGATCTCTTATTGTACCTTCATAATTCAATTTACATTTGGGTGAAATTTCAACTACTTCTTCTAATAAGGTCATTTATGCCAATGATATATTTTCATCATGGTAACTCTGAAACTATTGAAGAAGTTTAGACGAATCCTTCGAAAACTGAGGTGTCTTGTTTGCATTAATCATCAAGAGAATACACAATTGAAGGCATTTTTTAATGATTCTACACTGAGTTATAATTTCTATACCAAATATATGTCATACTGGACTCCTGATAAACTGAGTCAAAAACTGAAAAAAAGAGAAATAATATTCTATAAAAACTAGCCAGGTTTTTTTTGGGAATGTTCACACTTTTCGAACTGTTGCTTTTGCTCTGGTCCTTCCTACAACTGAGTACTGTTGATCTGTCTGACATACACGCAGACAATCAATATTGAAAAAAGTTGGGTTTCGGAATTTCCTCCAATTATCGAAGCAATTCGAAGTCCGCCTGTTTTGAGACTAAAATCTCGGAAACCAATTTGGTCGGGCATGTCACTACCAAAGCATTAGAGCAACATATAACGATCAATGTGAGTACTAGGATTAGAGAACCTACTCGCCCTGACTCAGAGAGTTATCTTGACAATGTTGTCACCAATTTGGATGGCTTAGCCTCTGTTCTTGAGCAACACATTTCAGATCATAGTGCAGTCAAGTTTATTTTTCCTAGACGAGTCATTTCCACACAGAGTTGCGAGAAAATTTGGATAAGACTTATAAATAAGAATACTTCAGATAATTTTCTCACAAAACTGTTAAATCAAAGTTGGAACTTGTATTGTGTATCTGACAACGGTGATATAAATCAGCTATGGGAGGGCTTTCCTAGTCGTTTCAAAGAGATTTTTGATGATAACTTTCCCTGTAAATAAATAAAGGTAACAAACTCTTCTTGTACTTTCAAAGTAACCTCAGATATAAAAGCCATCAAGAATACTCTTGATAAACTTCACATTCTATCTAAATCAAGACCAGAATTTAAAACAGAGTATAAAGTCATGAAATACAAATATGATACAGCAATTACATCTGCCAAAAAGTTACACTTGAGTAATTTAATAATTAATGCTAAGAATAGATCGAAAGCTGCATGGAGAATTGTAAATCAATTAACTGGAAAACATAAAAAAAGAACAAAGTCATAAAAGCTGGTGAACCTTCACTCACAGCAGATCAGTTTAATAAATTCTTCATCAATGTAGTACCTAATCTTTCTAAACATCTCTCTGGAGTTTCACATAATAGTAAAAAATTGAGACGACTGCAAAAGTCCTTGTTTGTTTCGACAAAGAGGAATCTGAAATTATTTCAGCTGTTAGAACTTTGAAGAACAAGAGATCTAATGGTTATGACGTGATTCCTCTAAATGTTTTAGAGAAAAGTGTTCACCTATTAGCTTGTCCTCTGTCTTTTATCATGAACAAAGCTTTTAAGGAGGGAGTATTTCCAGATGCTTTAAAAATATCTACAGTCATTCCCTCATACAAGAAAGGCGATATTAATTAAATGGGTAACTACCGACCAATGAGCCTCTTGACATCATTCTCAAACAATTTTTGAAAAAGTTTTGGCAACTAGACTTTTGAAAATTTTCAGAAAATTCAAGGTAATTACTAAATCGCAGCATGGTTTCGTGAAAGACAAAAGTACAGAAACTGCAATTTTCGAACTGACTCAGGCGGTGTATCTTGCTCTGGATGAGGGTGCAATACCTCTAGCACTCTGCTTAGATTTATCTAAGGCATTCGATTGGGTGGAGCATGGTATGTTGCTAGCGAACTTAAGTTGATTGAAAGTTATTTAACAGAAAGGAAACAGAAAGTGTTGATTTCAGTTAATGGTACCACATATCTATCTGGTGAAAAGTAAATTACTATGGGAGTACCCCAGGGGAGTGTTTTAGGCCCACTATTATTTTAAATATATATTAATGATATCAGCGATATCCTTAACTACTTGCAAGCCAGTTAAATATGCAGATGATGTAGGTCTTACTGTCACCGAATCAGAAGTATCATCATGTATCGAAACTGTGAATGGTGTATTAAATCGTGCTGAGGGTGGTATTCTAACAAGCTGGTAGTAAATTTGAACAAGACTGAGTGTATAGCTTTTGATTGTGGTAGATCTAGAGTGAATTTTCCCAACACCATAAATTGTGGTGACAACATTGTCGATGTCCAGGACCTAATTAAATTCCTTGGAATTATTATCGATAAAAAGTTAAATTGGGATAGCCATATCGTGGCAGATTGAGCTCTGTGGTGTATACATTGAATGTTTCAAGGATGATAGTGGATGTTCATGTTCTGAGGCTGATATACCTCTCGAATTTTCAGTCAATTCTGGCGTATGGTATAATGTTTTGGGGGGTAGCATCACAAAGTGAGAAAATTTTCAAAATCCAAAACGGGGCTATGCGAGTTATGTTCAGAATGGGTTACTGTGAGTCAAGTAGGGAAATATTTCGTAAAAACAAGATTATTACAGTGTATGGTATGTATATAAATAAACTTCTCCTATTTATGCATATACACCGACACTACTTTGATGAATTTATATTTATTTGCGTATATTTATATATTTACAATTGTGATTGTACTGTGATTTTTAGAAGTGAATAAATATTATTATTATTTATTATCGTGGACTTATGCACTATCTCAGCTGTTAGCTGGATATAATTTACCTTTCCCAGATTCCACAATTAAAGGGAATAGGCTCGATTACAATATACTTGACATAAATTTCCTAACTATCCTACATGTATTAAGAATTACAGCTTTTTGCATTTCTATATAGGTATTCTTATGCAATTCTAATTTCTTAAGGCTGTCATGCAAAGTTTTGGGTATTAACCCAGTCGAGGATACGATGACAGGAACAATATCTATTTTCTCGTGGTGCCACATCTGCTTGATGTCAATAGCAAGGTCTGTGTATTTGAACTTTTTCTCCTGGAACTTGTTCAGCACGTTGTTATTATTCGGTATGGCGACATCCACCAGCATTGCTGTTCTGGCTCTCTTATCATACACCACTATGTCCGGCCTATTATTCGTCACCATTCTGTCAGTGATAACAGGCCTATCGTAGTATAATCTGATAGAGTCATTTTCCAATACGGGCGCCGGTTGATACTTGTAATATGGCTGGAAGGTATTCAGAAGTCCGTACTTGTGTGCAAGTTTCTGATGGATAATATTGCACACTTGATTATGCCTGTGAAGATAGTTCGTATTGGCCAGTTGTTCGCATCCGGACGTAATATGCTGTATAGTCTTCGATCTTATATGGCATTTTCTGCACTTATCTGTTTGTAATGTTCCGTCCTTCATTATAAATTTTTTGTAATTGTTTGTAGCGATCACTTGGTCTTGGATGGCCATAAGGAATTCCTCTGTTTCTGCGTATAATTCTCCTTTCATCAACCATTTGTTGGAGGCTTCTTTGTCGATGTGTGGTTGATTAATCTCATAGTGATGTCGTCCATGCAATTCGTTTCTAGACCATTGCTCTTGTTTTTCAGTATCTGATAGGAATGGTAGATTCAGCAAATCATCTCTGGTAGCAAGATTTAGAGATGTATATCCCTTATCAGCCAACGATACCACTCTATGGAGGTCAGAAGTGAGAGCTTTTGCTGAGAAGAATTCTCTGAGATTTTTTTTCTGTTCGGTGTGTAAATTGACAACATCTATTAATCCGCTTCCTCCTTCTTTCCGCTTCAAAGTTGTTCGTATCACAGACGATTTTGGATGATGGTTGTTGTACTTTGTTAGCATCGTTCGGGTCTGCCTTTGAATATCATCCAGTTCTGTCTTAGTCCATCTGAATATTCCAAATGAGTAAAGCAACACTGAAATGGCGTAGGTGTTAATTGCCTTGACTAGATTCCCCGAGTTCAACATTGATTTCAGCACAGTCTTCAGACGCTGACTGTATTCTGAACGAATCTTCTCTTTTAATTGTTTTTGGTCTAGCAATCAGGCTTGTTGGTATCCCAGATATTTGTATGTTTCGCCATCCCTCATGCACTGTATTATATCACCGTTTGGAAGTTGTGTTTCACCATCTATGACTTTCCCTCTTTGAATGTTTAGGGTCTTACATTTTTCAATCCCGAATTTCATATGAACATCTGCCGAGAATTATTATACGGTTTTTATCCTTAATCCGTATCCTGTTCTATTGAGCATTGAGGACAATGGGTTCATAGCTAAACAGAACCATAGTGGACTCAAAGAGTCTCCTTGAAAAATTCCACGACTTATGGGTATCTCGTCGGTTTTAATTGATTTATTGTTCATGTTGACCTGCAGAGACGTGCGCCAGTGTGTCATTGTTGTCTTCAAGAATTCTACCAGGGCTGGGTGAATTTTGTATATCTGCAATACTTCAACAAGCCAAGAATGGGCGGTGCTATCGAATGCCTTCAGATAATCGAGAAAAGCTGAATGAACATTCCGATGCCCTACGTGTGCCTGTTTCATTATCACAGAATCGATGATGAGTTGTTCCTTGCACCCGTGGTGTTTCTTTCTGCATCCTTTCTGCTCCTCTGCTAATATATTGTTGTCGTCAAGTGTTGGTATATTCGATTGGATATGCATGAGGTGAGTATTTTGTAGAGTGTTGGCAGGCAAGTGATTGGCCTATATTGAGACGGATCCTGTATTCTATCGCTCTTAGGTAGCATATATGTTAAGCCTTGTGTTAGAATAGTGGGTGTTTTGTTGGGATGTTGAAGAACATACGTGAGCTGTTTCGCTAGGGCTCCATGGAGCTTATCAAACTTCTTGTACCAGTAGTTGTGGATATTATCTATACCTGTGTCCTTCCAATTGTTGTTCGCTCTAACTACTGTTGTGATTTCTTCCTCCGTTACTCCTTCGAAGTCCATATGTTTGAAGTCAAGGCGTTCTTTTTCATTCGTGATCCATTCCGCATCTCTATTGTGTTCTTTGAGGTTCGACCATAGTGATGACCAACAATCGGTCAAGCACTGTGCGTCAGGTACTTCTCTGTTATTGTTGGTCGCAGTTTTGTTATTTCCCTTATGAAAATTGGCCGCGTTTTGGAGGAACCTTTGGTTTTGGTGTTTCCTTTCAGTACACTTGACGTATCTTGAAAGCCTCTTTGCTTTTGCTTGGAGTTTCTGTTTCAAAGTGTCCATATACACGTCGATGTGTTGTTTGTGATCAGGGTGTTTTGTGTTCGTTATTATTATTATTATCAATTCTGAATGGTATACAACTATTTGTTTGCCGCAAGTGTTCTGCATCGTGACAATGCAAGCTCACACATATCGCTGCATACGGTGGACTATTTGAACACCTAAAACACTGAATTAATGGGTCTTCCACCTTATAGTCCCGACTGGGCACCTAACGACTTATTTTAGTTTGCGCATATCAAGAAAAAACTGCGTGGGCAATGATTTTCGATGGCAGAAGAGGCTGTTGAAGCCTTCAAAACCATGTTTTGGAGTTTCGAAAATTGGTTTAAGCGCAAGCAAAAGTGTATCGATTTTCATGGAGAATACCTTTGAAAAACAATAAAGCTATTTTTCCCCAAGTTAATTCTTTTTTGTCCTACCCAAAATTTAAAAGACAACCTACGTACCTAAGTAAAATTTAACAATCATATTATGGAAGCAATATGAACCAGTTACTGTAAAAATGAAAGTCTCGCAAGGCAACCTTTCCACCAAAAGGTTGCGAAACAAAGTCGGTGGTACTTTCTTTACATTTTATGCTTTACATGGGATTTTCCTCATTTTTCAGCAAACAGAATATTTGTCGTCCAACATGTGATTGTGACTTTTTAAAAATACGTATTATGTTTTTACATTTTATGCTTTGCATGGGATTTTCCTCATTTTTCAAAGCAAACAGAGTAACTCATTCCAATCGAGGCTCCAATTCATGTTGGACGACGTTTGGTCTCTAAATATTTCTTTTTAGAGTGTTCCACACATGTTCGAGGGGATTCAGATCTGAAAGCAGGTTGGCCAGGGAAGGATATTTATCTCACTTAGAGCATTTTGGGCTACTATGGCACATTATTTTTTTGGAACAGTGGCTCAGTATTGGACCCACTATTGGTATAATGATAACATTTGCTGTCAGATTCTTCTGTTTTATTCAATTCAATGGAAAACCGCATATCAAAATACGGATAGTATATTTCCTTCTTTACTTATACATAATCAGTTTACACACGTAAGGTAATAAATAAAGGCATGGCATACAACAATTGAAAATTTAGTCAATATAAAGATATAAAAATATAGAAGTATGAAAAATATAAAAATTTCATTTTTCAAAATACAAAAGACAAAAGCAGGTACCAATGAAAGCAGAAGCACCTGATAATAAATTAGAGACATCACAAGAAAAAGACAAATCAGACTATTATTTATACTTCTGAGTAAAATCTATCCTACTGAAATCATCGAAGGAAAAGAGAGTATTTTTAAGTAAAATAATTTTGATTCGACTTTTGAATTTTTTGTTAGAAAGTTTTCTTATATCACTAGGTGAAAGGTTAAAAAAGCTTATTGCTTGGAAACTGAAATTTCTCTGCGACCTGCTGAGTCAGTAGTAATTTTTTCTTATATCAGTCTTCTTCCTGGTGTCATGAGTATGGGTATCTCGATGCAGATTAAAAGAATCGAAGTTCCGTTTCACATGAATGAGACATTTCAAAATATATAAGGATGGCAAAGTTAGAATTCCCAGTTTAACAAACATATTTCTACAACACTCGCGGTATTTAAGGCTCCCAACGATTCTGACTGCCCTACGCTGTAATCTGAAGGGTGCCTGGTGTTCGGCGCAATTTCCCCAGATCAAGATACAGTATCTAAAATAGATCTCAATGAGTGCAAAATAAATCTCTTTATGTGAGAGTGAATGGGAGAGATATCTCAAAATGTACGTGTTACTGCTGATTTTACAGGACAAGTGTCTTGCATGACTGTCCCATATGAGACCTGAATCCAGATATACGCCCAAAAAGCACACACTGCGAACCTCGCTGCGGTCAATCTGAGCCCCATGCCTCAAGCTTATCAAAACATTTTGAGTCTTGTTCTCGTTCATGCTCAATCCATTTACATTGAACCATTCCAAAGCATCCGACTGCGCCCCTCGCGACAGCTCACGTAACACAGATATTTCCTTGTTACTAACTGAGATAGCTGTATCATCCGCAAATAGAGTACAAGATGAGCCAGTGTTGTACTCTGGGAAATCATTAATGAAAATCAGGAATAGTATAGGTCCCATAATTAAGCCTTGAGGGACTCCAGTTTCAACTGATCTTCTCTCAGAAAATATTCCACGGGCAAACACACTTTGCTCTCTTCCCGATAGAAAGAAACCGGATGATACCCCTACTTGTATTATTGAAACCATAGACCTCCAACTTCCATAGAAGCTTTTCACGGGAGACACAATTGAATGCCTTAGTCAGGTCCAAGAACAGTATAAGTGAGTGCATTCCAAGCTCAAGACATTCCAGAGCGGTGACCACGAAACCCAACACCGCGTCACCCAACACCCTTCCTAAAGCCAAACTGATTTCCCGAAAAGAGGCTCATTGACTCGAAGTAGTGCACGATCTGGTTGCACATCAATTTTTCCATGATCTTTGAAAGAACCGGAACCAAGGAAATTGGTGTGTCATTGGAGACATCCTCACGATCACCCTTCTTAAAAATGGAACGACTTTGGAAACCTTGAGACAATCAGGATAGACCCCAGCTCTGAGACATCTGTTAATAATCTTGGTCAAAGGATAAACCATGGAGTTAATATTTTCCTTAAGTAGAATAGTTGATTTCCCCATAGTAGTCAGTTGACCTACTGTTCTTCAGATTTTGTATTACGTCCCTAACATTGTTATATGAAATCTCAGTAAATTGAAAGCTGACTTTAGCTAGTACGTCTCTCCTGAATGTTGATTCAAGGTCCATATTGAACTTGGTAATGTTATTCGAGATCTTTAGAGGAATCGACACAAATAAATCATTGAAATCTTGGGAACTTATGGCATTATAGCAACTGACAGTATTACCACTTCTCCTTTTATCAACGATGCCCCACAAAATTTTACCTGTATTAGAGGATTCCCTTATGATTCTTTCATTATATGCAACCTTGGCCTTCCGAAGTTCCAGTCTGTACAAATAACGTAATTTCTTATGCCTAAGTAGTAGATCATTGGTTTTATATTTATTAAGTAAGTCAGGCACAAGATGCAACTGATCACGCATCTCCCTCAAATCATGATTGAACTACCCATTATTGCGAAAGCTTTTATTACATGAACTTGTCCAGTCAGGAAACGATATCAAGAAAGAATCAATGGAATTTTGCTGAAATATTCGAAAAGTCTCACCAGGATCCAGATCCTCATCCTCAATATAATCCCAATTTAGTTGTTCAAGTATATTATGCATTACATTCAACCCATTTTGTGTGATAGGACGATATTTGAATTTAGTAAATTTGACATTCTTACCAGGTAAATCCATTGAAAGACTTTGAGCATTATGATGCAAGAGGTTCGTATTCAGCACTGTAGGACATATAGCATGGGGTTTGAAATTTAGAAATATATTATTCAAACAGTTTTCACCTCTGGTTGGCTCATGAATCGTCTGCTCATATCCAAACGAACTCAGCAGGCCGCAGAGAACTCCAGCATTCCCATCATCAGTATTAAATTTCACATTGAAATCACAACATATAACTGAACTACCGGACACTCTGAGCAAGCTTAAAACACTTTCCTAAAATTTCAATAAAAACCTCAAAATCTCCTTCTGGAGAGAGGTATACACAAACAATAGATAAATTTTTATGCCGCAAATATACAGCAGAAACTTCACAATGCACTTCAGACGATAAATTCCTGATATTGTCAAGTGCCATGTATTTCGAATCCCTTGTGAGCACCATGCTGTCCCCATGCTCGAGTACAGCAAAAATGGATGCTGTATTCCAACCCTCAGCCACAAAAGTTGAGACAACCAGTGTTCGGTAATACACAAGACGTCAAGAAAAAAGTCTCGATTTCGTTAATTTTATTTCTCACACTTTGAGTATTCATGTGTAGGTATGAGTGAGAAGTTTGTACCTCCCTCGTCATTTCTATTGCAATTAGTTCTTTCTTTGTTTCGGTAGTCTTCGTCTGGCTTTTCCGGAAAAAATATTGTGATACCAGAGCTCCTTTGGTACAGTAGCTTGCATTTTCCGCCCTTTCCAGATTATCTGCGTTAATTTCCATCCTGTATGAACTGTACTTCTCTGGATGTTTTGAAGCCAGACTAACGCAGTCACTTTCAGGAAAGATCATTTTTACCATATTTTTGAAATCATCCAGGTTTGCGTTTGCCACTGTGCGTGAGACAAAAAGAAAAACCTTTTTCCTGTATGCTTTCACTGGACCTTCTTTTGTATCTTCAGTAATCAACCATTTGTTTTCATTTTTGAAGTTTTTGATTGCAGTTGTAGTGCTTTTAATACTACTGGACAAAGTAATACAAGAATAGATCAAGAAGTTTCTTTTCACCTAATTATTTCTACATAGGTACCTCATAAAAGAACAATTTTCTGCATAGAATAGGGTTTCGAGTTTTTACAATTTGCAAACTACCACTGAAGCAATAATATCTCCAATACATTGCAGAATGCTGTCATCTTTGACACGCAACCGATTCGTATGTAGATCGTGACGATTTACATAAAATTATAGAAACTGAAAACTAACTTTAAACGGTTTCGCTGCTCGCTACTCGGGTTTTTAGAGCAAAAACTGTATATTTGATGGGCGTACCGGACTTAATTTGCATTCAGTACTTGCAAAGGTCATCGATAGGTGGTGAAAGGTTATTGCGCTGACCATCGACCATTATTTAGATTTTTTGGACGATTACTATATTGCGGGAAGTGTCGTGTTCGCTGGAACACCTTGTTTCTGATTTACCGCAACGATACCCTTTTGATATCGAATATCTGCAGAACCAACGTTAACGAACCTCCTAAGTTTCGTTCTCCTGATTGTTCAGAATGTAGTTGAATAAAATTTAGAATAATTACACGATCATAAACCTAATCAAACACGTAATTATGTACAGGGTGTCTCAACTGCTTGATTTCGGCTACTTCCTCCACTTTCAGAAGCAACAAATCGTTATAGCGTTCGATTTTTTTTAGAAACGATATCTTTTACTTTATTTGAGATATAGGAAGAAGTCAACATTTGACAGATTCCAGGAAAATTATTTTGTGCCAACTATTCATTATGGCAATATCAATAAAATTCCTCTGTAGCATTTCTTACTTTGTTGAAAATGGATGCAATAAAAAAATTGTTGATGAGGTTACAAATTTGTTTGGATACAGGGTGGAAATGTTTTAGTATGGAAAGATGACACAAGTATTGTATCTGAATCTGAAATAGCCAATTTATAAAAATCACTTCTTATTCTCTCCGCTATTTGTTCAAAAACCGTGTTTTCCATTCACCTGATATGTCCTTACATATTTACTACCAGAACGTACGAGGACTTGAACTTGAACTCAATGGCAGTTTTTTCTGATGTAATGTGTGTTACTGATGTAATGTGTTACTTGTGAATACTGAATCATTTCTGAACGACACCGTTTTCGAAAATGAATTGGTCGTTACTTGTGAATATTCTGTGTTTCGTCGCGACCGAGATTCATCGGTGTCTTCTAAGAAGGATGGGGGTGGATTTTTCATTCCGTTCGCAACAAATTCGGCCCTCGACTTTTGGATGACTTCGAAAGTGACGCAGAGGATAGTTGGGTATCTCTAAACATGAATAATTCGAAGTTATATATTTGATGTGTGTATTTGACCCAGAAATGTAGAAAGAGTGGAGCAATGGGGATTCTGTGGCAAGTGATGTGTTCACTAGTAAATTTGAGAGCAATATAATAAACATAAAATGTCCATTCCTTGTGTGTGGTGACTTCAATTGAATAATTCGAAGTTATATGTTTTATGTGTGTATTTGCCCCTCGGTTGATTGGGTGAGCTCTGATAAGAGTTATTTGATACCTACTAATATTGAAAATAATTATTCAGATATACTAGATACACTTGCATTTGTCGAACTGAATCAATACAATCCTGTGAAGAATAGTAACGATAAAATTTTTGACTTAGTCTTCATCATCCCACATTGGAGTTATAATTCCTTGTCTAAAGAGAAGATGATGAAAATATCGAAAATTCAAAATTTTTATTACGATTTCAGAAATGCGAATCATGAAGCTGTTAAAGCTGTTAATGCTTCATTATCGATGGTGAATTGGGAGTTTCTGCTCAACAACAGCTCTAAGGGAAATGATGAAAATCTGGACATTTTTTATGAGAAAATCAATGACATAATCAGTTTTGTTGTTCCTAAGAAAAGAGTCATTAAGTGGTTTTCGAAAAATACAATTGCTTCAATAAGAGAAAAGCAAAAATTTCATAAAAAATTAGTAAAAATGTCAATGATCTCAATATATTCAAACAGCTTCGTGCTCATTCGAAGGAACTTATTGAACTTGATTTAAATAAATTCACCTCTAACATTGAGCGGGAACTGCCAACGAACAGCAAATCATTTTGGAAATATGTGTCTCTGGGACGGAGCGGCTCTAAACTACCTAATGAAATAAGGTATGGGGATATTTCTTCATCAGATGGAAAAGAGATATGCAATCTTTTTCCCCGTTATTTCGAGTGTATATGTTCCTGGAAGTCAGCAGCGTAGTCGTAGTGTAACTGTTAAAAACGTCGATCCATACAGCATTCCAGCAATTTTTCTCAAAAATTGCGCTCACAAATTAAGTAAACCACTGCATATTTTGTTCAATCAGTCTCTAATTAATGGTGTATTTCCAAAAAAGTAGAAGGAGTCCTCCGTTGTCCCAATTTTCAAAAGTGGAAATAAAAATTATATTTCTAATTATAGACCTATTATTGCTAAAGTATTTGAACGCATAATTTATAAGTGTCTTTTCTCTCGTGTGAAAAATTTCATTATCCCACAACAGCAAGCATTTTTGAAGGGTAGGACTCTGGAAACTAATTTGATCGTTTATAGTGAGTACCTGCAGAGTGCAATGGATTCTCAAATTCAGACTGATGCTACTTACACCAATTTTTCTAAAGCCTTCGACAAAATAAGTTTCGATATTCTCATTTTTAAACTAGCCGAAGCAGGTGTAAATGGTGGGTTGCTTGAGTGGATCCAATCGTATCTTCTGAATAGGTCACAATTCGTTAGTTTAAATGGTTTTAAATCTGAATTTTTCATTAGTACTTCTGGGGTACCGCAGGGAACTCATCTCGGTCCTCTCCTTTTCTTAATTTATATAAATGACATGATAAATGTTTCCGGCATTCCAGATTCTTGCTCTATGCAGACGATCTGAAAGTTTTTAGATCTATCAGATGCTTAGGGGACTGCCTTGATCTTCAACTAGATTTGAATAACTTGGTTGAGTACTGTAGAGAAAACCAATTATTTTTGAATTTAAATAGATGTTTCACTATAACTTTCAATAGAAACCATTCCCCTATCACTTTTCAGTACTCAATTGGGAATTCATTGTTGCGACGTGTGTCCACAGCTTTTGATCTGGGTGTCATTTTCGATTCGTAGTTGCTCTTCGATGCACACATAGATCGTATAGCAAATAGTTCAAGTCGAATGATGAGTTATATTTTCAGGCGAATTAAGGAATTTAAATATGTAAAATCACTTATCACTTTGTATTATGCTTACATCTACAGTAAATTAAATTTTGCCTCATGTATTTGGAACCCTCGTTATGATTGTTATTTCAACGCATTCAGAATAGATTCATACGGTTCATATGCCTCAAAACTAACTTTGTTATCCTGAATCACGACTACGCTCCTGCCCGTAAATATTTCAATTTATTGTCACTCGAAAATCGTAGAACTTTATCTGATATTTTGGTTTTGTTTAAAATATTGAACTGCGTACTTCAGGTACTTGAGATCTTGCACATGGTTACTTTTAATGTTCCTATGAAATCTTTGAGGCACATCGACCTATTCTCTATAACTTTTAGAAAAACTAATAGTGCGCAGAACTCCCTATCGATAGGATGCTACGTGTCTGCAACACGCATAGGAGTATCAATTTGTTTGGGCCTCTTTGAAGAGAACATTACGCTTGCTCTTTCGTTGACTAACATCAAATTCATTCAATCGTTCGTTTTGTGATATTCATTTTGTATTTCTTTTTTCGTTCTTTCTGTGAATAAAACTGACTATTAATGCCTTATATAATACTTTTTTTTAGAATACTAGATTCTATATAACTAATATTCATCTAGTGAATGTCATTTTGGCTTCGGCTGTGGACATTCCTTATATTGTACTCAAATAAATAAATGTTTATTTAAAGCGATTTTCGAACTAGAACAGCCTGATACTCCAATTTTCAAAATTTAATTGATTTAAACCTTTATGGATCTTTATAAAAAGAAACTTAAAGTATATTGAAATAATGAATGCCACATTGCTAGGTTCCTTTAAATATACACTGTGCGCAAAAATAATAGGAATATTAGGAATTAACTGGACAGATGTACACACACTGTATTGTTCAGACTATTTTCAAAAATTTCGAGCCATCATTGGTGAAAAGTACATTTATCTAGACGACAACGTTCGAACCCATCGCACCCAGTAAGTTCGAAAAGCAATGCAAGATTTCGGAATTCCCCAACGTTCTCCAGATCTAAATACCATTAATCATAACCGAAATTTACTGCCACCTCTTTGCTACCATCAGCTAAAGTCAAAGGACATTTAGCACTTGCCAGAGGCACAACCCTTATTATTGGCACAGTTTCTCTGTTGATTTACGTTTGACAGAACATTTTTGGAAGAAAACTTAGTTACTTGCGTGAAACGGAAAATACTTTATTCATAAAATTTTTCAAAAAGATTCAGAATTTATCTTTCATTACAGGACCTCGGCATCTTTGTTCTACAGATACAGAATGTGTCGATAATGCTGACTGCTTACCACCGAAGGATAAACAAAATAAACCAGTCGTGAACGGTGACAAAGTCTGCACATGCCAAGAAGGTTTCGTAGAATCAGGTTACCAATGTTCAGGTGAGCGATTTTGACTTCAATCGTTGATATATTGATTGATGATACATTGATTCCAACTTCTTTATCTTTAGGACACATTTATTGTAGTAAGAAGCTTTAATTTCATAGTTACCGTTACCTGGATCCTTCTTTTACCCACATCTCTTTCGAAATGATGTCTTTCCGAAACGAGAAAACAAAATTCAGGGCAAATTCAACAATATTCAATTACTTTCGCTATTGTTTTAGAGGAACTCCAAAGACTCCAATGAATGGTAGATGCTTTGTTATTTTTGATCGACAGTGAGCAAACCAGATTCAAAGATAATTGAAGAGTATTAACAGCCTGTATACAGAGTGTTTAAAAAAGACACGGCAATATTTAGGAAGGTGATTGCAGAAGTCATTTCATGAAAAAAAGCATATAAACATAAGTCCACAAATACTTCGTTACCGATTTACAAAGATGACAGGCATGCGCTTTATGTATGGACGTGCTGACGGAAATGCATTAGAAGCTTCGCGGTTGTACATTAAAAGCTTTCCAAACCGTATTGCTCCCAATAGAAAAACTGTTGAAAGCATTCATCGATGCTAATATGAAAAGGCACATTAAGACGATATGAAGGAGCAGGAAGGCCAAGGGAAGTAAGAAGGTAGAGCTGGAAAATGAGGTTCTTGCAATTATTCAAGAAGATCCTGGTACCTCCACTCGAAGAATTTCTAACGCTTTAGGTGTCAGCAATGGAACGGTTTGTCAAATTCTTCTCGAAAATTTGTTGTGTCTATTCCACCTACAACGAGTACAAGCGTTTCTTCTTACCGATTTCCTGCCCCTATGGCTTATTGTCAATGGCTTTTGCGTAAATTGATTCAAACTCCTCCATTTCTAATGATGATCCTGTTCACTGATGAAGCAAGTTTTCCAAGAAATTCCATAAGGAATTTTCATAATAATCATATGTGGTGTGAAGAAAATCCACATCAAGTATATGAAGATCGATTTCAACATCAGTTCTCGTTGAATGTTTGGACTGGCATTGTGGACGACTCCCTAATTAGACCAGTATTTCTACCAGGAGGACTTACGGGGAGGTATACCTTAACTTTTTGAAACTCAGGCTTCCAGAATGTTTGAAGGATGTACCTTTGGCAATAAGCCAACTTTAGTCAGCTTGCCCGTGACTTCCTAACTGAAGAGTATGGAAATCGCTGGATTGGTCGAGGTGGTCCTAAATTTCAGCCTGCACTATCCCCAGACTTAAACCTCCTCGAGTTCTTCCCATGAGGTCATTTGAAATTTTTGATTTACATTACACCCGTGGCAAATGTTCAGGACTTAAGAAACTGAATAATCGCTGCGTGCAACTCGATAAAAACAGATTCTGGTGTTTTTGAAAGAGTTTGCCAATCAATAAGGAGAAGACTGGAATCCTGCATCCGAGCTGGAGGAGGTCACTTTGAACAGCTTTCATAATTTTTTAAGAGTTATTGCTGATACTTAAAAGTCTTTATTCTGTCCTTGAATGAAACTTTTGATTTTCAAACATAGGTTATTTAATGATAAAAAGAAATACACTACGATGGTTCTTTTATCGAAGACTACGTGTCGTCTAATGAAATGTAAGGACTTTCTTTTCTTATTCTTTTCAAATTTTTTTTTCTCAAAAACTTGGCGTCGTACGAAAAAATATCAGGAGAGCTTTTTCCTTAGAAATAATTGGAAATTTCAAAAATATTTTTTTCGAAAAAATTAGTAGCGTCCTAGCCTCAATATCTCAAGCAGTTTACGAAAAATTCAATTCAGTATTTGCGGACCTATGTTTATGTGAATTGTCTTCTCTTTTTTAAACATCCTGTACAATGGGTAAGATTCAATACAAGTCATTTTGGATTTGTTTCAATTATTTCTTTTAGAACCAGATTAAGAAAACTATTGCTTAACCACAATATAACACAACAAAAATTAAACTCTTCTGAGCTAAAACTAATTTTTATGCAAATGAAATTTGCTAACCGCTACATGCTTGCTAAATTTATTTTGGAAATATTTGAAACAAATTTTTATTTCCTGTAAAGTAAGCAATTTTTTCAACTTGTGTATATCCTGTGGATTAATTAATTCAGCATTTGTTAATTTATATACATAAAATTTAATTTAATCCACGATAGTTTCCTTAACTTATTGTGTCATTCTTTAAATAAAATATGTTATCAACCCCAACTTTCCTACAGACGCTTGAAAAGAGTTAACAATATGAGGCTGCGTCCTCAGATGATATGAAGTCTTAGATCAGGGGTGCTCAAAGGGTCGATCGCGAGTGCTTTTTGAGTAGATCTCGAGAAGATAAAAATTTTTAATAAGTAGGTATATAACTAAACTACAAAAATTCATTGCGTAATAAAATAACACTCTGCTAGCGGCAAAAGACGGCTTTATCAAAGGAACACGCGGTACTTGTCAAAGAAAAGCAGTGTTTTTTATTCTTACCGCTTTTCTAGAAATCTCGGGAACATTCGAGACTTTCTTTCACGCCGATATGAATGTTGCGCCTGCAGGAATTGGAGTCATTCTGAATTGTAACTTGAAGGTAATACTACGTCGATACAAAGTTTATTATTAAATAGTACAAAATGAGTGCAGCGAAGAAATATAAAACATCATTTTAATAACGATTCTGAGGAAGAATTTTTCTTTTGTATGGTGAAAGATGAGTGCATTTGTCTTTTTTGTTGTGCGTCAGTTGCAATACCTAAGCGTGGTAACTTAGAGAAGCATCATTAAACGGTTCATGAAAACTATGAAAAAAATTTTCCGCCACAGAGTGAATTAAGAAAACGAAAAGTACGTGATTTGATATCTTGTTTGAAAAAAGAACAAACCATGTTCACAAGACCAGCCAAACAATCAAAAGCTACTACGATCGCGTCATATAAAATATCTCATATATTGGCGAAACACAAGAAATCATTCGAAGATGGATCGGTGGTGAAGGAAGCATTTATTGAAACGGGTAAGACTTTATTTGGATATTTAAAAAAAAAACAAATCATGCCTGCTATAAGAAAACTTCACTTATCTCGTCCGACTGTCACAAGGCGTATTGAAGTCATGACTCAGGACAGGGCAGATAAACTAAAACATGATAACATGAAATGTACATAATTTTCTTCGCAGTTCGACGAATCCACCGATATGACAGACACTGCTCGGCTGTGTATTTTTATTCGGATAGTATTCAGTGACATGTTGGCTAAGGAAGAATTTTTGACAATCATTCCTCTGAAGGAGAAGACCCGTGGCGAAGATTTATATGACGTTTTCTTCAGTTTTGTAAAAAGCTACAAGCTACCAATATATAAATTAGTGTGCATTACAACCGATGCAGCACCAGCAATGACTGGGAACAAAAACGGTTTTGTGGCATTGTGTCGAGCTAATGAAGATTTCCTTCATTGTTTTCATTCATTGCATTATACATCAACAAGTTTTGTGTTCAAAAGTTTTAAACACGGAAGAAATTATAGGCATTGCAATAAAAATTGTGAATTCCATCCGTGCACGTAGCGTGCAACGTCGGCTCTTTAAGTTACAGTTGGAAGATAGGGAGTCAGCTGAACACACTGATTTAGTTCTTGACACGGACGGGTGTTTGAGTCACGGAAAATTGCTAGAAAGGTTTCAAGAAATAATGCCCGAAATAACAGCTTTTCTAGACGAAAGAGGTGATGACACTCAGATGTTGAAAAACGAAAAATGGCTGACTGATTTGGAATTTTTGACTGACATCACAATGCATTTAAATACCGTTAACGTGGAGCTTCAAGGTAAAGGAAATTATTATTGAAATAATTATCGCAGTAAACGCATTAAAAAGTAAATATGATAGATCAACTAAAAAGAAAGGATCTGAAACATTTTGCGTCTTTGAAAGCAAGGATTCCTCAGTTAAATTATGATACGAATGAGGCTGAATTATCAAATATATTGGGACTCAAAATGCGTTTTTATGATTGCAGTAAATTGGCAAATATAGTATCATTTATGAGTTATCCTTTTTCATGCAAAAACATTGAGGAATTAGCTATTGAAATAGCAAGTCAGTTTAATATCAACTCATGTTCTGTTGAAAATGAGTTGGTGCAGGTTATATTAGATATACATCTCAAAGTTACAGCATCTGATACAAATTTCTGGTGTTTTATATCTGAAGATAAATATCCGAATCTAAGGCAAATCGCCCTTCAACTGACGGCAATGTTTGGGTCAACTTACTTGTGCGAGCCTGCATTTTCTGAAATGAAGATTACTAAGTCAAAATATCGCAATCGACTAACTGACGATCATGCGTTTAGCACTCGGTGATTACGTACCATCTTATGAAAAGTATGCCGAGGACATGCAGTGCCACGCTTCAGCATCCAAAGTTACCCCTTAGTTAAGTTTAACACCATATGTAACTCTTTAGTTTTGTAACAACCAATAAAATAAAATTTTAAATAACTATGAGTTTTTTCATAGATATTATAGAGAAGAACCTAACTAAACCTAACCCAAACCTTGACTTAAATAATGTATATTGTGAGGAAAGCTAATATACCCTACCTAGGTAGGTAGGGTGTATCGTGTATATACGACAACCCTGCATCACACATACTTGCAGCCTCTCCAAGTCGATCGTAAATAGTCTAAAAATATTGAGGTAGATCGCCAGCAGTTCAAGTTTAAGTACCCCTGTCCTAGATCTTTTCCAGCCGAACACAGACGTTCAATATCTCTAGATCCCTCAACTCGTTTCGTATGAAAGATTTTCTTGCAATGATAACATGAATCAATTAGGATTCTTCAAGATATACATGTGGATGGTTCAAGTATCCGTGAAGAATTCTGATTGAAAATAGTAAAATATTGGAAGCGCCATAAAAAGTTTTAGTGTAAATTTTTCTAAAAATAAGTCTCATGCCTCCTTACCGATAATTTCACGCAGACATTCAAGCCGTAATTTGAGTACTTAAAATAAATGGATTGAAAATTTTCGTGGGTAATGAACCGTCTGTCGCCTGTTGAATATATATTCACCAGCACTGATTACCTTGAACATGGTATTGATTTATTTGGCATGCAACACTTGAGGGCTATTTTAATTTTCATACTCTACTTCCTCACGTTGTATATTTCTACAATACTCGTTAGAATTAGCCAGTGTGTAAATATGAAATTGGAATTTACCTATAGATTGAACTTGAAAAGAATCATGGTTAACTCGAGGCTGATCAATGCATAACTGATAACTGCTGATTAGTGGGTGTGATATATTCTGAGCTGCTTGAACCTAGTATGACGACCAGTGACGTGATAGATAATTTTTAACGAACCAACATGCACCAATATTATTAGCCTATAGTTGGACAAAACAGCGTCCTCCATAATGATCTGCACCAAAGAAAATAATACAAAAAAAATATGCCAGAAAACTTAACACATTGTGACTGATGACCAAAGGTCTTGAAAACGACACCAGCTACCATTAGAAATGTTACAAAATACTCATGTAATGAAAGGTGTGTACAACACTCTCATCGTTCAGAATTAAACTTAAGTAACTGATTTGTATTTCAACTGGATACTGTCAATAGAAAAACCATCGGCATACCATAAAGTATAACTTTGGGTAGCTTGTGTACTGTAATCTCTCATGAATTGGTAAAATTGGTAACCTAATCGCATCATTCTCTCCAAACAGAAAATTTACTGAAATATAGAGTACCATAATTTCTTTAATTTAGGAAAGCATTCAAGATTTCTTCTTTCTCTAAATTTATCTAGTAAAAATATTCAATTTATATTTTGTTTTTCAGGAATCAGTGTAATAACGCCGATTTCAGGAATGATACTGATAAGCTTCCTCCTTCTATGCAGGAGTCTGGACTGCAGTAATTTCTTGAAGGCCGCACATTAATGTGATCACAAAAAAATATTCGCACCGTTCCATGAATGCATTAAGCAAGTTAAAAATTAGACATATTTTTGTTCATTCATTATGTGGATCCTCTTGTTTTCTATAGTTAAATGTTACATATCACCTATATCTTATGAAAAATTGTGAAAAACTCATTATATTGTAGATAACTATAATCTGTCATACTTCAATTCAACATCGGGAATGGACATCTAAAATGGGACAACTTAAATAATTTTACTCCATCAATATTTACTTTTTATTTTCTTCGAATTAGTTTCTTTATTTGTTTAGTTTTCATTTTGACCAGTTGGCCACATTATTATTGATTCTATTATTAATCAAATAGATCAAACAAATCTTTGTTTCATAATAAGATTCTCCGAAATGTAGTTATTCGAGAAAAATAACAACAATCACAACATTATTTAAGTAGTCCATTTCATTTGTCCATCAATATATGTACATCAAATTATGTAGTAATAATTCTTTAGCATATTAAAATGAAATTTGCATCTTTCTATAAAATTTAACTGCTTTTCATAGTTGATATATGATTATATAAACATCAATGGCAAATGTGGTCCAAATTAAAAAAATGGGAAAGAATTCAAATTGTTTATTACTATTTATGTTCACATATTTATGCACAAAATTCACGTTTATTAGAAGAAAAATGAATAAGCACTACAATAGATTTAAATGTAATAATAAGCACTCAATAAATAGTTAATAATATTGAATAAAATTTATTATAATTTTATATATCTAAAATTATACCCTTATTTATAAATAAAAACTGAAAATATTCGTTCAGTATATTTCTTACTTTCTCATATCAAACTGAAAAATACTGTGTTAATCATTTTACGAACAGTTTTAATGAAATTAATAAATTTGAATGTAAGTATATTTAATCAGTTTGTGCAAGGCTTCATTGAATTTTTGAAGCTCCCTCACACTCAATAAGAGATGATTTTCGATAAAAGTCACTGGAAGGTTGAAGGTATGAACAACATCAAAACAAATATCTTAATATTCAATCCAGTTCATATATCCTTGCAGTTTTATTCAACCATAAAGGTAAAGATTTACTAATTTTACTCCTTACTTTCAAACCATCCTGTATTACATTATTTTTTTAGATGTTTATCTGAATTTTCTTGAATAAGAAGTTAGTAACAGCACCAGGTACTGACAAGGAGCACAGTAAATCATCAAAATAAAATGCATGCCGCCCCTGTCCACCTAAATAATGATATGGTCGTCTAAAGCGAATTGGAGTATAGAAACAATATCATACAACCTCCCATTCTTGTTGTAGAGCTAATGTTTCTGCAAAGATCTTTGAAGGACTCTCAACCAGGTGCTATATCAGAACCTTCCTTGTCAGTTTTTTCTCTAGTTTTCTGACATAAATAAAGGAAACAAACCATTTGACTTGTTGAAGGAAATATTAAATGTGAATCCTTAGAAACAGAATTTATGTGAAACGAGGAAATTGTCTTGCTCAGTAACGAATATAATGATTTACATTGTTGAGAATTTAGAACAATGAAGTTTGAAAATAAATAGAACTCATTACAATTTTTTTGAAACATTATTCCTGACAATTTCACCACCGTCGGTTCCCATCGTGTGGTTTCGCTCACTGAAAATCAGAAAATGTAAATATTCTTCTTTGACTGTTTGTAGGCCCCCTAATTGCAATAGATACCCCAGAGACCAACTATATTCAGTTGAAAGGAAATAAATTAATTCGAGTTCCCGTAAGATCCCCAACCAAATAATATATATAGTATAAAATCGTGAATATGTTTTTTAAAAAAAATCATTCAATTTTTAGAAATTTTATTTAGTGCAAAAATTACGACATTTCTGTTGAAATAAAGGTTTATATAAAAAATAAACATAACAGCAAAAGGCATTCACATGAAAGTGGTAATGTGGTACAAATATGTGAAATACATGTTTACCAAAATATACAGCTCATAGAAATTGAAAAGCTATTTTTACATTTGATCTATACAATATGCACGACGTTTTGATGAAGATAAACCAAAACTTCATACTATTTTACAAGACTAAAAAATACTTGATTTTGTTTATATGAAAATTAATAATAAAGCATTTCATGTAGCAAGAAAATTTTTAAATATCCGTAAATATCTTACCAAATATCCAACAGTGCATTTGTAACTGCCAAAGAATATATATAAATATGTCTATATTTAAGCAAGATGAACATAATATACAGTGATTGTTCAAAAGTCATCACTCTCCAACTTCTGTACATGGAATGTAAAACTGATCACATTAAATAGCTACCATTATTTCGAGTTGTAAATGTTCACTCATCGAAGTTCGTTCAGTCAACAACCATAAAGAGATTCCAATAAATATGCCCTATGAGTGCAGATTTGCGAGCTTCAAGTTAACTAAGGAAAAGTGAAAGATCAAACACCTTAGTATATTTGCAAGTGATTTTGTCAATTCCATCATTTTCGAAAGTAAAAGAGAGAAACGACTTCTGACTGGAGATTCTCATCCACAAATGAACATATCCAGTATTATAGATATTCATAATTCGAATTTATGGCTTTTTCATGAAAATTACTGACATTTTTTTCAGTAATTTAACAAATTTCAATAATATGTTCACTGGTAGATATACAAAAATTTAGAAAAGCCAAACCACTAAATAAATTTCAAGTCAAAATATTATTACCCCATTTCAAACATCATTCATACAGAGATGCAACGAATATCATTCCCATATTCAAGAGTTGTTTTTGAAAAACCAATCATTTGGTTTCGAAATGTTAAAATTTACAACAACGAAAAAGTCGGAATTTAGCTATAAGTACCCTAAGTCAAACCCTAGTTACCAAAGCTGAATATTTTCAACGTTAGTTAATTATCTTGAATTTTTTATCGCATCTCCGGTACCAGTAGGCAATTAATGAATATAACAAGCAACAATCAGACAACAAATTAATATACCTACTATACTAGCACCTCATCCGTTTACAAAAAGCCAATTGACGCTGCTTTATACCCTTTAATGATTAGAAATTTCTGAATTTATAGACAAAAGTGAAAATTTAGAGTCGCATTTCAATGAACTAAGATTTCTTCATCTGATCAGTCTTTATAAGCTGTCAACAACATATAAAATATACAAAAAGTCAAGAGGTGAAATACCCATGTGTGTTTCAGTATATTTGAAACAAACAATTCAACACTAACCGAGAATTAACCACAACTGAATGAGGATTTTGAGTATTCGACAAAATCAAACTACCCTCCAGGAGCTTCAAGAACTTTCCTAACCGTTTTGAAACTTCAAGTTTCTTGCCATATGCAGTGTGTTCTTTGAAGCGTTTTCAGAAAATATATCAAGAATAATTATCTAAGAAATTCTAGGTGAATACCAATCAAAGCCAGATTCACTACAACATAATTTCTAGTCAGTAATCGAAGATGCCTTATTGAAAAGATGTGAAAATTGATATAAATACAATTTTAAATCTAATCTAATCATATAAAAATGATATATTTTTTCAAATAGGCAGTGTCAACATATATATAAGAATGTCCTTAATCGAAATTAAACTTAGCCTTGAGATTACAACAGAGTAAAACATGTTGGTTTCTTATAAATAGGCTACTCAAAATTCAAAAGAAAATAACAGTATATAATATGAAAATCGAAAACATATCACTAGATTTCAAAAATATAAACTTGTACAAATATCCTCCACATTCATGTGTTAGAGATTGATAGGAAATATGTATTTCTTGAAAATGTAGTACATCGCGAAAAAATTTTCAAGCATAAATTTACAAAAATATTGTTCATGTAACAAATACAGATCAGAGAGGAAGCTCATATGTGAATTGCAGAAAAATAAGCAATTTCTACAAACTACATTCACAAGAAATTCATTATTTTTGTCCTTTACATTTGATTTATATATTTTCGTTTCAGAAGAATTATGACTAAAGATAATATAGAGAGATTCGTTCAAAGCATTTGAAATCATAATGAAAATAAATTACTAAGTGTTTATTTGACTTCAAATACATTTACGCTATTTACACCTAATATGGACGAAATGATGCATAATAAAAAAAACACTGTATTGTCAAACAATAAAAAAATCACTCTAGAGAGTATCGCAAAATAAATATGATTTTCTCTCAGTTTGCATTTAGCCAAAATTTGATTTTATTAAAGCGCTTCCACATTGAATGTCTAAACGTAAGTCGCCATGGAATTCTTAATCGCACCTGTAGATCCTGCATTAGAGCCTAACTGTTTCATATTACTGGGCACATATTGACCAATAAATGAACCATCTTCTGTGAAGCGACCTGATAAAAATAATATATTACTTTTTAATATTTTAAAATAGAAAAGGCATGATCCAACATCCTTACTGCATATTTAACTTCGAAATCGTTGCTACATATTTTATCGAAAAGACGATGTCACCGAAATATTTTTGAAGGACTAAAGTTACACAACATTCATTGAAATGAAATCAATTTTTTCAAAGCAGTTCAGTATGCTGGATATATGCAATAAAATCAATCCCCAATGAAATTCCATAATAATATGATGGGAAAAAGTGATATGAAAAAATAAAAATAAACAAAATTCTTACAGGTTATACTAGGGTGGCAAAACCTTGTGATGATGTCTCTCCTTGTCCTCTTTTTCGGCCATATTGGCCTATAAATGAACCATCTTCATTCATACCCTCTATGGAAATAATAAAAAAAATATTGATGAATAACTCAATAAAACAAAACAAATAATTCTCGCTTATTTTGGTGATTTTTGTATGTAGCCAACTGAAAATCAGCTTACTACAATCGAGATCCACTGAATATTTTAGGATCCAATAAGAAATTAAATATGAAACCAGTGACAGATGGATGAAATAAAATTAAATCCTATATTTACATGCACATGAAAATTAAATTATATTGAATGAAATAGTGAAAAACACTACCAGAGCGCTCAACAATAACAAGATAAAATTATCAGGCCACACAAATTCTATTTTATTCTTAAACAAATATCCCACCTTTCCACTGTCATTATTCAAACCAAATTCGTTGATAAAAGAGGTTTCTTTTTGAAAAAAAATTCTGTTAATTTTATCACATCATCGAATACTCTTTTAGCTTTTATAGTTTGTTATGTGATATCAAAAAAGCATTCGAATATTTTTCAAAATGTGCCAATTGAATATAAATATTGCCCAAAACTCACCTGTATCACCATCTCCATATTCAGCCATGGAATCGGTATCACTTTCGGGTCCAACTTTTGGTTCACTGCTCATGGAAGCTCTACCATGGGATTTATTGTCAAGTCTGAGAAGAAAGTAATATTATTCGTCTAGAAACTTTAGGTCGATATGAATTGATTTTTATAGTACAATTTAACAAATAAATATTTTTATTCATACTTACGGTTGAGAATACTCATGGAAACCTCCTTCATCAGGGTAATCATGCCTTCCATTCGCTTGTTCCCGTTCGTGAACCGCGTACTTTCCCCCGCGATTCCTCTTGATGATGCACACTATAATGAAAAGAATGAGCAAGAAAGTGATGGCCAGCATCATTCCAATAAACCATCCTGCAGTAGCGACATTTTCCTTTGGCACAATTACTATCCCATTTGCATCGTAAGTATTAACCTCTTGTGTATCACTTGGGACATTGTAGTTACCATCTACAGAAACTACAATGAATTCATAGACTTCTCCACTTTCCAACCCTGTAAAATTAGGAATTGAAATAATAAATGAAATGAAATATTAAGAGCACTATAACTATTTGTCTGCTCACCTGTGACTATTTGGTAATCTTCACTCAACTCTGGAGGAGTCTGCCTATAGGTTGGTTCTCCCCTCTTCCTATACTTAATGTAAAAATGAGATCCAGGGTTTCCATCTTCACTTGGAAGCCAATGAACCTTTATGGAAGAGCTCAAACCATCTTTGATAGGTTCCCAATCAAAATTGGGTTTTGATGGTAGATAGGAGCCAAGTGGTTTGGTGGAGCGTTCAATGAATAGCCTTTCAGATTCCCCTACAGTAGTGGTGGCAGCAATGAATATCCTATATTTAGTACCTGGTTTCAACCCTGCTAATTTAGCTCTCTTAACGTTTGGATCCATTATTTGAGGTTTTCTAGGTACAGGTGCATCTACTTTCATATTTGAGCTTATGATAGCATAATAAATATTATAACCAGTCAAAATCCCATTTGGTCGCTCTGGTTTTTCCCAACGAAGCAAGAATGCTGAACACCCCAATGGATATGCTTCTAAGAAATCCATTTGTCCAGGTACCCCTTCAGGAGTCATGAAAGCTAAAATATTACTAGGTGGTCCATTATATTTACCGTTATAAACATAAACTTGTGCGTAATTTTTTGTGAAAGGAACAAAATTGTCAATCAAAGCTTTCTCCGCTTCTCCTTGTACTTGGATTTCATTACTAATTGGTGATGCATCACTCCAAGTTTTTACCTTATAGCCCTGAAAATGACCATGAACTGACTCGAGATCGATAGGGTTCCAACCCAATAATGCGGTCGTAGGATTTTCGACCTTTAATATAGTGAAATTAGTTGGGGCCTGTTCAGGTTCATTTTCACCAGAGTAACCTATGACTTCTTTAGGTGAAACATTAGCCTCCCCCATTTCATTCATTGCAATAACTTTGATTTTATAACGCTGGAAGGATGGCTGATTATCTACGACAAATCTGTCTTGTCTCCAGTCATGAATGTCCACAACAGTGTACTTTTCACCAGGGACATCCCTCTTCCAGAATACCTTATATTGGAATTTAGGAGCATTGTGCTCAATTTCAGGCATTCTCTGTAAAGATAAATTTTTGAAATTAGTACATAGTGAATCAAGATGTGAGTAGCTCCGATGGAGCTGAAATATTGAATCTCTTTGCTGATTTTTTCTCAACTTTATACAGTACGGAAATTATTGTGCCACCAGAGATAATATATGATCAGGTTGTGAACATTGACTGATGTCAGTTTTCTCCAAGTGAAGATTTTGAATTTATTTCGAATATGAACTCCAAGCTGTGTGCTGGTCCGGATGGCATACCCAATCATGTCCTTAAAATGTGTGTGGGTAACCTTTCTGGCCCTATTAGTTCAATATTTAATTTAACCCTAAAAAATTTCAATTCAATCTGTAATTCCTAAGATGCTGGATAGTTTAGTGTGTAGCTATTGATCCTGGAAATGCTGCCTTGTAATCATTGATGGACAACATGGATTTTTTAAGGGTCGTTCTACAACATCTTATTTGGTGTTATATATTAATGACATTGTTGATTGTTTTGAAGCAGGTTCTCAATTTGATACCATATACACTGATTTTTCCAGGGCTTTCGACAGGTTTAATCATAACTTGCTAATAGCCAAGATGGGCGCCCTTGGTATATCTGGACCTCTTCTTTCATGGTTTTGTTCTTTCTTATATAATCGGTCGCAGATTGAAAAATACAACCATTTTCGCTCTAAAGCTATTTCTGTTAGTTCTGGTATACCTCAGGGCTACCAGAACCAGAATGGCCCTTTGTTGTTTAATTTGTTTATTAATGACATCAGGGATGCCTTGGGTTCCGGATTTTTGTTATTCGCGGATGACATGAAATTATATCTTATTATCAGAGATGTTACAGATGTACATGAATTGCAACGCCAAATTGATTATCTGCTATGTTGGACTCATGTTAATTCACTGTATCTGAACTTTGACAAGTGTCAAGCTATTACCTTCTATCGTTCCAATACGGCAGTTATGCATAGTTACTTTCTGGATGGTGTGGAGCTGTCGCGTGTAGACTGTATCCGAGATTTGGGCATAGCACTTGATGTTCGCTCGAGTTTTAAGGGACATATGAGAATAATAACATCTAAGGCTTACCGAATACTGGGGTTCATTGTTTGACATTCAGTGGGATTTTCTGCAGATACCTTTAAACTGTTGTACTGTTCGTTAGTAAGATCTAACTTAGAATATGGAACCTGCATTTGATCTCCTTTTTATTCTTGTGATATAGATTGTTTAGAGAAGGTTCAGTGTGAATTTTCGAGGTACTTATCCTTCAGGTGCCATTGTCGGACTGTTGACCTCGATATCCTGCGTATTACATATGGCCTAAATCCTCTTTGAATGAGGAGAAAAATTTTCGATTTATGTTTCTTTTTCAAGATAGTGAATGGTTAGGTGTGTTGCCCGAATCAGTTGTAACTGATTGATTTCAATCTACCCTTAAGAGTCACTCGACACACACCTTTATTCCGCCCAAAACTTTGCAGATACAATTATGGCTCGAATACATATCTGAATCGCACTGAGTCTTTGGTCAATGATCTTGGTGTTAGTCTTGAATTGTTCAGTATTTCATTTCCTTGTTTCAAGACCCATATCAGATTACTACTCGTTAGAAATTAATTATCACATGAATTCATGTTTCAACTTAGTTTAAAAAGGGGGTTTCCCGTTTGTATTCATTTATTGTGCATATGACAATTATATGAATGAATAAATAAAGATGTTTTCTGTTTCAAACAACTGAAGCATATTCATAAAAGAAATAAAGAAGCATATTTACAACAAACTTAAAAACTACTTTTCAATTAATATGAAATACAATAATTTACCGTCCATGTGATCACTAGATTGTCAGGCCTGTCTCCTTCACCTTTCACATTGTCTGGATTCTTCTGTGGCACCTCAGGAGGTGTAGAACAAACATCAGAATGCCCAGATGGCTGAGATTTACCAATTTTGTTTTGGGCAATTACTCTGAATGTATAGTTAGCCCAAGGACTCAAAGGAATCTGAAGAAAAATGACAAAATGAAATATCTTTGTTATTGAATGTTTCAGATACTCACTGTAAAACTCATTTCAGCTGCCGGTATTTCAGCAGAGTAGTCTTCCCAAGTATCGGGAGTAAAACTAGTATTATATTGAATAATGTAATGGATAATAGGAGTGCGATTATCACCCATAGAAATCCAACCAATAGTAGCATCTTTGGCATTACATTTTAAGCCTTTCAACTCAGGAGGGTTAGGAACAGCTGCAAGAAAAGACATTTTGCATATCATGATAATTAAACCATTAATGAATGAATGTGCTTATCACTTTACATGATGGTCGTATGTGCGAACTGCTCCCGAAAAAATGATAATAAGTTTGAAGTGAAAATATTTCGTGAAGATTATACCGCAGAGTACATTAGGTAATTTGTGAACTACAGTTCGAGAAACTATTAATTTTTTCGCAATAATCATTTGGCTATGCCGGGTATTTACAAATTTGTTGTACTCTATGTGACTGAAATAACGGTCTAATATAGCAAATAAAAAGTGTAACAGGTGTTGTCTGATATCAACTGATCAAATAGTGATGAGATAGCCGCCTCCACATAGATTGTTGAAGACATACCCCCGACAACGTTGCCGTCCTCCTTTTTTCGTCCCTGACACTGGGAAAGTGTACAAAGGTGAGAGAATGGACTGTGATGTATGCAAACAGAAAAACCAATCTTCAAATGCGATGGATGTAAAGTTAATAATTGTAAGTTGTGTGGTGTTCTGACAGCTTCTGAAGTGAAAGTTTTGGAGCTTGGGTCGAGGGTAAATGCCAAGTATGTCTGAAGGGTGAATCATATATGCTGCTGCATGAGATCATAAAATCCAAAGAAGAAATCGCAGAAAATAAAGAGAGAATTATAACTAGTAAGGATGAGATCATTATAAGTAAAGATGAAATAATCACATTGCTCAAGAGTGAAAATAAAGATCTGAAGAAAAAGTTATTACCAGAAGAAATGAGACGACCAAAATTTAGTGAGGTAGTTAAGGGATCGTTACCAAGAGATGTTTTAGTTGTGAAACCAAAAAGTGAACAAGAAAGTGTCGTATTGTTGGTGTATCAAAAATTAAATACATAAAGAACGGAGGAATAGCTATAAGCTGTAAAACAAACAAGATATGAAGAATATTTCAGAGGATATACAGGAAAAACTAGAAAATGAATATGAATTTGAAATACCGAAGAAGAAAAATCCAAGAATCAAAATTATAGGATTGAAAAGGGAGATGACGGCGGATAAGGAGAAACTAATCAACAATATTATATTACAGAATGGCCTGGGCACTTCCTCAGACTAACGAATAATAGAAATTGTCACCCTTTATGAGAATAAGAAAGGTAAGATGGATGTTATTCTGGAGATGGATCCCGATACATATAGCACAATATCAAATGCAGATTCGAATGCGAATGAAAACTCCTTGTCTATTGGCTGGAGATTGTATGTCTTCAAAGACGATATAAGGGTCATTCAGTGCTACAAGTGTTATAGGTTTGGACATTTTGCGAACTTCTGCCATAGTAATAAATCAGTATGCCCTAAATGCACAGGTGATCATAGGTCGACGGATTGCGGAAATGAAAAAATTATGTTTACTAATTGTGAGTATACATAAATGATTTTGAAGGTTCCAAATGTGGACTTTTATCATACAGCATTCAACAGAAATTGCCTTTGTATAAAAGAGTATATAATGAACTCAGACAAAAGATTGACTATCCTGAGGTTTTCTAGAGAAACCAATAGCAATCACAGGATATGCTCGTATACCTTAACATAGAAAGCCTTTTACATCATAAAACTCAGTTAGACTTCTTGGTTAATAAATGGAAACCTGCGATTGTTCGTCCGAGACATGTGTTACAGACGATATTCAGGAATCAGAACAAAGTATGGATGGATATTCAAAGGTTGCAACAAACTCATTGAGTAGACATACAGGAGGTACACTCATTTACATAAAAGAAGAAATCAAATTCAAGAAGTTAATGTCTAAAAGCATTGGCACATGCATCAGGATTACTGGAACACAACTAAAGCCCAAGAATAGAAAGATTAATATCATCAACATCTACCACTCTCCTAGCTCTAGAGATTCCGAATTTTTGATGGAGCTAGTCAACATTTTAGAAGCTTATGCTTATCAGGATGGAATTATGGTATTTGTTGCGGACTTTAATATAGATATGTCAAAGATTGAGTATGGACTATATCAGAAAATTAATTGATATACAAAGATAACTAAAGATTCATCTACCATGATAGACCTGATAAAAAACGATAAGGAATTGAATGTAGGAAATCATTTGGCACCCAAAGTAACTGATAACAATATACAGACAGTTGAACTACTAACCGATATACCATAGAATGAAAGTAGGAAAACCTATAGGGACTTCAAAAATTTCGATGAGCTTAGTTTTCAATTGGACCTAATAGATACAGCATGGGATGGAGACACCACAGATACAAATATAATGACAGAAAACGTAGAAAAATCTATACTGGAAATATTGAACAAGCATGCTCCTTTAGGGACACATAATACAAAATAAATGGAGTGATAATAAGTGGTGGACTAAGGCAATCGAGGAAAGTATGCGTCTGAGGGATAGAATGTATAGAAAAGCTATAGCAACACAATCCATGGAGGACTGGAACACATTTAAATGCCAAAGGAACAAAGTGTTGAAACTTATCAGCGTTCAAAAAGAAAATTACTACATGAAAAAAAATCGATGAAAACACTGGAAATTCTATAGAAATGTGGAAAACCATACAAGAATTAGTCGGTCGTCACAAAGATACACAAAAAAAGGAAATTGTTTTCAATGGAATCCCGGTTAGGGAGGATATTGCAGTAGCTAATGAGTTCAATAAATATTTCATAGATAGTATAAATGATATTGTTCCTACGACGATTCCAGATAAAATTGATAGAATATTGGACATGATCTCGCAAGTTGCATGCAAATTGGAGGAGTTTAGGTTGATAAGTTTTGCTGATCTCAAAAATGTAATTGGGAAAATGAAAAATGAGCGTGGAAATTATCAACGATTGGCCCCATTGGAAAAGTGCCCAATACAAATAAATGCGAAGAATTCAGACCTATCAATATGGTGCCCGTTCTCTAGAAGTTTTTGGAAATAGTAGTGAACAAACAGATAGTTGATTACATCGAGAAAAACAAACTACTCACCAGATATCAGTCTGGATTTAGAAGAAATAATTCTTGTGAAGGTGCGTTGCAGTACTTCTTGAGTGGAAAAGTGCCTTGGAAAATAGGATAATTATTGGAGTCGTATTTTTGGATTTTAGAATGGCCTTCGAAACAATTTGTCGCTTGTTGCTCATAGGGAAATTGAAAAAACTTGGCTTTGGTAAGACTGTAATAAAGTGGATGGAAGAATACCTGAGTGATCATTCACAGGCTACTAGATTTGGAGAGAAAATATCAGCATCTTTAGCGTCGGAGTTTGGAGTTCTTCAAGGGACTGTGTTGAGGCCAGACCTCTTTTTGCTGTATATCAATTATCTTGTTCGGTGTGTTAGTGAGTGTGATGTACAGTTGTTTGCCGACGACACATTGCTGTTCTGTGTTGGAGATGTGGATTGACACAGATAACACACAGGAATTTATATTGAAGGAGAACGAATAGAGCAAATTAGAGAATTTAAATATTTGGGAGTAGTTATAGATGAAAATTTAAACTTTTCATGCTACATATGTAGCAGCTAAAATATCGAAGAAAATTTATCTTGTCAATAGAATTGGAAAATGCCTATCTGCATGGTCGAAAAAATTATTCTAGAAGACTTCAATTTTGCCTAATTTCAATTATTGTTCCAGCATACCTTTTTTGTTGAATAAAACTGAATTGAATAATTTACAAACCAAACAGAAACAGATGTTACGTTCTATTTTGAAATGTGACTGGTATACTAGAACTAGTTGTATGCTCGAAACCACGGGACTTCTTAGTGTGTGGCAGATTGTGTATGTTAACACCATGACTGTTGTCTTCAAGATTGTGAATGGGCTGTACCCGCAACACCTATATGAACATATAACTTTCCTTCAGTCAAAAAAGCCTCTTTCATAATGGATTCATTGAATATAATAAGTTGCCAGATTCTGTTAACGGATGTAAAACCGCTAAAATATTTAGAAAAAACTGTATCAAGTTTTGCAAAGAAAAAATTCCTATTCAGGCATAGTTTGTTCATATGATTTATGGGTTATATATTTTAAATATTGTTGTGTTTATGTAAGTATTGATGTGCGTAGATGTTTCACATCAGTACTAAATGTGTAATTTCTTAGCAGCAGCTATAAACAGTAATTTATATTATTATTTTATTCCTAAAACTTGAATGATATAAAAAAATACTTACCTTGAACAGTCAACTGTGCTTTAGCTGATGTTTCATCGAGGCTAGTCCTAGCTAAACAAGTGTAAGTTCCTGAGTCCAATTCGATCGTTCTAGTTATAGTTAATGAATAATCGGATGATTTTACAAAACGGGCTTCCCCGTCAAAATCGATCGGTTCGTCGTTCTTCAACCAAATTATCTCCAACTCCAAAGATTCATCAGCAACTGCATTGCATCTGAATGTGGCAGAGGTTCCAGCTTCTACCTCATAGTCTTCAGGTCCATCAGTAATATACGTGTGAGCTGAAATATTTGATATTTTTACCTTTTACTAATAGTACTTTGGTACGAACACGGGTTTGTCGAAATATTTATATTGTATTGTAGCGACGAGGTATTTTAAGAGAATTATCACAAGTTGAATAAGAAAAGAAAAATGTAAAGAGAACTTCCATATTCAGTGGGCAGATTCTACAAGAATATCTAACTTACTGTATAGACATAATCATCTAATAAAGCAGATATAGTTTCCAAAATAATTTGAAACATTGTAGGCGATTAGTCATTCAATTTTGAGGCTAAAAGTTTTCCGCATGATGATAATTTTTTACTCAATAATCACTAGCTTCAAACAATATTAATTTCAACTCTAGTTTCACTTCCAGTTTTCAAAACTAATAAGAAGGAAAATGTTTATTCTAAGTGACTTGGAATATAGACAATAATTTGGCAGTTTAATTTTTTATTATATTGTGCAAGGGACAGCCAATTAAGTTCAAAACGAAGCGAATACGAAAAATACTCAGGAGACATAAAGTACAGTTACTTAATTCAGAGAAAATGTTTGCTAAAAAAATATCAATTAGGATGTCTGCCGGGACGTTACTTGATTTCAAGTTTAAACTAATAAGGCTAAAACAGAGTATCGAAGAGGCCACTCATCAAATTTCAACAAAATCGGCTGAAAGATTATTAATCCTTTAGCTTGGCTCAATATAATCGCGAATCCAGCTTGGAACAGAATTCAATCGTACTTAATAATTAAAATAGATGAAAAGGGTTCTTATTATTCCATAAATCTCTTACTGGATGGATTTGCATTTGCAATGATCTTAAAAATATCAGAACAGAAATGTAACATTCTTCAACTCCATTGTTAAAGTTACAAGTAATAATGTATGTCAGTTTTTATTAGTCGCTTAAATAAATCAGCAAATCAGCATGCAAGCATGTTAATGGCTTCATTTAGCGTTGTTTGAATATACTTGACCTTATAAGTTGTACTTTGATAAAGTGTTTTTTTTATTTATAATTTATTATTTTTACCCTTTATATCTAGTTTTGCACTAGCACTTGTATTTCCCAACTTGTTTTCTGCATAACACATGTAATCCCCCCTGTCATCAAATTGTGTCCCAGTTATTTGCAGATTTCCGTTTTCATGTATAGTAAAATGTCCTCCAGTCAGTTCTTTTCCATTATGAATCCATTTAATAATCGGTTTTGGAGCCCCCAATACTTTACATGTTATATTGATGTTCTGATTATCTACTGCCTGCATATTGGTTGGAGCTTCAGTTATTTCAGGAGCCAGAGCTACAAAAATTCAAATTTTAGCTTCCATACAATCACTTCAACAATAAAAATAACAAATTACCTAAAACGTTAACATAAACATCCTTATATACATAACCAAGGGAGTTGGTAGCGTTACAACCGTAATTGGCAGTATCATTCTTATCCAAATTTTGTATTAATATTTTATTCGTTGAAACGCTTCTTCTAGGATTAGGTGGGGCATATTCCAAAGGTTTTCCATTATAAATCCATTTTATTTCAGGTTCTGGAGCGCCAGATGCTTCGCAACGAAATTCAACAGTTTCACCTTCAGCTGCATTTATTCTTTCTGGTTCCACAGTAAAATATGGAGCAGCTAAAAAATTATGATGCAATTCCATATTGAAACAAGATATCGCTTAAATTACTTACATATAACTTGCAAATTTATGGAATATGATTTTGCTTCTCCGACACCATTACTAACTTCACAGGTATAGGTGCCAGCATCGTCAAAATCTACAATGTTTATAATCAGAGACTTCCCATAGTTGCCTTGTGTAATCCTTTCTGAAGATTGCAACAAATTTCCATTTTTTCGCCAAACAGTTTGCGGTAAAGGTCTGTAAAATCATGAGTTATATGTCGAAAATTCTAAAATAGAATAATTTATCAAGAAGTTCACTTACGTTCCTCCAAATATACAAAATAATTCTGCTCTTTTGCCTCTTAGTGCAACTTCTTGTTTCTTCGTAACATATTGTAATTCTGGTGGATATTTATTTAACGCAGCAGAAACGGTAGTTGAAATGATATTAAGCAATACCCTGTTACCATACTTATATTCGTATTTGGTTGGCGAAGTAGCAGCACAAGCATACATGAAGTCGTCAGTACTATCCTGTTTTGTAAGATTCGAAAACCACAAATTTCCTTCAGGATCCAACGTCATTCTTGAACTATTGATTGTTTTGAAACCACCATTAGTATACAAAAAGATCCAATGAACCACTGGCTTGGGCCACCCATCTGGAGGATGACACTCTAGTTTGAAAGGTTTTCCTTCTTCACCACTGAGAGAAATCGGTGCCTGTATTTTGAATGAATTCAACTCTGCTTTCCTCATGAATACGGAATTCGATGTAGCAATTCCATATGCGTTCTCAGCAAAACACTGGTACTGACCCAAGTCTACATCTTGTGGCTTCGCTATGGATAAGGTACCTCTGCCTGGCTGTTGAGAAATTCTGTCGTCATAAGCTTGCCATTCGAAGGGTTTGCCGTTCTTCACCCATCGGTAACTGAAAATATTCGACAATAGATGCACTGCTTTCCAATTATTTCAGATTTCTTTAGCCTCATCATTTTTTAATTCCCACTCCATCAGTGTCTTCACCTTTTTTTTTTTTGAGATAAATTCGTTGAAGTGAATCTACTTCAAATTAATTCTCTATCTCTACCCCGTCCCTGTCTTTGTTCAAGTGCAAGTTTAATATTAATAAAATGAATTGAATGATACACAAGACCACTGAAGTTGTACCTAATTATTTGATACTTACGTTGGAGCAGGTTCTCCACTTGCTTCGCATTCGATATAAAAAGGTTTATCATTTTCCCCATCTTTTTCAACATGGAACATAACTTCATCAGTCGGAGGCTGTTTTACAATATACGGTGGGGAAGGTACTGAAAATCAATTGGTTAACAGAAAGAGAAAGACACAATTTTATCGTATACATTTATTTCATATTCGAATACTGCATATATAGGGTGTTTCAATTAGAAGAAACATATAGTCTTCATCCAATTGCTATTGCAAAAATTGTTGAAATAACAGCAGCCACGGTGAATGTGAAAATACGGTTAAATGCTGGTAGACAACGTTTACAGCAGCACATTTCTACAGTATGAGGGAATGAGGTAGATTATATTAGGTACTTGGGTTTTTTACGAGGGTTTCTTATTTCTCAGCCGATGGTTAAATTGCAATGAAAAATCACAAAACCTCTCGGATATAAACACGTGTCTCATTCTCTAGAGATTTGCATATTCAATGTCTTTACTATTTCCAAACTATAACTGGATATACTAACAAAATGATTTTGATGTTCCTTGATCGAACAATTTTTTTTTTAGTCGTCAGAAAATTTGACAACACTAAGATGAGGAATTTTCTAAAATATTTTATGAAAAATATTATCTTCAATTGAACACCCTATATATATATATATATATATATATATATATATATATATATATATATATATATATATATATATATATATATATATATATATATATATATATATATATATATATATATTGAATATAATCTCTTCCTTAATATAATCTTAATATCTTATAACCCAATTTTCTTTAAATCTAAAATTTATCCTTTCGAGGCTTTCCCGCAAATACATCAACAAAACGTGATGTTTATTTGTATTCTGTGTATTATTTGTGTTGGAATAGAAGTCACCAATGTCAAGTTACATTATTAAAAGCTTTATTAATAAAGCAGCGGAAATTAAGGACCACACCATGCAAAAATCTTAGTCAGCAACTAAATTCCTCTCTTGTACGAACGACGAATTACAATAGGAATGTTGATTAAATATTCTTCACTGGTAACTGTACACAGTTATGGAAATGCATGTGTAATAAAGATTATTAATATATATTATTGTCTGATATACATGGTGGTATGCCAAAAAAAATTAAAGAACACATTTTTCCATAATTCATTACTTTTCCTAGTAATAGTTTTTTTGAGAAACGTAATATTTAGGAAGAAAAACAGAATGAAAAATAAAATTTACAAGTTGCTATATGTTTTATTCACAAAAAATTTCAAATATTTGAAAACCAAACACAATCAAACTGCACCATTTCAAACCACACAAATTCTGATAAAAGCAAGAGAAATAAAATGACCAGGAAATCCACAAAAAACATAAATCACTACTTCCAGTTATTCTGGTACAACTCACATAAATACAAGTGACTCAGAGGTTAATAATAGTGATTCTGCAAACCTGAGTCAGTACATGATAAGATTTGCATGAATGAGATGTGTTTAATTTTAGTTCAATTCCACATGGAAACCGAAAATATTAATCAATATGTGTTACTATATACAAAATTAATGAATAAAATGGAGGAGAGATTTCTTACTTTCTTTCCCCGTTGACAGCCTGGTTATAGCTACCAATAGGCAATATATGAGGAGCCTGGTCATGATGCCTCTTTGAATATCTAAGAGAAATATTAAAAACATTAAATGGAACTTATAAACTTAAAAAATCAAAATAATTGACATATATATCAGCTTCTGAGGACTACCCTAAGTCTTTTTAATAACTTCTATTTTCCTTACTTGCAATGAAATAAGAACATAATGCCATTTGCAAACTAGTACGACTATATTGGCTACATGTTCATCTATACCTTTTAGTCCAAGCAAATTAACGCAAATACTATCGTTTGACGTTAAGATGGACTATATAGGTGCTCTTTTATACAGTCCAGAAACATTACGAAAAAAGAATAATGTAAATGTGAACGAAAAAGCCGTCACCATTTATTAAACTATTCCAATTTTTCTGATGTTTGAAATCAATAATTTCAAGATATATCCTGAAAGATAATAGAAAAAATTTTTATTCTGAAAAATTTATTCATTCTTCAAGACAATTCATGTTCTACAAGTAAACAAAAATTTAACTTTTCTTTTCAATTGTCACATAAAACGCTCTATTCTATCTGAATTTATGAATGTGTAGTTATGGCACATTAACATTCCAACTTAAATTCCGATTTTTATTTCCTTACCAAAGTTTTCTTTCAAAAATATTGTAAATATACAATTAAGTAAAAGGTTGTTGACCTTAAATTTTATAAAACATGCAAAAAATGTACTGCTTCAAGTTTTAAATGCACCTATTCAACAATGAATTTCTTCAACTAGAATAGTATTTTGTGTAAAAATGCTTCAAACTGGACATCTGCTTCTTATGTTACGAAATTATAAATTCAATCTGACCTCTAATCTAATCTAGAAGACTAGGGCATCCTTCAGATAGCGACATGCGAGTAATGATGTCCATACAAGTAGGTAAGCAATCAAGTCAAATTTAAAATTGAGTATGACATCATTCAACACTCATAAAATACAATTCAAGAAGTGGTTAAACTAATGAAAACTCTATAGAAATTTCATTGATCTCAATCAACTCTATTTGCATCTATAAACAATTCAAATTTAAATCGCTTAATAACAACAAATGCTCTCATAATTTGTATAGAAATCAAAAATTCAAAAACTAACAAACCCTATCAATTAACCCAGATTCCCATATACTCGGTTTATTCTTGAACAATTAGGTTGAATTTAAATTAGAATTCCTAACATTTCGATATTGATGTCATGTAAGAAAACAAAAACGGAAAAACGGCCTAGCCTAGCCACCTAGAATTTGCTAGATTCCCAGACAAAAAGCAAATAGATAACTACCGTAATAATACGGAAAACCAAAATAATCATTCGTTTCTCTATCATAAAAACATGAGATGAAGGAATATTACGCTTTGATATCAGACTATATTATCAGATAAGCGTACTCACCTTAAATATTTACAAAATCTTTATCTGTCCATTACCTAAGTCTAATCGTTATTCACTACACTGTCGAACACTACCTACACGGCCGCAGAAAAGAAAAGGTGCGGTCTTAGAATAACTCCGCAAGCGTAGATCAGATTTTGTTGAAATAAATGAGGTAAATACTTAGAAATGAAGAATATACAGTAATGAATAATGCTTTGTGATTGATTCCCGTATGAAGCACAATTAAATAGACACCAGTTTAGGTAAATGAGTCATTTTTGTTTCATTTGGATCACGAAGGAACATTCATATATTGGTAGGCGTGGTAACCAATATAGCAGATTTCCACATCTTCTTAACACGCCACCTTACGTCCTTAATTGCTTAAGATTTAGGTACTCCAGACACAAGGTGGCGCTACTAGTTAGATTAGCGCTAAATTGATACTTTGAAAATAATTGCATTTCATAAAAATCTGAAATCAAAATTTCAGCATTACATTTTAAAGACAATAATGATATAAAACAAAATTTATTACGTTTATAAGTAGAAGTTTTATCAACAAATATACCCATTAACCCCATTGCGATATCTACTGGTTAACTCAAAAGGTTCTTTAAATCACACTAGTGTTAATTTCAAAAATATACCCAATTTCTTTTTTTATTTTTGATACGAATGTTTTGACCATTTGTATTAATTACCAAATCATTGATGATGTAGGCATGTGTATCATTTCATTTTTCATAAGAATTTTTCCGTCTAGCAAAATATATATGCAATGTCACATTTCCTATAGGATGAACAAACACTTGAAAATTTTCTTCATATAGGCACTAAGAAAAGTATAAATTTACATAACCCTATTCATTTGTGCGGAAAATGCAATATCAATTAAAGAGTGTAATTAAATTGCCAGAACGTTTTCATGATGTTTCCAAAGAATTCATCGATCAACTTAACTCATAGCAGTACCTAGAATTGTCGAATGAAGTTTCTATTTCAATATCTAATACCTGTTACCGTCGATTAAAAAATTATATGGGAAAAGGTAGGAAAATGAATCATCCATCACTCGGAGGAAAGAGAAAAGACCATCATAGCCACAGCCACTAGCTGTTTTGCCACTTCTCACACTTGAACGGACTCGAGTGCTAGTTAATCCATGTGTAGTGACAGTGTTGTCTCCCGCCGCTGCAATCGAAAATTTTCTTTTTCCATTTTTGTTGATGTCAAGAGTCTACGTGAGGAAAGAAGTATTGATATCTTCGAATCAATGAAACTGTGATCTCACAATGGAAATGAACCTTTGTTGACAAACCTTCGTATTGATAATTTTCGAATAAAATGGTGGTACAACTGCCTGCCGTCTGAGCGTGCGCAGACTATACGTGAAGGCACGGTATGTTGAGATGGGGTGATGGCGTGTGTAATTTTCTAATTTTAATTATTCAATTTTCCGCGGAATGCATATTTTGTTCCAGTAATTATGCATATAAATGTTAATTGTATCGGAAGTTTTCTTTATAGTTGATTTTAAGTGATGTGTACCCTCACGTTGAAGTTGCATTCTCCCGCGGGTGCTGAACCTGTTTCATACACTTGGCCTTTGACTTCAGGACGAGGAAATGTGAGTTTATTTTATTGTTGTATATTATTGGATTCGTAAATAGACTTGATTCATCTGTAAACTTTAATGATGATATCGTTTACGTGGAAAATCTTACGCATTCAGTTTACGAAACTGCTTTTATAACGATTATTTATAGCCATCATAAGTCTGATTATAAGCATTCTCTGAACATGATGTGTAGTTCTTCGAACGGTTCTTTTATTACTTTGAATTCGACTACTTCACTAGAAATTTTTATTTTCAGGGAACAATAGTTATTCAGAAAATTTCAGTGCCTATGTATCTGGTACAAAATAGGAAAAGAAAATTTAATTGTCAGGATTTCCATTAATTCTGTAATTATATATTATCTTGATGATTCATATTTTTGCAGTGGGAAAAATGTTTTATCCATTCCTGAACATAAATTCATATTCAGTGAAACAATTAGAGGTTTAAAATTATACCTGAAACCTTTGTTGCCATCAAAGATTTTGTTTACCTTTTAGGTTGTAATGTAGGTTAAATCAATTTTCCGAAGATATGTCAATAATTGGAAATAAATGCATAAGATTCATTTTCATTATACATTCAATTTTGAATGCATTAATACTCGAAATCAATTATATACTCCTACTTCCATTAAATTCGTTGCCTTGCCAAAGGTTATTCAACTTGCCAAAATTTACATACTAATGTTCTCAATCCTGTAAGCTAAATCATTCAAATAAACGTGTTTATATCAATAAACAACTTTATATATGAGTTTTAGAAAGATTTTCATATTGTATACAAAAATTTGTTATAATTGAAAATAACTTGTACCCTTGTCAGTTATTGTTTAGATTTCAAGTCTCTTGTACTTGTTTTTATCAATACTTAATTTTATTCCTCAATCATTCTATAGTTCTATAGCCAGAAAAACTCAAGTTTGTGAAATGAATCATAAACCAGTACGTGTAGAATTTATCACTGCACTGAACTGATAGGAAAATATTGATATGTTTATTGCCAACCTTGAAAATAAAGTTACCTGTTGATATATTTCTCAATGAAGAACAAAAGAACATTAATCTTATATTGATATCTGAGTACACTGTAAAATATTTGAATATTGAATATTCTTGTCGCATTTACAATTACTAGAAGTGGAACTGTTAAAATTGTCTTCGGCCATATCAGAATGATCATATTTGCAGTACTTGAGGTTATAAGTTTCTCCACCAGTGATAGTTCTTACTTCAGAGAATCTACTGTTGTAACAATGGAAATTGTAGAAGCAAAAGCTATGATTAGGGAGAGTCCAAAGCAAATATTTTAAGATCTTCCTATCAACAGTAAAACTTTATTTACAGGATAAACATGATGGGGCACTTGAAATTGTTGAGACGATTCGATGGGTATGTGAGGATCTGCCGCAACTTAAACTGCCATTGGAAAATAATATACTATGCGATTATGATACTAGAGACTACGAAAGCATGAAAAACTTATGTGATCGTTTCAATAAAGCAATCGACAGTCTGGTAGCTTTGGTAAGTTTGTTCCCAATATTTGGGAAATGCTCTTGAAAGCATTGATTTTTCATGTTCGGCATTGTAATTATTTCTAGAACTCACAACTTAAAATGTGCTAATGAAAGCTTGCTACAAGAAATATTCAGCTTTTCATTGTTATCTTTTGATCCATGTGTGGTCTTTAATGATGTAAGATACTATCAGCAGCACCCCTTGGAGAAGAGCAATCGCTGAGACCTCCTCTCTCCACATATGCTTAGTCTACTTGTACCCCCTGTTGTGATTTAACGTTTCCAGGGTTATTTAGTGGTAGCTTTTTTTAATTGTGTCCAACCTGGATTTAGACCACCAGCGATCGCCTCCATTAGTTTTCATTATCTGTATTATACTAGCTTTGTTTTTGTATAATCTTCTACTGATTCATATTGGCATGAAATTTGGTACACAATTAAGATATATGTGAGAGATTTAAAGCCTAATAGCCACTTAACATCCTGTTCAGCCTAAGCAATGCTTTTCAAGAAGCCAATTTTTAACCATGAAATCTGGGATTTATCAAAATATGTCTTTGTGTAGGAGAAAGGTACATCACTGCCAGCTCAAAGACTAACTTATCCTTCCCGCGGGCTGTTGCGCCATATTCTTCAACAAACCTACAATGCTGCCGTTACAGACCCAGAGAAACTCAATCAGTACGAGCCGTTCTCGCCAGAAGTATATGGCGAAACTTCTTATGATCTGGTTTGCCAAATGATTGATCAAATCGAGATAACGCCAGAAGATGTGTTCATTGACCTAGGATCTGGGGTGGGACAAGTAGTTCTCCAAGTGGCAGCTGCCACCCCATGCAAGATATGCTTTGGAGTTGAAAGGGCAGAGGTACCTAGCCGTTATGCAGACTCAATGAATAAAAATTTTAGGACTTGGATGAAGTGGTATGGGAAGAAATACGGGGATTACAAACTCATTAGAGGGGATTTCTTGACTGAGGAGCACCGTGAAAAAATTAATCAAGCCAGTATTGTGTTCGTAAATAATTTTGCTTTTGGACCTACTGTAGATCATCAGCTCAAAGAAAGGTTCGCAGATTTGAAAGATGGTGCCCGCATTGTATCTTCAAAAAGCTTTTGTCCATTGAATTTTCGTATAACGGACAGGAATTTGAGCGATATAGGCACAATAATGCACGTGTCAGAGATGACACCCATGAAAGGATCTGTGTCATGGACTGGAAAACCGGTCTCGTATTATTTACATGTAATTGACCGTACAAAACTTGAACGTTATTTCCAGCGATTGAAGAAGCCACAGCTAAAGGTATATTCTTAGAAATCTAAATCGACACCATGTTCTAATAAGCGATTCATTTCAGAATGGTGAAGATGAAAATTCCAATTCTAATAGCAGAGGGTCAAGGGAACGTGCAAAACGCGATCTCTCGAAACAGTTGGTACAGGAATCTTCCTCAGATTCTGATTTTGATGACGTAGACAGTAATTATGGTCCAACTACGCGTAAAGCATGGTCTGACTACTGCTCTAACAAAGGAAAAAGTAGTCAGTCAGAAGATGAAAGCAAGGTAGAAATTGTTACATTCTTTATTTTATTATTGATACTTTGAAAAATTCAAATTATTCTCTTTTTCAGAGTCAAACTAAGAGGCAACCGAAAAAATTGAGGAGAAAAGCATCGCGTTCAGTCAACAATAAAGCGCTGCAGGAAAGGCAAAATTCTCAACAGAAAGCTTCTACTAAACCAAGACGAGGAAGAATGAAGAAGGTTAAACCCAAGAAAACTTTGAAAATCAATGGTTTGGACCTTCTACATAGTCAAACTCTCCTCAGTACATCACCACAAGGTAAGTATTGATTCCTCTCAAAATCGTTAATGTAAAGTTTGGGAGATTAAATATATTTCCAATTTTAGCAATAGGTAAGAAGCTGCCTCCGGCTCCAGGATGTGTTGACCAACAGTTGACGGCTCTTAGTACAGAATTAGTTCATAACGAGCTGGATATTCCACCAGAACCTGAGAATACTCCTTATAGCCTTCAAATTCTGTTAAATATGGTTAGAGATCAATATACTTCTATGATACATCAGATGAAACAACCCTGCTATAGGAAGTCTATTGAAGTGAATATCAAACAAGAGAAAGATTTAAATCAAAAATTACAAAACAGAGCTGCACAGCTAGAGAAACAAATAAAGGTATTGATTGATGACAGTGTGGCTCTACTGAAAGCTCGAATGAACGAACTTGGCATTAATGCCAGTTCCCCAGTTGACCTTTTGGCTAAAGCGAAAGAAATTGTATGTCGTCACAAGGAATTGCAAGCTAAAGCCAGTAAACTTCAAGTACAGGTTGCCAGTTTGGAACAGGAGCAGAATAATTATGTAATACAGAGGCAACAAGAAATAATGAAAAAATATTCTGGACAAGAAGGAGTAGGCCATGATTTATCAGCAAATGTTGCACATGAGTACATTCTGAGGGAAATTTCTGCAACATTAGCTCACCGTAAAAAATTGCATAATCAGGTTTCCAAATTAGAAGGTGACATTGTGAATCTTGAAAAATCTACGGAAGACAGGAAACAAGCGCAAATTATGGCTGCTAGGCAACAACCTGCGCCCTTGAAGGTTTCTCGTAAGTCTAGGGAGTACAGAGCACGTTCTCAGGATTGGCCAGAAGTTCCAGACATTGCCAAGATCGAAGAACAAAATCCAGAAATTTTGGCTCAGAAAATTTTAGAAACTGGTCGAAAACTTGAAGCTAGCAAAATGTCTTCTACAAATAAAATTATGCATGTTTCAAGTAACAACCGCTCTGCTTCATCAAACAATCGAGGTCTGCTCAGAAACAATATGCCAGCACCCACGACTCAGCTGACTAAAAGATCAAAACCGTCTTCTAGCAATAACATAGTTCCTGTTTCAAACAATCATAAACATTTCAAAGGACATCAAGAACCTTTGAGAATTGCCAACTTTGAAGATCGTTTAAAAAGTATAATTACATCGGTCCTGAATGAAGATCAGCAGAATAGGTCCAAAACGCAATCGCAACCAGTTCCCGTATCCCATCAAACGCAACAGAATAGTTACTCTGCTCCTCCAACACTTGCAACGTCCCAGTCTAGTTTTACTCCTCAACATTATAACAATAATTATCCTGGGATGTATGTTCCAAAGCAGGAAGATTCAGCGAAGTACAACAGCAACTCCATCAAATCCATAATAAGATCAAGCAATGAAGAACTAAAAAATTATCCCCATCAAGAGGGTCTAGCAAGTATGATGGAATGTTATAGAGAAGAGGTACCAAAAATTTCTCCGCATGTTCCAAAACCTGTTGGCAATGAACAACCCGATTATACACAAGTTTCACCCGCAAAATTGGCACTGAGAAGGCATTTATCGCAGGAGAAATTGCAAGCTCAACATCAGCCGTATTCACAATCAGATGGTATGTTAGCCACAAGAACAATTGGAGATTTGATGTCTGGGGAGATTGAAAGAACTTTGGAGATATCGAACCAATCCATTATTAATGCAGCAGTAGATATGAGTGATATTCAAGGAACTGCTACATTAACTTCTAGATCAGTTGTAAATGTTAATCTACCCCCTCGACCTGAAAGAGTCAATGTCAAGGTTCCTAATCCTGAAGTGGGGCAAGCCAAAGAATCGGAACCAATGAGGCAGGTTTATAGTCCTATTTCACGACCTTCTTCCACAGAAGCATTGGAAGGATTAGCATATATACATTCTTTCAACAAAGTTAACACACATAATATGCACAGTTACACTCCTCAACCACCTCCAACTTCTCCCAGGCCCGTGCAATATTCTCCAAGAACAACTGTCTTGTATCCACCTACACAGTCAAGGCCAAATTCTGCAACTTATCCTTCTGACTATACACCTTTACCAAGAGCAGATTTGAAGCCATACCATGAATCATATTTCAGTGATGTAAAGCCATCTTTAGCTTTGGAGAATGAACCATCTTCAACATTTGTAGCTGAAGGTTTAGCAGCTAGCTTGCAGGCAAGGGTATTGAATGGGTCACAGATCAAAGAAGAGGTTGATCTTTATGAAAGAAGAAACTATCCTGTCATGCCAATGTATCAAGAAAATATTAAGAGTGAGAGTACTGTTAACGATTGCCAGTATAAACGCGAATCACCTCTCATTCAAAATTCTAATAGAAATATCCCTAAAAGAGCTCAATATAATGACACACATTTTATCAGTGAGTCTTCTCCAGAAATTCATACCAATTCATCCATATCAACGGGAGAACCGCCAACAGAACGGTCAAGAAAATGTGGCGATGAAGGTAGGTTGCAAATTGTTTCGTTTCTCCAGGATGTGTAATTTTTTAGAGTATTCTCTCATTTCTTTGCTCAAAATTCTTTGATACTAATGTATTTAGATTTTATCAAATTTCGAATTCAAGAAACTAGTTTGTAGATTCAAACTTCTAACTAAAAGACTTTTACATGTACTAATGTATATGTAGACTGATTACTAACATTTAGAACACTATGATAACTGGTTTTGAGGGACCTTCCTTGTTTAAATTTCTGTTAGAATTGTAGGCTTCGAACAAAAACCTGTAGTTGCAGAACAAACATTTTGTATCAACTGTATGAATGTCTTCCAACAAAAATGTTTTGACTATCTATCGTTCCATCAATTTCAATTCAATGAGACACATGTAGGTTTAGAAACTCTGTTTCGTCCCTACATGAATCACTTTAGAATGCGTCAGTGCTGGGTAATTCAACAAAAAAAAAAAAGCTGATAGTGGATGTCCACATTTGTCAAGTCATAATCAAAAACACTAAAATCACTTTGAATAACAAATTTTTAGCTCCAAATATATATTGATCAAATAGCAAGAATGTTGCAATCTCTAACAAGAAACTGTCTTACTGTGATTTCTAAAATCGATTTATCTATTTAATTGACAAATCAATTGCAACAAATTTCACTTCACACAACAAAAAAATTCGAAAGATATTTGTTACTGATATAACTTCTGAAGTTAGCTTGTAATGTGAAAATATAAAGATTAGTTATTGCAAACATCAATTATTAATATCCACTTATTCAATATATGACCAAAAAGTTCAAACATTTTAAAATTGTTATGTTCTATGTAAGTAAATTCTATTTATTTTAGAAAAATAGAGAATGAGCTTTCTCTTAAGTTGAATTTGATATATTTTATAAGACAGACGGTTTGATAGATATGTCAAAACTGTATTTTGGCACTTGAGGAATGCGACTGTGTTTTCTTTTCACAAGTAGATCAGCTCAGCTGAGATAGTTCATTAATTGTAAAATTCGACCCCGATTTATCATAATTCAATTCTAGCAGATGTTGAAATTGAAGAAGAGGGTGAAGAATCAAAGTGGCAAGACAGAATCAGTTCTGGCTTTGATCGTTTAGTGGCTTTCGCATCTACTGAGCTGGACAAAAGAAGGCGATCCACTGAAGGTAGTGATAGTTGCAACACTTCCCCCGACTCGGGAATAGGTCATGGGGGCGATGTTGTGACAGCGATACCGGCAGCATCTAATAAGCAAGTCATAAAGATGAACATTAATCCGAAACCCACTCTGTTCAAAATGCCAACCAGCAAGCCGTACCTCCTGGAAAGTCCTCCCATCAGTGAGAATAATTCCGAAGAGATTGGGCCTCCAAGAACTCCCTCTCCTTCATCTCCTCAAAATGTTCCTGTATCTTTCAGTCCAGAGCAGAGTTTCACTACAGAAAAAAATGTGACATCTCTGAATCCAGCACTACTGAAGTATCAGCGTCATACAGAGGACAAAAAACATAAGCATGATCAACATTATAAGAAAAAATTCTATTATCGGGAACAGTGGAGGCATGAGTGGCAAAGAAATAATTCAGAACCAATTAGAGATAAATTCCGTCCGAAAGGGAAGGATTGGAATTGGAATAAAGAACAGAACAATTATCATCTAGATGATTGGCACTCCGATTCATTTTCATGGAGGCACTGATACTGGGAGGGGGGGCAGAATGAAGCACTTGCAATGAAAATTTGAGAATGTTACAAAAATTTTAATCTAAAAAATTTTTTTAGCTTCTCAAGATTCAAAGTTTGAATACTGTGTGAAACTTACACCTGTACTAAGATACTGAGATGATCATGTCGGAAATTAAAATCCTATTTGCGCTGGTTGCAATTAATGTATTCAAGTAAGTATTTTAATTTCAAAGTTTAAGACACCCCTTTTGTTAAATGATTCACAAAATATGTGTATCTGTTTGTGATATGATGAAATTCATTATATTGTTATGCTTAATTTTTCTCTATTAAGTTTACCAATGTTTTTGTTGTAATTTTTCTATTAATATTCAATTGAATCTTTTCAAAAAGCTTTCACTATCATTGTCATATATTTTATTTATAATTTATTTTTACCTCTTCATCAATCAAATGGACCATCAAGAAATCTCTAAATCCTAGAATAAAACATGTAATTTTCAGGTCAGCTACTTTTTTCAATTGAGCTGTTATATTAATCTATACATTATGGGCCTGGGTCTTTTCGGGTCCACATTATGAATCAAATGAAATTATGATACTTGATAATTTTCTGGAAATTCTTGAATTACTATAGCATTGTTTTTTATATGGGACATTGGAATTGTATGACAGTATAATTGTTTTTACTTATACCATCAATCTGTTAACTATTTATATATGTTTATCTGCTATAATTGAGCATTTTATTTAGTCATATATCAAGTTTATGTATATATTATTTTAAACTTACGCTTGTTTTATGGAGGTGCATGAATTTGGGGTGTCAAACTTAAAATATCTTTCAAGCATTTCAGTATCTGTTATATCAATTTGTAAACAATTATTTTTCATGAATTGCAAGATTGTTCTAATTTCATTGAAGTGATTGAAAATATTTATGTTTTTTTTATTCAAACAAGTTTCACATCAGTATTCAACCCTATTTTATATATTGGGAGTGTAATAGTGAGGGTCGAATTAAAGGAAACGCAAAATCCGGCAATTTATAATATATTCTTTAATTTAAATCTATAATTATTTTATACAGTAATCCGTTAATAAGAATTCAATTTTTCCAGTCATAATAGTGAATTTTGAAATCTATTCAATTCTAATCTAATTTGTTTTTGATGAAATACAGCAATTATTTTACCAATAATTGACAACTATCACGATGAAAACCTACTAACAATGAAATTTTCTCTTATCTATGTAATTATTGGACATACAAAGATGGTCAAATTCAGCAAAGTCGATTTTGCAATAATTTTTGAAAGTGTGAATGCATTCCTTAAAATTTTTGATGTTCTCAAAAATTCGAGGAAGATTTTTATCTATCGATACGAAACACTGCCCTTATTGAATCTCACTGCATGCTTCTAATTTATTTTACATTGATAGGAAATTATTTATTTCATAACTGCTGTAAAAAAACAAGTTTATATTTTAGTTTTTAACATTAGGTGTAAATATGAACTTTCTTTTTTTCAAGTACAATTAAATTATAATGATTAAGATGTAAAATATTTAGAAAATTTTATTAAACTAAAATTTTGTTGCTGGTTTATGATATAATTGGCATGAGACTAAATAATTATATATTCAGCCTGTACAATTAATTTTTGTCAGGCGTGATTTTTTGGGTCCAACATTGAATTCTTCCTTTTGAATTGCTATTAATTGACTCAATCACATCAGAGTATAAGTTTATTAATTCCATTTTTTTTCACATTTAGTATTGATAATATATTCTAGAAAGTTGTCTCTTTTAATTCAAGACAAATCCAAAACTCAAAGCATTATAAAGAATTGTGTCTTTACAGATACTTGTTTATATTTTTTATTGGTACTTTTTTATTCAATTTTATAGATATTTTTCGAAATATCTATGTACCATTTGAAAGTTTCTGGCTGAATTTATAAAATTGGGCTCCATGCTTGAGAAAATCGTTCTAAACCTGTAACCATGTATTTCAGTAAATTGTTGGACCCCTTTTTCATAAAGTAAATAAAAACCCAAATTTGGGATAGGAAAATTGTGTGATAACACGGTACAATTCTTACTTTATTGACTTGTAATAATTTATGATTAGGTTTGATAGTACAATGGGGGTAAACCAAAGTGTTCTTTTTATACATAATTTTTGACTGCATATTTTCAGAATGATTCATGCTGAAATCACTAAATGTAAAAATTCACCATCTAAAATTTTTTCTTGAATGCCAGTTTTCGATGTGAATGAAATTGAGAAAATTATGATTTAAATCAAATTTAATATTAGTATCCAAATACTGCCAATACTACATTAAACAATTGTATGTAATAATACTTTCTTTTATTTCAATCACCTTCTGTATCATAAAAGTATGGGATTAAATTCATGATATTCAAGAATTTTTTGCATTTTTCGATATTCACGACGTGTTAGTTTATTGGTATTATAGGTTTGGAATTGGATGAGGTAATAATAGATCTCTAAATATCATTATATTTTCAACACAAGGTATGTCAAAAATAACTTATCGAGAGAGTATAAAAACTGCCTAACTATACATGAACACCAAACTAGTATTTCATAATTTGTATACACTTCATATTATTATTAAATAGATATTATCTTTTGAGTGAGGGCTGCCTAGCAGCCTGGCCATTGCGATCCAGTGGTCTATTGTGGCACACTGTCTTAAAATTCATCCACGAGCTCCATCCTTCTCGTAAAGGATACGAGTTTCGTGGGTGAGAGCTTAATGAGCTTAGTCAACTTCAGTTTGCAAGATCCAAGTTCTTCCATCCTGACCCTGTCACCAGCTGGGCACTCGCACATAACATGTTCCATTGATTCTATATCTTCTTCACATAGCCCACATGAAGGATCCTCAACCAATCCTAATTTATTTAGGTGTTTCCTGAGGCAACAGTGCCCTGTTAAAACTCTCAGTTCCAATCTAGAGAGTTTAAGCCAGGCCTTGGCTTTTGTAGTGGCTCGACGTGCCATCAGTGGACTGATGGCACGTCCAGCATGTCTGAGACCTGGGAGGCTCATCCAATGCTCAAGTCCAGCCATTGGCTAGTTTACAGGTGAATTCCGAGCTTAGTCTCCGGTCCTATGAACTCCAGGTCGGTTCCTCGAGCGGCCAATGAGTCCGCCTTCTCATTTCCCTCAATGCCCGAGTAGCCAGGAACCCAAATTAAACGGCGCCTGCTCCGCTCTCTTAGTTTGGCAAGGGTAGAGCGACATTCCTGCACCATAAGTGAAATACAGGTATCGAATCCTAATGCTTTCAGTGCAGCTTGGCTATCGGTGAGGATTTTAATTGACCTATTTGTTAGCTCTCCCGCAAGCAAGAGGTTAGCACAGTGGTCAATGGCGAATATTTCTGCTTGAAAGACAGTCGCATGCCTACCAAGACAGATCGACCGTAGACACCAGCTCCAACACCTTTCGCAGTTTTTGAGCCATCCGTGTACCAACAGGGACCCTCAAGTAGACAGTCCTTGGAGCTGATTCATTCCTGTCTATCTGGAATGGCCTCTCCATATTGGTTTTAGGTGTTGCTATGTCCGACCTCATACTCAGCACTTCATTGTACTCAATTTCAGACTGTAGGGCGCCAGGCACAAAGCTGAAGTTACCCGCTTCATTACGGGAAAGATGATGGAATCTGTAGAAAGCCATTGTAGTCACTCGTCTTATCACAAGATGAAGAGGGGCAAGGCCCAATATCAGTTCCATGGTCGCAGTGGGTGTAGAGCGAAAGGCTCCTGTAATCATCATGCAGGCTGTTCTATGTAATTTAGTGAGTTTGCTATCCAGGGTAATCCCCAGATATTTCGCTTCTTCCACAACCGGAATAAACACCCCGCCCAGGGTCGGGGTGGAAACAGATATCCTCCTCTCCCTGGTTAACGGTACCATAAGGGTTTTGTAGGGGTTTATGCTAAGTTTCTCTCCTTCACACCACCCCTAAATTGCAGACAGCCTCCTGTAGTCTGTCGGAAACATCGCTATCATCTCCGACAGCCAGAATGACTATATCATCAGCGTATGCTTGTACATAAACATCCAGTGCGCCAATTATTGTCAGAAGGTCATCAAATAGCAGAGACCACAACAGAGGGGTAAGTACTCCTCCCTGTGGGCAGCCCCTGCCAGCCACAAAAGTGACTACTTCTCCTTTCAGTGAAGTGTTGATCAGTCTGGCATTTAGCATGTTACTAATCCATTCCTCAATAATATTTGGTACTCCTCTGGCTCTCACAGCCCCACACAGTGAGTCAAAGGGGGCCGCATTAAACGCACCTTCAATGTCCATGAAGGCTGCAGCTGCAGTCTCCTTGCGGTCCGGAGACTGTGTGATCCTCCCGACTAAGTTGTTATGTGCCAGCTCGGTTGATTTAACTTTTTGATAAGCGTATTGATGTTCACTCAGAGGCCTCAGCGATAACACCTTCTCCAGGGTGTTCAAAACAAAAGACGTAAGACTAATCGGTCTAAACGACTTCGGTTTGTGAGTTCGATTAATCACCTTAGGGATGTGAACAAACCTGACTCTTCGCCAGCTGGCTGAGACAACATTCCAGACAGACTCGACCGGAAGAGCCTAATGAGGTATGGGAGAAGGACATCCACCCCCTGTTGTAACAAGGCAGGCATGATGCCATCCTCTCCAGGAGCTTTGAATGGCTTAAATGAGCGAATCGCCCATCTGATTGCTCCGGGCTTGATGATCGTCTTTGCGTTCTTCCAATCGTCCTTTTGGTCTTTTCACAAGGCCCTTCGGGGCGACGGTGTTACAACTTTCACTGATATCAAGAAAGCGACAATTTGGGAAGTGTGTTCTCGCAAGATTCTCTAACGTTTCCGTTCCAGAGTCCGAGTATCGCCCATCCGGACACTCCACCGATCCGATAGGGAACGCGAGAACCCTATGCAGCCTTGCAGAACCTGCGCCAGGACTCCCGTTTTGCCCCCCTTATTTCTTTGTTGTATGACGTTAGAGTAGAACGATAATGATCCCAATTGCCGATATTTTTAGCACGGTTAAATAGTTTTCGAACTTCTCTTCTGCGATTTTCAAGGGCAGGATTCCACCATGAAGTTGTGCCATTCTCAGGCTTTCTCCTTAGTGGACAGTTATCGTGATACGCTGACCCAATCGACCGGGATATCTCCTCAGCCATAGGCTCAACGTCTTCACGACTGTTAGTAGATGTGGCAATACCTCCCAAATGAGCACTAAGGGTGACCTTATATCCGTCCCTATCAGGGCTCCTTGGGTTTCTGTATACTTCATATTACTTCCATTACATATATCAAATCTGGTGACTGGCGTGAACGAAATGCAAATCCTTAAAAATTAATATTCGTACACTTGGTATGTGAATTTTCTTCGAATCACTGGATTCATTTAAGTAGAATGGCTACAAGATCAATTTAATTCCTTATTTTGTAGCATGTCGGTATACAGTTTATCTACTGGCACTAAATAAAAATTTTCCATCTAGTGCAGAAGATCAATGTCGTTCAGTTTTTTTATATTTTAAAACATCACATTACGACCTTTAATGAAACATTGACGTAAACCAGATTGTTTTCAATGACCTTAAAAATGATGTGCAATCTCATAAAAAAGAGACAATAGTTCGTATTTTCTTAGTTCATTTCGCTCCATCATTATCATTAAGTCGGAATAAATACATAAAGAATGAAATTGTTCTAACCAAGTTAGCACCAAAGCATAGTGGGACTGAAACAGATTCATATTATGACATCGGCTTCTTGTTATTAACTTAGTGTTGGTATATTTTTTCTTATGAAATAGATGCGAAACCGCAGTTCGATATAGAAATTCAACAATCTGAAAATATTTTTGTTTTTCATTTCGAATTGAAATTTATCATTTATATTTGATAAAAACAGTAAACAATGTTTTGAAAATAACTTTTCTTATGTAAAAGTTATTTACATTATTCTAAAGTATTTTCAATTTATATTTGAATGGAATTTATGGCGGCATCTATATTACTTATCATTGACTAAGTATATGTATATAAATTATCTTTGTACTCGTGGAAATCTTGCCTACATAACCTAGATGCTAGTCTTTGAGGATACAAAGCAAAGTAGTAGATCCCCACCAAGAGTCACTTGCACCCTGACTCGCCTGAGCTGCTACAAGCTGACCGCGAGTTCTCATAGTATAATTTTCAAGAAAGCGTTATGCCAACATTGGTTCCTAGGGTCTTAATTACAGTGAAGGAGTACAGCCTCTACCTAATAGGGCTAGGTTGCTTTCTTCATTCCATTTGAACGTTATGTTAAGACTATGGCCTCCGTCTTTTTTAGATTAACGGCTAGCCCAGTGTTTCCGCAACAGTCTTCTACCACTAAAATGAGTTTTTGTTTGGTTAATAGCTCATAAACTGCTATGTTGCACATTAAGAAATAGTACTCTTGTATTCGAGTCTTGATGCCTAAGCAAGTGTAATTATTATATTATATGTCAACAAGAATTACATACTAGAAAACGTGTATATTAAATTCTAGACCCATTAATGTTAATATCTATTATTCTCTTCTAACTGAGATTAATAGTGAAAGTTGTTACCAAAGCTTATTCAAGTAGTAGGCTTTATTATATTGCCTTCAATGAAACTCTTGTGACGTAGAAGTGAGATATTTGTCCGCTGTTGTCACGCTTAGGATATGTATTTGCAAAAATATTCTCAACGTAGGTAATACATTAAATTAGCTGTCGAGTGTAGTACGAATCATATTTATTTATATTTTTCCATTCAGTTTAACGATTTACGGAGAAAAACAATTTTTCGACTGATATTTATTATGTTATGCTAATACTTTGAGAAATTTCTGATGATAGAGACGAAAATGAATAATACTAACTTTACACTAAAACTTGAGAAAGTAAATTGACTTGTTAAAAATTGTTATGTGTAAGATGTTATTATAAAAATAACTTATTGGAGTTACTTTTTAATGATTTTTAATTCCTACTAACAATATCTTGTTTTCAAATAAATTGAGGAACAGATTTTCTAATACATTATATAACACGGCAATATTTTTCTTTGAAGCTAAGAAAAAAGTGAGATCGGGAATTTAGCATTCGAAACTGCTATGTGTGGATATTGGACTTCGAAATCCAGATACATTTTGAAGGGTATCCTTGTTTTCCTCAGGTAGATTGTATCGTGTGTCTCTGTTTGTGAAGTTTGTTATCAGCAACGGATGTGCGTTAACCAAAGAGCTAGTAGGGTAGAGTATTCGAGTTCGAGTCAGAACTCTGATTTAGTTGCGTGTTGATCACTGCCAAGTAAAGGTATACTTTTCTGCTCCTCTATTCCGTTCTTTTGAACCAAAGTTGACGCAACTAAAATTCACCCAATTCTAAATCGATTAGTGAAGTGTTGTGGTAGGTAAGAACTCGGGTAGGTTATATGTCCGAACGATCAACCCTTACTTTACTTTCCATATATTCCACCTACTTTTTTTCCTGAAATTGTTCACTTAAAATATTTTCGTAATTTGCCTCTATTTAATTAATTGAGAGATAATTATTGCATTTAGGAGTTACATATCAAGAAAAAATAAAATTGTAAAGATGCCTTGTCCTTTCTTGACACGACTCGGACAAAATTACGTAAAAAGTTATGCTCCCCTTCTCGTTAAAACTTACGGAAACCAATGTCCCATTATTTCAAGAACTCTGAATGATATGAAAACTGAAACGGACCAGAAATATGAAGAAGGTTAGTCGTGAGATTTTTAGAAAGTAGAGAATGATTCAATGTTAATTTTCAGCTACTGTCGTAAATTCGACCCCTTGTCCCTTTTTGAAAGAAGTCAAAAATGTAGTTAAGCCAGTAACCAATCAAGATGTTATGGAGATTAAATCTGGGGAACCTGTTAAAAGTGAAAGTAAGTCTATGCAAGTATCATTGAATTATTCTGATTTCGACAAATTCAAGGTAAAACTACTTTTCCATATGAGACGTTTTTCCATGACCAAATTATCAAAAAGAAAAAAGAGCATTCCTATAGAATTTTCAAGAAGGTTAATAGATTGGCAGGACCAGGTCAGTTTCCAAAGGCTTTGGAATATACATGGGGAGAAAAACCAATAACTGTTTGGTGTTCTAATGATTACTTAGGAATGTCATGTCATCCTGAAGTGAAAAATGAAGTCAGGTAGGTTATTGCATAATTTATACCTCGAATGTTTGTTTATCTCTTCGGCCTTCAAAGAATTCCGATTTCTCTTGTAAGAAACATTTTCAAATATATCAAGGATAAGTTAAAAATATAATATAATAAAATATCCTTTCGTCATAAGCAACATAAACTGTAACACATCTAATTTGAATTGGATATAAAATTCATGATAACAATTATTATCAATTATAACTTCGGTTTCAGATTGTTAAATCTAAAATTAAAATTATGAAATCATCTTGTATAATTTATCTTGCTTCATTAATTCATTCAAAGTGATTTTCTTTGCATATGGTGCTCTATTAATATTTTTTTCTTTCATCCGAATCTTGATATTGGCTCATTGTAGGTGATAAGTATAGAATTTCTTTTGATTACATGTTTTGGAAACATTATCTATCAAATCTTGCTTGATTCAGAATTATGACTTCTCTATGAAACATGATATATTAGTTTAGATTGGATTGGATGGTTAATGAAAGAGAGAAAAGCTATCAGTTTTAGAATTATCCAAACTTTTACTTGATATAAAAGATTTATAATTCACAAATTAAAGTCTGATGATTTAGATTCCTAATGAATTATTTTATATTTTCACAATATGTTCTGTTGTACTGTCAAGTCAGTTTGAGCAATGAAAACAGGTTGAAATATTTTATTTCTCAATTATATTGTGGAAATTATGAAATGTAAAAAGGAATGAATTATTTTTAATTCTTGATTAGAAAGATAATAATGATAATTAGTGGTTAGGACTTCCATTATTAATCATAGTATAGGAAAATTTACTTCTATATCATTATGTTCTATTCTTATCTTAAAATTATATATCTCAATGTCTGTTGCAAAACTCAACCACAATACTACTATCTGATTTCGTTTTATATTATAGTCATTTTACTATAATATTTAGGTATTTAAAGGAATCAACAGTTAAGAATGATTTTTATTCCTCAGCTGAATGATATTTTTACTATTCAATAAAAATTTTGTATTAGGTCATAAAATGGTTGATTTTCAAAATCATCTCATAAAAGTTGCCAATATAAATCTTCTTTCATGATATTAATCTGACTATAAAAGATCATAAAATGGCTTTAATGATCTAAATGATATCCGTACTTCGAAATCGATGATGTAATTTGAGATCTAACTAAAATACAAAACAAAATTGTTTATTAAGTCCTTTACTCAATATGAGTCTTTTTTTGCCCCTTTTCCTCAGGCATTTTTCAATAATTCGATGTACACTCCTTTCTGAAACTTTGGTTAAAGTTTCAAGTATAACTTGAATACAAATTCTTGACACCTTTCTCAATTGTTCACGGTTTATTATCATATCTAAATTTCACTGCACAAGAAATAATATTCTACAAAAACTTGCTGGATCCACTTGGGGTGCTGAATCACATATCTCAAACTTCTTCTCCTGCCCTAATCTTTTCTACAGCTGAGTATTGCTGTTATTGGTGCGCAACTAAGTTCTCGCTGTTTGTCAGTAAATGGCTGCAGCAGTAAGTGCTGGTCGATTTTTACATAACAAGAACGCCTTGAACAAAGCTTAGACATATGGTAAAAACCACTGTGGCACATTAGTGATCTTGTTTTTGCGTCATATACTTTTAGTTGTGATTTTGGGCCAAATAATCGTAATTTGCGGGAAGTGTTGATTTTCTTCTTTCATTCGAAGAAAACGGCGGCTGAAGTTCATAGAAAGCTCCAAAAAGTTTACAGAGATGCTGCTCTAAGTGGAACAACTTGCCGGGATATGTTCCGTCGCTTCAAAAACGGTGATTTCGATGTGGACGACCGTCCCCGTGAATAAAGGCCAAAAATCTTCGAAGACGGTGAATTGGAGACATTGCTTGATGAGGAAACGTGCCAAGCGTTTGCTTGCGTTTGAAGAGTTTGCTTCAGCCTTAGGAGTTACCCGCCAGGCCATTTCCAAGCAATTGCATGCGTTGGGAATGATTCAAAAGCAAGGAACTTGGGTTTCTTATGATTTGAAGCCAAGAGATGTTAAGCGTCATTTTCTCGCCTGTGAACAACTGCTCGAGCAGCAAAAAAGAAGAAGAAGGTTTTCTTCATCGCATCGTAACGGATGATGAAAAATGGATTCATTACAGCAATCCAAAGAAAAAAGAACCTGGGGACTGCCCGGTCATGCTTCTACGTCATTGACTCGGCCGAATATTCACGCTACGAAACTTATGCTGTGTATTTGGTGGGACCAAGTCGGTGTTATTTATTATGAGCTATTGAAACCGAACGAAACCATCACTAGGGAACGGTATCGAACTCCATTGATGCGATTGAGTAAAGCACTGCGCGAAAAACGGCCACAATACGAGCAGAGAGACGAAAAAGTAATTCTACAGCATGACAACGCTCGGCCTCACGTTGCCAAACGCGTTAAAACCTACTCGGAAACGCTCAAATGGGAAGTCATACCCCACCCGCCATATTCCCTAGATATTGCACCATCCGATTATTACTTGTTTCGTTCGATGGCACATGGTCTGACTGATCAGCAGTACGCTCATATGAAGAGCTCGAAAAATGGCTTGATTCGTGGATAGCCTCAAAAGACGAACACTTCTACCGTCAAGGTATTTGAGCTCTGCCAGAAAGATGGGGAAAAGTTGTACCTAGTGATGGGCAATATAACAATAAAGTTGTATTTTCATAAAAAAACAGCGAGAACTTTGTTGCGGACCTAATATGTTTAACAAAATAGTGCTTTTGTGCATAGAATTGATTCCCAATTGGATTATGCCATGAGAATTATATAAAGGACCATTAAGCTCAAACCCAATCCACTGGGAATATATTCTTTGCAATATAATTTCTTCACATATCTGCTGACAATAAGTAGTGAAAAGAGTTGGGACAAGTATCACTCTCCTGCAGAACTTTCTCTATTTATCAAAGGAGTTCGCAGTTTACCTGACTTGAGATTAAAATGTAAGACAGATTGATGAAGTCGTTTTTAATTAAACGAAAATAGATTCACAGAAGATTGAATTCGGGAATTTTACGACTATTTAAATGTTGTGAAATCAAAAACGGATTCCCAGAAAAATCCGAACAGAATATATAATAAACAACCAATTTATGTTTTGGAATTTCAGTGTTTGCTTTATTCACGTTAGGTAAAACCTGATGCGAACGATGTTATCATTTTATGTTTTAAGAGATGAAATGCAGGTTTCATGTAAAAATCTTGATAAGATTACCTTTAATGGGCAATTATATTGATTATTTATAGGAAACATAAATGCAGTTTTTATGAATTTTGATTTATGCTAAATCGTATCAATGAAACTGATTATGAAGAATTTTTGATTATTAGCCATTTCAAGAATGAGCCAATGTCCTTGAGATAAAGCAATATCATTAACACATTAAAATCAACTTTGGACAAGTTTGGGTAGGTAAGTTTTGTTAGATAGAGAAGAATTCTTGTTTTCTGAGTTATTTATACGAAAAGACATTGTATTTTTTATTAGAGCAATATTTTTCCATTTCTGGCTTGGTTTGCGATCATTGATTTCTATGTGTTGATCGAATTTTCGTAACTATTTCATGGCCACAGTTGCTGTGATTCTCATTTTTGAACGTCCAGATTTCCCAATTTCAACATATAAGCTACTACTACATAAAAATACTGATTATCTCCATAAAATGATAACCCAGTTCACAAGTTCAAGTAGGTAATTCTTGATAGACTCCAAATATATGAGTGATGTCCCATTGTATTCGGAATGACAATTTTTTTTACCAGCAGAAAATTGCAAAAGTTATTAACAAAATAGACGAACAAAGGAAGTTATCAAAATATTCTTGAAGAGCACGAAATTTCCAATAAAAAAGTCTTATCGCCTTTATTCACAATTTTATAAGAAGCTCATGAAAGCTGTATATCTCGTTCCTTGAGTTATCAAATCAAATCATGCCACCACCGTTATTGGCGACGATATCGGTTAGTATATTATTCTTGATAATGTTTACTAAGGAAAATTCACAGCAGGATTATCAAGGATACAAATTCCCCTCTTGAAATATTCCTATTGATTTAATTTCTGATTTTATTGCATTGTTCGTTTTTCTAATAACTTTCTTATTTATAATTCTGCAAGTATTTCAGTAATAACGTCGAAGTAAAGTGTTTAATTAATGAAATAACTTCAATATTTCGGAGGTTCCAGTTCTGTAATTTACGTTTCCCGTTTTCAATGAACCTTTTCAAGAAAATTGCCAATATCGGTAATTGTAAAGAACTTCGTAATAAACGCCGAGTGTTTCGTGCTCTCTGCGTTTAATATTCAACGAGATTGAATTGAAAAAGGTTCTTCATCCTGAATATGGTTTTAAAATACACTGTGCACAAAAAGTTAGGAATATTCAAATTTCAATAAGTATGTTTCAGAATGTTATGTTACAAATTCAGGCTTTATAATATCAAAAATCGATGGAATAAGTGACAAAGCGTAAAAAAGTAATTTTATGTTGGGGAATTAATTAGTATCGAGTATAGCTTTAACCCTCTATGTAAGAACAGCATCAATTTTTTCTGAAACATTAGTAATAATGACGTTTTCCTGCCAATTGCTCAACGTTTTTTGCCTGTGGCTGTTGACCTACGTACGAATTGTCTGTACAGTGGTCTACTGGGAAAACTACTTAGAAAACATTACTTGCACTCTATCTCTCAGGGAAGTTCATAAATTGAAAAGTGTGAAGGTAATGCCACTTATAATATCGATTAATGGCCTGGTAGAAGCGCATATGCAGGAAAATACCAAATTGTTGAAACTGAGACCAGAAATTGTATCCAGCGCACAGAAAGAAGCCATACTAGGTACCACCCGAATCGTCCGAAAGTTCCTTCAGGGCTCATAAAAATAAAATAAACCACGAACAGAGCTGCCTTGGCGAATAGTCGCCCGGCAGTCTTGTGACCGACCAGAATCAGTAACGGTGAAAACCCAAATAACTTTTGAAACTGGTTCATTTCGGTATAATACGAGAACATGTTTATGTTTGATTCGAGAATAAGACTCTCTTGCGTGAATATGGAATTTTGCAATCAATCTCTTCCATTCAGCATCCCCAACTCATATGATTACAGGTTGGGTGGCAAAGTTCAGAAAGATTTTTCTATTTTCTGAATCACTGATAATAGGTTTTCTGGCGTGAGGATCAGGATGAGGGATGATGGAGAAACTGATTGGATGCTCATCTAAACAGGAAAACGAGATATATATATATATATATATATATATATATATATATATATATATATATATATATATATATATATATATATATATATATATATATATTTAGCGTTTAGGTTTTCACTTAGATTTTCACAAAACTGTAAACGACGATCTGGATCATCTTCGTTTATTTCATGCACTAATTTTACCTTGTATGAAATTTGTGATATATATACACCAGTCATATATATATATATATATATATATATATATATATATATATATATACTGACTATATCGAATATATATATACGTCGATACAATTTCGATTTTCTCAGTGGAATAAACCATTTTCAGATTAATTTCAACTGACGAACAACAACAATAATGAGGAACTGATCTGAATAATAATAATATTTCATTGCAAAATGAGAAATAACAGATGACTGCACGCCAGATGGAAATGAAAAAATGTGATCATTTTCAATGCAGAAATCAGCTTTATTTTTTCGTAATTGATGCTCAACACATCGTACCCCAATACTTTTAACAGTTTCGAATAATTTTTCGAAAGCGACATCCTGTATGGAGAGCCGAACTGAATGAAATGCTTTAGTCATTCTGGAATTCAAAACCTTTCTGAAGATATGGCACTTGAATTATTTGTATGATTTTCAAGTTGGGGATGCTGAATGGAAGGGTTGATTGCAAAAATTCTATAACCACACAAGAAAGTCCTATTCTCGGATCAAACATGTTCTCGTATACCGAAATGAACCAGTTTCAAAAGTTATTTGGATTTTCAATGTTCCTGCTTCAGGACACCCTGTATGATGATTCTGAATTTCGAAAATACCAAATTCGAAGAGAAATTGCAGTACCTTTCAACGAGGTGCCACTTGACCTATTATCGATCGAATGATTTTTGAGTTGGGGATGCTGGAAATAGGGGTTGATTGCACCAACTCCAAATTCACAAGTGTAGGTCGTTTTCTAGACCGAGCATAAACCTGCGCTTGCATTATGCCAAAATAAATCTATTTCATTTAGTATTTGGGATTTCCAGGAATTCAACTTGTATGTTAATTTAAAATTCTAAAATGACAAATCAAGGTGGAGAATTGACAGACCTTTTCAGTAAGGTGCCACTCGACCTTATTCCTATGATGAATAAAGTTAGGGTTGCTGGGGTAGGGGTTGATCTGAGAAGTTTCGAATTATTTCGAAAATAAAAATCGACGTGTCTTGGTGTTTTCGCTAATGTTACTCATAGTATAGGGGGTCAAATATATATATATATATATATATATATATATATATATATATATATATATATATATATATATATTATATAAATATATTGAAAAAAAGGATTTACAAAAATTCGAATACTTGTATTTACAATAAATGCATGCTTATAGCTATAATTTTGGTGTGTCAGAAAAAAAACACAATCGTAAAAAACAATCGAAGAAATAGAATACCATGAGAAAAAACAAACCATGTCCGTTCCTTAATCAGGCATCTAAACTCGCATCATGTCTCCTACGATTGCCCCTAAAGTGTGAGCACAGGAAATGTAGATAGATAGATAGATATTATCTTTTGAGTAAGGGCTGCCTAACCTAACACGGGAACCATACTATCTTGCGTATGATTCAGTAAACGAGTGAAAAAACCTGTGGAAAAAACTCGTTTCCCTGTCGCTATTGCACTAGCAATTGCTTGTCTGTTTATGCCTCCCAGGATAATGCCACCCCAAAACATCACACTGCCCCCTTGGTATTTGGAAATTTGTCTTGCTGCTCGGAGTCTAGCTTGTCTTCCACGACCACTTAAAATCTGAATCCGTAGGTCATCTGATCGAACACCAATTCTGGTCTCATCCGAGAAAAGAACATTTCGCCAATTCTTAATATTCCAATTTTGGTGCTCGATACACCAATTAAGTCTGTTAATTTTTTGTTGTCTGGTTAGCTCTGGAACTCTTAAGGGCCTTCTGCTGTATTTACCTCTTGAACGAAGTCTTTGACGTATCGTTTCGACTGATACACTGATGCCTGTTGCTTCCAGTAATTGCCTATTTTGCAGACATTGTAGCTCCACGTATCGGGCGTAGGTTTTTGAAATCACCCCCTGTGATACCCCAATTGTGGCCGCTATATCCCTCTGTGTCGCCTTTTCTTCAACGAAAGCGATTATTCGACCCCTCTATACATCGGACAATCCAACGTAAGGCATTTTCAATTATGATTATAGGCTTTTTTTAAATTTTGAAATTCACAGTTTCAAATCTCAGTGACGACTGAGTACAATATCCCGAACATGTAGTGATAATCCAACATTTCCAATCATACTAACCAGTTTTTTCACAACAAAAAACTTCATTCTTCACAAGTAGTCAAAGATCTATGGTTAAAAACAATCAATAATGTGAAATACCGAGTGATTCCATATAAATTTGGTTGTGTGTATACGAAGATATGATATTACGAAATATCTAATCAAATATAAGATTACGTAATATTTTTAAGTGTGATAGGAATATGATATTCCGAATTGCGTTCCGTGTATATCACTTTGTTGTTTAATTCATTTTATATTGTCTTCAGAATGTTTGAATATTTATTGTATTGATTTGTAGACGGATTGCGCAAAAATACTTGTCTCTTTATTACACAACATTCAGTATTCAGTCGCGTGATTAAATTAACATAGAATGATAGATTTTGTTAAATAAATGATCAACCTTACTATGCAAATAACTGAGGTCAAATATTTTATAGAATGAATGTAACCAGATTTATTAACATCAACGCCAATACGTATTTTGAATAAATACATAAACTGCGTACAGTTAGAGATGGCTGGCTCGTATTTGATTCTGAATTGAATTATTCTAGAAAGAATGGAAAGATTTGTAATTTCAGTATTTCATATAGAAACTTAGTTTCTATTAGCAGAAATTTCAATGTAATAGGTCGTATATTAAATGACAGTTCCGCGTTTTTCTAATATTTTCATGGAACTTGATTTTTTCTTTGTAGAAATGCGCTGGAGACTTATGGATCAGGTGCAGGAGGTACCCGTAACATCTCAGGAAACTCCACTCTGCACGAAAATTTGGAGAAAAAATTGGCTAAACTTCACCAAAAAGATTCTGCACTATTGTTCACTTCCTGCTTTGTAGCAAACGATTCCACCTTATTCACCCTTGCTAAGGCTCTACCTGGTAGGTTCATTATTCTATCACTCGTATGTTGCATTCAGTTGTTGTGAATTTTAATTGATGTTTTTCAGGATGTCACATCTTTTCTGATGCTGGAAATCATGCTTCAATGATTCAGGGTATTCGAAACAGTCAAGTTCCCAAACACATTTTCAAGCACAATAACCCTGCCCATTTGGAAGAGCTCCTAAGAAAAGTTGATAAGTCTATTCCGAAAATTGTTGCATTTGAAACTGTACATTCTATGACTGGTGCAGTATGTCCATTAGAGGTAAACATTAATTCTAATTTTCTTGTGTATAATCTACATTTGAATTTGTAAATTCTGCTTACCTAAAATTGCTATCATTTCTCCAATTCGTATAGCATATTTTATTTCATAATATATTGTATGGCCTTAACTATACCGGGTGTCCACGCAAGATGGGACATTAAAAGTATATGGAGGAGGAATGACCGATTGGAGAATTTTTTTTCGTCTTGAATGTTATCGAATGTTCCTAAAAATATTTTCATTGCTGTGGTACTTCCGGTTTTACCGGAAGTTGATACCATCATTGTTATTTTAAATCGCATAATGTATGTTTCTATTTTTTATTGTAGAAAATTAAATTCTGAATATTTTTTCTCATTATTGCCACGTGAAATCAAACGAAAGGAAGATATGAATTTTTCAATCGAAATTTTGCGATTTTTTGTTGTCTCTTAGAAGGCATCATAAAAATACTGAAGATCATTCAATATCGATTATATCTAGCTCGTAAGTAAAGAGGCTCATTCAGCAGAATTCAATGCATTTAGAGGCTTCACGGTATACAGGGTGTTTCCAAAGGATGTAGCAAATCGTAGTACATTCAAAGATACAAAAATTATTCAGATTTTAATTTTCTACAATTAAAAATAGAAACATACATTATTTTTTTTTTGATTGCGGAGGTCGTTACTTGATGAAAATCGATATACATATTTTCAATGAAATAAAACTAAAGTATTTAGATTTTCACTATATTAACAAAACTACAACCGATTTCACCACACTGTATTTTTTTTCTAACTTCAACCATTTCTTTTTGTCTTGTAGTACACCATTTTGGGCTGCGGGGCTGATATTATGGGTCTTCAGTTTTATATATTTCGGAAATACTTCGTTTTTCAAACAACTGGATAAGAACCAGATATTCTGTGTGTTGGTCGCACATCTTAGAATTAGCTTGAAATACCAATTGACTGAAAAGCTTGTCTCAGCTTCTTTCAATACTTTGATTGAGGAGGTCGTTACTTGATGAAAATCGATATACATATTTTCAATGAAATAAAACTAAAGTATTTAGATTTTCACTATATTAACTAAACTATGACCGGTTTCACCACACTGTGGTGTGTGTATCTATCTGATGAAGCCACAGTGTGGTGAAACCGGTCATAGTTTTGTTAATATAGTGAAAATCTAAATACTTTAGTTTTATTTCATTGAAAATAACATACATTATGCCATTTGAAAAAAAATTATGGTGTCAACTTCCGGAATAACCGGAAGTGCCACAGCATTGGAAATATTTTCGAAACTTAGTTCCAATAACATTCAAGACATCAGAAAAAAATTTTCTCCAATCGGTCATTCCTTTCCCCATATACTTTTAATGTCCCATCTCGCCGGGTATAAGTTGTATTGCAAACTTTGAAGCTCTCTTTGGTATAAATAATTGTTCAGATTTGGTTATAATTCATTAATTTCATTGTAATATTGGATATACTTTAAATTGCAATATATTCTATTTAGGAACTTTGTGATATTGCTCATAAATATGGAGCACTGACTTTTGTTGATGAAGTTCATGCTGTGGGGTTATACGGTGATCATGGGGCTGGTATTGGAGAAAGAGACCACCAGATGCACAAAATGGATATTATATCTGGTACACTGGGAAAAGCATTCGGAAATGTTGGCGGATATATTGGTAAGAAACAAAGAGACGATTAAATTAGAAAGCGATTACTTTTCAACGTTTATGGAATACCAGCATTATTGAGCTTCATGTGAACTTTCTCCATTTCAGCTTCTACTGCTTCTCTGATCGACATGATTAGATCTTACGCGGCCGGTTTCATTTTTACAACTTCTTTACCTCCAACCGTTCTCGCCGGTGCGTCGAAAGCGGTAGAAATCTTAGGATCAGAAGAAGGACGAGAGCTGAGAAAACGCCACCAAGCCAACGTGAAATATCTGAGAAACACTTTACTTGAAGAAGGATTTGCAGTGGAGCACACGCCAAGTCATATAATACCAATCAGAATCGGCGACCCTAGCAAATGTACACTTATAAGCGATACTTTAATGAAGGAAAAATCGCATTATATTCAAGCTATAAATTATCCAACAGTTGCTAGGGGAGAGGAAAAATTGAGGTTGGCGCCAACTCCCCATCATACCATCGAATTGATGGATACTCTGGTTAATGATATGAAAGATGTGTGGAAGATGCTTGATATTCCCCTAATTGGAAGGAAATGCGATGAAGTGAGTTTAAGGAAATTTTAATTTAATTTAATTTCCTAAAATAATAGGCAAACATAAATCGTGAATACAAACTTTAACTCCAATTCAAAATTATTTTTTCAAAGTTAATGTATTGTTTGTGAAATTCAAAAGTGATAAGATTGTAACCTGACAGCAATTATTTTCGGTATACTCTTTCTTTTCTCTCAACAATTGGTAACGGTAAAACGTTATGATTTTTTAGGAGTGCAAGTTTTGCCACCAACCTATCCTCTTCGATTACTTTGAAGCAAGAACAAGAAGCAAAACTATGAAAAACTGCTGTAATATTCCAAACTGCCCACAAATGACGGCTGCCGCTTAATAGCTTTGATGGTCAATAGCTGCACAGTTATATATAAATAAAAATGGGTGGTGCTTGCATAAAAATCACTAATAAATTAATTGGGTTAGGTGTATATCAATTATAGTGGCATATCTGGATCTAATGAAAACAAACTAATGCTTGGAGAGGTGAGGTAGTGGAAGAATTGTTTTAAAGAAATTCCCTGTGAATAAGAATAAAATAAATGATGTAATGTTGAACAATTGCTTATTTCTATTGTTGATAACAAATTAATTCCTTTTTCGTAATTTTGAGTACTTATCAGATACAAACGTTTCGTTCTTGCTAGAAAGCATCAGTGACAGATATTCTACAGGCATATCAAGATATCACTACCGAACACTAAATATTGATGTAGTTAGATTCGTTTTTCCCTCTTTCCGTAAGAACAAATGGTTCAGGTGAATACGTTTTTCATTGTCAATTTTCAAGGAAAATGAACTTGTCTGCAAGGCCCATTTATGAAATTTAGTACCCTTCGACAAAAATCTTGTAAAAGTCAATATGAAAACTTGTTGCTATTTTTCCTTTCCTTAACACGAAATTCCATTCTTCCATTGTTAGGAAAAACTGTAGAATTGCAAGTGCTGTCAAATACGTTCGTTCGCATTGAACGATTTCATTGTAAGTTGCCACGTATTTTTTACTATAAAATTCCGACTTACTGGCATTCTCGCACGAAAATCACGCTGTCCGTTTAATCGATACGAATTTCCACACCAAACATGTAATACCTCCTAATTTCCGCATCAATCTTTTTTTACTCACATATAATGCTTAACAGAAACTTCATATGACACTTGGATTCGAATCCAAGAACTTAATAATTTGACTTGTAATCATCAACATTTTCCAATCATTGTTAATTTGTAATCTACATATTCATGCATTCGAAAATTGCTTGCTTTAAATGTAATGTTGCCATATGTTCCTTTTATTCGAATATTACGGTGTTTCACTTTTACCAGACGACAGAAATACTCAATTTCCTTAACAATTTATATTAAATTCGCAATTTGGAAACTTTAGCTGGAAAATTTATTGAATTAAGTATCTAGAGAAAAGAATCGAAATAGAATAAAATCAAATTATGTACCTACGCATTTTTCTGGAAAAACGCTAGTAACATAAGAAAAGAAGGGGAAAGATGGATAAGAATAATAATATACTGACATGAAAGCCCCCTTGTTGATAGAAATATTCACACCCTATACTCACACAAGGGAATTAGTACCGGGGGTTTTAACAATTTGGCTCATTTTTCCTTTAGTAAGTTTGGATCTTCACAATGATACGATTATTGCTTATTTTGTAAGTATAACTAATGTTTTTATCATTTCGCAATTTAGAACACTTCATCAGAAAAATCTTCAATTCAAAAACCTGAGATTGGAACCCCAGATGCAAGTTGCTAGGCCAGGGGTGCTCATACGGTTGATCGCGAGTGCTTTTTGAGTAGATCTCGAGAAGAAAAAATTTTTAATAAGTAGGTAACTAAACTACAAAAATTTATTACGTAATAAAATAACACTCTGCTAGCGGTAAAAGGCGGCTTTATCAAAGGAACACGCGGTACTTGTCAAAGAACAGCCGGGTTTTTTATTCTTGTCGCTTTTCTAGAAATTTCGGGCAGCGCGTTTGACGGGAACATTCGAGACTTTCGTTCACGCCGATATAAATGTTGCGCCTGCAAGAATTGAAGTCATTCTGAATTGTAACTTGAAGGCAATACTAGGTCGATACAAAGTTTATGATTAAATAGTACAAAATGAGTGCAGCGAAGAAATCTAAAATGTATAATTTTAATAACTATTGGGAGGAAAAATTTTTCTTTTGTCTGGTGAAGGATAAGTTCATTTGTCTTTTTGTCGTGCGTCAGTTGCAATACCTAAGCGTGGTAACTTAGAGAGGCATCATAAAACGTTTCATAAAAATTATGAAAAGGATTTTCCGCCTCAGAGTGAATTAAGAGAACGAAAAGTACGTGATTTGATATCTTCTGAAAAAAGAACAAACCATGTTCATAAGACCAGCCAAACAATCAAAAGCTGCTACGATCGCGTTATTTAAAATATCTCATATATTGGCAAAACACAAAAAAACCATTCGAAGATGGATCGGTTGTGAAGGAAGCATTTATTGAAGCGGGTGAGACTTCATTTGGAGATTTTGAAAATAAAACAAATTATGTCTACTATTAGATAACTTCAGTTATCTCGTCCGACACAAGGCGTATTGAAGTCATGAGTCAGGTCATGGCAGATAAACTAAAATATGATATCATGAAACGTACATACTTTTCTTTACAGTTCAACGAATCCACCGATATGACAGACACTGCCCAGCTGTGTATTTTATTTGGATGGTATTCAATGACATGTTGGCTAAGGAAGAATTTTTGACAGTCATTCCTCTGAAGGGGAAGCCCCGTGGCAAAGATATATATGACGTTTTCTTCAATTTTGTAAAAAACTACAAGCTACCAATATATAAATTAGTGTGCATTACAACCGATGGAGCACCAGCAATGACTGGAAACAAAAACGGTTTTGTGGCATTGTGCCGAGCTAATGAAGATTTCCCTTCATTGTTTTCATCGCATTATACATCAACAAGTTTTGTGTTCAAAAGTTTTAAATTATAGGCATTGCAACACAAATTGTGAATTCCATCCGTGCACGTAGCTTGCAACGGTAGCTCTTTAAGTTGCAGTTGGTAGATAGGGAGTCAGCTGAACACACTGATTTAGTTCTTCACACAGACCTCAGGTGGTTGAGTCGCGGAAAATTCCTAGAAAGGTTTCAAGAATTATTGCCTGAAATAACAGCTTTTCTAGACGAAAGAGGTGATGCCACTCTGACGTTGAAAAACGGAAAATGCCTGACTGATTCGGCATTTTTGACTGACATCACAATGCACTTAAACACCATTAAACTGGAGCTTCAAGGTAAAGGAATAATTATTATTGAGAGGATTAGCGCAGTAAACGCATTCAAAAGTAAATTGCAACTTATAATAGATCAACTAAAAAGAAAGGATCTGAAACATTATCCGTCTTTGAAAGCAAGGATTCCTCAGTTGAATTATGATACGTATGAGGCTGAATTATCAAATATTTTGGGACAATTCTAAATGCGTTTTTATGATTGCAGTAAATTGGCAAATATAGCATCATTTATGAGTTATCCTTTTTCATGTAAAAACATTGAGGAATTAGCTACTGAAATATCAAGTCAGATTAATATGAACTCTTGTTCTGTTGAAAATGAGTTGGTGCAGATTATATCAGATATTCATCTCAAAGCTACAGCATCTGATACACATTTCTGGTGTTCTATATCTGAAGATAAATATCCGAATCTAAGGCAAATCGCCCTTCAACTGACGGCAATGTTTGGGTCAACTTACTTGTGCGAGTCTGCATTTTCTGAAATGAAGAGAAGTAAGTCAAAATAACGCAATCGACTAACTGACGATCATATGTCATCATGCTTGCGATTAGCACTCAGTGGTTACGTATCATCTTATGAAAATTGAGGACATGCAGTGCCACGCTTCAACATCTAAAGTTACTCCTTAGTTAAGTTTAACACCTTATGTAACTCTTGTTATGTAACAACCAATAAACTCTCAATTCTGAATAACTCTGAGCTTTTGCTTTGATATTATAGAGAAGAACCTAATTAAACCTAACCCAAACTCTGACTAAAATAATGTATATTGTGTGGAAAGCTAATATCAATATATGCTACGGTACACCCTACCTAGGTAGGTAGGTAAGTAGGGTATATCGTGTATGTACGACAACCTTGCAGCACACATACTTGTAGCCTCTCAGAGTCGATCGTAAGTAGTCTTAAAATATTGAGGTAGATCGCCAGCAATTCAAGTTTGAGCACCCCTGCGCTAGGCCATTGGGACCTTTTGAAAATTAATTTTCCTGCCATATCTTAAATATTTCAATTTCGTTTCATATAAAAGATTGATCGATTTTTATTCTTTAACCTGGTTGCTGTTACAAAAAAAGTTTAGGTCAAAAACAAGTGTATGACTTCAGGAAAAAAAACTACATTTAGAACAGATATGAACCTCAAATCTTGTAAGATAATAAGAATAACCTACTTTACAGATTTCACTCAATTATCTCGAAAATTGAAAGAGATTTCAACGAAAAGTATTAACTTTTTCGAAGTTGAATCCTTTGTATCTCATATATACTTTCATTCGAACATCTTACCTCTTGAAATTATTAATGTCATTTATGAACTATCTTGTAGCCACAATGAAAATCTGTTATTATATGTTCTTTATAAAGTAATTCCATATTTCCATTGCTTTTCGGGCTCTTGACAAGGTAAAAATTTTTCGTACCATTTGCTTGAATTGAAACTATACCCAACGTTAATTAGGCTCTGTTACAAGTTTCGTCTAATGCATACTAAGACCAGGACGGTACTTGAGTTTCAATTTTGAAGGATCTCCGATTATTTTTTAAATATATCAAATCGCTTATCTCTGCACAGCTTATCAAGTCATGTTTTATGTATTTCCTTGACTTGACTGAATTTTCGCGAGCGTTCTAGTTCTTCTGCAGCCTCAAGTTAATTCTGATTTATTTATTCATTCAAATGGAAGGAAGAAATATCAAAATTGAAATATTTCATTGTTTATCTCATCCTGTCGAATTTTGTGTCAAAACACGAAAGGAAGAAAGCTTAGCAGGCAGAATGGGTAAACATTCAAATCATGCAAACCCACCCAAGCTCGTCCGTCACTGCTACATCAATAATAGTTTCTCTGTGTGTTGTGATGAAATAGTGGCATCAGGACCCAATTTCCAGTGAATCACTTGAATGTTGTTTATATTTGAGAGAAAAAGAGCCACAGTAGCCCTAACGTAAAGCTTCCATGAAAAAACTATGTTTGAGGTCAATATATGTATGGCTCATCCGACATATTTGTTTATAAATATGCTACAATAGTATTTGAATGGTTTCAGTTATTTAATGATGATGACAGCATAAATTTTGATTGGCATAAATAAAAAACAGGCTGCAATCTCTAATCTGTAAACCACTATAGTTTACTAATCATTTAAATGACGCCAAATATACTTCAAAACTATGGCGGATGCGCAAACACGAAAACTCAATGCATTACATTAACCAACATCCATATTAAAGTGTTTGAATAGAAATTATCAAGAATCTAAGTTATCTTATCAATTTAAGCTGAAAACTAACGTCAAACAACATAATTCGGTGTTAGATTCGCTGATATTACGGGTCAAGCCAAACATTTTGTTAGGCAATCATATAGCTATGAGAAGATTTTGCAAGTGCAATGTACTTCTACTTGTGCGACTAACGCCACATAATACTCCTCAAACTAACGCTTTAAGATAAAACTCAGTCTAATTCAGCCTATGGTTTATAGCTGAAAAATATTTAGAAGGAACTCTCGTGTCACGGCCTGAAAAGTTGGCAAGCAGGAACGCATGTGTTATTTCGTGATTTGTAGCCTAATTGCAAATGGAAACTTTAATTTCTGGACAAAATATTAATGCAATTTATCATAGAAATTAATGATGCATTTGAAATGATGATTGAAAAGAATAAAATCACTCTGGACCAAATGATCATTGATGCAGATGCCTATAGCTACACGTCACTTATATTTAAGGTCAGTTGCATGAAATTCGATACGATTGATTAATTTCAATCAAGAAGATGAGTAATATTGTTCAGTACTTCGAAATATTGCTCGGCAGTTAGCAGTTCAGCGCTTCATTAATTAACGGTTCATGAAACAATCGAAATTCTTAGATTAACTATGAAATGGATCACATCTTAATTTACCGGCCCGATTATCCTTTTTTTCATATCTTGATCAATAATTAGTTTATTCGGCAGATTTACCAGGTGGGCTGAAAAGTTTCTAAGCTAACATAGTAAAACATATTTTTTGGTAAAACTCAATTTTTTTATTCCATATAGGCACCTTCGAGGAAGATACAGCGATTGTTGCGATCAATAATTTTTTCGATGCCATTTTATAATAAGATTTCTCTATAACTTCAAAACTGGCCACAGTTTTACAAGAATTCGAATAATTCTAGTTGCAATAAATGCTTATATCTATAATTTTGGTGTGTGTCAGAAAAACACAATCGTAAAAAACAAGCGAACAAATAGAATACCAGCACTGCGACTCTGTGGTCTATTGTGGCACACTCTGTCCTGAATTTCATCCACGAGCACCATCCTTCTTGTAAAGGATACGAGTTTCGTGGGTGAGAGGTTAATTAGCTCAGTCAGCTTCAGTTTGCAAGATCCAAGTTCTTCCATCCTAACCCTGTCCCCAGCTGGGGACTGGCACATAACATGTTCCATCGATTCTATATCTTCTTCACATAGCCTACATGAAGGATCCTCAACCAATCCTAATTTATTTATGTGTTTCCTGAGGCGACAGTTCCCCGTTAATATGGTAGTTTAAACTTTCAGTTCCAACCTAGACAGTTTAAGCCAGGCCTTGGCTTTTGTAGTGGAAGGTCCACTGCTGGCACGTCGAGCGTGTCAGAGACCTGGGAGGCTCATCCAATGCTCACGTACCCTCAAGTCCAGCCATCGGTTGTTTTCCATTCTTGCAGGGAAACGAATATCCTCTTCTTGCTGGTAAATTGTACCATAAGGGTTTTGTAGGGTTTATGCTAAGTTTCTCTCCTTCACACCACCCCTGAATTGCAGACATAGCCTCCTGTAGTCTGTCGGAAACATCGCTATCATCTCCGACAGCGTATGCTTGTACATAAACATCCAGTGCGCCAATTATTGCCAGAAGGACATCAACTAGCAGAGACCACAATAGAGGGGATAGTACTCCTTCCTGTGGGTAGCCCCTGCCAGTCACAAAAGTGACTACTTCCCCTTTCAGTGAAGTGTTGATCACTCTGGCAATTAGCATGTAACTAATCCATTCCGCAATAATATTTGGTACACCTCTGGCTCTCGCAGCCCCACACAGTGAGTCAGATGGGGCCGCATTAACACATGTAACAGGGGAACCAAAGATGAGGTTGCTACAAATGTGTCTAAGTATTGTTACGCTCCTCGGATTATATCAAAATATATTGGTGTAGAACAAGCTCTGATTTCATATTATGCATATGTTCATTCAATAATAACTTATGGTTTAATATTTTGGGGGAATTCTACAAATGTGGAAAAATACTTAAGCTGCAGAAGAAATGCCTAAGATGTATTTTTAACATGAAAAAAATGAATCATGTAGACATGTATTTTCAGATCAAAACATTATGACATTGTATGATTTATATATTTATGAGTGTGTAAAATTTGTGTTACACAGACGTGTAATTGATGAATGCACGAGAGATCACGGTCACTACACTAGAAAAAAGATGAACTAAATGATGATAAATATAATTTTCGAATCTTCAGAAAAACGTTAAGTATAACATGTTCAGAATATATAATATCTTGCCTCAATCATTCAAAAAATTGAATAAAATGAAACTCAAAATCAAACTGAAAGAATTTATTAGGTTTAGAGCACACTATAGTCTGAATAAATTCTACACAGATGAATTGATTTTTCTGGGGTAGTGGCTGTTTTCTCAGGAGCACCAACATAGGTTTCATTCGGTGACCACTGTAGGGCAGTTAATCAATTTAGACTTGATTGATTATATTCTATTTATTATATTATATTCTATTTATTATATTATTAGGTATATGATAATTGTTAAATTTCGAATTTTGACATGTTCCACACCCGTAATCGGGCAAATTTGTTTATTTTACTAAATGTAAAATTTCCTTGGAATAAATGAATTACTTAATTACTTACATACTATCTTGCGTATGATTCAATAAACGAGTGAAAAAACCTGTGGAAAAACTCGTTTATCTGTCGCTATTGCACTAGCAACAGCTTGTCTGTTTATGTGGTGTTAGTGTCGTGTGTACAAAAAGAGTACAAAAAATTTTTCGGCTTAGCAGCTTCATTCTCTCATTCTCATCTTGGACTCCATGATTTCCAGGACTTCTTCACGAAGACAAGGATGAAAAGGAAGGGGGTTTGCAGGAAAAATCTGTAACAATAGAAAAAGAAAACCAACAGAAAAATATTTCATCGAAAATACCTAACTCTTATATGTCTAAGCTCACTTGAATCTAAGAGCTTAACTAATGCTCCTCTGTTTTTCAACAGTTTTTCAACAGGGAAGTAATTTGAAGCCTAATTCAGACAATTCTGCCATTGTTTTAATTGAGTTGTGGAGGTGCATTGTTTTGATGAAACAGCACTTCTTTTTTCAAATGGTGCCGTTTCTACGTGATTTGGTACTTCAATTGATCTAATAACTCAGTGTAGAAGTTGCTGTTTATCATCTGGCCCTTTTCAAGATCATTGATGAATGTAATACTCTGTGCATTCCAGAAAACCTTGACTTTGCCAGTTGACTGCTGCGTTTTTGCACGCTTCGGATGCGGTTCATCTCGTTCAGTCTACTCAGCTGACTGTCGATTGCTTTCTGGAGTGTAGTAATGAATCCATGTTTCATCCATTGTCATGTATCGACGATTAAACTAGGCTTTATTACGGTTAATTTGATCATTCATTCACAATTTTGTGTTATTTTTAATATTTTCGTCGATGACAACCTCTTTGGGATATCCACTGCTTTCATCGTCTTTCCGAATGATGTTTATCAAGCCATTCTGTGGCTTCAACTGTATTTTTTCCATCAAAAAGCAATGTTCAATCAACACACGGAATTCTCTTTTATCCATTTTTACAACAATAACAAAAGTTGTTTCACTTTTAATGCTATATCTCACGTAACAACGGACGGACAGCTGAAAAGTTTTTACTCATGTCTAGTTAGAGTTAATACTAACTGAAAATCATGTGAATTTGACCCTAGTAACGCCATCTATATATCAGCCTACGAACGTTTCAGCCTAGCTGGTAGAAGTTGTTCTTGCAGTGACTGATTTACTATAAAGTTGAGTTGGATGAAGAAAGACTGATTAGACAATCTTTTTTTTCACAGAAATTAAAAAGATTCATTTGGGTACAGGAGACTTCGTTTTCAGAGGAAATTGAATGATTTTGAATCTATTAAGTGAAATATTTTAATTTTATTGCCTCATCCCTATAATTGTATAAACACGAATGTGCGCGTTGATTCCAGCATCTCATCTACAGTTTTACTACACCTTAACCTTTTCAATTCTGGGAAACAAATATAGCTAACTGCCCAATAGTAAGGGCACCCGATCCCCGGACTCGTGCAGCGCCGACGCAGTTGTTATCTGGATCGGTGGGAGCATGCAAGTCATTGCGTGATTAAAAAAAATTTTTTTTTGTTTTACTAAATAATTTTTTATATTCTTTTTCATTCAAGATAAAGAATAAAAAGAACTGAAAACTGCTAGATCTACAGTCAAGTTTGAATATTAATTTATTAGAAGGTGAGTTTTTCTGATTAGAATATGCCTGAACTGAACTGTTTTTGAAAGTGTAATGTTCAATGGCGCCCAAGACTCTAGATTCAACATCCATGCAGTTTTATTCATGGGGAGCAGTAAAAACTAAAGTTTCCCAGGATAGAGTGAAAATAAGGGAAGAAGTTCCATTTTCTCGGAAATTTTTCCTACTTAGACTACGTTCGAGATTATGTGAAAATTCTAGCATGTAATACAGTATCGTTTTCAACTCTAAATCTATTGAAAATAGTGCAGGACACCTTATACATTTCAATAGGTATTGGAATTGTCCTTCATTTCCGGCTACTAATAGAAGAAGTCCCATTTGAAATAAGAAAAATAATGAGTTTTGAAGCTTAAAAAAATTGACATCCATATCAAAACGTCCTATTTAGCTGTATCAATAATTACTCATTGTTCATAGATATTTAGGTTCATGAGAATAATTAAGTGATAAAATTGAGACTCTAAGACGATTTTGGTAGATACAGGGATGTTTGAAAGGAGTCATATTTTCACAAAACGTCGGTTGATTCGAAAATGGAAGGAATGGAAGGAATATATTGATCTGTCGTCCAGAAATGATTCGAAACCAAAAAACATAACTCTTAAAAAATATGTAATGGAACCCTCTGTATATTTAAAAATAATGTCAGGACATGCAACAAATTAGCATCTAACTTTATTCTGTATATACTTTTTCAACATATTCAACAGGAATAAATACACCCAGTATAGGTACTTCAAAGTGCTTTCCTATAAAATCTCGCGTAGAATACATGTCGTTAAGGGTATCATTAAAATATTTCATTATTTGTTTCAATTTTCTCACAACTTACAATATCAAACATTCTATCATAAAATCAATCAAGCAACGAATTAAAAGTAATCATTAGCATCAAGTAATTATGATGAATGAATTCGGGTATCCTTTGGATGCTTAATCTTCCGGACTGAAAGTGAACGTAAGACTAATTTAAGTCGATTCCCATCCGGTAATTTATGATCGGTAGTTAAATTCTGCTGTACGTTAGCCTTTATCTCCGGCCGCTAAAAGTAAAAGATTAGTATAGAACATTTTAACGGCGTGCCCCTCGTTTACAAACCTATTAATCTGTGCTTAGAAGCCGAAGACGCGTTTTGTTTTTTTGTAGCCCATCAACAAGATATTCGCTTAGATGGGCGATAAACCTAACGCGAAAATATTCCGTGCATAGTTGAACGAATCGATTTTTCGCGCATTTCCCAACTATTGATAGGTCACAAACATTAATTGAATTAAAAGAGAAAAACCACATTGTTACAGTAAACAGAGACAATGGGAATCGGGTAAGGAAGTAGGTTAGCCGTTTGAATCCATCGACCTCTCTTCCCAAACAAAGACCGAAGAAGCATGAAGAATCCAATCCGTAGATCGCTGCGACAGAGAGTAGAGCTCCAGAGCTCGTCTAGCAGTCGCCACAAACGGTACCGGGGTAGTTCCATAGTTTAATTGCACGACGCGAACAGAACAGCGAATGTAGAAAAATGCGTGCTGAATTTTTTATTTTCGTTATATCCGTGTGCGCGGCTTTGCAAGTGGATAATACACCATGGACTGTTTCCAACCCCGATCGCATTTCAAACCACTGGTTGCGAAAAGGAAAAAATGCGGAAACGACAATATACCCCTCGACAACTCCTAATTCCACTGATGTCCATTCTACCATTCCAAGTGTTAAATCGGAAAAGAAAATTCCTAAATTTTCCACCATAAAAAAGACCGTAGTAACCTCAGGAACTACTGCAACCCTTACCTCGACTACCCTTCCGCCAACTCCCTCCAAAAATACGTTGTACACCGGACCTATCACAACATCCTCAGAATATGTCGTAACTTCAGAAAATTCTATTTCTGAATCAACTGAATTAACGGAAACTACCCTTGAACCTCGAGAAAATCCGAAGCCACACGATTTATACCAGTCTAAAGAAAAACCGAGGGAAAAACTTCATGTGAAAATTGCTTCGAACATAAGTCAGGTAAATATTTCTCCCTGCATTCCTTGTTTCCACGCCACTGTGACCCTTATAATTTGGTCACGATTTATACACAAAATGATGAACTTCGACCTCTCATTTTTAAATGAAAACTGAAGTTGATTTATGCTTGCAAAATTATTTAAAAGGGAAGAAATATTATCAGGGCCCCTGATCATTATAAATCACGATTTAAGAAAAATACTTTTCTATTATTAAATCTTCAACTCAAATAATTTATTAGAAGTTATATACAATTCTAGATAACTCTTGATTTTTATTAATTAAAGAAATATATAAAACTTGTGTTTATCGCGATGTGTTCACTGAAATTTTGTATTTTAATGCATCCACCATTTTAACTAACTTAAAATATGACCGAATATACGAATAAATGAAATGTATGACAAACGACAAATTAAATTGGAAAAAATAAGAAAGCATAACGTTATTGAAATCGACTTACATTGGAAATGATAATTAAAAATAATTTAAAGAAATTTTAACGAATTTAAAGATTCGTCATGGAAAATGGATGAAATAAAATCGTTCACTTGAATTTTATATCTTATTTAGAATAATTGATTCGTTTGAAGTAAAATAAGATTAAATGGATTTGTTTCTACTAAAATTACGTTCTTTTGAAAAACTATTTATATCAATTCCAATTTTCTGATGAATGAAATTTGGGAAATACAAAATACAAAATAACAGAGAGTATGAAGATGAATATTTATCTCATAGTGTTTTTACGTTCATTTTCATAAACTACAGCTAATAAAACTGATCTTATCGGTTCAAATTTTCAATTCAAATGTATTGTTGATCTTCTATAACTGAAGAATTCTGACCCCGAACAATTAGTGAAGAAAATGAGACCCAGTGGAATTTTCAGCAATTCTGATGTTGTTTTTTCGCTACCTGATTACAACAATGTGTTTTTCATTGAATTTATATTTACAGTTTTCGAAATACAGGGCCTCAAAGTTGGTGATTTTGGCAATATTTTTGGATTTTGTTTCTTGATTGCTCTGTATATGCTTTCGTGGATTAATTGGCTAGTCTATTCAGGAAAAGGCTTTGGTCAATCTGCTGTAGAGGAATTTTCATATACCGGGTGTCCATTAAGTTCGTAATCGATCCATAGCTTTGTTACCTCATGGAAATATATTCCCACATTTACAGGGTGTTCCTTTACAGAGAATCATATGAAAGTTATGCTGTTTAAATAGGATTTCCTATGTTTATCATCATTTTTTAATGTGATAACCCGAAATAAGATGAGTTTCTTAAAAAAGTAAATTCTTTAGCTGAATCGTTTTCGAATTAATCGATATTTTGTGGTAATATGACTTTTCGAACATCTTCTGCATGTACTGAAATCTTTTAGAATCTCAATTTTAATACTGAATAAATCTCATAAACCTAAATATCCATGAACAATAAGTAATTGTTGATACAGCTATACAGGGTGTTCGTGAAGAATGTTAAATTTTGTTTAGATTCAACCTCATTAATTTTCTTTTTAAATGGAACACTCCGTATTTAGCGACAGCAATTAAGGATAATTCCAATATCTATTGAAATGTATTCCGGTTCCCTAGACCTATTTTCAATAGATTCTGAATTAAAAATGATTTTGTATTTTATGCTAGAATCACATAATCTTATCAAATTTTGCACTGAAATTCTTAAACATATTCTACATGGGAACAATAACCGAGAAGAGAGCAACTTGTTCTATCAAAACCTACAGAAACCATCCGTTTGAAAAAGCATACACAGTAAATTCAATAAAATTATTAATTCAATTTTATTGCTTAAACTTAAAGAGAGCATAATATCCAAATTTGACGCATTATATATATATATATATATATATATATATATATATATATATATATATATATATATATATATATATATATATATATATATATATATATATATATATATATATAACAAAATGTCACAAAATCTTAATTTGCTCTGCAAATTAACAAGTATAATGTGATTTTAATTAAACAAGTATGAAGTATAAAGTGATTGTAATATAATTGCTGATGTTGGAGCTGAATAATATTCTCAACTAATCAATTTAGAATTTCAGTAATATTTCTTTTTTCAACGTTTAATCCTGTTTGTAGTTGTCAACAATTATATACAGAGTGAACCGAATTCGATGTTTTAGTACAGCAGCCTTGTCATATATTGTAGATAGAGAAAAATATTTCCTCTCTCTCGAGCTAAATTTACGAAAAGAACTCATTGGTGAAAACGGATTTCAGTTATCATTTTTAGTTTTCGAGTCATTTCGTAATTCTGTATTTTTCGGGATTTCGATGGGTGACGATATCTCGAATACTATCGAAATAAGGTAAAAAATATTTTCAGATTCTATAGGCACTTTTTTGAGCAGAATTCAGGGACCTATTCGAACAATTTTTTGCAGATCGGTTTCTGAGTTATGAAGCCGACTTGTGTTTTTTCAATTACGAACTATAAGTGATTTTGGTATCAATCGAGAGGATATTGTAGGAATAATTGTATTTACCATGAATGCTTATATCTATATGACATTTGTCATATTTTTCGAACGACTGTCAAAATTTTTTCGCAAATTTTTCCTTAAATTAAACAAGTTCCACGAAGAAATAATATATGGGCGATGTCAACCCAAATTATTGGGTCCATAATGATTCTAAAACATCTATAGATCATAATCGGCATCACTTGGAAGACTGAACCTGGCCATCGGGGCTCTCTCGCTCAAACAGAAATTCTAAATTGATTAGTTGAGAATATTATTCAGCTCCAACATCAGCAATTATATTACAATCACTTTTTACTTCATACTTTTTTAATTAAAATCACATTATACTTGTTAATTTGCAGAGCAAATTAAGATTTTGTGATATTTATATATATATATATATATATATATATATATATATATATATATATATATATATATATATATATATATATATATATATATATATATATATATATATATATATATATTATATATATTAATGCGTCAAATTTGGATATTATGCTATATATATATATATATTATAATATATATATAAAATTGAATTAATAATTTTATTGAATTTACTGTGTATGCTTTTTCAAACGGATGGTTTCTGTAGGTTTTGATAGAACAAGTTGCTCTCTTCTCGGTTATTGTTCCCATGTAGAATATGTTTAAGAATTTTAGTGCAAAATTTGATATCTCCTCAGGTTTTTTCACTCGTTCATTGAATCATATACAAGATAGTCTGGTTCCCCTGTTACATTTCCTGAGCTCACACTTGTGTTCTTTCTGACACGCACCAAAATTATAAATATAAGCATTTATTTTAAATGCAATTATTCAAATTTTTGTAAAAATTTGTGGTGTGTGTCAGAAAAACTCAAGCGTGAGCTACTATCTTGCGTATGATTCAATAAACGAGTGAAAAAACCTGAGGAAAAAACTCGTTTCCCTGTCGTTATTGCACTAGCAATAGCATGTCTGTTTATGTTGTGTTAATGTCGTGTGTACATAAGGAGTACAAAAGATTTTTCTACTTAGAATTGTCTCATTCTCATCTTGCACTCCATCATTTCCAGACGAAGACAAGGGTGAAAGGAAGGGGTTTGGGATTGGAATCTGTAACAATGGAAAAAGAAAACCACCAGAAAAATATTTCAACAATCATACCTGATTCAAACTGTCTAAACTCACTTGAATTTAAGAAAATATTTTACATAGCAAGCAAAGCCATAGAAAGGACTAAGGAGATAACCAAAAAGTACATAACCTGCCATATTTCCTCTTTCGCGGAGATGTTCTTCCGTCGCAGTGTTAGTCTCCTGAAACATAATCACTTCCTTGTTGTTGCTTGCCAATTTTCAAGTATAATCGCAAAATCCCTTCAATGTTCAAACTCAACAAAACATTTCCCTCTCTGTTTGACCGAGAGAGCCCCGATGGCCAGGTTCGGTCTTCTAAGTGATGCCGATTATGATCTTTAGATGTTCTAGAATCATTTTGAACCCAATAATTTGGGTTGACATCTCCCATACATTATTTCTTTGTGGATCTTGTTTAATTTAAAGAGAAATTTTGACAGTCGTTCTAAAAATATATGTTGAATGTTATGTTCCGAGTGTATAGGTATGAATTTTCGATTTTCTTTTAAAGGCATGAGTTGAAGGAATTGATATGCGATATGATATATATTTGGAAAGAAAAAATAATCCTCTCTATTGATACCAAAATCATCTATAGTTCATATTTGAAAAAACACATATATATGCTCCACAACTCAGGAACCGATCGGCAAAAAAAAATTTTCGAATATGTCCCTGCATACTACGTGAAGAATATAAAAATATTTATGGCCCAATTTCAATAGGATTCGAGATATCGTCACATGGAAATTCCGAAAAAACCTAGAATTCCGGAATAACTCGAAAACTGAAAGAGATAGCTGAAATCCGTTTGCACTAATGAGTTTTTCTCGAGAATCAAGCTCGAGAAAGGGGGTTCATTCTTCTCTATCTACAATTTATCACATAGCCGTACTACAACATAGAATTTGGTCCACCCTGTACAACATCTAGTTGTTGAATTAGGAACTAAAAATCGCGAAACAGTTTGAATTAGTTAATAGGTATGTTACTGTAAATATCCGCAATCAGCTATTTCACTTGCTTACTACTCCAGTAAAGAAGAGCAATTATAAATAGATTCAAAACTTAGTATGTACAATCATTAAGTTTGATCCTTAATGCAGTTTTGCGACATAATCAATACATACCTAATGTGTTCATATCCTCATTTGAATTGACTTTTCTATTTCATGCGGAACTTATGAGAAACTTTTTGTTGATTGTAAATTTTATTCGTCCCATAAATATATAATATATATATATATATATATATATATATATATATATATATATATATATATATATATATATATATATATATATATATATATATATATATATATATATATATATATATATATATATATATATATATATATATATATATATATATATATATATATATATATATATATATATATATATATATATATATATATATATATATATATATATATATATATATATATATATATATAGTATGCGAGAACTGCTAAATAAAATATTGTTTCTTTCAATTGATATTTTAACGGTAACTTATGTTTCAAATATTAAGTTTATTCACTGCACTAATATTGAAATAAATTTGGTTCAAAGTAAATAAATATTCCTTTGCTACAGATACTTTTTGCGACACATAAAAGAATGTTGATATTAATAGCAAGATTTTGCATGAGTGAGTGTGAAAATGAAATTCGAATGTCAAAATGTTGCACACTATTCTATCAAAAGTATTCTCAAAGGTTGCCAAAATATTTCGGTGCATTATTCTAATATCTTGTTTTCCCCTTACTCTCGGACTTTGACATTTCGAAATCCCTACAGAAACAAGAATTGTCGTCAAGTTTGGATATGTAAGTGATTAGGGGACACTGCAGTGCCCCCGCCAAGTTGAGCGCGAAGCAAACACTGTCGTACCATTCTTTACTGGAACCATTTCGTCGCATTTTCAGGCCCCTATTTGAGAACCACTGGATAAGACCAGAACCCAGAAATTTTCGTCATCCAGTAAGCTATAATCACATACATAAAATCCAAAATTTTAAGTCTGTAGGTCATTTAGTTCCGAAGTTAAGCGAAAGCAAAGTTTCGCATTTATGACACTCACTCACTCACTCACTCATGAAAATCAGAATAGAACTAGTACTTCCCATAAACTCAGAGAGATGAAATTTGGTACAGAGTTAGGGTTCAATGGCAACATAAAGGGAAAATTATAAAAACTTGGATAATCGAAGATCTAGAGTACCTGATGACCCTGACTAGAAAACACAAGAGCCCAACCATACTATTAGAGATCGACATACCGCCTTTACAAAAAATATTCAACTTGGTGGGCGGCTTCATTTGATGTCAAAATTATCTGATGAAAAACCCTCAGCTGGTCTCAGCTAAACAAGAATCGACTGTCATTTCAAATATCCAGCGTAGTGGGACACATCTTCTAATTCAATCTAGCGTATAGCGTCCCACAGTCACTGATGTGACTGTGGAACACTACAGTACAGTACAGACGGACTTCTAATCATTGATAGAAGTCCGTCTGTACGTCTATTTTATGTTAGATCGGTGGCCGATTCGACACTCCAAAAAGAAGAGAGCAGAAGTCAGCATTGTCAATGCTGAATGCATGTGTGCACAATCAACAACAACCTAAAAGAAGGCACTTGCGTCTAATTACCAATACCAGTATAGGCTATTATCTCGCTTAACAAACATAGGTAGTTACAACAGATATAACATTAAGTGTAAACAAAATTGACGTGTACCTACCCACATAGGTATAAAGAATGTTCAACGGCCTAGTCACACAACATTAACTATAATAATAAAGAAATCGCAGTAAGGAACCTTAGACTTGGTACGACTTGGTCTAGATTTCATTACTTTTTAGAGATGAACAAGCAGCTCCATCGAGGCTTGGCTAGTTTTTTACAGAATGTTTTTGGTGGGATTATTTTAACAGTCCTCGTATTCTCTGATGTAAATGATTTATCTAAATAATTCATGACAGTTTAAGCCTTATGAACGAGCGATTTATCTTGTTGAACCTAAATGGTCTGCTTCAGAAAGTCAGGTCAGGGCAGGAATTCTCTACTTATCTAAATATTGAAACGTTTTAGCCGTTACGGCTTGGATGTTTGTCATGATTGAAACTAAAATATTGAATGTTACTGTTTTACTACCAACAATTATTAAATCTTCACACTATGACTGCAGTTTTGAACACACGTTCATCGTCAGACAAAGAAATTGTTATTTTTCCTGTACTTTCTTCTGTATGTTCATAAATAACATCCAGGACTCGTGATCATCTAATTTTATTTGCATTGAAACTCCCAATTTCATGATTTCCGTTGAGGAAATCTTTTTGTATACAAGCGTCCACGTATATTCGTATATTTATCACTATTCGTATAATTTACAATATTATCAATTTGCGATTCAATGATTGTTAGCAACAATTTTAATTTCTCATCTTGCTGATGTGCCAATTGTTTTTATCGAAAACAATTGCGTGATACTTCATTTAATTTGAATTAATTGCCAACACAAACTGTAACTTTCTCAGATCAATAATTCTCATCAATAATACAGGTATGAATAGTCAAAAGTTCATAAACAATAAATGGGATTCCCATTATAAAAAAAATAAATCTCTTGCCAACTGGCACCTATGTAAATATCTGACATTCATTCACAGCATCTGTTTTCAATTTCAGAATAAAACAGGCTGAAACTGCTTATTCTAAATATCCTATTCTCTTCAATTTGATTGAAAGCAAATTGAAACGACTTCCCGTATATTGAGTTTCTTGGCATCATTATTCGCCATGAATGATTTTGATGCAAATGCAACGGGACATTCTTGATTGCAACATCTGTTGAACAGGACATCTGCATAAATGTACTCCAATCAACCCACATACTAATTATTGTGAAATATATTACCTTCACTTAAAGTGAAAAAGCTAGACTAACTCAATATTGTTGAGAGACATTTTATTTGCTTATTTATTCTGGGAGTTTCGAGAAAAATAGTCTCGTATCTGATGAAAACAAAAAATAAATTGTAGGTCAAACCTTACATTTAATTATTAACTGAAGCATGTTCCAAGTATGCTCAATAGGATTCAGGTCGGAAGATTTTTATGGCTCTATTTATATTTGTAGCAGTATGAATTCTGGATTGGAAATATTCTTCACTTCTGTGGTCAATTAAAGGACAGTTGACTAAGCTGCTTTCTTATGTGATATGTAATAACTCTTGTTTATGGCTCTCGAGTTTTCTTCATGTTTGTTCTTTAAAAGTAGCGGATGTCGAATTCCACTTACACTATCAACGTGGAAGATCCTCATGGTTTTATGCTGTCTATTACTCTTTTTACCTACTTCAAAGAACGAAAAATCGTATATATAACTGCATAATAATTTCATCATTCCCTTTAACTGTTCATACATCAGCCTTCCAAAGAGACCTCCGCAGGCAGCATGAGTTTCACAATAACAAAGATGAGGAAGAAATTTTTTTTGGGGTGACAGTAACCAAGACGAATTTAACGCTGCAGAAACTCTGGCAGTTCTATTTTCAGAAATTAAAGTTGCTGAAACCGACATGTATTATATTCTCAGGCTTTATCATTCAAATTGCTAGATGTTAACGTAGGAGCAAACATGTCTTGGCGTGATCGTGTCGTATCCATAGTGTCTCACGATATTCTACATCAATGGTATACTGCTCCCATGTTTGCGGATCCGCTCATAAACATACTCTACGCCTGCTGGTCTCCATCCAAACTAAAGCTTAAGCTTAAGTTTCATCGGGGACCCCAAATTAACTTGGTAACTTGAGCATCTTCTGTAGATACTTTTATATATCCACCTACAGTGGTGCATGACAGCAATACACGTTGAGCCAACCAGCCATACGAGATTAAACTCCTCACTCAACGTACCACTCTTTTCAGGGATTCCTTCATAAGAAATACTTCGTCCCTTTGTAATGAACTCTACGAGATTGTGTTTTAAATTGAGTAGTTCTTCAGAGATTGCTTTTTAGCGCTTATGCTCTACTCAAAAAAAAAGCGAAATTCCACATCATGAGTGTGCCTCCACTGCAGATGTAATTGTTGGATTCGATTCGTGTACCAAAAATGCAATTTTCATGAATCTAGATATAAATCAAACTAAGAATTTTCGAGAGTATAACGGTTCCTTCACTAATTTTGCTACCAGAAAACTGGTTCTTGTTCTTGTTGAGTACCAAATTTGGAGCATATGTCACTAGGCCACCATAGCAGCGTTACTAAAAGCACAATTACAGTGTCTTGGGCTACGAGCTACGGGCTACACCAAACCAAATAGAAAGAAAAAAGACAGTGGTGGACCTTTTCATCCCATCGTCCTGGTAAAGAACAGTTAGTCAACATAAATGAAGATCTGTAGTATGAACATGCTGATACCTCCAAGGTCTCCTTTTGATTGACTTATCTTCTATTTACCTTCTGTCTCTACATAATTAAAAATTCGTTCATATAAGCCAGTGTTTCCATATTGTAATGAAAATCATTGTTTGTTATGTTTAGAATACTTTTTACATCAAAATGATGACTATATATTATGATCACTGGGCTATATATTAAACACCTCAAAAAAGTCTAGGGAACACTTCTGAATATCGATAAATCGTATCCAGAACGATCAATATGGATGATTTTTTTTAAGAAATGAATACCTGCATCAATTTCTCACCAAATTATGTAGAGTGCCGCAACAGATTTCAGTTTTTTTATAAAAAACTAAAAATGCAGCAGATGCGACGCTGCTTTATAATCATTTCATGTATTCAGTGTTTGAAATCAGTTAGTTGGCACTTTGTTTCTGTTGTAAGCACAAATAAAAGATTCAAGTTTTGTGATTCGACCATGGAAAGATGACATTTGACTAGAGAAGAGATGTTACGAGCCGTTGGCATGCTCCAAGCTGGGAGCTCATAACGGGAAGTATCCAGGGTTCTGGGAAGTAGCCCAAGTGTCATAAACCGTTTATGGTCACGTTTCAATGAAACAAGTAGCGTAGAAGAACGCCATACAGGTCGTTTCAGGATTACTACAGTCGCCCAAGACCGATTATTGGTTTTACAAGCCAGAAGAGATCGTACTACCACAGCATCTCAATTAGCTCAAGAGCTATCACGAGTTCATTATGTACAAATTTTCGACCAAACTGTGATAAATCGACTGCACGAAGGTCAACTCCACTCCAGACCTCCTTAAGAGTTCCACAACTGACCCATGGAAATCGAGCTGCTCGTTTAGCTTGGTGCCAAGAACACGTAAACTGAGATCAAGAGAGGTGGGCCACAGTTCTCTTCAGTGATGAATCTAGATTTAGTTATTATCCCGATTCGGGAAGAATTCGAATATGGAGAGAACCTGGAAAGCAAAACCGTTTCCAGCATGCTCGAGAATTTGTTAGACAGGGAGGCGGATCAGTGCTGTTTTGGGGAGGTATACGCCTTGGTGGAAGAAATGACCTCGTTTTCATACAGAACAACCTCACGGGAAATTCTTATGCAAATGAGATAGTTTTACCTGTAGTGGTACCGTATCTCCAAACAATGAGTCAAAATCCACTCTTCCAACAAGATAATGTCCCTCCTCATCGTGCAAAAGTTGTCTTGAACGTTCTTGAAGAGAATGATATCGATCTTCTACCGTGGCCATCCTGCTCCCCAGATCTGAATCCCATCCAGCATGTGTGGGACACCCTAAAAAGAAATCTCCTGCGTCAAAACTTCTTCCATCATGAACAGGAGCTTCGATAAGCAGTTCAGGGGGCTTGGAATGACTTAGGCCAAAATGTACTAGACAATTTCATATTGAGCATGCCGCGACGATGCCAAAGTGTCATTAATAACAGAGGTGGACCTTCTGAAAAATATAAGTGCTTCCATATCGTTTCGAAAATATTAGTTCAGGACTTTTTTTGTGTTTTACCAAATTTCGTCATTTTCAAACTTCAATTTTCTATAGACTCGAATAATCAAATTCATATTTCAAAGATATTGGTGAGTGTTCCCTAGACTTTTTTGATGTGTTAATTTTTGAGATCATGTGAAAATTCATATCAAATGTTTCTCCTTTATTCTGCTTCTCGATCAGATGTTTTTGACCAGTGTAATATAAGAATGTTGAATCTTCAATGGATTTTGTATTTTTGTAATGGAAAAACGTCACTTTGAAAGAGATAAGGAGTTGGTATGTGGTAGTGGTATAATGGGTTTACTATTAGTCGTTTAGGGATTTGCTAAAGACAAATTGGTGATTCCAGAGAACAACATCTGAGCAACCACTGTAGCACAAGACAGGTTTCTGACTGAACTGAATGTACAGTTCAGAAATGCCAGCACATACAAATAAGTAACTAAGCAATGAGAAATGGACTACATAAATATAACCTACATGCTAGGTGTTTACTGAAGCTTGCTATTGTCAAGAGGAAATAGCGAGGTAGGAGTAGTTTGGGCTATAGATAATATTGAACACTGGACCTCTGTGTTATTAAGCCATGTATCCAGATCCTCTTTTCGTTAGGGCACAAGGCGTACTCACGTATGGAGCCTGGAATTGTTAGGACAAAAAGAAATGCTTAACTACGAAGGAGGGTTATGGTCTGGCGTTGTCAGAACCGATTAAGTTTTGCTGGAGATGTTTGAGAACACTTAAGTTGCAGATACCTCATTCTTGAACAATTTTCTTTCATATATAAGTGCAAATTTAACCTTCTTGTTTTAATTAAGTACTCATTTAATTACTAGAAACCACTTACTCTATCAATTAAACTTCCATAAAATAATCGCTATCCAATCAAAAGAAAAATAATTAGAATTTCCAAGTGAGAATTCTTTCTTACCAACTGCATATTTTTGTTGCGTCAACTTCGAATTATAAATGACGTTGATTTCTTCTTCTTTATTCTAAAGTTAGTGAAACAAAATAAAATTTAATCGCATTCATTTCATACTTTCTGGTTTTCTCTTGATGATGAACGAAGAACGTGTCAAGGTTCACATCAAAATAATTTTCTACACTTGATTGATTATCTGTTTCATAGAACTAGTCTAGCGAATCTCGTTAGGGTCGTCAATAATCTTCATTCTTCCTTTTTCAATTTGCTTGAACGCCTTTGGAGATCAGCTTGTGGTTGAAATTGGTTGCGTGTACCAACTTGAATGTGCCCCATTGTCCACTTGATTGGGCATTGCATTGTGCGAGTGTCCCAATGACATGATATCCCGTTGCCGCTTCATCCTATACGGAATAAACAGAAATTAATCCCGTTGCTTGGACGTCCCCTGTTTTTCCCATGACCGCGATGCCGTTGCATTTGCATATTCAACAAATATATATATGAAGATATGAGTAAATATTTTTCTTCCTGCTATAATCACAGTATAATATTTTCGAATGTATGCACTGGATTAGGTTAGGTTAGATTCAGGTCTATTCTGTTCATAACAACAACAATTTTTATAAAATCGTGTTCCGCTAGTTTGACGACTCCACTTCAAATTATTTTCAACAAATCTTTAATACAAGGTGTCTTTCCACATAAGTGGAAGGCGGCAAAGATCGTACCTGTTTTCAAAAGTGGTAAGAAAAATGAAGTAAGTAATTGCCGACCTATCTCTATTCTAAGTTATTTCGGTAAAATTTTTGGAGCAATAGTAACTGATAAATTTTTTCATTCATCCGGTTTTTCAAAGGTAGGTCGGTGTTAACTAATTTAACTCCTTACGTTCATTTCATAAGTGGTAGTTTTGATTTTCTCAAGGCGCTCTCCAATCACATTCTCCTCTTGCACTTTTCTTGCACTTACTGAAGCAATGTGCTATCGCACAGATCTAAACTCTTCGGTCCCTTGTATACAGCACTCTCTATGCTTATGCTTCTGTCTCTTGATTTAATATTTATGCCTTTCTTAGATCTTGCTTACCGTCAATTGTTTCCTTGATTTTCACTGTCCCTCTTTGTTATTCTTTCTAATAAATTCTTATTGCGCTTCTCATCTTCCTAGATCATTTTCCGCCTTTGTCTTCATTTCCTACTCCACACTCCTCTGAAGAACTGTTCTTCCGTACTCAATCTCTGTCTTTCTTACCTCTTCAAAGTCTCTTATTACCTGCAATATCTCTTTTACATTCCTTTTGCCTCAACGAACGACTTTTTTCACCGAGAATTTGAACCTGCATATATTTTTTTCCGCCCTGTCGTTTTTTTGATTATTCAAGTTGATGCCGTCTACACAGACATAGCTAAGGCCTTCGATAAGGTACATCATGCAACTTTGTTGTTGGTTCTAGAGGACTTTGGTGTGGTGGGGTTCTCACTGAAATGGATAGAATCGTATCTGTCGGATAGACTGCAGTATGTTGCACTCAATGGCACTCATTCCGGTTTCGTTCGTGTCACCTCTGGTGTTCCTCAAGGGTCACATCTGGGTCACCTTTCATTTTCAATTTACATTAATGATATTTTGGAATGTTTTCTTTATACAAAACATGATTTATATGCCGACGATCTTAGAGTGTACAGTGCTATTCAGTCCTATGAGATATTTTTCGGTTTCAGAGTGATCTTGACAGACTTTTCTCTTTTTGTCAAAGTAGGTATTTTCAATTGAATATTGATAAGTGTAAGCATATAAGGTTTACAAAGAATGTCAATGTCTTCGATGCTATTTTTCTGCTGATGGGCTTGTAATTGGGAGGGTAAACCAAATTAAGGATCTTGGTATATATCTTGATTCTAAGTTGTCCTTTGAGTATCATATTGATCATATAGTTTCTAAGGATTTCAAAATGTTGGGTTTCGTTCTAAGAATTACTAAAAGTTTCAGTGATCCAAGGTCTTAAAAAATGCTATATTTCTCGTTGGTGAGGAGTAATTTGGAATATGCTGTTTGGTCACCTCACTATTACAAGTATATTGACAGAATTGAACGAGTCCAGAGAAAGTTTGTCAAAAGTTTCTACTTTAGATTTAAGTTTTTAGTTTTCATGATATTTTACTTGATTCTGTAGTCTTAGGTGAGTCTTTTTTTCTCTCCTGAATTTTTATAAAAGTTATAATTTTCATTTCGTATGACAGTTTCACTTCTGTTTATTTTTCTGTTATCATTTTTGATAATTAATTGTAATTGGTCTATCCTGTAGGGGTTCCTATGTTTTGTAACAATAAATAAATAAATAACAAAATAACAAAATTTATAGGATGATTCATTTTTGTATAAGGGGGGTTCAGATGAAGATTTGTTGTAGGGCTATTTAAGAAACTTTGTCTATTGAAATTTAATATAGGAAACATTTGATTGAACGGATCACAGGGTGTTGTGAATATTTAAGATTTTGAAGGCAGCTACGCTAAGAACAATCATCTGGTTTGAATTTAATGAGCTAAGATATCATTGTTTCATGTCAGATCTTTCGTATTGTGATTTCAATCCTTACTACTTAATTATTTTCAACTCAATGAAAAAGAATGGTTTTTTCCGTTTTTAACGTTAGAATATGTCGACCACAATTCATTTCTGAAGAAAAAACTCTTCTTTCACCCATACGGTCTGAAACAGAAATCTTCTTAGTTTTCAATGGAAAAACTATCACATTTGCTTATTCTTATATGATAATGAAAGACTATTTTGAGAAGACGTGGTATTACACATCAATAGGGAGCTCTTTATTGAGGATCAAGTAGAAATGTCGGCTGTAAATGTACAAGATCATAACTTAGTTATATTTTGCATTTATCGCCCTCCGCAGGGAAATGTCGATTGTTTTGTTGCTCAGGTAGATGCTGCTTTAAACAGGATATCAAACGAGTCTTTTCAACACATTCTGGTAGCTGGAGACATCAATGCAGATTTCCTGAAATATTCTAAAGAAAAAGTGAAAATAGAAAATCTTATGGAGAGTTATGTTAGATTTCACTAACCTTCCAGAGTTACGAAGACATCCAGCACTTGTGTGGATAATATTTTCACCAATTTGATACCAGAATCGTACCAGGCGTCCACTATCAATTCTCATATTGCAGATCACAGGGCACACTTAATGAAAGATGAGAAGCTAATTAAACCTATGGATAACATAACTTATAAATATGTAAGAATGATTAACGATCCTAATACTCACCTTTTTAAGGAAAAACTCCGGATGACAGACTGGCTACAGATTACTCAGTATGAGGATGCTGAGCTATGCTATGATGAATTCCATGAGATTCTTCATTCTCATTTTGAAAGCTGTTTCCCTGTGAAAAAAATTAAAATTAATAAAATGAAACCAAGGCCTATCTGGAATAACGCAGAGATAAAGAACATAAAACATAAACTTGAAGCAGCAGAAATAATCATGAGGGTCAAAAAAGACGAGAATTCGACTGAACTTTACAAGTATTTGAAAAACGCCTTCAAAGAATCCATTGTGTCTTCAGTAAGAGAACAAGATGCGAAATACCTTAAGAAAGCTAGAAATGAAAGCAAAGCAATTGGGGAAGTTATCAATCCGAAAATCACACATAATAGCAGAAAAGACGAAAACAAGAGCACATTATCACCTGAGGACTTGAATGAGTTTTTCTTGAATATTGGAAAAAAATTTCACAGCAGGTAAATTCCACTTCTAAGACCCAATCTAGGAAATCTTTGGGAGGGGCCAGGAACAGTCTGGATACAATGCTTTTGCTCAATGTTAGCCCAATGGAAGTCAAAAAAGAAATCAATAAATTGAAATCTAAAAAAACCAAAGATATATACGGTATGTCAGTAAGTCTCCTGAAACAAATTGCGGATGAAATATCTAATCCGCTATGCCAGGTTATTAAAAGGTGCTTCAACCAAGGAGTTTTTCCATCCAAACTCAAAATCGCCAAAGTGGTGCCGATTCATAAAAAAGACAACGTGAATGAATGTTCGAATTACAGGCCAATATCAATTCTGCCAGCGATCTCTGAAATCTTTGAGTCGCTCCTTAAGTCGAGAATCACAGGTTTCATCGAATCGAAGAATATACTGAATAACGCTCAAAATGGATTCAGAACAAAAAAATCAACAATAACAGAAATGACAGAGATAGTTGAGGGCATACTCGAAGTTTTTGAAGAAGGTGAAATAGCGCAGCTTTCCTGATTGGACTTGAGCAAGGCTTTTGATCGCGTTGTAAGAGAAATACTCTTAGAAAAATTCAATTTTATGGTATCAGAGGATCAACTTTGAGTATACTCAAATCATACCTACAGAATAGATATCAATCAGTATTTTGGAACGGAAGGGCATCTCACAAAACGTTGGTAGAGTTGGGCGTTCCTCAGGTCTCAATACTCTTTCCAATCTTATTCATAATATACCCAAACGATCTCGTATACAATGTCGATGCAGATGTAACTGCTCTTTATGCTGATGACACGAACTATTTAAACCGAAGGAAGACTCAAGAACAAGTAGAGGAGAGAACAAAGACAACAATAGAACATGCTCACAACGGGTACGAAGCTAATGAACTAACACTTAACATAGAGAAAACTCAAAACTTACTTCTATCCATAAAGGCTAAGTGTAATGGACCTAGCCTTAGCATGCTTGGAATTGAGTTAGACAGCTCTCCCAGTTGATCTCAACATATAGGAAACGTGTCCAGAAGATTGAGTAGCAATTTATTCGATACGAAGAATAAGGCAAATAGTTGATGAAAACGCAGCAATACTCACCTATCATGCTCATTTCCATAGTTTGGTCTCCTATGGCATCCTTTTGTGGGGAGCAACGGAAGAGGCATCTAAAATATTCCATAAACAGAAAGAAGCAATCAGACCTATTGCCTGTATCTCAAAACAATTAGCCGCAGAGAATATTTTAAAATGTCTATGCCACATTCACGAGAAGAAAACATTCCAACCATCATTCCTACGAAACAAGATCTCGGGAAAAGTATGTTTTGCCTCATCATAGGATTAAAAAATCACAGAATAGTTTCAACTTCTTAGGAATCAAAATGTATAATGTGTTACCAGAGTATCTCAAGCTGTTACCTGCAGAGAAATTCAAAAATGAAATCAAAAAATACTTATCTCTAAAGTTTTTTATTCTGTCGAATAGTTTCTGAATTCAGAATATTCGTGAAATGTATCGTCTATAAATAAATCGTACGGTGTCTTGCTGTCCTGTTGGTGATTATGTTTTGAGTATGTAAAAAATTGACTTTTAAAAAATTTGTCAATGTGCATATCAATTTTGGATATTTTATATTTATGCACGTTCACTTACCTACTTTTATCAATTCCTTGTAAATATTGAAGGATTTTAATAAATGATAATGATAATCGTTAATATCACATACCGTTCTTCAACCAGTGAAAATGTTTTCAGCGAATATTTACTCAGAAGCGCTTAGAGCACTTCTTTTTTTATTCCATCTTCAATTGCAGACAACCAATCTCTCATCCCCAAATGTATTAATCGATACAAAAGTGGATTGTTTTAATCGTACTTTCTATTCACACAGATTTTTCTGAATGGAGAATGCTTCTCTGATATTGAAACGGTTTTACTTCGGCATGTTTTTCAATAAACCACATTCAGATCGTTTTTTCTTTCTGTAGCTGTTTTCGATATTTCACGGCATACATACGGAACACCAACGAATCGGAACAACGTCAAATTAAGATCAAACAACTGTTCAATAATATTTTATCAAGCGGAAACAAGTATAAAACGATATGCTACTTGAAATATTATTTTATGGAACTTAATAGCCGATTCTTCATGCATTTTTTTATTTTTGTTTGCTTGCTTGAGATCGTCACTGACAAGGGAGGCAAGGTGAACTCAGAGTCAGATAACATAACCTGGAACAACCGGCTCTCCAAATATCTACTAGTAGAATGAACAAATATTGAATACCATTTTGTTTTTGTGTTATTGAAAAAACGATATTGTAAATCGAATATTTGTATTCTTATTTATTATCAGTCATACAGTTGCGCTTAAATTATGAAGAGAATGTTTGACATATATTAATTTAAAATATAAAATTTTCACAAAAACAAAATCAACATAAAGATACCCAAATATGAAATAGGTACCCTAATATGGACTACTATAAAACATAAATAATAAACCATTATTTGAATGAAAAATTACAGTAACTTTGGTCAATTTTAAAAAGGTACCCAAGTTACTTGCAAAAATCACATATCCAAGTATCAAACTCTGCACATGCGGGCCAGACCCCACACATAAGACATTTGATACATGTCTCTCCTCGAGTATCTGAGAAAACTGGCTGTTACAGAATATACACTCTGCTTCTTTTGAGTCAGGAGCTCCCTGTCCTATGACAGCATCAGGCTCACTGTCTGTGTCAAAGTGTATTTCTTTTTTATCATCTGAATCAATGGGACTATTATCAGACTTGGTTTTATCTTTTTGCTGTTTTCCTTCAATTTTTTTTTCTTGGTGTTTCTTAGTTTTTGGCTTTGATAACCTATTCTCTTTTTCATACTTCTTTTTATTACTGTCAACACTAATATTAGCATTTGAGGAGAACTGCCCAATGAGGAAAAACACTTCTCAAGGGATACGCCTTGGTGGAACAAGGAACTTGCCTAACTCAAAGCTAGAGCCAGAAAAGCATTCAATAGAGCGAAAAGAACAGATGAATGGGACGACAACCGAGAAGCTCTAACCAAGGACAACAAAGAACTCAGGAAATCCAAACGACAATCATGGAAATACTATTGCGAGAGGATCAATGATCTTGCCCCAGCTGCACGAATTCAAAATGTTTTAGCCAAAGACCATTCGAATGCACTTGGTCTTATTGAGGAGCCTGGAGGAGAGTATTCTGAAGACTTCGGCGGAAGCCTGAGAGTACTTTTGAATACCAACTTCCTGGACTCGAAAATACTCCCCATCAATAGCACCAAACAACAGGAGCTAGAACTGTATAGCTCCAGTAGGGAAAGCAGAAATCTAGCGGGCCGAATCTTCACCCTAGATAGGGTAAAGTGGGCCTCCAAAAGCTTCCAACCCTACAAATCACCAGGGGCGGACGGAATCTATCCGGTCATGTTGCAAAGAGGCAACACATATACTGACCCATGTCTGAGAGCTATATACAAAGCCAGCTACTCACTGGGCTACATACCCCAGTCATGGAGTCAAGTCAAAGTATTATTTATACCAAAAATGGGCAAGAGGTCTCCAGATGAGCCTAAATCATATCGCCCGATAAGCTTGACTTCCTTTATCCTAAAATCAATGGACAAAATTCTCGACAACCATATGAGAAGTTTCATAAAACTGCATAAAAAACAATTTGCCTACCAACCGTGTCAGCAGTGAAAGGATGCCCTCAAGGAGGTGTCCTATCGCCGCTACTATGGTCAGTAGTTGTTGATGGCTGACTGATCAACGCTTGCTTCAACGCACAAGGCTATGCAGATGATCTAGTTATCGTCATTAGGGGAAAGCATGATGGAATCTTATCGAACCTGATGCAAAAAGCCCTTAACATCGTAAATAAAGTGTGCTGAAGAGGGGCTCAGTATTCATCCAAACAAAACCATTCTAATTCCATTCACATTACGTAGAAAGTTGAACTTGAAGCCCCCCTTCCTGAATGGACATACTCTGTAATTTTCGGAACAGGCTAAGTATCTAAGGTTAACCCTGGATCAGAGACTCAACTGGAATTTACACATTGACAAAACTCTTTCCAAGGCTACATCGTGCCTATGGGCATGCCGTAGACTCTTCGGAAAGACCTGGGGGCTACAGCCAAAAATAACCTACTGGTTATACACAGCGGTTATAAGACCCATCGTCACATATGCATCGTTCATATAGTGGACGAAAACATCAGAAATAACTACGCAAAACAAGCTGCAAAAACTGCAGCGGCTAGCGTACTTGGGCATACCAGGTGCTATGAGAAGCACCGACTACTACCCTGGAGGTAATCCAAAATCTCCCTCCTCTTCATATAAATTGAAAAAAGAGGCGTTGATGGCGGCATTACGGCTCCAAGACACAAAACAACTATTACCAGGTGATCTGAAGGGACACCTGGGGATTCTGGGTTACATAGCGCCAGAAATCTTATCACAACCATCGGATATAATGCTGCTTAAGTTTGATTTTCGCAGACCCTTCGAAGTGGCCATAGAAGACCGCACCATCGTGAGGGGAAAAATAAATCAATTAGACCAAAAATCCTCCATTTGGTACACGGATGGATCATAAACGAATGATGGAACAGAAGCAGGCATATATGGACCCAAGTACTCGTCATCAGTACCTCTGGGCTCTACTCCCACAATCATGCAAGCAGTAAACCTTTGCTATCAGGAGGGACTACGGAGGAAACTCAAAGGTGCAAAGATTATCATTTTAACGGACAGTCAGGCAGTGATAAAAGCTCTAAACTCTTACAGTTATCGGAGCATCTCTGTTTGGGAATGCCGTCAATCCTTGAAGCAACTTGCTGAGGGGAACAAACTTTTCCTGTGGTGGGTGTCTGGCCACGAAGGCATACAAGGTAATGAAGCCGCTGACGAACTGGCCAAATCAGCTGCTGGAATCCCACCCATCGGCCTGAACCGTTCTGCGGTCTAAGTAATGCAGATGCAAGAAAAAATACTGGAGGAAAATTCCAGGCCAAAGGCAAGCGAAAAAGTTCATTGACTATTCGCCAAAGAAGAGAAAACAGCTTCTCGATCTCTATAGGGACGAGCTGAGGACCATAACAGGCCTCCTTACTGCCCACTGAGATACCATCTCAATAAAATGGGCAAATCGGAAACGGCAACATGCAGAATGTGTAAGGAGGGCGATGAAACTGCTGAACATATTCTTTGCAGTTGCATCGAAACTCTCCGTGAAAGACATATACACTTCGGTAGCGACAAATTAGAGCCGCACGAAGTAAAAGCGAAAGCTCCCAGGGAGATTCTTAATTTTGTAAGGGATTTAGACCAACAGGGAAATGAATAAGAAGGGTTACGAACAAAAGACCAATTTGGTTGCAGATTGGAAAGGCGCTCAAAGCCAAACGACCCCCACGAATGTAATGTAATGTAATTACTGTCAATGACTTGATTTTTATATGAAGATGTTATAATCTCAGCAGTAGTTGACTTCTTCCTCCATTAGAATTTTTTTTTTCATCTTTCACTAATGTCATAGGGCGACACCGGATTTAGAGTACTGCGAGCACGCCTGGAAGATGAGAGTTTTTGATGATATTCTCCGTCTTGTCTTGGCGTGAAAGAAGTGAAGTGAAATAAAACTATTAACAGGTGGTTTTGTTCCGTTTGTGGATGGTTGTTTTGACTGGGAGCTTGATTTCGTTGGAGTGGCATTGATTGTACAATCATCTTTAGCTGCATCTTGTTGGGCAGCAAGGTAGCCGATCTCACTGAGTATATTTTCATTCAATAGCCAAAGGCCTGTGACGTTGAAGCCGTTCGTTGCATATTCCCTTGTTTGCACCTTCGAAAACGATCTGCTAAATAGTTCAACAATGTCATAAGGACTTAGTGGCCTGATATTATTTCTTATCCACATTCGTATTTCTTCACTACAATAGGATTTCAGTGGTCCCATAAAAGTTTTATCTATAGGTTAAAGTTTATGGGTTGTGTGTGGAGGTATAGAAATAATTTCAACATTGTTCCCCCTTGAAATTTCTATAACGTCGATTCTTCGAGTGTGTGAATAATGACCTTCCAAGATTAATAAAACTTTCGATTCTGGGGTCTGGTTGGTGTGTTTGATAAAATGCTTGAATAAGTCTATAAATATGTGTGTAACCTACAGCTCCTAGCGGACTGCCTCCCATTAGCTGTTCGCTCATATTTTTTACCTGGGAAAAATGATTTAAGGAGGTATAAAATGCCCAGTAACGATCATAGCAATAACTGTTGTTATTGATGAGCTTCTTTCAGCTGAAGTGAGTGAAGCTATTTGTCGTTTTCCTTTGTGGCCGATAATTTGGCTATCTTGCTTTGAACCACTATCAGCCCTGATTCATCAGCGTTATATATGCGATTCGGAGTATAGTTGAGTAGGGAAGATCAAAAATAGTGCCTACTTTTTCTTCACCGAAGCCAAAAGCTCTTGCGAGAGACGTGCCAGTGGGTCTTCTCAACGAAAGTTTTTGCTTATGACGTTTTAAAATAGCTTTAGTCATTTTTTCTAGCCATTCCGGAGTCGCCAAAGGGATTATCCAAATAATTGCGTTTGGCCAACATGTACGCCATTCTGCAAACATAATTCCTTGTCAAGCCGTGAAACTTGTTCTCCATCTTTAAAATATATTCTACTAGAAGATTTTTCTAGCTGATCACCTAAAACATTTTCTTCCTAATTTAGTGGCTGCAGCTTCTTTTGGAGAAATGAAGTGGTTCTTGGTACATCAAAGTGTTTTGCCGCTTTTAAACAACACATCTTTTTTTTTCTCTCTTACCATTCGTTTAGCTTCTGTTATGTGATCTGTGTTCCATTATTTTCGTTTTCATTTTGAACTTAAAGACGCCATTCTACAAACAAAAATTCAATTTGAAATTTATCCAGATCATATTATGGTATTGAAATATAGAATAGTCCATATTTGGACCTCACGGACGTCCATATTCGGAAATTTCAAACTGATACAATCAGTTTCATTAACTGAATACAACGAGACAAAAAAACTCTTAAACAGTCAAACAAACATGTAATCAATACATAATTATAGATATACAATATTATTTCCAACTACGTATTGAGAAATACTTACTTTTTACGAACTTCAAAACATTTTCTCATAGCGCCCAAACAAAACACTCTCACCGCCCGACTGACACGTCGATACCGGTACGCGATTTTAATGATCGAAAAAGACAGAAGATCTCTTTAGCAACTAGGAGTATTTGTTGCCGAGAAATGGCAGAATTCCATTTTAAGAAATTCCATATTTCGTTACTTTCCTCCATATTAAAGGGTAATTCGTAGGTAGTGAACAATCTTTCAAAAAGTTAATAGTTTGCAACAAGTTGCAAATGGTTCATACTTTGAAATTTATTCACGACTTATCACTCATTATGTATATGTAGGAAATTTATTAATTCAATAATTGGCTATGGTGAACAAGAGTCGTTAAGTTTAATACTCAACGCAAGTTTAAGGGTGATATAAATATTTGTATATATTCAAAGAAGTCTTTTACATATAACGGGAAAAATAATGAATGCTTGAATGATTTGGATAACTTTACATAGCCGATACATCATAAACCAAACGCATCTTCATTATTGCATGCAAATGTTATCAACAAGAATTTCAAACAATCTTAGCAAATTTCCGCCGGATATCAACGCAAAGTCCAAGTTTATTGAACGAAAATTTCCGCATCTAACGGTCTTAAATGATACGAGAAACAAACGGTGTTTTGTCACTGACTAACAACTGTCCGAATAATTCAAAAATAGTAAATTACATCATTTACAGCATTCATAACTGCTATCGTTAATACTTAGTGGGTAATGTATAAGTCAAGGAATAGCTAATTTACAGTGAAAATGTATAATTCTCGTAATCATTTGAAAATGTTACCTCTAAGTTATGTAGGTATAATCCAGAAACTTGTTATTGAAAAACAGTATGCAGTGATAAATAGAGATCTCCAGCTTTGGTTTTTATTCTGAATTTTATTGGTTTATAGTTTAGATCATGCAGTGTAAACGGGACGTTGTCAAGCCTTAGGACCAATAGCCAGTAAATGCCAATTTTCACTGAGACAGTATTGTTCGCGATCGTTTGCATACACGTCGACGACGAACACAAATGTTTGCGATCCCGAAAGATGGTTGCTTCTAGTGAAGGTTCAGGGCGTTTTTTTATAAAGATATTTCGCAAGGTTAGTGTGACTTTTCCTATTTATCGTGAAGGCCCAATGAAGAAAGAACATAATTTCCTACGATTGGAAGATTTATGAATTTGAATGTTCGTAGCACCTATATTCAAATCGTGTCGAAATTACACAGAAGGTCGAAAGACTTGAGCTTGAATAATCAGTGAAAAAACATGAACAGCGTGAAATTTGTTCGCACGGCATCCCTATTGTCAGAGGAAAATGCTGTTATTTTACATAAGATCGGTATTTCCATTGTACAGTTCCCACGCTATTTTTGAACCTTATTAAATCAGTTTTTTGGTCATATACTCTACTTTTACTATTCCGCTATTACGTTTTCTAGGCATTTCGCTTGATTTCTTCTACAAAAGAGATAACGTTTCGGAATACGTGTGAATTCTTTCAATTACTTCTATTAAGTCCCCATCTAACGGTTTTCAATACGAACTACTTGCGACCAATAAATTCTGAATTACAGCGTATCAGTAGCGAATGAAAAAAGGCAAAAAACTCGCAAATTGCTTATTATTATGTTTTCCGGTTGTTAGCTAGTCGATTTGAACACGTCCTCGACAAAAACGTGTCAGAAACGAATCGAATGAAGTACGAAAGTAAACCAGAAAGAATGGAGAAATGCAACAGAGATCTCCCGAGATGGGTGCGCCCATAATTCACGTAAAATAAGGGAGCTGAGAGTCAAACCACAGAGACAAGAGGAAACGTGTGTTTGAGATTCAGCACGATTGAATGAAAATAATTGGAAACACTCCCCGGTCAACAACAATTTGCATCGTCGAAATGTATTGCTTCTTTACTGCTAGACTAGCAGACTAGCATTTTTGATTGTGTCCAAGAGTTAGGTTAGGTTACAATTTGGACATATTGTTATGCGGATTTTTTTAAGTAAATTGAGGAATAAAGTATTAATCAGCCAGATCAGTAGGTAAATTCAAAGACAAGATTCCCAGGGCATTCAGAAATCCACTGACAATAGGAACGGTTTCTTTTAATGTTGGATTGAGTGAACTGTTCGTTTACACATTAAATCTCTTGTGGTCGTTACTAAATAAATAAATCAACAAGAATCTGGACTCATCACACCAGAGAACACTTATTCCAATGGACGAGATCACGTGAGAACTGAAGCCGAACTGCTCTGCATTGAGCTTGGGGACTGTGGCATGTCTTTTGGGATGAAGGTTTTATTCTGCCAGGCATTTTGCAACCATTTCAGTTCTTACAAGAATACTATGCGTGATGAAGAATTGAATTCGTAAAAAAGGAAAACACAATCGTGAAAGACAAGCGAATAAATAGAATACCAACAGAAAAAACAGACCCTGCCCGTTCCTTAATCAGGCATCTGAACTCGCACCATGCCTCCTACGATTGCCCTTAAAGTGTGAGCACAGGAAATGTAACAGGAGAACCATACTATCTTGCGTATGCTTCAGTAAACCAATGCAAAAACCCGTGGAAAAAAATTCGTTTCCCTGTCGCTATTGTAAAAGCAATAGCTTGTCTGTTTATGTTGTGTCGTGTATACAAAAGAGTACCAAAAATTTTTCTGCTTCATTCTCTCATTGTCTTCTTCATATCCAGGACTTCTTCACGAAGACAAGGGTGAAAAGGAAGGGGGATTGGGACAGGAAAAATCTGTAACAATGGAAAAAGAAAACCAGCAGAAAAATATTTCATCAAAACATACCTAACTCTTATATGTCTAAACTCACTTGAATCTAAGAACTTAAATAATGCTCCTCTGTTTTTCAACAGGGAACATCTCATACACCTTTTGCGAATGAAGCCCTACATGGGTGTAGCCCTTGCCTTATCAGCATACACCGTGCGGTGATGAAGCACTTAGTCGAATGGAGCCGAAATACAAGGTTCTCTGCCTTCTCAAGATGATCTCATCATGATTAGTCATTTCTTGAAATCGCTGGATCCCAGGGAAGATTTTCGTATGAGCAAGCCAAGTCCCTATTGTCCAATAGTTCAAGCTTTGTTAAGATAACGTCATAGCTTGAACACATTCATTTGATCATGGACATGGATGTAGCAATTTATGCTTGTAATGATTTATCGATCTCCTAATGGGGATTTTATGGAGCTTTGAGAAATTTGGATGGAATAGTGTCCGAGTCGATTGTTCTAGTGGCCTCTCATGATATGTTTCAATCCAGAGTTGCATACGTTATTCTGGTTTGGGATCATTCAGCCTCTAGCCAGGGAGTATTTGCTAACAATGAAACCTAGCCTAAAAACTGTACAATACATGTTGATACGAGGGATGCCCTTCATATTTCGCATGCTGGGCCATAGACGAAACCATTAATCAACTGTCAGTACTAAAAATGAATCTCTATGATTCTTTAATATAAATCCAAAATTTCAGTTTCTTGCGTGGTGTGTTTTAGCCACAACAAACTGTCAAAACTGATAAGTTAGTTGAAAAATTAAATTAAACTGTTAGCATTTTCGCGCAATTATTTTTCAAAGGTTGTTTTCTGCATTGAAGCACTTCACTTGATTAGTTTGGTAAATGTATCTTTTTCTTTCTCTACAATTGATTTTGAAGGAGGAATAGGTCTGCTAGACCTTAAGTATTATTCTTAAGCAAGATAAATTGCTCACAAATAAACACCTTTTATTATTATTATTATCGTGGACTTATGCACTATCTCAGCTGTAAGCTTGATATAATTTACCTTCCCAGATTCAGCAATCAAAGGGAATAGGCTCGATTACAATATACTTGACATAAATTTCCTAACTATCCTACATGTATTGAGAATTACAGCTTTTTGCATTTCTATATGGTTATTCTTAAGCAAATCTAATTTCTTAAGGCTATCATGCAAAGTTTTGGGTATTAACCCAGTCGAGGATACGATGACAGGAACAATATCTATTTTATCGAGGTGCCACATCTACTTGATCTCAATAGCAAGGTCTGTGTATTTGGACTTTTTCTCCTGGAACTTGGTCAGCACGTTGTTATTATTCGGTATGGCGACATCCACCAGCATTCCTGTTCTGGCTCTCTTATCATACACCATTATGTCCGGCCTATTATTCGTCACAATTCTGTCAGTGATAACAGGCTTATCGTAGTATAATCTGATAGAGTCATTTTCCAATACGGGAGCCGGTTGATACTTGCAATATGGCTGGAAGGTATTCAGAAGTCCGTACTTGTGTGCAAGTTTCTGATGGATAATGTTGCACACTTGATTATGCCTGTGAAGATAGTCCGTATTGGCCAGTTGTTCGCAGCCAGACGTAATATGCTGTATAGTCTCCGATCTTATATGGCATTTTCTGCACTTATCTGGTAGTAATGTTCCGTCCTTCATAACAAATTTCTTGTAGTTGTTTGTAGCGATCACTTGGTCTTGAATGGCCGTAAGGAATCCTTCTGTTTCTGCGAATAATTCTCCTTTCATCAACCATTTGTTGGAGGCTTCTTTGTCGATATGTGGTTGATTAATCTCATGGTGATGTCATCCATACAATTCCTTTCTTGACCATTGCTCTTGTTTTTCGGTATCTCATAGGAACGGTAGATTCAGCAGGTCATCTCTGGTAGCAAGATGTAGAGGTGTATATCCTTCATCAGCCAACGATACCACTCTATGGAGGTCAGAAGTGAGAGCTTTTGCAGAGAAGAATTCTTTGAGATTTTTCATCTGTTCGGTGTGTAAATTGACAACATATATTAATCCGCGTCCTCTGTCTTTCCGCTTCAAAGTTGCTCTTATCACAGACGATTTTGGATGATGATTGTTGAACTTTGTCAGCATCGTTCGGGTCTACCTTTGAATATCATCCAGTTCTGTCTTAGTCCATCTGATTATTCCAAATGAGTGAAGCAACACTGGAATGGCGTAGGTATTAATTGCCTTGACTAGATTCCCCGAGTTCAACATTGATTTCAGCACATTCTTCAGACGCTGACTGTATTCTGAACGAAGCTGGCTTGTTGGTATCCTAGATATTTGTATGTTTCGCCAACCCTCATGCATTGTATAATATCACCGTTTGGAAGTTGTGTTTCACCATCTATGACTTTCCATCTTCGAATGTTCAGGGTATTGCATTTTTCAATCCCGAATTTCATATGAACATCTGCCGAGAACTTACTGACAGTTTTCAGCATATCATACAATTGCTTCTTGTTCGAAGCATATAATTTGATGTCATCCATATACAGCAGGTGGGAGTTTGTATGATAGTTCCTATCTGTTTTTATCCTAAATCCGTATCCTGTTCTATTGAGCATTGAGGACAATGGTTTCATAGCTAAACAGAATCATAGTGGACTCAAAGAGTCTCCTTGAAAAATTCCACGACGTATGGGTATTATTATTGTTATTATTAATTGGTGTCAAAAAATTCTGGACCGTTTCATCTTTGGTAAGTCTAAAACCGTTTACGACATAGACAGTCAGAAATTAGCGCCAATTTCTGTTTCAAGAAAAGGTCATGTTGCAGCAATTCCTTCACAAGATCTAAGAACAGTTACACTTCAAACGAATGCTAAATTGAATGAATCTTTGTGGTTCAAAAAACGATAAAGTTTTTAAAAGCTTTAAATTGTGTTCATTCTAGCTATATATGCAAAAGTTAAAAGATATCCCTTGTAAGAATCTGTCACATCGACATACTTGATTAATGACACTGATTCTAATGTCATTTTGTCAACGTAGCTTATACACGATTTACATTTAAATCATGAGATAATGATTAAATCATTCAATATTATTACTTGATTTAAATAATAAGCATTTGACATATGTATGAACGGAACATACCTAATCAAAAACTATTAATCTGATAGTCATGAACCGTTGGTTAAAACATAATTTCTAAGAAATACGACAATTCGCACGGTACATCGCCCTCTTGATAGTAGATTTATAGATTTCAAGAACGTGTATCCTAGAATTCGAAGTATACACTTGGCATTTATACTACAAGCGAATATTTTTCATAACGAAAACCATTTTATGTTTGAAGAACCATTTGCATTTCTGCTAACATTTCGAGGATACTTTATGTACACGTAATGATTCTTCGTGTCTATTTTACCAACGCTTTTCCTGTATGGGGCAATACGTTTCTGATATCGAACGTCTCAAAGTTGATTAAAGATAAGCATATAAGACACTTCAGTGTTCGTCTTTCTTAGGACCTTTTTTCTAGGACTCTGCGCCGGTGATACATAAAAACTTGCTTAGATATTGGATATTCCCTTTCAATAAGCTCGTGTTCCCGCAACATATATCCAGGTTTAGCTCTCAGTGACTATCTATTTTTTCCGATGGTAGTGTTGAAAATGTGTACCACTGTATTAGAACATTGTCAGAATATATTCGTCTTTGTTATACATTGTATCTTTCTCCATCAGGTATCTAATTACATACAAAAATTTGAAAGAAATTCTTATTAACATTGATTAATACAAAGCTTCATACCTGTGAGTTCACTGGTATATTATTTTCCCTTCAGTTAAAGGAGGACCACCATCATTCCAAAAAGACATTCTATTTCTTTCAGCTAATGGTAGTTCTACACGATATCCTGCAATTACGTTTTCGTCTATTTGATAATATAATTCTCTACGAAGATGTCCATCAAGAATTACAAAGTCTCACACGCGATTGCCCTTTAAAGCAAACTACACATTAAAGCCAAATCATCCTTGAATAATAAGTGTGGTTTACTAAAAAACTTTAATTGTTTACGAGTCTAATAAGTCTTTCATGTTTTGCATGCTGCACCGTAGAGTATACTATTAATCAACTATTAATACTAAAAGTTAACATCTATGATTCGCTAATATAAATCCAAAATTCCAGTTTTTCGCGTGCTTTGTTTTAGCCACAACAAACTGTCAAAATTGACGAGTTAGTTGAAAAATGAAATTAAACTGTGAGCGTTTTCGCGCAATAATTTTTCAAAGGCAATTATCTCAACGAGAATGTCTCGGCGGGATGGTTTTTGTTTTCTGCATTGAAGCACTTCACCAGTCAATTTTCCCGTTGGTATGGGGAATTGAAACGCAAAAGGGTTATGTGACGATCCAAGAGCAGGACACCATAAACAGTGGTCACTCAAGAAAATGTGGATGCTGTTCGTAAGAATATCCTGGCAAATAGAAATATCACATATCGAGAGATTGAGGCATCATTGTGGATTTCGGAGACCTCAATACAAAAAGTTTTGCACGAATAATTGCATGTGAAAAAGTTGGTTTCCTGTTGTATACCACATTTGTTGTCTGAAAAGCGAAAAGCAAAAAGGGTGAATTGGTGTCGAAAAATTGAGAACCGTTTTAACCTAGGAAAGTCTAAAACGTTTACAATATTGTCAGTGATGATGAACCTTAGCTTTATACATACGAGCCAGAAACTTGGCGCCAATCTTCTGTTGGTGTATTCCAACGAGAAGAAAAACTGATAAAATTGGCCGAATTGTCTCCAAATAGATGGTCGAAACTTTTTTTTCAAAAAAAAGTGATATAGCAACAATTCTTCTTCATGATCAAAAAACAGGTATTGCCGATTGGTACACAACCATTTGTTTACCGTCATTCTACTTTCCGTCCGGACCTAAGTCCCAACGATTTTTTTACTTTTCCCACAATCAAGAACAGACTGCGTGGACAAAGGTTTTAGTCTTCAGAAGAAGCTGTTGATGCCTTCCAAAAGGCTATTTTGAATGTTGCAGCAAACGATTGGAATAACTGCTTCCAGAATTGGCTTGAAGGAATGCGGATATGTATTAATCTTCGCGTAGAAAGAATAAACAAAAATCTGTCACTTGCTCCATTCTACGTAGGTTGCCTTTCAAGTTTTTTCGCTTCTGGAACTTTTTACTGTTGACAGCTCCAATCCGATAACTGCGTCGTGTATTTTGGCATTTTTTAACCTAAATGTACTTACAACAATTTGGCGTACAAGTAAGTTTTGTTTTTTTATAGCCATTTGAAAAATTGAACTTGGACAAAAAATCGAATGAACACGTGAACATTTTCCTGCGATGTTTTTTTACAATTTTCGTCGTGGATTAGTTCGACATCAGTGCTGCGATCAACTTGCTTCAACTTCTGGTAATGAATCTCCACACTTGGCCACTGTGAAACGCTGGTATGACGAATTTTATCGGGGCCGTGCTTCACTCACTGCCGAACTTCGTGAAGGTCGTCCAAAATCAGTTGTTTTGCCACAAAACATAAATGCAGTGCGCGAAATGATACACGATGATCGCCATGTGACTTAGCGTGAGATTGTGACGACCCTAAACATTAGTCCACCAGCGTACATTCAATATTGTATGAACATTTCGCTCTCAAGAAGGTTTGTTCGCGATGAATCCCACACAACTTAACAATTGCTCAATTGCTCGTGTCGTTTGGTGCAAAGAGATGCTGAAAAAATTCGACCACGGTCCTTCAAAAGAGAAAGAAATCTTGGATATATGCGTACGAGCCCGAAACTAAACATTAATCGACAGTATGGGTCTTTCCAGACGAGTTAAACCCTACAAAAGTTGTTCGTGCACGAAGCACTTTGAAGCAAGGCATAATTGGCTCGGGGCAGCCAACCACCTGTGATAAAGAGAAAGTCAGGGCAGAAGGAAATCATGAAGAAGCTTCCTACTCTGCAAGAAGTGAGAGAGGCCATCAAAAATTTGCCAAACAATAAGAGCCCAGGAAGCAACAGCCTACTTTCAGAAGTGTTCAAATCTGAAGGTGAGGAGTGCACAAGCTGATAATGAAAATTTGGAAGAAGAGAGAACTGCCCGATGAATGGAGTCTAGGAATCATTTGCACCATACATAAAAAAGGAGATATATGGGAGTGCACAAACTACCGTGGTATCACACTTCTCAACACAGCATATAAGATCTTTGCCAAACTCCAACACTTCACTGAAAGGAGAAGTAGCCACTTTTGTGGCTGGCATGGGCTGCCCACAGGGAGGAGTTCTATCCCCACCATTGTGGTCCCTGCTAGTTGATGACCTTCTGGCAATAATTGGCGCACTGGATGTTTATGTACAAGCATACGCTTATAATATAGTCATTCTGGCTGTCAGGATGTTTCCGACAGACTTCAGGTGGCTATGTCTGCAAATTCAGGGTTGGTATGAAGGAGATAATCTTAGCATAAACCCCTATAAAACCCTTATAGTACCATTTACCAGGAAGAGGAGGATATTTGTATCCCCCCGACCCTGGGCGGGGTGTTTATTCCGGTTGTGGAAGAAGCAAAATATCTGGGGATTACCCTGGATAGCAAACTCACGTGGAATTCGCATTTGGAAAACACATTACACAAGGCTAGAAATTCTCTATGGGCATGTCAAACGACCGGTGGAAAAAAGTGGGGTCTTGCCCCAAAACAACTTCATTAGCTATGTGTGATGGTGGTTAGACCACGTATTACGTACGGCTGCATTGCTTGGTGGGAGTGCAGTCTTAAGAAGCAATGCCAACTCAAGCTCTCTAAATTATAGAGAACAGCCTGCATGATGATAACTGGAGCCTCTCGCTCTACACCCACTGCAGCCATGAAACTGATGTTAGGCCTTCATCTGGTGATAAGAGGAGTGGCTAGTATGGCTTTCTACAGATTCCATCATCTTTCCCGTAATGAAGAGGGTAACTTCGACTTTGTGCCTGGCGCCTTACAGTCTGAAATCGAGGACAATGAAGTGCTGAGTATGAGGTCGGACATACCAACACCTAAAACCAACATGGAGAGGCCATTCCAGATCAGCATTCCCGATAGACAGGAATGGATCAGCTCCAAGGACCTTCTACATGGGGGTCCCTGTTGGTATACGGATGGCTTAAAAACTGACAAAAGCGTTGAAGCTGGTGTCTACGGTCGAGGTGCCGTCAAGGGACAGTCGATCTGTCTTGGTGGGCATGCGACTGTCTTTCAAGCAAAAATATTCGCCTCCGACCACCGTGCTAATCTCTTGCTTGCGGAGGGGATTAACAAATAGGTCAATTTAAATCCCCACCGATAGCCAAGCTGCACTGAAAACATTGGCATCCGATACCTGTACTCCACTTATGGTGCAGGAATGTCGCTCTACTCGCAAACTAGGAGAGCGGAGCAGGCTCCGTCTAATATGGGTTCCTGGCCACTCGGGCATTGAGGGAAATGAGAAGGCGGACTCATTGGCCACTCGAGGAACTAACCTGGAGTTCATAGGACCGGAGCCGTAGCTCGGAATTTCCCTGGAAACTGCAAGGATGGAAAACAACCGATGGCTGGACATGAGGGTACGTGAGCATTGGATGAGCCTCCCAGGTCTAAGACATGCTCGACGTGCCATCAATGGACCTTCCACTACAAAAGCCAAGGCCTGTCTTAAACTCTCTAGGTTGGAACTGAGAGTTTTAACTGCCATACTAATGGGGCACTGCCGCCTCAGGAAACACCGAAATAAATTAGGATTGATTGAGGATCCTTCATGTAGACTATGTGAAGAAGATATAGAATCAATGGAACATGTTATGTGCGAGTGCCCAGCTGGGAACAGGGTTAGGATGGAAGAACTTTGATCTTGCAAACTGAAGTTGACTTAGCTTATTAAGCTCTCACCCACGAAACTCGTATCCTTTGCTCGGATGGAGCTCGAGAATGAAATCTAGGACAGAGTGTGCCACAATAGACCACTGGGTCGCAATGGACGGACTGCTAGGCAGCCCTCACTCAAATAATAATAATAAGTATGGTTCTTTCTAGACCGGTTAAACCCTACAAAAGTTGTTCGTGCACGAAGCACTTCGAAGCAAATGGTTGCCAGTTTTTTTCAGGAAAATCGGACATGTCGCCACCATAGCATTTTGGCAACGTACAACGGTCAATACTGAATGGTATACAACCATTTGTTTCCGCAAGTGTTCGATGAGTTGAGGAAATCAAATAGAAGAACTAAACTTAATCTGCATCATGACAATGTAAGCTCACACACATCAGCGCATATGATGGAGTATTTGAACAACCAAAACATTGAATTAGTGGGACATCCACCTTTCAGTCCCTATTTGGCAGCTAACGACTTCTTTTTGTTTGCGCACATCAAGTAAAAACTGCGTGGGCAAGAATTTTCGGATCAGAGGAGGCAGTTGAAGTCTTCCAAAACCATGTTTTGGAGGTATCTCATTCAGAGTGGCAAAAGTAATCAGAAAATTGGTTTAATCGCATACAAAATTGTATCAAACTTCATTGGGAATACTTTGAAAAACAATAAAGTTATTTTTTCCCTGAGTTACTTTTTTTTTGTCAGGCGCAAAATTCAAAAGAGGATATTCCTCGTAGTGTTCACTGAGTCGGGATTTCAGAGTAAATTGAAACAAGGATTTGAATTCTTGTATTCTTGGAGCTTTATGCAGCATACGAAACAGTGAGAAAGGATTTTCTAATTAAATTACTGTACCAAGGCTTCATATTAACATTGAGGAGAAGAGTTATCGTTTTCGCACTCTCAATAATGGTGGTCCACAGCGATCTCTTCTTGTACCTTTATTATTCGATTTCACATTTGGGTGAAATTTCAACTACTTCTTCTAATAAATTCTTTTATGCCAATGATATATTTTCATCACGGTAACTTTGAAACTATTGAATAAGTTTAGACGAATCCTTCGAAAACTGAGGTATCTTGTTTGCATTAATCATCAAGAGAATACACAATTGAGGGAATTTCTTAATGATTCTCCACTGAATTATAATTTCTATACCAAATATATGTCATACTAGACACCTGATAAATTGAGTGAAAAACTGAAAAAAAGAGAAATAATATTCTACAAAAACTAGCTAGGTTTTTTTGGGGATGTTCACGGTTTTCGAACTGTTGCTTTTGCTCTGGTGCTTTCTACAACTGTGTACTGTTGATCTGTCCGACATACACGCAGACAATCAATATTGAAAAAAGTTTCGTTTCGGAATTTTCTCCAATTATTGAAGCAATTCGAAGTCCACCTGTTTTGAGACTGAAATCTCGGAAACCAATTTGGTAGCTTGGATTTTTTTTCCATACTTCTTTAGGTGCGTTAGCCCTTTGGTAAATTGAATGGAATGAAATTGTTGCTTTTTATATTTTCCTCAAACTTAGAAGGTTCCTGGTTTTGGTCTCAGAAGAAAGATTTGGTGTACCTTGAATCGTTTAAGAACAGGTCATCATTATACACTCCTCACAAAAATTGTCGCATCACCCTACTTTTACGACAATACTATATAAACTTTTAGGTTGGTCATTCAAGAGTCGCTTGGTAACTTTCAGAAGTCTAAAATAAGAAGATATCATTAAAAAGAGATGAGTTCATGATGGAAAATATCAACAATTTTCGAGTTAAGAAAAATTGAAAAATTCTACCATCTTCAAACATTCGCGAAGAGACCAATCAACTAGCATCGAATGGTTACTAATCATTTTCAAAATCGAGTGTTTCCTTCCCGGGCCCTAATTGCAGCCAGTATACGTCTCGGAAGCCCCTCAAACAAATTTTGGATGTACTCTTGAGTCACTGTGTTCCAAATTTCAGGAAGCAGATTTTCCAGTTGTTGGAGTGTTCTACAAGGCATCCTACGTTGCTGAATTTGCCACCCCATGTTTTCCCAAACATATTCTATGGGATTCAAGTCGGGACTTCTGGCTGGCCATCTTAAAATATCAATTTCGGCATTTTGCAGAAATTCTGTAACTACTCTAGCTGCATGAGGCCGAGCATTATCATGCATATAAATGAAGTTTTCGCCAATCAATGGGCCACAGGGTACAACATGGGGTTCAAGGATATCTCCGATGTATTTAACCGCTGTCATTCTTCCATTATTCACTAAGACTAACTCAATTCGACCATGGAAAGAAATGCCTCCCCACACCGTTACTGATCCCCCACCGAAGTTTTTGGTTTGCCGGATACTGCATTGCTGATACCGTTCCCCAGGTCATCTGTATACAGGCATGCGTCTATCATTTGATACTAGACAGAACCTGGACTCGTCGGAAAATGAACATTCGACCATTCTGGAATACCCCAATTTGCATGTTCCCTCGCAAACTGAAGTCTTGCAACTCGATGCACTCTGGTGAGACGCGGGCCGGTAGAAGCCACCCTTGGTCTGATATCGTCTTTTCTGAGCCTGTTCCTAACAGTTTGCAATGAAATATGCACATTTCTGGAAAGTGCAAGTTCATTTTGTAGCATACTAGCCGTACAGTGCCGAACTCTTAGTGCAGTTAAACGAAGCCAACGATCATCAAATGGTGTTGTTATCCATTTTCTTCCTTGTCCGGCCCTTCTTCCATATTCCCCTGTTTCGTGGTACTGATTAATTGCTCTTGAAATACTGCTTTGGTTAACATTCAACAAGTTAGCCACGTAACGTTGGCTTCGCTCCTCCTCTAGAAGTGTTACAATTCTTACCACTTCATGATCACTCAAATATCGTCCAGGACGTCCAGCAGCCATTACAATAAATTCAAAGATTCGAAAATCAACAAGAAACACAGAAAACTTGCATTAATTTACCGTGAAAACTGAAGAGAAATTGAATGAATACTGATAGTCAAATAAACTCATTCTTGTTCCAGACGTGTTTGAGATCATATGGAAACAAATGTTACTACATAGATAAGTTTTTCCCCTCATATGTCCAAAAACATATGTTGACAAAGAAACTGCGATCGAGCTGCTTAATCGATTGTGGAATTCATAATACCAGGTGATGCGACAATTTTTGTGATGTGTTTATTATCGATTGAACTTTTATGACGAAATTTTTCTATGTATAAACAGCTCCAGTAGGTTGTGAACTAGATAGCTAGACGTGTGTTTTAGTATATTTTTCAATGGACTTACTGAATGACCCTCGTAATTATAAACACTGTTACGAAGATATAGTTCTATATTACTAACATATCTATTTCTTGTGAAGGTAAATTTCAACCAAGTTTCTTCTGTTGTTTAGAACGGAGTTATCTGCAATAAACTTCTATATCTTAAAACATTCTGGGAATAAAATATTCTTCAGGTACTAAAAATAATAACTTATTCGGTTAGCATGAAACAACGTTCCGCATAATTGTCCGAAATCTTTTTCGATCACGATAATAATTACAGGAAATAAGATAGCAACAAACAAAATTTTCCAGAACTCAAATTACAGTCGTCACGAAGATCAATATCGTACATCTTTCCCTCTCTAATTTCTTAATTTTCGAGGCACAAACGTGACATACAATTTTGCTGGGCTTGGCAATCACCGTAATATTTTTTTATTGATTTTGATTCTGCAATTTGATATTAGATTGGAAAATGTTGCCGATACGAAAAAAAGGTTTGTAGTCTTTGTATGCGAAAATCTGTACCTTTGCCTATAACGTTTTCGTATGTTGATGATGTATAGTTTATAATCTGTTTTTTTTTTCAATTCAAAAATCTGAAGTCCCAATCGAGGAAGATCTGAAAATAATATCTAAACAATCCTGCATCCCATATCCATATGCAATTGTGGTAACCTGAATAATATTCACAGAATTCTATTGAACTGAAATTTGATTCATGTTTGGATATCAGAAAACCACTAATCATCATATAGAAATTATCATACCGTTATGTTTTATACTCAAATATTAGAAATTACTTTATCCCATTCACTTCAATCTTAAGAACTCCATTTAATTAATTTTTTTCACGGCAAATCCCAACACATTAGCATTGTTACGAAAAAGGAAGGCTTATTATTACATTACTTATAAACTGTTAGTAGAAACTAGCTTCTGTATAAACGGTATACGCGGTACTTGTTAGTCTCTATCAGACTGATCCTCGGAATAAAATATTCTCCATTCAAGAAATTTAAACGACTAGATATTAGAGAATATGAAGCAAGTCGAAATCGAGAAATGGTTTTCGTTCGTGTAGGGACTGTAATAGGAGAGAATAAAATAATTTAAAAATTGGATGAAATTATGGTGTATTCTGTACTTTTTATAGAATTAATTCCTGTTGGATATTCATCTTAAATTTAATTTTTCAACAAGAGGGACAATTGTTAAAATGTCTTCATTGTAAACCAAAAAAATGAAACAATGATGTTAAAATTTTCACTATATTGACAAACTTATGACGCGTTCCATCAGACTGTGGCTCCATCAGTTAAATAGTACATTTAAAAGAATGATGTACTTTATATACTCGGGTGATCTGAAAAGTTTTCGACCTAACAAAAGTATGAGACATTTTTTCTGAATATTTTTTTATTTTTCATTATACTCCCTTGGAATTCTACACACTTTCGAACCGTAATTCCTGGATTTTCGCCGTGGCAACTGAAGATGTGTAAGAGTGTGTTTTGTTTTTCTGTAAATGTGGCCGTTTTTCCGCAAGTTCTGTTTTTACCTTGACAAGTAATAATGCTTAGTATGCTCCTATGATGGTTCTTCCTTTTTGAAGATAACAGATTGAAATATCTCCATGACTATCAGCCATCACTTCCCCAGCCGAAAAAACAGTTTCTGCTGTGGAACCGCTCCCAACGCACAGACAACTTTCTCATGTGTACATGTAGATTTAATATGTGACAAGCACGTTCTTTCAACATGTTCATAACCTCTGCTATCTCTATCTCTTTCACGTTTCGGCCATTTGGTGAACTTTGTAGATGTTAATCATTGAACGTTCATCGCTTCCCAAGCTCTTACGTTTAAATTTGTTTAAATTCAGCAGCCTGAAATTTCACAGAAAAATATTCAATGACAGCTCGATACACGATTATTTCCACAAAAACACACACATCAATTCACTCAAACGAATGTTCCATAACAACTGCTCGTTGAAAATGGCTGTAACTTTGGTAAAGAACTGTCAACAGATGAACAATGAGAATTTAATAGCTTTCAATCACAAGTGCTGTCATCTTCACGTAGAGGTCGGAAACTTTTCAGACCATCCTCTTTTTACTTGGTAAAACCATAAACTAAATAGAAGGAAAATCCGGTTTGCTTCTTTCGAGAAGATTAAGTATTGGCGACGAGTTAAGTTCTAATTGATTGTTAAGTAAATTTCTAGAATTTTTCTGTTTATTTATTTCCAATATTCACATAGGTTCAGTTTGAATCTATTATTTTTATTATGCAAAATATTGAAATCATTATAAAGGGTATGATTTTCTTCTAGTAGATGATATGCATAGTGAGAATCAGATTCTTGTTTGTCAAAACTGCTTTATGCTCAGATATTCTTATGTTGAAATTTCTAAAAGTTCTACCTATATAAATTTCAACGCAACTTCCACAACACCCACCATACACCCTACATTCCGAAAGTAACCAAATTGTTTCAAAATAGAAACAACCAGTATCAATTTTGATAGAAATCTTTTCAATTAATGAATGTATTCGCCTTTTCCATTGTTCCTCAAATTTGCACGAGCCAACAGGTTGTTGAACGACTTCTCTATCTCTTTTTTTGAAATGGTATTTAGTGCGTCGGTCACTGCACTTTCAATGGCCTCAATCGAATCGTGTCGCTTTTCTTTCTTCGTCAACAGCAGCTTAGGGAACAGATAGTAGTCGCACGGAGCCAGTTCAGGTGAATAGGATGAACGTTGCAATGTAATTTTTGATTTGTGGTTCAAACGTCGAATTTACCTTTATATACAGTTGTTAGAGGAATGCCTTATTCTATTTCAATAAATTTCATTGATGTTTTTTCATTATTTTTGCTTAATTCACGCAGTTTCCGATGTTTTCTTCAGATAATCCAGTTTTGGGACGTCCTGATCTTTCGCCATCATTAAGGGTCTCTCTACCCGATTGAAATCACTTGAATAACTCGTACACTTGCGTACGGGATAGGTCATATGCAGTTTGTAGCATTTAGTGCGTTTCGGTAAAAGATTTAATAAGTTTAACATAAAACTCAATTGCAGCTCATTGTCTAAACTAATATTATAAAGAGGAAAGATTTGATTGTTTTTTTGTTTGTTTGCATTGAATAGGCTCCGAAACTACTTGACCGACTCGAAAAATTCTTTCACTGTTGGGAAGCTACACTATGTCCGGTGAACATAGGCTATATATAATTTTCAAAAATTAATGATCCAAACTAAAACTTCAATAATGTAACCCAAGGTGTGAAAAAATTACCAAAAAACTCTCTTACATAGTGTGCGCTGCGAAAGCTATTGATTATAGAACAAAATAATGTACTACGACTTTGCAGAACATATAATTATCTACAAAAAATATCGCGACATCATATGTCTTACTATTATAGAATGTTTTACTCATGGCCAACTGTATGCTGGTTCATCGCGGGTCAGAGGTCCTGAAAATCAATTTATTTTGCTGCCACAAAATAAATTAACATCAAATATATTTCACATGGAAGCTCTGACTCAAGGAGCAGAGAAAGTTAAGTATACAGTAAAAGCCTATTTACAACGATTAAAAATAAAATAAAGAAAAATGAGAGAGTGTGTGTAAAAAATTATAACTTTTGAAATGTTCGTATAGTAACCGTACGAAGCTGGGGCGGGCTGCTAGTTTACCATAAAACTTATTCTCCGACCGTTGTACTAAACACACTAACAAACATGACGCAATAACTCAAGTTGTTCACATACAAATGTCATGAAATTTTTAATAGCTGTCAATGATGTACCGAGTTATTGACGGGTACAATATTACAACAGATGACACTAGTAGTTCTGTTTTTTCAAAACAGTTCGGTTAATTTTGGAATGAAGGGTGTACTAGTATTATAATCATTATTGACAGCTATTATTTTTATTATATTCAGCTATTTCAAGAAATTGTTTTCAGAGATAAGAATCGTGGTGAGTCTATGTATCATTCTTTTATGGGCAGCCATTTTATGTTGGTATGGATGTGCGGAAGAATGGTGAATGGTAATGTCATCATGTCTGTGGTCAATTTCGGTTATAATTAAACCAAAAAAATTAATAGAATTTTTAGTTTCCATTTCCAAAGTGAACTTTATATTAGAGTGAATTGAATTTATGAAAATACTAAAGGAATCAAATTTTCTATTCGTCCCTGTAAAAAGACAGATTATGTCATCCACATATCTAAAGCAATGAATGTTGTAATTCGACAGAGAATGATTATGAATCTTTGCTCAATGTTGTCCATAAAAATTTGTGCTAGTAAAGGACTGAGAGGATTATCCATCCTTAAACCGTTGTTTATCATGTAAATTTCATCATTGATGTTGTAAGTAACTTCATTCCAAACATACACCTAAAAGATTCATAAGTTCTGATTACATAATGGGATTCACATTATTATTCTGCAGAGCTTGATTAATCATTTTCAATGAATCATGAGGTGGAACACTGGAGTAAAGATCAACTATCTTCCAGGATATAAGTTTAGCATTACATGGTACAACAGTACGTTGAATTTTTTCTATTAGACCTGAAGAATTCTCGAAACGACTCTTTTCAATTTGTGGGCAATCTAGCTTGAAAAGTTATTGACCAATCGTTCTGAAATTTAGTGTGAACATTCTTTATTCAATTCAAATCTAAATGAACCTGGTTTTCGGATTATATGATTATTGAAAATATGTTTTTTATGTAAAATAGGTGAAAAAATATGGTACAAAAACATAACATTGTCTTCAAACAAAAAATGCAATGTTCCATTTTTTACGCAATCAGGTTCATATTCTCAGAAAATTTGTTGTTGACGAACAAAAAATTGTGATGATTACAGATGAAAATTGCTATGACAGGAGTGCCAACCAGCAAAATACTCCGATGGCGATAGTCTATGGACAGCACGATCTAACGACACTATTTCCGAGGGAAATTAGTAGAAAATTTTTAAGTCTACTTCAAAACATTAATAAAATACTCCCAAATTAATAAAAATTCTATTTATTCCTTCCCTATGCAAAAAAATACGAAAAAGAACAAAATCTTGGTTTCCTAAACCGGTCTCCTCCTTTATTGATAATTTTGGACTGAAATTACAATTTTCAATGATTTTTATCAGATAACGTGAAAGTTTGACTTCTGGGGCTATAACATATGACACAACTGGCATAACCACTTTTAAGGAGTGTAAGAGAGAATAAAATGTTTGAATTTAGATTGTTCGGTATCAAAGATTTGGCATCCTCTAAAGGTCTAAAGCGTGTTTGGTATTATATTGAAATTTATTAATAGCATCTTTCTTGATTTTTTGATAATTTCCAAATTCAGTAAAATATTTTGTTTTAAGTAAATATTCTGCATTATTCAATATTATATTATTATAACAGTATGACCTTCCTCTGTCTTGGTAAATACTTTGTTGTCTGATTTATACTTTCATTTAATGGATGTGAAGGTTGTGTTATCAAATTTATTAGGTTTGAAGCTGATAATCTCTTGGATCTTAATAATGCTACTAAATGTTTTGAATTTTTGGATTGTGATGAATAATTTACGACTATTTCAGCTTCAATTTCAAGCTGGTCATAATGATATTCACTTTAATTTGTGTTTGAAACCCTTTTGAGGAAATGCGATTTGTTCTTTAGAAAAATTAGTATCAGAAAGATAACTGAAACTATCAAAAACTGATGATTTGAGTATTTGAATATCATTTTTGTTTTCAAAATTTTGTCATTATCCTTAATAATTTGATCTTTTGAATTGATCTTTGTACTTTTTATGGATTAATTAATTAATTTTGAATCTAAATCTTAAATATCAAATTCTATTGAATGTAGCCTATGAAGCAACTCCGACGAAGAAAACCATATCCTCAATAATAATGTTTATATTTTACATGCATACTTGAAAATAATAAATTGAAACTCAAAGGATGGGAAGAACAGGAAAATTCCGGAAATTTACTTAACACTCAAATGGACCTAAAGTCGTCACCATTACTTAATCTTTTAAATACCTGGTTTTATCATGTAATATATAAGGTACACCGTTCTTTTAAATGTTTTAAATGTTTTAAATGTACCACTTATCTGTGCCACAGCGTCATATGTTTGTCATTGTAGTGAAAATTTGAACATCATTGTTTTATTTGATTAAAAATGTTTATCGATCTTGACCAAATTACAACCTCAATCAACCAAAAAAAATATTTAAATAATTGGAGAATAAAAATATTGAAGACTAGTGATGATAATTGTGATTTGAATTTATTTTTTGATGTAGGTAGTTGAATAATTTTAATGGAATAGTTGTTTCTCGCCTTCTTTGGCACCTCCTTATATACTTATTTGAGTGCTTCTGAGTGACGATTCCGAAGGAACAAAGTGAAATATTAATAAGAGGGTGATAAGAAAAAGCACTAATCTAACCTAAACTGTAAGCTATGCAACGTAAGGTTAGACATCAGGCATATCATTGTAGAATGTCCGAAATATGACCAGGAGAGACTTGCATCAAACTTAAAGCCGACACTACAAGATGCTCTTGGGAACAATGTCACCAATATATATGATACTCTCAATTATTTCAAACTCATCAATTTATATGATATGTTATAGTTTCCATAACAAACTTATAAAAATATGTACCGTCAGTGCTAATGGTCTTTGCAATCGAAGCACTCAATCTGAAATTAAAAAAAAAAAAAGCACTTCAGGTTTTCTACCAGGGTTTTCTTTTTGCTCAGTGAACACTAAATTTGCACCCGTTCCAATGTTAAAAACATAAACTGGATGATAAGAAAGAGCATCAGGTTCTACCAGGGTTTTCTTTTTGCTCAGTCAACACTAAAACTACACCCGTTCCAATGTTAGAAACATAAACTTCTTGGATTTTCAAATTTGTCCCCGTGGAAACTTTCATTATTACTCTTCTTTTCAACCAAATAGACAATAAATATCTTTCAACGGCCATTTATTTTGCCACATTTAGTTTCTTATGAATGCATTCTAGTTTACAAATAAATTCTTCGTTCTGTTCGATCAAGGTGGTATTTATACACAAAGAGCTCTGACATAATGATTTCTCATGCAGGATATCGCTTGCATTTCTCGGTAACACCAACAAAAAAACTCAAACACTTCCTTCGATAAGTTCCTGGAATATTCATAGGCGTCCTTGCATAAAAAAGCAAATGAATTCGATGATAAGTTACAAAATAATATATCAATTCGTAATGAACCGAATCAAATAAAGAACTTTCTCCGTTATATTCCGAGACGTCCGTTGAATAGAAAAAATATTTAATTAATTTTTTCAAGAATGACTCTTGAATTCTCAGCGCTGTTTTAGATTGAAGGAGGAAGACCTCTGAGGAATTACTTCTAGTAGCAAATTTCGCATCCGCAGATCACGGCGAAGGAAATTAAGAGCGTATTACAGCCTTCAGCGATGGTCGACTCGATTCCCTCGATCTGCGGATAATCATTAAGGAATCAGTTATGGTATGGTAATTAGTATTGTGGACCGCTTGCGGATTACCCATCGATGCACTCGTAAGTGTTCTACCTCCGAGGACAAAAGATATCATGTCAGTTTTCTAGTGGGTAACTAGAGGAATTTGTATTAATCTTGCCCTAGAATCGAGGTTGCACGGTAACAGACATACAATTTTTTTTATTCTAAACATACAACATTCATATCGTAAATAACGCATTGCATGTCATAAACAACACCCCAACCAATACAACTATATTCCAAAAAAGTGTAAGCTGATTATAATAAAGCCTTTCAATATCCATTAGATCTTTCACGTCTTGAATACCAGTTCGTAGGCTAATATTGAGATGGTGTTTCTAGGGTCAAGTCCATATGATTCTCAGTCAGAACTAACCTTAACCAGACGAGTAAAAAGTTTCCAGATGTCCGACCGTTGGTTCGCGAGATATAGCATTGAAAGTGAATCAACTTTTGTTATTGTTATTGTTTTTATTATTATTATTATTATTATTGAAGTTATTTAAGGCTGAGGACAAGTCCTATAAAAGCCTAATAACAAAAAAATAATTTCTATAGTGTTGCAAGAACAGCTTAGCCATAATTAAATATGCACACATATATAATAACTAAATCCACTTATGTCAAAAACAAAATCTAATTGAACAAAAGAAAGTCCAACTTATTTTTGAATTCATTAACCGAATTTGAGTCCACCACATCACTAGAAAACCTGTTCCAATCATCGAACACCCTATTCACAAGAAAATACTGTCTTTGTCTCGCCGAAAATTTTTCTTTTTTCAGCTTCAGATGATGACCACGCAAACGAGTATCAGCACCCAAACTAAACAAACATCTCAGGTTGGCGTAATTGTGTTTAATTATACGATAGCACAAGATTAGATCTCCGCGATGTCTTCGCTGCTCGAAGGTTATGAGACCAGCTCTAGCCAATCTTTCATTATATGAGGGACGAACGACCCCAAAAGTCATACGTGTAGCACGGCGCTGGACAACCTCAAGCATGCTTTTATCCCGAGCGAGAACTGGGCACCAAACCGAGCCTGCATACTCCAAAATAGGACGCACATAAGTTTTATAAAGTGTAACCGAACTAGAGAAGGACAACTTAACGAACGATCTACGAATGAGATAAATTAAATAATTAGCACGTTTACAAACACTTAGGACATGTTCCGACCACGTAAGGTTTGGAGTAACGGTTACTCCTAGATCTACATGTGAAGTAACTGAGCGAAGTGGATGATTGTCAATCGAGTATTGACGGGATGGATTATTGGGTCCTATATGGAGCACAACACATTTATCAACATTTAGTGGTAGGAGCCAGTCGTTGCACCATCGGTTTATTGTGTCAAGATCGTCCTGGAGAATCTGTCTCTCGGTGAGCGGGTTTGCATACAACTTGGAGTCGTCAGCGAAGAATGACTTGTGAGATTTAATGTGTAATGAAAGATCGCTGGCGAAAATGACAAATAAAAGTGGCCCCAGGACGGATCCCTGGGGCACTCCGCTCACAACCGGTCTTTCCGACGAAAGAACACCACCAACCCTCACCACGAATGTTCGTTGCGACATATAATTAGTAGTCCAGAGAAGCAACTTCCCGCGAATTCCAACGATATCCAATTTGTGAACTAATCTTCTTACTGTGACTCTGTCAAAAGCCTTGGCGAAATCGAGGTAAATGACATCAGTAGGGATCCTTTGATCATAGGCATGCGTCCAATCATTAACGCAAGACAAAAGATTTGTGGTAGTTGACTTTCCCTTTACGAAGCCATGTTGTTCTGACGGAATGATAAAGTTTTTTGTCAAGAACTCGGTTGTCACTTCGACTATTATGGATTCCATCACTTTTGATGCAACAGACAGAAGGCTTATTGGTCTATAGTTACATGGGTCCAGTTTATCACCTTTTTTAAATATAGGAGTGACACTTGATTTCTTCCAGTCCAGAGGAACGCGGGAGGTCTCGAAAGATGTTCTCATAATCAAGGCCAAAGGATGAGAAAGGACGTCGGCAAACTTCTTCAAGAAAAAAGGACTGATACCATCAAGTCCTGGAGACGAATGATTTTTTAGCTTGAGTAGGTGCTTTTTTACTGTGCAAGAATCAAACTCTACGTGTGTTAGACTATTCTAAAGACGACTAGTTGCAGAATGGGGCATCTGATTATTATTGGGCTCAGTTGTGAAGCAACTGGCAAATGCATCTGCCAAAATTTCCGCCGATTCGGCATCAGAGCCACACATGCTCCCATCGTCTTTTCGTAGCAAAGGGGCACTGACCTTCGATTGCAAATTAGCACGAATGAATTTGTAAAGTTTTCTGTTATTGTCGGAGGCAGCAAATAATTCCTCATATTCACGGCGTGCAGAGCGCAGAGCATAGGTCACCTGACTAGAAAAATCTCTATGACTTGTAAAATCTTCAGAATTTTTAGTTCGTTTATATTTCTTCCAGAGACGTTTTTTGTGTTGTATAAGTTTTTTGTGTTGTATAAGTTCCGAATTTATCCATGGTTTAAGAGGGTTCACACGTGAGGTCCTTCTCCTGGAGTGTCTATCTATAAGGGACAGTAACGTGGAATGTAATTTTTTCCACATAATATCAGCGTCGTCTGCTGGATTTAAGAGTCAGTTTACATGCTGAAGCTCCGCTGAGAGCGAATCAAAGTTGGTCACGCTGTATTCAACGCGATTGGATTTTTTAGGTATAGTAATATTAAGCTGAAGGGTTGAAGTGATAGCTGCATGATCGGAAATGCCAATCGGTAGATGGTATTCAGGGTGTGTAATGAGTTGTTCTTCGTTGGTTAAAATGAGGTCAAGTGTTGAAGGCTCATTGTTTCTTCTGAATCTAGTTGGCTCATTCACCAACTGGATATAATTCGAGTCAGCAACAAATCTAACAAAGTCGGCAGCAGGGTTGGACGCCTCAGGAACGTTCGCTATTGGCCAGACGATATCGCGATAATTGAAATCGCCAACAATAATTAGATTAGTAAATGATGAAATTAGGTCCAAATATTCGATGAGCTGGGTATTTGCTTCACGGGAGACATCACCAGGTCGATACACACACAAAAATGGATAAGAGAGAATTCCGTGTGTTGATTAAAACATTGCTTTTTGATGAAAAAAATACATTTGAAGCCAAAGCATGGCTTGATAAACACTATTCGGACTCTGCGCCAGGAAAATCAACGGTGGAAGAGTGGTTTGCAGAATTTAAACGAGGTGATAAGAGTATCCAAGAAGATGAGCTCAGAGCACGTCTCTAAGAGGCCGTCACCGATAAAAACATTCAAAGGGTACACCCAATTTTTGAATAATCGAAAAATGAAATTGATCGACATAGCTGAAACTCTGAAGATATCCAAGGAACGTGTTGGTTTTATTTTAAAATAATGTTTGGACATGTGAAAGCTGTGTGCGAAATGGGTTCCACGCTTATTGATCGAAAACAACAACGAGTCAATGATTCTGAGCACTGTTTGAAGATAATTAACCGTAATAAAGCCGAGTTTTTTCATCGATACATACAATGGATGAAATATGGATTCATTACTACACTCCAGAAAGAAATCGACAGTCAGCCGAGGTGAACTGCATCTAAAGCGTACAAAATCGCAGCAGTCAGCTGGCAAGGTTAAGGCATTTGTTTTCGGGGGTGCGCAAAGTATTATATTCATCGATTACCTTAAAATGGGCCAGACGATAAACAGCGACTACTACATCGAGTTATTGATCAATAGAAGGACCAACTCACAAAGAAACTGCCCCATTTGGAAAAAAAAGGGCTTTTTCACGAAGGCAATGCACCTTGCGACATATCAATCAAAACAATGGTAAAATTGTACGAACTAGGCACCAGATCTGGCCCCCAGCGACTTTTTTCTGTTTTCAGACTTGAAAAGAATACTTGGTGGAAAAATTTCAAGACTAATGAACAAGTTATCGTTGAAACTGAAGCCTATAAGTTCAAGAAAAATCTTATTATAAAATTGGCAAATTATTGATCACTACAATCGCTGTATCTTTTTTTTTATGCAGGCTTCCCAAGAATAGGCGAACCTGTTACACCACATGAATGGGCGCCTGGAAATAATTGAGATGTCTGTTTACTCGCTTTTTGAAGAGGGACAAATTGAAGGATGTTGGGAAGATGTTGGACGGAAGCGAATTCCACAGCTCACCGGCCCTGTAAACAAAGGAATTCTTATAAAGAAAGGTTCGAGGTGTCGCTAAATGTACCGCCATATGATGAGAACTCGTTGTGAGCCTAGTGTTGCGGCAAAACATGAGTTTTTCTGGAACAAGGCGCGCAGCACGTTTTTGAGCACTATCCAACATCTGCAATACATGTTTGGGCGCAGATCTCCATACATGGGAACAATATTCCAAAGCAGGTCGAATCTGCGCCTTATATAAAAGCAACAGCTGAGATGACGTGAAGTAACGCTTGGCTCTGAAAAGAAAACTAAGACTTAGCTATTGCTGATACGTGTTCATGCCAGCAAAACCCGGAGTTGAACGTTATTCGGAGAAGGTGCATCGAATCTTTGGATGCAATTTGTTGGCCTTGTATCGTTAGAGGAGGTCCTCTAGCGGGGACCTTTCTAGACAACGTAGTTGCTTGCGTCTTGCTCGTGTGAAGCTCACTAGGTTCAACTGATATCCTCTGTAAGTCAGAGTTTGAGTTATTAATTCGTTGACATCTCTGACGTTGAGATATCGCAGCTGTAATCGGCCGCAGATGAATACAGGGTACAATCGTCTTGAAAACCGAAGATCTTGTTCTTTGTAGATGACAGAAGATCGTTTATCTGCAACAGAAACAAGGTCGGCGAAAAAATGGATCCCTGAGGTATTCCTGCTTGCAACTGTAAACAATCAGATGTTATACCATCGACCACAACTTGTATTGATCTATTTGAAAGAAAGCTACTTATCCAACCCCGCAATTTTTCGGGAAGCCCATATGTAGGCTGCATGACAAACCCTATCGAAGGCTATTGCTCTAGATTCCCCGTGCCTTTCCATCGTTGATGTACAAATATGATGACGTAGGCGAGCAGATCTGCTGTCGATTTTGCCTGCAAAACCATACTGACGGTTGTTAATAATTCCCCGCAACTCAGGATACTTGATGAGTTCATTGTTTATGACTCTCTCCATCACTTTGGACATAATAGGAAGAAGTGCAACAGGGCGGTAGTTCTAGGGTAAGGACTTTTTCCTTTTTGGGATCGGTTGAATTCTCGCTATTTTCCAGCTGCTCCGAAAAGTCTGGCTTTCATAAGAAATCTGTAACAGACGGTTAAGGATGGGTTAGATCACTTCCTCAGGACGATTGGTGGTATTTCGTCTAGACCAACTGCCTTCTTGCAGTTCAGCTGCTCAAGAGTCCGTCTCAAGGTGCGAACTCTGAACTTGATTTCTGCCATGGAAGAATTTGTAGGTGGAATGTTCGGTGGTATTGCGTTAGATGAATCTAGCACAGAATTCTTTGAAAACAAGAGAGCAAAGAGATCGGCTTTCTCTTTCGGAGTTGATGCTATACTTCCGTCTTCTCTAACAAGAGGCGGAAAAGCAGATTTGCAGAAATTGGCACTGACAGTCTTCGCCATAGACCAGAACTATCTAGTCCCGCTTGCCTGTTCAAGGAGTTTATTAGTTACCCCTTCGTTGAAATTGACCTTTGCTCTTCCAGCTGCGACGTTGCATACGTTCATGACTTGAGAGCTCTGTTCTTGGCTGCAGAGGCTCTTTCACAGTCTTTATTGAACCATGGCTTTTGTGGTCCCCGAAGGTGACTATATTGGATGAATAATTAAATGTTACCAAAAAATGTGTTTTTTTATGTTAGCATACGAATTTTTCAGCCCACCTGATACATAACTAAGTTCTTTACATTTGTTTGGTTCAACTCATATGAGATTCAATAAATATACCCAAAGATTTAACATTGCAAAGCAAATTCAAAAATTTAGATTCACAAGAGCAGTATGAAAAGTTGAATCTCAGTTAAAAGAGTATCATATGAGGGCATATTACTAAAATGCTTTTAAGAATTATATTTACAGTTTTCGTGTCATTCATGAGTGACCTAATATCATCGAGCCTTGACAAAGATTCTGTGAAACTCTATATCTAAGTATATCTCTAAATAGCCAGACCGTATCATCAGCGAGAGCTGTAGGTTCACCAATTTCTGACAGATCCTCTTACACTGATAATTCTTTCCAACTTCATTAAAAGCCTAATGTGTAGCACCATACCAAATGTTTTGGCTAGATCTGAAAGCTACCATGTTGGCGTATTGCAGTGTACACAATCAAACATCCGATCGTTTAGTTAAGAATTGCATCACTAGTTGACTTGTCCTCCAACAAACCTCCAGGTGTCTCTAAAGTAAATAAAACTCTTTCAAAATTGACGGTTCTGGTGGTGCAACCATATGTGATATTCTTTCCCCACTACACAAATATCACGAGCATCGTGACAAAGAGCAAATATTAAGTTTTGTTTCGAACTTTTAGGAAACATGCTGCAAATTGATGGTTGTGTTCATGAGGTTTGTTTGTATAGCGTTCATATAGAGGTATATATCTTAGTATTTTTTTTTGGTTTCCCCCCCCCTTTCAGATCCGAAAACATTGATTCTCTCCACTTCTTTTCTGGCCGTTCTATTCTTTTTCTCCCATATGTCCTAGCCTTTATGACCATCCCGACCTCATGTTACGAAGAATTTCTTTTATGTTTTGCATGCTAGGACATAGAGAAAACCATTGCGAATTTCAAAGACCTCAATAGAAAACAATTTTCCACGAAGAATGTGAAAAAATTTGTTTCCCGTTGGATACCGTATCTGTTGAGCAAAGAACAGAAATGTGCAAGGGTGAATTGGTGGTGCCGAAAAATTTTGGACTGTTTTAACTTTGTAGAATCTAAAAGCATTTACAACATTTTCAGTGGTGATGAATCTTGAATTTATTCATACGAGCCAAAAAATAAGCACCAATCTTCTGATCCAAGGGGAAGGGAAAACCAAAGTCATCCGTGGCCGAAGTGTTTCTTTACAAGATCAAAGAACAGTTACTGTCTACTGGTACACAAACATTTGTTTACCGCCGTTAGTTAGCTTCGAGAAACCATCAATTGAATATTTGAAGCAAGAAAACATCGAATTGTTACATCATCTTGCGTACAGTCCGGATCTAAGTGCCAAAGATTTTTCACTTTTCTTTAAATCAGAAACGGACTGCGTGGTCAAAGTTTTCAGTCTTCAGGAGAAACTGTTGATGCTTTCCTAAAGGCATTTTGAAAGTAACAGCAAACGATTGGAATATCTGCTTCTAGAATTGGTTCTAACAAAGGCCGCAGTGTATTAATTTTCGCGAAGAATAATAAACAATAAAGTCTTTAAAAGATCTCAATTGCTTCATTCTAGCTCTATATGCAAAACTTAAAAGACATCCCTCGTATCCAATATTACTTTCCGTCCTTCAAACACAGTTCTTTCCCTTGACATCTTTCCCATTCTTAGATTTCTATCTGTTTCCAAACAAGGTCGTACCCAGAAACTCAGCAAGAGGGGGCAGGCACATGATTGTAATGAAAATTAGCCGAAAATTAAGCGCGAAAAGCTGCGAGGGCCATCGCCCCCTGTATAAAGCGCCGCAGGCGAACATTTTTGAATCAATAAGGTTAAACTCATTTCTGTCGAGTGAAAATTATTCCTATTATTATATTTTATTTGATATATCAGAAATTCAGTGGAGGTGTTCTCACACAAAAGAACAGATTTACATAGAAGCTCATTAAATAATGGTTGCTTCACAACACAAGATAAAATTCATAGCATAAACTCACCAAAACTTTTCTTCAAATGGAACTTGATTAGGTCTTAATTAATTAACACATATTAAGTATATATAATATGTTTTTTCAAAACTCAAGTTATTTTGGAACAATGATCCGAAACGGTTTTACAACTGGAAGAGTGTACCTCCTGTTGTTCGAAGGTCATGAACCTAAAATTCTTAATGTGTTTCTATGCCTGCATTTTATGAGTATGTAAACAGATGTTGAAGAAACCCATAATGATAACACAAGTTTAGTAAATTTTCATGGAATGCTGACTATCGATTTTATTGTCTCTACTTATGGTGTGAAGTTTACTTTGAACCGTTCATTCCGATTTCTTCGCAAAACCTCATTTATTGTGCCAGGGTAGTCCAGGGGGGGCAGCTGTCCCACTCTGCCCCTCGCTGGGTATGCCCATGTTTCCAAACGTGAAAATATGGCATATTTCCAGGACCTTGGAAAAGATTATTACAAGAAGGATTCAAAAACCTCCAGTATCGCCTAAGTAGGACATCAATTCACTCTTATACAACAATCCGTGATGTCCGACGATCCAATCGAAATTTTATTAAAATAAACTCTATCAAGAATAAATTCTTAATAACTATTAAAACATGAACTGAGAAGGTGGCAACAAAATAATGATTGGCATTTAAAAACCTTCTACCAATTGCCGAGCAACTTTAGGGAAGCTCTGTCCAATATAAAAGTATTTAGTGAAACAAGAACTTGATAGAATGTCACCTACTCGATATTGAAAATGTAATGAAGAACAATTATTTACAAATGCACGTCAACAACGTTGACTAGGCGAAAAAGTGAGGAAGATGATTATGACTTCACCTTGCTGTTAATAGAGGATGTGGAGCATCCATATTACTTTCCTGAAGAAGTTATGTGAGATAATCTCCGTTAAACATTATATTAATGAATAAAAAATGCTTCGATATCATCCATTCGCCTTGTTTGTCATACCATTTCGATTCTCAAAACGAGCAGAGGTTTTCTGAATACGGGGGTCACGCAAGAAGTTATCAGAAAACTTAACTACTTTTTTTCATTTTTCACCAGAATCTCTATACATAGCAGAAGGGGCAGGTGATGATCTTCACTAACAATAAATTATTATTGAACGTACCTTATATCTAGAGTCCATCCATCGAAACGAGATGGATAGAGGATGAGGTACAATTTTCTCACTAAATTGAGCATTTACATTGAGATAATTAACTCGCCTTAGAGCAAGCTATAAAATTAGTTTCTAATTCTTTGTAATTACTAAATGCATTTACTTTCAAATTGTACCGCGCTTCTTTCAATAAAAATTAATTAATTTCTTTTACTTACAAGAAATGTCTCTATTGTTTTTGCTAATTCGTTTTTATCATTGGAGAGAATTTCTAGATTCTGATATACGAGGAGTGATTGAAAATTCGGTGAATTAATTTATTGAAAACCAAGTAGAAAGTTACATAAATTTAGAATTGATCTTCTTCAAACTAATGTCCTTTTCTAGCAATGCACTCTCAATAACAAATTATGTTTTCCCTTAGTGAATTAATTTTTCTTTTCAGAATTTGCTTCCATTGCCAGCTGGTGCGAGCGCAGCTTTAGTGAAACCCACAAAGTACCATTATTATCCCCATAACCAACATATTTATCTACTACCAGAATGTGCAATTCAGCAGGTGGGTACAAGAAAATTTCTCAAGAAGAATTATATCGTTATGTATCCTTATTCTAATGTTGCTATAGCTGAAAATCAGTTTTAAATAGGCTTAAATTTATGTAGATTTTACTCTTACTGAATTTGTTATTGGCATGCACTTATTTCTAAAAGAAAAATATCTCAATTGAAATTTTATAGGTGCATGTACTACGTATCTCGTATCTCAAAACTAATTGCCTCACAAGTAATGTAGAGGAGTTTCTCGATTCGACCAAGATAGACTATCGGAGTATCTTGAAGAAGTCTGAGGCATTTATGTTAGGAATACGACAAATCGACAGATCACGTTCTGTTGAATGCATTCGATTGGGATACGAGCATGGTTATTTGTTAGGCTTCGTGAGGTGTAACGTCAGACCATAACAAATTCGCAGCTCTGACAGAAATTTTCCACATCACTATGTGTTCGTTAATGAAACTGACAGTTCAATAAACTTCGACTCTTTTCATAAAACGGTCAATACGATGATTTAAATGGTGCCCATATTATAGAAGGTGTTTGTTGATACATATGTTGTATTCTGTAAAAATACAACAATTGTTTAAAAGTATGTTACACATATAAGGAATACTATCAATTGCCGGATTAACATATCGTAACGAAGTATGCTTCTTTCTAGTTTTAGAGCAGGTTCTTAGGTTTTTTTTTTAATTAAAACCATATAAGTTTTCCACTGTAGTATGATTGTTAAGCTGATTGAGAGTATGTTGTCTAACAGAAGGCTTCGTGTTTTCGTTGAAGAGAAAAGTAGTCGTAGACTCCCTAGGAAACGCATGAAGTGGACCCCAGAAATGAATTCCTTCATTATGCGTTCCTATAACAAGATTACAAACTTGGAATCGGAAATGATAGCATACGGATACGCGTTACATCTTGCGTTCGTAGAAAAATATTCTGAATTCCAGCACATATCCGAGCAGAGAATTTCGGATCAACGAAGAACAATCGTTAAAAACAGGTTACTTTCTTCAGACACGCTGCAAAGCAAACAAGAAGAGGTCATAATGGAACTCAGAAGCGAAAATGATACTCATAACGGTATACCTGCCGGAGTCAATGAAAGTGTTACAGATAACATCGAAGCCACGGAAACGAATATTAACATGGAACGCCCTCCTGAGCCGAATCAGCAGAACGAATTTATGTATTTAGCAAGATCAGAACTCAACAAATAACTGAAGTGGTAGTAACCCAACTAAATGACCTAAATTGCCCAAACTCAAGACGAACAAGAACAACAATATCATGCTAGCAAGCGTAAACTCAGTGTTTGAAGAATACACCGACCAGAGCACCTTGGAGAAGATTCACACTTTGATTTACTGTGGAGCAGTAACGGTTCTTCGACTACACAAACAACAAGTCTCCACAACTCTGATTCGAGCTGAGCCGAAAAGTGTCAGAAAACTACGATGACAAAAACGACTGGAGACGGATATTGATAATATTAGAGCAGAAATCGGTCGCCTCACGGAATTCCTGAGATACACAAAACCCTCAAGGCGCTTGAAATCACATATACGCAAAATTTATAGGAAATTTATGTCAAGTATATTGTAATCGAGCCTATTCCCTTTGATTGCTGAATCTGGGAAAGGTAAATTATATCCAGCTAACAGCTGAGATAGTGCATAAGTCCACGATAATAAATAATAATAATATTTAAGTAAATCCAATTGTCCATTGCAGAATCGACAATAATTGCAGAATCAGATTCGAGAAACAAGCTTAGGTTATTTGAGAGCAACGAAGAAGGTAGCGAATGATTAAGGTTCAATAAAAAGCTGAGTTTCTCGTTAATCTTTATTATAACCTATCATGTGGTATAAATGATATAAGAAATTTGTCTCTTCTCCTTCTTAGGTTACTTGATTGCCGTTTGTTACCACCTGATCCCCTTTCGATAACATCTTAGAATTACCGTCACGGCTATCATAAACAAGTAAATTCGAGTGGATGTCGAAAAACGAACTCTACTTTGAATATATATGATAACATCGCAAAAGCATAGAGAACATTCATCGTCTAGAGGCATGTTATCGGGCGACATTATATATCTCGAGAACGTTATCAGCGCATAAAATCATTGCAAATTTCCGAGAATCATCTTGCCTATAGGCTAGCCTGCAGCACTTAAGTAATATAAATATGAGAATAATTCATGTAATCTAAAGAGTACACAACACCTCGCATCTCTATGCTTTTTTTTTGATTTTAAGATGAGTTTTTTTACAGCCTTACGTATATTTGTTGGTAGTTCTCAGATCATTAAAGTGATCAGATAATTCAGAGCCTTGTTAGTTAGTTGCTGCTAAATATTAGTTACTTTGCAGCTATCTTGATTTCATTCATTCGGAAGATATTCTTACAATTAAGTCTCAAGGCGCACTGCTATTAATGTCGTCGTAGAAACAATCCCGCCAAAGGAAGATATTATTTCAGACTGTCTTAACAACATACTAGGAATTGTCATCTTCTTAGTGCTAAAATTAGAATTCTCTCTGTCCGATTACATTACATTACATTACATTGGAGGGGGGGCGTTTGGCTTTGCAAGCCTTTCCGAACTGTGACCAAGTTGGTCTTTTGTTCGTAACCCTTCTTATTCATTTCCCTGTAGATCTAGTTCTCTTATAAAATTGAGAGGCAGCTTTCGCTTTTACTTCGTGCGGCTCTAGCTTGTCGCTACCGAAGTGTATATGTCTTTGACGGGCAGTTGCGATGCAACTCCAAAAAATATGTTCCCACTGAGATGGTATCTCAGTGGGCAGTGTCCAGTAAGGAGAAGTTATAGTCCTCAGCTCGTCCCTAGAGAGATCGAGAAGGTGTTTTGTGTTCTTTGGCGAATAGTCAATGAACTTTTTCGCTTGCCTTTGGCCTGGAGTTTCCCTCCAGTATTCTTCTTTGTTAGATTTTTCCCACCGTTCCAGTTCCTGTCGTCTGTGTGGCTTGCTTAGACCGCAGAACGGTTCAGGTCCGACGGGTGGGATTCCAGCAGCTGATCTAGCCAGTTCGTCAGCGGCTTCATTTCCTTGTATGCCTTCGTGGCCAGGCACCCACCACAGGAAAAGTTTCTTCCCCCCAGCAAGTAGCTTCAAGGATTGACGGCATTTCCAGACAGAGATGCTCCGATAACTGTAAGAGTTTAGAGCTGTCTGACTGTCCGTTAAAATGTAAATCTTTGCACCTTTAAGTTTCCTTCGTAGTCCCTCCTGGCAGCCCAGTTTTACAGCAAGTGTTTCTGCTAGCATGGTTGTGGAAGTACATCCCAGAGGCACTGATGACGAGTACTTGGGTCCATATATGACTGCTCCTGTTCCATCAATCGTTTTTGATCCGTCCGTGTACCAGATGAAGGATTTTTGGTATAATTGATTTATTTTTCCCTTTACGATGGTGCGGTCTTCTATGGCCACTTTGAAGGGTGTGTGAAAATCAAACTCAAGCGGGATTATGTCCGATAGTTGTGATAAGATTTCTAGCATTATGTATCCCAGAATCCTCAGGTGTCTCTTCAGATCATCAGGTAATAATTTTTTTGTGTCGTGGAGCCGTAATGCTTCCATCAACGCCTCCTTTTTCAATTTTATATGAAGAGGAGGGAGATTTAGGATTACCTCCAGGGCAGTAGTCGGGGTGATTTTTATAGCACCTGTTATGCCCACGCACGCTAACCGCTGCAGTTTTTGCAGCTTGTTTTGCGTAGTTATTTCTGATGTTTTCGTCCACCATATGAACGATGCATATGTGACAATGGATCTTATAACCGCTATGTATAACCAGCAGGTTATTTTTGGCTGTAACCCCCAGGTCTTTCCGAAGATTCTACGCCATGCCCATAGGCACGATGTAGCCTTGGAAAGAGTTTTGTCAATGTGTAAATTCCAGTTGAGTCTCTGGTCTAGGGTTAACCCTAGATCCTGTTCCGAAAATTTCAGAGTATGTCCATTCTACGTCTTGTGAATGGAATTAGAATGGTTTTGTCTGGATGGATGCTGAGCCCCTCTTCAGCACACCGTTCATTTACGATGTTAAGGGTTTTTTGCATCAGGTTCGATAAGATTCCATCATACTTTCCCTTAATGATGATAACTAGATCATCAACATAACCTTGTGCGTTGAAGCCAGAGTTGTTCAGTCAGGCATCAGGATCCACTGTTTCTCTCTTCTGAAGATACTTGAATGGAAGATGCTTCAGAAAATTGACAAATCCCATTTCTAGAGATACACAAGGATTGTATCAATCAAATAGCAATCCAGACGTAGACCCATGAACTTTTCTTCATATAAATTCATTTGTGTACAGTAATGTTTTTCGACGAGTGGATTGTGGCCCTCTAAGAATTTCAAATCTTCAACAACAAAGTTCAAAAGATGATTCAATCGATTTGTTAGTACATTCTCTTTTATCCGTTACAAAATCTCATGCTCAGGTAGGAAGTGGCAAATGCAATCAAACATTTCGAAGGTACTGTGGTTAATTCTGGGAATTTTGATTTCGACACCAAAAAGCGTGCTTGAAATCGAAATACTAAATATTAAATTCTCGTGAAATGTATGTAATATTAAGTAGGCTCACAATATTCTTCATTCAATATCAACTTCTGGATGCATTTTGCGTCCCACCCAGTTATAGTAAACAATTTACGAAGTCATCCCACTTGATTGCGTGAATGTTGAAAGTTTCAACTTCCTCTTCAAGTGCACAACTTATTCGATATTTGTTTGCAAGACGATAGACAGTTAGGTATTCTATGTAGGAAGTGGGATCTAATTTGCAGAGTGTATTCATAAAACTTTACGTTGTTTAATAATCGTGAATAGGAAATGAATACCATAGGGAGACGAGGAAAGAGAGACCACCGTAGGAGTGGTCTAGAGTATGATAAACAAATAGAAATAGACAAATGGAAATAAAATTTAATTTATGCCTTGGAATGGAAAAGAAAAATAGAGAGAGACTAAGATTTATAATCATGTTGAATGTCATTATCAACATCACTTTCACTCATGTCTTGTCAAAATTTCATGATATTTAGTTCAATAGAAGCAAAATGATTATGCCTTAAGTATCAGTCTGCTTTTGTGACACTCAAAAAGTCACTATGCTTATTTTGAATTCGATGAAACTTTTATCGAAATATTTTGATTAATGAAACGAGTTCCCGGTGAGAATTGCTAAGCTACAGTGGTACCTCGTATGGTTCAGGCGCTTGGGTGAATGTCGTGAGGACATGAAATGTGGCGAACATGAAAAATATGAATTGACGTGTTAGAAATAGAATTCAACATTCTGAACACATGATAAAAGAGTCGGATGCAAAAATTTGTACAATATTTTTGCTGATAGTGAGAGATGGTGTATACCTAATTCAATAACCAGAGTCGAGAGACAACCACAATAGGCGTCAGCTTCGAAAGAACAACTGTCTATGTTTTTGGTGGGCTGTGGTGTAGATTTTTCGACCCAGATAGGCATTTTAACCAAAATTAGTCATCTTACTCGCCTGATTTAACACTATGCCATCATTTCGTACTCGAAAATCTAAATCACATGCTATATACGGAGGACATATAGCATTAATGTTCCATATTTAAAATAAAATAAATCTGTAAGCCTACTTTCTTGATGGACCATAACCCTGATAGTACACCCGATTTAATATTTTACTCAAAAAATCTACAGAATAACATCAGAAGAATAACTTTAACCCCAGACATAGGATCAGATCATTTGGGCGTGTTGTTGACAGTTGATATGGGAGGTGATGTGGTGAAAGAGTCTATAACGCCTATATATAATTACAACAAATGCAATGTTAAAAAGTGAATTCGGACATTAAAAGCTTCATACAACAAAACATGGGAAAAGAAATTAATGAAGAATATATAGAGTCCTTCAATAAGACAGTCTCTACAAGCATTAAAGCCAACTGTCCAATCAAAAACCAAATAACTTTAGACACGAACTTCCACCCTACGTGATAAAGTTGATTAAAACAAAGAGAAAAATGTATAGGAATACTGCCTGAATCGAGATCCTCTAATTAAAAATCAAATTAACATCTACAATAAAAATATACAAAAAATGGTGCAACAGTATACAGAACACACATGGGTTGAAGCATGCAACAACATTAATCAAACCAAGGGTAAAAACTTCTATCAGGAGATCAAAAAACTTTCCAGATATAAACAGACATTCTCAGTACCTGATCTTGAAGAGAATGGAAAATGGTATGTAACAGAAAAAGATAAGGTTGAGGTATTTAAAATTACTATGAATCTGTATACGCATATGATGATGACCAAGAATTCAGCAAAACAACAGAAAGATATATAGACAGATGGTACAACGAATTTGTGGAAGAAGAATTTACATATTCAGAGGAGGTTGTTAAAATAGAAGAAAGCGATTATTACCAACTACTGCATTCAACCAGAAATAGTGCTCCAGGCGTGGATGGCATTTCGTGGAGAATAGTTAAACAGTTTGACTCGGAGATACACTCACATATAATACAAATTTTCGAAAACTGCCTCAGAAAGCAACAATTTCCGCTCATATGGAAGACAGGATGTATAATAACAATTCCTAAACCTAACTCAAACCACAAGTCAGTTAAAAACTACAGACCTATTACACTTCTACCAGTACTAGGAAAGCTTTTTGAGAAAATAATAAAACTGAAGATGGAAAAGCATATCACCAACATTTTGCCCACTTCTCAATTTGGATTTAGGAACAAGAGGTCTACCACACATCCACTGGCCGTTTTGGTATCGAACACACAAAATGCAAAACTAAAAAACTTTAAAACAGCGGCCATAAGTCTCGATATTGAAAAGGCTTTCGATAGCATATGGCACAGGGGTCTAATCTTCAAATTATACAAAATTAACCTACCGAGATTTCTTATACACATGATCATAAATTTTTTGAACGATAGAAAGCTGACAGTGAAAATTAGAAATACAGTGTCGGAACCATTCTTCCCCAAACAAGGAACGCCTCAAGGTTCTAGCCTGTCACCATTTCTCTACATAATTTACTGCTATGACATCCCAAAAGAAAGAAACAACCAGCAATATTCTCTTCAGTATGCAGATGACACTTTTATAATTTCCCACGATAGCTCACTGACAACCTGCTTGAATGGATTGCAAAGTATGATGAACAAACTTAAAATGTGGCTGAGTAAATGGCGCCTGAAACCCAATCCAAGGAAATCACAATATATAATTTTCCATCATAAAATTAGTCAAAATTCGCCTAGTATAACAATTAAAGGAATCGCCAAAAAACCTACAGCGGAAATAAAATACCTAGGGGTTGAAGTCGACAACAAAATGAATTTCAACAAATATACCAAAGCGATTATGAAGAGAACCATATCAAGAGCTAAAACTTTCACTAAACTAACCGTCAGGAACAGAGGAATAAACACAAATAATGCAGTTAAAATATACAAGACAATATGCAGACCTGTCCTGGAATATGCACATCCCATCTTTGCTAACTGTAGACGCCCAGCCTTGAACAATCTAAAAACCGCAGAAACTACATCTCTTTGAACAATAACAAAGATTAGACACCCGGAAAACAGAATACATAACCCACCAAATGAATTATTGTACCAGATAACGAATATACAACCGATAGAAGAAAGACTTAAAAAGTTGAACAAGAATTTTTACGCACTTCTTAAAGACTCGCAGGACATTCTGGATCTCTTCCACCATGAACATATCGCACAAGCAGCAAGAAAATACCCACCTAAGTCACTAATACTGACATTGGAAGAACAAGAGAGGAACTGAAGAGGCAGAGATAAATTTTTAGATTTTAATATAAAGTGTTATATATATATTTTTTTTTTGTTTGTTGGATGATTACTTAGAATAATTTTGTTGTAAAACTAGGCTGAAGGACCCAAGGTCGATGGCCATTTGCGCAGTGCGCAATAAAAATAAAATTTATTATTTTTATATTAAATCTGTAAGCATGAATTCTCGAAAATTTGAAAACTTTTTAATCTTCTTTTCAGGTATGCAATGCCGTTTATATACGATTGAACTGGACGCAACCATTATGTGCTTGTCCATCAAGATATCGGGATCCTTGTTCAGCGTCCTTGAATGCAGATGATCTACACACGACAGAACTGATGGTGGAGAGAAAGTCGAAGGTGAGTTCCGGAATAAGCGTTCTCATATGCATATAAATGTGTTTGCATTTAAGTGCATCTCATGGGCTAGATTCAAAATAGCCAACCTAGAATCCTCCACATCAAAAATTGCAGAAGTAATTACATTAACAGTTAAGTAATTATTCATCAGTATTTAAACATATAATTTGCAATACATACCTGCTGAGTAATTTAACAAATTGCTTTTGCTTTCTTTTTGTACGATGCAAATGCGGTAAATGATTATTACATAAAATTTGAGGATTAACTATGTTTCATACTGACTGCACATGTCTTCCTAGTTCACAAAAATTTTAAGTATAGTAATTATAATACTCGTTAAGAAACTAACATCATAAACATTTGTTGAAGGCCTTTAGGAATGTAGGGCAAATCAACATTTTCTATATGTTTCTCCTAGAGTATCACGTTACTCTACTAGGATGCATCTACTTAACATAACAGCATCTGTGATGACTTAGTTAACTGAGTAGAACTAATAATAATAATGTTTATGCATTCTCGCGTATTCACTATATCATACTTTTAATATACCCCAGGCTATTAACTTGACTTCGGCACCTTTTAAGAAACGCCTTATATTTATCTATAGGCGTAATTTAGGCACGAACATACTGTACCGTTGGCCCTTTGGTGAACCCCAAGGTAATACGTTATAAATGTCTATTTTAAGGCGAGTAGATCATCATACTTATCATTACGAACTGAATTGGGCACGAAGTGAAGAACAAACGATCACGAATTTATTTTGATACAAACTAACGATATTTTATGGCACGACAATTCTTTTGTGGAAACACATTAGTGATTAACAAAAACGTACACTAGAATTGAGTGTCTTTAGTTTCGTACGTGGTTAACGTGTATTTTGCGTTCTTAGACTTTATTTGCCCCCTAATTATTTCTGGATCTTCTCAGTCTCGAACGCCTGCAAAGGGTTTGAAAATTTATATGTGGACTCAACATGGATACATAATTATCAGCGGCGTAGAAAGGGTAATGGGCCTCTAGTGCAAGACTAAGGATGATGAAAAAGATTCCAAAAATTATTCGTATTGGGTGATTTCTCGAATTTTGCCTCAGTCGCAGTTATGACTCACTGCACCATTAATTGATATACTCCAGAGATCAAGGAACGCTTAAATCAGTGCTCTATTTTTCCCCCATTTGGAAAAATTCAGCGTTATCACCAAACATACGAGATTTTAGACGACCTTGTGCAACCTCACTGTTAGAAGAAAGCTTTGGACGACCCTGGTACATTTCTTTGAAAATGTTCTAGAGTTCATCCCACCTAAGATATTATAAAAGCGTACCTCCAACGTAAGTTCTAGCCCCTTTTGGATTAGTGAACCGGTAAACGTTTATTTCTATTTTACAAATTTTGTTACGGTTGGACTGTTAAGTCAGAACGCATATAATTGTATTAATTATTGGTAATTACTCAATGACCTTAATTTGTAATGCTAAGTCTGAAAGGAATGAACGGAAACAAATATGCAAATGCCCCTTGAATGTCTGTAATGAATTATGTGGAAGGTAAGTTAAAAGGTGCATCTGCTCAGAAATAACTTCGTAAGTAATCATACTTAAATATAAACTACGAGAGCACAGAAGTTATAGAATGCGAGTACAAGTTGTTCATCCTATTCATGCAATCTTTCAAATGAAAAAGAGAATTTATTGGACAACTAACTTCAATAAGCAATTTCAACAAGAGCCTGCAGCCCTTCATATCACCTAAGGTTGATCATTATTTGAGTCATATATTCATAAAAAAAAGTTATTGAAACTACTTCAACAATCATATCTGCATGAAAGTATGGCCTCCAGAGATTGAAACGTCACCTGTGTTAAACTGACTCAAAAATTCGTCCTCAACACTTTTGGTTTACTCCAAATTGATGCCTGCGTTTCTAGGAAGCAGATAATGATGATTTATAATGATTCATGCATATTTAAGAAAATCAAACCTCAATAAATATTATGTGACACTTCACAGTTAGTTGTGAGGGTGTCATCATCTTCCTATAAGGCGAGCTCTGCGATGACCATAATCTCAGCCTTAGATTATTAATTAACATAGTCGTTTCTTGTAATACATCAGTAGGCAATTTTACTCTTTTCACTTCACCATTTTTCCTAGCTGGGAGACTGGTGCATTTCTTATCAAATTGATCCATCTCATCCTACTATCTTTCAAGAGTCGAATGCCAAGGACAATCCTTAAAATTGCCCTCCTTAACACCAGTTCACTTGTTTTTCCAGCATTGCCTCGCTATAAGATGCCATGTGGTGGCCGTGAGTTTTCTATACCTCTTCTCTAAGTGTGATATCCAGGAATGTTTTAGGTAATATCTTAAGTACCTGGTTCAAATGGTGAACTGCAGCCTTCTATAGTGCAATCCCATTTAGAGGTCATGTGTTGTATCCATCTGTTGATCATTAAAGGAACCTCATGCCTCCTGAGGGCTGCGACCATTGGTTTTCTCATTTTGACGAACAAGACCTGTCTTTCCTAGCAGACACACACAAAAAAACGCAATTGTCTCGCTACTACAAATGCAAAGATATCAACTATGTAGTCCACAATTCCTCCGCATGGATATCGCGGACCAGTTTTTGTTCAAGAAAATAAAACTACTACTAATACTGATACAGATATTATATTGAATTTTCAAAGAATAACAACATATTCCTACAACGAAATGTGCGAGCGTGGTCTGGAAATTTTCGGTTTCAACAAGGATTCGAGACATTTCTTTAAATATATCTCAATTTTTCTACGAAAATCTAACCCTACCTTCTTCATATATACATTTCGTTTACGTTTTGAGCTCTTAACTTTGTTTTAACAGCTGAAATATTGAAAATCTTTTTTATTTCTAGGCTCTCACTCTGGTGAAGACATGTGAGCCTATTTCAGAAATGAGAATTTGCAGAGCACCACGAGATTGGTCTTTACTGGCCCTACAGAATATTCGAACTGGAAAATCCCATTATTTGGTGATATGTAGATGTCCAGAGACCAGGATATTAGGTAAGCCATTTTTTAAGAGCAATATATTTGATTCTTCATGACTATGTTTGATCTGAACATTGCAAGCCAAAAAACAGATCGTTTCTTCTGACAAAAACATCTTCATAACCTCATCACACCATTTTCCTACCCTAAACAGTTTTAACCTTAAATCTGCAATGAGAAAAAAATATTGAATAGCACCTCCTTGTGAATTTTTTTTCACCGAGGCTACTAAATATAATATTAATATTCATTCAATATTTTGTTCCGAACAGGAATAGAAAAAAAAATGATTCTTATAAATGCCAAAACATTTGAAATTTTTTAATGCTAAAATTAAATATATCAAAGATAGTCCGACATTACTTCTGTCTCTTCCAAACAAATGACAGCAGCAATTATCCTGGGCGTCTGGCCATTGTGATGATCATCAGCAAATCACACAGAAAGGCGCCAGGATCAACACTGGATATCAGGACTTCAAGTTGAAGTTGCAGAATATTGTGATCACACAATTTCGCACTTTCTCTGTATTTTGCGATTTTACATCTCGAGTGGATCTAAAATTTGCATTACAATATTAAAGGACGAAACGAAAACAAATTATTCATCATTCTGTTATTAGAGATTGAAAACTTCCTGAGTAATTTTCATTACTATGGAAATAGGTGATAGTTTCAGTAAATTTATTACCATTTAACTCCGACGCTATAACCATCAACAAACATTTCGTGAGTGAACTGGTTGCAATAATTGAATAGAAACGTGAGAAAATCTATTTATGAGATACCACGTACTTCAAACTACAGTGAACGAAGCAAGCAGTCATAAAATTTACGCCTCCGATAATTATTATATGAGCCGATAATTGATAACCGTGTATGGTACAAGAATTTTAATCCAGTAACACCAAAATATCATGTTAGTTCAAGTTCGCTAAAGATAATTACCTGAGATAACTCTCGTTATCTTCTGACTAGAGAAAAGAATCCTTGACTCTAGAATTGAGGAATCCGCACGCGAGTTCTTGAATTATTATAAAAACTTTTGCAATTATTGTACTAATTGCGTCTAACAATTCAAGACACATCTGTGCTTTTATTCCAGCTGTGATGAATGGAATAATTAGCTACTGTGTGGAAGAAATGTCAAATCTGCAGCAGATTTAGAAAAGAAGTGAAACTTCTTAGACGGTGAAGCGATACTCGATTGGTCAACGAGAGTTATAGTAAAATTAAAAGACGCGTCATGTTACGGCAGATTTCATTACATGAGGGAAAAGAAAGATACAAAATAAAAGAAGATAGTATAGCACATGCGCGCGTGTATATGTAGGTATAGGTCTCGATACAACAACAGCTACGTTGTGTTATTGATATTTTTCATTGTCTCATGAGATTGTTTGATTATATTCTATATTCTTAAAGATTGAGACATTTTAATTTGTGCGCCTATTTGGTATTCATTCACAGATAATCGGATTAACAACAGTCTCTTATACGGTTCGAATGATGGTTATGACTTCTAAGAGGTTACTCTGTAAATTCCATCATTGCTTAATCCAAATATGCTCAATGTAGTTCATGTCTAGAGGACGTACAGACAACTCCATTCTTCGTGTTTTACGAGATATCAGCCTGCCATTTCTCACATCTGAATAGTACACTGCTGTCTGATAATTGTGTATATATAAGTGGTAGAGTCCGAGTCCTTACAAGATCGAAATACTATGACTCCCACTAAAATATGACACCCTTATTAGAATTTTTATCGTCGGAAGGTCTTGGCGAACAGTTGTGATCCTCTATTAGAGTTATTGTATTGTCTACAGTTACCACACTGCTGTTTTCGTTTTTCCAACAGCAAGCTATTGAACGAGAAAAAATAAATATCGAAGTTATCATAGAACATTGGTTGGACAAAGCTATATGCGAAAATTTAAACCTTCATAATTACCGGGTGGGGTCACACTTTTCCAGAAGAAATGGATATGGGGATGCACTTATTCTCGTGCAAGAAAAATTGAATTTTGAACACTTATCACAAATCGAGATGTACTCGGAGGTGGGCTACTGGAGATATGTGGAATAATAAACAGAAAACTATATTAGCAGTCTACAGGCCTCCCCGAGGATCAATTGAAAATTTTCTAGATGAAATGAAACAATGCCTGGAGGAGGTATGTGAAATAAAATATTTATTGGTTTATGTGGAAGGAGATTTTAACATTGATCTCCTCAAACCTAGTAGAAATAGAGCTGATCTTGACCTATTCGACGAATTCAGACTGAGACCAATGCTGGAACAGCCGTCGAGGGTGTCCGACTCATTTGAAACATTAATCGATAATATTTTCTCAAACGAAGAAAACGTAAAAATACTTACCTTTCCACCGCATTTGTCAGATCACAAAACCCAGCTTCTGAAAGGGAACGTGAACCACGATCATGAACCTGTAAAAGGGGAAAAAATGTTGATTAAAAAAATCAATGATAATAATATCTCGAAAATGAACGAGGAACTTCAAATACAAAACTGGGACGCATACAGATCGGCCCCATCGGCTGAAGAAGCCTTCAATGATTTTCGGAAAATCTTGATGGAAATCTTCGACAGGACTTGTCCCGAACAGTGGATAAGCAAGAATTCGAAGGAAAAGAATAAACCCTGGAAGAGTAAGGAAATTTTAGATCTGAAAAATCAATTGGATGCTCTAGATGTAATCAAAGATGTGAAAAAAGATTCAGAGAGTATAAATGCATATAACGCATTGAAAAAGAGATATAGGGATAAACTGGAAGAAATCAAAAAGAACTCAAACGAGAAAAAAGTACAAGAAGCTCAAAATGAAACAAGAGCGATATGGGATATGATCAACAAAGAAAAGAATAACAAGAAGAAGGAAACTCCATCTTTACTAAAACCTGATGATTCAAACAACTCCTTTTTGAGTGTAGGAAGAAAAGCTGCTGAAAGTTGCTCTAATACTAATGAACACCCACTCAGTCTCCTCAAGAGAGCCAAGGGAAGGGTTGAGAACTCAATTTCCCTTAATGAAGTAACGAAGAGTGAAATTCTTCGAATAACACAGAACTTGAAAGCAAAGGACACGAAAGATACGTATGGCATGTCTACCAACCTATTGAAGAAAATAATTCCGAGCATCATAAAACCAATCAGATGTTTCTCAGAGGGCTTTTTTGCGGATCAACTGAAAAAAGCGAAAATAGCTCCAATATTCAAGGCAAGAGAACCGCAATCATCGGATAACTATCGACCCATATCAGTTCTACCTGCAATATCTAAAATATTCGAGACAGCTCTAAAAGATACACTTGTCATTTTTTCGAACACCATAATATTTTTTGCGAGCAGCAGCATGGCTTTCTGAGGCAGAAATCTATATCGACTGCACTGACTCAAATCTTGAACAAAATAGTGGTAGCCTTCGATGAAGGAAAAAAATGCAAACTCTCGACCTGCGATTTGAGCAAGGCGTTTGATAGTGTAGTCCACTTTGGAATACTTGGCAAGTTAGATTTTTGTGGTATAAGAGGGGTTGCTTTGGATTTGATCAAGAGCTATCTGACAAACAGATACCAGCAAGTATGCTTCCAGGGTAAATGCTCCCAATGGCAGCCAATCAACTATGGTGTGCCACAGGGATCTATCCTCGTTTGTATCAATGATCTACCTGATAATGTAACATCATATAGTTCCGTTCTTTTTGCTCACGATACCAGCTTTCTTTATCTTGGCGCTGACGTCGACGAAGTGAATCGGTTGTCATCGAATACACTTGCTGAGGTAAAATATTGGTTTGATACAAACAAACTGCGAACGAATGAAAATAAAACCCAAGAACTCATATTTGAAACGCGCCCTGAAGTAAATACTCACCTTAAATTTTTGGGAATCACCCTGGAACCAGGTTCGGTCAGCATATACAAGATCTAGTCAATAAACTGTCAAACGGCATCTTCACCGTGGAGAGAATGAAAAAAATTGCCGGGAAAATGACAGCACGAACTGCCTATTTTGGCTGCTTCCACAGTTTGATATCCTACGGTGTTATCTTCTGGGAAGGACATGCTGTAAAATAGAAATATGCTGTGCGGATACTATGCAATGCTAAAAGAACTGATAGTTGCAGGAATTTGTTTAAAGAAGAAGGCATACCTACCCTACCATCACTATTCATACATACTTTTCACTCACGATCACGGACATAATTTTCAAAAAAATAAATTCAACCATCCATATTCAACCCGAAATGCCGATAAATTCGTCATACCCTATCACAGAATTAATGCTTCACAAATCAGTATAAATCATATACATCAGCAATGAAATTGTACAATAAGCTTCCTGCGAATTAAAATCAATGAGTAGAGCAAACTTTCAAAAACATCTAAAGCAGAAGCTGGTTTCAATATCCTACTACTGTATGGACGAATATTTGAACGACCAAAACTTCTGAGCTATAAATATATCAGTCATCCTTGTGTGTGTGTAATTCACCATGAATATGTTTGTCGAATTCTGAGTAAGTGTACTGTACTATATATATATTATAATAATATTATGTTGACTACCCCATGTAATCCTGATTTGTTTCTTTGTGCTAAATGAACAATAAATAAATATCATGTCGGAGTATATTGGTTTACTCAGCTACTAAGTAAACCAATATACTCTGATAAATATATACTCCGACATGAAGATGGCTGGTGCGATCCAGCCGAAACGTCGTCAACAACAATCAACGAATGGTCAACGACGTTTCGGCTGGATCGCACCAGCCATCTTCATGTCGGAGTATATTGGTTTACTTAGAGTATATTACCAGGATCAACGGACGAGAAACCGGAAGAACGAAGAAACCACATTGTAATACGTCCGTGAAAACCTACGAGTTATATATATATATATATATATATATATATATATATATATATATATATATATATATATATATATATATATATATATATATATATATATATATATATATATATATAACAACTCTGATAAGACATATAGACAGTTGCTGACTGAGCTGTGAAATGATATGTATCCGCAAAGACAAGCATCCACACAAGTTCTATCGAACAGGGTGAGATGGATGATGAACAACGAAAAGATTTCAAAGGCAGAACTTGACTCGATAAGGAAAAGTTGTTGACCACGAACCGGTCCCCCTCCACAACAAAGGCGTCGCTCAGGAAGAAGGTCAGTCATCAACACGGTAGCCGATGATTCTGAGAATTCCGGTGATGTAGAAGTAGATAACATCAAGGACCATCTAGCACGTAATCTGTTGAAATATAAAGGAGCACCTCCGAGCAGTAGACCCAAGATCCCGAGAATGACTCAGTCGAAGGAAATGATGGGAAATGTTGAGACAACCGATGATTTGATTCGAGAACAACTGGATGATGTCTCCACGCGTGATTAGCTAAGTAGATCTAGTCTATGCTGGGTCAGTAACAGTATGTGAAATTCACGGAACTCTACCAACTTTTGAACGAGAAGAGAGGGAAGATAATACTGCTCCGTGGAAAGTCCGCCTAGAAGGAAAAGTTGTTAAGATGAGAAAAAAAATTGGTATTATACATACTTACCTCAATGCCGCTGAACCATCCAAGAAACTGAAGAGGTCTGTCCGTCATGTGGCATATGACTTCGACAGCAAGATGAAAGTCATTTGCGACAGGCTAAAACAAAAAATTAAGGCTTTAGGAAACAGGTCACGAAGATATAACGAACGTGTCAAGAGATTTAGGAACAACAAGCTCTTCTATAAAAACAGAAAGCAATTTTTCCGGGGCCTTGAAAACACTGAAAGCAAGGACGGTTCTCCTCCCACTAAAGAGACAATACACAAGTTCTGGAGTGACATTTGGTCGGAAGATACCCCTCACGACGATTCAGCATTCTGAATCCCTGAGGTTGAAGCAAAAACTCCTAAGCACGACATGGCAAATATCAATGTGACAGAGGAAGACATCGCTCGAGTCCTTAAAAGAACGAACATCTGGGCTGCTCCTGGAGCAGATAGATTGCACAACTACTGATGGAAATACTTCACGTCCACACATTCTACCATTGCATCTTTGTTTCAGCGAGGACTGACGGACCCAACCACAATCAGTAAAGATTTAACACTTGGATTACTCATCTACTACCAAAGGGAGATATCTCTCAGGACCCTAAGGTGTACCGTCCTATAACATGTTTGTCAACCATTTATAAACTCCTCACTGGAGTAATGGCCTTCCACATCAACGCCCACATTAGAGCGCACAATCTGCTAGCGTATGGACAGAATGGTTGTTGAAAGGGAGCAAAAGGCTGTAAGGAGCTTCTCGTTATCAACCAAATCATTACAAAACACGCAAAGTTGAAGAGGCGGAAACTCTCGGTGGCCTGGATAGTCTACCGAAAGGCGTTCGATTCTGTCCCGCATTCCTGGTTGTTGAGAGTCTTGGGTATGTACGGTGTATCACAGGGTATTGGGGACCTTTTGAAGCCTCTGATGAACACTTGGTGGGCATACATCCAAATAAAAACGAAATAAGGGCAAACCAACACTGATGAAATTTCTATCAAACAGGGTATTTTCCAGAGGGATACTCTCAGTCCTCTATGGTTTTGCCTCACTCTGAACCCCCTGAGCTGCCTTCTGAACAACAGTCCCAATTCCTGTATGTTCGATAGGGAAAGAAAGATCAGTATATCTCATCAGTTATACTTAGACGACCTTAAACTTTACACAAGCTCGAAAGACCAGATGAAGAGACAACTAGAAATGGTCAAGGAACTCAGTGAGGCGATACGTATGGACTCGAATAATATGCTGTTCTGAATGTTGAAAGGGGAAAGGTGTCAATACATCACCAGGAATAACCTTATATGATGAGAGTGTATTTCCTGTACTACCACCAAAAAAGGTTTACAAATATCTAGGTATTCAAAAAGCTCTGGATCAAAAACAGTTGAAGTTAAGGGGTTCTGTAGGGCAAAGCTATTCACCTGGGTCAAGCGAGTGCTTCAATCAGGGTTAAACTTAAAGGCTATGGTAACTGCACTCAACACTTGGGCGGTCCCGAGCATCACCTACTCATTCGGAGTAGTTGACTGGTCAATGACGGAATTGCGCAAGCTCGATCAGAAAATTAGAACCATGCTCACCAGGTACAGCATGCATCATCCGCATAGCTCAGTAAGCCGGTTCTATCTACCAAGAGATGAGGGTGGTAGAGGTCTTACCAACATAGAAAACAGTCATGCTCAAAACCTGATGAACCTGAGGGGATACTTCGCTAGGAAGAACATACCTTTCTATAGGTCCATCCGACAGCTAGATGATTTGACTCCACTCCAATTGGCTAGGGTAGAAATCAAAATCACAAGTCGTACCTCAGGTGAACTACAAGAAGAATGGATTTCAAAGGCACTCCATGGACGATATCCGAAAAGTCTGAAAGATGACAGTGTAGATAAAAAGGAATCACTTACTTACCTGACTGCGGGATACTTGCACGCAGTTACTGAAGGAAGACTACTAGCCATTCAAGATCAAGTCGTGCCAACCAGATCATACCAGATACACATTGCAGGACTTGCCGTTCCCTCGGATCTCTGTCGTCGTTGCCCACGTCATCCTGAGTCAATACAGCATGTCACTTCATCTTGCCCGATTCTTGCGCCCAAAGAGTATCTCAACCGACATAACGCGATGGCTAAGATCTATCACCAACATATCGCATTGAACCTCGGACTCGGAAAGGTGAAGATTAAAAACCACTTGTACATGCCGGAAACTATAATGGAAGATCAACACTATAAATTGTACTGGGACAACCCTATCATCACTGACCGTCCAGTGCCACATAATAGGCCAGATATAGCTGTTTTCTACAAAACTGAAAAGAAAACCATCCTTCTCGACGTGACAATCCCAGCGGACGACAATATAAGTAGATCATACACAGAAAAAGTCGAAAAGTACCGTGAGTTGGCCTTCGAGATAAAGGAAATATACAGATTGCAATCTGTCATAGTTATGCCACTTATAATATTTGTCAACGGCCTGGTCGAAATCCATCTCGCAGAGAACACCAAGAAATTAGGGTTGGACTATTCCATCATTTCCGCAGCTCAAAGGGACGTTATACTCGGCACCACTCATACTGTTCGGAGATTCCTCAATATGGAGTAATGCAATTATTTGGTGTTCATCTTGGCGAGCAATCGTCCGGTGAACAGTCAATGCCTACCTGCAAATGCGGTGATGAAAAAAAATATATATATATATATATATATATATATATATATATATATATATATATATATATATATATATATATATATATATATATATATATATATATATTCTCTTGAAAAGAGAGGATTCACAAAAATTTAAATAATTGTATTTACAATAAATGCTTATATCTATAATTTTGGTGTGTGTCAGAAAAACTCAAGTGTGAGCTCAGGAAATGTAACAGGGGAACCATACTATCTTGCGTATGAATAAACGAGTGAAAAAACCTAAGGGCAAAACTCGTTTACCTGTCGCTATTGCACTAGCAATAGCTTGTCTGTTTATGTTGTGTTAGTGTGTACATAAAGAGTACCAAAGATTTTTCTGCTTAGCAGCTTCATTCTCTAATACACTCCATGATTTCCAGACGAAGACAAGGGTGAAAGGAAGGGGGTTTGGGACAGGAATCTATAACAATGGAAAAGGAAAACCAGCAGAAAAATATTTCAACAATCATACCTGATTCTTATATGTTTAAACTCACTTGAATCTAATAAAAGATTTTACATAGCAAGCAAGACCATAAAAAGGACTAAGGAGATAATCAAAAAGTACATAACCTGCGATATTTACTCTTTCGCGGAGATGTTCTTCGGTCTCCTGTGTGAGTCTCCTGAAACATAATCACTTGTTCTTGCTTGCCAATTTTGAAGTATAATCGCAAAATCCTTTCAATATTCAAATTCAACAAAACAATTTCCTCTCTGTTTGACCGAGAGAGCCCCGATGGCCAGATGATGCCGATTATGATATATAGATGCTCTAGAATCATTATCAACCCAATAATTTAGATTGACATCTCCCATGTATCATTTCTTCGTGGATCTTGTTTAATTTAAAGAAAAATTTGCGAAAAAATTTTAACAGTCGTTTTAAATAAAAATAAATAGATAAATGAAAGCTGAATATATTTTTCTTAATAAATTTTTAATAAATGAGCTATACATTCTGTCACAAAAAGTACTGCGAATTGATTATTGAAAAAAATCCGTTTAAAATGATTGTCAAAATGTTTGTTGTTGTTAACTTGGCACAATTGTTTTTGAGATATGAAAGTCATCCGTCATTTAGTTTGTTTACAGTGCTCGATTTTTTCAGTTCTTACAAGTGTGTTTTGCGATTTTTACAATGGATAAAAGTATCGAGAGAATATTTTGTATTGCAAATGTGCAAATGGAATTTCGTGTGCCGAATCGCTGAAAAGGTTACAAAAGGCTTACAGTGAATCTACTTCATAAAAAACACGTGCATATGAGTGGCACAGTGCGTGCATCGCTCTTCCATCAACATCTTCAACTAAAGTTAACATCGATAAAGTAAAGGAAATGCCATTTTAACATCGTCATTTAAGTTCGAGGAAGATAGGCAAAGAACTTTCTGTGTCTCCCGAATCAATTTGTATCATTTTAAGCGATTGTTTGGGTATGAAACGCGCTGCCGCTCGACTAGTCCCAACAGACCCGAATTTGATGATGCATGAAGACATGCTAGAATCAGTCAATTCCGACCCCACAGTCAAAAAACGCATTGTAACTGGTGATGAGACATGGGTCATATGGTAAATGAAGAATATTACCTAAGCGTTAATCATCGAAAAAAGCCAGATTTGTGGAAAGGAAACTCATGGATTTTTGACTACGATAATGCACCATCTCACAAGGCTATCATTGTGAATGAATTTCTGGCCAAAAACTCAACAAATACAATCTAACAACTATTGTTTTCACCGGATATGGCTACGGCCGCCTTTTTTGTTTTTCCAAAACACAAACTATCACTTCGAGGTATCCGTTTTGAATCGAATTCGCGGCGAGAACTATAGTCGATTCCGGAAAAAACGTTTGAAAAATGTTTTGAGGATTGTCGTAAATGTACTACTTCCGAAGGGGCCTACTTTGAAGGCGATACAATAAATTTGTATTTCATTGACAAATTCCTGGTCCTTTTGACAGAATGTATCTCCTCCCCCTAAATTGTTCGATTCAAAATACCATCAATAGTCTGTAAATACAAGTAAGATATTGAAATAACATCGATCACGAATTGAGTTTCTTTCAGATACGTATAGATTATTCCATGTACATTCAAGCTTGTTTGAAGAAACTTTATGTTCTGTACTATTGTAAATTATTCATATTCGACCAGTTTGTCTATCACATTTTCTCGTATGTTGTTAAGCAAACAGCTAGTTTTCAAACCGAATAAATTACACACTCTTAGAGCTTGAAGCAAAACGAGAACAAGATGTTGTAAGGTAAATGTCAGAAGTAATGTTTATTCGACGGAAACCATACTGCGGGTACCTTCTGTATGACAAGTACATATGGATTTCTAGTTGTAAATCGATTTGAAATGACATAATTCACACAGTATTGAACTTAACGTATTTTGTGCTGAAAACCAGAGTCGTTGCAGAATGATTAGAGCGCAGATGCAATGTCACAATAGAGGTATTGATTAGTATATATCTGAACTCTCCTGATCATGCGTAATCGTCATATATTAGCAATTAGAAATCTTATTGAAATTTTGAGTTATTTTTCTCTATATGTAAAGAAAAAGGTCGAATTGTACATAGTTATTTCTGAACAATATGATAAGCTTAATGCATAATGAAAATTTGACGCCGTTTAGCTCAACAAGGTGTTCCATAATTGACTTTAAAGATTTCAGGTAGTAAGTTTTCAGTAATTATTTGGAAGACAATATTTATGTCCGGGCACCCAAATCACTCAGTGCCTGTGTTTTGTGAGATCTTAGAGATATTCCCAGACTAGTTTAGATCTGGTTTCTTTACCCTTCAATGCAATAAAAGCAGCGTGCTGTCTGTGAAAGTGTTGATTTCTCTCAACTGAAAGCGTCCATCTATACATTCCTGAACGCAAATTGATAACTCGAATTCAGTTTTTCTGCTGAATATTCCTGAACTCGATACGTTCATAGTTTCGAAGTCAACTACGTACCACGGACGCTGCCTCCTGAACTTGGGGCAGTGGCATTGTGTCTTTCCCCAGAATAAACCTCGAGTATTTTGTGTTATTCTTTAGATGGCCCCATAGAAAGAAGTGCAGATTGTAAGGCCAAGCTATGGTTCCTGCTCAAGCTTTTCAGGGAATATTATTATTGGTTCAGATATTCCATGCTAGATCGTTTAAATAAGTTGGGGCGATGTTACTCTGAACGACTAACATCGCCTTTATGATAAAGAAAAGGATCTACCGATATGGTAATATTTTCTTATGGCATTGGTATTTTCTTCTGCTCGTATATTATTATTTCGAAAGTTCAATGAGGAGTTTTCGAGGAACAGGCTTCGTCGACGTAAAACGTTTTTGTTAATTTTCTGTGACAACCTTCGGCCAAAATTGATTCATAAAGGCAAAACTTTAGGAAATAGAGTCTGGACACAATGCGCTTAATAAAGTTTGAGCAAATAATCATCGAGAATCCTCTACATTGAAACATGTGAATTCAGAATGTTGGCAACTCCTCTATGCCATCAGGGTCGATGTGAACTAAGACTTTCGAGGGATCAAAACTAAGATTCAATTGTTCATCTATGAGATTTTGGTAAAATGCATTTACAGGGTGCATAAAGGAAAACTAAACAGAGGCTACATCTACCAAGATATTCATTTCTGATCAAAACGCAATAACAGGTCAAATTTCGTTTCGAGAGGGACATTTTTTGAGGTACAAAACTTGCCTGAAATATCAACCCCCTAAGCGGGGGTTGCAATCCTTGAACATTTTGAATAGGGAAGATGGGTCGAGTGATGACTCAAAAGAAAGGCGGTATCTTTGTCTACATCGCCTTGAACGCATTTCTATTTTTAATGAAAACTGTAAAAGATACAAGGTGAGCAACTGAAAGATAGGAAGACTATTTCCCTGAGACTATTCAAGTTTCAGTGAACTGAAATGGAACAGATCCATTCTGATCAATGGCAGTCATCATCAAGTACCACCCTTGAAAATTTGGAAGAGGGTAGATGGGTCGAGTGATACCTCGAAAGAAAGGTATTATCTTTGTCTGCATCCCCAAGAACGAATTTTCATTTTTGATTGAAAACTGTAGAAGATACAGAGTGAGCTACTCTAACTCCTATGGAACTCAATGAGAATAGAATTATTGCGAGCAGTCATGAAGGCAATCGAAATCCTTTACTTGAAAGGTATCACTGGATCGAAATATTACCCTCTAGGGGTTGAAATTCGAGATGAGGGTGATTTCGGAAGATGACAGCTTTTGATCTAAAATGAATCTATTCCAGTTTTCCGCACTAATACTCCAATAGTCTTGGGGCGATAGTCTTCTCTATTTTTCAGTGTCTCACTCTGTATCTTCTACAGTTTTCAATCAAAAATAAAAATTCTTTCACGGGAATGCAGACAAAGATATTACCCTTCTTTCGAGTTATTACTCGACCCATCTACCCTCTTCCAAATTTTCAAGAGTGGTCATCCCTGCTCTAGGGGTTGAAATTCGAGATGAGGATGATACTTGATGATGACTGCCATTGATCAGCATGGATCTGTTCCATTTTACTTCACTGAAACTTGAATATTCTCAGGGAAATAGTCTTCCCTATCTTTCAGTTGCTCACCCTGTATCTTTAACAGTTTTCAATTAAAAATGGAAACTCGTTCAAGGCAATGTAGACAAAGATACCACCTTTCTTTTGAGTCATCACTCGACCCATCTTCCCTATTCAAAATGTTCAAGGATTGCAACCCCCGCTTAGAGGTTGATATTTCAGGCAAGTTTTGTACTCCAAAAGATGTCCCCCTTGAAACAAAAATTGACCGGTTTTTGCGTTTTGATCAGAAATTAATATCTCGGTTTAGTTTTCGTTGAAGCACCCTGTATTAATATTCGAAAAAATATAACCTTGAGACTTTGCCAACTTTTTATACACATATTCTGTTTGGCGCCACAAGATGGTTGTGTCTGTTACATTCGAAGCACTAGGTTTTTCGAAAACAAAGCTTTCAGTATTTCAAAGCATTCAAATCATTTTTCATTGGGAAAAGTTACATTAACGTTGAACGTTTGACTTCACAAAATTCAAAAAATTATTTCTTAATTTTTTGTGCATTACCGCGTAAAACCAAATTAACATATTCAATGTATCATTAAATTATTTTCTGAATTTTACGACTTCTAGAATTAGTGTGTTGGTCTTAAAGAAGATATTTTCCCACGATTTTATTGTGGGTTAGAGAAAAAGTATTGAAACAAAATGCTCATCTAAATATCGCATTGAAACTTATGCAATAAAATAGTAGTAGTTTAGATGCCATAATTACCTTGTGGCATCTGTTTTTACAATAAATTCACTGTGCGGTAAAGCCAAGAACGCAGTGTTGAAAATAATATAATAGAAATTTACAGTATAATGCACATCTGGAGAGGTGCATCATAAAAGTTTGCATCGAGTAAAATTGAAGGCAGTTGGTGTATGCACGACAATAACCATGAATGGGAAATGTACTAAAAATTATTCAGTTTGATGTTTTATTCTTATACTCTCATATATCAGAATATTTCTTATTATCACATTGAAACTTGATCATCTGAAGACTAAGGGCACTGTAATAGCTCGATAGGTTTTCGTGCAATATTTTTTTTAAGGCGTCGAATCCAATTTTATATCAGCCTTGAAGTTGTAGACTTCTTCTGAATATTAAGTGAATTGCTTGTACAACGTTATACCACAGATTATCCAGTCGATTTAGGCCAACTTAACTATATGAAAAGTTTCTTCGTTTGACAGCTAGAGGTCGCCAAAGATTTTTTTCTTATTTTTCAAATAATTCGTAACGACTCGATTGATAGAAACCATATTTGGTATGCGTATTCGGGTGCGTTATTCACGTTTTTAAACGGTTTTATTTAGCTCACCCGTTTGTTTTATTTATTCTTGGGTCAAATTTAGTAATTCAAATTTCACCCTCTTCTTGTCAACCGATTAATCTGAAATTTTGTATACACTTTGGATTTTGGTGACAATACAATTATATTTATTCATTATCATTATAAATACAAGATGGCCGCCGCTACAAAATGGCGGATAATTTATGTTTTATTAATCCCATCAATATGGGTATCAAATGAAAGGGCTCAACAAGCAGAATACAATATACTATAAAAAATTGAAATCCAAGATGGCGGCCGCTACAAAATGGCGGATAACATAGCTTTTATCAATCCCATCAATATGGGTATCAAATGAAAGGGCTCAACAATCAGAATACAATATACTATAAAAAATTGAAATCCAAGATGGCGGCCGCTACAAAATGGCGGATAACGTAGGTTTTATCAATCCTATCAATATGGGTATCAAATGAAAGTGCTCAACCAGTAGAATACAATGTATCCAGCCTGAATTCACCACCCAAGTCAAGATTTTGTATCGTGTTGAGGACTGTGTGGCGTTAGGGTGGCTAAAAATGATACGTCGTTAGCGGTACACCACCCAAGTTAAGGTGAAAGGTTAAAACGCGCCGAGAACTGTATGGCATTAGGGTGGATAAAAATGATATGTCGTTAGCGTTTTCCCCTCAAGACTCAGGCGCATCTTGTTGTACATAGCCTTGCCCCTTTATTGGACCTCTGGGGGGGTCGACCGTTTAAATGTCCATTACTCGTGGGAACAAAATGGTAAAAAAAAATATAAAAAATACAAACATAAATAAAACAGAAACTGCAACACAACGTAAACGAAGGCTTCAAAAAGCGAAAGAAAAGTATCAAGCAAAACGAGCTAAAGAAAGTGAAGGTGATAGAAAAAGTCGATTTCAGAAACGACGGGAACAATTAGCGTCAAAAACATCTGAGCAATATGAGGCCAGGATAAAAAAGCAACGTCAGCGATATACACAAATGACGGCGTCAGAAACGCCTGAAGAATATGAAGCCAGGTTAACAAAACAACGCGAGCGATATACGCAGATGGTAGCGTCAGAAACGCCTGAAGAATATGAAGCCAGGTTAACAAAACAACGGGAGCAATATACACAGATGGTAGCGTCAGAAACGCCTGAAGAATATGAAGCCAGGTTAACAAAACAACGGGAGCAATATACACAGATGGTAGCGTCAGAAACGCCTGAAGAATATGAAGTTAGATTAATACAAATCCGTGAAAGACAAAGACAGCAGTTGGGTTCAGAAACGCCTAAACATCGCGATACGAGGTTAAGTAAACAACGAGAGCGTACCCAGCAATGCAGAGCTAATAATCTGCAGGCATTCGAGAATGCTATTAACACAATTTGTATACATGTTTGTGATATTTGTACCAAACGTTGTTACCTGTGGAGCTAACTTCGAAAACATCATTGTTTCGTCGAACTCAGATGTATGCAACAGATGTACCTTCCGTCCGAATTGATTTCGCAAGAGACGGAGTACATCTTATACACCCGAAAGCCATACAGTTTCCAGCTAAGTACAATTATGGGACAGCTGAAAGAAGAATGTTGCCTTTAATACTATCATGGGCTTCTACAATACATAAAATGCAGGGCAGCACTGTGGATCACGCAGTCGTATACTTAGGTGCGAAACTGTTTGAAGAAGGTCAAGTCACGTGGCTCTTAGTAGAGTAAGATCTTTGCAGGGACTACGTATAGAGGAGTTGGATTGCAATAAACTAACGGGCAAGAAACCTTGCAATAATGAAGCACTAAATGAATTAAAAAGAATGCGAAATAAAAACTAAAAACTAGAAAATAAAAATAGGTAAAAAACTTTTAAGTTAAACGGTTTTATGTTAAACATACATTGCACTGTTTAAGGTAAATGTACTAAAACCAAAAATAATAAAATAGATACAGTCGTGGGAATTATAAACATATGCATAGACTAGACTAAAATAAAACCGTGGGGCACGTCAATTGTCTACAAATTATCGACTTAATGTGCGATAGAAGAACCGTTTAATTCGTCGTTAGGCAGTTGGCCCGGAGACGGTGAGGAAATTATTTAATATTTTCTTGCTCATGGAAATTCTAATAGTTATACACTCCATGTAAATAAAAGAGATGTTTTAACTAGTTTATCGTTGGACATTCACACTGCTGGCTGGCGAGGAATCGTTTCACTGCTTGTTGTTTGTCTTTAATCGACAAAACATATGACAAAAGTACTACTCGCTCACCACTATGAAACCCTAAAACTCGCTTATAATCGAGCTTGCTAGCTTGTTTCCACATTCTAGCCCTACTTATCACACGTCCATCGTTGTCGGTTGCACAACTGCCTAATAATTATAGTGTAACATTACAAAACAAACATTTTAATCAACGATTGTAGACAATTGACGTGCCCCACGGTTTTATTTTAGTCTAGTCTATGCATATGTTTATAATTCCCACGACTGTATCTATTTTATTATTTTTGGTTTTAGTACATTTATCTTAAACAGTGCAATGTATGTTTAACATAAAACCGTTTAACTTAAAAAGTTTTTACCTATTTTTATTTAGTGATCCACTCAAAGACCTTGACGTTTTACAAGTGTCCCTAAAAACTCGAGCGTGTTTATAATCAACCATAATTTTTCAACTTTCTGCGTTTGAACAAAACTGTTTCAGACATTGAATAGCTAGACTAATTATCAAACTTTTTTTGTCTCTTGAGAAATTTTGATATGATGAGCGGTTCAATCACGAAAAACAGTTTTTCAATTTCATGATTTTATTTCTTCAACCACCTAGGAAGTCAAAAATATCACATATTGACCATGTTCGCTTTGGATTTCTTTAAGCCGCACAGACGACAGGAACTGGAACGATGGGAAGAATCTAGCAAAAAAGAATACTGGAGGAAAACTCCGGGCCAAAGGCAAGCGAAAAAGTTCATTGACTATTCGCCAAAGAAGACAAAACAGCTTCTCGATCTCTAGGGACGAGCTGAGGATCATAACAGGCCTCCTTACTGGACACTGCCCACTGAGATACCATCTCAACAAAATGGGCAAATCGGAAACGGCAACATGCAGAATATGTAAAGAGGGCAATGAAACTGCCGAACATATTCTTTGCAGTTGCATCGAAACTGTCCGTCAAAGACATATACACTTCGGTAGCGACGAACTAGAGCCGCACGAAGTAAAAGCGAAAGCTCCCAGGGAGATTCTTAATTTTGTCAGGAATTTAGACCTACAGGGAAATGAATAAGAAGGGTTACGAACAAAAGACCAATTTGGTCGCAGTTCGGAATGGCTTGCAAAGCGAATCGACCCCCACGAATGTAATGTAAGTAATATAATGTTTGGATTTCTTTCTGTGGTCTGGCAGATTGTCATTTTATTATGCTTGTTGACAAAATGATGTTTTCTATGTTGCTAAATCGGATCAAGCAAATAGGAAATTCAATGTTGAGTAGTACAAACATCGAAAAATTCAATAAGTTTTTCATAATGACTATTCAAAAACTATGAAAACAGGTTGGCCAGTTGGAAACTAAATAAGAAAAAACAAATCACTTCATAATAACGATTAATTAGTTCACACCCAAAATTTCATTCAACTATAGTAAATGTTCAAAAATTGCACCATTTTCCCGGATACAGTAGTTAATCCTCTTTAAGAAATTAAATTGGGCCCTTGGCATTACTTCAGGGTCATTTTTGAAAGAGTAGGCCTCATTTAAAATTCTCATATGTAACTCTTCTCGGGTGTCTATTGGAGAAGAATAAACTCTAGATTTTAAAACACCCCAAAGAAAGAAGTCGCACAGTGTTAAGTCGGGAGATCGTGCTGGCCAACTTGCAGGAGCATCAGCTCCCCCAACGGTTCGCATAGTTTGCATGTAAGAACTCTCGAATCGCTTAAGTGAAGTGAGGAAGTGCCTAATAGTGATAAAAAAATCACCAAAATACTTAGTTAAGAACTTAAGGAACACTTTTGTGTCAACAATTGGCCTAATAAAATGACAATCTGCCAGACCACAGAAATAAATCCAAAGCCAACATGGCAAATGTGATATTTTTGACTTACTAGGTGGTTAAAGAAATGAAATCAAGAAATTAAAAGACTGTTTTTGTGCTTGAACCGCTCATCATATCAAAATTTCTCAAGAGATAAAAAAGTTTGATAATTAGCCTAGCTACTCAATGTCTAAAACAGTTTGGCTCAAACGCATACAGTTGAGAAATTATGGTTGATTAAAAACACGTTCGAGTTTTTAGGGACACTTGTAAAACGTCAAGGTCATTGAGTAGTTCACTAAAAAACGTGAATAACGCACCCGATTACGCATACCAAATATGGTTTCTATCGATCGAGTCGTTCTCGAATTATTTGAAAAATAAGAAGAGAAATCTTTGGATTTGGCGACCTCTAGCGGCCAAATGAAGAAACTTTTCATAAGTACACGCAATTCACGGACACCATGTATACTATAAATCTATAAATAGTGAATTTGTATAACTTCTCAGTAAGAAAGAAAAGGAAAGTATTTTAAGTACCAAGAATATCAGTTCAATTTCAGCGATCCTAGTGAAACCGACAGTTCTGTTCCCACAGATGCATCTACCTTATAGTAGCCCCTTATCTGTGAAATGAAGGGTGGTGTCTCTACTTGTTCTGGTAAAGGTAAACAAATTAAATGGTGCCATATCAGCAGAAGACCAGTATATCTTTTGTGTATAAAATGTGTTCAGATATTTTGAATATGTAAATCCAGGAAGTAAATGCAATTTGAAATGGCAATATGTTAAAGCTCAACAAAGCTATAATTTCAATATCGCAGCTGAATACAGTGGATTGATACTTGATTTTACTATTTCTTCTTGTGTACTAAATCATGTCAGCCTCTTCAGCCATACCATCGATGCACTTTCTGATTGAATTTAATTTCAGAGGGTCCAATGTCCCACGACCAGCCAACATATGCCAGTGTACCCGGAATCCGAGTCTACGGAATGATATGCAGTGATGACAGCAGAAGCAGAAGAGGCTTTCCTTATCGAACAACAAGATCCCTAAAAGATGCCCCGCCGTTCCCGTTCCAGAAAGCGTATGAACTGGCACTGAACGCGAATTGGGACTGAATCATTTCAATAAACATGACAATTGCTTGGAGAATTGAGGGTATTTCTTTAAAAGGAAGAACGATGCTTTTGTAGATCTAGTTCAACAATTTTGAATTCGTTTTTGTCAAAGTTCATGCTCATGATTTCAAGTAGGAAAGGATATGTTCATTAAACGTTTAAGCAGAGCTTGGTTATAATAATTATACTCAACGAAGCGATGCTTAAGAGAAAGTTACTTACACTAATGATTTCAAAAAGATTATTATGACAATTGATATCAAGTGTTTAAAGTTAACAATTTCAGATGCTGCATTCCTTTTACTACGTATAAAGTGGTTCATGGAATCTAATACATTTTCTAGTCTATTATTTATTCTCATTAGGATGATAGGCCTTACAGATTGTTTCGTGAACAATGTTTTCCAAGAAATCTGGTAGGTCCACCACCTTTTCTCACTGTTATTTGACTTTTCATATTTTATAATTTGACTCCATATTGATATCTGATTTTTCACAAAAACTACTAGTACTTCATGCAAATTCGAAAATAAATTTTGAAAAACTTTTTTCACAATTATTCAGAATAAAATAATGAATAATAAACAAAACGAAAAATCAAAGTATGAACTTTGGATAAATATTTGAATTCAGAAATATTAAATGAAAATAAACAGAGGGTTATGGACTAGGGTTCAAGGTTTATTTGATATTTCCAAAATTCGCTGTGCAACATACCAGGAACCTAAGGTAATTATAACATAAAGAAATTTCCTCGATTTTCAAATCAACGGACAAATTATTATCACTGTAACGTGTATTATTTTGTCTATTTTGTATCCCTGTGACATGTTAAATTATTTTATCTACCTATATATCATACTGCCAAAACTATTTATTCTTATCTATTTTTCGCCAAAATTTCGACTTAATTATATTACTTACAATATGAGTTTTTTATTTTTTGCATGTAACCTATTTTCCCACTCCTACAAATGACAAACAGGTTATCTGGGTGTCTCTGCTAATCGAACACATCGGTGCTAATCTAAAAGTATGGAAGCATATATGAGATAAATCAGCGAGGGTAGCTTTCATGTCAGTGTTAGAAGGATCCTTTTCGCGCATTCTAGACGGCCATATCTTTCTGTTTCGATTTATAAACATACACTCCAATTTTGCTTCCGAACAGAACTTCAATCAGATTCTCACTACACTAAGTTGTAACAGATTTTTGTGTTACTCCGTCTTAAATATGATTGGGTATCTTATCACGAAAAAGGAAGTCAGCTTGACACTATCTCCTATCACCAGAGAAACTTGCTGGTGTGCCTCATTTCGATGAAAAGAACCAGCAATTATCTAATATCCTGAAGAATAGATGAAGAAGAGTGGAAAACATGGAAAATCTGCATTGGCCAGCTTGTCTTGTTAAAAAAAAACCTGCCACGCTGCTTTTTTGTTAGGTAGACATTGAAGATGCAATGTAAGAATACCCTCAATCCCCAAAACTAATCAAATCGAGTGCTAGAATTTATCAGTTAGAAGCAATTCTAAAGAAAGTTACATAGAATTCATGCATTTGCTGAAAAGGTTTTCAGTGATAAATATGTTTGATTTCATGAGCTACCACAGTTATTTCACTGATGAGTGACAAAATGACCAAACTTATTAATGGATTTTGATAAGCTACGTACTGGCAATGAAAAATACACCTCCAAGTGATCAGGGAGTCCTTTTGAAAGCAAGTTGAACTTCAAGCTTCTCTACTATTTATGAGGTTACTTAAAATAAAGTATAGCTGAAAATTGAATCGGCTTTAATTTTTTGGAGGAATGAATCAGATTAAATGTCAATTTCTTCGAGGTTCACGAAGTCCTAACTCCTCAGACATGGCGGACATGCACTGCCGAAGCTGAAATTCAGACGCCTCAATAAGCCATAATCAGGGATTTTGGAAATTTCGAAAGATTGTTAGGAAAGAAATAAATTAAGGTTTATTTTAAGAAAGAAACAAATAAAAGAAAGTAAGAGACTTTCTGCATACAGTAAAAAAATTGAGAATTGTTTCCTTACGGAGTAGGTGTTTTTTTCTGAACCTCAGTAGCTTGCATTACCTCCTCTTGCCCTGATACAAGCCTGAATCCGTCTAGGCATGCTTTGGATTAGGTTTTAGACCTCCTCTAGGGTGATATTCTGCCACTCTTCTGTGGCGGCTTGAATGAGCTGTTGTGAGGTTCTTGGATTATCCTGGCGCGATCTAATTTTCCTTTTGAGATTATACCATTAATATTCAATAGGATTTAGGTCTGGAGAGCAAGCTGGCCAGTACAAAATAGCGATTCCCTTTGTTCCAAGATAATGTCGCGCGAGGTTGCTGGTATATGGAGGAGCATTATCTTGCATAAAAGCGAAATTCTCAGCGTGGGCTCCTCGCCAGAGTCTCACTATGGGCTCCAGCACTAGGTCCACGTAATTTCTAGCCGTTACACTCGCAGGAAACGAAATCAAATCTGTTTTGCCTCTCAGCATAATGCTACTCCAAAACATCACACGGCCCCCTTGGTATTTCGGAATTTGTTTAGCTGCTCGAAGTCTAGATTGTCTTCCACGACAGCTTAAAACCCGAATCCAGCGGTCATCTGATCGAATACGAAATCTGGTCCCATCCGAAAAAAGAACATTTTGCCAATTCTCAATATCCAATTTTGGTGCTCGATGCACCAATTAAGTCTATTATGTTTTTGTTGTCTGGTTAGCTCTGGAACTTTTAGGGTCCTTCTGCTGTATAAACCCCTTGAACGAAGTCTTTGACGTATCGTTACGACTGATACACTGATGCCTCTTGCTTCCAGAAATTGCCTTTGGAGTATGGGGTGCGACGCACTAGAGTCTAGCTAGTTCCCAAATCTGCCCACCATGCACGCAGCACCCAAGAGCCACAATAGTGCAACTAAGCAGGATGCCGAGTAACGAAGTGGCAGACTGCAGTTTCGTGATTATAGCTTTTTTAAATTTTGTCCTTATTAGGAGCTCATCAGTGTCGCATATCACTTCTCAGCATCCTATCAAGCTACATCGGGGTACCCCATCGATCCCAGAAAGGACGCACCTCGTACATACGTACGACAGCAGTCTCCCTCTATGGACCGAGACGGAGAACCCGCTACCGAACTTCGAGAAAGATACGAACAATAACAAACAGATGTGAGGACATTAGAAATTCCAACACTTGGAAACATCTTTCGCGTTCCGTGAATCACATCAACGGTACAAAACACCTCCCGTCGGTAAATATTTGATGAGACAAATATCTTCCGCAACAAACTTCGCGGTTTGACTATTGTGGATCTTGGGGGCTTCGTGCATGGCGGGCAGATTTGGGAACTACCTCTTGTCAGGAAAGATTATTCATAGTTCTACGGATTTTTGAATAATTCTTTTCGTCTCAAGTTTACATATGTAGATTCCTCGCGAAGTTTTCCGCGGAAGATATTTGTCTCATCAAATATTTACCGATTTACCGACGGTGATTCACGGAACGCGAAAATGTTTCCAAGTGTTGAAATTTCTAACGTCCTCGCATCTGTATGTTATTGTTCGACCGTCTCGGTCCATAGAGGCGACTAACGTATGGTGTAATCTCGGAAACACCGAGATTACCCGACGAGTTGCATATATCTGTTCATGGAATCAAACTGATTTCATGAAAAATATAAATCCACCACCCGGTAAGTAATACCATTGCCAGGCAATGATTATAATCAAAACATATCCTGGAATCATTATTTATTAGGATAACGTTAAATGTTATGAGAATATATCAATCTACCAGAATATATACAAACTATAGCATCATCAGACAATGACATCAATGTACCAACGAGTAGTGACAGAGGCTTTCTCCCTGGAAAAGTCCAGTGTACGGACCTTAGTGAAGTAACACTGAATGTTACTCATTCATAGTTTTCTTTGTGTGAAGTGATGAACGATCGAATAGAATACTGCTCTGAATATAAATATGATAAATATGTCAGCTAATTATATTACATTTATATATGCAAATGAATAAAATATGAAATGAGATTCTGAGCAGTATAAACTGAAGAGAAAATCTATGACTCTACCTCATTATTTTTTCGGAAAGAAACCTACGAAGAATATTACAAGATTTGATGACTGATATCTTCTGTAACTGTTCAGACAAATTTTTCTTCAGACCCAAAATCTCAATATTTTGAGAAGATTCCTAGGAATAACATCTGTTGTAAAAATAATAATCGGTAGAATAAATATTTTTTCATTTTCCACATTTTTTAATCTCGTCGCCAAGCATCATATATTTAGAAATTTTTCATTGTATTTATTTTGTATATTATGTGTGTCGGGTATAGCAATATCAATATATATGTTATTCGATTCTGTTTATCAGTAAAATTAATCGGGCCTATTGTTTTTACAGCTCTGTAGTATAGAATTGTTTATCAAAATAAAGTTTATATTTGTCATTTTCACAAATAATCTCAGGTTCATATTTGTAAAATTTTTTTCGTTTGGGAATTAGGCCATAATTAATTCCTAGATTAAAATGAATTATATTAGTGACGGCATTATGTCTTTCTAAATAATCTGTTGAAGCACGGACTGAGCAAGATGATAATATATATATATAAACACCTCAAAAAGTCTAGGAACACTTACCAATATCTTTAAAATATCAATTTGATGATTCGAATTTATAGAAATCTCTCGGTTTTTGTTAGGATGTATTGTATATAATGTATTCTCAAGAAAACAAAATAATATTTGACTTCTCCAAAGCACCTATTATAAAAAGAAATTTGAAATTGACGAAATTTGGTAAAACACAGAAAAAAATCCTGAACTAATATTTTCGAAACGATATGGAAGCACTTATATTTTTCAATACCCAGAAGGTCCACCTCTGTTATTAATGACACTCTGGCATCGTCGCGGCATGCTCAATATTAAATTGTCTATTACATTTTGGCCTAAGTCATTCCAAGCCCCCTGAACTGCTAATCAGTTCATGATGGAAGACGTTTTGACGCAGGAGATTTCTTTTCAGGGTGTCCCACACATGCTCTATGGGGTTCAGATCTGGGGAGCAGGATGGCCACGGTAAAAGATCAATATCATTCTCTTCAGGAACATTCAAGACAACTCTTGCACGATGGAGAGGGGCATTATCTTGTTGGAAGAGTGGATTTTGACCCATTATTTGGAGATACGGTACCACTACAGGTAAAACTATCTCATTTGTGTAAGAATTTCCCGTGAGGTTGCTCTGTATGAAAACGAGGTCAGTTCTTCCACCAAGGCGTATACCTCCCCAAAACATCACTGATCCGCCTCCCTGTCTAATAACTTCTCGAGCATGCTGGAGACGGTTTTGCTTTCCAGGTTCCTTCCATATTCGAATTCTTCCCGAATCGGGATAATAACTAAATCTAGATTCATCACTGAAGAGAACTGTGGCCCACCTTTCTTGATCCCAGTTTACGTGTTCTTGGCACCAAGCTAAACGAGCAGCGCGATTTCCATGGGTCACTTGTGGAACTCTTAAAGGACGTCTGGAGTGGAGTTGACCTTCGTGCAGTCGATTTCTCACAGTTTGGTCGGAAATTTGTACATTATGAACTCGTGATAGCTCTTGAGCTAATTGAGAAGCTGTGGTAGTACGATCTCTTCTGACTTGTAAACCAAAAGTCGGTGTTGGGCGACTGTAGTTATCCTGAAACGACCTGTATGGCGTTCTTCTACGCTACCTGTTTCATTGAAACGCGACCATAAACGGTTTATGACACTTGGGCTACTTCCCAGAACCCTGGATACTTTCCGTTGTGAGCTCAACAACAGAAACAAAGTGCCAACTAACTGATTTCAAACACTGAATACATGAAATGATTATAAAGCGGCGTCGCATCTGCTGCATTTTTAGTTTTTATGAAAAAAAACTGAAATCTGTTGCGGCACTCTAAAATCATCCATATTGATTGTTCTGGATATCGATATTGATCGTTCTGGATACTTCAGAAGTGTTCCCTAGACTTTTTAAGGTGTATATATATATATATATATATATATATATATATATATATATATATATATATATATATATATATATATATATATATATATATATATATATATATATATATATATATATATATATATATCGACAACTCTCAGCTTTTGATGTACCAAAAATCTGAAAATCCACATCAGCAAATACAATTTATACACACATATCAGAAATCATTTGTAGGAAAATAACTGTGTCCCTGATGCGTTGATTTAGAACCAAATCAAATGAATTACCCATATTTCCTCAATTCCTCTTGGGTCCAGGTTAATTGTTCCCGAGAACTAATAAGAAAAGATATGTATACTACGAGAGAATAATGGACATCTTATTAAATTACTGACAGCCTACCATGAAATTGATGATGATGATGGCTAATGCTGAGGTTACTGGAGTGTAACGATTAGGGTGAATTTATATAAGATTTTATAGCTTTCATTCTAATAGACGTGGTGGAGATGATATCGACAATTACCAGGGGCGCTCTAGAAGATTATCATCTGGGAAAGAAGTTAAAAACATTAAATCCTATTATGACGTAGAATGCAAGTTATTATTTGAATATTCCGGGTTGAAAAGTCTTAGGTCATAATAAATTTGGTACTGATTCTTCATTTATTTATTCTTGATTTATGAAAGATAATTCACTGGCGGCGAAACCTTCTTAACCATATATGAATAGTATATCATCGTCTTCTGATGATAGATGTGAAGGAATCGCGACTCCTGCACTGAATAATAGCTTTGGTGAAATTGTGATAACTTTTATTTGTTATTATGGCTACGGCAGTAAGGCTCTTCTGACTGTTATTGCACTAAAATTGTTGGGTTCTATAGTATATTTCCAAATGTCCGAAGGTTTTGCTTCCTTTGTTCCAATTAAGTATGATCATCTCCTTCTGTGCCTAGGCAGCGCAAGGCATCTAACTGAGTGCGTTTTCGTTTAGGTTATTCTATTGTCCTACTATAGGCTGAACTCTGTAGTATGTACCATAGTCCACATACTACCCTTTAACCTAACCATCCAACCTTGACGTATGCTATTCCATGGTGAATTACAATTTCTGTTAATTGGAGAATTTTTTCCCTTGCATAATCTTAATCAAAGCTGTCAGAGCTACCCTGTTACCAGTAACCCCCACGAGAAACATGATCCTGTCCTCTCTGTTCCCTGAAGTAGCAATAACCCAGGCGTGAGAATAGTTTCACTACGTAATTTAAATCAAATTCATTCAAATTTGATGTAACCTTTTTACTTTATTTTCAATAAAATAATCCCATAATTTAGTTGATCTTGATAGAAGTTAACTTTTTAAAGAAATTAAAATTTTCTTTCTACTATTAAAATATTTTCTTTAGACCCTCGTACCTTTTCAAGAGACCATGATTATGCGTTATAACAATTTAAAGCCAATTTGACCACAAGATTGAAATACACTGGATTTATGGATGGATTATTATACGTTGTGTGCCTTCAAGATAATACAAAACACTTTGTTGAAGTAGACCAATTCAGGATACTATGATGTCGAACGAAAACCAATTACAAAAACGACCACACACGAAACTGGGAATTATTTTATCCCAGATTTTCCTGGAATCCCGATTTAATGCTCTGAAAGTTATCAAGCATATTAAATGTATTGTACGACGGTTGTTCAAAAATAATAGTTTCGAGAGAAGTAGTTCACCAACAACCTCATCCTCATATTAAAAGCTTTACATATCCAGCTGGTTATCTTTTTTCAATATACGCTTTTCGAAAAGGCTGAACGATAATTAAATACATAAGATGCATTAGGGATCAGAAGAATATGAAATTGTGGTCATTTGTTGGATAGTCAAAAGGATATAAAATCTATTCCAATGTATTTCTTCAATTGCACTTCCTCAATGACCTTCCAGTTTTCATAATTTTGTTTTTGAAACTGATTTTAGGAGGAAATAACTGCTTCAGCTTCAGTGTAGAAAGGGAAGCAGAACGTCATAACTTCCTTACTATTCTACTTTCATTCTCTTGGTTTGCGTAAAACAAGTTTTTCTCTTCAGTGACATTCTTGAACGAAATTCACTCTTTCTATTTAGTCGATAGATTTACTAAACAGTTTCATGGGTTTATTTTCGTATCAATCTTTACTCAGCCATAAATTTATCAGAAATTTTCATGTCATGCATGGAATTCGAACTTTCAGGATTTAACAATTTGGCTAATCATTATGTTACTAACCATTTCCAGTCATTTGTAATCTCAATGCATTTTAGAACCTACACTATTTCGTTCTCATCCGAAAGTTGCAGATACAACGAATGCTGGACCTTCATGCTATCCTCTAGAACATTGGAACATTTTGAAAACTGATCCTGACGTACACATCTTAAATATTTCAATTTCGTTCTACATGCAAACTTCATTTTTTCTTACTCACATATTATATATATTTACCAGGAAGTTTTCATATCACACATGGAATTTGAACCCTGAGGATTCAATAATTTGTATAATAATTATGTTATTAATTTTGGAATCTACTCTATTCAGTTACAATCTTAGAATTCTTGCATTGAAATGTAAATGTTGCCTCATTATCTTTGCTTATTATGATCGCACGCAGTTTGCGCTATTTAACTTTTACCAGCGGAGGAACAATCTTAATCTTTTCAACATGATAAAATTCAATTCTCCACACTGTTACCAATTTTTACCATTTCATAATTCGAAACACTTTATTGGAAAAATCTTCAATTACAAATCATACATTCGAACACCAGATACAACAGTTGCTAGAGCACTATACCTTAGGAACTTCTTGAAAATTCATCCTATGGACGCATCTTGAATATTTCAATTTCGTTTTACCTGCCAACTTGATTGTATTTTCTTAAAAATGGTTGTCACTACGGGAAATTGCAAGGAACAACAAACTTTCAAGTAGAACAGAAAATCAAATTATTTCAATTGTGAGGTGAGAAAACGAAATGTGATCTCTTTGCGTAACTATGTTCATATCAACTATTTTCTTAAAATTACTTGAAAAGTCCACTTTTCCAGTGGAACTGATGAAATGGTTGTTTCTTCAATAATGGAATGTGCATCATCTCTAGCTCTTCTTTTTTCATCAATATTTAGTCAATATTTTCGTGCCTTCTGATTTGCATCGGTCTAAGCAAAATCCTCAAGACCAAAGAGTTTTTATTGTTGGAATGATATTAGTGTGAATGGTAAAACACAAATGGAGTTTCAGGTCCCAATGAAATACTTTTAAGTATGTCAATATGTCTTTACTTGTGACATATATGTGATCATATACCTCTTTCGAAGCATCATGAACTCCCTGATACCAATATACTAGTTGATATATTTTATATGACCTTTGCAAAAGTTTTCAATGGGGTGATTCATGTTCGGATCAGAGACAAACTCTTATCCTGAATCGAAGCTTTCTTTAGCCTTTGTCGATAAACACAACCAAATTTATATGGAATCACTCGGTATTTCATATCATTGATTGTTTTTAACCATGGATCTTCGAGTACTTGTGAAGAATTAAGTTTTTTGTTGTAAAAAAACTGGATAGTATGATAAGAAATGTTGAATTATCACCACATGTTCGGGATATTGTACTCAGTCGTCACTCAGATTTGAAACTGTGACTTTCCAAATTTAAAAAAGCCTATAATCATAATTGAAAATGCCTTATGTTGGATTGTCCGATGTGCAGAGGGGTCGAATAATTGCTCTTGTGAAGGGGTGATACAGAGGAATATAGTGGCCACAATAGGGGTATCACAGGGGTAACCGCTTTTTGTGCCGAATTGCAAGAAGATACCCCAGTGCGTCGCACTCCATAATCCAAAGGCGATTTCTGGAAGCAACAGGCATCAGTGTATCAGTCGAAACGATACGTCAAAGACCTCGTTCAAGAGGCTTATACAGCAGAAGGCCATTTAGAGTTCCAGAGCTAACCAGGCAACAAAAACATAACATACTTAATTGGTGTATCGAGCACCAAAATTGAAATATTGAGAATTGGCGATATGTTCTTTTTTCGGATGGGACCTGAATTGGTGTTCGATCAGATGACCGCCGGACTCGGGTTTCAAGCTGTCGTGGAAGACAATCTAGACTTCGAGCAGCGAGACAAATTCCGAAATACCAAGAGAGCTGTGTGATGTTTTAGGGTGGCATTATGCTGGGAGGCAAAACAGATTTAATATCGTGTCCTGCGAGTGTAACGGCTAGAAATAACGTGGACCTATTGCTGGAGCCCACGATGAGAATTTCGCTTTTATGCAAGATAATGCTCTTCCACATACAAGCAACCTCGAGCGACTTTATCTCGAAACAGAGGAAATCGCTATTTTGGACTGGCCAGCTTGCTCTCCAGACCTAAATCCTATTGAATATTTATGGGATAATCTCAAAAGGAAAATTAGATTGAGCCAAGAACTCCACAACAGCTCATCCAATCCGCCATAGAAGAGTGACAGAATATCACCCAAGAGGAGGTCGAAAACCTAATCCAAAGCATGCCTAGACGGATTCAGGCTTGTATCAGGGCAAGAGGAGGTAAAAACACCTACTCCGTGAGAAAACAATTTTCAATTCTTTTACTGTATGCGAAAAGAGTCTCTTATTTTCTTTTATTTGTCTCTGTCTTAAAATAAACCTTTATTTATTTCTTTTTTCAATTGGAATTTCTCAAGAAGGATCAATTCTAACAATCCATTTCCAAAATCCCTGAGGTAATATTCAAAATATCGGGTGATTCCATATAAATTTGGTTGTGTGTATTTAATTGAATGATTAAAAGTGGTAACGAGAGTAATGTATCTCAGAGTCCAGGGTTTGACCTTCGATAATCTCATCTTTTTTTTTCTACTAACGACACAATCTTTTGATCCATTCAAATATACTTCAAGAAGTTAAATTTACTACGAATTAAAAAGGGTTAAAAAAATGCATAAAATATTTTTATTTAGAAAATATATGGATAAAATGAAGTGCAATATCTTGTCAAACACTTTTCACACAATATAAAATAATTAAGTATATATATTAAATTGGCCTGATATCAACATCATGAACTATTCCTATTGATCAGAGTTCCTCCTTATATTCCGCTGAGGGGCTCTAAAATATCCTGAGGTTATCAGTCGAACGCAATTCTCTGCAGATTGATCGTATCAGGAAATAGAGTTCGAAAAAGTACATGGTTTTTAGTCTTTCGAGAATGTCAAGCAGTCGTCGTATTGAAATTACACAGCAAACAGCTAATTTTGCATTTGGGACCACTCTTTTCAGTTATCAAGCTAATACTGGTGCTAAAACTTATCCCAAACAATATCTTCTATCCAGGAAAGATATTCAGATACCTTAGTATATATTGCTGGAGTATTAACCTCTCCACAAGATTTTCCTGTAGACGTTATACCAATCAGATAAAATTTACAATGGTTTCTCTTCTCTGTTACTAGCAGCGGTCCTCCGGAATCTCCCTGTAAAAGTATAATTACTTGCACAATTGAAATTTAATCAGTTATTCTAAATTATGAAGAAAATGTTCGAAGTTTATGTTCCACTTATTTTAGAGTTGAATATGATTCAATATTTAATGACTAAATACATAGAATGCGATCAATTACAGTACCAAATGACGTTGATTTTAAGAAACCTTTGTCACCATGTCTATATTCAGAGGTTTCATCTGACCGTCCCAACCAATCTGATAAATTTCTGATAGTGGTGTGAGTTGATGTGTTTTTTCTCGGCGGGCTAGAGCCTGAAATCCAGGGTTTGACTCTCAAATAGAAACTCATCAGTTTCATCCACTATGCAACACCATTAATGTAGTCAGTTATTCTGGTAGATTACGATTTCATGTTGGTAGTGGAACAGGTCCGAAGTTATTCCAAGATTTTTCAAGATTTCAGATTTTGCCAAGCTTCTCGTCAATCATTAAACCAAACTCTGTGCATACGACTCCATAGGAAGTGACTCAGGCAAGCTACGATCAAACTAGTAGTGCCTTCAATTATTGCTGGTTAAGTTTATTACCTTGCACTATTGGAACGTTTTGACGCTCGTTTTGAGCGTGACCTTGCGAATCAGCATCAAAACGCAAAGGTGGCAGGCGGCCTCACCCCCGTCGCCCAGTGTGATACCACCGCATCCAGCTATAGGTCCCGTAAATTGGTCACCCGTGTGACTAAGTTTCGGGATCTGGCGGATGATCCGGTTTCCAGGGTGGGAAGGATTGGCAACGAAGCATGATGAGCTCTTCTGGGACAAAATCATCCGTAGTTAAAATAGTCTCCCATTTGAAGTCGAACACTCCTCCGGCGAATTCACTAATTCATTCATGTTCTAGAAAAGAAAGAAAACTCTTGATAGAGTTCTGCAATATCAGAGGACTGGGGCACAACAACGTGAATGTCGATGCAGTCCACCAGCATCTGCAAAACGGACAACCCCATGTGCTGGACCTAACCGAAACCCAAATGAGTCAAACAACCGACACAACGTATTTACGTTTTAATTGGTATGAGTTACATATGAGATTTAGGTTTAAAGAGGGACTCTGTGATTTCGCCAGATCAGATGTTGCATGCCATAGAGAGGACACGATGGAGGACAACGCTTTCGACCTTGCGTGGTTTAAAATCTGTTTGCAGGATAAAACACTGTTTTTATGTTGTCTATATCGCTCGCCAAATGATATTCACTTCCCTAGACTGTTTCAGTTTCTAGGTGATAAGATGGATTGGATTCAGACACATCATCCCGAAGCTGAGATCATTGTACTGGGTGACTTCAACGTTCACAACACCAACTGGCTTCGCCACTCCAATAGAACAGAAGAAGCGGGAAGACAGCCTGAAACTTTCGCAATCAGCCATAATCTAGCGCAGCTAGTCGACGAACCGACAAGAATACCTGATCACCCAACTGACTTCCCGAACACCTTGGATCTATTTTTGATTTCAGATCCAGATGATTTTGGAGTGGAGGTCTCAGCACCGCTAGGCAACTCAGACCACAACCTTATATCTGCTACTGGAACTATTGTGCTGCCGCTAAAACAAGAACCTAAACCACCCAGAGGAATTCGGCACTATAACCGTGCTAATTGGGATGAGCTACGTGAATTCTTTTCGTGCTTCCCATTCAGTGATGTTTGCCTTTCAGATCCTGACATCAATGTGTGCACTGAATCTGTTACAGAAATCATTCATGCAGGAATGGATCTCTACATCCCTCATTCCATGAAAAGAACAACAGCACAAAAGCTATGGTTAAACAAAGCTTGCGAAAGAGCCTCTGCAGCCAAGAACAGAGCTTACAAGTCATGGAAGATGAATCCAACAGATGAAACAAGAACAACCTTCGTACGAATACGGAACGTATGCAACCTGACAACTGCAAGAGCAAAGGCCAATTTCAACGAAGGACAAGACAATTCTGGTCTATGGCGAAGACTGAATGCCAATTTCTGCAAATCTGCGTTTCCGCCTCTTGTTAGAGAAGACGGAAGTCTAGCATCATCTCCGAAAGAGAAACCTGATCTCTTTGCTCTCTCTTTCTCAAAGAATTCTTCAATACCACCGAACATTTCACCTACAAATTATTTCATGGCAGAAATCAAGTTCAGAGTCCACACTATCAAACTCCAAGAAGGTCTAGACGAAATACCTCCAATCGTCCTGAGAAAGTGTGCTCCTGAACTGGCACCCGTTCTTAACCGTCAGTTTCAGATTTCGTATGAAATCCAGACTTTTCCGAGCAGCTGGAAAATAGGGAGAATTCAACCGATCCCAAGGAAAGGAAAGAAGTCCTTACCCCAAAACTACCGCCCTGTTGAACTTCATCCCATTATGTCCAAAGTGATGGAGGGAGTCATAAATGATGAACTCATCAAATATCTTGAGTTGCAGGGAATTATTAACGACCGTCAGTATGGTTTTCGCAGGCAAAGATAGACAGGAGATCTGCTCGCCTACATCACTCATGTTCGTACTTCAACGATGGAAAAACATGGGTAATCTAGAGCAAATAGCCCTCGACATCTCTAAAGCTTTGGATAGGGTTTGGCATGCATCCTTGTTGAATAAACTTGCTGCATATGGGCTTCCCGAAAAATTGCGGGGTTGGATAAGTAGCTTTCTTTCAAATAGATCAATACAAGTTGTGGTCGACGCTATAACATCTGATTGTTTCCAGTTGCAAGCAGGGGTACATCAGCGATCCATTCTTTCGCCAATCTTGTTTCTGTTGCAGATAAACGATCTTCTGTCATCTACAGAGAACAAGATCTTCGGTTTTGCAGACGATTGTATCCTGGTTTCGTCTTTCAGTAGTCTATGGCCGATTACAGCTGCGAAATCTCATCGTCAGAGATGTCAACAAATTAATAACTTAAACTCTGACTTACAGAGGATATCTGAGTGGGGTCAGTTGAACCTGGTGAGCTTCAACTCGAGCAAGACGCAAGCAACTACGTTTTCTAGAAAGGTCCTCGCTGGAGAACCTTCTCTAATAATGCAAAGCCAAGAAATTGTATCCAAAGATTCGATGCACCTTCTCGGAATAACGGTCAGCTCCAAGTTTTGCTGGCATGAACATGTATCAGCAATAGCTGAGTCGGCATTAGCTAAACTTAGTTTTCTTTTCAGAGCCAAGCGATACTTCGCGTCATCTCAGCTGTTGCTTCTATATAAGGCGCAGATTCGACCTGCTTTGGAATATTGTTCCCATGTATGGGGATCTGCGCCCAAACATTCGTTGCGGATGTTGGATAGTGTGCAAAAACGGGCTGTGCACCTCATCGCTCACCCGAAGATCACCCGCGATCTCCAACCGCTGGATCTCAGAAGACAAGTTGCTGATCTTTCTCTATTTCACAGATACTTCCACGGAAAATGCTCCAATGAGCTGAAAGACCTTGTTCCGGGAAAACTCATGTTTTGCCGCAACACTAGGCTGGCAAAGAGTTCTCATCGTATGGCGGTACATTTAACGACCCCTCGAACCTCTCTCTATAAGAATTCCTTCGTTTACAGGGCTGGTAAGCTGTTGAACTCGCTTCCGTCCAACATCTTCCCAACATCCTACAATTTGGCCCTCTTCAAGAAGTGAGTAAACAGACACCTCAATTCTTCCCAGACGCCTACTCATGTGGTGTAACAGGTTCGCTTATTCCTAGGAAGCGCGCATAAAAAAAACGCTCTAATGAAAAAGAACCTTAATTCTAGATTTATATTTTCCTGAGATTATGCTCACGAATATCAGATACTTACTTGACATGTATCCCTGCCACCATTGATTTCACCTGCACAAATCATAGTAGAAACGATACCTCTAGGGTAAACCCTATTTTCGTTAGCAAAAGTTCTTGCGCATTTACTATTATTATAAATATTCAGAGCTACTTTCATCAGCTTGTTGGTGATATCAGCAGCAGCAAATTCTTCTTTTCCAAAACCAGTAGCTATGCACTGGGGAGGTGGTTCCGAATATGAAGTATACAAACAAGCTGGTCGAATATATTCAGTGAAAGTAACTTTACTGCGAAGTTTTATTAAGGCTATATCGTTATACCCTTGAGGAAATGTGTAATTCGGATGAGCTATAATATTCGCTATCCTGTGATCAGCTTGTCGAGTATCAAATTTTGTTAGATCAGTTGAACCTAGTCGGACTACCACGGGCTGATTCCTGTGAAATAAAAACATTGTTTTCAATCATATGAATATGATGTGCTAAAAAATGAGAAAAGTGTGGAAAAATGTATAAACTATCCATAACAATTAGGTTTTATCATCTACATTATTTCCAATTGATATAATCGTTATTTTACTTAGGACGTTCTTAGATTTTGGTACGTTTATGTCTTCTCTTTAGATCATTTTTTATGAAACCTGGAGTCTACCTGAGCGTTTAGGATATTCCATACTTTTTCCACAGTATTTAAGATACTCACGCATCTCTAGAAAATGTGCAATGAGCTGCTGTTATTATATAAAATTCACTGATGAGTGTGGCACCGCAACGCCATTCAATTCCATTTTCAGAATCGAAACCAAGAACTGCCTGAAATCAGAAATCAATAATTAATTATCAAATAATCAATTTCCTTCCAGATATCAAGTGACGCTGTAACAGAAGTGCGATTGAGAATATTTCTGTTGAAAAATAGTGATTACAATTTTAAATAGCAATGACCAGCACGTTTTCCAGACATAAACTGCATTGAATATATTTGGGCTGAGATGTCAACACAAATTATAATTCTTCAAAATTCACCTGAAATCCTTCAACATCTTGAAGCAGCCTTCTATAGATATGGGCAAATATATGTATTAAATCTGTATGTTACAGTCTGCTTAGTGTCAATTTGCTGAAGAGTTCGTGAAAATTGTATGTATTGCAAATCTGGAATGCAATGCAGTCTTTTTAGTTGAACTTTGAGGACATTCCTGAGGTCAAAAACTGGGAGTCGAGAATCATTCAGAAATATGTGTATGTGTTTATAAGACACTGAAGTTGATAGTCGTGTCTATATACAGACCCCCATCGGAAGACTTTCAAGCATTTATTGACTCTGTGAGTTCATCGCTACAGGTAGCTTTCAGCTTAAGAGGGTTTAGGGTCATAGTCTGTGGCGACTTTAACATAGACCTCGATAAACATTCTGCAGAGCGCAGTAGGTGGCTGGATGATGATGTCATTTAATTTGTCTCCAAAGATCCATACATCGACTACACATACAACTACTCTTGTGAAGTTATTATTAGAGGTTATAGCAACCAAAAACAGAAAAAATTAAATACAAAATCTATAGAAAAAAGGATATTTACAGTGAGTGGTTTGGAAAGCCTGAAAGATGAACTAGGTAATATGGACTGGTCGGTGATATCGCGCTGCACGGATTCAGAAACAGCGTGTAATATTTTCTTGGCTAATCTCAAGTCCATGATAGATCGGATTTTTCCTTTCAAAAGAGTTCAGCAGAGAGGAGGTGTTGAGTCGTCGATGACAACAGGAATGAGGACCTCCTCAAGAAGAAAGTTGTTTCTTCATCATTTGAAAACTAGAGGGGAGATAAGTACTGAATATTTTAACCAATACTCACGCATACTGAAAAAGGTAGTTAGGAGAGCTAAAAAATGGAGAATTAATGTTTCATTGCTAAGACAAAAAATAAGAGTAGAGTCACTTGGAACTTGATTAAAGAGCATACAACGGCGAATTCCAAACATAAAATCACAGTTCTTGAGGGTTTGAGTAACCAGATTGATCATAAAAAAACCCTGGATATTGCCAATGACTTTTTTGTGAACCATGCACCGTTTAACTGTGTGAACGTACAAAATCGGGAGTGTCGTTTCAGTGCTGACTGCGATCCCAACAGTATGGCGCTACATTCGGTTGATGCGATGGAGGTGGTGAATATTGTTCATTCATTGAGAGATACGAACTCCGTGGGTTGCGATGGGGTGCCGGTGAGGTTGCTGAAGCATGTTTACCATGAGATTGCCGAACCTCTGTCTTTAATAATAAATTTATCTTTCGATACTGCAGTTTTCCCTACTCAACTAAAGAAAGCACAGATTAAAGCAATTCCACAAGAAAGGCCACCAGGATGATATTAATAACTACCGAGCCGTTGCACTGCTGTCGAATGTTGGAAAAATATTTGAGAAGGCACTTAATCGAAGAGTCGTTGATTTTCTCGAGACACATAAGCTTCTGACTGAATATCAAAATGGTTTTAGAAGAGGAAAGTCTCCAACGCGGGCTCTCTATCAGACTTTGACCAGAATAATCTATTCTCTCAATGATAAGGAACGTACAGTCTTGATGTGTGCTGATTTATCTAAGGCCTTTGACATGGTGGATCATGATATCCTCTATCAAAAACTGAATAAACTGGGAATAAGAGGCTTGCCTCTGGAACTCATTAGGTCCTATCTTACTGGAAGATCCCAAATTGTAGTTGAACGGGATCCAGTTACGGGTATGTTGATCGAGTCAGATGAATTGTCTTTCATAATGGGGGTGCCTCAGGGGTCTGTGCTTGAGCCGCTTCTTTATATCATATACACTAACGACTTGCCTGAGGTACTGCCAAACAGGGTTGTTCAGTTTGCGGATGATACGTCAGTTGTGTTGTCTGGCGACGACAGAGACATGGAAGACATGATGCTGTATCTGAGCTCCGCCAGTAGTTCGACGAAGATAAACTCAAAATGAATACTGAAAAAACTCATTGAGTTCGGGTACAGTACAGATTTCCTGAGTACAACCTACACCAGAGAATCAGAAGCATACAAAATATCTAAAGGGGTATGTTTTTTGGGAGTCCATGTCGACTACAGACTGAGCTGGAGAGATCACATAGATAAGGTGGCTGGGAGTATGGCAAGATGGGTATATGCGCTGAGAACTTTAGCAGATACTGTGAGCTAGAGAGCAACGTTCATGGCTTATCATGCTTATGTGCACAGTAGGCTCCGATATGGAATTGTGTTGTGGGGGAATTCGTTCGAGGTAGATAGGATACTGTCGTTTCAGAAGAGGTGTATTCGTGGCATGTTGCGGCTTCCGTTCACAGAAAGTTGCAGGGAATATTTCGTAGAGAAATCAGTGCTCACAATAATGTCACTGTATATTTATGAGTCAGTTATTTTGGTCGCTACTAACAAAGAGCTATTTGAAGAACAGGAAGCGACACATGATCACAATACGCGACGAAGACGAAGCTTGAATCCACCTCACATGAAGTATACCTATCTCCAGAAAAATGCAAGATATATGCGGGTGACAATCTTCAATAGAATCCCTCAGTATATCAGATCTCTCCCTGCTGAACTAATGAAGAAGAGGTTGATAAAATACCTCGAAACAAAACCATATTATACTCTTGACGATTTAATTAATAATAGACTGTGATATTCCATTTTTTTATTTTTTATTTCTGTGCACTGTATATGTATGTATGTAAAGGTTCGCCTCATAAGTCTTTTTTTTTTTATATACAATTATGATTTTTACACACTTGTAAATTATTATATTTATATTATGACATGCTCTACAACCCTAGGGCTTATTATGGAGTAAATAAAGTTGAATTGAATTGAACTGAAATACGTCCCTGTACAACAATCGAATTTCCGCACAGCAAGAACAAACTTTCGTGTAAAGTAAAGGTTGAATTTTTTAAATATGTGACCTTACCATGAAAGGGAATTCCCCTGGATCTGCTGGTGCACCTCCAACAATTAGAGGAACTCCGTTATTACCACATTTCTCGACTTGAATATTCACAACTTCCGTGTCTGTTAACAATGGAATTGCCTGAACAACATCGTTAAATGGTTTAGTGTATTCCAAGCACTCTAAAAATGAAATACCATAAAATAAATTGCAATTTCTTCGAATATATATGAAACGGATTTTTTTCCTGACGAGTTGCCCATATATTTGTTCATGTAATCAAAGCAATTCCATGAATAAATATGATCGTAATACATATATCCGGAAATGATTATTCATTAAGATAGCTTAAAATGTTATGAAAATATACAAAATTAACATTATGTGTCAAAGACATCAATGTACCAAGGAATAGTGTCAGAGGCGTTCTTCCCGGAAAAACCCAGTGTATGGACCATAGTCATGTGACACTGAGTGCAATTTCATTATTGTTTTGTGTTATGAAGTGCTGGATGATCGAATCTAATACCAACAAGAATGCATATCTCTTCAAATGATTAGGATGTTATTATTTTGAATGTATTTTGCATTGATAGATTCCTTACGTTAGTATAAAGAGAATTCAGTAAAAAAAAAAGAGAGAAGCATAAAAAATTTTACGAGGGTGTGATAGAATTTGTACTAAAACTTTTACTTCAAATTCAAAAGGCTTCAAATTTTTCATCTGGGACATTCTTTTCAAATATGTTTAGTCTCAATAAAAATCTTAAACGATAAATGATACTTGCCATCTACTTACTTGCTTCACTTTTTCTTGGAATATTATTCGATCCAGAATCTGACGGGTATACAATGGAATCGCCATTAAAATAATTATTATTAGAATTAGAAAAAGAGGTATCTGGATCGTCTGTGTAAAAAATATTTGAATTTTCTGTTGGCCTAGAATGAATAGGCCTGTTTCCATTATAATTCAAATTGTCGTCACCATTAGAAGATGAATATTCGGGTCTGGATTGGGTGTCGCGGTTATGGTTATTATAAAATTCATCTTCATTCACGTTGGAAAACGAATTGCTGGAACCAGAGTTGATAGGTCTACTTGGCGAATGAAAATCTCCATTTGAGAAGGTTCCTGCACAACATACTATAGGCACAGTAGATTGAAAGTGACCGCAAACTGTGGGAGCAATTCCATTTCTACCTTGTTCTTCAGCTTCTGGGCAATCGGATGATATTTTGCAAATTCCAGGTGTTCCTGTTGTTCTCATGTAACATGTATTACCAACTGAAAAGTGTTTTAAAGCTTTAAGTAAAATAATGTATGGATAATAAGTTGGTTTGTAGTTGTGGCAACATTGAAATAATATAATCATAATAAAAAATGATCAAGAAGCGCATCGGTGCTTTCAAAGGTATCACACCTTTTCGAAGAGCTGGATATAAAGAAGATGCTTACCGTTCTCCTTCAATTATATACTTGCAATACGTATGACGTATTCGAAAGAAGGTATAGAAATCTGGTGAACAAACCGGTTGGAAATTTCATCTGTGATTAGAACGTTCCATGTTCCAATATTGACAGGGATATGTAACAGTATGTGAAATGTGAATTGCTTAAAGACTGAAATAAATTGTTCCAACATACAAGATGCAACTCAAGTATTTCAATATTGAAAGAGTGTCTGAATACTGTATCAGGAAGTGGTCTACATTCTTGGAGCACCCAGTACACAATAGCCCAAGACTCTCACAAATGAATTGTAGCTTTTTGAGAATGAATTGTTGTTCTTCATGAAAGCAAGCTCAAAGAAGTTAAATGACTTTAAGCAGGGTTGCCTAAGTAGACTAAAACCTACTTCGCAAGCATAAAGAGAAAATAAATATGCTTAAATAAACATTCTTCTAATAACTGATATAAAATAATAGCTACGATAAAAGAGGATTGAGACTTGGCGTTGATTAGGACGAATAATCATGCAAGACGAACTGGTAAAGGCAGAACACTCCTGAATGTTTTGAGAAAATGCTTCGCCATCACTAGAAGTTTACAAACTAACCCTTTATCACGCATAACGTTCTCTTAGTACTGAAACGGTTAGAAAACGTCTCGCACAACATAACCTTCATCCCAGAAGAACTGCCACAGACTAACCTAAGCTCACTCCTGTTATACTCCAGTTTCAAGAACAAGTCCATAGGAATGAGCACGATCGAAACGCGTTCTGAGGAGTGATGAGTCCGGCTTCTGTTCATTCAGCAACAAAGAAGACGTGCAGTACTGAGAAAAACACAGGCAAAATCAGTCAAAACACCAGACATCTAATTGTAAAAAGGAGAAAAACAAGTCGGGAGGATGACAGCTATAAAACATTGAATAGGGAAATAAACAGAAATATTCGGAAAGACCTGAGAGATTGGAAGACACAGCTAGTTAAAAAAACTATTGAAAACAACAAAAACATGAAAGTCCTCAGATCGAAACTATCAAATGGAAGAACTAAAATGACGAAAATAAAGGTATCTTGGTCAGCAAGAGGCAAGAAATCGTAGTTGTCATTGAAGAATTTTACAAAAAACTTTATAGTTCTGAAAACCAAGAACAGAAATATATTAAAAGACATATTCTTAATACCGGTTCTGAATACATTCCTGAAATTGATACAAATGAACTGAAAATTGCGCTCAATCAGATGAAGAACCAAAAATGCCTCGGTGAAGATAAGATCACAATCGAGATGTTGAATATGGGAGAAGAATATCTGTTGGATAACGTACGGATCCTTCTCAACAAATGCCTAAATGAAGGAAGAATACCAATGATATGGAATAATGCTCAAGTCATTCTTCTGTATAAGAAGGGAGACAGAAATAACATAGAAAATTACCTCCCAACAAGCCTTTTATCGCAATTGTACAAATTACTGGCGAAAATAATGACAAATAGATTAACCAACAAAATGGACGCTTATCAATCCGTCGAACAAGCCGGAAAGGCTTCAGTACAGTAGATTTTCGAATCTTTGAATTTATTGTAATGGCTGCTGAACGTCCTGGACGCTACTTGAGTGTTCATGAAGTGGTAAGAATTGTAACACTTCTAGAGGAGGGGCGAAGCCAATGTTACGTGGCTAACTTGTTGAATGTTAACCAAAGCACTACTTCAAGAGCAATTAATCGGTACCACGAAACAGGGGAATATGAAAGAAGGGCCGGACAGGGAAGAAATCTGATAACAACACCAGTTGATGATCGTTGGCTTTGTTTAACTGCACTAAGAGTTCGGCACTGTTCGGCTAGAATGCTACAAAATGAACTTGCACTTTCCAGATATGTGCATATTTAATTGAAAACTGTTAGGAACAGGCTCAGAGAAGACGATATCAGACCAAGGGTGGCTTCTACCGGCCCGCGTCTCACCAGAGGACATCGAGTTGCAAGACAGTTTGCGAGGGAACATGCAAATTGGGTTATTCCAGAATGGTCGAATGTTCTATTTTCCGACTAGTCCAGGTTCTGTCTAGTATGAAATGATAGAAGCATGCCTGTATACAGATGACATGGCGAACGGTATCATCAATGCAATATCCGGCAAATAGACAAATGACAAATAGATTAACCAACATAATGGACGCTTATCAATCCGTCGAACAAGCCGGCTTTCGGAAAGGCTTCAGTACAGTAGACCATTTGCAAGTGATACGGACTCTCATCGAAAAAACCTCAGAGTACAATGTGATATTGCATATGGCATTTATAGATTTCAAGAAAGCGTTTGACTTGATTAAAACTTGGGCAACACTAAGAGTACTAGATAACGCAAGAGTGGACAGTAGATATTCAAATCTCATCAAATACATATACGAAAACGCTACAATCCAAATAACGATAGACGAAGAATCAACATCAAAAGAAATCTCCGTGAAAAGAGGCATACGACAGGGAGGACGTGTCCAAGGGTTTGAAGTGGGAAACGAGAGGCATAAATATAGATGGTGTACGTCTGAACCATCTTCGATTTGCGGACGACATAGTTCTTATAAGTGATGATGCCGAAGATCTTTGCACGATGCTGGAAGAACTATATGAGGCTGCCTTGACCTATGGACTCGAGATGAACCTGGATAAAACGAAAGTTATGAGTCCTGAAAATTTAAGAATCAGTATCGGTAACCACGAGATCGAAAATGTTACAAAATACATTTATCTAGGGTATAAAATCGTACAAGGTAGGGAAAATCAAACCTCTGAAATATCGAGAAGAATTAGACTAGGTTGGGCTGCATTTGGAAGACTGGGTCATGTGTTGAAATCTCGAGAAATCCCAAATCTCAAAAGGAAAACGTTTGAGACATGTATTATGCCAGTCCTCACATACGGTCTTGAGACAATGACTCTCACCCGCGCATACGCCAACAAACTCCAGGTCACAACGAGCAATGGAAAGATCGATGCTTGGCGTTAGTTTGCGAGATAAGATCAAAAATGAGGAAATAAGACGAAGAACACGCGTAACGAACATTTTGAGAAGAATAGCGGAACTCAAATGACGCTAGGCTGGACATGTAGCCCGCCAAGAACCAAACAGATGGATTCATAGAGTAATGGTATGGCACCAAAGACAAACCAAGAAACAATTGCGGCATGATATCCAGAAAACAGCAGGAAAAAATTGGGTTCAGATTGCCTTAAATAGACAGAGATGGAAAGATTTGGAAAAGGCCTTTGTCCAAGAGTGGATATCCACAGGCTGAAGAGAGAGAGAGAGAGAGAGAGAGAGAGAGAGAGAGAGAGAGAGAGAGCAGCAGAGTTTTTACACATGTAAAGGAATGATATGCCCAAAGCAACTTACCTCTTCTCTTTTATCCTCGAAATATGTTGCGCAAGGAAAACACGAAAAAATTAAAAACCTCTCGAATAATTAAGCAAAACGTAAACGGTACGGTCATTTTTTGAAGCAGTGTATTTATTATCCATGACACGCAAGTATTTCAAGTTGATCACGCTTTTGAAGTTTTTGCTTCAAAGACAATTCTCCAGATAAAGATGACGACACAATTATTTCCAAGGAATGAATATATAAACAATCAAATTACGCGGAAATAGAGAAGCAAATGGAATAACAAATACACAAATGATCTTCAATGGCAAGTTTAAATTTAATAGGAAATAACGTAATATTTACGTTTCTATTAAAGAAATTTTGAGAAATACGGTGTGGTATAAGCATTGGCGAAAAAACTAATATCATTTAGCTGAAGAGATTTACAAACGCTGTAAACTTTGGGGATCGGATTCTTGAACAATTTATTCATCCCTATGTAGCTGCAGTAGAACAAAATTTCATATGTTTGCTGTCCTCATACCCCTGCGATAGTCTTTGAGAATCTAGATGAAAATGTTAGAAATGTTTCGGATTAGGCAGCTCAATTAGCTAAACTAAATCCAATCGAATACTTCAAAGCGACTTTTGCCACTTCATGTTCACTAAACAAACAGTTGATTTGACTCTGAGTGTAGTGATATATCTGTTTCATTTATTGTAATATACCGACACGTTATTGTTTTCGATGGACTGTCAGAAAACACGCTACTGTTTCTTTCTTCTCATGAAGAAATGTTACATTACTTCTGATATCTTCAAAATGCCTAATATTTTTTGTAACTTCAATTAACAATCTGTTAAAAATATTTTATGCGCTGTTTTCTGGAACACGAATTTTTGCGACAGGAACGTTTAACGATCGGATTAAAATTCCAAAACCATTTGTACCAATGAAGCAGAATATAAATCGAGGAAGTCACTCGAAAAAAAAGAGTATAGATGGATCTAACTGATGGTTGCCTTCTAGGGCCACACTAGATGGGAGGAAAGTTTAAAGTTTAAATGTATCTTGATCTTTCAGAAATTCCCCATGAAATAAACTGGTTTTAGCAAGATAGCACGCCTCCACATTCTAGAGTTGATATACGGGAGTGAGATTTTTCCAAATCTCTTCTAAAACACGGTATCAGGTAAGGCTGTGGATAATTTGCCAATCCTCTACCTCAATGTTGAAAAAAATTACAGGAAGGGTTGGATTTTATAATTTTTAACAATTTCTAGACAATGAAATGATTTTTATACATTTAATAATGTTGAATTTGTATTATATATTTGATAAACTTCTGAAAAAATTTATTGGGTTCTATCTAAAAAAAAATTGCTCAAAGCTGAAAACTTATAACAAAGAAAAGCGTTCTTTCATTCTTCTTCTCAAACATCAAGCACCAAACACAGATAAGTGTGTAATAGTGTAATAATAATTATTATATTCTACAGAAAGGATCCTGGGGCTACAACAGTCTAGGCTTGCCTATTCCTTCCTGCATTGGTATCATCATCCAAAATACTTTGTCATGATTCAATCACAGTATTACATCTACTGACAACGTAACAACGTATGTTAATTAATTTATTAAATATATCTTCTGTCCTGTTTTTTTTGTGGAGTATAGGGATTTCTTGGACAAAGAGTAGGCGAACACGATCACAAAAGGATTAGAAATCTGGAATTAAACACATACAATAAATACAAGCTGACAAAATTCAATAGCCAAGCCGAGCATTCAAAAGCAAACCAATAAGAAGCATATCTAAATACTCATCTACCAGCCACTAATTGGTGCACTAGATTTTAAGTGCACTAGCTTTCAGAAATTGTAGTATCAGATCTATCACTTCTGATGAAGTAGAAAATATTGCATCATAAATGTTCAGCGGTAACTCAAACCCCTGATTCATTAATTTAATATATAGTACATTACAATTTACCATATTATTTCTACATTCTAAGAAAATATGTGGAATATCTCCCACTGAACTACATTCGCACAGTGATGAATCTCTAGCTCCTATTCTGAAGAGGTGTGCAGGAGACGAACAATGGCCCGATCGCAGTCTAATTACTATGGTAACACATTCCCGGGATCGACTTGAGTGTTTGAACCAAGGTGGTGATCGTGAACTAATTTTAGATGTCATACTAGTATAAATTTTATCTTTTTCATTGCCAACTCTCCGAAAATCATCATTCCATTCTTCCCACAAGTTCTGTAGGAAAGAGGGCCATAACTCTTGCGGACCACCTTTAACTTGTATGGTCTCTGCTAGATATCTACCTCTGTTAGCAAGGATATCTGCAATTTTGTTACTGTGTATATACGAGTGACTGGGTATCCACAAGCATACAACTTTATATCCCAAACACCAAGCATTATAAAAAGATTTTTTAACATTTATGGAGACAATGTCCCAATCACCATCCAGGCAGTCGTTACCTAATTTGTTTCACACTTCTTTCTATTATTTCTTCAACCGCCCTACCTATAGCATAAATTTCTCCTGTGCAAATTAACCAGTGGTGAGGAAGTTTACCTGAGATCTTTAACAACAGCGAAGGAGCATAAATACCAAATCAACTGAGTCCGGTTGTTTCGATACAGAAGCGTCAGTATACAAATGAGTATATAGAGGAAATCTTGAATTTAAGATGTTATTGAAGTCACTCTGATTCATTATAGCATATTTAGGGAACCCAGAGCTTAGAACGTTAATTTTGAGAATACTTGCCTTATAATGTATTTCGAAAAAGGGCAAAGATTCAGCTTGCCAAATAAGTCTTGCGGCGAGACCCAGGCTTTTGAATGCATTAACCTATGGGGGAATATTACCATTGTACCATAAATGATCAAGGATTTCTATGTCTTGTAAAAGAACCAGTGTTGGATGATGAACAAATCTACGTGCTTTTGTTACGAATTTATAGGCCAACCATTCTCTTCTTTTCCGTAACGACATTTCTTCAATAATGTAGATGGATGGGATCCCCAATACGTTCTGCACAATCATTTCATCATGATGAGGCCATTAAAAGCCTTCATACAAGAGTGATCAATTTGAGGTTTCCATTTGAGTTGGTCATCGAATATCATCCCCAGATATGTGACACTATGATGCCACGGAACCGTTGTATTTCCAATTGTTATATCTAGAAAATTATTTATACTTTTGGACTTAGAGCACAATAAAGCTGCTGACTTGGTCGGAAATATATTCAAATTCCTCGTTTTAAGTCGTTCATCTATCCTGTTCGAAACACTTGAAATAACTGTCGCCATCTTCTCCAAGTCTGTACCTCTTATCATGATCAATTTATCATCATATTGGACCCCTTCAACCCCCTCAGGTAGAGTATCTGGAGGCATGCATGAGTATATGTTGAAAAGCATCGGACTAATTACTGATCCTTGCGGAAGGCCTGTGTGTGTCTCTTTTGGACCTTTTAGTTCTCCCGAAGTTGTGCTATGTATATACAATTTTCTGCCATTCATCAGTTTATAAATGAGATCATTAATCACATCAGGTACATCAATTTCAGCAAGGTCAATCCTTAAGATATTCAGATCAACATTATCATAGGCACTCTTGATGTCCAGGAACACAACGATGACAAATTGTTTCATTGCAAAGGCCTTATAAATGAAAGATGTTACAAAGGTAAGACAATCATTAACTGATCTACCACGTCTAAATCCAAAAAGTGGTCTATGAGGTCCAATACTCCTCTCAACAAGGCGCTCAATTCCACCCTTAATTAGAGTGTCAATAATCTTAGTTAGCCAGAGCAATCGGTCGATAGCTGGATGCATCATTAATTGGTCTCCCAATTCTATGTATAGGTATAATCAGAATAGTTATGAGCAAACTAGGAAGATCCACTTGGTTCAATAGCATATTGATGAAGTCTAATAGTAGATATTTTGCAGAAGGAGGTAGTTTCTTGAAAAATATATAGCCCATATTGTCCAGTCCTGGAGCTGATTCCTTTTTTGGAATTGACAGCTATATCCATTTCCCTGCATGTAAATACTTCTGAAGCTATTTCATTATTAGCATGTTCTCTTCCAGTATATCCAATATGTTCAGGCAGCATTGATCGGACGGATTCTGGAAGCGAATTGGAGTATCAGCTGAAAATTTCTTAACAATTTTCCACGCTCTTTGAGAGCTGGTAAAAGAGATATTATCAGAGAAGCTTTTGAATGATTCTTTCTTTTTGCAACGAATTAAATTTCTTGTTTCAGCCCACTTCTGTCTTGCTTTCATATAGTTTTCAAATGTAGGGTTGGAGCAATACAATGAAAATGCTATCCTCCTGGCCTGAACACTCTTAGCAACGTCATCATCCCACCAATGTATTCTGTATTTATTTGTATAATTCACTTTCATATCATATTATCCAAAAAAGACTCAATATCTCTGCTGTTTCCATCCCGAATCCCATTCAATATATTGCAACCAATATGTTCCAGTCAGCTTTATCTATATTGAATTTATGAGTTGAGAAAAGCTTAGGAGCTTCATTCCATCCAAGATGATCATTGATGTCAAGTATAGTGGGAAAATGATCACTAGGACCTCAGAAAAGACAGACCACGAACACTTCAGTGCTAAATCCGATGAGCACAAACACAAATCAGGAGCACTCCTGTTCCCCCCAGGGGGTGACAGCCTTATAGGTGCACCATCATTCATCAAACAAAACGTACCATCCTGAAGAAATCGATGAACAACTACTCCATTATGATTAATTATCCCAGATCACATGGGATTTTGTGCATTCATGTCGCCTATCACGGTTCTTGAAGGTGTGGCATGATTTCATACAGATGTTCCTCCCTCAGCGCAAGATCAGGAGGGATATACATATTCACTACAGTGAGATCACCCACTTGAATACCCAATAATTGGAATCTATCTGGCAGGGTCAAATATGGGAATGTTAACTGAGTATATTGGAGATGCCCTTTGATAGCAAATGCAATAACCCCATATCCGTCATATCTGTCGTCACGAATAAGATTATAGTCCTTAATATTTATCATGTCACTATGTTTCAAAAAGGTTTAAAATGGTGGTGGTGTAAAACCACCAGCAACTATGTCTCTGGAGAATGGGTGTCGCCCTCCGATCCCATACTCCAGTCCCCAAGATAACTCTCATCATAAACAGTTGTCTTTCTAAGTGTATTATTATTAACAATATTTCCAGTTTTATCTTTGTCAGATTCAAAATTGTGAACTTGCACCACTGTTGTACTATATTGAGACGATGACGGAGATGAAATTGATGAGTCTTGAGATATATTTTGATACACTTTTTTTGTATATGAAGGAACATATTTGATTAAATTTTTTCGGTGCTCTGCCCTGTCATAACCAGGAGACACGGGGATCTTCATTTTGTTCTGGAAGTTTAGAGAAGTAGTGTTTATGTGTAAACGTTGCTGTCTAATGGGAGTTTTAGTAACTGCTGAATAAAGTAATTTCTTTGGAGCCGGGGGAGGATTCGTAGTAGTAAAATTGTCTTCTTTTTGGATTGGTAGAACCCTACCATCTTTATTCAAAGGTTGCTTGCAGAACATATTTGCCTCATAGAGGAGAGGTTATAGTATGCCATAATTTCCCGTATTTTAAGTTGCCTAAGGTATTCAGCACATTGTCTGTTAGTTGCGTAATGAGGCAAGTTGCAATATATGCACCTTGCATCTCCATCACACGCCTTATCATCTTCATGATATTCACCGCATTTATAACATCTAAATTTACCCCTACAATGAACTTGTACATGTCCAAAGCGTAAGCACTTATTGCATTGTATGACAGGCGGAATATAAAGTTGTACCTCAATTCTATTATTGAAAAGCTCGAAATATTTAGGCAATTCAGTACCTTCGAAAGTAATTACGCATGTGGTAGTTTTTGTAAAGACTGTCTCATTATAAATTATCATTTTCCGATTAAACGTTCTTACTCGAGTGATGCCTACATTAGGATTTATACCCTTTCCCATCTGAATTATATCCTCATCCGTTATTTGAGTCCCTATGTCCTTAACTAAACCCATAACTGTAACCATTCTTGCAGGAATAAATATATTATATTCCTTTTTATCAAAATTATTTGTATCAACAAAATTATTCGCTTGTTCGGCTGTAGAAAATTGTATGCCTACCCTTTTGATTTTCTTTCTATTAATTTTAAGTATAATATATTTTTGTAGTAATTGTCCAGATAAATCATTTTCATTATGTTCATAGGACTGAGGTTACCAATATTCTGCTGAATAGACTCTATAATAAATGTAAACGGGCCCTTGTCTGTGTTACTGTATTAGAAAGATGTTTGAGTTTTTTGTGTATTTTTTTCTACATTTTCTTTTAATCTCTGAGATAAGAGATTCAATTCAGCGATAAGAGCTTCATCTCTGTTAGAAGAGACTTTAGAGTGTAGTGCAATTATTTCATTATTAAGAAAATTCAAATCGATTTTATTATTGATTTGATTATCAATTTGGTTAATGGCAGATTTAGATCTAGGGGACAACAAACCAAAGACCCGGGGCAAACCCCCGAGACTGTCCTTGCTCATCTTCCAACACCTAAGCGTTAGATCTGCACTTTATCAAAGCGAATAGCCACAAAACTAGTATTATAAATATATAAATATGATTGTCAGCAAGTAGATAATGCAAATAGGACTCACCCAGGAATCCAGAAAAACACGATTCACACACAGGAATATCAGGATAGGAAAAATTTGAGGGATAAAGTTCTCCACAACCTGCTCTGTCAAATATCATCTTTGAAAAACCAAGAAAAGCGTTGTGACGGTAAATAGATTAACAGTTGAAAATAAACTTTATTTCAAAAAATGTACCTAACTACGTTTGGTTAGCGCCAAAATATCAAAATGTTTAAAGATAAAATCGACCACCTTTTCGAAGTTTAAACAACTTTTCGATTATTGTTTCATTTTTAGTGGCAACCGTGTATATAACTAATTTTCATGAGATAGCAGAACAAATCATTTTAATGAAAAAGAAATAAGGGTTATTAAGCTAAAACTTACTTTGAATTATGATTGTTTACAAACACATAAAAATATTGTTTTTATTCTGTAAAATTTCCACTATGAAATCACTATTGAGTGGAAATACCGGTTTGAGTGGTAATTACGTTCGAAAGGAGGCACAATGGAAGATAATCTCAAAATTTCTACATTTCTCGATTAGTGTAATGTGATCTTAATTACATTAATATAATTCGACATACCTTGTGCGAATGTGACATGACACATGTGAATGAACACAAGAAGAAAACACTTAAAATCACTCATTGCACTCTGAACACACACTGTTTATTGAAGATTTCTACTGGATTTTTCTTGGAAACGCACAAATGAATATGGAATCTGGGTTTACCAGACGTCATTGGTATAGCCTAAGTTCATTAATAATTTCTGAATTTTCGTAAGCTCCGAATTCACCAACAAACCCACTCTCTTAACACTGGTTATCTGATCAGTGACAAAAACTGTTGTCGACTTGTTTACGACTGTCTCGATTCAATATTCCCTGCTCATGAATTATTAATTTCACATTGAATTATAATGAACCATAATAATTAGTAGTTAACCTACTTCATCAATATATAAGGATTACCGTTGAGTAGTAGCTCAAGCAAATTACATTTTTAGGTATCGAAATTACCACCCAAAATTAAATGGATGGGAAAATACGCATGTAATGGGATTGATATAAGTCAAAATAGGCCGAACATAAAAAAATACCAATAAACAATGTATAGAGCAGTTATAAAACTTCGATGCTAATGGATAAGCAAATCCGTCATCATTAAAAACTAATTTTCCTATAATTTATTGAAAAGTAAAATCTATATTTTCAATTCTTAGATGGCCCCACTCCCATACATACAGGGTTTTACATAATAGTATGTCACAACTTGAGGGGGTAAATCTACATGCAGTTTTAAGAAAAAAATTTTATAAACATAGGTCCGCAAAAGCTTCGTTACGGAGATACAGGGTGTTGAAATTTCCGGAAAAAATTGTTTTTTCTTCAAAACTCCTGCAGTTTTTGAGATGTTCAGCCCAAGTTTGGAATGCAAGCTATTTTTTACAGCCTCCATCATTACACGTCCTAGATTTTAACTAAAATTCACAAGGTGTTTTTTTTCGAGGCCCTGTCTCCTTTTGCCCTTTCAAACTTTTTTGCAGTACCCCACTGATCAGCGTACAATCAATTTTCCTCATCTTCGTTCAATTTAGAAACTTTTTTGACACTTGTAATTTTTTCGTATCTCCAACCTATTTCGAGTGAAAAATTATTGAGTTTGAATTATTTGAATTGTACGTTATTCGCTAAATAAAAAGAAAATAATAGAAATACTCGATAGGTATGTCCAAAAATTGCTTGTATTTTGATAGCTTCGTCTTCGAGACTCAACTATATATATATATATATATATATATATATATATATATATATATATATATATATATATATATATATATATATATATATATATATATATATATATATATATATATTTAATATGAATCTAAAAAAGAACAATTAAAAACTAAATGAATTGCTGGAAGTGTCCTCCACCTGCAAGAATGCAGGCTTCTGTCCTTCTTCGCATATTATCACGCACTTTTTGAAATATTCCTGGGGTATTTCTTATCGTGTCACATGATGTAATTATTCGATTTCTCAATTCTTCTACAGTGGTCACTGGAGTGGTATAAACTAAACTCTTGAGATATCCCCATAAGAAAAAGTCTGAACTATTTAAGTCTGGGGACCTAGGAGGCCATGGTTTTGGCCCACCCCGACCTATCCATCGGTTGTTGAATGTATTATTCAAGAATTCCCTAGCTTCTCCACTAAAATGTTTGGTGCCCCGTCATGCATGAACCACATTATGTTTCTCACCAAAAGTGGCACATCCTAGAGCTATAAAGGTAACTCCTCCTCAAGAAATTGCCAATAAGCGGGACCGTTTAGTCTGTTAGGCAACCAAACAATTTCCAATTATTCCGACCCAGACATTTAGTGAGAATTGTTCTTGATGATGAGATTCTTCAATCAAATAGGGGTTTTTCTCAGCCCAATAATGATTATTGTGAAAATTTGTGATAGCAGTTCTCGAAAAGTTAGCTTCGTCTGTGAACATTATTTCACTATCAAAATGAGCATTTTCTCTAATTTTATATAAGAACCTACGGCAGAAATTCAGTCTTGAAGGAAAAATCTCGAGGAAGTACAATAAAAAGTCGTGGAGAATCCTCCAAACTAGAACATGTGAAATATTCAACTGATTTCCAACTTTTCTTGTACTCACATGAGGATTCAAATCAATACAATTCAAAACTGCTTCCTCAATATTTGGAGTTCTCATAGTTTGAGTTGCACCTTTTAAATGATTATTTGGAGTAAGAGTACTAGTTTCCCTCAACCTTCTGTGGATATTTGAAAATGTTCGCCTGTCTGGTGTTACTCGATTTGGAAAGCGCACCTGATATAATCGCCTAGCTTCTGTTGTGTTTCCGTCAGCCAAACCGTACATGTAATGTATATCAGCCAATTCGGCGTTAGTAAAATTAGCCATTTTTTCTTACAGCAATAACTTCAAAAGTCTCAAAACTAATCGTTAATTTAATAAACAATTCGAGCAGACACTGGTTCAGCTTAAGCAACTGTCAAAATAAATAAAAAAATATCAAAGCCTACTAGTCATTTTTTTAATTAGAAGTGCTTTCAATTCAGCGAATGCATACAATCGTTTAATATTTTTCTGCTCGAGAACGGTTGGAGATACAAAAAAATTTCAGGTGTCGAAAAAGTTTCTGAATTGAACGAAGACGACGAAAATTGATTATACGCTGATCTGTGGCATACTGCTAAAAGTTTGAAAGGGCAAAAGAAGACATGGCTCCGGAAAAGAAAACACCTTGTAGATTCTAGTTAAAATTTAGGACATGTAATGATGGAGGCTGTAAAAATAGCGTGCATTCCAAATTTGGGCTGAATATCTCAAAAACTGCAGGAGTTTTGAAGAAAAAACCATTTTTTCCGGAAATATCAACACTAGCTCCAGACATATGTTTATATGAACTTTTTTTCTTAAAATTGCACGTAGATTTACACCCCCAAGTTGTAACATACTTTTATGTAACACACTGTATACCTGCTCCATTTGAATGACAGCAATGAAAATGTCGGTTTTTTCTTGTCCAATTAATACGGAACAGTGACAACGTCTAGTGAATGGATTTTTCAGTTATTCACTCTTCATATATTGAAAAATCAATTATCAAATAAACGAGAAGAATTATAGAGGAGTAACTTTCCTCGATGCTGTGGTTATGACGTATGAGAGAGGATTAGAGAAAAACCTGAAGCAGAGACTAGAGGAACTTATCAACTCCTAAATTATATTTTTAGGAATCAATGTCACCTCCCAGAAATGGGTGTCGAATGTCAAGTTTTGCTTCCCGATACTAGTAATTTGGACTCTCCACTTGATCATCATTCTATCACAACACCCATGACCTATTCTCAAACCATTCAAGATACACCAAAGCTTAATGAGTTCAAAACCAAGAATCTTCGAAGTAGGATCCTGTATCAGAACAACTCCATTCTTTCTTTTGATTCTTTAACGTGCTCTATCTCTGCCTTTCGGTTAATGACACTCCGGGGAATTCTGTCACCTCACTAGCCCGGGAATTTGTCCAACACACAGACAGGACCGACGGCTTCACATCTTCTCCGAAATATGGACGGTCAAGCGATTCCCAGAATCCGAAACATCGCACCGACTTTGTGGGTAGTGAACCCAGATAACTCTGCGCAGAGTTCGAGCGACCTAACCTCCACCGAGCCGGTAACTTCATTCTTATCTCAAATAGCTAATGCTTTGAAAGAAGTGAGAGAATCGAATAACCAAATCGATTTATGAGATTTCCATCTCCAAATAACTGGGTTCTGAAGCTTGCGAATGATTGGAAAAGACCAGACCAAAAGCAACAATTCTAATGATGTGTCCACAACAAGGACGAAACTGCAGAATGCAATTCATGTTAGATTTCCACCACTGTTTGAACTGTGATAATAAACTATAATAAGTTACAATTAACCAACTTCATTAATATATCGGTATCAGACAAATCACACTTATAGAAACCATAATCACCACACCAAATTAAATGGTTATATGAACGCATATTGCACAATTAGGTAAATTATTTTTAAGTAACTAGTAAGTACTTCCCAGAATTTTTTTAATTAATGTTAAAGTAGACCGAAAACAATTCTTCCAAATTCTCAGATAAAGTTGGTTTTGTAAAGACAACTTTGTTTACCCAAATAGGGTACCCCAATTCCTTGAATGTATTCGGTCATTAGGTTCAATTTTCGATTGCTAAGAGTTTGGACAGATATATATCTATCTTTAGGGTTATTTTGCCAGTTGCACTATGAATATATTCTTGAAACGTTTAATGACGAAGATAACTCCAAGATATATTATGCGAACTCTCTTCCTACCAATTAAACATTCCTTCCCGGTAGACCTCAGATAACTTTTGTAGATAAGCAGTATCAGAACATATTTAATCGTTATTTACTTTCCTGATACGCATTATTCAAAATCAAAATATAATGAGCAAATTTCGAATTAAGAGAGAGCTATTTGCCGTTGAGAAATAAAATAATTTTGACTCTAGAATTTATTTAAATTTAAACTATGAGAATATTTGGATATGTTGATAACATTTATTCTATAGTGGTTACCTAGTTTTTTGAACAATCTTTATGTCAATATTCATTACTCACACATTTACTCTGGTCTGAAGTGAATTACCAAACCCAGCGCGTCCCTACGTGGCGGATAGGGAAACGACCAATACGTGGATGACCGCTTGTATCACTATTGGTCAGCTAGGCTATAAGGAGGCTCGTCTCACTTAAAACTGGAACTGGTAGCCTCCGAAAACCTGGCCGCGGGCCAACTTCTCCTTACCCTGTTGTCGTGTCGTGACTAAGGGTCTGCACAAGGATATTACGGCGCCGACCGTCTATGCTGGCTATGCTAGTCACAGTGGACGTTAGTACCAGGCTTATGTCGTTGTCTGTGGTTATGTCTCACGGCCGGCATGAGTGGGGGGCCATGGCTTAACCGTCCGGGCCAAGAGGAGTAAACCTTATCAAAAATCCCCAGGTTCATGGTGGAACTTCATATGCCTAGGAACCTGCCCCCCTTGTGGAGGTGGCTCATTGGGAAGGATGAGTCGCGAATATGCAATCTCCGGACACCAGCCAGCATCCGGTTTTATTTTTGTTTGCCAGGGTAAGGGAGCACTGCCCTGGTGGACTTTTTATTTCTGTCCAACTAGTGGGAATTTTATAGATCCTAACCATACTATTTCAAAACCTGACGATCCTCAAACAGAGGAACACATGGAGATGGAGGTACAACTTCCACTCACCGCCGACAGACTTGGTAGATAGCGAGCTATTACAGCGAGTGATTCATACCAAATCTGAAGCGGCGACAGGGGAGGCAGTGGCTGCTAACGGCGCTGGTGTCCCTATTAACACCCCAGCAGCTGCCGAAGGTTAGACAGAAAGACTCACCACAAAGCAGAAAAGACTGAAGGGAGCTGCCAAAAAGCGGTTAAAGAAACTGCTCCATCTGGCGTCAAGTATTCGGTTGCCAGGAGTATGACGGTCAACATGACAAATCCGAGCGGAGAGGAGCCTTCGGGGGTCAGATCAACCTCGCCCTCCGCTGCATTCTCGACTGCAGAAAAGCGCGTCACTTCTGATGGAAGCACTCCGGAGCAGGGCCAAAAAAGGTACTGCCCGGAGATCCAAGAACATCTGTTAATCTGTAACATCCCAGCAGCTGCCGAAGGTGAGACTCAAAGACTCACCCCAAAGCAGAAAAGGCTTGGAGGAACTGCTGAAATGCAGTTAAAGAGACTGCTCTCATCTGGCATCGAATATTCGGTTGCCAGGAGTATGTCAGTCAATAAAACAAATCCGAGCGGAGATGAGCCTTCGGGGGTGAGATCAACCTCGCCCTCTACTGCAGGAAAGCGCTTAAGGTCTGATTGCTATACTCTGGAGTAGGCTCAAAAAATTATCGCACGGAGATCCAAGAACATGAGGCAATGTCCTACAAGGATGCCACGGGGGGAATCAGAGTTGTTGTCATACCATCTGGCTTCCCTGAGGTACAGCTGACTGCAGGGCAGATTAAGGTCTTGCAGGATGCCATCTTTGAGGTATATAGTGTGACCTCCGGGGGAGGAACCGATCAGTTTTCTGGTAAGTTCCGCTCGCCCGGGGTGGTTGCAGATCACGTGAGTAGACGAGCACAGTGTGGCGTGGCTTCAGAACTGCATAGCTGATCTGAAGCCATGGGAGGGTGCTAGTCTGCGCGTTGTGACAGGTAATGAGTTAATGTTGCTTCTATTCCTGATCAGGCGCCTGATAACAGATGGAAACCCGATATTGTCCTACATAACCTGTTGGTGGGCAACCGAGGCCTCAAAACTGGGGATGGAGGGTGCTCCGCCATGAGGTGAGTGGGCGAGGACAGACGTGGACCTTCGCAGTAGACGAGGGTTCAAAAACTACCCTGGAAAATACTCGAGCGCCGTCTCGGCAGCTAGAAGCGCAGTCTAGCACTACCAAAACCGAGGGTGGCGCCTTGAGGACTCAGACTGCAGCTCCCAAAGGAAGACCCGTAAGACGTTCCTGGGGGTCTTCCAGGGCAAGACGCTCAAATAAGGCTGGAGGCAGGCGTAAACAGCCTGCCAGTGGACAGCCTGTGCCACTGAATGGGGTGAAAAAAGCACCTCCTGGCAAGGCGCCTGATCGTCCGTCGACATTAAAATGATGAGGAGAGGAATCAGTTGCCTTCAGGCTAATTTACAGCATTCTAAGGCAGGTTCCTTCCTCCTTGGTAAATGCATCTTAAATGAGAGCCTTGATTTGGCATTCATTCGAGAACCATGGCTGGCCAACCGAGGATCAGTTTGCGGTCTCGGAAATCTACCAGGCCAGATACTGTACCACAGCCCTGGGGACAACCCCAAGACGTGTATATTTATCAATAACAGAATCGAATATTTTTTACTTACCGAATTCTGTAACAGACACTACCTCTATACTTGTGAGTGTCCCGGGAAAGCATGGCAGACTTGACTTTGTGGTCTCCTCAGCATATTTCCTGAGAGATTCTGATGAATGCCCTTCTGAGATGATTCGTAACCTGGTGAGTCATTACTGGAGAAAAAAGCGCCAACTTGTCGTTGCGTGTGACGCTAATGTACACCACTCGGTGTGGGGCAGCTTGAACATCAACGCAAGAGGTGGAAGTCTTTTTGACTTTCTCATGGCACAAGCCCTCATTCTATTGAATATAGGAGATCAACCAACCTCTGTGACGCGAAATCGCGCTGAGGTGTTGGACATTACGTTCTGCTCGAGTTCCCTGAGCAATAAAATCTCGAGGTGGGGTATGTCAAGTGAACACTCGGGATCTGACCACAGACACATTCAATTTACTATTGAATCTGGGATCAGACCAGTGGTCGAATACAGCAACCCGAGGAGCACAGATTGGGACGGTTATAGGGCCTCCCTCAATGCTCATATGGGAGGTATTGTCACATCTATAACCAGTCATGAAGACGTTGAGCATATGGCTAAGGAGATATTGCGGTCGATCGAGTCAGCGTATAACGATAACTGAACTGGCCTGGAATTCATAGGACCGGAACATAGGCTCGGAATTCTCCTGGAGACTGTAAGGATGGAAAATAGCCGATGGCTGGACCTGAGGGTATGTGAGCATTGGATGAGTCACTCAGGTCTCAGACACGCTCGACGTGCTATCAGTGGATCTTCCACTGCAAGGACAAGGCCTGGATTAAACTCTCTAGATTGAACCTGAGGGTTTAACCGCCATACTAACGGGGCAGTGTCGCCTCAGGAAACACCTAAACAAGTTAGGATGATTGAAGATCCTTCAAATAAGCTATGTGAAGAAGATATAGAATCAATGGAATATGTTATGTGCGACTGTCCAGATGGGGACAAAGTCAGGATGGAAGAACTTGGATCTAACAAACTGAAGCAGACTGAGCTTATTAAGCTCTCACCCACGAAACTCGTATCCTTCACAAGAAGGATGGAGCTCGTGGATGAAATTTAGGACAGAGTGTGCCACAATAGACCACTCGGTCGCAGTGAGCTGCTAGGCAGCCCTCACTCATATGATATCTATCTATCTATCTACACATTTACTGGTTTACAGAAATGGATCAATATTGAGAACCAGCAAATTAAGGCTCATCATGGAAAGAACCCACTTGGATGCACGACTTTCGAAAATGTTCGCAAACGGGGATACTCCTGGTGGTGCTAGGCGGAACAAGATTCTTTATCGTGATTTACATGAATAACCTGGACTTAGGGGTTCTTAAAATACTAAGTGTTCCACATGATTACACAAGACTATTGAACAGTGCTTGTTATTCTATATATATTCTATGTTATTCTTGTCTCGAAACCAGCACATTAAGAAGCATTCTAAGAGAAATCTGTATCTTATGGATCTATGAGCTGTTTAATTCAATGCCGCACACAATCATATTCAAACAACTATTGTGAAGTTTTCATGAGCGATAAGCTAGATAAAGATAACCGTACCATGCAAAATCTACCTTGAGGCATGGTGGACCTCTCCAACTAGTGAGGACAGTCTAGCTAGCTCTCTTTGTTAGAGTGAACCATGCAAAGCTATCAGAACATTCAAGTTAACCTAGAGCAATGGGAAAATTCTTCTACAGCACGACAATGTATTGATAATTTTTTCAAAGTACATTGGTTACACAGTTTGTTCATTTTAGAAAAGTGGGAGAATATGATCAGCGGTATCGTTGCGCCCATTGCATATTCTACTCATTTTGCTGAGATGGTATCTCGGTGAAAACGTCAGGAATGGTCCTCAATTCAAGAAGTTGCGAAGTTTGTTTGGTAAATAGTAGATAAACTTTTTCGCTACTTACCTGTTTTTTCCAGCGTTGTTTTTTGATAAGTTCTCCCTCCCCCCGATTATTTCTGCTCTGTGTCCAATTTGTTCAAACCGCACAACGATTCAAGATCTATAGAGGTGCTTTTAGCAGCTGATCTAGCCTTCTAGTAAGTTCTTCAGTGCCTGTCTAGGCACCCATCAGAGAGAAAATTTATTCCTCTCAGCAAGTTACTTTAGAGATTGACGCCATTCTCAGACGGAAACGGTCTGATAATTATGAGAGTTAATAAATCTATGCATTTTTGAGTTTCCGCCAAATATCCTCTTTTTGTTAATTCAATAATCAATCATTGAAAATGAAGTATTAATACAAAAGTGTCAGCTGCTTTATACAGAATGTTTCCAAAGAAAACTGAAATATTGTTGTGGGCGATTAATTATTCCATTTTAAGGAAAAAGGTTCAGAAACGCTTCCTTCTCATCTACATGTGTTATGCTTACAAAAAAAATATGGACTTTGTTGTTTAGCAGTGGTATTGCAGTTGGTAAAGCAGTGTTTAGTTCTGGTTAATTTAAAGTTATATCTAGTGGTGTGCCCAACAATATTTTTCCAAAGAAAATTTCCACCCTTGTTTTTTTAAATGTTTATATTTTTTTCGGATTAAGGGTCTAAAAATACAACTTTTTATATCTTGAAAGTTTTTTTCGTTTTCTAAATGAAAAATGAAAATTCCGATGCCAATCCCTGAAGCAACATGAAAAATTAAAATTATCAACATTCCTAAGGCCACTTAGATCAAAGATGTTCTCGCATAACAGGTTCTTGCCCTGATGTAGCGGAGTCACTGAGAGGCCAAAATAAATTTCACTTAATACTTACTTAGTACCAAAAAGTCATAATCCTGTATTTCATTAACGATAACACTTATATAATAAATCTCCCATGGCAATATCTCAGAATACTTTGGAAACATCCTTTATAAGGACAACAATATTCGAGGAATTTGAATGTAACTTTATTTGAGTAAATATCTTGGATCACATTTGAATATAGATATATAAAAATATTTCAAGTTCATGTATTCACATAACAAAACTTATAAAAATATTAACTTAGAAAACATAAAACTAAAATAGTCAACTATCAAACCTATTACTTTGAAGATGATTCGGGGCATCCGCAAACATATACTTCATTTTATAAGCTTCAGCTACCAATAAACTGATTTGAGAACTTGACCAAACTTGAGTTGGTAAATTTTGCAGTAATATCAAAAGTCCCTGAAAATCATTTTGGCGCATCAAATCTTCTTTCCAATATAACAGAAATGCTGCAGAAACATACAGTTGAAATGAAGCAAAATTGTCACTTTCAGCTAAGTAGGTGTCCCATAATCTTATAGTGCACCTTAAAGGAAGCTCACGTGTTAATAAATTGTTCAACCATCTGAATGAAAATTGCAAATAACTGACATTATGTGATCTGAGATGACGATGGAGTGTCTCGTCTACTCGTGTAATTAATTCTTCTAACTGATGAACTTTCTTTTGTATACCAATTTGAGCAAATACATAGTTGTCCTGGATTCCATCTAGAAATTTAGATAAGCACCAAAACGAATCAGCTTCAATAATTTTCAGCTCGTCTTCGCTGAGAGTATCAACCATAAATGTTTCAAATGACTGGTTATTCGGTATGTATTCTTGTAAAAATACTACATAAAATGGAGTAACCAAATCATTTATACCTTGAACATAACCCGAAGCGGGATGACGAATAGACCAAATAAATAAAATACGTTCAAATATCGCTTGTACAGTCTTTTGTTGAAACAAGGGCACCGTTGGGTTCATCCTCGGTACATCAATGTTTATTTGATGTTTAATATCTCTATCATTTTCATCGTGATCTGCATAGTAGTATTTATTAACTAAGCTCCAGTAGTCCTGTCTTTTTCTCTCTAACACATTATTACGTCTTTCCAAGTTCATCGGAAGATAACCTGACAATAAACGCCATACTATTGGCCTTACCTGTAAAGAATGAAACAAAATTTAATGTTGCTAATGAATGTAAGACATTCAATAAATTGTTTCGGATCAGAGCATTCAAAGAAATTATCAAGTTGCAACAAGACAATAACTTGATAACCTTGATAAAAATTTTATTACATGAAACAAGATTGGTGTGAAACTTAAAACATAAATTCATCTTCAGAATAAACTGCAATTGTTTTAAGCAACCACTCATCAATCACAATACATCCAATTGAATCCTTATGAAAATTAAGTTATGGCTGTCACAGGCATGGCTGTGTTTTAAATATATTTATACAAAAGGTAATATTTTCTTTGAACATAGTATATCATAATCATTTTTAACACCAAAAATTCTTTAGATTTCCATGTTTCCTGTTTTCCTACATAATTGATAGGTCATGACCAGAGCTGTCAAAATATATAGTAAATGATAATTATGTAACACATTGAAAATTTCTAAATTGAACAAAAAACATTGAATCTCTAAATGAGTAACAAACTTTGTTCTTAGTATAATTAATTCTGTTAGAAATTACCTTAACTGGGACCCCTGACCAACTAAGTTCACATAAACCTTGAAGGGTAGGTGCATTCGATAAGTAATTTTCAAAGCGTTTCAGTTTGGATTCGCTATCTTCATCTTGAGGTGTATTTCTACATCTCATTTGCTGGGGTCTACCAGGAATACGACTACACCTCAGTGATTCGGGGGCATCAGAAGTAGAAGGATTAATAGTGCTAATTGGTTTCTCTGGCATTACTACATCTGAGAAATTTCTATGGCTATTTAGAACATTTATGGCTGCAGACTGTGATACTTTCTTTGATATTTTGGTATCTACAACAAAAAGAAATACATAAATAATGTAATGAACTATTTCATTTCAATGTAGCTTCAATACAAGTTAATATTCAGAGAAACTTTATGTTACTTGAAACAAAAACAATGACTTACTTTCAAGGCCTGATATGATACAGAAATCATCATCATCATCATCAATCTCCCAAGCATCACTAACTGATGCTTGGAAGTCATGGAATGAGGTACTTCCAGTTTGTTTAGTTTTGGATGTTGGTTTCACGTCTTTCTTAGGGCTTGGTCTACAAAACAAAGTTCCAAAACATGCAAAATTTCAGACATAAATGTACTTATTTTTTACCTTCCAGGTACAGTTCTAGCATTTTTCTTCCAAAAAGAAGTTTTGTCATGGCCATTATCTTTATCCATATTCATAAAAATAGATAATGTGAAACAAATAACGAAAGTGCCATAATACTTTGATGAACTCAAAAATTAATTAATTGAGATCTCTGTTGGAGGTTAGTTTTAAAGAATTTGTTGACACTTTTAATGCGCGTTTTCGTGACTGCCCTTTTGAAAAATTAAAAGTGGATTCCCCACTGGTTCTATTCCAATGAATTTATTAATTTTTTATTATTCCCAAGGACATCAGTTTTTCTTCAGTACTTCTTGGAATTTATTTAAATTGTTGTATCAGTCTATACATATAAAACTGAGGAGAAATATAGAGTTACTAGCATCCAATCCGATATATAGCATATGAAAAATCCGAAAAGTAGTCATCATTTTTTAACTCAACAATTCATAAATAAGTTATAATGATGAAATCATAACCGAACGCACTCACATGAGTGAACAAACGGGCTCCTGATCAACCTTTCATCGATTTATAATTCATATGTATCGTCAATTTCAATTACGAAACTGGTTAAATTAAGCGCCGGGGACCTAGAGCGCTCATTAAATTAGTTCAAGTGTACTCTACACAACATTGAAAATAGATGATTAATATAGTAGTTCTGTGCTCATGTTTTCATAGTGTAATGACGCAAGAAATTTAAAAAGGTAAGAACAGAAAAATGACCTTAATAAGTTATGCATTTCGAATCTGATAATCATTTATGCAGAACTCGGTCCGTGGAATTCATTTGAATAAATCAGTTTTCGCCTTCCCAAATATTTTAAGTTGAATATTCAAGTTTTATGATCGTCTAAGGTCTTGGTTGTTTGTGCTAAAAGAGATTGCGTTAATGATTATTCTTTTCAAATTGATGGATTTAGATTTGAGGGGCTCCTCAATGATTTTCACACGCAAATTAAAGAAATCACTGACATATGTTACCCATTAAAAAGCTTGAAATTTTAAACAATTGTAGAGTTCATCAAAATATTTGAAATATTTTCTTAACATTTTAATCTTATTAGAAATATTGGTGACATTTTTAGTTGTAAAACCTACTTTCGATTCATCTTTATGAAATACCTCTTAGCCTACTTCATAATTAATCTATAATTGGTTTAAATTTCACCTTGACCATCTGTACTTAAAGATTAGGCTCTAATTCTAAATTCATAATGTCATTGTGTCATTATTATAGTCAATATTGGTGACCATTATATTTTAACTTATTGTACTTTCAATACAATTTTTAATACACATGCCAGGTCTAGAAAATTTTATATGAATTATATATAAACCCAGAATTCGAAGAACAAGATGATAAAATTATAGTTTTTTCACTGGAATTTTTAATACATCACATTTGTCAATGAATTTTCTTGTATGGGATAGCCAAGAATGTAAGATAATTTGAATAGCATTTAAAAACATGCTCCTACTGAAATACCAAAATGTAATCATCTCAATTTGGTATTGATGTTTTTACACAAGTTAACCTTGCAAAGGTTTTGGTATGTGACCAGATTGTGTGAAACAGAGTGGGAGTTGGAATAAATTTTGCAAATCAAGATTGTTAAAACTGTTTGAAATTATGAATTCATCTGGTTGGTCATTGAGTATGGAATTAATTATTCTGGGTTGTTTTCTCTAAGAAAAGACCTGGATCTGAAGGACACTAACATTAATTCATCAATGGTAACTCCAGAGATTTTCTTCTGTGGTTATTTCATTGTTCGGGCATAAGTCCAGTAACTAAACTTAATTTCTACCATAAAAACATGAGATATCTTCAGTGGGGCAAATCCTAATATTTAGACTAGTTTGTGTAAATTTGACAAATTTCAAAGAAAATTGAAAATATTGTATGTGTTTTTTAGAAATGTTACATCCATTTTATTTATGGGAAAAGTTCTGCCAACACATTCGTTTGAAATTATGATCTTCAGTGACCCATTCAGTAATATATTTGTAGTAATTCATCAAGATGATCTCATTCATTGAATAAGATATCGAATTATTTTTCTAAATCTATTCAGTTATCAAAAGACGTAATATCCAATTATTTTAGAGTTTATTACTACATGCATCTTTGATAAAGATCAAGACCTGAAATAAATCAATCATTGATTCTATAATTCCTAGATGATTTTAATAGCATCAATCAATGCTATGAGCTTTTGACCCAACCAATTAAACTATACTGATTGCAATACGGTTCATAAACTTCTTTTATTTGAATTGCATTTCCATAATATTGGATTCGAATAAGAGCATCAAAATAACTGAAATATGTACCAAGACAGTTTCATAAAACTTTCTTCACTTCACTGTGTAATATTTTAAAATATACTTGTCAGGGTGTCCACAAATTAAAAATTTATTTATGCATTTTTGAGGATAACAAAATCTTCAATCACTTGCAACAAACTGAATTGTTCGAGCAATTTTATAAAATCTGAACACTATCTAATTGTTACTCTGTACTCCACGCTTCATATAAAAAATAAAATGTATCTTCTGTGTATATGGTATATATATTTCATTATTTTCAATGTATGAAGGAACATTTTTTTGATTTACGGATTGATACAGAAGATAAGTGTTTAGATTGATGAGAATATTATCGGGAAAAAGTGCGTGTAGAGCGCTTATGCTTGTTTTTATCTTGTTTATTTCGAACCAATCTCGAGAATATACTCGTCTTGGAGGCATTTATGATGAAAAAGTTTGTATTTCAAAATCATTCAATCTGGAAAGTCGGGGAAAATTTCAAAGTTTACATGGTTTGGATCCCAAAATTTCCCAGCTATTGTAAAACGAGAGACATATTTAATTCATGCTTAGGTCTGACCCTTAATCCAGTCTATTGTGTTGAGAAAATTTAGACAAAAGAGAGAGAAAAAAAAGGAAATTGAACTCATATTGTTGGAAGCGTTAAAAATAGGTGTACAAGTAGGAAGAAAAAATTTATAAGAATCATACTTCTCATTTTTGAATTACTAGATTTCTTGTTGCTATAGCCATAAGCTAGCTTTAAACTATCGTTGATTATTTTTAAATCTGTTGTTGCTAGTCGATAATTTTTCATAAAACTACTACTCTCAATTTTGTAGCTATTTTCTCACAATAGCGTTTTCTTTCTGCAACAAGTTTAAATTACAAAGTGGTTGATATAGTAGCATGTTTATCAAAATTTTATATTATACTTAATCTTTTTAGGGTTTTATACCCTAAAAAAGAGAAACCTTATGGGATAGCTTCGTTATCTGTTTGTCTGTCTGTCAAGGATCGCAGGAACACTTGTAGGTATACAGTTGCAATTTATACCGAATTCTCAAATCAATATATTTGGGCACATGCAGAAAAAAATAAAACTGCTAATATATAGTTATATTGAACTGGATAGACGAGACATATATTTGGTCAGGGAAGTTTGGAGAAATGGACAGGGAAAGTTATGTGAATTTTTTATACATAAGTAGTGGGTACTGTGAGTACTACATACATTCATTACTTGTCTGATTTATTCTTCTCGGTTCGCATCAAGTAATTGATAATATTGAAACAATATCTTCATTTGGTTATAAGAGCAGATATGGGGTAGGGGAGCCTTTTCTTGTTAATGTTACAATATTAATTATTAAGTAAAGAGAGGGTTTTAATATTTTCAACGTAACAGTTCAAAATATTTTAAAATACTACTATATACAAAAACCAATTCAAATTCGAAACGAATAACACAACCATATGAATTGTCAATCATTAAAATGATAGTAAGACCAGTAACTATAAAATTAACAAACAAATTGAGTTGGAGCATACACTCATTATCAAAAAGCGTCATTACAGATGAAAATCTTTGAAAGTAATTGCGATTAATAAAAACAATTTCAAATTCCCCGTATTTTAATTTTTTGACGTTTTTGTTTGGAATATGTCTTGCTAAATGTTTCTACACGTGAATCTTCTTTCCCAGGACAATTAGTTCCTAAATAGTATTCATTATTTAATTAACTTTTAATTTTGAACCGAAGTTCCATTGGAAAAATGTCAGGTCGACTTAATTTAGAATTTTTTACCCACGACTAATTACTTGAGTTAATTTATGCTGTCCAACAACAATTAAAAAAGAATTTTGTTAAGAAAATGACCGAGTCGCTCAGAATTGAATCTAATCTTATCATAGGACTCCTATATAATGAAATGTCATTCATTTGTTTCATTCGTTGTTGATTCGTCGTGTTGTTCGGAATACAAGCGTTTCCTGATCGTTCATCTGGTCGCAGCATTCAAAGCGGATATAGAAGGTTCTATTTGTTTATGATACAATTCAATAATTTCATTAGGGTACTCTCAACTTTGAATCGTTAGCTATGTTATCGGAAAATTGACTACCTACTCTCAATATTCATAATTATATGTTGTTAACCATGGAATATTCATTATGTATTTCATATTTTGCAGTGGATACCAAGTTTGTATTATTTATTAGTCGTGTGAGGAGAGCACCACAACATGTCTTATTCAGATGATGAAGATGTTGATATTGATGAGGTGAGTCTATTTCATTTTTATCGCATATTGATTATAGGTCTATGTGAATTTTTTATGTACTCAATAAATTCATTCAATTTAGATGCATTTTTCACTTAGAAAATTTGTTATTAATTCATTGAAAAAGTTCGAATTCATCAAAATATAAACTGGTCAATAATTGAAAATTTTCCAAAACTTAACAAGTACTCGCTAATTCTATATGATTTTTTCAGCGAGCCATATCTTTGTTAAACTAAACCTCATTTTGTGAAAAAGTTGCATTCGTACAATAATAACTACAGGGTGTCAAACTGAATCAATTTTTATTGGCCGGGAAATTTTGAGATTTCTTCCACATGTGCTTCTCAAGAAAAAAATAAGCTTCATGGCGGGAAATGACAAATGTGATTACTTTTATTATTTTGCGATTCATAGATCTAAAATTAAATTGTGTTTTTGGAAGTGCACTAATAAACAAAGGGCCTTTTGAAATTTATCATTCGTTAATGTGAATGGTGATTTTTTGAAATTTACACCTATGACACCTTGGTATTTTTCGAGTAATGCCACTGATCCACTTCTTGAGGACTTCTCTCATACTTCGGATGGGGCGTTTACTTTGTGAAAGCTGCAATTTCGTTCGCGACAAAACATGTTCGATAGGATTGAGATCAAGGAATCGAAGTGGCCAAATTATCCAGCAGACACCATTATAATTCAAAATGGCATCAACAATGTTCGACCTGTAGGCGAGCATTTTCATCCACAAAAATCATAGCTGGTCCAAAACAATTAATTTGACTTATAACATCAACAACGAAATCTGTGTTTGGATTTTGATTACATGAGTCATATAAGATTACGTAGGTCAATTCGTTTGGTTATAGTAGCATCACCTCCCATACTAAGCAATTATTTTGTATTTTGTTGATAACCATAACGATACTAAGTATTCCATTTATCGAAGGTTAAACATCCAGTAATGATATAATTTTTATCTCTTATCGATATCCAAAATAAATACGCTTTTTGTTGTCCATCATCTATATAAATGAACCTATGTTTACAAATGCTTTGAAAAATTATTTTGTATGCGAATTTTCATGGATACTACGTTAAACATTGGTTTTATGCTGATTTTAGGCACTTTTATATATGACAATTCGAAATTTTCCGTTCAAACTTCTTGAAACGGTCTGATGTAAGTGTGAATTGATAGAGATCATCAGTAACGAAACTATATCTACCCCCTTCTTGTATACAATATGTATTATATGCATTATATGCAGATTCCTGTCTTTTAGACGGTGTCTAGTTCCACCCTTAAAGGTTAAAATCATTGAGTATGATTTTGAGTTTTTAGAGCAATAAGTGTCTACATTGAATGAAAACATCTATATACAACCCTTTACACACCCTCTCTGGGCCTATAACATCTCGGTAATAATGCAGGACAGAATACCAATAAATGAAATTGCAAGTTTCAGCCAGCCCCCTTATTAACAGATTTTTATATTTGTATATATATATTATTGATAGATAAAAATCAGCAAAGAACATGTTTATTCTTTTCCGCTTTGTGAACCCACCAAAATGAATCATTGGAATTCACAATTGCCTCCAGAAGGAAGGAAAAATTCAATGTTAACCGCAGACGATAAGGTCAGTTCTTCTTCGGTAACCTAGAAAATTATTCATAAACCTGTATTACCACTCTCGATTTTAAAAATATTACGGATGCAATGTTGCTACATCAGCTCAATCGTTCTAATGCCTGTTATTTTGTTGCAGTGGCGTTGCATAGTAACTGTAGCATACAAAAACAGGTTAACCAATTTATTATTATTTCAGCAAGTGTAACCTGTTACATTTTAAATAAAAAAGTTGAAATTTCATAGTAAACAGGCAAAATGTTAGGTATTTTATATACTTCACACTTTCGTGTTACTTTGCTTCCGGTTACTATACCAGTTGTTATTCACCAAAGCGCGGCATTCTTGATTATCAAGTTTAATGCCTTCCATATATTAAAATCGATTAAATCATTGTATTCTCATTTTCAATTCAGCATATTCTTGCTATCGCATATCTGAGTGAATCTTTGATGATGATACGAAATGCGAATCTGTTTAGGAAGTCAATTTGTTATAACGAGTACTGGTTATGTTACAGTCAGCAGGTCGGCGGATGGCCTCGAAAGATCGCGACCTTACAGATGCCTGATAATATCTTCGTTATGTTTCTCCTTCGGCTAAGTTTTGGAGAAAGCAAGTTTCGTGAGGAGAGGGACAATCTCCTCCACAGAGTTTTCACTTGACATATGCTGTTCGATCACTTTTTAAGATGTGTTAATGATATAATTTCATATCATTTTGAATTATGCAAACCTCTTGTGTAAAATTAATAAATGTAATCCAGGAGGGCACTATTTATATACAGAGTGTCCGGAGTTCGCAATACCGCGATAATTTTTGATGAAACCAAAGATGCCACGTGCTCTAGCTACCTTAGTTTATGAACTTCACAGAGTGATATATCCTGTATTTCGACGATCTTCAAGCGAGGTTCTCAATCTTGAAAACAGCCAAAAGCTGCAAGGAGATGTATAAGAACTGTGCGGAGGCTGATGCAGCTGTAAAACCTTCGAGATGAATGAGCTGGTGCGTTATGTTGATGAAGCAGCTAACACCATTTGCCGTTAGCTGTGGCTTTCTATTGCGTCACGTGCATACGGCAACACTCTAATAAGATAGCAAAAAATTGCTCACTGAAACTGGTAAAAAACAGGCTAACACTTGTTCATCAGCTACAGGTGATGCTGAGCGTCGATTGGAGATCTAAAATTGGTTCTTTGATATGAAAGATGATGAGTTCGAAGATAAAATTATTTGGACAAAGGAGACACATTTTCCTAGTTCCGGAATAAAAATAGACACAATTTGCGGTTTTGCCGCAACCAACTAATTCTTTTTCCTTGTACAATCATTAAAATAACCACGAACAATCGTTTTCGAACAATTACAGTGACTACTGTTCATATTAGAAAATGCCTTTAAAAAATACATAAATTTTGTTAAAAATTAAAAGACATAAAGGTAAACAATTTGAACCGTATTTATGATTTTCAAACTGTTTAAGTTCAACCCATTACTCCATTATGTTTTCCATAAATTTGTTAAGCCATTTTATATTTGCGATGTGTAATTACAAAAACAACCAGAAATATATTCTATTCAGAAAGACTTACGACAATATCTCAAAAAAACACAGTAGACCACTTTGTATATTTTATTGTAAATCCGTTTGCTTCATTTTTTTTATTTTTTTATTACAGTTTCAAGATGCATGTGATCTATCAGACATTCCCGCTCTGTAAGTAGAACCTTTGTTATTGTTCATTGAAGAAAATACACAATTTTTAATTTTATATTCGACCTCATACCTTCCTATATTGAGCAGAGAAATTCTTGAAGCAATATAATTGGTAGCATGTGCTCGTTGTAGACTTAGGGGTACCACAAAACTTTCTCAAATAATTTTTGCCTGCCAAATTGCCCCGATGAATATCCGACTATGGCACGTCTAGCCGCCGGTTCGAGTAAGGCAGAGTCACAGAGAAGTTATTAGCTTTTTTATTGTTCAGAAGGACAAATAAATGGATTTTAAATAGAAATATATTCGTTTATTATAATTCCAAAGAATTAACTTGTGACACATTTTCATAATTTATTTGTGAAAAATATTCGAACTCTTCTCTAACTACTGTGGCAAATTCACTCAGCAATTTAGTTAATCAAGGCTATTTGAATTATTAGTATAAGAAAAACTTTTAATTTCACTAGAGTTTATTTGTTCCCTTAATGGATCGATGCTATAATGAATTACAAACAAGCATTAGTATGATCAAATTGAAAAAAACCTCGCAATAAACTGTTCTAAGAAGTGATTTGAATTTTTATTGCTCATTGTTAGTTGACGAAATAATTTCAAACAATGACCAATGTTTTTAAACTTGTTACGCATTTTTTTGGAGGATCCGACTTCATTTTATATTCGATTATTCATAAGAACTATTAATTAGTTGCAATTGAGACTATAATCGCCTAAATCATGACTAGAATCGTCGGTTAGTTGAATGAGTAATCGATTATCTGATAAGGTTTGGTTTTTTTATACCATAGATTGAATATACCTCAATTGGCGAAAATTGATGTAATTTCGTTCTAGTAATTAGAATTGGTACTAATATATCATCAAAATAGAAGTATCACCTTTCGTAATAAATTTTGAGTTTAGGGATTCTGAAGGGCTTGATACATGTTTCATTGTTTTCGATAAAATCACTATTTCCAGAGTTAGAGCGAGAGTAAAGTTTCGATTGGAACACATGATATATTTACAGAAGATGTTCTATATAGATTTTGAATAGAAGTATTTAATTTATCAATGTCATGAGGTAAAAATTATAATAACTTTGTGTGAGTTAATATAATTTTTCTACGCTAGTACTTTGAACTGAATAGTTTGCGTTTAGAATTTCCAAATTATCTATTTGTTAGGCTATATATAAATGCTGACCACACGTCTGACATGGAAAAACAATTTTTACGGTAATTGATTTGCCTAACATTTAATTAATGTAATTAATTTATTTATCTATTAATTTGCATGATAATAGTCCTGCATTTCTCAAAAAGCGGTTGATTTTTTACTTTCAAGTATATTTCAGTTGCATTTTTACTATACAGACTAAGTTTAAAATTTTATAAAAAATTCTTATTCAGCAAAAATTATTTTCTTCTACAACACTGGCTTCTTCAAAATTATTGTAGGTATTACAAGATATACAGGGTGTCTACTATAAAAGGTGCCAAACTTCAGTAGGTGATAGTACAAGTCATTTGCAACAAAAATGTCCTATAACATTTTATAAAAAGTTAATAATTATCGAGTTTTTATTACTTCTTGATTTTACGAAATTTTTTGCTTCTCTCTATACAAACAAGAATATCTCTGTTACTTTTACAGCTATATCAAATCTGACCATACCATCGGAAAGAGCATTGAATTTGCTATAAGATAGGTAAGTACTAATGGTAAAAAATTTTGTATACCGGGTGTTGTGAAAGGCTGAATGAAAAAATTGTGAAATGAACAAAATTAGTGTTATTTTCTTGTTAGTTGTACCACTGAAAACTGATCGATAAGTAGCCGTTTTTTTTTTTGGAAAAAACTACTACATTCATCTGGCTTTTAAACGGTATATCAACTTTTGAGCTTACCATTTTTGTACCAGCATCATGGGCAAGAGTAAGAGTAAGAACATTAAATTCTCTTATCCTTCGATCAGAAATGAGCTAGTTTCACCGGAGCGTCTTAACAATTCCACAAATGACTTTTCAATAATAATAAGCGATAAATAAATAACATATCTGGATATTGAATGTTCAAGAAACTAGGAATAATTAATTTTTCTCGGATTAGAAGAAGAAAATTAGAAAAAAGAATCTCAAAAGAATAAATCACAGAAGGCTTCTATTACTTGATTTAAAAAAAAATAAAAATATTTAGAATTTGGCAGGAACTGTCATTCAATGAATTAATGAATTGAAGTTTATATTTTCCCCCATTATGGTTCGATTTTCTTTTTCGAAAAAAGAAAACATGCCTAGTTTCTCAAATATTCAATATCGAGATATGTTATTTGTTTATGGCTTCGCGAATGGAAATTCCCGTGCAGCGGTGCGGGAGTATGCATTGCGCTTTCCAAAGAGACACCAACCTTGCAGAAAGACATTTGTTGAAGTGTTCAGGCGCTCCGGTGAAACTGGTTCATTCAGTGGTTCAAGAATTAAAGAAGGTGGTGGAAATACTCAGCAATGGAGACAAGCACCTGCAATATTGCAGGCTGTTCGCGAGGACCCTACAACAAGTACTCGGAGAATTGGTGCTACATTGAGACTTCATCATTCCACGGTTCATAAAGTTCTCAAGCGAAATAATTTACATCCTTACCATTTGAGTAAGGTTCAAGACCTTGCCAGTAGATAGTGAGGAGAGGTTAGGTTAGGTTAGATTTCAATTTCAATTTTGTAGGTGGTACATGAATAAATTATAGGATTGGGGATCAGATAAAATTCGATGAACGGATGAGGCAACTTTTACCGAAGTTGGTATGATAAATTTGAGAAATTCCCATATATGGTATACAGAAAATCCTCATGGCACTATTGTGTCACACTCTCAGCACGAGATTAGAGTAAGTGTGTGGTTGGAGTTAAGGAGGGGTTAGCTTGTCGGGCCAGTTATACTTCCCGATCGTCTCAATTCAAACGAATTTTTAAATCTATTAAATAACGAAACAATGAACGTTCTGGAAGAAATGCCTATAGCTACTTGGCATCACCTGGCTCATAATTCTAGAATGGTCCAGAATTGGATGACAGAGATTTGGAGAGAAATGGATAGGTCGATTCGGGCCGGTGAGATGGCCAGATTTTTATGTGTGGGGCTCATTAAAGACTAATGTTTATAGAATTCCCTTTAATGCTCGAGAAGGATTATTTGAAGAGTTTCGAATCTGTTACAACAAAACGAGTCAAAAACACATTGAACTTCACAAAGAGTAGTTGATAGTTTAAGAAAAAGATGTGTTAAGTGCTTTCAAGAAAGAGGAAGACATTTTGAACACCTGTTATAGTTTTTAAATCTCTTTCGTGAAAATATGATTCATTAAATTTTTAGTTCCTGTTCATGTTTCATTAAGTAATATAAGATATTTGCGTTTTCGAATTTTATGTTTTATTACTCTTACCCATAATATTGCTGGAAAAAAAAATAGTTAGCTCAAAAGTTGATATACCATTTGAAAGCCAGTTAAATGTAGTAGTTTTTACCAAAAAACAGCTACTTAGCGATCAGTTTTCAGTGGTACAGGTAACAAGAAAATACCACTAATATTGTTAATTTCACAATTTTTTTCATTCAGCCTTTTACAACACCCGGTATACGAAATTTTTTTACCATTAGTACTTACCTATCTTATAGCAAATTCAATTATATATACTTATAATAGTATAATCCTCAAGTAATATGACACCCTCAGCTGCAATAACAACTCTGCACCTTCTTGATTTTATTAACAATAAAGTTGTTCAAGTTTCTTTTACAAAGCCAGGTTCGGTATACAAGGCGCTAGGAAGATGTTATAATCACCTATAAATAAATACACCTAGCAGGAGTCTTTTATTCCCCAATGACGAGAATGCCATTGTAAGATAATTGTAATAATTTTTGTAGAATATCTTTGAAAATGGCGTGGAAGAAAATGTTCAAAGGTTTTCTGTCCACTTCACTGAGGTTTTCAGATTTTAGTATAATAACAGTATCTTTGATACCTTTGGAAAATATTACTTTTGATAATATACATTCCCCACAAAGTTGTCGCATCACCCTACTTTTACGACAATACTATATAAACTTTTAGGTTGGTCATTCCAGAGTCGCTTGGTAACTTTCAGAAGTGTAAAATGAGAAGATATCATTCAAAAGAGATGAGTTTATGATGGAAAATATGAACAATTTTCGAGTTGATGAAAAATTAAAAAATTCTACCATCTTCAAACATTCGCGAAGAGACCAATCGCCTAGCATCGAATGGTTACTAATCATTTTCAAAATCGAGTGTTTCCTCCCTGGGCCCTAATTACTGCCAGTATACGTCTCGGAAGCCCCTCAAACAAATTTTGGATGTACTCTTGAGTCACTGAGTTCCAAATTTCAGGAATCCGATTTTCTAGTTGTTGGAGTGTTCTACAAGGCATCCTACGTTGCTGAATTTGCCACCCCATGTTGTCCCAAACATGTTCTATGGCATTCAAGTCGGGACTTCTGGCTGGCCATCTTAAAATATCAATTTCGGCATTTTGCAGAAATTCTGTAACTACTCTAGCTGCATGAAGCCGAGCATTATCATGCATATAAATGAAGTTTTCGCAAATCAATGGGCCAAAGGGTACAACATGGGATTCAAGGATATCTGCGATGTATCTGACCGCTGTCATTCTTCCATTATTCACTAGGACTAACTCAGTTCGACCATGGAAAGAAAAGCCTCCCCACACCATTACTGAGCCTCCTCCGAAGTTTTCGGTTTGCCGGATATTGCATTGCTAATACCGTTCCCCAGGTCGTCTGTATACAGGCATGCGTCTATCATTTGATACTAGACAGGACCTGGACTCGTCGGAAAAGAGAACATTAGACCATTCTGGTATACCCCAATTTGCATGTTCCCTCGCAAACTGAAGTCTTGCAACTCGATGCTCTCGCGATGTGAGACGCGGGCCGGTAGAAGCCACCCTTTATCTGATATCGGCTTCTCTGTACCTGTTCCTAACAGTTTGCAATGAAATATGCACATTTCTGGAAAGTGCATTCTAGCCGTACAGTGTCGAACTCTTAGTGCAGTTAAACGAAGCCAACGATCATCAACTGGTGTTATTATCCGATTTCTTCCCTGTGCGGCTCTTCTTCCATATTCCCCTGTTTCGTGGTACCGATTAGTTGCTCTTGAAATAGTGCTTTGGTTAACATTCAACAAGTTAGCCACGTAACGTTGGCTTCGCCCCTCCTCTAGAAGTGTTACAATTCTTACCACTTCATTATCACTCAAATAGCGTCCAAGACGTTCAGCAGCCATTACAATAAATTCAAAGATTCGAAAATCAACAAGAAACACAGAAAACTTGCATTAATTTAGCGTGAAAACTGAAGATAAATTGAATGAATACTGATAGTCAAATAAACTCATTCTTGTTTCAGACGTGTTAGAGATCATATGGAAACAAATGTTACTCATAGATAAGATTTTTCCCCTCATATGTCCAAAAACATATGTTGACAAAGAAACTGCGATCGAGTTGCTTAATCGATTGTGGAATTCAGAATACCAGATGATGCGACAATTTTTGTGGTGTGTGTGATTGCCAAATAAGGTCCCTCCTTCAATACTCAATCAACTCCAATTGCAGTTGAATGTTTTAATTCGGTTCTCTTCAGTTATCGATTTATATTAATGTATTTTTCAGTCCGGAAGACATGACACTGGAAAGGGCAATGACAGAGGCTGACCAAGCTATCACATATTTTTTTAACAATAAATTCTCTGAAGCTAAAAACTTGATGACTCCATTGTAAGTATATTAATTCTCCAAGACCAAATTAACACCGTTGAGTATGATAGTGGAATTGAAAAATCCATTGTCATTTTAAAATTCAAATATTTCGTTAATCAGGAATTTACACGAAATTGCTCTATTGTGCCAAGGTTTCTTATTTCTGAAACATTTCTTGAGGTAATGGGTATTTTATACATTAACAATCAACTAATTTCATTGGAGTTATTTCCGGTTTAGAACAAATTATAGTTAAATCAGACATTAAGCTATTTTGGATTACAGTAGTGATTTTGACATTCAGTTAAGTCCTTGGTGGAAACGGACAAATCGCATCTTTTTCTCATTATTGTTTGTTGATTATCATATTACATCCGGAATATAATTTGGTTTAACCAGCAGCGGGACAGAATCTTAATTTTTATAAGAGTCATATCAAAGTATGTGTATGTATACTATTAAAACTGCATTGTTGCATACCATCTGATGTAGGAAAAGCTTTCCTTCAAATAGAGACTTGGCTCATATTCAATCTCCACGCTGAATCATTCTAATTTCAAATTATCATTGCTGCATTTTGTTCCAGCTCTAACAGCAGCATGTACCATTCTCTAGGCAGCTCAGTATTTCTATATTTGGAAGCTATATTGACGTTTGATCCTCAAAACATCCAGTCAGCATCGAAAGCTCTCAAAGATTCCATTCGAGTTTGTAATCGATTCAGAAAGAAGAACACACTTGGTGAATCTTTAGGCAAAATGGTGAGGAAGAATAATTTCGATCAGTTCACCGAGGAAGAAGCCCACGCCGAACTATGTTATGCCGAATGTTTACTCTTAAAGGCAATGCTTACTTTCATAGAAGATGAAACCTTAGCCAGTTTTATTAAGGGTGGTTTAAAAATAAGATCATGTTTCAATTGTTACAAGTACGTACATATTTTATCATGATAGACTTCAAACTATAAAAAACTGGATGGCGAAATAATCTGTGGTTGTTGAGTATTAATTCAATCTGTATAATTCTATTCAAATTTAATTATCTGTATTTCTATTTGGAAGGACACCTGGTTTATCTCATCAAAACACTTCATCAGTTTTGCAAATTATTTCTGATAATGATTAGTAATAATAAAAATTATTTCAGTGAAGTATGCACCAACTGGTATTTCATTGGAATTTTATCTATGTTCAATCAATCTCACTATAATGTTTACTATAACATTATTAAATAATTTTTATCATGTAAATGGTGAATCTTTCAGACTAGAGTTACTTCTAGAAGAAGTACTTTTTTCAAGACAAATATTCATTAAAATTTGCAGAAACTTGATTACCATTGATTTTATTAATATTCTTGATATTAAAGAACCATAAAATTCTTAACTTTACAGGGCCCTAAGGCCTAAATGCTTAAGCTTATGGGTCTTTTTAGAGATATCTGTAGATTGCTTCGAAATTACTTGAACTCTGCGTTTTGAAATAAGAATCAATATTGTTTTTTTTATTTTATACATTGATTCTGAATTGTAGAGACTGTTTGCAAATTCTGAATAAGAAAGATTGGAGCAGTGCAACCACCAAAACTCATTTTGAAGGAGGTGTGATGATGGGAATAGGTACTTTTAACTTGATGATTTCCATGTTGCCGTCTAGAATAATTAAATTATTAGAATTCATCGGATTCTCAGGCAACAAGGTGAGTGAAATTTTATTGCAACCATACAAATAATTTTTATTATTCTTAAATTTTCGTCGTTTACAATGGGTAAAAGTCATGTTGTTATCAGAAAAACATGAGAAATGTGTGAAGGAATTCCATTAATAGAATAACTGTGCAATGGAATTCAACAATAACAGAATCTGGGCAAAGGTGTTTCCTTATTCTTTAATTAATTTTTTCTGGAAAGGTCTGATCCTGACGAATCTTCTTTTTTTAGCAATTAGGACTAGACGATCTTCTAAAAGGTTACTACTTAGAAGGAATTCGTCAAATTCTATGTGTTATGACTCTCTTAGGATATAACTTGATGGTCCAGTATATTGTCAGTCATGGAGAAGGAGATCTTAAAATTTGCGCTGATATTTTGGACAAACAACTCAAGAAATATCCAGATGGTGTCTGGTTTCTATTCTTCAAAGGTCGTTTAGAATTTATGAATGGTAATTTGGATGTGGCCCGAAGTTGGTATCAGAAATCGTGGAAGTCTCAAGAAATGTGGCCACATTTCCACCATATGTGTTTCTGGGAGTTGCTGTGGATTGAATGGTGAGTGAACAAAATGAACTAAGTCAGCACAGCTGAAAAGTTTGGAAAAACTTAACAAATTAATTCGAAGTCAGTTGTACACAAGGTGGTGCATCGAAAACTTTCCAACTAGATTAATAGTTTTGTGAATTTTTTTCACCCCCATAACACAAACCCTCTCGACAAGTGGCTTTGACTCTTATAATCTTAATAGGGAAGGTTCTATAACACCCTTTTTTCAAGGGAACTGAATTCCCTTTCTCATGATTCATCTATTTGCAAAACAATTTACACAGATGAAAATTTTTCAATGTACCACATGTACAATGAGTAGATTATGTCGATGGAAGTGAAGTACCAATCCAGCGCGTCTCCAGGTGGCGAACAGGGGACGACCTATACGTGGATGACCGCTTGTGACACTATTGGTATAGAGGAAAACATGGAGGTTGAGGTACAACTTCCACCTACCACCCTGTCACCGCCGGCGGACTTGGTGGATAGCGAGCTATTATAGCGTGTGATTCCTACCAAATCTGGTACTGGGGAAGCAGTGGCTGCTAGCGGCGCCTCTGGCCCTGTTACACCCCAGCAGCTGCCGAAGGTGAAACTGAAAGACTTACCCCAAAGCAGAAAAGGCTTGGAGGAACTGTTAAAAAGCAGATAGAGAGACTGCTCTCATCTGGCATCGAATATTCGGTTGATCAACCTCGCCCTCGGGTTCATCCTCTACTGCAGAAAAGCGCTTCAGGTCTGATTGCTATACTCTGGAGTAGGGCCTAAAAAAGTATCGCACGGAGATCCAGGGACAGGAGGCAATTTCCTACAAGAATGCCCAGGGTGGGGGGGGTAATCAGAGTTGGTGTTATATGCTTTGGTTTCCCCGAGGTACAGCTGACTGCAGAACAGATTGAAGTCCTGCAGGATGTCATTCTTGAGGCATACAGTGTGACCGCTCTAGGGGCGGAACTGATCAGTTTTCTGGGAAGTTCCGCTGGTCCTGGGTGGTTGCATATTACGTGCGTAGACGAGCACAGTGTGGCGTGGCTTCAGAGCTGCTCTGAGGCCGTGGGAGGGTGCTAGCTCGCGCACTGTGAAAGTTAATGAGTTACCAAAGTAACACATATATGTTGCTTATATTTCTGATCCGGCGCCTGATAACAGGTGGACCTTCGCTGCAGACGAGGACCGTTCTTCGGGTTCGGAAGGGTAACCTTCCTGGTCGTGAAGGGGAGTGCGCCCAAGGTGCCGCAGAGTGACGCGGTAGCGCCTAGCGCTACCAAAACCGGGGGTGGTGCTATGAGTCCCAAAAGGAGCCAGACTGCAGCTCCTAAAGAAAGACCTGATGGAGGTGGTTCCTAGGGACCCCATGGCAAGACGCCCAAATAAGGCTATGGGGCAGGGGTAAACAGCCTGCCAGCGGCCAGCCAGTGTCACAGAAGGGGGTGAAACAAGCATCTCCAGGCAAGGCGCCCGGTTGTCCTTTTACATCTAATTGATGGGGAAGGGTTAACATACAGCATTCTGCGGAAGATTCCTTCCTCCTTGGTAAATGTTTCTTGAATGAGAGCCTTGATTTGGCTTTCATTCAGGAACCATGGATAACTGAGGATCAGTTTGCGGTCTCGGACATTTACCAGGCCAGATAGTGTACTATTGCAACCCCAGGACGTGTATCAATAACAGAATCGATAATCTTTTACTTATCAAATTCTGTAACAGAGATACTACGTCTGTACTTGTGAGTGTCCAGGGAAAGCATGGCAGTCTTGATTTAGTAGTCTGTTCAGCATATTTCCAGGAAGATTCTGCTGAATGCCCTCCTGAGGTGATTCGCAACCTGTTGAGTCATTGCAGGAGAAAAAATCGCGAACTTGTCGTTGCGTGTGACGCGAGAGGTGGAAGTCTTTTCGACTTTTCCATTGCAGAAATCCTCATTTTATGGAATAGAAGAGATGAACCAACCTTTTTGACGCGAAATCGCTTTGAGGTGTTGGACATTACGTTCTGCTCGAGTTCCCTGAGCAATGAAATCTCGAAGTGGGGTGTGACAAGGGAACCCTCGGGATCTGACCACAGACACATTCAATTCACTATTGAGTCTGGGATCAGACCAGTGATCGAATACAGAAACCCAAGGTGCACTGACTGGACGGTTGTAGAGCCGATCTTAGTGCTCAATTGGGGGGTATTGCCACAGCTACAACCAGTCGTGAAGACGTTGATCGTATGGCTAATGAGATATTCCTGTCGATCGAGTCAGCGTATCACGATAACTGTCCACTCAGGAGAAAGCCTGAGAATTGCACAACTTCATGGTGGAATCCTGCCCTCGAAAAACGCAGGAATTCGAAAACTTTTTAATCGAGCTAAAAAAAAACGGCAATTTGGACCACTATCGTTCTACTCTAACGTCGTTTAATCAGGAAATTATGAGGGCAAAACGGGAGTCCTGGCGCAGGTTCTGCTGGGTGGTGGAAAGTTAGTGCAAAACTGCATAGGGTTCTCGCCAGAGGCCCGGTACTGCCCTTTGGCATCAAGCACAGAGCAGTTAGGTGAGCGATCATTTAAGAAATTTAAGTCTCCTGAGGAGGATGGAATCATGCCTGCCTTGCTACAACAAGTGGTGGATGTCCTCCACCCATACCTCATTAGGCTTTTCCGGTCGAGTCTGGTCTGGAATGTTGTCCCGGCCAGCTGGCGGAAGGTTAGGGTTGTATACATCCCTAAGGTGGGTAAATGCCAGAGTGATCAACACTTTCCTGAAAGGGGAAGTAGTCATATTTGTGGTGGGCAGGGGATGCCCTCAAGGAGGAGTATTATCCCCTCTGTTGTGGTCCATGCTGGTTGATGACCTTGTGGCAATAATTGGCGCACTAGATATTTATGTACAGGAGTACGCTGATTATATAGTAATTCTGGCTGTCACAGGTGACAGCGATGTCTCCGTCAGAGATCAGGAGGCTATGTCAGCTATTCAAGGGTGGTGTGAGGAAAAGAAACTCAGCATAAACTCCTACAAAACCCTTATGGTACCATTCACCAGGAACAGGAGGAAATTTGTTTCTCCCCCGACCCTGGGTGGAGGAAGCAAAATATGTGGGGGTTACCTTGGATAGTAAACTCTCGTGGAATTCGCACGTGTAAAACACAATACACAAGGCTAGACATTCCTTACGGCTGCATTGCTTGGTGGGAGTGCAATCTTAAGATGCAATACCAACTCAAGCTCTGTAAGTTGCAGAGAACGGCCTGCATCATGATTACTGGAGCTTTTCGCTCTATACCCACTGCGGTCATGAAACTGATGTTGGGCCTTGTCCCTTTTCATCTGGTGATTAGAGGAGTGGCTAGAATGGCTTTCTACAGATTCCATCACCTTTTCCGAAACGAAACGGATATGTTCGGCTTCGTGCCCGGCGCCTTACAGTTTGAAATCAGGGACCACGAGTTGCTGAGTATGAGGTCTGACATAGCAATACCTAAAACTAACATGGGGCGACCATTCCTGGTAGACAGGAATGGACCAGCTCCAAGGACCGTCTGCTTGAGGTTAGGTTAGGTAACACGGTCGATTCAAAACTGCAAAAGTTGTTGGAGATAGTATCTACAGTCGAGGTGCTGCCAAGGAACAGTCGCTCTATCATGGCGGGCTTGCGACTATTTTTCAAGCAGAAATATTCGCCATTGACTACTATGATAACCTCTTGCTTGCGGGGGCATTAACAAATTGGTCAAATAAAATCATCATCGATAGCCAAGCTGCACTGAAGGCATTGGCATCCCATACCTGTACGTCACTTATAGTGCGGCAATGTCGCTCCACCCTTGCCAAACTAGAAGAACGGAGCAGGCCCCGTCTGATATGGGTACCCGGACAGTCAGGCATTGAGAAGACGGACTCATTGGCCGCTCGAGGAACAGGCTTGGGATTCATCCGAACGGAGCCTAGGCTCAGAATTTCCCTGGAGACTGCAAGGATGGAAAATAACCGATGGTTGGACCTGAGGGTACGTGAGCACTAATAAACTGAAGCTGACCGAGCTTATTAAGCTCTCACTCACAAAGCTCATATCCCTTTAGACGAAGAATAGAGCTCATGGATGGAATTTAGGACAGAGTGTGCCACAATAGAACTCAGGGTCGCTCAAAAACTATATCTATCTAAGTGAAGCCATTTATAGATCTCCTTAATTATATAATTACTGTAAAATCTAATTGTACTTCAATTTTTTTTAATTTCAGTTGTATATTCTTTTCAGCATTCATGGTAATTGGAAAGAAGCTATTAATTACAGCGAAAAATTAATAGAAAACAGCAAATGGTCAAAAACAATATACACTTACCAAAAAGCTGCCATAATGTTAATGATGGATGATATTACTCCTAGTGATAGAGATCATTAATACCTTGATGAAGTAAGTCACAATTTAATCAGAATTCCATTTAATGCTACAATTTTTGTAGTTTTCTCTTTCATGATGTTACGGTTACTATAAAGATATCTTAAAAACATGAATAAAATAATGTTCATTACTTTCAGAGAAGTTCCCAAGTATAAGCAACGCATTGCTGGGAAATCTATTCCAATGGAAAAATTTGTCATCAAAAAGGCTGAACGTTATTTCAGTCAACAACAGAGTCTTGTATTACCGGTTTTGGAACTGATGTACTTATGGAATCTTTTCAAAGTGTTCAAAAGTTTCACTCTCACTAATCGTATATATAAAATGCTAGAGAAAGGATTGGCAGAATATAATTCATCTCAGAAAAAAACAAAGTACGATGCCGATAATCGTGCTCTGATCTTGTTGATGCAAGGAGCCTGCTTAAGGAAAATGCAGAGCCCTCTTCAAGCTCTGGAATGTTTAGAAACTGTAATTTCTCTTCAGAAAGATATTGTGGAAGATAATTATTTGGTACCTTATGCTATTGTTGAATTGGCATTTATTGAGTGGGAGATGGGAAATAAGGAGAAAGCTGTTTTGGCTCTTGAAGACGCAAGGTAACTCTAAAATTTTACAAAATTTGTTAGATCCAATTTTTTTTTTTTTTCAGGAAAAATTACACGGGTTATTCCCTTGAATCCAGACTACATTTTAGAATTCACACAGCATTATCTGAATATAAACCAGAACTTAAGAATTCTCAGGACACTCACCTATGAGTTTTTATTATAGGAAGATGTTTATTTTTGTTTTGTTATTTTGAAAATATGTTTATTCCGCCCAATATGCAATTATCGTTTCATGTTTGTTTCATTTTTGTTTATGAAGATATAATTGTTCCTATAGATCATTAGAGGTGTTAGTACAAAGTGTTAAAGGCTGTGCTTATACTTTTATCAATGACAATGATAAAGTTAATAAAGGTACTACTGTTTCATAGTTGCCGTATTATTCCGCTTGATTTTGATTGAAATAAATTAACAATTTCCTGAAGTAATAACAATGGGACAACATAAGAAATTTGTCAGGCAGAGGGTTCAAGGCAGAAATGAGGATTGGATGGGGATTTGAACGACAACTGATTTTGTGTAAATATTAAAAATATATTTTACAAAAGTGTCTTTTCAGTCAAAATAAATAGACCATTCGAAAAATAAATTATTGTAAAATTCATCTATACCTAACAAAAGATACCATTGTATAAAGCATTGGAATCAATATTACACTTAAATAAATATTGGCATTATTGTCACCACATTGGAAGTCAACTTCTGAATAAGATTTATAACTATTTCGCATAATTAAATGCATTGTAATTCATACAAACCTGAATAACATTAAAAAAGTATATCCAAGATCATTTGGTCATAAATATATAAATAAATCACATAACATTGCATAATGTACATATTGCAAAAAAATTGTATGCCCAAATTAGAATATAATAAAATCTATTAATAAAGTTGTACTTGCGTACATGAAAACTAATACAGGATGAATTTTTCATTAGAACTCTCTATTTGAGGAGAGTATTGCCTAATGAATGCAACTTTATGAGATGAAGATTTGAGCAAGAAAACTAATACTGAATTATTCATGGAAAATAACATTTGATGCAATAACCAAAAGGGACGGAATATAATCTTAATAGATTCAAGTATTTCATTGATGAGGATAATAAATAGAATACAAATGTTCTATTCAGTAATTCGAAGAATACTCAAAGGATACTGCTTCTAGAGAGTATCGAACAACAAAAAAAGCCAAGATTTAGTTGTGTTGTGGCAAACACATTACACAAACTATGTAATCCAATCCTGGACAGCACCAATCAATCTGTTTACCAGGTGGTTCCCTCTAGCTGCATGTTAGGGGGGCGCTACTCTGAATATATTCAGTAATTGATAAAATATAACATAAAGTTTACCAGTTAATTTGATTATCACAGGATTGTATCCATTGTTGACAACTTCATGTGAAGTATCATGCTAAACTGGTAATAAATTCTCGGGCCTTTAAAAGAATCAATACTCCCCAATAATCTGTAGAATCCATATCAATAGTATAATTTGTTATCAAGAAAATTTGGCATATGCACACTACACAGTGAGGAAAGAAGTATAATCTATCCTTAACAATTATGTAGTCTTGTAGTTGTTTGAAAAAGGCTTTTCACCTGTCCAAGCATTTTTCATGAAACCTTCAGGCTACCAAACTGTTAGGTGTAATCCATACTTTTTCCGTAGCTGTATAAATAATTACTCAGATTTAGATACATATCCTCACAGCTTTGTACATTAAAAATATCTCAATAATATCCAAAACATCTGAATATCAGGTCACCTCAAGCTCATATTTAAAGTACCAAAATTAGAATTGGTATTCTTTTGATTCCTAAATAGCCATATTGATAAAATTCGTTTCAAATATCACATAGTAGTTTCCGAATCAATTGAACCTATCCTCTGAGAAGAGTATGCGGGTGGTCCATTATTGAAAATATAGGTGTTGAACCATTTCTAGGTTTATGCTTTTTTGAGGCACTTGAGGTGTGGCATGACAATGATGAAGTTAATAAAGGTACAACTGTTTCATAATTGCCGTATTATTCCACTTGATTTTGATTGAAATAAATTAATAATTTCCTGAAGTAATAACGATGGGACAACATAAGAAATTTGTCAGACAGAGGGTTCAAGGTAGAAATGAGGATTGGATGGGGATTTGAACAACGACAACTGATTTTGTGTAAATATTAAAAAATATATTTTACAAAAGTGTCTTTTCAGTCAAAATAAATAGACCATTCGAAAAATAAATTATTGTAAAATTCATCTATACCTAACAAAAAATACCATTGTATAAAACATTGGAATCAATATTACACTTAAATAAATATTGGCATTATTGTCACCACATTGGAAGTCAACTTCTGAATAAGATTTATAACTATTTCGCATAATTAAGTGCATTGTAATTCATACAAACCTGAATAACATTAAAAAAGTATATCCAAGATCATTTGGTCATAAATATATAAATAAATCACATAACATTGCATAATGTACATATTGCAAAAAAAGTTGTATGCCAAAATTAGAATGTAATAAAATCTATTAATAAAATTGTACATGAGTGCATAAAACTCATACAGGATGAATTTTTCATTAGAACTCTCTATTTTAGAAGAGTATTGCCTAATGAATGCAACTTTATAAGATGAAGATTTGAGCAAGAAAACAAATACTGAATTATTCATGGAAAATAAAATATGATGCAATAACCAAAAGGGACGGAATATAATCGTAATAGATTAAAGTATTTCATTGATGAGGATAATAAATAGAATACAAATGTTCTATTCAGTAATTCAAAGAATACTCAAAGGATACTGCTTCTAGAGAGTATCGAACAACAAAAAAAGCCAAGATTTAGTTGTGTTGTGGCAAACATATTACACAAACTATGTAATCCAATCCTGGACAGCACCAATCAATCTGTTTACCAGGTGGTTCCCTCTAGCTGCATGTTAGGGGGGCGCTACTCTGAATATATTCAGTAATTCATAAAATATAACATATAGTTTACCAGTTAATTTGATTATCACAGGATTGTATCCATTGTTGACAACTTCATGTGAAGTATCATGCTAAACTGATAATAAATTCTTGGGCCTTCGAAAGAATCAATACTCCCCAATAATCTGTACAATCCATATCAATAGTATAATTTGTTATCAAGAAAATTTGGCATATGCACACTACACAGTGAGGAGAGAAGTATAATCTATCTTTAACAATTATGTAGTCTTGTAGTTGTTGAAAAAGGCTTTTCACCTGTCCAAGCATTTTTCATGAAACCTTCAGGCTACCAAACTGTTAGGTGTAATCCATACTTTTTCCGTAGCTGTATAAATAATTACTCAGATTTAGATACATATCCTCACAGCTTTGTACATTAAGAATATCTCAATAATATCCAAAACATCTGAATATCAGGTCACCTCAAGCTCATATTTAAAGTACCAAAATTAGAATTGGTAATTTTTCGATTCCTAAATAGTCATAATGATAAAATTCGTTTCAAATATCACATAGTAGTTTCAGAATCAATTGAACCTATCCTCTGAGAAGAGTATGCGGGTGGTCCATTATTGAAAAATGTAGGTGTTGAACCATTTCTAGGTTTATGCTTTTTTTGAGGCACTTGAGGTGTGGCATGACTATGCTGATAAGGGTTAATATTTACATAGTTAAAGTCCCGGGTGCCATGAAAATTTGAGTAACTTGAACGAACCGAAGCTGGTCGCCCATTATAAAGTTCATCGAGATCATCTATTTTATTGAGTGATTGGGTAGACGATTGTTGATAAGTTAAATTGGCATGACTGTAGGTACCAAGATTATTATTTGAGGCATTCAGACAAGATGGAACTGGTGGTCCTGCATGATGAGTACGTTCAAAAGAGGAAAGTGTTTTTTGTTGTTCCATTAGACAAGTTATTGGATTTTGAAGAGATCTTCTCGAACTTCTAGTGGAGGAGCGTGCCCCTGAATGACGCTTACTTGTACTGTATCTAGTTGATGAGCCACGAGTCATAACACTTCTTCTCTTCACCTTTCTAGGAGTCATTGGTTTTGGGGACATTGCAGCAGGCAACTGATTTGCGTCAGTACCATAATCATCATGGCGATTATCTAAATCCGTACTGAACTCAATGGAATATAATGATGTATGTTGTCTCTTCCTTTTATTCTTATCTGAAACTAAATAATAAAATTCACACTCAAGTTGAAAAATATTCATAATTTTACTCACATGAACTATCATCTATACTTGATATTACCCTTATCAAATTGATCCCGAATAGGACCCCAAAAATCTGCAATAAATTAGTATTACAATGAAGATTTATAACTACTGCATATGATGTGTAATGAAATTTTCTTTTCTTTGGTAATACTGCTGTTTACGCTGACCACTTTCGCGCATTCAGTACCGAGTCGAACAGATGTTTCCCGAAACTATTCGGATTGTAGCCAGTGTTGCCACAATTAATCTCACGTTTCACGTGATTACCTATCGTTGAAAATGAAATAGCGAACGGTTAGATGTGTGACTCGTATTTTCTCGCAAGTGGGCTCAGGAACCCGAGCTTGAATATCTAAATGAACAGATACATATTTTGACTTCTTTCAGACAGGGAAGTGCAGTCTAGCACAAGATGTTTTCAAAATCTGAAGAGTTTCCAAAATACACTCCCCAAAAAATTGTCACATCACCCTACTTTTACGACAATACTATATAAATTTTTAGGTTGGTCATTCAAGAGTCGATTGGTAAGCTTCAGAAGTGTAAAATAAGAAGATATCATTCAAAAGAGATGTCTATGGTGAAAAATATCAACAATTTTCGAGTTAATGAAAAATTAAAAAATTCTACCATCTTCAAACATTCGCCAAGAGACCAATCAACTAGCATCGAATGGTTAATAATCATTTTTCAAAATCGAGTGTTTCCTCCCCGGGCCCTAATTACTGCTAGTATACGTTTAGGAAGCCCCTGAACTTCTGGCTGACCATCTTAAAATATCAATTTCGGCATTTTGCAGAAATTGTGTAATTACTCTAGCTGCATGAAGCAGAGCATATAAATGAAGTTTTCGTCAATCAATGGGCCAAAGGGATCTGCGATGTATCTGGCCGCTGTCATTCTTCCATTATTCACTAGGAGAAATGCCTCCCCATACCATTACTGAGCCTCCTCCGAAGATTTAGGTTTGCCGGATATTGCATTGCTGATACCGTTCCCCAGGTCGTCTGTATACAGGCATGCGTCTATCATTTGATACTAGACAGAACCTGGACTCGTCGTAAAAGAGAACATTCGACCATTCTGGAATACCCCAATTTGCATGTTCCCTCGCAAACTGAAGTCTTGCAACTCGATGCTCTCTGGTGAGACGCGGGCCGGTAGAAGCCACCCTTGGTCTGATATCGTCTTTTCTGAGCCTGTTCCTAACAGTTTGCAATGAAATATACACATTTCTGGAAAGTGCAAGTTCATTTTGTAGCATTCTAGCCGTACAGTACCGAACTCTTAGTGCGGTTAAACGAAGCCAACGATCATCAACTGGTGTTGTTATCCGATTTCTTCCCTGTCCGGCACTTCTTCCGTATTCCCCCGTTTCGTGGTACCGATTAATTGCTCTTGAAATAGTGCTTTGGTTAACATTCAACTAGTTAGCCACGTAATGTTGGCTTTGCCTCTCCTCTAGAACTGTTACAATTCTTACCACTTCATGATCACTCAAATAGCGTCCAGGACGTTCAGCAGCCATTACAATAAATTCAAAGATTCGAAAATCAACAAGAACAAGAAACAAACTTGCATTAATTTAGCGTGAAAACTGAAGATAAATTGAATGAATACTGAGAGTCAAATAAACTCATTTTTGGTTCAGACGTGTTTGAGATCATATGGAAACAAATGTTACTACATAGATAAGATTTTTCCCGTCATATGTCCAAAAACATATGTTGACAAAGAAACTGCGATCGAGCTGCTTAATCGATTGTGGAATTCAGGATACCAGGTGATGCGACAATTTTTGTGGTGTGTGTATTTATATGTTATTCGAATCTGACCTCCCATTTCAGTAATTCAATAAGTTAAACATGATGGATGAGGTTGAGGAAAAATATTTCCCTTTGTTTGGTATTTATTTATTTATTTATTTATTCATATATAAAACTGTAAATCAGCATATACTGCTGTTAACACAAAGTACATCTAAGTTCATTTACCGGTGTAATAATAATAGTAGCAATAATAGTTTGTGTGAGCGGAGTCAATTTAGTATTATTTTTTGCATAACAAGATGGGGTAAAATTGTGCATCAACATCTCTGTCAAGTATTGAAATAAAAAGAGTAGTAGAATTCTCCGAATCGGCTCGGAAGATGCCTACCGAAGCTAGATGTTAAATATCCAGTGAAAATCTTTCGAGATCACCGTGAACAAGCCCGAAACCAGAAATGACAAAAATTGAAATTACACTTTTATGTCTATGTCAAGCAAATAAGAAAAAAAATTTCGGCTCATCCACTGCAATCTATTCAAAAAAGTGGCTAAACAATGTGAAAATACTTTTTACGTAACTTCAATAATAAAAGAAATATTAAATAACTCAAAAATCACTAAAGATGAAAAAATCCACCAGGAAAAGGGATCTGGCAACACAGATTGAAATTAAAATCGTTCGGGAATCATTTCCCATCATCTCGGTACTGAATGCGCGAAAGTGGTCAACGTAAACCGCAGGTTCACCTATATGTTCAATGAATCTTTGGAGAAATATATAATTTGGATATCTAGATTATTGATTTTGCTTACGGCCAACACACTTTGTACTCCACACTGAAAAATCTCAACATCAACGTAATTGAAAAGGCAATTCTCAACATCACTCAAAGTTTCAACATCTGGGCTTGTTTCAGGACTTATCGTTTTTTTACATTGGGGCCCTTCTGTTCTCCACCAACTCTCACTTTTACTGTCCAATTTAAGAACTTTGTTGGTCTACAATAAATTTATGTTTTCATAAATGAATATTTTAAGTAATAAAGTTTACCTTATGGTTGAGTTTACCAAGATCCAGGTACAAACAAATGAGAAATACATTCCACAAAATCCACCATAATTGCCATCCCAAATACTGAAACAATGCATTATCAATAACGATGTTACCTAAATCTAGAACAACTATAACTTTCAAAACACTTACTGCAAAAATATACTTCGCTCTGTTCTGGTAACCCCCAAAGAAACCAAGAATTATGTATATTATCTCAAAAAAATTGACCAGAATTGGAATCCACAAGAACCCAAGAAAATCGAAAACTTGTCTTTGTACAACTGCAATCTGGCAAAGAAAAATAGATATATTGTTGTATAATCTGATTGGCTCACTCACCATTTGTATCAAACATGTTGAAAGAAAAATATAACGTCTTATATGAAAGCCCATATCATGTAAAAATTCAAAGTACCATGTCCAACAATGAAAATTTATTATGAACTATGAAATACCGGAATTAAATATTGCCATTTTACATTACGCCTTATAAGAGCTGCGATGGGTTAATAACAAAACAATGTTTTAATCAAATCGATACCCTAGATTTTTCTTAACATTTTATTACTGTACTATTCTTTCTTACGGCTTCTCCTTCCCATCAGGTCACAGAATGTATATGATAAAAATTCTATGTGTATCAAGAAGTAGGTTATCATATAGGGTATGTTCGAGTAATTCACTTGATCATTTCTAAGAGCTTGATGCATATTATATTAATTTGAACATTTCTGAAATATCTTTTGCCCTTAGAATCAGCCTCAAAATTTCTTTGTTCGTTTCTATTCGACGGATTTTGTTTGCGAATCTGTATGTGTTGCCTTGTTTTCCTAACTCATCATATCCCACGAAAATGGTGCTGTTTCACCATTGCCTAGAAATATTTTGGATATGAATTAATGAAATTAAATATTTTGTCAGACTCTCTAATGTTAATTTTTATTCCTATGTTTTTAATTGCTAAATTTCAAGTCAATCTTGATGCAATGATACTTAACTACGAAATTCCATACATGTATTGATTTTATCGAAAAACTGTACGAAATTATTTTAGAAAAGAATGGAGCAACAGCACAATATTCTTTTCCTACTGTTTTGGATATATGTTGGTCACGTTACTTTTCACATATTGTGTATATTGTTTTTATGTCATGTCTCACTCAAGCTCGAACATACACCACATCTTTTCTCTGGTCACATCTAGACCATAATCTGACATCGAACAGATGATGGAACGCATGCATTTCATAAATATCATAACTTAATCTTGGAACTTTTCAGAAAACTCGGAAACTGTATTTGGCATACAACAATATATAATGTACACATCTTTTGTTATGACATCTCAATTTTTCCCATCCATTGTAATTTGGAAAAAATTCTGGAAAATTTTTAGTATCTTAATTTTGTTTAGACGTTGGACGTGGTAAAGCTCTATATTATTTATAGAACACGAAGAAACATATGGAGAAGTCCAAATTTTCTAAATACAGCTAACTCCAGAGAATTAAGTTAATCTGATTCCACTCATTGAACAAATATCGATAATTCCTTATTCATTCAAATTTTTTGCTTCATCCACCTATTCCTGCTACTGATCCAGGTCCTGACAGTGATTGGGAATTTTCGTTATTCAAAAATGGTTACATTACTAAGTATGATAAATAATCTCCATGAAAATAAGATCCAATTCTGGTCATCCTTAAGGTGTCCGCCATATAACCCAACCTAAAGTCTATCATCATATAAAAAATGAAAATTCTCTTCTAAGTACACCGTCTAAGTTTTTCTATTCGAATTATTTTATTGATTTTGAAATTAGAGAGTTCAGCAGAATAGACAATTTGTTTGAAATCTATCCGCCAGTTGTTTTCTTTAAATGTTGAATAAGAATTAGTTTCGCAGTCCTAGAAAATATAAATAACAAGGAAAAGCATTTTCTGAACACTCTGTGTAGCTCTTTCAAACTTGCAAATTCGCATATAAAACTTGGTATCAGGATCATAGCAGGGCTAGGAGTTATCTAACTAGGTCGCCAAAGCAGAAATTTCCTTTCTCATCTGGCTAAAATTAGCGAGAATGAGAAGTCAAGAAACAGAAGAAAAAAGTAGAAGTGCGCTCTCTAGTGACGATTGAATGAATGTTCATAAGGTAGAGTACTATAATTTCGTCGAGGAGGAGTAAAGTAGGGGATGAATTTAATTAAATTTTCTCAACTAACTAAATTGTGCACCACCAAAGATGATTTATATATACTTGGTTTATATATACCAATCGTGATCTAATTCGATTCTTTCAAATATACGAATGAAGACATGAAACTGTATACTAGGATTATAGAAGATCGAAGAGGTATCAGAAAACCTAGTCGCCGTAGATGCGACATGCAGCGCATCCAACCAATAATATTTGAACTGAGATCATGATTGTTGTTGAATATAATGTTATTCAGAACAAATTATTTTTTGGGCAATTCCTTCCTAGGTATCATTGAACTTTATTCTGATTGATTTATATATACTTGTAAATGTAATGTAAAAATAAAATTCGATAGAAACAAGTCCAGATTATCAGTGAGTATTTACTATTCTTTTATTTTATGAGCATAGTTATTCTTAATCTCAAATTTTTCTTGTTCAAATTCCAGCTAGAAAACGTTGTTATACGCATAGGCGTGTAGCTATAGCTTTTACATGGGTTGGTGGGGGAATGGTTCCACGGGTCCGGACTCCTAAAACCCCCCATGGTTTACGAATCAAAAATGGAAAAGTTTTGAAGGAGAAAACGATCACATCAGATGAAAATTAATTTCCGTTGATTTCATTTCAAGGCATTTTTGTTTCTGAATCACCTGTTGGTGAGGAGCGTTTTCAGGTAATGGATAAAACTTAATTCATTACAAAGATCCTGCATTTTCTGTAGCGCCATAGCCAAAAGGGAACTGAAATCGGACTAGATGCTACCAAACCGAGCTCTTATACAAGCATGCATTCTCATATAAAGAATTCCTACTATATCAGAATATTGTCTTTATTCAAATGAATACACTCCATATGTAAATAAATTATTTAATGAAGAAGAAGATTTAATATTTGTTTTTTGTTGAAAATTACTGTGAATTCAGAAGATTATCTGATGCAAACATGCTTTATGATAATTCTAATAAAATGTCTTCTAGGTGCAAGAAAAGTATCCTATTATGATTTACATATAGATGAGGATTTTTCTCCTCGAAACCACTTCAAAATTATTTGATATAAGCAAATGAAAGTACAAGTTAAATGGAGTGGTAGATAATAAGTTATGATTGCATAGTTTTTAACTTCTTTATTTTCATTATAGGATTTTTAAACAATCAGGATGAGGTAACTCCAGGGAATTATATATTGTAAGATCAAATCTTGTCTCTATAGTAGATGCAGGAAAATATCAGAACCTTCGGTGGTGATCCTGATAATGTTACATCGTTTGAAAACTGTGGGATCTGCGTTAGTCTCTTTGCTTCTTCATGTTAAAAGTACTACAAGGAAGTTGACTATTGAAAATTATTATATTGAATTTAAGGCATTACGTTCATAATAAAAAAGGATCTTACAGCAGGGCCATGTTTTGAGAACCAATACAAGAGCGTCCTAATAAGGAAACGGTTTAAGCCAACGGCAGTTATGAATTGAAAAATGGCAAATTAACATAATTTCAGTATTATCTGGTTTTGGATTTACTAATAGAGATCCTTTCCAAGACAGGAAGTTTTCAATTGTTATCTTAACGAATGTGAACTTTGTCAGAGTTAATGATTGTATTTGATTGGTTTGTGATAAAATAAGATCAATTCAGAGAAGTTATTGAAGGAAATGATTTAAATGGAATGTTAAACATTTCAGTTATTGACATGTAGTCTTTGTTTATGTTAAAGTAAGACTTTCACCACAAGATGTTGCTTTTGTTTGAGATGGATGAGAATGTTTCCCAGTCTAAACAGGTTGTCTCAAAATCAGATAAAAAAGGATATATTAGAAATAATGCTATGATGTCTCAGAAAGGAAGTATTAGAAGTGTGAGTATATAAGCCTATCAATTTCAGTCAAAGTTATTATGAGAATTAGAAAAAGTATCAATTGAGACCTCTAAGTCTCAAAAACAAAAACTCAAACAATCCAATTTAGACAAAATTTGGAATACAAGTACAAATATACATGCTTTACTACCGGGTATCCCTTCTTGCTCTTCATCCTGATCGTCTTTGATGTCTTCTTCGGTCCTCTCCTGCATCACGCCCCTTAGAACGACCTTTAGCTTTTTCTCACTCTTCAGTTCCTAGGTGTATTATTGCACCTCTCCCTGCCTGAGCATTTTTTGTAGGTTTCTATAGTAATCTTCGCTACAGGGCTCAACCTGGATCCCCTGAGAGATCAGTTTGGCCTTCTTGTTTATTTTGAGTCATCTCATTTCCCTTGTGACGTAATTCCATGCGTTTTTCTCCCTTATTATGATGGGAGCGATTTTCTCTTTCTTGTCTTCATTTTTCAGTTGTGTCTTCTTAGGTTCTTCATTGTTTTGTTTGTTCTTTTGTCTGTAAATTAGGTGGATTAGCTAATACTCACCGCTTCCTGGTCCTTTTCGTCATCCGTCTCCATTTCAATGTCGTCCGATTCCTCCGAGCTGAACAGCACCTCATACTGGTTACTTTCTGGGTCGTTGGAATTCTTCAGATTTGCCAGGGTCCCTCGCTTGTCTCGGTCGGTGTTCATCCTCGTCGCTGGTTGGTGGTTCAGTATGTCTCGTCTTCCTGGATTCGCGCGCTGGCTCTTCCCCCTTTTTCGCTTATTCTTCGGAATTTGACGATCCTTCTGATTTTTGGTGCTCCTTCCTGGTTTTGGTTCTTCGGGTCTTCTTACGCTTCTCTTCTGCTACGGTGTTAATCAAACTGTGGAAACAGCTCGGGTCATGCCACTCCCCCATCAGGACGGTTAACGCTCTACGAACGAAATCCTCCAGTTCGTTAAGGGACATATTGTCAACGAACAGACAAATTTGAAAAAGGTAGCACAGATTTTTGCGATATTTAGTAAAGATGACCTCAATGTAAATAGAGAATAATTTCTGTATTATAATATCGCACTACCAAATATGGTGTTAGACCTGAGTTTATGGTTATCATAGACGCACTATGTACCTCTATTAAATTTTAGATAGAGAAAAATTAATATTATCCCCATTATCGCTGAAATTTATCAATTCAGTGTAATATGAAACTAATACTTCTGCGGTTAGCAATCACTTTCTTTAATGCGCCACCTATCAAAAGATAGAGGTATTAGTAAAGAACAGTTTACTACTTTTATTCGTCAGTCGGTATCCGAACATTGCGCTCTCTATGACATCAACAACTGTTACCTCTCTCTCTATCTACCTTCTATTCTAGTAGAATTGAGTTTAAGTTCAGAGGGGCACAATGTCCTTGAGTTGAAATTTACACTTGTCTGTTATTTATTTATCTTAAATTGTCATACCGTTTGATCTTCAAACGCTACGGAAATAGTAGATTATAATACGTAATAATATAGTAAAACGAATAATAATGAGTACTCCAGTTAAAAGGTGCCCATTCATTTACAGGTATGTATAACATCAAATATTATATAATTTATGCAATGACTGTAAGATTACTGTGTATTCCTTTTTCCTATTTCCGGCCGTTAATTAGATATGTTCCTTTATTGAGGATATCCTGTTTATTGAATAAGAATAAATAATTCAAAAGAGTATATACCGGTATAAATCTCGTATAATGCGTTTATTGATTTTAATATGAATTATTTCTTCTTAAATTTCTCTGATTGGAATGAAAAAAATTGCGTTTAGTTATTATATATATATCATCGATAATAATTTTATAAGCTTTTTGCATGCTTATGAAAATGCTATGATTTATAAATTTATAGCCCAACTAAAAGGGCGTATATTTCTCGAAATGTGTTCTTTGTACATGATGTTCAGACGTTTGCATTTTGAAAAGAGAATTCTCTAAATTGTTATTACAGATAAATTGGAGTATATTTATGTGACTAATTTTACATTGGGAAGTTTAGATTCAAGTTTTTCAATGAAAATATTTCTTAAATATACAAATCTTGTTTTAGAGTGCTCAAAACCGTTTGTTGATTCGATATGGAAAAGTAGTGAATGAGGATGAAACAACAGATGATGATATCTACATCGAGGATGGTATTATTAAACAGATCGGAAAAAATTTAATAATTCCTGGAGGAACCAGAGTTATTGATGCAAGGGGAAAATATGTTATTCCTGGAGGAATTGATCCACATACACATTTTGAGTTTGAATTTATGGGAACAAGCACTGCTGATGATTACTATCAAGGAACGAAGGCTGCTATAGCTGGAGGTACAACTTGCATAAGTAAGTTACCATAATAAAAGTAAATTATTTTTGTTATGAATTTGAAATATTTATGGAAGTAATTTTTTCATGCCTTTAATGCTACAAAAATATTGAGAAAAATTGAAGAAGGATGTCAATCTATATGCTATTATTAATTTGAAACTCATCATCAAATTTAGTGGTTAGGTGTAATCAGAATTTTCCAGAATCGATTTTTTTCATTTTCTTAAAGTTTAATATCTTAGAATAATAATAATAATAAACGATTTTTATTAGCCAATAAATAATAACATAATATTGGCCAATTGGTCATCGACCTGGGTCCTGCAGCCCGTAAATTTTACATTTAGATATTATTTCCTACTACTGAATTGAACATAGAGATTTGTTTTCCCAATTTTGATTGTAAAAAAAAAAATTATAAGTGATTATTTATATGCACAGAACTATTTTAGTGTCCTTGAAGCTGCTCTATAACTTCCAGTAGTGTGTGCGTGGGATATTTTCGTCGACTTTGTATATGTATATCTCTTCTTCTTATGTGGGGTTGTAGTATTTCCATATTATGTGGTCATTTTGCAAACTTAATTGAAAGCATCCTTAATCTATCAGTGATGGGTTGAATTTTTGTCACCTTGTAGAGCAGCTGATTTGAAGGGTTGTGGAGTGGATTATCTGGGTGGCGCATCTTGGTAATCGTTCTGAGGGCAGTAGTTTCTGCAGTTCTCAATTGTTTTATTGCTGGATTTCTGCAGTTTAGAAATATAGTGTGGCCATATTCTAGGATTGGCCTGCAAATGCTTTTATAGATTTTAGCAGCTGTTTTTTTGCTTATTCCTTTGTTGTTGTAGGTCAGGCAGCGAAAAGATTTAGCTCTGGTAGTAATTTTTCTTTAACAGAGTTTAGTGTGATAGTTGAAGCTAAGTTTGTTGTCAATATTTATGCCCAAATATTTTGCTGTGACGTTAGGTTTTATGTTGTGCTGGTTGATCGAAATTTGCGGGGAAGCATGAGATGGGGTATGATTAAAAATAATCAGTTGACATTTAACAGGATTTAGCAGTAATTTCCATTTGTTAAGCCAGTTCATAATTTTATCCACCAGGGCTTGTAGCTTCTCCATAACTTGTTCTTTTGTTTTAGCGTGTACTATGAGGGCAGTGTCATCGGCAAACTGTAGAGCATATTCGGCCTTCTCCTAATGGTCGACATTTTCATTTATATCAGTGCAAAAAAGGTTGTATAGTAAAGGAAATAAAGGTGAACCCTGGGGAACTCCTTTTTTAGGTTTGAAGGATTCTGATCTTGCATTCTTGATTTTTACTGCCAAGCTCCTGTCTAATAAAAATTCTCTTATGAGGTGGATTAAGTAGTTGGGCAATTCCAATCTTTTCAACTTGTATAGAAGCCCTTTGTGCCATACACTATCAAATGCCTTTTTTATATCAAGAAATATTGCTGCAGATGAGAGGTTATTGAGTTTGGCAGCCTGGACATTTGAAATGAGAATAGTAATAGGGTGCAGAGTAGAGCATTGGCTTCAAAACCCAAACTGATGATTAGGAATTTTATTCCCAATGATTTCATCTATCTTTATTTTGATTATCTTTTCGAACATCTTGCCAAGAGCAGGAAGCAAAGTTATAGGTCTATAGTTATTAACTCTTTTATGGTCAGTATTAGGTTTAGGAATTACTACAATATTTCCTATTTTCCATTCGGGAGGAAAATAGTGATTGGAGAGTCAGAAGTGGAATATGCTCATAATAAAAATGTGTATATTAATGCTAAATCTTTTGACCACCACCCATGGTATATTATCAGCCCCCGATGCTGTACACTTTTGATTTTGTAAAATTTTGAAATAATCACTTTCTTCGATTTCTATTTCTTCTGTTGGAATGTGATTTTCATCAAAAAAGTTTTCGCACCACTGATCCACTTCGTTTTCTATGTGTTTATTAAATTGGGGATTCTGAGTTTCTTCATAATGGAGTTCAAAGTGTTTCGCAAATACCTCAATTTTTTGTTCTTCTGTCTCGTATAGAACACCATTTTCTTCTATGGGTGGAGTTTTTTGTACGTTTTTGTATCTTGAGAGCTTACTAATTTTCTGGTTAAACATCCTTCCCTTCATCTCATTTATTTCCTCACAAGTCCTGACCCAGCTGTGCTGCCTGTATTGGTGTATAAGCTTATGGATTTCTTTACTATAATTGTTAATATTTGTTTTGATTTCAGGTGAAGGGTTTTGTCTGTATTCTCTATACATTCTTCTTTTAGTTTTCATTAAGCTAATAATAAATGGTGGAAGTTCATGCGTCCCATATGTCCTTGTAGTTTTGGGTGTGTTGTCCAAGACAGTCTCCTCCACCTATCCGACAAATACTTTCGAGTTATTCGATTATTAGCCAAGGGTTCTCAGGCGCTCCGAAACGTTGAGTGTAAAACTTCAAATGCGTTTTTCTCAGAACTATGTTTTCTGAACTGGTGACCACTGCAGCTCGAAAACGTCTCGATAGATTTCAATGAAATTTATACAGCTTTTTTAAAACATGAAACACTAGTCTGAGCGAAGGATTTTTCTTTCAATTTCGATTCTTTATTAACAATTAGCTGTTGGTTTTTTCCCGAAAATCTGGAAAAAATTTTCTTGAGCCAGCCATTCTGAAAATTTAAAAGAAAAAGCTTCGAACAGGCACTAGATTATCTTTAAACAAAACTTTTTTCTTTGATTGATTTTAAATGAACCTCCAAGGATAAATGATGGCCACAGAAAGGAGCTTCAGTTGGAACTGGATCAATATAAACAACCATTACTTTTAAAATTATTATTTTTTTTCTAAAATTTATTTCAAGTCCAAACCTTATTTGATGATGCTTTGTTCTTACTTTTATAGAATAAAATAATTTACTGGCGAAAATTGAAAATTATCATTGTTTTCATGTCTGACTACACCTAACCCCTAAAATTGTTATAATACAACTAAATTTTCAGTCAATTTTGCCATACCCAACAAGGGACAATCAATTTTGGATGCTTTCTATGAGGCTAGGCAAAGGGCTGATCCTAAGGTTTGTTGCGACTATTCTATTCATGTTGGAATAATTCAATGGTCAGAAAAAGTGGAAAAAGAAATGGAAATTTTATGCAAAGAGCATGGAATCAACTCTTTCAAAGTGTTCATGGCATATTCTTTTATGTTGAATGATGCGGAATTGTATTCAACATTTGAAGCTTGTAAGAAATTAGGAGCTCTTGCTTTAGTACATGCAGAGAATGGTTCAATCATCCAGAAGAACTCGGAGAAATTACTTGCAAAAGGAATAACTGGTCCAGAAGGTCATGAATTGTCCAGACCTGAAGAAGTAGAGGCAGAAGCTGTTAACAGAGCTTGTATCATAGCAAATCAGGTATATAATGTTTTACACTAATATGTAATTAGTTGAACATTTTCACTTTTTTTAGTTAGAAATTTGCATGGGAAGTCAGGAAATACAAATGTAAAATATTAGTCTTTGATATTGTTTCTATAGAAGGGTGATCTGATATTTTCTGGCCTAACAAAGATACGAGATTTCTACAATTTCTAATTGTATTGCTCACTTGACAATAATCTACCAATTGGTAGATTTCAGCGATTTTTTTATCACTGGATGCTGTCTCTGAATTTCCATCGTCTCCCAAACTGGTATGGCCATGGTGGTAAATGATGGTACAGGGTCTCCATTCACAGCTTTCAACTCATTTTTATTTGCGTATGCGTATTGTATTTCTAGAACTAATATCTAATGATAGCTAGATAATTGTGGTGAGTACCTGTCGAAAGACGGGTATAAATGGACATCCAAAGTCTTGATACACCGAAAGGAGTAAAAACACGGATGAAACACTGAGACACCTGGTGGAAGTTTACTTTCCGGGTTAATAATAATAATAATATCTTTATTTATTTAGCAATATATGCTATATACAAGGATCGAATTAAATGCTAACAATGTTTGATTTTGTATAACATAAACTGTTAGCTTAACCTAATAGCAAAAATCAATAAGAATTTCTAATACTTACAAAGGACAAAGGACAACACCCCGGTTTAAATCCAAAAGAAAAACAAAAAAAAATCCAACCAAATATCCAACAAGAATTTTTTCCCTCTTGAAGATTTCAGTTACCCTCCTGTTGAACAAGCTGAAAGTTCCAGATTTCCTAACCGCAAAAGGAAGAGCATTTTACAACTTCAATCCTTCATCAAAGATTTTTTAAGAAAAGTGTACTTACTGAATTCACTATTATAATTTTGATTATTCCGCAAAGTGTATGGATGCAATTCCCCCCGCCTTACGAAGAAATCCTTCTGATATTCAGGCAATAAATTATTCCCCATCGACAACACAACAATCCAGAAGTCAAATGGACACGCTGACAAAGCAAACTGAAGCACAGCCTCAATGGTAGATGTTACAATGGAAAAGGTTCGGTAGGCATTTAATACAAGGAATGGACCAAATCGTTATGCATTTAGTCCACATCTTCAGATCCTGCCTAGCCTTGGGATACGTTCCGGATCCCTGGAAAAGGGTTATGATGAAGCTATGGTAAATAAAAGAATAGACAAAACCATAGCAAGGTGGGTGGGACGTCTGCTGTTGACCAGGCGCATCGAGGCTCATCTCGGAGAGTCCACAGTCCGGGGGACCGCCAGCATGGGATGTCCTCAGGGGGGAGTACTATCTCCTCTCGTCTGGAACCTCGTGCTGGATGGGCTCCTGGTGACCCTTGCCAATTCTTGGCACTTTGCGGTGGGTTATGCCGACCATCTCGTCCTCCTTGTTTGTGGAAAAAAAACCTTGGCACCATATGTGAAGTATGGCTGCTAATGACTGAACAATGGTGCAGAAAGAATGACCTGTCTGTCAATTCAAACAAAACAGACATTATTCTATTCACTCAAAAAAGGAAACTACAGCCATTCAAGGCACCCATTCTCTTTAACAAGGAACTAACACTAGTAAAACAAGTGAAATATGTAGGTGTGATGCTTGACGCCAAACTAAATTGGGAAAATCACATTGAAAAACAAACGCAAAACACATTCTGGGCCTGCTGGAGATTATTTGGGCCCAGATGGGGACTAAAACCAAACATAATATATTGGTTATACACGACAGTGACAAGACCGCTCCTGACCTATGCGGCCATCGTATGGTGGCCTGCACTGGACAAGGAGATAAAACAGAACAAAATAAACAAGATCCAAAGGCAAGCATGTCAAGCAGTCTCGGGAGCCTTGAGATTCACACCCATGGCCTTCTCATCCCACAGGGCACTACCAGGTTTACGGACGGGCCCAAAACCGGGATGGGTGCAGTTATCGGCGTCCACGGCCCGAGGATAAACATTACGATTGCTCTGGAAGACCATGTCACCGTAGCACACGCAGAAATATTTGCCATTCTCCGGTGTGTACAGAAAAACCTACACAGGAACTACAGAGACGCATACATCTACATATGCCCTGACAGCGAGAACGCCCTTGGATATCAGAAAGATACGAAGGTTACATCCAAACTAGTTGACGAATGCGAAGCAGCACTTCGACAACTCAGTGCTATAAACAGAGTTTGGTGCCTAGCCCATCTGGGTATCGAAGGAAATAAGATAGCAGACAGCCTTGCCAAAATGGCAACAGCTGTTAGGCCGATCGGATCAGAACCTATTCTGACTATCCCTTGGACCCAAGTGCTCTCCTTCTTTCAAAACTGGAACATCACCGAAGCCCTGAACTATTGCGCAGGCATCTCGGGACTGAGACAGTCAAAAAAGCTCATAAAGAGGCCGCAATCAAAGAAGAGGGTATATGAACTATTGTCCCTCGATAGAAAGTCTATTGGGATGGTAGTCTGCCTATTGACAGGACACCAACTCAATAAAAACCTACACGTCATGAAAGTATCGGAAACCATAAAGTGCCGTGGTTGCCTAAAAAATGACGAAACAACGGAACATATACTCTTAGAATGTCCAGTTCATAAGGTGACCAGACTGAACACCTTGGGCGCTGAAATTCCCAGCGCCCAGATGATCCAGGAGGCCCCCTACCACAGTCTTGCAAGAAATGCAATTTTCTCTATTTTCACAACCGGGGAGGTTATTACTTTTGCGGATGATACGGCAATATTTTATCAGGGTGACTCCTGGACACAACTTGGACATGAAGTTTGAAAAGATTTTCCTGCGTTTATTGACTTTTGATAGCATGTTGATGACGATCAACATGGAGAAGACTAAGTTTTTGGCGTTTTCAAATCGTGCACCAAACCTTCCAAACTACGAAACTTTAAATATTCAGGACCAAGATGGCGTTTATACGATATGTTCGGCTAAGAGCATCAAATACCTGGGCGTGCATGTAGATAACCACCTGAGATGAGATGCTCATATACAGAACGTAGCTAAGAAATTGAGAAAACCTAATTCCAAAATTCAAGAACCTTAAAACCTATTGTGAAACCGATATTCTAAAACAGGCTTATCATGCACTAGTAAAGCCTCATCTTACTATTGGTTGCCGTCTTGAGGAGGTCTAACAAATTACTATTTGAAAAAATTGGAAATAACTCAAAAGTGGCTGATCAGGATTATTTACGGTAGACCCTTCCAATAATACCCTCGGAAAGAATATATTCATAATCGGCACTGTTAGATGTGCGACTGCTGTTCTTTGTAGCCTTAGCCTTTTTTCAATGGCGTTTCCGTCATGAGGCAGCTTACATCTTTCATAATCATGACACCAGAATAAACGGGAAATTCATAAGGATACCTTTCGAAAACGGCTGGACAGCGATCACTTGCACCCAAAATTTTTAACATTTTACCAACAAATATCAGAGAAGAAATTTTAACGTTTACTAAATGAGTGGATGCTAACAACATCAAGATTAAACATCCATAATATTGTTGATATTAAAACATACCTATGTCCATACTTAAGGTTTGAAATTTGTTATTTTTGTGATCTATAGAACTTTTTTTTATTGAAATTATTCAACTCCTCACACAGGGTTCTACTACTTAGTAGTTCCACCTTCGAGGTAACTCTGTTTATTTCAATTTTGTACGATATCTTTGAATAAATATTATATATTCAACAAAAAGTTTTTGCAAGACTAATAACAAAATAACACAACAGGGCAATCACAATGGGCCAAGTGGCCTGAGTGCTGCCCATAAGGGCGCCGTGCAGGAAGAAAAAGAGAAGACCTGTCGAAAGATGCTCAATTACATTCCCTATATTTTATTGAACAGTGCTTGCTTATCTTCACGTTAAGGTCAGATAATTTCCAGATCATCCTCATATATATTTGTATAAATATGCATGTAATTTCATTTGATCTTCATAGCAAGCAGGTAAATCTTCAAAACTGTGAAATCACTCTTAAATGTTCCTTACTGTACTGAATTTTCTGTTTTTGTAAATAATGGTAAATTTGATTTCTATTAGTGTAATTAAATGTAACATATGTTCCCTTTTAGATATTTTTTAGTATTTGTTTGCATCAATTTATTTTCGCCCGCATTTTATGAATTTCACTTGTCACATTATTTATATTTATTTATTTAACCTCTTTACAAACACCAATAGTTTGGTTATTACATGCAAGGAGGAAAGGAAAAAGTTTACAAACTACACAATACTAAAGCTAACCTAAACTCCCCCTCCCCCCTATTTAAACATTAAAAAAAATTATAGTAAAATAAAATGGCTGAGGAACCAAAGGCACTACAGAGCGCCCTCAGCTCCCCTAAGCCAATACAAAAGAGATCAAAGTTGAATCTCTTTATTTTATTAGTTAGTATAACTCAAGCCTCAGGCAAAGATTGAAATTTAAATTTATATGGAAACATGATTTTATAAGGAACATTCATGAGAAACTACAATATTTTCTGATAAATCTTGCCTCGATTTAGCGCAAGCTCTAAAATAAAGCAGAAATATCCTCAGATGAAAATACCTCTGTGAAGATATTTCCTGAATGTTCAAATTTCAAAAATTCATATCATTTCAAATTTAAGATTAGCGGAAATCATCCAAATTGAATGCAACAGTTTTCTAATATCTTTATCTGCACTTGTAGGTAGATTCTCCACTATATGTTGTGCATGTTATGAGTATATCAGCATCTTTAGCTTTATATGAGGCACGAAAAAATGGTACAAAAGTCTTTGGTGAAACGTTGGCTGCGGCTTTGGGCTGCGATGGTTCACATTATAAGAATGAATGTTTTGAACATTCAGCAGGATATATTCTAAGCCCACCTTTAAGGCCTGACCCCACAACACCAAAAACTCTTATGAATTTTTTGGCACAGTAAGTTTTAGTTTATTGTTTTGCTTTTATGATTTTTTGAGTGTTGAACACTATATTATAGTACAGATGCTACTGGCATATTGAAGTAAAAGGTTACTTAGCTGAAACAAATTCACATTTATATCGAAAAAATAATAATTTTTAATTTTTGAAATTTTTGGCAAAACGTTCACAACTTCGCATTTTTCTACTTCTCATAGGCATCAATTATAGGAAAGATAATTGAACACCGGATATTTAGAATTCAATCATAAAAATATGTTGTATATACCACTTATAATTAACCGCCATTTTATTTCGCATGTGCACCTAATATCTTCAGAGTACCATTTTGAACTCTCACAATATCTAATTGTTTCCACTACATAGTTTTTATTTTCGTTGGTTTGAGTTTTAAATCTTAATTTATCTGCATGTTTAAGTAATTTCCCAGCATAATAATATGTATTAAAATTGTTTGCTCTCATCTCTCATTAAACCTCAATTCTATTCTTCAAATGAAAATAAACATCTTGAATATAGTTATTTTTCCACAACATCTTCTTGTTTCGAGTAGTGATGTAGATAAAGGGATGTCTTATTATTTCGGCTCATTCATTACATTAATTTCTGGTACCGAGTCATTTTCAAATTCAGGTAAATACGCCGGTTTATGTCGATCATATATCATCGGAAAAATCAGGAAAAGTTATTGACGAGAGACGATCAACTGGACAAATCGTATTTGGAGCTGTTACACCATCATCGATTGGTGTAGTAGGGAATCCAAAAAATATCAATTTGGTTTCATCGCCTCCCATTTATTCTAATCCTGAAAATGCTAGCCGGCTTTTGGGATACCTTGCCTCGTAAGTGTGAATCTCGCTAATTCTAAAGCTCAGACTTTATGCATGTTAGAAAACTAACCACTTTTACTAGAATTTATAGAAGGCGTGCTATTTTCGCAATAAATTTACATATTCATCTTCAATTACAAACTATTGTTAAACACTTTGAAAATCTGCAAAAATATTCCAAAATGTACTTTTTGGATTATAAACTCACATGCATAAGGTTTTTCATCATATTAAATCTACATCCTTCTATAGATTCTGGTGTGATAATTCTAATTGAACTAATTATTTTCAAATATTAAACTGTTTACCTTAATTGACAGATTGACTGAAGTTCCTATAGTTACAGTTTCAGTTGTAATGTCTCACGAACTAGAGAAATAATCAAATAGTTTCAAATTATTTCATTGACATCATATTCTTTTTATCTATGAATTTACTCACATAAAATGAAAGTAAGAGTCAAGTAAAAATATTCATTCAAACCATAAAGATTACGCATTATCATCATTAGGGCATATTTAACGTTTTAGGTTACGTGCAGATTGAAATTAAATGATTTTTTATCTTTTCACTTGATTAACCCATTAATGCCTATGATATGATATATCATATCCCATAGACGACCGCTTTACAGGTTACGACATGTCTGAACCATCCGTTGTGTTCGATATTCGTGTAACGAATTAGCATTAGTACAAATCTGTCTTCGATTCGGTACGGGACGGGGAAGTATAGTGCGTAAAAAAAGTTTCTACGCTCGAAGGAAGTGAGGAGAGATTTTATTTCGCTTCAACAATGCCGCTAAGATTCATTTTTTCCTACAAAATCTCATTTTATTTTCATCCTGGAATTTTAACAATAAAGGTTCATTTCATCAGATTACGAGCTCAGAAAGTTCATTTTGGATATATGGGATATTGTATATATCATATATGTTACCACATGACATATCGAGCTGGGTTTGTACGCCCGAACTATGTGAACAGGTCGCATCTTGTAGATAACTAGCATTAAAGCTTTAACCTTCAACACAGTAACATCATCCAACAATTATTATAGTATATATCATAATCATACAACAACATAAGGAAAACTATCATATTAGTAAATTTAATATATGCAGCGTTCTTCTTTAAACGCAAAGTAACAATATCATAGGAAGTAATTGCAGGAAACGCAGAGGGATCCTCGAGATGCCGAGGAGCTGATGAATTATATTTTCGAATTGAGCGAAGTGGATGAAGATTATTCAAATGTAAAAAATTGTGATCATCTCGACTTTGTGTTATTTCCACCTGAAGATGTACAAGACATCGATAGAGATAACGGTCTAAGCGACGAAGAAGGAGATTTTGGACTAAAGGATATTGGCAAAGGAGTTCTGAGACGAACGATGGAAATATACGCCGTTGGTGGAGATAATGGTACTGAAATGGTTGAGTTGAATATTCCTCAGAATAGTGATGATAATGGTACTGAAATGTTTGAGTTGAATGTTCCTCAGAATAGTGATGATAGTGATGATGATAACTTACCTTTGACAGAGTTAGCAAAGAAATTCGAAAAGAGTACGGATACAAACGAGCACCAACCAAACGAACGACGTCAGGGTGAGCGTACAATAAAGAATAGAAAGAAGAGGAACTGGCATAATTACATTTTGAACGAACGCGAAGAGAGAACTTCTCTCGAAAAAACTCCGGCGCTCAACATAGTCAATACTATAAGGGATCAAAATTTAATACCACTTGATTTATTCAAAATGTTTTTTTCTGAAACATTTGTTCAAAAAATTTGTGACGAAACACAAAGGTATGCGATCTTCAAAGGCAATCATTCGTTTTCTGTTACCACTCGAGAAATGTATATCTATTTGGGAATATTGATTTTATCTGGTTATTGCAAGTTGCCGTCCAGGAGATTGTTTTGGCAAACAAAGTCTGATACTTTCAATTCCCTAGTGAGTAACAGCATATCACGAGACCGATTTGAAGCTATACATCGTTACTTACACTTCAATGACAACAATACAATAGATCAAAATAACAAACTGTATAAGGTTCAACCCCTGATAGATCAACTGAACCATATTTCTCAGACTTTGGCTATACCGTTGGGAGAACATTTTTCCTTAGATGAAGCAATGGAGCCATATTTCGGTCACCATCATATGAAACAATTCATAAGAGGGAAACCAATTAAATACGGTTTCAAATTTTGGTGCCTAACAACAATTGAAGGCTATTTATTGAAATTATGCAGGAAATAAAAAGGAGGGGAAAACTTTGGGTTCGTCAGTATCAGAAAATTTATGTCTACACTATTTGCCCCATGGTAGTACTGTTTTCATTTACAATTTCTTCAACTCCTTACAGTTGCTAGATACATTGAAGGAAGAAAACATAAATTGCATAGGTACCATTCGTTCCGATAGAGTTGAAAAAGCGCCCTTGAAAGAATTGAAGAAAGAACTAGGAGGAAGCTTCCATGTTCTACAAGATTCTGATAAGTCAATTTCATTGATAAGGTGGAACGACAACAATGTTGTCAACATCGCAACGAACATAAATAACGATCAGCTGTGCCTAAGTAAGGTAAAATGCAAGCGTTGGTCAAAAAAAGAAAAATCATATACGCAGGTTAATCAACCTACCCTCATAAATATATGTAACAAAGGAATGGGCGGGGTCGATATTTTCGACCAAATGAGGGGACTTTACCGTATCCGTATACGTTCCAAAAAATGGTATTGGCCATTTGTTCGTTTTTGTATAAACGGAGCAGTGGTGAATATGTGGATCCTTTATCGACATGCTTTTCCAAAAATCAGTTTATTGGAATTCACTAGAAGAGTCGTTCTATCAGTCTGACTAGTCGTGAACATATGTCTGGACAAAAACCAAAATGCAGTCGAAATGTTCTGACAGAAGTGAGGTTTGATGGGGTAGATCACTTAGTTTCTTGGATTCCAACTCAGAGACAATGCGCTCAGTGTAAAAAATGTACGAAGTTCATTTGTTCCAAGTGCAATGTTGGACTTCACCCAAAAGATTGTTTCATGTTATATCACAAACGACCATGAATGTTGTCTTCATAATTTCAGAATACTTTCCTAGTTTTTCATTATGACTAATCATTAGTTCTGTTATAAATTCTTCCAATAGAATATTTTTGTATTAGACTCGCCAATGCCTATGGTATGATATATCATATGTTAATTAAAAGGTACTTTCAGTAGAATGGTGTATCTCAAAGTATTGTTCTCGTATTTTGTGTCAATAAAGGAAGGAGTATTTTCAATTTCATCAATTTTCGCGAAAAAAAAATTACTCAGGCATTAATGGGTTAAATCAGTTGTTTTATTGATGTATGTATGTAATCTATATGCCAGACGCACATTGTAAAGAGAAAATCGCAATCATTGCTGGAGGGTTATGAAGGCTACTATAGGCACCTGATTTTTTTCTTTTGTATGCAGCTGCCATAAGACAAAATTTCATCTTAATACATGGTAACTGTCCCTTCATACCAATGCGATAGTCAGAATGCTATCAATGTTTTCGATTGGCCTGCTTAATCACCTGTCTTGATCCTATCAAATATTTATGGGACATACTAAGTAAAAGATTTTTCACACAACTTTTTCTTTCATGCAATCAATTATACCGGGCTCTTGTATAGGAATGGAATACAATAGATCAAGAAACGATTGACAATTGTTCCTCAATATGCCAAATCTATGTAGAGCGGTTTTAAATAATTGCGATTGTATCGAATTGAAAGAAAATATTCACCGGAACAAGTATTCTTAACGTGAACAATCATGGTGATGCTTTGAAGAGGTGACTGATTGATTGTGCCTGTGTACGTTTGCATATCGGCAATATATCAAAATATCAAAGCTTCTTCATGCACGGCGCCGAGAGCGGCACCACTCAGACCTTTCTTTTGACCCATCGCTTGTCATGTTTGGTATTATCAGACTTGCAGAAACTATTTAATGTAGTTTGCGAGTCTGTTGTAGGGGGCCTCTTGGATCATGCGGGGAGTAGGTATTTCAGTGTCTAATGTTTCCATTCTGGTACCAGTCCCGGTGTTGGACCAGTCTGTGTTATATTTCAGTTTTCATATTGATTCAATTGATGGGTTAGCCGGCTCGTAGGCGTAGAGGATATGATGCTCGTCCCCTGCGCAGAGTTGCCTGGGTTAAATCCCCACAAAGTCGGTGTGATTCATCCGATTCTGGGAATCGCTAGAGTGGTCGGAGGAGATGCAAAGATGTCGGTCCTGTCTAACATAGATGTGTTGGAAATTAAAGATCCCTTCCCTTCACACGAGAGGGGTTCGGCAAAATTCTAGGGTCAATGAGGTGACAGAGTTCCCCGGCGTGTCATTGTTCGTAAGGCGAAAATAGAGCACGCTAAAGGAATAACAAACAAACAAACAATTGATGGGTTGTCAGACTAAATAGTGATTCAATAATGAAATAATGACTAAATTCGAATGTAATTCCGAAAAAATAATCATGAAATTGTGGTCTTTGTATTTTAGAACAAGAATTATGTCACATGATTTTGTTTTTGATTTTTTTCATCAAGATTATATTGAGTATGAATTTTTAGGGATGTGTTACAAGTAACTGGAAGCGACCATTGCACATTTAATAAGAGTCAAAAACAGGCAGGCAAAAATGATTTCACAAAAATACCTAATGGTGTAAACGGTGTTGAAGACAGAATGTCTGTAGTATGGGAAAAAGGAGTACATGCTGGTATTATTGACCCGAATAGATTTGTAGCCATAACCAGTACAAATGCTGCCAAAATTTTTAATTTGTATCCAAGGAAAGGGTGCATTGCTGTTGGCTCGGATGCAGATATTGTTATTTGGAATCCAAATAAAACTAGAGTCATATCAGCTGAAACTCATCACCAGGCTGTAGATTTCAACATATTTGAGGTGAGATCATTCAGTAAAGTTTAAAAATTATCACGGCTCTACTGTATATCATATCTTGAAAATTAATGTAGTAAAATTGAATGATATGAACAAAGACTCCATGAAAACATTTGAAATATCATTTATAGGGTATGGAATGCCATGGTGTTCCAGAATATGTCATTGTAAATGGCAGGGTGATAGTTGATGATGGTCAACTAAGAGCTGTTGAAGGGTATGGGAAGTTTGTGGAAACTCCTGTGTTTGCTCCTTTCGTCTATGATGTAGAACATGCTGATGATATCAGACCTGTCAAGAATGGAAATGTTGAAGTCGATTATTCTGCTAAAAAGGTGAGTAGAATTGCAATAATTTGTAATTTATCAAAATATTTCGAAAGTATGCTTCCTGTAGATCTAAGATTGGCGTGTGATTTTTGTTTATTCATTTGCAGGACAATTATCCTGGGTCAAAAGTAAAAAGAACCATATTAAATTAGCAACTGAACGAACTTTAATTTCGAATTTTTTCAGTTTCTTCATGAAGAAAAATCCTGTCCCACACCTACACTGCCAGAATCCGCTGTAAGCACACCTTCTTGTAGGGGTGCTAGACCAGAGGGTCAACGTAATATTCAAGATTCAACCTTCTCAATTAGCGGTAAGTACAATATTTCTAAATATTCAACTATGTGGTGTTCTGGTAAAAAAAATCAATCTCTCTGTATAGTAATATAAGGAGGAACAGTTACTTTTGGTTGTTCGTTCGGAAGATATCTGGTCTAGTACAGAAAATAATATCTCAATATTTTATTTTTTTAAAGAACTTTCATGACTAGTAATATTTATTTCAAAACGGTGCTATAATGCAGTGATACCATTTTATAATGTGATTTTTCTATTTTCTATTTTTCATTTTCTCAAAATAATTTCAGAGGAGCTGGATTTGGAGAGGAAATCATGCATTCGTGTCAAAAATCCTCCAGGTGGCAAGTCTTCAGGCTTCTGGTAAAGGAGCACAAATTATTGTTTGCTTCTTACGCTTACGCAAACAGGACAGAACGTACCAAAGCTATTCTATAATCTTCCAATTTCATTAGAGCTATCATACAAAGAAACTTCTTATAGGTTAGGCACTTAACACAAACAGTTTATTGAAGTTAATATTGAAACTTTTTGAGGAGCTGGGTTGTTACCAATAATATTCTGAGCAGTTGCAGAAAGGAATTTTTAATCGTTGATTAATTCATTAAGATTTTCACTCATTGTAAAGTTCACATACAATTTTGGCAATTTGCCATGTATGTTTTCTTTATATTTATTTTGGTAAAATTGGTAAGATGTTTGTAATTTCCTACATTCTTCTTCCGTTTCTTTCTATAAATAACTATGTTTCTGTCTCAAAAATTATAATTGTAGAAAGAGGGTTAGGTGACTAGAGATCAGTGAAAAATTAAAAGAATATTCATCATCAATAAAAACCTTATTCATTTTGATTAATCACTGATTAAAAACTTTCTTTCTATCCTTCGACCTGTGAAATAACCAAAGTAAAATTATCACTTGATATTGGATGAAAGTTTGTGCAATATATACTTAGGCAAACATTTTTCTGTAACATTCTTTGAGTTAATTTTCACAATTGATATAAATTTTGGTTCAGATTGGCCATAAGATCGATTAAGTTAAGAGTATTTTCCTGTTTTGATACTTGAATGTAGTCGTAGCTTTAAAATACATTACATCATTTTTCTGTGTACCTTGAAATATTTTATTATTCTTTGTTGTGTTTATTAATGTTATAGTTATTTAACTATAGTTATTATTATTGGACTAACCCTGTATTCGAAACAAGATGCTGATATAATTAATTAATCCTTCAATATTTGTGTGAAATGTTAATTTTGTGTTTCTTCGTAAGTTTATTTTATACTTAAACTGGTCATGCCAAATTGGTGTAGTGAAAGCGCTCATTATCATTAAACCCATTTAAAATGAATGTTTGTCATTGTCGCAGGCGATTAATCATTGTTTGGTTTTGGAATAATATTCAATAAGTTATATGTGCTGAAAAATTTACATTCATATTCATCGTTTTAGATTAAGTGACTTTGAATATTCTTACAAAAATCTATTAGCATTAAGTGGAATTTTTGTATGCACTTATCTGATGAATGGAGTAGAGCCTGCCGTGTTTCGACAGTATATTTATTTTGAGGACTGTTAATTGTTAATTATATAGTTTAGGTGAAGAGGAAGGGCATGATTAAGTTTCACCAATTATTCATTTGTTGCACATGTTTCATTAAATTTTGTATAACTTACAATAAAGCATGAATGGATCACTAAACTTATTTAATTCGATGTCATCCTTCCTTTCTTCTTCTTTCTGCCGTCTTATGTTATTTTATTATCAGTTTTGCAAAAAGTCTTTGATGAAGTTTGCAAGACTACTGTAGGGGGACTCCCCAAGGTGTTGTCATGCGCGTTATGAGCAGGACATTCGAAGAGAATGTGTTCCGTTTTTTTAACAATCAACTACCATCCCAATAGACTCTTTATCGAGAGGCAATAGTTCATGTACCCTCTTCTTTGACTTTGGCTCCTTTATGAGCCTTTTTTGTCTGTCTCTGTACCAAGATGCCTGCCCAATAGTTCAGGGCCTCGGCGATGTTCCAGTTTTGAAAGGACGAGAGCATGTGGGTCTACGGGATGGTCAGTATAGGTTCTGGTCCCATCAGCCTAACAGCTGTTGCCTTTTAGGCAAGGCTGTCTGCTATCTCATTTCCTTCGATACCCTGATGGGCTGGACACCAAACCAGAGTAACACTGAGTTGTCGAAGTGCTGCTCTGCATTCGTAAACTAGTTTGGATGTAACCTTCGTATCTTTCTGATATCCAAGGGCGTCGTGGCTGTCAGAGTATATGGAGGTTTATGCATCTCTGTAGTTCTTATGTAGGTTTTCCTGTACATACCAGAGAATAGCAAATATTTCTGTTACGGTGACGTCTCTTAGAGCAATCGTAATGTTTGCCCTCGGGCCGTGGACGCCGATACCTGCACCCATCTGTAAACCAGGTAAGGCCTGTGGGATGAGTAAGGCGTGGGGTGTGGACCAAATTTGTTTTGGTAGAATGACGACTTTGAAGGGTTGATCAAAATGAGAGCCACTCATTTGATCTCCTCTTATGAGAAGGTTAGGTTAGGAGTTCTCTAATTTTGTTGGGAGGTGTGAGTGTCCAAAAGTTGGATTTCTGTCCTTCCACATACTTCCTTCCCACAGTCTCAAAGAGGTCCTCATGGCTGCCTCCTCCACCATTGTGTAGTAGAGGGACGCCCAGAAGACACTCCATAGAGGCCGTGAGTGTACATCTCAAAACTCCCGTGACTGCTAGACATGCTTGCATTTGGATCTTGTTTATTTAGTTCCATTTTATCTCGTTGTCCAGTGCAAGCAACCATACGATGCCGCATAGGTCCGGAGCGGTCTTATCACTGTCGTGTATAACTAATATATTATGTTTGGTTTGAGGCCCCCATCTGGGGCCGAATTATCTCCGCGGGCCAAAGTGTGTTTTGCGCTTTTCTTTCGATGCGATTGTCCTAATTTAGTTTTGTGTCAAGCACCACACCTAGATATTTTACTAGTGTTAGTTCCACGTTAAAAAGAATGGATGCCTTGAAAGCTGTAGTTTCCTTTTTCGAGTGAATAGAATTATGTTTGCTGTGTTTCGATTAACAGATAGGTTGTTCTCTCTGCACCATTGTTCAGTCATTTGAAGAGCGTTCTGCGCAACTTCGCATATGGTTCTGAGGTTTTTCTACGAACAAGGAGGACGAGATCGTCGGCATAACCCATCACAAAATGCCCAGCAGGCTAGGGTATTTTCCCTAAGTCCTCCATAGTCTTCAGTATATATATATATATATATATATATATATATATATATATATATATATATATATATATATATATATATATATATATATATATATATATATATTTACAAAATTTGAAAATTGTATTTACAATAAATTTATATCTAAAATTTGAATATGATTCAATAAGCGAGTGAAAAAGCCTGAGGAAAAAACTCGTTTCCCTGTCGCTATTGCATTAGCAATAGCTTGTCGGTTTATGTTGTGTTAGTGTCGTGTGTACATAAAGAGTACCAAAGATTTTTCTGCTTAGCCGCTTCATCCTCATTCCATGATTTCCAAATGAAGACAAGGGTGAAAGGAAAGGGGTTTGGGACAGGAATCTGCAACAATGGAAAAAGGAAACCAGCAGAAAAATATTTCAACAATCATACCTCTTATATGTCTAATCAAATCTAAGAAAAGATTTTACATAGCAAGCAAGGTCATAAAAAGGACTAAGGAGATAATCAAAAAGTACATAACCTGCGATATTTCCTCTTTCGCGGAGATGTTCTTCCGTCGCAGTGTGAGTTTCCTGAAACATAATCAATTGCTTGCCAATTTTGAAGTATAATCGCAAAAAACCCTTCAATATTCAAACTCAACAAAACAATTCCCTCACTGTTTTACCGAGAGAGCCCCGATGGCCAGGTTCAGTCTTCCAAGTGATGCCGATTATGATCTATAGATGTTTTAGAATCATTATGGACCCAATAACTTGGGTTGACATCGCCCATATATTATTTCTTCCTGGAACTTGTTTAATTTAAAGAAAAATTTGCGAAAAAATGTTGACAGTCGTTCGAAAAATATGACAAATGTCTTCAGTAAGAAGCAGGTGAGACTAATTGGTCTAAAATCTTTGCGATTTTATGTACTATCTTGCCCAGCTTGGGAATGAATACAACCACAACACTTTTCCAGGAGTCCGGAATGTATACCAAGGCTAGGCAGGATCTGAAGATGTTCCTGGCTCTATTGTATTGTATAGGGCAACTGTTATTGTACGCCAAGTGATGCTGGTATGCAGTTTCTCAATGGCAGCTTCCAGATCCTTGATGTTTCTCGCTATCTCACCTGTCGGTTCTACCACTTCCGATAGTTGTTCCCTGTATCGGTTTTCTGGGGTTCCTGTAAGGCACTGGTCGTTTTTTGAGTACATTCGTGATGTCAAAACAGATATTTCGATCGTCGGAGAGTGATACTTCTTCTGTGGCCACTCTTCAATTTCAGATTTTTGGGGTTTTGTTCACTGCATAAAGTCAGGTCCAACCTTCTTTTGGAAATCTACGCAAAATATCGAAGGTGAATCATATAAAACAAGTAAAATTGATTCACTTATCTCAGAATCGCTTAATCAGTAGTGACAAAAATTAGCAAAAACTTAAAATGTCAATTTTATAATAGATCTGATGAGGTTTCAGTTTTGAAATTAAAAATTAAAAAAAAAAATTAAATTTTTAATTACATAAAATCTGGTGGGCAAGTTGAGCATAAAGCACAATTTTGATTGGTATTAATAATTGAACAATTAAAAGGATTACTTATTTCGTCAGTTTCAAAGAATAAACAGCTATTTATACTGATCAAAGCTATGCTTAAAATATTTTAGGTACCTTCTCTTCTACATTTTATGTTTCACCTCATTTACACCAAACTATTTATTGCAAAAATTAAATTTTCTCAATATGTGATTTTGAACAATGCAAATTGAAATTTTAGTTTTTTGAATTTTCAACATCTTTTCTGGAGGAAAGGAACACCCTTTAGTTTCCAAGAAAATTTTCATAAATTGAAAATAAAACAAACACCACTGAAATATAAAATAATTTACTTGCGTTTTCAAAACCTAAAACATGAAATTCTAAAGAATTACCAATAAAACTGAGGTGCTTCTCTCAGCTACAAAAATCATATAAATACGATACTCTCCAAATTAGAAAACAGTGAATTTGTACATTTCTAAAAATAACATTAAATTAGTAGTAAATTTGTATGCTAAAAGTTTTGTTCAAAATCAACTAATTTTTCTTCATCTTCATATAAATAATAATAACAATAGTTATTGCCTTGTGAGAAAACTAGAGGCTTTCGTCTTATTCCAAAATTAATATTTGAATACCATGCTATTTTGCTTTTGAACAATTGTCATTAATGTTAAAATTTTACTAATACATTGACGAATTTCTTAAATCCAGGAGTTGCCTATTTAGAATGAACTGTTGTTCCACCAAATCATCTGCTTGAGTTTCGAATTCTTTAGAAATTTGTTCATTTACTACATGTTTGTCAATGTCCTCCACTTCATTTTGGAGAGCTTTCTGTTTAGCTTGGAGAACCTTATTATAGAGTTCCATAATCTGTAAATTCATTTTGAATTAATATATAGTATAACCAAAAATTGTACAAACAAAACTGAGAAAGAACTTGAGATTGTGCCAGTCTATTTTGAATTAATTTTTTGTTAAATATCTAGATGTTTGCCACAGTTAGCCTGAGAGAAAAAGGGGATGTGTAAGGGTGAGGAGGTTAGGGTAATGGAGAGTACATGCCCATGTTTGCTTGTAGAGAGAGGGTAAAGGACTTCATCCTGATGAATAGAAAGTGGGATAACCTGGAGATGCTAGGAGTAAAAATGAGAAATCGCATATTTTAAATGAAAGCATGATTTCTTTCAAATACTTTAAATATGGGTAAGTTAGGATTCAACCAACCTTATTGTCACATTTATCCAATGCTTCTTTAATGTCCTGCCTTCTCAAATCTTTGGCTACATTATTCCTGAGCTTATTCAATTCAGCTTTATTGTATTCATTCACTGTAATCAGTTCATTTTGGCATCTTTTTATTTCTGTCATTACCTCATCATCAGTAGACGACTGCAAAAAACCAATTAAGTATTCACTCTGAAATAAAAATCCAGGAAGTATACAAACTAGTATTAAATGTGCTAAGTTTCTGAAGGTTCCATTTTTTTCAAAACATCATTTAATGAGTAATACTATTCAAATTAAAAAACATTACCTTTTGTAGGTCTTCCATACTGAGTATACCTTGATCAACTAATTCTCTTTTCAGTCTCTTTTCCATACATCCTTTTCTATTGTAATTTTTAAATATATTCAAATCTGACACTGAAATATGGGGAACATTTTAAATTCATCCAATTAACTATTTTATTTTTATTTTGTTAGTTTTACATACCTCTAAATTTATCTAATGTTGCTGGTAAAGTAGATAATAAACTCTGAGTTTTAGAATTCGATAAGGTGTCCAATATCCTAGAACACCAATAAATTTCATTGTATTCAGAGTTAAACATATATATTCATTTCAATGTCAAAATTGGCCTCAATAAGTAAATGTAAAAATTAAGATTAACCTGTAAATGAGGAGACACATATTCTCAAACTACTTTAGCCTAGCTCCATTCTTAGCAAATTGCAAATTTCATTAGTGGGTGCACTTATAATGTAAAGTCCTCTTCTTCTAGTGAAGCAACCATACCTGTTTTTATTTTACTAGATTTACTTCTCATTTATTATTGACTCCTTTATCCCTACCCTTAAGAAACAACTACTTACGCACTTATACCATTTTTCTTGAAATCATTTCCTTTGGTATTTGTGTTCTGCTCTTCGAATATCAGCTCATCCGACCATTCTGAAGCATAATGCTCTCCAATTTCAGGTACTTTAATGATTATTTCTTTTGAACATTCTTCTATAAGAGTATCTAAAAACTTAAAACAATATTTAATGTACTACTAAATATACTAGTAAAATATTAAATTCTTACTGCAATATCTTCTCTTTGAATCTCAGAACAGAAAGGTTCTACTGAGGCCCAAAATTTTTCAGAAGTATCATTTTTAGGTAAGGTAACTTTAGGAACATCATGCCTTACTGGAGGAGTCTCTACTATAAAATTGTTTACGCTCAATCCATGCTTTTTTATAACTCTAGTGCCATTTTTAATATCTTTAGGTTTAAGCTTGTCATCCTGCCTTTTCCTTTTTAAAGAAGTCTAGAATGTAAAAAGTAGAATGATATCTAATTCTTTTCTTCCTTTTCAAACCATCAAGATTTTATTAAATTGTCTCACCTGTTTTCCCCTCTTATCTCGCTTCTCCTCCACTTTATCAATAGATTCAATTTCTGTTCTAAAAAAACGGTTTCGTAAGGCACAATTTGAAAGAAGTTTCTCCAAATCCTGTTGAAGAGCATCCAAATCATCCATTGTAACTCCGTCATCAGAAGTTCTTGAAAATACTGCAACATGTAAATTATAAAATTCGTTACCAAAGTTTGTTTACATACTAACCACTTGTATATTTTGGTAGAGAGGAAGCATTCTGTGATATTCTTATAACAGGGATGTTATGAGTATTGGGTTCAAGTTCTCCAGAAGATTCAGTTCTATTTCTACCGACCGTTTGGCCTTCTTTCATTTTTCCAAAATTCCTCAAAGTGAGCACTTTGCCCATTGTTAAATTTTTCGACAACCCGTTCATTTCGTTGATTTTGAATCTGCAGAATAGAAAGCGAAATTCGAATACAAGGATTTTTTATGTCAATACTTCATCCTTTTGGTTGACAAAAGTATTTAGAATAACGTGTTTTGAGTTTTAGCCAGGCAAATATAGTAATTTTTAATTTTATTATTGAACTAATACAATCATTCTACCAACGTCTTTAGTCACGATTGTCAAATCTCAAATGTCAATGTCAGATGCCAGTGCCTGCAACTACATGTCAACAGTGGTTAGTTTTCAGAGTTGTCCGGTTAAAAACTGGTTTTATCATTCTACAGTAGTTTTCATTTAAATATCGGTTATGCAAATTTCGATTAACCAGATGATTTTTTCAAGATATGAAATTTTCCAATCTCCTATTTTCAAATTGAAATATAAGGAAGTATTAACACAAATAAAGAATAAGAGGAAAAACTTTGTAGATAATTTTTAAATTCAATTTCAGAAAGGCTCAATGAAAATGGACAAGTGTGTTTCCATGAAAATCATCAAATTAAGCTGTAAATAATAATTTAGAGTTTCAAACTGTTTTATTAATAATGCCTTACTTTGACGAATGCCACATCCACATATTTAATTCTTATCTTATGGCTCAATTAAGAACTAGTTGTTACAAATGTGCATCATCAATGATGAGAAAACGAAAACCAGAAAATAAAAAAATCAATTAGTTCATAATTTCTATGTCTCTGCCGATAAACATAGAGTAGAGTGTTGTTGTTCACCATCACTAAAATTTCAATATCTGATGCAATTGCTGGACTAAGGAATTCTACAAGGACATAATTGTTTCCATATTTTAACTAAAAATGACTGTTATAAGTAAAACTCAAAAAAAATGCGAATTTCCTAATTCAAATGCCAATTCTGATACTGAATCTTTACAGTAAGTAAATGATTTATGAAGAAATTCAAAATATTTATATAGTCCAGGCATAATATTATTTCAGTCTAGGAAGCGCTGCGACTAGCGATGCTGAATCTGTTCATAATGAACCGTCTCAAAATATTAGATTAATTCGGAATAGGAGATATATTCCACAGCCATTCATAAAATTTGAGGAAAATCCCGTGTTTCATAAACACGGTGGCAAGAGGAAGTTGAGAAGGTATCAAAATTGTGAGTAGCTCATTTTCGAATGCTAAACAAATTTTAAATATTCAAGATTGAACTGTTCTTATACTATCTTCGCTCAAAATTATTATTTCAATATGAAACTCATGTTCATATAGCTACAGTTTTTTTTAAACAGGTACAATCCTACAAACGTTAAGTGAAGAGGAAAATGATGAAATTTTTGATATATTTGAATCAATTAAAAGTCCATTATCAAAACTTTTTGAAGACCCAGTGGCTTTGGAATGCTGGAATCAATTTATTGATAAATCAGAAGAAGAACAAAAGCAAATAATTAAAGATTTGGATCTGAAAGATAAGTTGCACGAATGTGAATCTTCAAAATCTGATAAACCATACTTGAGGATTTCATCAAAAATAAGACGTACACTTAAAATCAGGAGAAATTTGTCAGTTGAAACAGTCAAGTTATTTGAAGATGATGTAATAGGTTTTTTTAACCATTTTCCTCAGGATAAATATGTTAAATATCCTGACACAAGTTTTGAGCGATTGTTGACTCATGCTGTAGCTCAATATCATAGTCTTTACTCATTCAGTAAGTTCATTTCTTTTCTAATGGTTATAGAGTAATTTTCGAATTGTTGAGTTTAGGTGAATGGGAAAATGAAAAACGGAAAGTGGAAATTCATAACTTGAAGGAAAATTGGACACCTGCCGAGTGTTTCCTCCATGAACTAATCACCAAATTGAGAAGCTAGTACTCAAATTGTGTGCACTTAAGGAATAATTTTAAGATATGATATTTGATGTTTTAATATTTGATTTGTGCCCATAATTGTGTAAATTGTATAAAAGTTATGGTATGCAAAGGTAGACTTAATGCATACTTATTCACAGGTCATAATCTAGATTATGAAAATTCGATAATTCAAAATACAAAATAAAAATCCAAGTTTTGAATGTGTAATTCAGTCATCTAATGCGAAGCCAAACCAATCAAAAACCCTCCTAGAAATCCACTTGAAAATGTAGTATTGCTTTGGGCAAACTTGACTACCTGAAAAAATGAATCGATCATGAGTCTTTTCAAAATGGTATGGTATTAATAGATTAGTTGTTCAAAAGTTATTCTTGTAAATCTCCAATATACACAATATAAAAAATATGCTTACTTTATCTACCCATGTAGACTGATGTTGATTGACCACTTTCTCTACTCTATCGATTTTACTATTCACTTTATCCCAGTTGATTTTAATATAACCTTTTTCACTTGCTATTTGTAATAAAATGATTCCTCCACCAAGAGCAAGTGCTGTAGTTTTACCTATTCGCATTGCCAAAAAACCACTTAACCTGAAATATAAGCCTTTATATATCTTAACTAAATATGATGAAAATATTTACCATCCTGAAGATACTCCTAATACCATTTGTTTTGTTGGAGTAGTTTTGCCAATTTCAGATAATATTCTTTCTAGGCTTGATTTAATATTTTCTTCATCACTTTTGCCCAAAGTATCAATTTCTTTTTTCTAGGTATTGAAATCATTTTATTAAGAGAACTAAGGCGATCGAGTATACTTCTGTCACATATATTTTGATTTTTGATTAATATTTTAACTTTAGTATCTCAATAGAAATATATAGCAATGAATAATGTGTAAATAAATTGATTCGGGAATTAGAACATCTACTTTTTGGATGTGAAAATTCAAAACATAAATAGAATTAACCTTTGATTGACATTTTACACTTTTTTAAAAAATCATCTCAATCTCAGGTTATGTGACTTTGACAGTTCTACCATACTGTATGAGGGTCTATCATTTAGGGATATCTCTGAGCTCTGTGCAATGACTGTTCTGTGGCAAGAATACTCGTGGTAGAACCAACAATCCATAATTTCATAATAAGTTACCTCATCCTGACTGCTTAAAAATCCTTCAGTAAAAATATAAAAAAATCTACGCAAAGATAATTCATTATCTACCACTTTATTTTAATTTATACTTACCGAATATACCTTAGGAAATTTTAATGTTACTATAACTGCATTTTCTTGTATCAAACGATAGGGACTATATTGGAAACTGCTCTACAGAAAAACTTTGCACCTAAACGACATTTTATCTTCCCAAATTCAGAAGAATAAAGAATCTGAACTGATATTCACTGATTGAAATTCTAACAAAAATTTTGAATTAATATAAATAAATTAAAGTAATTACTGATTATCTGGACGTTCTACTACGGATACTGGGTTACCAAATACTTTTTCGCTCTTCTATAATGCTGTTTCAAAGATCCATGTGTTAATTTACAAATTCGAAAGAAAGTTGATGAAAATTAATTTATATACAGTAGGAATTTATCCGCCATTTTACTCCTCCTCGAATACACTATAGTACTCTATCTTATGAACTTCTGTCACTCGTCACTAGGAAGCGTCGTACCAGCTGAATCAAGAAACCCTTCCAACAAGTTTCCACTGCCTAGACTGGATACCTTCTTGCCATCCTATGATCCCGATAACAAGTTTTATATACGTATATGCAATTTTCGCACGTCTACATCTCTATTTTCAAGGTTTTTTGAACTCCCTCATTGGAAATCTAACAAAACATTTTAAATATTAAAATGAACTTGAACGGTCCACTCTGTAAAGTATATGCTTTTTATATGATGAACTTTGAGTGAATCTCTTTTAAGTTTGCATGAATATGAATGCAAGTAAGTGGATACTTTATTCCGTTATATTTCATATAAAAACAACTTCAACTCAGAAATTTATTGAAAACTATATAAAATACAAAGGTAAATTGACAATCAACTAAGTATTGCTAATCTTTCTACATTTTTCTTTCTATAGATATTTTGAACTCACTAAAGATTATCAATAAAAGACGTCGTGGTTTTTGATCTGATGCATCATAATCATAACATCGATAATTTGATAGAACGAATGAAATCTTTAGAATGTGAAAGATAAATCGGTTTCATTGAGTCAACTGTTACTCATTTTAAAATACTTTCGCAAAACTTTGCTTTAATGAGATTTTAATGATTTTATGAAAATATTTATCCTAACAAATTAATAGTCCATTAATCTCTTTTCTATGTGAAAGTGTTTCTTTGTAATCTGTCGTTGCAAAGATGATTTATATACTCTAGATGAAGAACCCACTTCAACGTAAAATTCAATACTTGGTCTATGGTCGTTGTTCTTTTCTTCTTTCGTCCATTCAAAGATGGGGTGTGGACCTAACCTGAAGATAAAACCGTTACTTGTTTTGTTACCTGCGGTATTTGATGTAAAGTAAGCCACAAACTTTTCTGTTTAATCCTTCTAACGATATTTCGGCAAATACAGCTTATCTGAAAAACCATTTTGTTCAAAAAAGTTTTATCCACGGTATCGAATTAAAAAAACATCGATATTTATATCGATATGTATTGGTCCCCCTGCTTCGTTGATAAGTCAGTTGTCAAATCTGACAACTTGACAATTGTCAAAATACTGGAGCACCTATTTTCCATTATATACATATTTATTATTTGATTATTAAAAGATGATGTGATTAAGTGTACCTTCTATAATCCCATTTGAACTATTGTAGGAAACATGTTTCAATTAAAAATGGACCAAGTTGAGGAAATGTGTAAAAGTTTACATAAATGGCTTGAGACTGTAGTCCCAAATGTGAATAAAAATATTCTGGATTTGGCTGATGGAGTGGCTATAGTTGATGCTCTTGTTCAGATTTCTCCTGAACATTTCGATAAGCTACTTCCCAAAATCAAGAAAGATGCTGGATCCAATTGGAGATTGAGAGTAAGCAACCTGAAGAAAATCGTTCAAGCTGTGATTGAATATTACCAAGATGTTCTATCGCTGCAGCTTCAACTGGAAGCTGTCGATCTTGATGTTGTGGCATTGGGAGAAAGAAGTGATTTTGACCAACTGGCAAAACTGTTGCAATTAGTATTAGGTAAGTGAGCTCCAATAAGTTGTCCCATAAATGTATTAATTTAGGTGGCAGTTAATAGTTTGATTCAGTGGGAAGATTATATTTTTCCTCTAGGAATGATTTCAGTTGTTTTGATGCAATTGCTTCTGTGAAAACATAGTTTCATTCATTTTTTTTGATAATGGTTACCCAAATACACACATATTTATTCCAACTTATGTTTCAAGTACCTCTTTTTTTCAGGATGTGCAATAAATTGTGATAAAAAACAAGATTATATAACAAATATAATGCAATTGGAAGAGTCTGTTCAGCAGAATATAATGCAAGCAATACAACAATTAGAAGACATAACTGTTGGACCAGGGAAATCAGGAATAAGTCTCCTTTTATTAGATAGCGAAACCAAAAATAGATTAGTAGGAGAGTTAGAAGCAACAAACAAAGCTAAAGACAATCTTGCACAGCAGTGTCAAAACTTGGAGCAACAAATTCAAATATTGATGGATGAAAAACATAATCTAATCATAGAAAATGAGAACCTTAAAGAAATTGAAAATAAATACAAAGAGAGCAGAAAACAAATAGAAAAATTGAAAGAAGAATTATTTAAGGATGAAGTCCAAAAAGACGATTATAAAGTGAAAATAGTTGAACAAGAGAAACAAATCATGGGTTATTTGGAGAAAATTGCAGAGTTAACGTTGGCTGCAAGTGCTACATCTCGTTTGAAAGATGAAGTTGATGCACTATCAGAATCAGCTCTGAAAGTGCAAGATTTAGAGATGACTCTCAATTCTTACAAAAAAAGACTTGAGAAATATAGAGATATTAAAAAAAATATGCAACAACTTGAAGAAAAGAATATGGAGTACCTTCAGAAAAATTTAGAATATGAAGAAGAGTTACAGAAAGTTCATGTTTGGAAGAATCAGTGTGAAACATACAAACAACAACTTGACAACATTCAACAGAAATTAGATGAGGAAACACAAAGAGCAGATAAGGCTCAATTTACTGTTGAGAAGTTTGAAAGTAAAGTTTTAGCTCTTCAAGGTGAAAAGGATAGATTAGCTATAGAAAGAGATGCCTTAAGAGATGAAAATGAGGAATTGAAATTAGGAAAACCGACAGAAAGAACTGGTGCTGCTATGTCACAAGAACTAACACCAACAGAAATGAAAGAGAGACTGCGTTTCTTAGAGAAAGAAAATAAATCTTTGCGAGGAACTTGCCAAGAAGTGGAAGCAAAGCAAACTATGCTTGATAATGCTTTATCAAGGATAGAAAAACTACAACAACAAAACAGAACTTTGAACCAAACGAACTTGAAATTAGAAGCACAAGTTGAAGAGTTGAGCAAAAATGACCAGAAAAATGAAACTCAAGAAAGTATAATTAAAGAATATAAACAAAAAATTCTACTTTTGCAGGAAAACCTCAATGCGAAAGAATCTGAAATTCAATCTTTGCAAGCAAAATACAATAGGAATCTTGAGAAAGCACGTGATGTTGCTCAACAGCTTGACTTGAAAACAAATGGGGGTGTAGATATTTCTGTGCAACAATCACATGTTAAAGAAATGGAGAACAAGTTGATAGCCACTGCATTTTATCGACTAGGACTCAATTGTCACCGAGAAGCAATGGATGAAAGAATCGCGGCCATGAGTGCTGGTCAAGGGCAGTCGTTTTTGGCAAGACAGAGACAACCCACTCCTAGGAAACAAATGCAGAGATTTAAGTCTAAGTGAATCTTTGTTAATCATGGCAATAAAAATCATGATTCGTTGTATGTCAATGAACTTTTATAACATAAATTATTTTGTTATTTGTTTTACTAAATAAATTATGGAATTTTATTAAATACTTGTTGGTTTAATTTAAGGTATTTCTAAAGTAATCTGAAGTATTGTGGGCGATTTGTTATCAGTTTTGAGCAGTTTCTTTCAATTTGTGTGAAGTTTTTTTGTTAAAAGTGTAACTATAATTAGGTGATCAAAAAACTCGATTTTTGTTCACCTAAAAAGTCAGCAAATTTTCCGTAGAAATCTTCATGAAATTTTTGAGCAAAATTCGAACTGCTTATATGTTTTTAATTTTTTGAAGGTGAGCCTTAGTGAAAAATCTATTGCATGTTACTTTGAAATACTGGCATACGTAAAGGTTCACAAAGAATTACAATAGCATGTACGAAAATTGAAGACCATTTGTTCGCTAAATCGCTGAGTGAGACGTAAGTATCTTTTATTCAAAACTTTACGCATTTTAATCAAAATATTTCAAAAATTGACAACCACAATTACTCAAAAACTGCATCGCCGATTTGGCTGAATCTTTCAGGGTTTTTTATATATACTTTTAGGTTGTCTAAATGTTCTGGAATTTTATGTTGCAAAACTAAATTACTAATGCATGTGACTGAAAAAATAAGGAAAATGAGCGGTTTCGTAAAAAATTTTCTGCCAAACGTAGAACTTTTTTTAAATTGTATTTCTTGCAGTTTTGATTTTGCTTTTCTTCATAGTTATCAAGAGTGATAGGTATTATACATTATTGCCAGATTACTGAAAAGAATTCTGTTAAGCGCATCCGCCAAAATAAGCATAATGTATTGAAAATCGTATAAACGAACTAATAGATAAATATTGTACAAGTCCAATTTATCTATTTTGTCATGGAATAATATTTCAAAAATAAATTGCATGAAAAGTACTTTTTCCAAATATTAGTATGGCTACGTACTTTTGCGGTTATTCTACTGATAATTAACAAGCGGATATGCAATAGACATCCGTCGTCTATGCAAACTATCATTTCAATATTCTACTGAGGAAATATGATTCCCATTTATTCTGAGAAAAATTTCTACATTCAAATTCCACTTTGTGGGATCCGATGACGTCATTGACATTCAATGTTTTCATAATGTCAGCTATTAAACTAGAATTCTGATGTTGTCTTGTCTGCGCATTTACGATGTCAGGAAGTAACTGACATCGGGCTCCGAATCTACTAACTCCAAAAACTCTGGACAATTTTTGATGAATATTTTACTTTCTAATATTTATACGTTCGCTCATTAAGAATTTGTCAATCATTTCATTGTAGCTCAAGTCAAAGATAATTTATATAATTAGTAAATGCTCAAGTATATAGTAGTTGGTTGGGAATATTCTTTCCAGATGAAAATGAATAAAAATTATATTAAAGGGCATAGACTACATAAATCATCTTTGTAAAGGGCTATGCAATTATGAAGTTCTACTACATCAATCTATATCTGTAATATGTGTTGCTCACCTTCAACGACAGATTTATAAAAGTTGAATTTTATTACTTTTTCCAGGGTTATTCAACTTTTAAAACACCTTGTGAATCATAGAATTATTTATGATAATTTCTTTTGAGTATGGTGTCTACAGAAATTACAGAATGCCCAATTCATTTTTGTAATTTTCTAAGTTCTCTTCCATACCTGAAAACGTTTCTCCTTAATATGTGATTCAAAGAAGAGAATATCTTGAATTGAAACATGAAAATTCATTTCCATCGGATGTGAAGATTTTCTTTTCCAAAACTTCTACATTTTTGAAGACTTGAGACAAGAAGAATTATTAAAAAATCCGTAGATCAGATCAATGAATAATCCTTACTGACAAGAGCTGGTTCTCAAATCTGCCTGTTATGCACGCAGTCATCAAGGGTTATAATAGTGCAATTAAGCAGAATGCCGAAAAACGGAGCGGCAGACTGCAGTTTCGTCCTTATTACATTCATCAGTGTTACATATCGCTTTTCAGCAACCGAACCGTTTTTTCAGACGAAGAAGAGAAAAATATTCGAAAAGATGCACCCCGGAGACGGGGCCAATGTTGGATTTTTACCGACTAAAAGCCTTCTCTTGAGTTCCAGCCCGTAGACTAGTCTCCATAGTGAAAAAATAGAGGGGTGCTGAGAATAAATAGTGACTTAAATGTCAATACGCTTACGCGGACAGAGATTAGTGGAGAGAAGAGAACCTAATTAATTAGCTAGGGAGCACGGTCAAGGGATTATATCGTATCGTTCGGGCTTACAGTTTGCTAATACGGAAATCGTGGGATTTTCTTGTGCTAATTTGCGAGTTATTTTGCTAAGTTAGGTTTAGGAATTCGAGGTTCTGCACCCCACTTACCATGAATGTTTAGTGACGAGCTCAACAATTTGAACTCTGAAGAAGGTGAAATGCTGAAATGCTTTTTAGGTGCAGTATCGTAGATTGGTAACATCCTAACCTTTTTTTTCAAACAAAGAGGGAGGAAAATCTTCGAAAAGATGCACTCCGGAAACAGGGCCAATGTCGGATTTTTACTGACTAAAAACATCTTCTTGGAGTTTCAGCCCGCAGGCTATAGTTTCCACTTATGGAGTTTAGATAGCAGGAGAAAAAGTAGATTGACCTAGGTCAAAAAATCGCTTTCTAACCTAACCTAATCATTTATTAGGGCACACGGTGGAAGATGGTTAGGTTAGTTTTCACGGAGGTTGCGTGCCATTTTAAACTTTAATTCGGTAAGTGAAGACATACCGGAGTCTTCAAGAATATTGGAGTTCCGAACGTACCATGAAATGGCGAGCTAGGCTCGTAATAGTTTGGAATATATAGATTCCAGTTTTGAAAGAGCTGTTTTGGAGCTGTGTAGATTGGAATTGCATAAGTGATTATACTTCGGATGATTAGATTAAAAGCGAGAAGTTTAGTCTTTTGAATTCCGGAAGAGTGGTTGACGTTGCACAAAAGCAGCGCGAGCTTTGTTTTGTACAGCGGAAATTTGCTTATTTCAAGTGAGGTGTTTGTCGAGATGGATACCCAGATACTTTATTGAACGTTTTCACGGAATAATAGCATCGTGGACTTTGAGATTTGTAGGCTCCTTCCTTCTTGAGGAGAAGAAAGTAGCTTCGGACTTTGATTCGTTGATCTGCAAACGCCATTTAGAATACAATTCAAGAAGAATCGGCAAATGTTTTTGAATCCGCAAATTTCCTTGTACAATTTGCTTGCTGGATGAAATGAGTGTAATATCGTCTGCATAGAGGGCTGTGAGAATGTTTGGGTCGGATGGTACGTCCGACGAAAAGATATTAAATAAAGTAGGCGAAAGCACAGACCCTTGAGGAACACCGGCAAGATATGCTGCTACCAACACGGACTGAAAGATAACTGTTCGTTAGGAACGAACGAACAATATTCGTTAGATACGCAGGAAAATCGAGTTTTATCATATTATAGGATAGTCCGTCGTGCCAGACGCGGTCAAACACCTGCTTTCCCTCCAACGTAAGCATTGTCGAATGCAAACGTTTGTTGTAGCAATCGGTGAGATATTCGCCGACATTAAGGAGTTGATCTCCAGTGCCGTGATTTTTACGAATACCATATTGGAAATTCGGAAGTATGGAGTTGCTCTCGATGTGTGTATTGATACGTGCTAAGATGATTTTATTCAATACTTCATTGATAGAAGGTAACAGCGATATGGACCTGTAGTTCAAAGGGGAGCTAAGAGGTTTGCCGGATTTAAGTAAACATACAACTAACGCTTTTTTTCAGATGTTCGGAAAATGTTGGTGTCGTAAAGAGAGGTTGACAATAGCGTTGAGTTATTCTATGCAGTCAAAAGGAAGAATTTTGAGAATTTTGTTCCGTATGCCATCAATACCGGGGGCTTTTCTGGGTTTTAGGGATTTCAGGATAGTAGAGATTTCGTCCGTCGTTGAATGTATGAAGTCTGGGGTGATTTGTTGATATTCTTGAACTATATTTGAAACAAATTCATGAAACGCTTGGAAATTAGGTGCACTAGGAAACGGGGAGCATTGGCCCTGAAGTGATCGGGCAAAAATATCGGCCTTCTCCGAATCGGAAGTGTTTGAGTTTTGAAGTTTTCTGATGACTTTCCAAGCGCTCTTGGGGTGATCGTTTGCTTCCGCGAAATTTACGAAAATTACGATAGCCTTCGTTTCGAATTTCGGTGAGCCGACTTGTGATTTCGCTTTGTCGACTATTCAAAAGAGTTTTATATTTCTGATCGCGTGTTAGCTGCCAAATTGAGCTTGTTCGGTTTCTTTGCTTTATCAGCTAGGCCACATCAGAAGGAGAACCATGCCATCAGTTGGTGTTTGATGATGAGTTGTCGCTTTTTCAGTGGCGTCGGTGATATGCTTCGCAAAAATGTTTACCATTATATTTAGTTCCATGATGACAGGATTGTGATCTGAAGAGAGATCAGAGACACTCCATATTCTGGTCTGTGTGTTCACGTTTTTCGTGACAAACAAATCTAGTACATTGGAATGTTTATGACGATCCCTTGGGATGTGAGTGTGTTGTGAGGGGGCGTCAATCGTCAGGTTATGCGAAAGACTTAGTGAGAGAAGAGAGCGCCCGGATGGGTTGTTCGAAGTACAGTTCCATGAAGTGTTTTTTGCATTCAAATCGCCTGCTACGATTGTGGGATTTTTGTTACAAAATAGGTTGGCGAACGGCCTCTTTTCAAGAACCTGATTAGGTTTGTTATAAACCGAGATGATTTTGATATTATAAGGTTGAGAAATTATTGTAACTCCAACAGCCTCTAATTTTTCTGGCATCAACTTGATGACGGATAGTGGTTTTAATGAAAATCGCGACTCCCCCATAGCCACTGCTATCGGGGCGGTCATGACGGATGCTACGGTAGTTTTTGATGAACAATTTTTTAGAGGGTTTTAAGTGAGTTTCAGTGATACATGCTACATCGATTGAAAGACGAGATAGGAAATCCTCAAATTCAGTGAGTCGGGAGATAAGACCGTTCGCGTTCCACGTGACAATGCGGAGGAGTTTAGGGGCGATATTTTTAGCAGCCATTTCAAGCTCTTAGGAACTTTTAGATTGTAGCCGAGACGATTTGGCTCAGTTGAGGAGGAATCGCAGCGATGACTGCTGCCGAAATATCGTTCCCATTTGATTTTGTGGCCTGGGCGTAGCTAACCATTGGACGAGTAGGTTGCTGTACGCTTTTGGTCGGATGTGGAACCGCCGGTTTAGGGGGCTGTGGTGTCCTCACAGTTCGTTGCGCATTTGGTGTTTTTGGGGCTTTTAGGCACCCAAGGTATGTAGCCCTGTGTTCGTCTTGGCAAAAGACGCAACAGGGTTTAGCGTTTGAGTCCTTCTCCTTCCTGTACTCGAAGGAGGGGTGTTTTCTGCCACAGAAGGAGCAGGGCCGCGGTGCATTGCAGTAGTTGGCAGTATGACCGAACGTTAAACAATCGATTTACAAGGTCCTAGTTTCTTGATGTCGTAGATCGACTTAGCGGTGTCAGATTTTTCGAGTGTTACTCTTAGTAAAGGCCATCCGACGTTGCCGTTTTTCATGCGGTGGGCGTTCTTTACAGGAACGCCATGTCGCTTTAGTTCTTCCATGACCTCCTGGTTAGTTTGGCCTATGAGGACGCCTCGGATCACTGCTTCCGGTAAGCGATCTTCGGCTAGTTGAAAGGTGTTATATGACACCTGTTGTTCAGTCAGGTGTCGAGTGACAGTCCTGAAATCAGACGAGCTGTTAAGGAAGATTTTGACACACTCCCTTGTGTCAATTGCCCTTCGGTAAGGGATGTCCTTTGCCCTCAGTTTCTCCAGAAGGAGGGGCCAGTATTTCTTCTCACGGAGGAGAATTGGCGGTGGGCGGCGCTGATTTTTCGTCTCGCTTTCGGATTCCGACGACGACGATGTCGACGAGAGTGATTCTGTAGCTGGAGTTGTTCGCTTCTATTTGCGACGTGCGTGGCGTTTCTCGGTGAATTCTTCACCGGGAGTCGAAGTTGTTTATATGTCTTCTGCATGGACATCTGCTTCCACAGTTATCGCGTCCAAGTTCCTCCACTAAGCACTCCATGACGAATGAGGGGGAGGGTGCTGTGAAAAGCCTCTTACCAAAATTTTCTGCTGGGCTCGGACCAGGACGGATCACGGTGGCAAGAAGGATCGGAAGAACGGTGCTCTCTGGACGACAGCTGGCTGGAAAATGATTCTCACCGAGCACATCGAAACACCCTAACGATTCCAGGAAAGATGCATCTCGTACATACATACGAGAGTCGCCCTCTATGGATTGAACCCGCTACCGGACTTCGAGAAAAGCAATGAACAATAACAAGCAGATGTGAGAAAAAATAATAAAAACAACACCTGTAGATCATCTTTCGCCGGTCCGTGGATCGCATCACAGTTCAAACGAACGAAATAATCCCGTTGGTTTCGGTGAACTAGATCATGACGTTTTCAGAAAAAACTTCCTGCCGGTTCAGATTTGATGAAACAAATATCTTTCGCGATACCTTTTGCGTGGAGTCTATATATGTTAACTTGTGACAAGAAGGATTACCCAAAAATAAATAAATAATTTTTGAATAATTCTTTTTGTCACGAGTTTACATATATAGACTCCACGCGAAGGAAATTGCGAAAGATATTTGTTTTTTCCATCTTTGATTTATACAAATTATTCTGGCTCAAATTCCAACAAGGAAAATTTAATATCAATAATAACGAAATTAATAAAATATAAATTATAGTAATTACTGAGTATCTAGACTTAGTCTATCGAATTTTTCTTTCACATTTTGTCAGGCTAACTGCTATCGGGTATACGTTTCAGGTGGTTCAGTGGGTAAAACAGTTCATGAAGTTAAAAGGCATTACTAAGCTGATCCGAATACTAGGAATCAGATACCTCCCCGCTCTTCTGTAATCCTGTTATTTAGTTCTGTGTCTTTCTAAAATTTTAATGAATCGAATTAGCTGGCTCGGTGGCGTAATGGATGCTCGTCCCCTGTGCAGAGTTATCTGGGTTCAATCTCTACAGAGTAGGTGTGATTTTTTGGATTCTGGGAATCGCCTGAGTGTTCATCTTTCGGAGGATATGTAAAGACGTGAGTGCTGTCTAACAAAGATGTGTTGGACACTAAAGATTCCTTCTCTCGACACGAGAGGGGCTCGACAAAATTCCCGTGATAGTAAGGTGACAGAATTTCCCGGTGTGTCATGAGCTTAAATGCAGAAACAGAGTACTTTAAACGATCAAAAACAAAAATGAATCGAATTTTTACTCCCCCGTGAATACACTATAGAACTCTACCTTAAGAACTTTTTATATTCAACCCTAGAGGGCACAGTACCAGATTAAGATGAAAGATAAAAATCTACTTTTCGATATGTCATCTTCCTCATTATGTTCACTATTCTCTACTCCGGTGACCTGATTAGCTACCTCCTCGTGTTCCTATGATCCTGATGAGCAGTTTTATCTGCAACAACGCAAGTTTGAAGAATGAAGTGAACACAGAAGTTCGTTCTTCTTCTGCTTTTAAATTTCTAGTCTTGTAAACTTATCCTAAATTACTAGCTCATTGGTACTTATTCAAATTTAATTAATATTCAAAGTAAACTCTCATTATGGCGGATACATTTTAAATATTTGTTTTTATTTGAAAATCGAAGAGAAAATAAATAAAAATCAAACGTCAAAAAAGTTTGCTGATAATGATAATATGATAAAAATCCAGTTTTATATTGCTTTTACTCAGAAAAATGGCGAAATTTTTAGTATTCATCATATTTGACCATATATGATCATTTCATATTTACAAGTATGGCTCCAAAAAAAAAGAAAAATTGTTTATTACGTTGTTTATAAGTGGTTGCAATGAACACTCATTTATTAATATATTATTCAGAGATAATAATTCGTCTTTCTTCACTCAACTGAAATTATCACATTTTCTGAAGGATTAGTGATTTTCGTTTTGGATAAAGAAAGATTTGTTGTTGTCGACGATATTGTTATTTGTTGCTTAACTAATGTCTGAAGAAAGTTTATAAGATTTATCGTTCGCCAAATCCAAAGGATGATTACTATAACGGCAATTTGAAATTGTGTGCTTATTTTTGGCATATGAACGAATGAAGACCCTAACAAGTTGCGACAGAAGGAAGGTTCACCATATTCGGCAGATGTAGCAACCATTGATTATTTTTTATTCAATTAGACTGGATATTTTCGATTTAGCTTAGTATAAAATAAATTATAGTGTTTGGAAAATTTTATTTGAAAAAGTAACATTCTTTCAGTTTAGGCCAATTCATATCCGTGTTGATTGAAAGTCACACCTACATTTTAACGATAATACAGCACTTTCCAAAAGTGTTAATTTTATTCCAATGATTCCTGAAAGTAGAGAGGTATTCGCAGGAATACCGTGGATGTATCATATGGGGATTTCTGAATACGATAATAATTCACTAATTTTCTTGGACAAATCTAGTTGGTGTTAGAGTATATAAAGCAAACGGCCTTCTGTTGACCATGATAAAGGTGCGCTGTCCAACTAAAGCATTTAGTTGCCGATCAGATTGAACAGTAGTTGTGCAGTAGCGACAAATCCCGGTGATTTCAGATTGTGAGGAAATTAGCCGTGAAGCTATCTGTCAGACTAACGATAATGGTTTCCAGTGTTAGTGTCGTGCTTTTTTTGTTCAGTGTTTTTTTGGGAAAATCGATCCAACAAGGTGAGCAATCAGAATGAAAATATGCGGAACAATCGGAAATACACTTGTATTATCATTTTTTTTTTCATGAAAATTATTGTGACAAAAATTGCACATTTTGATGAAAACACAAATCCTTATCATTCTTTTTCAGTTTCATATCTCTACAGAGCAAGAGATATCATTTTTAATTTACATTTATAATTTCTTCAGTATTCCTTTTCTACAAACCACAATATTTATCAGAAATAATGTTTTCACGAATAACTTGAATATATCAAAATATTTGTAAATTTTGTTGAAGGAAGAGTATATTCTCTAATAATAAGAGGACGCTACGTATTTAATAAATTTATTTACATAACGATATTTATTAGGGAATTGAATATCAAGGTATATATGCATTGAAAAATCAGTTGCTATGTTATAATATAATATATTTATAATTTAATAGTCTCTGAAATATATACAGGGTGTTTCCTAAAAACCACAGTAATTCCTGTATTTTTCATCTAGTTGGAAAAATTTAAACTCAAGGTTGAAAGAATATTAAATGTGAGCACCACATTTTTTACGGGTTAAGGGGAAATCCCTGTAAAAATTTTGTTATTTTAATTTGGAATATACAAACCGTAGACTCGCGATAATGTGAACTAGAAAAATTCGGAACTGTTAGCACTTTCGACATGTTTACACCAATGAATGTATGAATCAAATAAAAAACATTTACAAATTCTTCAATTTTTATTAGATATATACATACAAATACTAATACTTCTTGACATCATCATTTTATGCACATATGTAGTTATTTGAAAAAAGAAGATATTTCAGTTTGAATTTTTCTGGTGCAAATTTGCAATTACTGCTATTTCCTGGATTTAATTTCAAGTCATATCACTGGCAACAACAATTTCTTGTTCTGCTCATTGTGAAACAATTTTGATAGCTGCAATAGCTTCGGAGTGAGATAATTTTTCTTGTGATATAATCAAATCTTCACAGTCGCTTTAGGAATATCACTCTCCTCATCTGTTCCCAGGTCAGTCTCATTATTTAAAGTATCTTCATTTCATTTTCAACATCTTGCATTGTGTACTCAGAAGGTGCAAGAGCATGTTAAGACCATCGTGAGTCACGGTTTCTGGTACAATTTGTCATGAAATTTTGAAAAGCCTGGCTAAAGATAAATCTTCATCATCTTCATTGTTTTTTCGTGAAAAATTATGTCAACGCTTTACTATTGTTGTCTTTTCCAGTCGTTTCCAAGCCGTATGTAAATACACACCACAAAAATTGTCGCATCACCTCGTATTCTGAATTCCACAATGGATTAAGCAGCCCGATCGCAGTTTCTTTGTCAACATATGTTTTTGGACATATGAGGGGAAAAGAATCTTATCTATGTAGTAACATTTGTTTCCATATGATCTCAAACACGTCTGAAACAAGAATGAGTTTATTTGACTATCAGTATTCATTCAATTTATCTTCAGTTTTCACGCTAAATTAATGCAATTTTTCTATGTTTCTTGTTGATTTTCGAATCTTTGAATTTATTGTAATGGCTGCTGAACGTCCTGGACGCTATTTGAGTGATCATAATGTGGTAAGAATTGTAACACTTCTAGAGGAGAGGGGAAGCCAACGTTACATGGCTAACTAGTTGAATTAGCAATTAATCGGTACCACGAAACAGGGGAATACAGAAGAAGGCCAGACAAGGAAGAAATCGGATAACAACACCAGTTGATGATCGTTGGCTTCGTTTAACTGCACTAAGAGTTCGGCACTGTACTGCTAGACTGCTACAAAATGAACTTGCACTTTCCAGAAATGTGCATATTTTATTGCAAACTGTTAGGAACATGCTCAGAGATGACGATATCAGACCAAGGGTGGCTTCTACCGACCCGCGTCTCACCAGAGAGCATCGAGTTGCAAGACTTCAGTTTGCGAGGGAACATGCAAATTGGGGTATTCCAGAATGGTCGAATGTTCTCTTTTCCGACGAATCCAGGTTCTGTCTAGTATCAAATAATAGACGCATGCCTGTATACAGACTACCTGGCGGACGGTATCAGCAATGCAATATCCGGCAAACCGAAAGCTTCGGAGGGAGCTCAGTAATGGTGTGGGGAGGCATTTCTTTCCATGATCGAACTGAGTTAGACCTAGTGAATAATGGAAGAATGACAGCGGCCAGATACATTGTAGATATCCTTGAACCCCATGTTGTACCCTTTGGCCCATTGATTGGCGAAAACTTCTTTATATGCATGATAATGCTCGGCCTCATGCAGCTAGAGTAGTTACAGAATTTCTGTCCCTGTCTAACAACTTCTCGAGCATGCTGGAGAGGGTTTTGCTTTCGAGGTTCCCTCAATATTCGAATTCTTCCCGAATCGGGATAATAACTAAATCTAGATTCATCACTGAAGAGAACTGTGGCCCACCTCTCTTGATCCCAGTTTACGTGTTCTTGGCACCAAGCTAAACGAGCAGCGCGATTTCCATGGGTCAGTTGTGGAACTCTTAAAGGAGGTCTGGAGTGGAGTTGAACTTCGTGCAGTCGATTTCTCACAGTTTGGTCGGAAATTTGTACATTATGAACTCGTGATAGCTCTTGAGCTCATTGAGATGCTGTGGTAGTACGATCTCTTCTGGCTTGTAAAACCAAAAATCGGTCTTGGGCGACTGTAGTAATCCTGGAACGACCTGTATGGCGTTCTTCTACGCTACCTGTTTCATTGAAACGCGACCATAAACGGTTTATGACACTTGGGCTACTTCCCAGAACCCTGGATACTTCCCGTTGTGAGCTCCCAGCTTGGAGCATGCCAACGGCTCGTAACATCTCTTCTCTAGTCAAATGTCGTCTTTCCATGGTCGAATCACAAAACTTGAATCTTTTATTTGTGCTTACAACAGAAACAAAGTGCCAACTAACTGATTTCAAACACTGAATACATGAAATGATTATAAAGCAGCGTCGCATCTGCTGCATTTTTAGTTTTTTATAAAAAAACTGAAATCTGTTACGGCACTCTATATAATTTGGTGAGAAATTGATGCAGGTGTTCATTTCTTAAAAAAAATCATCCATATTGATCGTTCTGGATACGATATATCGATATTCAGAAATGTTCCCTGGACTTTTTGTTTATGATGTTGTAGTGTTGTTGGATGCAATAAACTTATTATTATTATTATTATTATATTTCTGATAGGAATGGTAGTTGATCAGTTCAATTGAGTGCGGTAAATATATTGGACAGTTCTTCTATGAGTGGATGAACTAATTCAGGTTGCGAGGAAAGTTTTCACCTGCGATTTTCGAAAATCGTATCTCATATCGACTCTTGAAACGTTGCAACCATCCATCATTTGCATTGAATTTTCCGTAAGGTGACATCAACTTTTAATGCAAATGTAGAGTTTTGCTTTCCTAAATACATATATTCGTCCTGCTGATTCTGCTCAGCTTTTCTTCCGAAACGGGAAAGTTTCGTTCTCTTTGCTTCACGAACCATTTGTAGAGTTTGTTTTCAATCAAAGGAGATTCAGTTTCTATCAGAGAGCACTTCCTGATTTTGCTTGAAACGGGAAAGTTTCGTTCTCTTTGCTTCACGAACCATTTGTAGAGTTTGTTTTCAATCAAAGGAGATTCAGTTTCTATTAGAGAGCACTTCCTGATTTTGCTTGCGTTCAAACTCTATTGACGACTTCCGAGAATTTTCTTAGTTTATTTCTAATGGTGCGTATGGTGGATTTGGCGAGTCCAAACTTTTTTGATGAAGTAGTGACAATGACACCCTTTCTGAGCTCTTCGCAACAGACAATTAGGCATATTTTCACGGCCGTTTTTGAAATTATTTTTACCGAGTAATATAAAGTGAATACAAACTAAAATATTTAGGGTGTTCCATATTATAGTTACATACCAAAGTTATGAATTTTTAAATGAGATACCCTATATTTTGTTTCATTTTTGCCTTTGTGAGGAAAAATTAAGGTGAGTTTGTCAAAACTCCTTACACCTATCCTAAATAGTTTCCGAAACATTTGACGTTTTCTGGAATTTGAGGACTTGAAAAAAAAAATTGTGTCCTTAATCTTGATTTCAAAGCCTCACATATACAACTATTGTGATAGTATTTGTTGTTGTTGGAACATATGACACATTTTGTTGATCTATGTTACACAGTGTGTCCGAAAATGATTCTTCGAGTTGGGACTGATTCGAATCTCATTTAATTTTTTTTATCAAATGGCATACCCTATATCTAAAGGGTCGAGTAGGTGGTTGTTTTAATGCCTTTCGAATGGTACCTAGGTTCCCTATATCATTTTCAACGGTTTCGAAGATATTCGAAAGTTTAAACAATTTCAATCGAATTTCAAAAAATATTCCAATTTTTCCCTCCGATTTCTATCTCAACTGATTGTTGCCTCAAAAGAAAAAACCGAATTAGATGAAATCATTCGTGTGTTTGATTGTCAGAATCGTTTGCAACAACTATTGAGTATAAAAATTGATAATATATTCGAGTTCATAATATCACATTAATTCATACTTCACACCTAATACTAAAAACGAAACATTTGCAAAATAAAGATAGAAAGACTTTCCATATCAGTTTTTACACAAGATGTTCAAAATATACAATGTTAACCTGTCTTAAAATGATCTTCTAATGTTACTTAACATGTATAGTATTACCGATCAAAATGCTTCTCTTATCCTTTCTTTCATATCGTCAGCCGTCGTTGACGGAGCTCGAATACAATTTCCTTTACATACCCCATAGGAAAAAATCAAGGCAAGTGAAATCCGGCGATCTTGCAGGCCAATTTCGGAATCGACCTCTGCCGATCCTTTAATTAGGAAAATATGGTTCCATGAAATTCCGCGTATTGGTAGGTTGAAGTCGATCGTCACATCTTCTAACAATTCTTGTAGTTGATCACGATGAAACCACAAAAGTATATTTCCGTTTAAGTGCTGATCGAAAAAAATGATCCGATAACATTCGGACCTATGATTGCGCCCCAAGTATTAACCGCCCATCGATGCTGCATGTATGGCTGACGAAAGATATGTAGATTCTGATAATCGTAATAATGAAAATTGTGCCGGCTCACTAGGAAGATGTTGTGGAAAGTGTGTTCATGAGAGAACATTATATTTTCTGCAAAATTTTCATTTCTTTCAATCGTTTCCGACATCCATAAACAGACCTTAAGCCGTCGTTCAATAATACCGTTCCGATAGCTCCTGCTGGACCTGAACATGATACGGATGGAATCCGTGTTTTTTAAGATTCTGGAGACCTTTCCTCTACTAATTCCCGTTTCATCGGGTGACTAGTACTTGGATTTTCAATGACGGTCGCTTCAACTGTCATTTCGTTTTCTTCATTTTCTGTTACCCGCTTTTGCCGATTCGTTTTTGGATAAACTACGTTGCCGGTTTGCTGAAATGTTTCTAGTAGTTTTTGTAGGGAATTTCTGTCTCGATATCTTCGATTCGGGTATTTTTCGGAGTAAAATCTTGACGCTGAACTGTTGGCACTCGCCGATGACAAAAATCATATCAATTTGTTTTTGTATTGGATAAGTCCTTTTTTTGAAATGTATATAATGTATATCAAATAGAAAAATTGATTAAGATTTTCCAACCAATAATAAAACAAAAATAATAATATTTTTATTTAAAACTATTTTTTACAGCCTCCATCATTACACGTCCTAGATTTCAACTGAAATTCACAAGGTGTTTTCTTTTCCGAGGCCATGTCTCCTTTTTCCGTCTCAAACTTTTTTGCAGTACGCCACTGATCAGCATACAATCAATTCTCGTCATATTCGTTCAATTTAGAAACTTTTTTGACACTTGTAATTTTTCGTATCTCCAACCGTTTTCAAGTGAAAAATTATTGAATTTGAATTATTTGAATTTTATGTTATTCGCTAAATAAAAAAAATAATAGAAATACGCGATAGGTATGCCCAAAATTTGCTTTTATTTTGATAGCTCGTCTTCTGAGACTCAACTTATATTTCAATTCAATATCAAACTAAAAAAAAGAACAATTAAAAACTAAATGAATTGCTAGAAGTGTCCTCCACCTGCAAGAATACAGGCCTCTATCCTTCTTCGCATATTATCACGCACTCTTTGAAATATTCCTGGGGTATTTCTTATCGTGTAACAAGAGGTTATTATTCGCTTTCTCAATTCGTCTACAGTGTTCACTGGAGTGGTATAAACTAAATTTCTGAGATATCCCCATAAGAAAAAGTCCAAACAATTTAAGTCTGGGGACCTAGGAGGCCATGGTTCTGGACCACCCCGACGTATCCATCGGTTGTTGAATGTATTATTCAAGAATTCCCTAGTTTCTCCACTAAAATGTCTGGTGCCCCGTCATGCATGAACCACATTATGTTTCTCACCAAAAGTGGCACATCCTAGAGCTATAAAGGTAACTCCTCCTCAAGAAATTGCCAATAAGCGGGACCGTTTAGTCTGTTAGGCAAAAAATGGCCCAACCAAACAATTTCCAATTATTCCGACCCAGACATTTAGTGAGAATTGTTCTTGATGATGAGATTCTTCAACCAAATGGGGGTTTTCCTCAGCCCAATAATGATTATTGTGAAAATTTGTGATAGCAGTTCTCGAAAAGTTAGCTTCGTCTGTTAACATTATTTCACTACCAAAATGAGCATTTTCTCTAATTTTATCGAAGAACCATCGGCAGAAATTCAGTCTTGAAGGAAAATCTTGAGGAAGCAGAGTTTGGACGCGTTGAATATGAAACGGGTACAATTAAAAGTCGTGGAGAATCCTCCAAACTAGAACATGTGAAATATTCAACTGATTTCCAATTTTCTTGTACTCACATGAGGATTCAAATCAATACAATTCAAAACTGCTTCCTCAATATCTGGAGTTCTCATAGTTTGAGTTGCACCTTTTGAATGATTGTTTGCAGTAAAAGTACCAGTTTCAATCTTCTGCAATCCTTGTGTATCATGGTCATAATTTGTGTTTTTTTTTTTATAGTTTGTAATGGGGGTATTCACATAGTGATTATGATTGAGTGAATAAAAATACCAGTTTCCCTCAATCTTCTATTACTTATTATTATTATTATTTGAAAATGTTCGCTTGTCTGGTGTTACTCGATTTGGAAAGCGCACCTGATATAATCGCCTAGCTTCTGTTGTGTTTGCGTCAGTACATGTAATGGATATCAGCCAATTCGGCGTTAGTAACATTAGCCATTTTTTCTTATAGCAATATCTTCAAAAGTCTTAAAACTAATTGTTAATTAAATTTAAAATTCGAGCAGACACTGATTCAACTTTAGCAACTGTCATAATGAATAAATAAATGAAAAAAATTAAAGCCTACTATTCATTTTTTTAATAGAAGTGCTTTCAATTCAGCGAATGCATACAATCGTTTAATAATTTTTGCTCGAGAACGGTTGGAGATGAAAAATTATAAGTGTCTAAAAAGTTTCGAAATTGAAGGAAGATGGCGAAAATTGATTGTACGCTGATCAGTGGCGTACTGCAAAAAAGTTTGAAAGGGCAAAAGAAGACATGGCTCCGAAAAGAAAACACCTTGTAGATTCTAGTCAAAATTTAGGACGTGTTATGATGAAGGCTGTAAAAAATAGCTTTCATTCCAAATTTGGGCTGAATATCTCTAAAACTGCAGGAGTTTTCCTTGTGTACAAGGAATGCGATAAAGAGATCTCGATTGTTTAATTACCTGGATTCGATTTGCCGATATTGAGCATCATCCCTTCTTTGTAATTAGGTCGATAATGGAATTTGATTCACTGAATATGATGAAATGAATAAATATTATATTTTCTTCTGGGAACAAACCAGTGTAACTGTAAAACTATAAATTGTAGTGAGAAATTTGAATATTTCTTGAAATTCGATAAAATTGGCTAAAATTTCGAATATCTAAGAAACCTTTGAGAATGGGTATAGGGAACCTAGGTAGTTATTGAAATATACCACTTATTCGATCCTTTAGATATAAGGTATCCCATTTGAAAAAACAGTGAAATGAGTTTTGAATAAGACTCAAAATTTTAATTAAAAAAAAAATATTTCAATCAAAGCATAGATAACAATAAATTATTGTAAATGTCATTTAATTCTGACCGACAATCAATGGGCCAAAGGTGCAACATGGGGTTCAAGGATATCTGCGATGTATCTTGCCGCTTTCATTCTTCCATTATTCACAAGATCTAACTCAGTTCGACTATGGACAGTACAGTGCCGAACTCTTAGTGCAGTTAAACGAAGCCAACGATCATCAACTGCTGTTGTTATCCGATTTCTTCCCTGTCCGGCCTTTCTTCCATATTCCCCTGTTTCGTTGTACCGATTAATTGCTCTTGAAATAGTGCTTTGGTTAAGATTCAACAAGTTAGGCACGTAACGGTGGCTCCGCCCCTCCTCTAGAAGTGTTACAATTCTTACCACTTCAGACGTTCAGAAGCCATTACAATAAATTCAAAGATTCGAAAATCAACAAGAAACATAGAAAACTTGCATTAATTTATCTTGAAAACTGAGGAGAAATTGAATGAATACTGATAGTCAAATAAACTCATTCTTGTTTCAAACGTGTTTGAGATCATATGGTAACAAATGTTACTACATAGATAAGACATTTTCCCTCTTATATGTCCAAAAACATATGTTGACAAAGAAACTGCGATCGAGTTGCTTAATCGATTGTGGAATTCAGAATACCAGGTGATGCGACAATTTTTGTGGTATGTGTATATAAAACAGAGTATATTAATGTTGACATAATCATGACATATTGTATGAGGCTTTTCGGTATAATTGTAATGAGGTAAAAGCAAAACATATATGGTATATCATTCAAAAGAAGGAAATCCGTTCAAAACATTTAAATATACTGGAAATAGCTCAGTGCATTAAATGTTGAATAGATTTAACAGAGGGAATGGTTTTTGTTGTTGGTGGTTTTGATCAAAGCCTTCTCCAGAATTCATTTTCATATTTTTTCTGTAAATTTTTTCGTAGATGACCATTTCCTGGAGTAGTGTAAATACTTAAAAATAAGAAGTTAATTCCTATTAATATAAAGATGCTAATTGCACTACAGAGCCCCACTCCAAAAGATTCAGTGTTCACGTTATTGAGCTGTTTCCAGTTACGCTAGTTCACATTATTGCCCGTCTATTGTATTTTAATTTTTTTGTGCAGGGAATGTTTTTCAAATTTATCGATGTATAGGAGGATACTGTTATCCTAGTTTATATTCACCAAAATATTAATTAAAATATAATATTTAATTCAGAGTATAGATAACAAAAAATTATTGCAAATGTCGTTTAATTCTGTCAAAAATTTAATAATTAATTTAGAGTTATTTTAATTAAGTAAGAATCACAATTGAGATTCACGATTTGGATCAATGTCTTCTGAAGCATGAACTTTCTGTGCAATGAAAGGTTTGAACTTAAAATTGATGATTTGCTTAAAATTCCGTGCCCTGATAATGCCTTACTCAGTGCTACCTCTCTAAATGACGTTTTGGTTTTTCTTGCTCATGTAAAAACATATCAAATTCTTTATGTGTTGAATTGAGTATGTAGTGTATTCATTCAATAACCCTTCAAGAAACCTATAATCATATGTTTACATCATTTTATTCAGATGAAAAGCTGCGTTTTTTAGGAAACACCCTGTATACTGAGCTCGAAAATTTTCAAAAACGTGGCTTCTCTGAGGCCATACCAACCATACGTGGGGGATATTTGCACATATCTATAGAAATGCTGCTTCAAGCACATATGAATTGTAAATACAATTCATATGTGGAGAATATACCGGCCATTGCTTTCTTCAAATTCCGTGCAAATTTATCGCATTTTATCAACAAAAACTTCAAATTTATGGATTCATCAAAAAAATTTCATTTTCATATGCGAGGTTTTCGAAATCAAAGAAATATACATAAATACACTCCCCAGAAAAATTGTCGCATCGTTTTATTAATACATAGAGAATAATATATTAATTCAGACATAATCATGACGAATTGTATGAGGCGTTTCGCTATAATCGTAATGAAGTAAAATCAAAATAAATGGTATATGATTCAAAAAAAGGCAATCCTAATAAAACATTTAAATATACCACGAATTGGTCCCTCTCCTTCATTTTATTATTTTTTTCTGTAGATTCCTTCGTAGACGACCGTTTCCTGGAGTAGTGATTATAAATTTGTTATGCTCCAGATTTTGGTGTAATCAATCGGCCCTGAAATTTGCGGATATACAAATATATGTCACGATAAACTAGATTATCTCAAGGAAATTGATATTTATAGCTCATTAATGAAATATCGATTCTTAGAATCGAAAATTGTGATTTTCCAATAAACTTCACATCCACCAATTTACTTCAAATTTGCATTAATCAAGGTTGTCGTAATTTCTTATGGTTCATATAACATAAGGTGAAGTTATCGTTAATTCAGTAGAAGTATTTGAATTTTATACCTAGAAAATATTTGTATAAAATTGAGAGAGTATGTTTTTTTTGCTGAGACAATAAAAAAGGGTACTAAAATGTGGACCTCTGTACGGGTCGACAAGAATATCTGCACGAGTGAAATAGCTCCTCCCCTTGTTGCGCGTTAACTTTGCCGGTCACGTAGCCAAGAGATCAGTTCTTAAAGAACCTTTGAAGCTTTAAGAAGAGCCAAGCGAACAGGACCGAATCTTGCAAATTTCATTCCAATATTTCTAAGTTTTGGAGGGATGGAGTTCGTTTCAATTTGAAATGGAAAAAATTGAGTGGACAATCCAGGGAAATAAGATAAAAAGAGAAGAAAACAGATCTTGATGACTTCGATAGAGCTCTGCTTCGTAGGTTCGTCAACTCTTACGTCGTAGATTAAATCGTACCCACATTATAGCGAATCCATCAAGAGTTCGTCGATGGGAATGAATATGCAGGATCACGAGAGAGCATTCGAAAAGTTTTGAGAGAAATGGGGTTCCGGTGGATTAAGAATAGAAAGCTACTTATGGAATAACCTGAAATACAGCAACTTCGTTTGAATTATTTAAGGAGAATCAAACGATACCGTAAAGAAAAGAGACCAATAATTGACATGGACGAAACATATATTCATTCCTCAATTACACACAAGAAGGCTTGGAGTGACGAGACAAACGATGGCCTACGTCAAACTGTTTCAAAAGGACCAAGACTGATAATTTTGAACACCGGTAGTGAAAGTGGATTCGTACAGAACGCATATGTGGCCTTTAAGTCCAATTGTAAAACCGGTGATTATCGCGATTATATGAATTTCGCAAAGTACGAAAAATGGTTGAGAGAAAAACTTATTCCAAATTTACCACCTAAAAGTGTGTTAGTGAACGATAACGCCCCATATCACAATGTACAAACAGAAAAACACCCGAACATTGCTTCTCAAAAAGATGAAATGAAAAAGTGGCTGCAACGTCGAGATATTGCATTCGCAGATGGGATGCTCAAAGCAGAACTCAATCTAATTAAATTACACAAATTCAAATATAAAATTTATGGTATTGATAAACTCCTGAATTATCAGAGCTCCGGTTTACTTAGACTTCCCCCATATCATCCTGACTTAAACCCGATTGAAAAAGTTTGGGCAGCCATGAAAGTTTATGTAGCTGACAGGAATGTTGATTTTTCAATGTAAATGTGTAAAAACTGTGTGGTGAGTTTTCCTCTTTGTTTTCTCCAGATCAGTGGGAATCATTATGCGACAATACGCAGAAAATTGAACAATCTTTTATGGAACAAGAACCTATGCTGGATAACGTTATCGACCATTTTATAATTACTTTGCAACCAGACGTGACAGCAACAGCGAGTCTTCTAGTTCTGATAAAGAACTATCTGACATAAAAAATTTTAATTTTTCGTTATTTAACTCCTTTTGTGTTTCATATTAGAATTGTTTGCAAAAATTATCTAGATAAATAGAGTTTTTACCATTTTTAATGAATTAGTATATTAAACTGACAACCAGGTGAATCAGAATCAATCGTCCTCACGATAGAGCAATACGATTGTACCTCTTAAAATTGCAGTTTTCTTTTTTATGTCGTTAATCCCATATAATCCCATCAAGGTATTACAAAGATAGTAGGTAATTAGGAAAAACATAATTACTAATCCTTTGCCTCAAATTAATGCCCTATTGAACCTTCAATTACTATATTTCATCCTATTGTACAGATTCCAGGTATTCAAAATTTGAACTATAAGGAGAACCCAATAGTACTTATCATAAAGGTTCAGTTAGAAAAACCTCTGGTGATGTGTCTGTGACTCACTTCTTTGTAATAGAAATTAAAATGATCGAGTACCTTGAAATGCCATATGCCTAAGAAGGATAATTTTCTCGAAAAGCCCTTACGCCAACCCTGATAGCTATTCGACAGCATTACATTGCAGAACGTATTATTCATCTCACTTCCTCCGCTTGTTATCTCTTTTGTTCTTCACGCATCTTATAAGAATCTCAACCGCACAGATATTCTTGTCGACTTATAATATTTTTCAATATTCTTATGCGCAGTGTATAATGATAAATATCATTTGCTCATAGGAAATCAAGAATATTCTGTCAATATTTATCTCTACGATACAATCAACAATTCATTACGCTTGTTATTCTCACTAGGCACACTGTACCTCTATATTTAATTACTATGTAATTACGTTCACGTTATTCTAATTATTCATTGTTTATAACATTCGATTCAATTATTCAGGAAATCATAACATAATATTTGGATTCAAGCATTCATTTCAAGGGTAAAATTACATAATTCAAAGCGCAGAAATTTTGAATTTGTCGAAAAAATTAATTTTTCCAGCTGTCAATTTCTTAAAATAATCAAATATTTATATGAAGATACAATATACTGGGCGATTTCTGTTTGAATGTTTGATATACTTTATTTATGAAATTTGAGAAGGTAGAAAATATCCATTGTCATCAAAGTTAGCAGGTTTACATTAAATTCATTACTAAGTCTGAAGAAATAGAAAAATATATTTACTTTTAACTTCTGTAAAGAAATACTGTTCTTCCCATTTCGAATGGAAATTCTCTTATTACGGCTTCCCATACTTTTTATTGCTCTATAATCTCCACTAACCCAATGTCTGGACCTTGAATATGCTTATTTATTATTACAATTCTTTCAAAATCTCTAAACAGTAAGGGATTAAAGATTAGCGGGAGGGTGTGAAATGCTTAATTGTAATAAATCCATAACAAGATAGATTGCACATAATTCATAATAATCCTTCACCGTTCCAAGTTATGATAATGCTATTCACATACGTGAGTTTAATCCAAACGATTATCTTAATCATCAAGAAAAATAAACTCTATTCCATGTTCCAGTAGAATAAATTGATGAAATGGCTGTCAATAGCTGAAAATTCATCCAACCATAAAATTACACTGTTGTAATTCGGTGCATGAAGTTTTTTTTTATTGAAAACATCTATGTTGATGTATTTGTCTGAGGTCATCTTTCTAATATGAAAATTTCATCAAGTTTCTATTTTTATGGCTTTGATCATACTAAGGTCGGTAGGTAGGTAATTCCCAGTTTTAATTAAAACCTTGGATTGATTTTGTTGATATTGAGTGGTGATATAAATTTGGAATTTCCGATTACTATATAGAAATGTGAGATTAGAAATTTAATACTCATGTATAGGTTGTTACATTAAATGTAAGCGTCCACATGTCCGCATCATCAAATCCACTTCAATTGATGATAAGCTCATTTATTTGTTGAAAAAAAATATTCACAAATGAATGCGAAATTCTGGTTGCTCAAATAAAAATCATAATAATCCTTCTACTAAATCATTTTATCTGTCTTCAAAGTAACATTTGTTTGTATTAATCAAACGATTATGATGGTCTCCAAGAATCCAAGAATATTATCTATTCAGGCGATAATCCTCTTTATATTGTTGAACCACAACAAATTAATAATCGATTGCCTTAGGGTCTCTAAGTATGCAATCAACTACAATGCGAGTTTATTAGCTATAATTAGTTTCATCCTATTATTCAATCTTGGTTATAACCACAAACAGATAGGTAATTAATTATAATGTCAAGGGAGTTACTAATAATTTGGGAATTAGGATTAAGTTGTTTTAAAATGCATTTCGAAATAGAAGTGTGACATTATATGAGCTATTTGTCCTCCTGAAGTTATCCACAACTGGAATAACAATAATAACACTATTAATAATAATAATACGGATTTAGGATATAAACAGATAGGAACTATCATACATATCTATCTCCCACCTGCTGGACATCAAATTATATGCTTCGAACAAGAAGTAATTGGATGATCTGCTGAAAACCGTCAGTAAGTTCTCGGCAGATGTTCATATGAAATTCGGGATTTAAAAATGCAAGACCCTGAACATTCAAAGAGGGAAAGTCATAGATGGTGAAGCACAGTGCATGAGGGATGGCGAAACATACAAATATCTAGGATACCAACAAGCTAGATTGCTAGACCAAAAACAGTCAAAGGAGAAAATTCGTTTAGATTACAGTCAGCGTCTGAAGAGTGTGCTTAAATCAATGTTGAACTCGGGGAATCTAGTCAAGGCAATTAACACCTATGCCATTTCAGTGTTGCTTTACTCATTTGGAATAATCAGATGGACTAAGACAGAACTGGAAGATATTCAAAGGCAGACCCGAACGATGCTGACAAAGTACAACAATCATGATCCAAAATCGTCTGTGATAAGAACAACTTTGAAGCGGAAAGGAGGACGCGGATTAATAGATGTTGTCAATTTACACTCCGCACAGATAAAAATATCTCAGAGAATTCTTCTCTGCAAAAGCTCTTACTTCTGACCTCCATAGAGTTGTATCCTTAGCTGATAAGGGATATACATCTCTAAATCTTACTTCCAGAGATGACCTGCTGAATCTACCGTTCCTATCAGATATTGAAAAACAAGAGCAATGGTCAAGAAAGGAATTGCATGGACGACATCACCATGAGATTAATCAACCACACATCGACACAGAAGCCTCCAACAAATGGTTGAGGAAAGGACAATAATTCGCGGAAACAGAAGGATTCCTTATGGCTATTCAATACCAAGTGATCCCTACAAAAACTACAAAAAATTTATTATTAAGGACCGAACATCACAAACAGATAAGTGCAGAAAATGCCATATAAGATCGGAGACTATACAGCATATTACGTCCGGCTGCGAACAACTGGCCAATACGGACTATCTTCACAGGCATAATCAAGTGTGCAACATTGACCATCAGAAACTTGCACACAAGTACAGACTTCTGAATACCTTCCAGCCATACCGAATAATAACAATGTGCTGAACAAGTTCCAGGAGAAAAAGTCCAAATACACAGACCTTGCTACTGAGATCAAGCAGATGTGGCACCTCGATAAATTAGATATTGTTCCTGTCATTGTATCCTCGACTTGGTTAATACCCAAAATTTTGCATGATAGCCTTAAGAAATTAGAATTCATAAGAATACCTATATATAAATGCAAAAAGCTGTAATTCTTAACACATGTAGGATAGTTAGGAAATTTATATCGAGCATATTGTAATGGACCCTATTCCCTTTGATTGCTGAATCTGGGAAAGGTAAATTATATCCAGCTAACAGCTGAGATAGTGCATAAGTCCACGATGATAATGATAATAAACGTACACAAATGTAGAATGTGCAACGCAGCTCGTGAGACGATATCTCATCTCTCCTCGGGCTGCTCCTTCTTAGCGTCTCGTGACCATGAGAGGAGACACGATGATGCTGCCGCTGTTATCCATCAGGCAATCTGCAAGAGGTATGGAATTGTTGATAAATTGATTCCTGCTTATAGATACTTACCTGAAGACTGCAGAGAAAGTGAAAATATCTAGATCTATTGGGACAAAACTATACTTACCGATCGAGAAATCCAGCACAACCGACCAGATATGGTGGTTTTCAACAAGAAAGACAAATTGCTCATATTGTTGACATGACGGTACCTGTCGATAATAATATTCGTGAGGCAAGAACAAAAGAGCTAAGTACATTGACTTAGCACATGAAATCAAAGATATATACCAGCTTCAAAAATTCAGCATACATCCAATCGTTATCACTGCAAATGGACTGGTAGAAAGTCACCTCAAAAATGAACTGAATAGCTTGAGAATAGATGAATCTGAAAAAGTAATAAGACTGGCACAGAAGGCTGTGATACTGGGCACGTGTAGAACGGTTCGACGTGTACTAACTAAAAAATAAAAAAAAAATAAACGTACAGATATCTAGGATATCAACAAGCCAGATTGATAGACCAAAAACAGTCAAAGCAGAAGATTCGTTCAGATTACAGTCTGCGTCTGAAGAGTGTGCTGAAATCAATGTTGAACTCGGAGAATCTAGTCAAGGCAATTAACACATATGCCATTCCAGTGTTGCTTTACTCATTTGGAATAATCAGATGGACTAAGACAGAACTGGAAGATATTCAAAGGCAGATCCGAACGATGCTGACAAAGTACAACAATCATCATCCAAAATCGTCTGTGATACGAACAACTTTTAAGCGGAAAGGAGGACGCGGATTAATAGATGTTGTCAATTTACACACCGCACAGATAAAAATATCTCAGAGAATTCTTCTCTGCAAAAGCTTTCACTTCTGACCTCCATAGAGTGGTATCGTTGGCTGATAGGGGATATACACCACTAAATCTTGCTACCAGAGATGACCTGCTGAATCTACCGTTCCTATCAGATAATGAAAAACAAGAGCAATGGTCAAGAAAGGAATTACATGGACGACATCACTATGAGATTAATCAACCACACATCGACAAAGAAGCCTCCAACAAATGGTTGATGAAAGGGAATTATTTGCAGAAACAGAGGGATTCCTTATGTTACAATTACAAAAAATTTATAATGAAGGACGGAACATTACAAACAGATAAGTGCAGAAAATGCCATATAAGATCGGAGACTATACAGCATATTACGTCCGGATGCGAACAACTGGCCAATACGGAGTATCTTCACAGGCATAATCAAGTGTGCAACATTATCCACCAGAAACTTGCACACAAGTACGGACTTCTGAACACATTCCAGCCATATTACAAGTATCAGCCGGCGCCCGTATTGGAAAATGACTCTATCAGATTATACTACGATAGGCCTGTTATCACTGACAGAATGGTGACGAATAATAGGCCGGACATAGTGGTGTATGATAAGAGAGCCAGAACAGCAATACTGGTGGATGTCGTCATACCGAATAATAACAACGTGCTGAACAAGTTCCAGGAGAAAAAGTCCAAATACACAGACCTTGCTATTGAGATCAAGCAGATGTGGCACCTCGAGAAAATAGATATTGTTCCTGTCATCGTATCCTCGACTGGGTTAATACCCAAAACTTTGCATGATAGCCTTAAGAAATTAGAATTGCATAAGAATACCTATATAGAAATGCAAAAAGCTGTCATTCTTAATACATGTTGGATAGTTATGTCAAGTATATTGTAATCGAGCCGTTTCCCTTTGATTGCTAAATCTGGAATAGGTAAATTATATCCAGCTAACAGCTGAGATAGTGCATAAGTCCACGATAATAAATAATCATAATATTTATTCACTTCTAAAATCACAGTACAATCACAATTGTAAATATGTAAATATACGCACATAAATATAAATTCATCAATTGTTATTATACAGTGCATGAGAGATGGTGAAACATACAAATATCTGGGATACCAACAAGCCAGATTGCTAGACCTAAAACAGTCAAAGGAGAAGATTCGTTCAGAATACAGTCAGCGTCTGAAGTCTGTGCTGAAATCGATGTTGAACTCGGGGAATTTGGTCAAGGCAATTAACACCTACGCCATTCCAGTGTTGCTTTACTCATTTGGAATAATCAGATGGACTAAGACAGAACTGGATGATATTCAAAGGCAGACCCGAACGATGCTAACAAAGTACAACAACCATCATCCAAAATCGTCTGTGATACGAACCACTTTGAAACGGTAAGAAGGAGGACGCGGATTGATGGATGTTGTCAACTTGCATACCGAAGATATCAAAAATCTCAGAGAACTCTTCTCTGCCAAAGCTCGCACTTCTGACCTCCACAGAGTAGTATCGTTGGTTGATAAGGGATATACACCTCTAAATCTTGCTACCAGTGATGACCTGCTGAATCTACCGTTCCTATCAGATACTGAAAAACAAAAGCTATTGTCAAGAAAGGAATTGCATGGACGACATCAACCACACATCGACATGAAACTTCCAACAAATAGTTGATGAACGAAGAACTATTAGCGGAAACAGAAGGATTCTGGCCAATACCGACTATCTTCACAGGCATAATAAAATATGCAACATTATCCATCAGAAACTTGCACACAACAACGGGCTTCTGAATTCCTGTCAGCCATATTACAAGTATCAACCGACGCAAATATTGATATTGGTTTTTCTCTTCATTAATGGTGATCAACTTATACTCCTCATCGGGTGGCCAGTCAGCAATATCTTTTTTAGAGCAATTGGATAATATTCTTAGAGAAACGGAATGAATTACTAGACACGAAGTCTTTTATCTTTTTTCTTGCAATAGCTTTGGTACTCAGACTTATTCGCTTCAGACAGAAATCGAGACCTTCTTTATCTAATGCCTGTGTCATTTTTTGTTTGGTATAATATAATCAGGTTTCTCAATACGTGGAAGACTTTTCTTGGCGCTGGCGAAGCAACAGAAGCTTGATACTATTATTTAACGTAAATCATGACTAAACTATTGCGATCATCTTTAATTCCTTTTCCTTCTTTCTTGGTCATTTCGAGCTGGTGTCTAAATAAGAATATTTTGAAGCAATTGATTTTGCTTTAGCTATCTGCTCTTCTACTGGGATTCTGAAAATACCTAATAAATTAGGTAAATAATGGTGTGCTTGAGTAGTTCTTTATAATCATCTCGAGGCTGATACTGGTTAAGTTCATTTCGAGCGAATGAAATCATATCCTGAGCTACATTTTGAGCTAATAGCTGCGAATGAGAGTCTGCTCAATTTTACTCAAGTTGTTCTTAAATCTTTTTAAAATTAAAATATCAGGCTCTTTTGAAGGACCTAGTGCTGTGCTCACGACAGCTTCTAACATTATCTCTAGTATATGATGGCTACATGCAAGCCGAAGCATATCTTCCTAATTTTTTTCCTTCAGTAGTATACTTGCTCCATTTATTAGTCTCGAGATGAATGCTGTCGTATGAAAGCACATGCACTTTACTTTATCGCTTAACTCCTTTTGCATTGCAAAATAGGAATACGATCCTCGGTTTCATGCCCAGTGATAGAGTGATAGTCAAAGGCAAATTAGTTTTGAATTCACGTTTTAACGACTCCGTCATCTCTTTACGATGCTTTTGACGCTGACGAACTGTTGACAGTACATTCCATGGGGTCAGAGCCAACACTTTTCAGTGAGATGTGTTTACAATCACAGCTTTTCTGTCACTTAATTTGGCGGCATCAATACTTGAAGCTAAATGACTATCCACCAACTCTAATTGACCTCATTTACGCGCCAGTGGCTCAGCTGTAGAAGGAATGGCAACCACAAATTCAGATGAAATGCTTGTGTCAGAGTCTGTGCTAGTAGTTGTGGACGATGAAAGTAAAAGTTATGTTTTTAATGCGTTGATGCGTTCTGCTACACGTTCTTTTTTCTTTTGAACTTTGGCCTCTTTAATTCAACTCGCTTTGTCCACTGCACCGTTTAGACTCCTCTGTCCCTCCTCACGTCGTGCAAGCAAAAACTTATTATCCTCTTCAATTTTCATGATATTTAAGGCATTATAAATATTAAATGTTTATTTTTGCAGCCATAGCTTCTCTTTTTGTCTTATTGCGTGCGAACGTTTTTCCTTATTCTATTTAAGATTTTGCACTCTTTGGAGTATTTGTAGTAAAGAAACAACTGCAACACTTCTTTGGTTGATAGCTACTTCGTTGCGCTCAAATTAGGCGTTACTTGACCAACTAACCAAATGTTTGTTCCCTTTCTTATGGAAACAGATCATAACAAAATAAGCGACGAAAACAAAACCGACGACGTGCAGTCTCGCTTACGGCCGAAACCAATTTGAGCGAGTTGCGTGGCTTGCCCTTGAGAATGTCACGTAAGAGAGCGGTAATGGAAGTCAAATTGAGAACGAGTGCTCGTTAGGACATTATATAAACAAACAAAACTTATACCCTGTTGTAAATTCCTTCATGAAAAATTTCTTGTTCGTTTGTCTTATTTTAAGCTCTTTTTTAATTTCAAAATGTCGGTCGCGACCTCTAAACGTCATTTGAAGAATTAAATAAAAAGTCTGAATTCATAATACAGCACGGAGTACATAATTAGAGGGTGCCCCGTTGATATTTTCCACCTTGAAAGATGAGGATCACCCTACTAAACATACATGGTGCATTAGACTTAGGGATTCACGGCTGACTTGACTCGACTTGAAATCAAGTAAAGTTCTTTTTATCACAAAAGCTTGAAAATTCAAGCTTCTTGAATCGAAAAACTGGAAAGCTTAAATCAGAAGACAATTGCAATAAATCATTCAACTTCCTCTTATATTCAGAGACAGCGAGAAGGTTCAAATAAACACCTCAAAAAAGTCTAGGGAACACTTCTGAATATCGATATATCGTATCCAGAACGATCAATATCGATGATTTTTTTTAAGAAAAGAACACCTGCATCAATTTCTCTCCAAATTATGTAGAGTGCCGCAACAGACTTCAGTTTTTTATAAAAACTAAAAATGCAGCAGATGCGACGCTGCTTTATAATCATTTCATGTATTCAGTGTTTGAAATCAGTTAGTTGGCACTTTGTTTCTGTTGTAAGCACAAATAAAAGATTCAAGTTTTGTGATTCGACCATGGAAAGAGGACATTTGACTAGAGAATAGATGTCACGAGCTGTTGGCATGTTTCAAGCTGGGAGCTCACAACGGGAGGTATCCAGGGTTCTGGGAAGTAGCCCAAGTGTCATAAACCGTTTATGGTCGCGTTTCAATGAAACAGGTAGCGTAGAAGAACGCCATACAGGTCGTTTCAGGATTACTACAGTCGCCCAAGACCGATTTTTGGTTTTACAAGCTAGAAGAGATCGTACTATCACAGCATCTCAATTAGCTCAAGAGCTATCACGAGTTCATAATGTACAAATTTCCGACCAAACTGTGAGAAATCGACTGCACGAAGGTCAACTCTACTCCAGACGTCCTTTAAGAGTTCCACAACTGACCCACGGAAATCGTGCTGCTCGTTTAGCTTGGTGCCAAGAACACGTAAACTGGGATCAAGAGAGGTGGGCCACAGTTCTCTTCAGTGATGAATCTAGATTTAGTTATTATCCCGATTCGGGAAGAATTCGAATATGGAGGGAACCTGGAAAGCAAAACCGTCTCCAGCATGCTCGAGAAGTTGTTAGACAGGGAGGCGGATCAGTTTTCGTACAGAACAACCTCACGGGAAATTCTTACGCAAATGAGATAGTTTTACCTGTAGTGGTACCGTATCTCCAAACAATGGGTCAAAATCCACTCTTCCAACATTCCTCCTCATCGTGCAAGAGTTGTCTCGAACGTTCTTGAAGAGAATGATATCGATCTTCTACCGTGGCCATCCTGCTCCCCAGATCTGAATCCCATCGAGCATGTGTGGGACACCCTAAAAAGAAATCTCCTGCGTCAAAACATCTTCCATCATGAACAGGAGCTTCGATTAGCAGTTCAGGGGGCTTGAAATGACTTAGGCCAAAAGGTAATAGACAATTTAATATTGTCATTAATAATAGAGGTGGACCTTCTGGGTACTGAAAAATATAAGTGCTTCCATATCGTTTCGAAAATATTAGTTCAGGATTTTTTTCTGTTTTACCAAATTTCGTCAGTTTCAAATTTCAATTTTTTTTTATAATAGGTGCTTTGGAGAAGTCAAATATTATTTTGTTTTCTTGAGAATACATTATATACAATACATCCTAACAAAAACGAAAGATTTCTATAAATTCGAATCATCAAATTCATATTTTAAAGATATTGGTAAGTGTTCCTAGACTTTTTGAGGTGTTTAATACTGAATATTGGATCAGGAAATATTTGAATGAAATTCAACGTAAGAATCTGAAAATCATTCATAAAGTTGTTGAAGGAAACACAAATACAGAACAAGAGTGAAAGTGAATGTATAATTTCAACTAAAACACTGCCATAGCATCACGAAAACAACATAAATAAATGTTTATAAAACAACTGAGATAAACTTCTGTGAAAATAACAACAACTGAATTAAACTTCTGTGAAAATAAAAGAAATACCTACTTTGAAACTAAGTCAAAAAGAATAAGAATGAGCGAAACTACATTCCCACCTCATCAGATTGATAGTTCGCTGTTTTTGAACCAACTTCTGTATGACTTGTGTTAGTACCTACTTCTATAGCACCTGTACGGGTACGGCAACAAACGATTAGCAAGTGAACTTAACTATATGCTCTTACAAGTATCAATCTTTCAAGCAGCTTGAAAAAGCTTGATGTCAAGTGAAGCTTTTGGATTACAAAATCAAGTCAAGTCAAACGTTTGATTTTTCAAAAGCTTGAAGTTCCAGTCAAGCTTTTCCAGAAAATTTCAAGCTGCTAGACTTGATGAAACCCTATTTACACTCGATAGCCGACATAGACCGTCTATGTGCTCCAAGAAATAAAGGAGAAAGAACATTATTGAATATAGAAAACAAAACAGCTATACCATCGCCATTGAAGGACTTTCAAAATATCTAAAATAAATGATAAATATATTGGTATGGTATGCAGACGGAAAGAAAAAAAAGGAAGACAGGACCACCAATATAAGCTGTGCCACTATTCCAGGTGGTAGGGTACAGACAGATGCTTTGATGACAGCTTGCCAAGATCAAGCCATAGCAACAAACTACATGAGTGCTAGGATCCTGGAAATTGGCATAGATCCAAGATGTAGAATTTGGGAGGTTTATAGTTAAATTATCATATAGTGAAATTATCATACACTAGCAGGCTGCGCCATCTTGACCAAAAGAGCTTACTTGGACCGCCACAACACAGTTGCACGTCAGTTACACTGGAACATTTATACAGAATATGATGGGATATAATGATATAAGTGAGTGACCTCTTCCGTATAGATATAGCCACACCCCCTGATTATAATATCATTCAAAAGGAAACTTAGAAATAGAAGTACAGCGATTATAGATCTTAAAGACGCTAGAGGTACCAATTGTGAATTTTGCAATATATCTAGTATTCAACAACACCTATGAAGCCACAATGCAGTTTTGTACAGTACATATTACCAGGAAAGTCTTGTGAAGAACCTTCGAAGCAGGAAAAATTTTAGATGCACGACGTGTAGCTGATGTTTCCACATGCTTCCATGGAATAAATACTATGTTACACCAGATAAAATGATAATAATAATAAGTGTGTGTTAAATTCGACTATTTATATATGATGAGCATATTAAAATAAGAAAAATTTACTGGTAGTAACCCACGTGGAATCCATGCATTTTAACTAGGAATTATCCTGACCTCTTGACCTTCAATCTATTCTTGTAGTGATAAGATTGTTCTTATATAAAACTTGCTAAGAACATCATCGTTCACTCGAAAGAATGTTATTCACATTTTGCATGAGTATATATAAATGCAAATGTCAAATGTTAAGTAAACAGAGAAAAATATTGATTTGTTACATGGAATGGAAATTATTAAAATGCTTTTTATCACCATTTGAGAGTTGCCTTTCAGAATTAATATGAAAAAATACAATTTCAAGAATTTTGTATTTTGAATCTATGGTTTCTTCGAAGGTGGTGGACACAGTTGATTGTTTTGGAGATGAATCACTGCAGGAAAAGTGAAGTGAGGAAAAGAAAACCTAAGTTCCTATGAACAGCAGCAACATAACTTCATGATGATGCTCCTTCATATCTTTATGATTGTGTAAATGAGCCGCACATGCCTTATTGGAACCATGTAAACCCAAGGTCATTCCTCTATTACAATCTGTAACTCTTTGGTGTGCAAAATAACACTTCCAAGTGATTGTTTTGGGAATGAATTACTGCAGGAAAAGTGAAGTGAGGAAAAGAAAGTCTAAGTTCCTAAGAACAGCAGCAACATAACTTCACGATAATGCTCTTTCATATATTTATGGTTGTGTAAGTGAGCCGGACATGCCTTATTGGAACCATGTAAATCCAAGATCACTCCTCTATTACAATCTGTAACTTTTTGGTGTGCAAAATAACACTTCCAATTGATTGTTTTGGGGATGAATTACTTCAGGGAAAGTGAAGTAAGAAAAAGAAAACTTAAGTTTCTGAGGACACCAGCAACATCACTCCACGATTATGCTCCTTCATATCTTTATGATTGTGTGACTTATTGGAATCATGTAAATCCAAGATCACTCCTCTATTACAATCTGCAACTTTTTGGTGTGCAAAATAACACTTTCAGTTGATTGTTTTGGGGATGAATTACTTTAGGGAAAGTGAAGTAACGAAAAGAAAACCTAAGTTTCTAAGAACAGCAGCAACATAAATTCATGATAATGCTCCTTCATATCTTTATGGTTGTGTAAAAGAGCCGCACATGCCTTATTTGAACCATGTAAACCCAAGATCACTCCTCTATTACAATCTGTAACTTTTGGTGTGCAAAATAACACTTCCAATTGATTGTTTTGGGGATGAATTACTCCAGGGAAAGTGAAGTAAGAAAAAGAAAACTTAAGTTTCTGAGGACAGCAGCAACATCACTCCACGATTATGCTCCTTCCTATCTTTATGGTTGTGTGCCTTATTAGAACCATGTAAATCCAAGATCACTCCTCTATTACAATCTGCAACTTTTTGAGGTGCAAAATAACACTTTCAGTTGATTGTTTTGGGGATGAATTACTTCGAGGAAAGTGAAGTGAGGAAAAGAAAGTCTAAGTTCCTAAGAACAGCAGCAACATAACTTCACGATAATGCTCCTTCATATCTTTATGGTTGTGTGCCTTATTAGAACAATCTAAATCCAAGATCACTCTTCTATTACAATCTGCAACTTTTTGGTGTGCAAAACAACACTTTCAGTTAATTGTTTTGGGGATGAATTACTCCAGGGAAAAAGAAGTAAGAAAAAGAAAACTTAAGTTTCTGAGGACAGCGCAACATCACTCCACGATTATGCTTCTTCATATCTTTATGGTTGTGTGCCTTATTGGAACAATAAAAATCCAAGATCACTCCTCTATTACAATCTGCAACTTTTGGTGTGTAAAAGTGTGCTTCAGGAAAGTGAAGTAAGAAAAAGAAAACTTAAGTTTCTGAGGAAAGCAACATAACACCAAGATTTTTGGTGTGCAGTTGATTGTTTTGGAGATGAATTACTTCGGGAAAGTGAAGTGACGAAAAGAAACCTAACTTTCTAAGTACAGCAGCAACATAACTTCATGATAATGCTCCTTCATATCTTTATGGTTGTGTAAAAGAGCCGCACATGCCTTATTTGAACCATGTAAACCCAAGATCACTCCTCTATTACAATCTGTAACTTTTTGGTGTGCGAAATAACACTTCCAATTGATTGTTTTGGGGATAAATCACTGCAGGAAAAGTAAGTGAGGAAAACTAAGTTCCTAAGAACAGCAGCAACATAACTTCACGATAATGCTCCTTCATATATTTATGGTTGTGTAAGTGAGCTGCACATGCCTTATTGGAACCATGTAAATCCAAGATCACTCCTCTATTACAATCTGCAACTTTTTGGTGTGCAAAATAACACTTTCAGTTGATTGTTTTGGGGATGAATTACTTCGAGGAAAGTGAAGAGACGAAAAAACCTAAGTTTCTAAGAACAGCAGCAACATAACTTCATGATAATGCTCCTTCATATCTTTATGGTTGTGTAAAAGAGCCGCACATGCCTTATTTGAACCATGTAAACCCAAGATCACTCCTCTATTACAATCTGTAACTTTTGGTGTGCAAAATAACACTTCCAATTGATTGTTTTGGGGATGAATTACTCCAGGGAAAGTGAAGTAAGAAAAAGAAAACTTAAGTTTCTGAGGACAGCAGCAACATCACTCCACGATTATGCTCCTTCCTATCTTTATGGTTGTGTGCCTTATTAGAACCATGTAAACCCAAGATCACTCCTCTATTACAATCTGTAACTTTTTGGTGTGCAAAATAACACTTCCAATTGATTGTTTTGGGGATAAATTACTTCAGGGAAAGTGAAACAAGAAAAAAACCTAAGTTTCTGAGAACAGCAGCAACATCACTCCACGATAATGCTTCTTCATATTTTAATGGTTGTGTGAATAAGCCGGACATGCCTAATTGGAACCTTGTAAATCCAACATAACTTCCCTATCACAATCTGCAGTTGTTTGGTGTGCAAAATAACACTTCCAGTCCTTACCTTTACACGATAGTTTTCAGATCAACGTTTAACATGGCTGTGGGAGATGTTTGAAGCATGACTGTGCACACAGCACTTGTATTAGTCCCTTGATTTTTTACGGCTAAATCATTTCCTTGAAGAGAAATGTGAACTGACCAGAAAGGTCACCTGTTATTCAATCTCTAATCAATTGTTTCACCCTAGAATCCATTTCTACAGAGAAGCATTCCTCCTACGGTCACCAACATATTTTTTGATAAGCTGAATAAACATAACATTTTTATATATTCATTCTTTATTTGCATTAGGTTTTTAATTGTATGTCTGAAAACTTCGTAGTTTTCGCTTCTACTAGAAATAAATGGAAATTGAAATTTGGCCACCATATTAATCCTTAATTTTTGTGAAATTGAACGCGAAACTACTTAAATGTTTTTTTTTCAGTTAACTCACAGAACCAGGGGAATACTTGCCTTAGCATCTACCAATGTTCTGTCTATCTCAATCTATTGAAAACTATGTCAAACGACCCTGGCGTGGTTGCCCTGCTAAGAAAATCTGTATGTGGGTACGAAGGTAACACCCCGTTAGTATGGTGCCCTGCACAAAGAGCAAAAACACCAGATACAAACAACAATTTCGTCGATCCCGTAACCAGTGCACCCCAATATGAAAGTACAACCGAACAGATAACAAGAAATGCTGGTCTACTGAGAAAGCCTAATTGTGGATTCAGTAATATCACGAATTCCAGAATTGTGGGAGGAGTACCAGCCAAGTTAGGTAAGTTGGAATTGCTTTTTATGAATTACATGTTTCAATATTACCATTATTTTTTCCAATTCCTGTATATATTACACAAACCTTGGAGTAACCACCACGCATCCCAGATTTGGATATTACTGAAAATTTCTGGTTCAAATTGCAACTGTAGATTGTTGTGGGACCTCAGTATGATCTTTGTGAGAAATTCTCCTCAAAGATTCAGGATCAATTTCACTCGCGTCGTTGAATTAATCTTTCCTCAATAGTAATATCTTTGATTCTTTGTTGTTTTGCAACCCCATATGTTAAAAAATATTGCTATATATCCTCGTCTTCTTTTGCCATTAATTTTTAAATAAGGTACTAATCATAAATCTCTTGAGGTGAAAAAATATCAAGAAATTTATATAAATATTCAAATATTGTTTAAGCGTGAAAAGTTGTTCTGCAAGATAATAAAACGTGATGAAGTAGATAATGAAATATAAATTATTGAATTTGTATGGTTTCATCAATGGAATTCCCAGTGTTGTCAAGTACAACGAATGAATACTTTCTCTATCTACACTATGCACAAGAAGTTTTCATTGAATTTTAGGAAAATGTGAATATGTCCACATATACTAAATGGGTTTTAACAGTAGTTCAGTAATATTGAATAGCTTTTATTTCACGAATTTTAAAATGATCGTCAGAAGTTGATTCATACAAAAAAACTGAAAATTATACACAAAAAAAGGGGAGAGACATCAGCCAGGTTATCAAGAGTTTTTCTTACCGATTCTGGAGTAGGAAGGAGATGTTTGTAATCCAAACGCCATATCTTTTTACCTACTTTTAGATTATAAATTTAAACAAATTTGGCCAGTTAGTTATTAACAGTTTAGATGTATTAACAAATAATTCCTATAATCTATTTGTTATTTAATAACGTAAGAATAACCAAAATCTAACCTTCAAGGTTCAAAGCAAAATCATATGAACTTGAAGCATAATAACATTTCGAAAATAATTGGCGGAGTTCCATGAAAATGAATGAATCAAATAAAAGGTACAGGTGCTAAGTTGTTAACACTTTAATTTGTTTTTTTAAATCCCATATAGGAAATGGTTTGATCATACAATATAATAAATACTACTCTATTGAATGATATGACAAAGATGTTTGATTACTAAGAATTATTTAATAAAAAAAAACTAGTAGGAAGATTCAAGGGCATTGATTCAAGTCAAGATCATGGTTGTGTCATCTTTAAAGCAGTATTTGGCATTGACGACGGACACCAGTTTGGGTAAAGAATAATCGTAGGTATTCGAAGAATACCTGAGAATTCTTTATATCCGTTAACGAGAAAATACTGGGTTCGTTCAAAAAGTGAATCTAACTTTGTTATTTTTGGAAAATCTTCCCCTTTAAACTTATCCAATGTCCAATTTTTTGTTGCGCTTCAGACTTGTATCAGAATTTTTTTCACTCTTCAGTATGGTTCAGTTCGTTTTTTATTTAATATTTTTCTAACCTTAAAAAAGGATCTGATAAAAGGATTGGGGAACACAGAGGAATCATCAATTCTATAAATAATATTATGGCGTTCTCACAATCAAACATATTAAATTCGATAAATATTATGTTGAAAAATGAAATCCGCAATTTTGAATCTTCCTCGTACGTATTACCTAATTCAATCTATCTATTCGATTTATCTAATAGACACAGGGTATTCGATATGAAAAACTTTAAATTTTGGTGAATCAATAGATTTCATGGAAATGAATTATTTATATACATTGTATCGTGTTGATCCTGAAACAATCCAAAGCATTAATTTGTTATAATGTATTATGAATATATTACGGACATCCTGCAGGTCAGTTAGTAATTCAGTTAAATTATGCTCTTGGCCGGTTTTACTGTATGACATAACGTAAATTGCGCATTTTATGTAAAATCTACATTCGATTTATGGACATTTTGAATTGCACCCATCGTAAATCAATAAAGCATTAGCTTTGAATTTAATTTTAGAGACAGTGTTGAACACAACAAATAAAGTGAAAATATTAAAATGCGATCCTGAATAATTCATTATTGCTTCAAATTTAAATTATCTCTTTTTTTGCAGGGGAGTTCCCATGGATGGTAGCGTTGGGTTACAGAAATAAAAAGAATCCTTCTGTACCACAATGGTTGTGTGGAGCATCACTTATTTCCGACAGGCATCTCTTGACAGCAGCACATTGTGTGTATGGACGATCGGACTTGTGAGTTTTTGTAATGTAATTTTATAATAAAGTTAATGCGGTAAAAAGTGATATATTTTTTGAAGTAAAACTTCTTAGATGGTGATTCTATAATTCTTAGTGCATGCAACGGAACATCCTGGAAAAATCATAAAATTGTGGCATACTAGTTGGATAGTCCCACATATTTTCTACTGAAGATTCTGGGAGACTTTGCGAACTACAATCCACTATGTCCTAGTCAACATGTGTATACACCAGCACACACTGACACTGCGTTTCACACAGTAGTCAGGTGGAGAATACCTCCAGGTACTTTTTGTTTTCTGAGAGGGAAAAAAGATATGTCGTAGATAGAAAGAGATATATTTCAACAACACGGAAGTGGAATAAAAAGGAGCAACGTAAACACAACTGACTATAACTCGGCCTGACGAGATTTAAAGGAATAGACCCAAATGTATCAAATATATTGACAATATTAATAGTGATGTTGTCCATATGATCTGGTACGACCATTTAAGATTATGTTCTGCGAATGTCAGCTGTAGTAATGCATTGCATGTATGGCATATATTCACAATTATTGCATTCTTGTACTGTACATATTCGTAGAAAATATTGAATAATTAATGATAATAATAATAGAAGTCATCTATGATTTCATGATGTCTTTTTTACAGATATTTGGCAAGAATTGGTGATCTTGATTTGTATTCAGATGATGATGGAGCTTCTCCTGAGGATATTCTATTAGAAAGTGCTCGAGTCCATGAGGACTTCATCCAAGCTAGAAATGACATTGCAGTCTTGAAACTGTCGAGGAGAGTTACGAATCGTAAGTAGTTTGAATTGACAATGTATTTCAAAGGATGTGGTCATAAAATAGAGATGTTCATTCATCCCCAGAGAAAACACCATTGGTGCACTGAAAGCAAAATTATAAAATTTGAAACGGCATTATATTATATTTTACCTTAGAAAATATAATTTTTTGAACTCTAATCTACTCATGTCCCCTCTACTCCATCTCAATTCTCACTTACTGCTCCCTTGAAAGTCTCCAACGGCCCCAGGTGTCGTTATCGCCCTATGGTTAACTGTAAAACCGTTGTATTCAGTGCGAAGCAAACTATTCGAATAAAGTAAATTAGATTTAGCAAATATCTTATAACCATTGTAACATAGATTATTTGTTAATTTCAGCTACAGTCTGGCCGATATGTTTGCCCGTAGAAGATTCCCTTAGGACAAGATCTTTTGTTGGATACCGACCAGTTGTCGCCGGATGGGGCAGCATTTATTTCCGTAAGTAACTTAGAAACAATGATCTATTTCGTCTAAAATATTATTATTCAGAGGGTCCATCGAGTTCAGCTCTACTAGAAGTAGGTGTTGATGTAGTTACTACAGCTGACTGTAAAGCAGCCCATAGGATGGCAGATGATAACGTCATATGTGCTGGGTTTCAAAGTGGTGGAAAGGATTCTTGTAAAGGTGATTCTGGAGGTCCATTAATGCATATAGCGAGTGAACCTAATAATTTAAGAATAACACAAATCGGTGTGGTATCCTATGGGTTTAAATGTGCAGAACCTGGATATCCTGGAGTCTACACGAGGGTGTCAAAGTACATAGACTGGATCGAGAAAAATATGCTTTAAAATAAGAGCCTGCGAAAAGAAATAAAAAAATGAAAGGACTATCAATATTCCAATATTATTTCGGACGAATATGACATCACAAACGCTTTTTCACAATCACTTTTTTGATGTAATTCTTAGAACATGGTAGCCAGGAATAGTTCTTGGATACAGAATAAAGGCCACTTTGAATTATCAAGTTTCAAATATTCTCCCTATTTTATTTCTAATATACATTATATCCCAAGGGAAAGTAACTTCTGATTCAAATAATTTTTTATGGAATATCTGGCCTTGTTTTAACTCCATCACTTTTTTAAATTCCAACTTAAGTTTTGAATACAGAAGCGCCATAAATCGGTGGAAAGGTTTCTCGAGTATCTTGGTGACTAAGGCGAAAAAAATTAGAAATTATCCAACAAAATGTGTTGGTGTTCCGTTTTATTGAAAATTTCTGCATTTGGTTAATTTTCCTAGGGACAAATTGTATAAATGAAAGATCGTTGGAATATAATTAGATATGAAGTACCTTGATTTTATGATAAGAAATATTGAAATAATTCCTCAATTTCGTTATAATAAATTATTGTGTATTATTAGCTATTTCGTGTATAATATACGTTTTCTTGTTTGATTTTTAATGCGTAAGTTAATCATCGAACGCCAGCATTGGAAAATCATCATCAATGCAACCAATGATACCAGACTGTATAACATCCAGAGCACCAAATAAACGACAATAGGAGACGAATAACTTTATCAACAAATATAATCATAATACTTTTGAAGCTATGAAAATATATTTCAACTTTAATCTCTTAACATTAAGAAAGTTCACAATTAATAGATAGATAGTGATTGGAGAACAATGAATATCAATTAAGAATAAAACGTACAATTTATTTGTAATATGTAATCGAACTGTAACTATCTATTTGTGAAATGGTATCAGTCATTAGTAAATTTCAATAGACATCACAGAGGCATCAGTTAAAACACTAACTGTTTCTTTGTAGACTTCAAATGTTAAAAGTTCTTTCGCGAATTAATTCTAGTTTAGTTACACAAGGAAAATACATATTTCAAAAAAAGAACGTCTGTGTGCTCTGGAAGACTATAAGGGCTAGCAATTTATTTGAAACTTTACATTACGAAAAAATTTGTATATGAAATTAATTTAAAAATAATAAAACCGTTAACTCTGGCAACCTATCAGACGGCCAAACTAATATGAAAAATATATGAAGATAAATTTTTATACCAATAACAACTCAAGTTTAACGAAGATCGTTTGTTTTCAGTCTTTTAGAATAGTTAGTGTTTTTATAGTTTGACAATAACTTGAAATATATAACTATAAACTAAATAATCAGTCATTCTTTATCCAGTGTAGTTGCTTCACGGCATTCAGGTATGGGAGTTATAATAGCTGGAGACATAGCCAAGGCTGGATTTGCCACTGCTATGATATTGTCACCACTGGCTGCAATTATTTGAACTCTAGGTGAAAATTTACTAGCATCTTCGGCATCTTCGTCTTCCTCTAGTTTCCTCTAAAAAAAATACAGAAATGGGTTATCATAGAATTCTTGTAGACATCATAAATTAACCTGTACGGGAGAACTGCAATTACTATAAGAAAATCTGGAGTCTGCGTCTTCAATGTCGACCACCAGCGACGACCTTCTTGCGTTTGGTTCTCTGTAAGAAAAAAATACAACCGCAAATTAAGACTAAAATTCTAGAAGCATCAATCTGATACTCTATAGTGAAACTTTTGATCTCCAATATTAATTTTCAGTCACAAAATATACGAAAAACACTACACAATATCTCTAAAATGTGACTTATTTCACACTTAAATTAATAATAATGGTTGTTCGAACAATTGTTGAATTTGCTTAGCCTTAATTCATCATTTGTTTCATGGAGTCCAACTAATATACATAACAACGTAAAATTACCTCGAAATCTGTGAAGAGCTTCTAGAATGATGCTGAAACAGTGAATGTAGGGAAGTTCGGATAAGAACACCATCATCAGTTTCCTAAAAAATATTTCATAACGATTTAAATAACGAAACACAACAACATTTATAAAATTGAAACAAAACGACAAAACAAAAAAAAACGTGCAAAACAAAGCGGTTCGAAAATGAAAAACCTTACCTTATATTGGCAGATCTGCATGCTAGAAAAAGCAAAATTTATTAGAAGCGTAGCAGTTTTGAAAGCTTGGTTTTATTCTACTCACTTACCCCAATGTCTTTACCTATTAGAAAGCAAAAGCGTTACTTTTTACTCTTAAAGACAATTAAATAAAACTGCGGCTTGGGAAAGAACTGGTTAACTGTACGAAGTCATTTTCATATACCGAAAGGTACACATACAGAATTATTGAATTATATAACTATTGAATCAAAGAATTCGAGATACCTTTCATGCATGCCTCCTATCAAGACAATTTTACGAATAATGGACGATCCAAAATCCGTATTATATATGGATGCTTCGTATCACAGAAAAACTAACTATTATTTCATGTGAGACTGAAAAATGTATCCAAAAAGAGACTAAATAAATCTTGAAAGGCGCTACGCTAATAACAGTATTGACAGTCTCGCTGGAAGAATTGATAAGATTGAAGTAAAATGGTTCAAAGATATCTGCAGCCATAGGAGATAAGCACTATGGAAATTAAATTTAGATGAAGGACCCACAGCTGTTGCAGGAAACCTGCTGACCTGTTTGCAAATAAGGTCACAGCAGGACGGTACTGGCCTTAGAATCAAGAAATACAGAAGCATTTATATCAAATATTACAGTGACAGAGCATGCAACGACAGGAAGGTACAAGCAAAACTCTTGCATTTTACCCTTCGGCGTAGAGTAGTGAACGATAGTTCACGAATATGTATTAATTCAAAAGGAATGAGTGTTTACAAAGGAACCCAAACTTTTCCAACTGTGATGTGAAGCATGAAACTCTACATCTCGAGTTTCTCATCAGAAATTCTTTGATATTACAGACTTCATGTTAAAAATCGTACTACTTGGTTATATGAAAAAAGCTTCTAGTATATGAGGAGGTTGAAAAATATAGAAGGGATGAAGCGCCAAATGTGAAACTTGGTGTTAAGAGTTCAACATCCAAAAAGTCAATTGCTTAAACCTATTAGAGGAAAAGAAGAAACCCAAATATATAGCAAAAATTAAAATTCAATCGGATCTGAATCGAAATACCTTTATTTTAGATTAGAAAAATAATTCACCTCCATTTATATCTACAGAACAATCCTGAATTCAATAAATATTCTAATGTCATTATGTTTCGAACCGGGAATGCCATTGTATGTATATTCGACTTATCTAACTTCAATTGCACACATATAAAAGATACAAGTATTATAAAAACTGAAAAATAAATAAACCGTATATTAAAGAAATAAAATCTTCTAATTATAAACATATTACTTATTAAAACTCTTTCCTTTGAAAAAATCACATGTTGGCTAAAACTTACACATTTCACTGACTAGAAAAAATCTAAAATGACTATATGATACACTAAATAATTTAATTGTCTTCAAGTGTAAAATCATTAAAATTTAATGTAATTAATGTTTTTGTTTAATGAAATTATCTATGAAAAGTTGCTGTAGTTCTCATCAAGATCTTATTTTGCTTGCTTCTAACTCTTAATTCTAATTTTAAGTGATAAGTCTAATATCTTGTACCCGTTGTACGCAAGCGTCACAGCCGATATACAGCTGCAGTATGCTCAATTTTTAAACATGCTCATAAGTCTGGAAGTAGTTGATACAGGAAGAGAAATAAATATCCTACTAGACCCTTGAATTTCACAAAGATGTTCAACTACCTGACGTTATGGCGGCTGTTTTTGACTATGAAAGAAAAAACTTTATACAAACTACAACAACTGCCATAGATTTTGACTAAAAACCCAATTTTGATCATTGGAAGGCAAGACAAGCTTTTTATCACAGTAAATCATCTAATAAAATCATAGTTCCATTCAAGGAATTGTTATTCATAAAAAAGATCATGACATGCTTTTCAAGTGGATCTGATTTTTGAAAACCAAGGTATTATCGAAAAATATTATGTAACCACTCTAAAGCATTTCAATAACTTTTTCCTTTATCCCAGCGTAAGCACCTGCGTTTGAAGCATTACTAAAAGCAAGAAACAAAAAAATTCATGCATATTAAAAAATAAATTTGCAAAAAAGAAACGATTGATGATTTTGACATCCTTAAAGTTAATCCTCTAAGTTAATGTTTATTAATTGCGGTGGATGAAGTTTTTTTCTCATATGTTGGCTGACCTGCCGACGGTCCTCTCCTTCACTATGCAAATCTAATTTTGTTTTTTTCGCCGGCATTTCTCCATCACTTATCCTCGAGCTATCTCTTGAATTGGAATTTTCTATATCTCCATCTTGATTGTGCTTATTCATGTACATGGTCGACAATCTAGAACGAAAAAATCACACATGAAATTCGATATATCATTGTTGCATAATCATATATATTATTGGTAACATGTGCCATGCCATGGCAAACGCTATCAGAGTTCTCACTACTATCGGTTTGCTGGTTCTGCTGGATATCTAGAAGTTAGAATGTTAACTTACTGAGTTTTTGAATAATAACAGCCTGAATCTTTAACCACTTGTCTAGCTAGAGGAAACAGTTCATCTCTTCTGGTGAGCAGAGCTGGTATAAACCTACATATTTGGGCGGCAGCTTCGTTCACTGACACTTCGTGCAGTGTTAAAGGTTTTTCAGGTTTTCGTTTACAGTCGAATCTTCCATATATAGCAGCGTACCTTCTAATTTCATCCATTCTTCTAGGATCATTTTCTGGCATCGACATAACTAACTAAAATCACAATTCACATGTGTAAATGAAATGATCTAGCATAAGAAGCTAGCTGTGGTTTTAGCTGCAGATCCACAGGTTTTCTAATAAAGTTTAATATTTGCTTTCCGAAAAATGGTGGAGAAAACTGTGCTTCTAAAACTATAATTAAGTTCAGAACCAAAATTTTAACGAGAGTAATCAATTGCATCTAATTTCATTATAATCAGAAATTGATGCTTAGGTTAAAAACCGAAGGTGACCTGTTCAGTTCTGAAGTGGAAATAGGAATGATGTTTTTTTACCTCCAACTCCTTGCAAACTTTCTTTTTGGTATTGTGTGGTTTTGGTTCGAATTGTGGAAGATGTTTACTCAGCCTTTCTGCCGCTGCTGCTAATTTGGCAATTTGGGACTCCATCAACGTTGGAGTCAACTGAAGAGACATACTGCTTCCCGGACTGGAGCTTGAGGACGGAGGGCAGGCAGGATCTAATGGAGAATATGGCCTAAAACATTTGATTGAACAAATTTTACATTATGAATCAGTAACGTGAAGTCTTATAAGCCTAATTTGCTTTTTTCCAATTCTTAATCAACATTTCAACCATTGAGTCAATAGAAGGTTCTCTTCAACGACTATAAAAAATTATCATTGATTTTAAATAAGCAGTCTTCCAACATAGAGACTTACTGAATGTGCTTCTAACTATTCTAATACATTGAATTTAGAGAAGCAGAGATGAAGGTATATCGATGATATTTTAGCTTAAAGATTTGTCTTTACTTAACTTTGTTTTCGTTCAAGAATTAGTTATTTGATGAAGATATAAATTGGTACAATATTTCAAACAAATAAGTAAAGAAAGACCTGTTACCTTTTGTTCAGAGGTAGCCCAGGACTAGCAACCGAGGGTAAGGCACAAACATCAACAGGTGAAGGTGAGTAGATATTCCTGGTACTATCCGTGCTATCCATTGAATAGAAACCATGATTACTCGTTACTCTTGGACTGGACAATTCCAATTCGTAATCATCACCAGGGACTAGTGGAATTTTGAACTTTCCAGGGTTTTCAACCCATTCATGCAACGATTTTTGCAATCTCCTAACATGTAGAGGTTTCTGCGCCATTCCAACTAAGGACATTATCTCTAAAAATTCATCATCACACGCATCACAAAGTTGTTGGACATCATCACCACCCATCTCCAGTAATGTGTCATAGTAAACTAAGAGGGAAGCGTTTTGCATTACTCTATATAGTTGTAGTTCAGCCAGGTTAGTAGGGTACGAAGTAGGAAAAACTGAAAGAAAAACAACAATAAAATAATTTTTTTTTAAATGATACATAGAAAGCTATCTATAGCATCACTATACATTCAAAAAGAGGTGAGGGGAATTGACGCACTCAAATGTTCTATCGTTCCACCCTCGAGTAGAAAAGTGAAAAAACCGGGTGACGCCGCTGTCAACGCAGATGAATGCAAACAACCGTCTAGCCATCTAGTTGTCTTTCGGTCATCCCTAACCTCTCTACTCTATCGATTTCTTTATGAAAGGCTGCACTTGCTGCAATTTTGGTTTCTCTCTTCCCAATATTCGTTCCGCGCGAGCAAGATTGAAAAGAAATGAACCACAAAGGTATTTCACAAAATATATTAAATTTCTTGACCATTCCTGGGAATTTTGTGTTTTTGATGGATGATAGCATAACAGTATTTTTTATTTAGATATTACATATTTTCATGAATAAAACAATTCTTCTTCGAGTTTATTCTAATCAGAAATTTGAATCTTGAAACATAATATCAATTCAATTTCAGTTATGGAAGCTTAATCAAAGTAGAATATTATGAGCCAACATATTTGAACATTGAAACTAGAATTGGAGTGCTGGAATAGTTAGCTGATCAACTTCTGGTTATTAGGTTCTGGACTCATCACTGTATGATGAGTCTGTTAATATGCCAAGTTGTATTCTGTGAGTTATCCATGCCTTTTTGAAAGGCACAATATCTTGGATATTGACATGTCTATAACATATTATATCATATAGTATATCTCCGAGTTCCGAGGATCCGTTGATTCTGTATCCAAAACTGCATAACTCAACCAAAGTCGCTTACTCTCATGGTGCCAGAATAAATTAAGATAAAAAGCTGCAGACAGGCCAAAAGAGGAATAGCACAGAAGCTGTTCAACAGGTCTCGTGTGGCTGAAATGAGGGCAAGCAAAGACATCAGATGCATCAAATGCAGTGCCACTAAGCATCCCACACGTGCAATCGAATAATATCTGAAGTTCAGAGTGAATACGGTACTGCACGTTCATCAATTGATTTGTAAGCAAGTAGTGGGTCTTGATGGAATACAACCAACTGTTTTGAAGAAATGTGCCTCTGAGTTCGCAGCTATTTTTAATCATCCTTTCAGAATTCGTATCATAGGCCAGACGTTTCCGGAGTGTTGGAAAGTTGCAAAATGCAAATGAAATGAGTGAATTCTTTCAGGTTAATTCAGGAGTACCCCAGGCTCCATATTCTCGTCAACTCTCTTTATGTTGCAGATTAATGATCTGGTCTACTCCACCGAAAATAGAATATTTGGGTTCGTGGACGACTGTACCCTGGTGTCCTCGTTTTTTAATCAGCGTCCTATAACTGCTAAAGAGTCACACCGACAAAGATACCAACAGAGCATGTCACTGAATTAAGACTTGGAGAAGATATCAGAGAGGAGCCGGTTGTACTTGGCTGATTTTTACGCGAAAAAGACGTAATCTAACGTTCTTGGTGATTTTAATCTGGACATGAGCCGAGACAGCTTTTATGGAAACAAATTGCAAAAGATGGTTTACCAAAATGGCCTTGATCAAATTGTTAAGAAACCGACATGGGCGACACAGATCAGTGCAACAATAATTGACCTCATTATTACAGACAATAAAAATATCCAACATAAAGTTCATATGACCCCAAAGATCAGCGATCACTGTATACTCTCAGTACATATTGGTAGGGTGAACAAAAGTCGAAATAGTGAAAAAATTTATGAACGATCTTTCAAAAATTACAATAAATTCACAATTCAAGAGCAACTTAGAGGAACACCATGGAACAATGATGAAGTGGATGTCAACAATCTCGCTGCGTTGTACACTAAATCGATAACACATATACTGGATGAATCATGTCCAATGATCGAGTTTGAAATCCCTGTGAAATATTTATCTAACAAATGGATAAATCAGGACATAATAAACAGAATAAAAATAAGAGATACAACATATAAAAGGGCAGTATTTACTGGAGATGACGTTGAGTAGAATAACTATAGATCACAGAGGAACACATAAAATCCATGATAAGACAAGTAAAAAAAGAGTATTATGAAAAATTAATTGATGAAAACAATGAAAACTCAAGAGAACTGTGGAAGGATCTAAAGACTATCTTGCCTAATGCTGAAAAAAACACTGGCAAGTTCAACAACTACTTCATTAAACGCATCGATAATATTGTCACACGCATCCCCAAATTTAAACATGAAGAAGAAATACTGAACAAAATACCGAATAAAGGTGTCCTCAACAAGTTTAATGTCATCTCTATGAATGAACTAAAAATGATTGTTAACAATCTCAAGAATACATCAGGTGTGGAAGATGGAATATCGACAAGGATACTGAAAGATGCAACAGAGGTGATTGCTAACCGCCTGCTAGATGTGATAAATTGTTCCTTAAATAGTGGAGTCTTCCCCTAGGATTGGAAGACAAGTATAGTTATTCCTAGCCCAAAGTTCCAGGTACTATTCTATGTAATGAATTTAGGTCAATCAACACAGTGCCAGTTTATGAAAAATTGCTTGAGTTAGCAGTTAAAAATCAAGCCCAAACTTTCTGTGATGACCTGTTTGTGATAAATGCTGATCAGTCGGGGTTCCGTAGGGACCACTCTTGTGAAACTGTGATTGTGAGTATTTATGATATGGGGATGAGAGAAATTGACAAAGGAAATTTTGTGGTAGTAGTATTTTTGGATTTTAGAAGACGCCGAAACGGTAAATGGGATTCTGTAGTTGAAGAAACTGGAACGGATTGGTATCACTGGGCGGTCGCTGAGTTGTTCAAGTCGTACCTTCATGGACGGAGGTGAAATTCAAAAATTACTCTCCGATCCAAACGAGACTAACTACGGGGTACCTCAAGGAATTGTACTTGGACCGCTGTTGTTCTTGCTAGATGTAAATGATATGCTTGAACGTTTTAGTAAATGTAAAATTTCTATGTTGGCAGATGATACTATGATTTATATTACTGGTAAAAATATCCCCTGAAATGATTGAGTGATTATGTGATAATAATTTAAGTGTTAATATAGATAAAAGTAAATATATGATAATAAGAATAAAGTAATCACAGCACTCGAAGAATACAACAAAGATGTTGAATTGAACAACATCTGTTTAGAAGGAGTAACAAATATAAAGTATCTTGGAGTTTATATAGATAAAAATCTCAAATTCAAAAACTTTCCGAATATATTATGAATAAAATGTCGAAAAAGTATATTTTATGAAAAGGGTTGGAAGCTCTCTAATTTTGTATAAAAAATTTTCTTGTACAAGAGTATTATAGCTCCTCTAGATTTTTCGGTTCTATTCAATTTGAATAAAGGTCAACTACAAATGCTCCAAATTATACAAAATAGGGCAATGAGAATTATATTGAAGTGTAAACGATACACACCTATTCGACTGATGCAAGAGGTCTTGAATTTTATGAGCGTCCACCAAACCATTGTTTATAATACATTGATATTTATCCATAAGATGAAATCAAATAAACTCCCTACATATCTTTATAAAAATGTGAGATTCATAAGAAGTACATTTCTATTCTACTCGTCATTTAATAAAACCATTCTAGAAAAATCAGCACTCTCAAGAGGTCTAAAATTTATAATACCTTACCTCTAGACATTACTCATTGTGATAAGTTACCAGTGTATAAATAAAACTGAAAAAATATGTATGTGAAATGTTTTTAACAACATAGGAAGGTAATGGACAATGTTGTGCTGAGTATGAGGTCGGACATAACAACACCTAAAAACAACATGGAAAGGCCATTCCAGATCATCATTCTCGATAGACAGGAATTATAGAGAACAGCCTGCATGATGATTACAGGACCCTTTCGCTCTACACCCACTGCGGCCATGGAACTGATATTGGGCCTTGCCCCTCTTCATCTTGAGGAGTGGCTAGAGTGGCTTTCTACATATTCCATCATCTTTCCCGTAATGAAGCGGTTAACTTCGGCTTTGTGCCTGGCGCCTTACAGTTTAAAATTGAGGACAATGAAGTGCTGAGTATGAGGTCGGACATAGCAACACCTTAAACCAACATGGAGAGGCCATTCCAGATCATTATTCTCGATAGACAGACCGTCTACTTGAGGGTCCCTGTTTGTACACGGATGGCTCAAAAACTGCAAAAGGTGTTGGAGCTGGTGTCTACGGTCGAGGTGTCGCCAAGAAGCAGTCGATCTGTCTTGGTGGATATGCGACTGTCTTTCAAGCAGAAATATTCGCCATTGACCACTGTGCTAACCTCTTGCTTGCGGGGACATTTACAAATGGGTCAATTAAAATCCTCACCGATAGCCAAGTTGCACTGAAAGCATTGGTATCCGATACCTGTACTTTACTTATGGTGCAGGAATGTCGCTTTACCCTTGTCAAACTAGGAGAGCGGAGCAGGCTCTGTCTAATATGGGTTCCATATCGACGTGCCATCAGTGGACCTTCCACTGCAAAAGCCAAGGCCTGGCTTAAACTCACTAGGTTGGAACTAAGGGTTTTAACTGCCATACTAACGGGGCACAGTCACCTCAGGAAACACCTGAATAAATTAGGATTGATTGAGGATCCTTCAAATAAGCTATGTGAAGAAGATATAGAATCGATGGAACATGTTATGTGCGAGTGCCCAGCTGTGGACAGGGTCAGGATAGAAGAACTTGGATCTTGCAAACTGAAGCTGACTGAGCTTATTAAGCTCGCACCCACGAAACTCGTATCCTTTACAAGAAGGAAGGAGCTCGTAGATGAAATTTAGGATAGAGTGTGCCACAATAGACCACTGGGTCGCAGTGGTCCTGGCTGCTAGGCAGCCCTCACTCAAATGATAATATCTAATCTATCTAATCTAGGTAGGTAATGACAGGCCATGTTGAGCCTCCCCATTAATATCTTTTAAAATTATTGTTGTGTGTAAATTTTATTCTGTGAGAACTGATAATGGCATATATTGTTAAATAAACGATTATTTATTTATTATTATTTATTTATTCTCCGAAAGTCATTGCTGGAGAATCTCCTCTAATCATGCAAGGACATCGAAATTCTTCAGAAACGAACAAACATCTACTCGACATCATAGTCAATACCGGAGTTTGCTGGGATGACCAAATCTGCTTCTGTTAAACTCAGTTTTCGTTTTAGGGCTAAGCAGTACTTCACTCCATCAAAACTGATGATTTTATACAAAGCATAGGTGCGACCTGGTCAGGAATACTCATTCCATGAGTGGGGCTTCACCCCCAACATTCTTTACATCTACTGGATAGTGTCCAGAAGAGAGTAGTACGCCTAATTGACCACCCAGTGATCTCCAACCTCTCGCTCAAACGCGGTAAGTTGGTGATCTTTCTCTTTTTTGACAGATACTTCCATGGTAAATGCTGTGAAGAACTGAAAATCTTGGTGTCGGAAAGAATCCACTTCCAAACAAAAACTGGGCTAGCGGAAAACTCTCATCAGCGGACGGTCCTACTAGCAACGCCAAGTATATTTTTCTATTGAAATTGTTCTGTTTACAAGGCTAGTGTGCTGTGGAACTTGCTTTAAACGAACATTTTTTCGGATAACTCACAATTTTGCTCTCTTCAAGAAGCGTGTGAACACACACATTAAATCTTGGGCGGCAACAGCTGTGGCAAGACAAACATCGTCTCTTCTCAAGAGCTTAGATTAAAAAAACATAAGGCCATCCTGAGACTGAATATAAGATAAGGAAGGCTTCCGTGATGTTGAGAACTACTTCTCGTACTCCCGAATACGAGAGGGGTGCATCTTGATGCTGCCCCCCATAGATGAACCTTCATTTACAGCTAAATACATTAAGAAGCTTTCATTCTCTTGAAAGGAAACTTTGGTATATAAATATAAAGGCTACTCAAGCGACCACACCAAAATTCATTAATAATAATAACTGTTTTTCAGTTGAGTTGACTCTACAATACAATACGAGAAGATCTTAGAAAAAAGTGCAACTGTCTTTTAGCTAATAGATTCTGGAGTATAATAAGAGGAAGGTCTAGTTAATCAATCGAATACATGGCCAGTTTATATCTAGACGGATACATTCACTGCTCTTCCACATTAAAAAAAAATCTGATACTTTGCAGATTGCAAGACAATATCTGAAGTCTATAATAATTGCTTTATTCTTTCCGAAAACAGAAATCCAGATCTCCCGATGACATTAATTGAATGAGAAATCTCAAGCAGATAAAAATCTCTTCGACAATTAAACGGTTATATGGGTATGTAAAAGATTTGTTGATGTCAACATAGAAAGCTACCGAGAAACGAATACCTACTTACCACGTCGGGAAGCGTTTATAGAATCAGTAATATTCAATAAAATCCACTTTTTGTCTGCGTTTCTACAATCAGAAAAACTCGAACGAATTCGACGACTTACACAGAAGTCGTTTGAAAACTTTTTCTTGGCTCCAAGCCAAATGACCCGACGAATGGAGCGGGATGTCTAGATCACTCCCCTAGAGATACCGAGTGTTAAATTTGATAATGCAATGAGGGAATTTTATAATGAACTGATTTAATAGTAGCCGAATATACAAATGTTGAATATTTTCTTGGAGGGGAAGTCACGAAGTCATAGATTTCGATCAGCAATTTTCTCAAAAACCGGATAAAATCTGTATCTTTCTCCCAAAAATCAAATTCTGCAATCAAATGTCCAAAAAAATTCCATTAAAAAAAGGCCTAATATTTTTCCCTTAACACCTCCAGTGTGGTACGCTCCTGATTAAAGCGTGAAAAAGTGTTGAAGTATATTGAATTTTATAATTTCAGTTCAAACTGTTTCGGAAACATTGAGGGAAAACAGTATTCGAAGTGCCCCTTCTAATAAATGTTCTGTGACATTTCAAATATTTTCAATTATTAATAAAACACCCTGTATAGATGGATTTTTGAATGTTTTTGTAATTGAGTATTTATAATCAAGATAGGTCCTTGCGCAATTCGAAAATTGATTGTTCTCTAAATGTCGACCCTTCGACGATAAGCCCTTACGAGATTTTACCTGCCTCTTTTTATATGCGCTCCCGTTTCCCGGTATAATTAAATATCGTAATTTTTTCATGGATCCATATAAAAACCTGGGAATATCTCTAGTCAGTGAAGAAGGGGTCGAGTTCGTATTCGGGAAGGTCCGAAAAAAACAAAGCATCTTCCAAAGAGTACCTGGTGTTTTTTCGTGGGTGCTCTATTGAGCTCCCAGATATTCAAATAGATGCCTTACCATGTTGACATACCGTGTTCTCGCATATTAAACAGGCTGATGTGCGTCTTTTTTCATCAGTTCACACGATAGACGAAACAGCCTGTGCTAAAAGAAAAGTGAACGGGGTCTTCAGCTAATGACTTGCGGTGAATTGCCTTTGTTCGTGATATTTCTTATGAAAACTTTCGGAGGTTCTAGACAAAAAAGTCATGAGACTAATCTTGAGCTCAGCTTCAGGGACATACCGGCTTCTTTCAATGGCTTTGATGGAACTTTTTACTCGCTACAATGAGTCGGTAAAAAATTATTTCATGGCTGGCGACTGTCCCTTGAAAAATAGCCAGACATACTGACCACTTTTTTCCAATAGAAAATACAACCGATATTTATTTGATTTATCCTGCTTCTTCTTTCGATTATTTATTGTTTTCTAACTCCAATTTGATTCATGATGTGTACTCTTGATTTTCCTACTTGTAACTACAGTGTGCACAAAAAGTTACTCAAAATATGTGTATCTACATTTTTTAATTGTGTAATTGCAAAAAAAGCACATATTTGCAGTTTACTCAGTGTTAACAACCTATTCGAAAATCCACAGCACGTCGCTTTGAACTTGAGAGAAAAATTATGTTACTATGATTAAAGCGACATATCTCAAGGAATTTTGAAGCTAGAAACTTAGAATCAACAAAAGGTTCCAAGTAACCTCGTATAGCGTTTCTAAATATTCCCGTGACTTACAATAGTGAAAAATATATGTTATAGTACTTAATAAGCTCTAATACTGATAAAAATTCGTTAGAGAACGAATAAAGTAAAATCCGACGTGAGTTAAATATACTGGGTGATTTGATAAGTCCGGTAAAATGAATGTAGTGATACTAGTACACAAGTTTGTTTATTTATTTACGTTTTCACAAAATAAAAAAGCAATTTAATTTAAGACAAACGTACTTTCAGGATACTCATTTTGAAATGAAAAACAAGGAATATAAAGAAAATTCAACCAAACTTAACCTTTGATGGCCTCTCTGATCAATTTCCTAATATGAAACTGAAAAAACCAAACAATGTTGACTTTATCAATTATTCCAGGAATAGGAGAATCCCGACCTCTACGTGAAGATGGCAGCACTCGTGAATAAAAACTACTAAATTTTCATTGTTTATCTGTTGACAGTTACTCATCAAAGTTTCAGCCCTTTTGGACATGCTGGATCAGTCGTTTGAATGAGTTTATGTGAGTGTTTTTGTGAAAATGGACAAAATCGAGTATCGATTATTATTATTAAATATTTGTTTTTGAAAGGAAATACGTCTTTACAAATTGAAAATGAGTTGGATTCTGTGTATGGAGACGTTGTACCATCATACACCACAGTGAAATTTTGGGCAACTGAAGTTAAAGGTGCCGTAAGAGCTTGGGAGACGAGAACTACCGAAGATATCGCCAAAGGTCACCAAGAGATGCTAGATGACCGCCGAATCAAAGTGAGAGATAGCAGTGACTATGAGCATGTCAAAAGAACGTGTTTGTCACATATTGAATCAATATTTAAACATGAGAAACTTGTACGCGCGTTGAGTGCCGCGTTTGCTCACGTCAGACTAACAACGTGTTCGAATGAACATTTGCTGTTTGGGCGCAATAAATCCGAGTTTTGGCGCCGATTAATCATTATATATGAAACTTGGGACCCCAGAAACCAAAATACTGTCCGAACACCGAATTGAGAAGGGCGACTCGGTTACGAACAAAAAAACAGAGAAAAATTATCTTCAAAAAGAAAAAACTATTACAGGAGCATACTACGCATCATTATTTAACAAGCAAAATGCAGAACTTGCGAAAAGAAAATCTTGTTTCACCAAGACAGAGCACCGTCTCACACCTTAGCGGTTACCATGGCAAAAATCCACGAGTTACGATCTGAACTTGATTGACCATTCACCTTAGTCACCACATCTAACCGAAGGCGACTTCTTTTTGTTCCCTCAGCTAAAACTTGCCTGAGGACATAGATTTTCGTCAAATGACAAGACAATCAACGTTGTGAACCACTGTTCTGTAAAGAAAAACGCCGAGTACTATTTGGACGGCTCACATAGATGGGAAAAGTATGTAAAGTTACAAGCAGACTGATGAGAAATAAAACTGTCTTGTATCTTTGTTAGGTCGGAAATTTTTCAGACCACCCTCGTACTACCTCATTATGTGACATGGGTGAAGCTTACAGCAATTCACAATATTGATTGATTCTGGAGCTTTAATACTCTCAAGAACGTTGTGTCAAGAATAAGCTCAAAATTTGCTAAATTTACATTTACATAACGAGTCGCCACTGCCTACTTCCCACAATTATAAATGAGAATTGTCACAAATAAAAAATCATTCACACTGAAAATTCTTGAAATCACTCAAATGACGTAACTCTGTGCTATTAAAATATATTTACAGAGTTGGAATAATTTACCTACAATTTTTTTTTCGTTTACTTCAAATGATTTTAAAATTGAGCCTACGAATTAACTATGATTTCGATACAACAAAGTAGTTTCATATTATCGCAAAAAATATATATTTGTTGCATATTTATGTATTCAGGATAATTATTTTTATAACTGAGGAACAAAAAATAATTATATTAATTATTACTCATTTGAAATATTCAGAAAAAGCGACTTTTATCAATAAAAAAGGTGAGATTGATCAAACATATTGATTGGTATCCTATATATATATATATATATATATATATATATATATATATATATATATATATATATATATATATATATATATATATATATATATATATATATATATATATATATATATATATATATATATATATATATATATATATATATATATATATATATATATATATATATATATATATACAAAACTAAATGAAGAAAAATAAGTTGTTTTTGAAAAACCTAACTAAGGAATCCTATTGCATCCACATTTAATTTTTTATGGCATTCGCAAGATGCTCAATCGATATTGGTAAATCATCCCTGAGAAATCGCAAAAATTCTTCGACATTCATGGCATTTTGAAAAAATGAGGTGCGACCACGTAATTATCAACAATCCCTTGTTTGTTGGGTTTTTGCGAATATAGTAATAGAAGCTATTTCTTGATGTAGTTGATACTTATATTATTTTAAGATTTTTGACACAGAATATTTTTCATTTCTAATTCAGTGCTCAATTCCCGTACAGTTGGCATTTTCTTTCACAGACAAAGTTTCTAATTCTTTATCTTCTGTAGAACTGTTCTAGTTCGTTTTCTTGTAAGCAACACTTGAGGATGTCTTCTTTCCATATAATTTATCGCATAAATTCTGAATGCCAAGAAACTATTTCCATGATTATTTTCTATGACATATGTCACGTTTATTAATTCTTCAGTAGTATAATGCATAGTAGTGAACTATGAAAAAAACTAATTGCACTTAATCACTCTGAAAGCTGAACTGTTCATAAAAAATTAATACATTTTAATAAATAATGAAAATGTCTTTCCTTTGTAGCCATCAAATACAGGCTGCTCTCTCTCTCTGAATTACCACAATATGGTAATATGCAAAGAATTCGAGAGGCATTCCATTGTATCCAGACTACCTTAATAAAGGAGGAGAAATTTTGTGAGTCGAATTGAAATCTACATTCGAGAAGAAGATAAAACATTTTTCGTATGGTGTGTAGTTAGACCATGTTCTTGAATTTTAGTGCAAAATTTGTTAAGATTACGCGATAATTTTAGCATATTATACAAAATCATTTTATGATATGGGTATTTAGTATTAAAATTGAGATTGTAAGACGATTCCAGTAGATACAGGGAGGTTCAAAATAAGTCATATTTTCACATAATGTCGATTAATACTAGAATGGTTCATTTAAGCCATAGACGGATTCGAAGAAACTCTTCTTTCTTATTTAGGGTCAAAATGTTCATTTGAAAAACATAAATTTGGTATCAATGTCTGTAACGGAACACCTTGTATATTCGAAAATAATTTGGGGACAAATTTATGACACCCTGTCGAAATTTGCCTCAAAGTTATTGTTATATAAGTCAACTTAGAACTTTTATGAAGTTTTATGGGACTCATCAGAATAGGATATTCCCACATCTTAGGAAGAGTAGTTTGTTACCAAAGCTTGTAATAATGATTGCATGTCCCTCGCCAGCGTCTTTGTCTACTATTTTTTCAAGAGATCATTAGAATGGAGCCAAATAATAATATAAGAAGTTCACGAGAGAGGTAGCTACAGACCATGACAAAGTTTCTGAAAAAACTGGATTCGTTGTAATAACATCCCAACAAAAAGTTGCCGTTCATTACATTTCGTTTCAACAGCAACCAGAGAGTACCGATTCAAGTTATTCTGTGATGTAATATACAAATAAAAACAGCAACGTTCTTCAACGGAATTATTGAATTGTTAAAATTCAGCCAGCAGTTTACACGGTGCAATAATTATTAATAATTAGTTATTTGCACAATTTATTTGACATCATTTTGTTTCGCAACAGTCGATGAAAAAGAAGTTATGACGGTTTAATGCTTTCAATGGAAGAAAAACGACGAAATGATAAATTGATATATTTCATAAAAATTGAAACTAATTGTTCGTTAAGATCTTGTTTTGAAATAATTCTTGATTCTGTTCAGTGCTGGATATAACTTTCTTTCAATTTTTTATCAAGGCCACGATTTCATGTGAAAGAACACCGCAAATTTTTTTTCCAGTCACATTTTCTGAAAGTTTGGTACGTTCTTGATTACAAGGACACATTTTCAATAAAATCATATGATTGCTTTTGAAATACACTATGTTTTGGAAATATTTTCAGACTTTTTTATATTGTATATGGTTTAATTAGCTGCTTCTTACTTTTACAAATTTAGGTTTTAGTCAATCAGCTCCAGAAGAATTTTCAAATACAGAGTGGAGCAAGAAGTACTGAACAATTATTTAATTTTCCATCTTGAGCTTTTATAAAACTCTGATATTTCTTTTTTTAAAAGACCAAAATCAGAAAATTGACAGTCAGAATTTTTTTAATTTTTGAAATGAAAAACACTAGAGATGCATTTGAATTTGGGAGGCTTTTACTTGGTAAAATTCCATTATCAATAATAAAAAACAAGTACTGTGTTTTAAGGAATTTTACTTAATAATTGCGATTCGTAACGCGTTTCACTACACCGTAGCTTCTTCAGACGAATGATTATGCAGAAAAATGTAAATGAGAATATAACTATAAATGTTCTTGAGTAATTAAAAGCTTATTGGTCGCCTCCTCCTAAGTGGTTATTTATGACAGGTATATCCAATAAAATTAAGGAATAGATTGCTCCCCGAAAAGATTCAATAGAGGTGAAGGGCTTAAATCGACTTGTTCATTGATGAGTCTACCTGAGTGTTTGTATTTATTTATTTCTAAAGTTTCCCAAAGATCTACCTTCCAATATTTATTATCTGTATGCAAAATTTCAAACTGTGGGTCGAAAGAATGATTATTTTCTAAGAGATGATTCGCGTAATTTGAATCTGATTTTTTATTTGAAAAACTGCGTTTATGTTCCGATATTCTAATATTAAAATTTCTATGTGTTCTACCAATGTAGAAATTATCACAGTCATTGCAATTCAATCTATAAACACCTGATTTATTGTTTTTACCTGGTTTGGTTTTATTATTTTTATATATTTGCCTAAATTATTATTAGTTTGGAAAGCTATGTTGAAATTATTGCTACTTAAGAATGATTTCAGTTTCTCACTTGTAATGCCAACGTAGGTTAAGGTGTTGAATTTTTGTTTCAATTTATCGACAGGGTAAACTTCATTCAATGCGATTCTACTTTGTTTTTTATTTAAAATATTATTTATTAGTTTGGGATTGTAACCATTATTTTTGGCTATTTGTTTAATCAAATTTAGTTCTTTGTTGAAATTTTCTGGTGATAGCGGGATGTTAATCAATCTATGAATAAAACTATTGAATGCTGACATTTTATGTTGATATGGATGACACGACGAGTTATGTATTATAATATCTGTATGTGACGGCTTATGGTAAATTGCGAAAACATGTTTTCCATTTTGATTCGAAATTGTTACGTCTAAGAAATTTATCGAATTATTGCTTTCTATTTCGGTTGTGAATGCAATTTTTGGATGTAATGAATTTATATGATTTTCGAAAATTTTCAACTGTCTATCTGTTCCTGTGAAGCAAATAATGATATCGTCTACATAGCGATACCAGTATAAACAATATTTACTGAGTGGATGATTATGAATTAATTTCTCTAAGTTATTCATGAAAATTTCTGCTAACAAAGGACTCAACGGATTGCCCATAATCAAGCCGTCTTCAATAGTATAATATTTGTAATTGAAATGGAAATAATTTTGATCTAAACAAATTTTTAATAATGAAAGAATATCTGATTTAATGATAGTATTGACATGATTCCTTTCTAATAATTCTTCAACTAAGTAATACGTATCTTTTGGAGGAATGTTGGGAAATAGATTCTTAACATCGAAAGAAATAAGTTTGGAATTAGGTTAGATTAGATTGGAATTAGGTGGTATACCACCTAATTGGATGGATTGTAACCATTATTTTGGCTATTTGTTTAATCAAATTTAGTTCTTTGTTGAAATTTTCTGGTGAAATTTTCTTTTGGGAAACTTTAGAAATAAATAAATACAAACACTCAGGTAGACTCATCAATGAACAAGTCGATTTAAGCCCTTCACCTCTATTGAATCTTTTCGGGGAGCAATCTATTCCTTAATTTTATTGTATATACCTGTCATAAATAACCACTTAGGAGGAGGTGACCAATAAGCTTTTAATTACTCAAGAACATTTATAGTTATATTCTCATTTACATTTTTCTGCATAATCATTCGTCTGAAGAAGCTACGGTGTAGTGAAACGCGTTACGAATCGCAATCATTAAGTAAAATTCCTTAAAACACAGTACTTGTTTTTATTATTCACTAGAGATGCTATATACCTGCATCATTAACGATAGATAAAATAGTTATAAAGTTGGATGTAAAAAATACATAATTAATATTTATGCAAAATATGCAAAACCGTCGAAATTATACAAAGATGATGTTCCCACGATGCCTTAATCTAGATAATCTAGTATCCTTTACCTCATCATATATCACATTATAAAAACAAACCGGAGACAAACATTAAATTTTCCCACTCTCAACCCTTTACAGTATCATCAAGTTGAAAAAATATTCTCAAATAAAAAAGTTCTCAAGAAAATTCAATCCGTCTTATATGTAAAAAATCAGGTATGAGATACAAAAAACTTGAATAAATTATTCTTGGACTAGCAACATTTAGTAAAGGGGTAGTTTTTCATTACTTTAAAAAAAACAGGTATGAACGGATAGGGTTTCATTATTTTTTATGGTTACCTACCCAAGGGAGGTACCCTCGGAGGGTACGTTGTGCCACCCCGCCGGACGACTACCCAATCCTAGAAAGGCATGGTGAGGGTAGTTGCCAAATTATTCCATAGCGAAACACGCCTCCGAAGGGTTCCTTTCAAATAAGGGGACCACCATGTTGTATTAACGAATTTTCAATTTTTTATAAGGGGAACCGCACACAAAAATAGTGTACGGAGATTTGTATCGACCGTATTGTGGGGTGCAAAGCTTCATTTAATATTGAATTAATGAATTCAAAACTCAGTTACATTGAAATTGTATTTTTATTTCCGAGTAACCGTTATCAAGTGTGACCAACAGTCATGAAATTTAATTTTGTTTCAAAATCTATTACCCGTTTTCGAAATTGATGTATGAAATAATCACAAGTAAATTATATTTGAACCTTTCTTTCTGCATTGCGATATTCGCAAAATGGTGTCCTTGGAGTGATCTTTCGAGGTTGGGGAACACAAGTCACACGGAGCTAAATCAGGTAAATACAGTGGTCGTGAAACGATATGCGCTGAGTTATTAGCGAAATGGTTAGGAAGAATGAGTGCAGTATGAGACGGCGCTTTGTCGTGGTACAAAAACCAAGAATTGTCGGTCCATAATTCTAGCCTTTGAAATTCTAACAATATCAGCAAACGAGTAGTGTTGCACACGTCAATAAAATATCGTGGTCGTCCGAAGCGTTCCAAGCTATCAACAAGTTCTCTGCCTTCTTTCAAGCCTTTGTACATTTATAAATATACATAAATTTTTCTGCGTCATAGACAAATCACTACATAAATATTTTCTGCGACATTCTGAACGTTTCAGCAGTCGAAATTATATTCTGAAAACAAAATTTAATGGCACTTCTTTCCTCAACGATATCTGACGTTGTAAAAAACGCCGAAATCGCATTTAGTCGTTCAGAAAATCATTGACATGAAATTAAGTACAGATGTCAGTAATACTAACAAAAACAAGAGAGTTTGTCTTGATTGTTTAACGCGCAAAGTTCGAATTGTGTTAATGTTTTCCTGCAGTAATATGTAAATCGTATTTTCCTTCTGAAACTAGAAACTTCGCAATTTCCAGACGGATAAAAAACAATTAACGCTGCAGAAAATAACTTCCTACGAGAGTAATGACATTCAAAACTTCCCAGCAAAAATGAAGATATGTACCGGAAAGGGAAGTCATAAAGAAAGGCAGCAAAATATGTTCTCTACCTGGACATGTCCAATTCAATTAATATTAGGCATTATATGAACCTGTTTATCAACCCTCCAGAACGGAAAATGTTCTTTCATTCACTGTTTCAAGTGGAGCGAAAGTTCAAGAACAAATGGTTGAGAATGGTCTTCATATTTAATATTCATAATTCAAGGGATCGTTTTTATCCTCAATCGCAGCAGATTTCGATTTGTATAGGACTTTTTCAATGCTTTTCAGTCACAAGCAAAATTTTTTTATCCAACTCAGAGCTTAATATGTAGATGTTCACTAGAATTTTTTAATATTATTTTTCAGATAGATGTCTACTTTTCAATCGTTTAATTCGCAACAACCACAAATATCTGTAAAATTAAATTCAGTGTTACTTGACTCAACTCCATGCACAGAATTTTTCCAACGAGGAATCCTGTGAGAATACTTGTATATTGATAGCAATATTAATGATTACTGAGGGATAAAATTTGAGTTTTTATAAAATCACTTTCATTGCATAGACAAATTCGAGGGTAATTTTGTTAAATGATTACATATTTTCAATGAAATAAAACTAAAGTATTTAGATTTTCACTATATTAACAAAACTATGACCGGTTTCACCACACTATGGCTTCATCAGATAGATACAAACTAATGAACGGAGTTATTCCTATATATTAGTCTTATTTCCTACTTAATATTACAATAGGTACAAGTACAAGAGGTATGTTGGAAAACCCAGCGGAGTTGCTTACTTTATAAATTGAAAAGATTGAGTAAAGGAGAAAGTATTTAGATCTAATTGACTATTAAGTAACCTACCTGAATTCTCTTCTTTGTTGATCTCTAAAATTTCCAATAGATTGAGTTTTTGTCTATCATTTTCATTGTGTAAAATTTTGAAATTATCATTAAAGTTATGGTTTTCTTCGAGTAAGTGATTACAATAATGGGAATCTGATTTATGATAATTAAAACTACGTTTGTGCTCGGATAATCTAACTTTGAAATTTCTGAAAGTTCTACCAATATAAATTTTATTACAATCCCCGCAAGACAGTTAATAAACACCGGATTTATTACTTTTATCAATTTTAGATTTGCAGATTTTGATATGTCGGCCTAAAGAATTATCAGTTCGGAATGCTATGTTGAAATTATAATGCGAGAGGAATGATTTTAATTCTAGACTAGGATTACCAATATAAGTTGAGCTGTTGTATTTTGTGTTAGAACTTTTTATACTTGGAAATACTTCCTGGATTGCTTTTTGAATTTTTTCGCGTGAAATCATGTTCTCAATCATAGTTGTACTGTAACCGTTATTGACTGATATTTGTTTAATTATATTTAGCTCTTTTATGAAATTATTTTGTGACATTGGGATATTAATGAGTCTATGTACCATACTATTGTAAACTGCTAATTAATGTGGATAAGGATGTGTAGATGAGCTGTGAATAGTAATATATGTATGCGATGGCCTATGAAAAATAGAAAAATCATGTTTGCCGTTAATTTCAGTAATAGTTAAATCCAGAAAGTTAATGGAGTTTTCTGTTTCTATCTCTAACGTGAATTTAATATTATCGTGAATTTTGTTAATGAATGTTTTGAATGACTCTAATTGTCTGTTTGTGCCAGTGAAACAACAAATGATATCGTCGACATATCTAAACCAATAAAGTGTTTGAATAACAGATGTTCTTGGATAGTTTTTTCAATATTATCCATGAAAATTTCAGCGAGCAGAGGGCTCAGAGGATTACCCATGATTAAACCTTTTTTACTATTATATAATACTCCATTGAAGTTAAAATAATTTTGTTCTAAACAAATTTCTAAAAGGTGTAATATTTCTGATTGAATTATCGGATTGACTTTACTAAGTTGAAGGGCGTTGTTGATGAGTTTCACTGTATCACTAGGTGGAACACTAGGGAAGAGATTTACTACATCCCATGACATAAGTTTAGCGTTCGGTGGTAGTATCGTGTGCTTTTATTTATTAGAACTGAAGAGTTTTCTATTGAGAATTTAGGTTCAATATTAGCGTACTGTTGAATGATGTCTATGAGAAAGCGTGAAAGTTTTGCAGCTGTAGCTTGAAAATATGAAACTACTAGTCTAATGGGAAGCCCTGTTTTATGGAGTTTGACGAGGGAGTAAAGTTTTTTTTTTCACGATAAAATTAAATTCACGTTAGAGATAGAAACAGAAAATACTGGATTTAACTATAACTAAAATTAACGGCAAACATGATTTTTCTATTTTTCATAAGCCATCGCATACAGATATTACTATTCACAGCTCTTCTACACATCCTTATCCACATAAGTTAGCAGCTTACAATAGTATGGTACATAGACTCATTAATATCCCAATGTCACAAAATAATTTTATGAAAGAGCTAAATATAATTAAACAAATAGCAGTCAATAACGGTTACAGTCCAACTATGATTGAGAACATAACTTCACGCAAAAAATTTCAAAAGCAATCCAATAAGTATTTCCAAGTATAAAAAGTTCTAACACAAAATACAACAGCTTAACTTATATTGGTAATCCTAGTCTAAAATTAAAATCGTTCCTCTCGCATTATAATTTCAATATAGCATTCCGAACTGATAATTCTTTAGGCCGACATAACAAAATCTGCAAATCTAAAATTGATAAAAGTAATAAATCCGGTGTTTATAAACTGTATGGATTGTAATAAAATTTATATTGGTAGAACTTTCAGAAATTTCAAAGTTAGATTATCCGAGCACAAACGTAGTTTTAATTATCATAAATCAGATTCCCATTATTGTAATCACTTACTCGAAGAAAACCATAACTTTAATGATAATTTCAAATTTTTACACAATGAAAATAATGGACAAAATCTCAATCTCAATCAGGTAGGTTACTAAATAGTCAATTAGATCTAAATCCTTCTCCTTTACTCAATCTTTTCAATTCATAAAGTAAGCAACTCCGATGGGTTTTCCAACATACCTCTTGTACTTGTACCTATTGTAATATTAAGTAGGAAATAAGACTAACATATAAGGAATAACTCTGTTCATTAGTTTGTATCTATCTGATGAAGCCACAGTGTGGTGAAACCGGTCATAGTTGAGTTAATATAGTGAAAATCTAAATACTTTAGTTTTATTTAATTGAAGATATGTATATCGATTTTCTTCAAGTAACGACCTGCTCAATCAAATGATTAAATGATTACCATGTAAGATTGAAGTTAAGAGCTTGGAGAGTATGTTATTTCCATAACTTACTCACCAGTATGAGTAACTCTTCAATTGATTCTTATAATTCTAATTAGAATTCTTCCTTATAACTGAAGATGAAAAAATTTTTTTTGCCGTTTCTATGCACATTTAATACAATTTTAATACAGGAATTTGTTTTTGTGAGCTATTTTCAGACTACGTTACTGCTGGTAGCATCTTGTATGAATACGAAGCAAGGATTTACATTTACATGAGTTTCTTCATTTACATCGTTATAACTTCAACGTAAAAAACTAATAGGAATGTCATCTTTATTGCTTTATGCCTCATCGACTCCAAGGTTTGAATATGAGCCAAAATAATCCATTCAAAACAAAGAAAAGATGTCATTTATGCATCGTTGTGGAAAAATTGGTTAATCGATTCAAAGAAATTGATTGAAAGAGCTGAATCTTCTTGTTTGAATAGAGAATAAATTGAAACTATAGAAAATAATGCTGAATAGAATGAAAAGTTCTTTGAATTCAAGTTTTCTGTATTTCACATTTTGATTGCTTTGAAGACGGATCGTAATATCGAACCTTAACAAGAGAAATTTGAAAGTAATTTGGAAAAATAGATCCGGTCAGGATCTATTTTCCATATTTCTGGTTCTTTGCAAAAATATAAAATGTGTTGAAAGAAAATTGTTTTGGCATTCAGATGGCCGTGACAAAGCAGCTGAAAGCCATTCCGAAAGAAGACTATCAGAAATGTTTCCAGCCATTGGAATAAGTGCATTGCAAATGACTTTGCGGGTTCAAAAACTTATGTAACCTTTTAACTTTGTTCGCCGTATTTTTTTATAACAATTTGTACCTTAAAGAGAATAGTTCATGTGAGACATTACAATCCAAACATGATCAACTTTGACAATTTATGACGTTTTAAGTTAAATGCCAATTTAATTTAAAACGTTTCTTGTATATAAAGTTAAATTAACTTCTTTTCTGAAACTTAAGGGTCAAACGTTATTCACAGACCTAAAAGTTACTTCGGGACTTCGGGTTCCATAGGAACCATAATAAACTGAAACCTATTCTGAGGCCAAAGATTTTTTCTACAAAATAGGCATAGAAATTGTGGGAGAGAGTTGAAATAAATGAATCGCTATTGAAAGAAATTAAGTAAGATTAACATAAAAATTACCAATCATATGAACCGAATAATTTGTTATACTCAACAGAAATTTTATATGATCGATACTCTAATGTGATGAATTAAATTATATCCTCGCCTGTGAAACAGCTTTATCGACCATCTTTCTCAGTTATAGTAATCGTTACCTAAGTATCGTTATTCAGAAAAAAGTTACATGATCGAGTCAAGTGAAGCAAAAAAATTACTAGTTGTTCTATAATTATTGCGCTTGACTGTTCAACCGTTCAGTTGTTCGATTAATTTTTATATATAAATTTTGCTGGATTCGTTTTTGTCCATTTCGCATTTAAATGAATTGTGCAGAAATAATTGCTGATGATACTTCCCCTGACCAATCAGAACTCAATATCATTATTGAAGGTCGCCAAAATGTCAAAGCCTTCAGGAAAAAAATCGCACAATTCCAGAAGTTCTGAAATATATCAAATAAATATAATGTTCATATTTTATAAATTAAATGGGGAACATAGAACCATAAAAATATTCGAATAATGCTACCAGAAGACATTGAAAACTTTCATGAAATGGCTAGTTTTCTGAAAGATATCAGAAATGTTTTCACAAATTTGCATGGTCTAAGAGAAAGTTTAAAGCGCATTGGTTACCACGTTTGCTTACAGATGATAGCGTTGTTTATATCTTGGCGGAATAACATCGACACCTGTTAGAAATTCACGAGTGATTAAAAAGCGATAACAATGCGAGTGCGGAGATTAAATACCTTCGTGTTAGACTTTAAATTATTTAAAAAGAAACCGCCGAATATTGTGATTCATAAAATAATAAAAGACCAACTCCAAATAAACGTTGACCAACTATTGTGTGTACAGGTTGATCCCTTCAAGCCTAAAGTGTTCGTAAAAATGGTATCTGCACTTTGTGTAAGAAGAGTTCTCGAACGTTTTTCTGAAGGATACGTAAATTGTGAAGAAAATGGAGAATATAACAAAATTTTCCTTTATGAGGAACTTGACACAATTCTTGTGAAAATTATTGGTATGCCTCAGGAAATGAGTAATGAAAGAATCAAGGCGATATGCAATCAGTATGGAAGTGTACATAGAATATTCAATGACGTATGGAGAGGAGATGACTTCTTGAAGGTGGAAAGCGGTGTAAGAAATGTCATCATGATTATGGAAAAAAATGCCATCGTATATTACTGTGGATGGAATCACAGCTCTCGTTATATACACGGGACAAGTGAAAACCTGCTTTAACTGCCAACAAGAGGTCATGAGAAAAAGATTGCCCGAAAACCCAACAAATAGACTGCACGAAATCCGAATGTCCGAAGTGTCTCCTGCAAATGATGACATGGAAATTATAGATGAAACTCGAAATACGATATCAAATAACGAAATAACTAATCTAAGCATTCATGATGAGGCTTCCAAAACAATTGAAAAAATGAACCACAAGTAAATGATGATCAAATTCAGAATCAACAGGAATATCAATTAGAAAACCAACAGGTAGATCAAGATGGGAATCAACAAAATCAAGAATCATGCATCGCAAATGAAGAAAACAGGAATGAATTTTCAATTGAAGATAATTCCGGAGAAAGTGAGGTTGACGGAAATGAGGCTGATAATTCAAATATGGAAAATTCACCAGATATCATTGATGACTCCCAAGTTGGATCAGATAAAACTGGCTTGGAATTCAAAATCAAAATAAGAAGAACAAAAGTACAAAAAACGTAGCAAGCAAAGCTCTAGTGAGGAGGATTTTAGAGTTCCGAAAGTAAGAATAAAACTGGATGGTTCAGGAGGAGCTAGATTGCTAGGAAGGAATAAAGGAAATGAACAAGGCAGTGCTAACGAAAACTTGGATGAACTTTAGAAACTACAAGTAAGCAAGTTTAATTCCAACTTTCTTTCATATATATAGTTTTCACATATAAATATATATTATGGCTCAAGTTTGTACAATTGCGAGCATTAACTGTAATGGAATTAAAAACCAAACTAGACAAAGTATGTTGTTACAATTCATCAGAAAGTACGATATAGATTTAGTTTTCTTGCAAGAAGTGAATACTGATCATATAAAATGTCCCTTGGGTTATGATATTATTACGAATGTAGGGTCGTCTGAAAGAGGGACAGGTTTAATTTATAGATTAGGCTATAAAATAAAGAATATATTATTTTCTGACGATGGACGAATTTTGTCCGCAGGTGTTAATGGTTTTAAGTTTGTGAATATATATGCCCCATCAGGCTCACAGAATGCAAGAGAGCGGAATATATTCTTCAATTCCGAACTTACTCCTCATTTAGAATTCAATAAAGATCCCTTGGTTCTTTTAGGCGATTTTAATTGCATAACAAGCTCTTTGGATTCTCTAAATAGAACCACGAATATATGTAAACCCTCATTTCGATGATTCAAAACATTGGAATTGTAGACATATGGCGGCACATGCATCCAAATTTGAGAGAATATACTTTTTTTCGTCACAACTCTGCATCTCGGATAGACAGAGCATATATTTCATCCGAGTTTAAAAATTAATAAATAAATGCGAAATTAAACCCTTATCTTTTCAGACCACTCTGCAGTTGTAGTACATTTATTGAAAACAAATGAAGTCAAACACATTTCTCACGGATGGGGTTTTGGAAACTCAAAAATCTTTACTCAATGAAAATTATATAGGCGAATTCAAAAGGAAATTACTGACTTGAAGAAAAGATCTATATACCGTACAGACCCCAAAATTGGTGGTTCAATGTTTTAAAAAGCGTGTTAAAACATTTTTCAAAAATGCTGAGATTCAACGGAATATCGATAAGCGTAAAATCAATGACTTTTACGAAAATGCTCTATTTCAGATTAAAGATAAACTGAACTCAGGTGAGAATGTGTTACAAGATTTTAGGGAGGTAAAATTTAAACTTTTTGAGCTTAGAGAAAGACACCTCCAGGAGACTTTTGTGATAAAAATAGAGACCCTTTAATGATAGATTTAGCCTCTTTGATATTATGAAGAATCGAAAGAATAAAAGTTCAATAATATCAACTCTTATGAATGAGGATAACATTACTTTGTCCGAAACGTCGCAAATAATAAAATTTGTAGAAAATCAGTTTCAATTGAAATTTCGGGAAGCGCAAATAATTGAGAATGATGCAAATTATATATTGGGATTTTAGACAAGAAAATATCTTCCAGTCAAAACGAAATACTTACTCGCGATATAACGACAGATGAAGTTAAGGCAATACTTGATCAAGCTGCACAAAAAAATCTCCTGGGCCAGATGGTATAAATTATGAGTTTTATAGTACTTTTTTGATGAAATTGGTGAAGAACTTACACTACTCTTAAACTCGTACTTGAATAAACAAATCAAACCCCACAACAATTCGCTGAAGGAATCGTGATTCTCATTCCCAAAAAAAAATTCGAAATCTCTAAAGGACTTCAGGCCAATTACTTGTTTGAACACAGACTATAAAATCTTCATGAAAATAATTGCACGAAGAATAGACGGAATTTTCAATGAACTGGTCGGGGAGAACAGACGTGTTGCACTGGATCCTCAATTTTAACAATTTATTACTTGTGAGAGATTTAATAACATTTTGCGATAAAAAAAAAAAACAAATGGGCAATTCTCTTTATTGATTTTGTAGAAGCTTTTGACCGTCTGAGTCATAAATTCATTTGGAAAGTTCTCTCGAGAATGGGTTTTAGTGATGCTTTTGTAACAGTTCTGAAAAAGATATATGCCGTAGCTAGTTCCAAGATTTTGATAAATGGTTTCTTAACAAAAATCTAAATGTAGAGTGCTCTGTACGACAAGGTTGTCCACTATCAATGTGTATTTTCGGTCTAGCCCTCGAACCCTTGTTACGTTGTATATGTAAATTCAATAAAGGCTTTCAGTTCAACAATTCACAACGAATTATTTCTGCATATGCAGATGACGTAGCTGTATTCCTCGGTAATGACGATCAAGTAGACAATATCCAGAACATTTTGAAAATTTTTGAAAGAGCTTCTAACCTAAAACTAACTTTCAAAAGTCTGCCCTTCTTGCTCTGGGTGAGTCATCTGACCATCACAGTGAAAATTTTAAAATTGTTAAAGATATAAAATACTTGGGAATGAGAGTAACGAAAAATTTCAACGAAATGATCAATTTGAATTGGCATGCGGTAATGCAAAACATTCAAATAACCCTGATTAACAATAGCATAAGGAATCTTGACATAATAAGAAAAATATGGTTTATCAATACATACTTATTATCAAAGGTATGGTATCTTGCTCAAGTGTTACCGCTTCCCCATGTTTGCTCGCAAAAATGGTTCAGATGTTAGGTAAATATATCTGGCACGGTAATTTATATCGGGTGGCTCGCCCGCAACTATGTTTGGAAATGTTTTCACAAATTTGCATGGTCTAAGAGAAAGAAGTTTAAAGCGCATTGGTTACCACGTTTGCTTACAGATGATCAAAAATCACTTGCTACCATCCACCTCATTTTCCGGATCTGTCTCACAGCGACCTGCAGATACAAATAAAATACTCAAAGGAAAAAGATTTGTTCCAAATGATTATAAGTTTCAATACGTGGCTTCCAAACGTTTGAGTATCATATGAATCAATGCCTAACGCAAATTGTCAGAAAGCCATTATTTAATTAGTTATTCTATAACGCTGTAGATATATTTACATTCTCCTGCAAAGTTAGAATTAACTTATGGATATTTCAGAGTCTATCAACTAATTATCTGCCTTATGCCTTGAAATCATGAGCCCAGAAAGATTTGATAACATTCATGTCTAGAAAGTAAGGAAGGTCATCCTAATACATGATCATTGCCCACCTCAAGCAAAAATGGTGTTGGAAAAAGGGTTCAAAATGGAGTAGTTATTGCTGTTCTACTTCGGGGTTTTTCTCATAGACGATTTTTCATTCATTATAATTTTCATGATAATTTAAGGACATGATAGATACTAAATGCAATCTGTGCCGCCTCTGGACTAAATAGATCACAAGGAATATCCGAGCTCTCCTAGCAAAAGCGTTCAGGGTAATAATTTTGGTGAGAATAATTCAATGAAAATCACATCATACGGTTGGATTATGTCAGAAAACTTTCATAATAAAACATAGAATAGTGTATAAAATGTATATGGACGTAACGCCTCTGAGTTGTACTCTGGCTCCGCTATGAAATCAGTCGGAGAAAAACCAACACCTTTTTATCTTTGGCTTTTTGCTATCATCTTATAACCCATTGTGGACCGGTTTTTATTCCGAAATTTTCTGTCGAAAGTAAAAACCAAATTATCGATCTTGTGGCGACTATCGCTAAAACTGAAGTAGAATTTCTCGCTGCAGAATACTGCGCAAAAAAGCATCAGTGGCGGTACCAAGCTTGAACTAGAAATGGTGATGCGAAAATTGAGGAAAATTGAATTTGAATTTCCCGGGTTATTCGAGCATGACCATTTCGTATTGGTACACATGCCTGTCAAATCTTATCATTGCTACCGTTTTCATGTTTAAATGTTTCTAGAACTGTTCAATCCATAATATGACGTGTTTCCTGTAATAATATAGTTCAAACATGATAATGATAAAGCTACTATATCACAGAATCGCATCGAATGTTTCAATGGGTATGCGTTTATTAATTCAGAAAGAATTTAAACTGACCGCAATGACTTACAAGCACTATTATATGAGGGGGTCACTCTTTTGTAGATGTAGAAGATGTAAATAGTTCTGCATGAATTTCGAGAATCTTGAGGGTAAAAATTGATGCGCGAATCTAGATTATATCGAGAGAGACGCTGAACTATCTGGAGAGATAAGAAGGGTGTGATCTGCCACTAGTAACAATAATTGATCGATGCGAATCCAGCTTTGCTTCGGAAATGACCCGAATATCGAAAAGAGCATCTGTTTTTGGATCATGATGATATTCAATCCCATGGTTCGATGACTGGTTAACTTATCGAGAGCAAAATGATTCCTGGCATAGTAAACACAAATTGTCATATATATAAAGGAAAAAACAACAAGTCCAAATTTTTTTCTGGCATCACAAACACAAGCCTTGGATTTCTTTGAATATGTACAATGGCTTCAATCATGTTTTTTCACAATTTTGAGTGCACAATACCACTTTCAGAATTAAACATCTGGTATGAATGACAACGTTGACAACTATTGCAACTATTAGTTAATTCTTTGTTGTCCCTTTCTCGGGAACATTTGAAGATCTAGAGTTGAAATTGAGAGCGCATACTAAGGTCGGCAATCTCTTCGAGCTATGAAAAATTCAAACCTCTAAATGAACGCAATCTAAAGATTCGGCCTTTTATGTTTTATTTTGCGGCACATTTTGACACTTACAAGGGAATCAAAACTGAGAAGGTACTTTCCGTAGACCTATAAACTCAAAAATGTTTTTCAGAACGGATCAATGAAATAATTTGAAAACTGTAAATTTATAGTTACTTCACCAGAAATTAGCTTGCTAAAATGAACTTATATATAACCCTTGGAGCGCATAACCTACTAGCACCTTTCTGAAGTCTTACTACTTTCCAATGAAATTGATATTAAGCCTGAATTCTTAAGGTTCTTTCCTACAAGAACGAAATATGTATCGTCAACGCCATTAAAACGATTTCCATCTCTAATCGAAACAAATTTCGAGAACATTGAATCAATAAATAAAGCAATAAAATAAGTATGAAAATATTTTGAATATACTTGAGCCTGAATTCCCAAGCAAATTGTCCATGTTCTTGGCGCCAAAATTCAAGTTGCTCTTCGCCATCAAAAAAGCACCATCCGCCACTGCGATAGCAACAAAAAGTTGCTTGCATTACAAGAGATCGTCCTATATTAAAAAACGCATTCCAATTACTTATTCCGTTTCATAATATCTGCTATAAAGTGACTAACCGACCGTTTTTTGTCATCCGTAAATGCGAATAAGATGCTTTATAAAGTATAGCAGCCACGATCAATTCGCCAAATTTGTAATAGTGTTCGTCTGCTTAATTAGTACCGCAAACGTAAGAACTCGCTTTTACGCACATTAATTACAATTAAAATACCTCGTAAGCAAAAAGGTTAGTACTGATTGTTCGTTTTCTCTGATAAATAGGGCGTTTGGCTGGAATTTCAAAAGCAAATGGAGGATTCAAGTAGAATTGACAGGTGATATTGATGACCAACAAAAATCTGATTTTCCCTTGTAAAAAATGGAAATAATGAATTAATACTTTCCGGTTGAAAGGGTTAAACTGGATAGGGAGTTCTTTTCAACCAAAATTATCCTACTAATATTACAAGGTTTACTATTTATATTTTGAGCCTCAGCAATACTAAGGGTTTACAGGCGCTATCTGTCTGAAACGTTACACATAACGTTCTGTCATCTGAGCACGATTTCTGACTTGAATATTAAAATTTTGCTTCAGCGAAAAAATGGAAATAACTGGACATATAGCAACCGTGTCGATAGAAGAACAGTGAACTCTGAATGATACACAACCATTTGTTGGCCAGAGTGTTTGGTGAAACAGCAACAATCATTCTTCGTTATGGCAGTGCAAGTTCTCAAACTTGCTGTTCAAAACGTCGAATTGATATGTTATCCTCCGTAATACTTGACGTGCCACAAAATGACCAAATTATGTGTCCAACGTTTTTCTGCATAAAAAGAACTCGTTGATGTATTCCAAAAACCATGTTTTGGAGTTATCACAATCAATGTAAAAGTAGTGTTCCGAAAACCTGTTCGAGTGCACGCAAAAGTGTACTGATATGGCCATGCATAAATTATAACATAAAAATTTCATGATTTTGCCCCCCTGCTCCGTCCTTGTTCCTACTGATGACATTTGTAAAACTCCTCCCTCCATAGTGTGATAACACATGTTTTTCAGATTTTATCTTTTGTTTATATAGGAATAGTTAGAAATATATTTTGCGTTAATAGTTCGAATTTCGTGTTCTAAAACTGAGATATTAGACTTTCAAATGTGACGTCACAAAATGTCACACTTCGTCGACCCCCTCCCCCATATTCAAGTGTGACGTAATTTGTCGATAGCCCCTCATCATGGAGAATTACAATAAAGCCATTTTCCATGATAAATTACTGTCTTTTCTTGACTAAGCTCAAAATACAATTAGTAATCTTCGTATAAATGTACAAAATTGTGTTACAGCACGTTTTCTATGTAAAATATAAACTAGATCTTGAAATTCATACGAAACAAAAAATATATCAAATTTGGTTCTTAATAGCGAAACGACGGTTTCGTTATTTTACAGATTGTATTTCATACAACAAAGTTCAACGATCTTGACAATAAACCAACACGAATTCAGTTTTTAATGAAACGAAATAATTGTATAATCCATGTTTTTCAAGTCATTAAACTAACGTAATGTCATTTCGGGAATTCTAGTGAATTCTTAATTCTGAAGTATCTTTCGTTTTTCAAACATGCAACATTATTGCTCAACAAAGACATATAACAACATAATGACAATTTGACTTCTTTAATCAATCTTAATCTTAAGAAATCTAAGATTTCTGAAAATTAAATTTCATCAAAATGTACGGAATCAATCAATTAGGAAACAGAAAAATTATTCTCAAAACCCGCATTACGTTGGTACATACCATAGATAAAGCTTAAATTAACTGATAACTAACAGATTTGATTTTATTGAAACACTAGTTGACCCGATAGATGTTTTTTTTTAATTTCTTTGAATTTCCAGGTTTTTCTCAGGTATTTTGTATCACCAAAGGGAAAAAGGAACTCTTATATGATCACTTCGTTGTCTGTTTTAAGACTGTTTTCTCAGGAACAGCGGAAATTTTGATTTGAAATTGACACCAAATTTCAGGTTGGTAATCACTTAGAGAACTTCTAAATCAACACAATAGAAAAAGACGGTCTTTAGGTTGCAATTTGCGGCATATTTTGTCATTTGCAACTAATGGCTTTGAGAGAATGCATTACGAATACGAACTCTACAACTCAACTGTCCATTACTCATAACGTTCTTGCTAGTATTCAATGGGTAAGAAAATGTTTTGCAGAACAAAACCTTCAATCCAAGACCTGCTACGGGCCCTAAGCTCACTTCAGAACCCCATGAAGTTTGACTGACAGTTTATTTCAATGGAGTGATTCGAAACGCGTTCTATAGAGTGATGACTCCAAATTCTGTTCATTCAGTAAAGATGCACAAGAATTTTAAGACGTTAAGAAAACCATTTACCCAGTGCAACATTACATGTTGGTGGATTTCTGATGGTTTGAAGAGGCATATCTTTAAATACACGTACTAACCTTCATGTGTTCAATTAGTACTCTCACACAATATGTGAAGGAGATATTAGGAGAATATGTATGTTCCTCTAATTGGCAAGATTTTCTTTTAACAATAATGCATAGTGATGAAGCAAGAACCGATGTTATTAGATGGCCTCCTTGGAGTCCTGATCTGAACCCGATTGAGCACATATAGGATTCCACGAAAAGGAGACAGTGAGACATGAAATCATGTGCAGTCCATCTTGCAATTCAAGGTCATCAACATTGGACACAATAGACCACATCCTTATCAAATCAACTCATAATGAGAGTGAATCAAAGATGTAAGGCTGTTATAAAAGCCTGAGGTAGAAATACACAACGTTCATAGCTTGGAGTCTTTTTTGATTGTTCCAACAATGTTTTGATCATAGTCTTCTCCGGATCCCATTTTCGTATTTTTTTTTAAATTCTTTCGTATATGCATAATTTTCATCTTAACCTTCCTCTTGTACCCTCAAAACATGTTATGCAAGGGGCAGTTTAGGTTTATTGCTTCTATTATCATTCATGACCTACAGTCAGTATTCAAAATTATAATTTCTTCAGTTTATATCAATTTTCCGATTAACTATTTCGAATTTTTTCCTACTTTTTCATCACCATGACAAACAAAATGAAAAATGAATGAAGCATTTTCATTATTTGAATCGTGACTTCATACTTGAGTCTTTTTCGTTACACTGAATTTTTTAATTCTAATTAAAAGAGAGGTCAGGATCTCCCCAATTTTTGATAATGAATAAATACAATAAAAAGTTCCATTTCTACTACAAATATCATGACTTCATTATCCATAAAAAATAAAATTTTTCAAATTTCATATCTTCAGATAAATTATTATGATTAGAAATGGGCGCAAAATTCCGCAACATATTGACAAATCGTTAAAGGATGCAAATATACAGTTGTTCCAATATGTTTTTTATGTAAAATTAACTTCATGTCAAATAAATACGTTTGTTCAAGTTCGAAATGATATTATTGAACTGTATTAATCGAAAATTAAGTTGTCAAAGGTATTTCAAAGAAAAAGAGAAAATAAGAATGTTCCTTTCAACTGAAAATGAAAATGTAAGTAGTCTAGTCGACAAGTTAAAAATTGTGAAAACAGTAATACTACTAGAAAAGTGTGAAATCTCATTGGATTCTGGATGATGTCAGAAAAATATGCTTGAAGCGTATATTAATATATAGGCACATAAAAAATTGAAAGTTATATATAAACAATTAAAGAAAATTGATTTTTTGCCGATATCTCAGAAACATTTCCAACTCTGTCTCCATTATTTATAATTTTCATTTAATGCAGAGATAGATTTTCGCACGTCAGTTTTAAATGGCGCTCACAGCATCAAAGCGTGTACATTACATTAAATGATTTTTTTCAAGGTATTAAATTTGAAAAAAATTTTGGTCTATTCTGAACACATTGAATAATTAATTCCTGTTGGAAATTTAACTTGAAGTGAACGGTTGTTAATTAGCACAATTTTCAAGAACTTTCGTCCTCATTCTTAACAAAAAAAAAATGGTTAAATAATTGGCGTAAACATTTTTCGCTTCGTAGAGCTCTTCTTGACTACACAGTCGGTCCGATCATGTGTTAAAAAATTAAAAAAGATTGTTACTTTGTTCATAACAATAAGTTCACAAAAAATATGAAAGTTCCTATTTTCTGTAAACTTAAAACAATTATTATAAACAATGTATCAATTTTGTTAAACGTTTATGATGTCTCATTAACTATGTATTCATGAAGCGCTGATTATTTAAACATTTTTTTGGTTTGACTGATGACGAAAGTGCTAATTAACAATCGTTTTAACTTATTGAAAAATTCGCTCTAAGGTAAGTTTCCAACAGAAATGAATTCTTCATAGCGTTTAGAATGCATCAGAATTATTTTTTTCAATCTTAAAATTGATGTTTAATACCTTAAAGAATTATTTTATGTGGCATACTCGCTTTTGACGCTGTAAAACTAAAACGCGAAATCCTATCTTCGGCGTTAAACATATTTATTTGAAATTTCCTCCCATTCAAGATTCTTTATTTTTAATTTCTTGAATATTAATAGTTTCTGGGATATCGGCAAAAAACTAATTACTTTTTTTCATCTTTAATTGTCTATAATTTTTGCAAATGTTTATGTGCTAATATACGCTTTCGACAGATTTTTCAGAACATCAATCCGACTTAAATGAGGTACCACATATACTTTTAGAAGCGATATCACTATTTTTCACCATTTTCAACATGTCAATCAACTATAAAATTCTGTCAAACATACAGCGCACGATTGTCGCACACAATTTCCACGTACAACCACTGATAATTACGAAAATTTCCGAAACTTCGTACCACAAAACTAAATCTACATGTACTAACTTGTGTTGTTATTATTCTTGCTCATAATTTTCCTAGGCACAGAAGGAGACGAAGAGTTATTCCTTTGCAACAAAACCTGTGAAAACTTCGGTGATTGTCTAGCGTCCCTTGCAGTGGGCAACGTCGCCTGAGCGTCCGCGCCTGGACGGACGTCGTTTTCATTCACCGTGTCCATATCCGATACCATTCAAAAGCACACGATAAACAGATGGATTACAACACACGGAATTATTGTGACGCAACTTACTAACCGTCTGAACTAGAACTGCGGCAAAAGCGGTGTTGGTTTATTTTTCTCCCCGCTTGCAGATCGAGATCTATCCCCTCCTCTGGACCATCGTCGCTTTTTAGGGCATAGGGAATTCCGTTCACCCTCTCCTTTCCACCCCACATGAGTCGGGAGAGTGGGCTCTTGCCTCTAAACCCACGTGGTTTCAAAAGGTGAATCACACCGCGACTTGTATTGTGTGTGAATGTATATGTGCTCATTTGCATTGGCGCGCCTAAGTACCTCGCGAAACGATGGTCTAGTACGTTTATACAGATGGACACACACATTTTGCTCCGGAAAAACTATGAAATTTATTCAAATGTTCAGTTTATACATTCAGACTTTCAAAGAAAATATTAAATACTCTGAGTATATTAATTTATTATTTAAATTTCGAAGTTTTGTATTTTTTGTAAAAAAAATTAGTGTATATTCAGTAATTTCTGAATTATACGTATTATACTTATAGTATCTCATGAATTATACTATTGGTTCATTATAATTATTCAGGGTCGGGCATATATCGTCGCTTATCTCACGAAGTGATGTAGCTAATTGGGTTAGATTAGACAATTTACAAATTGTGCAGGAGAGCCAACAAACAAAAACACAGATCCTTCAGAATGACCCAGGCTAAAGAGTAAAACTATGAAATTTTCCTATTATATTCTTTAAGCTTCAGAAAAATATAATTCTTAGATAAAAATTATATTGAATAGCAAGTTTTTTTTTAAAAAACTATAAAGTAGATACGATCGTCTGAAAAAATTGAATTGAAACTAGTCAAGGTCAATCGCAGATACGTCCTAAAACTAAGTAATATATTTTTCTAGCTTGTAATTGAAACGTGGTAAAACAATATTATTTTAGAAAAATTTATTAAGAAACGTGAAAAATAATTTTTAAAAAGAGCAAAAAACGTTTACAGTGAATCTAAATCAAAATTTGTTGACGGTCGGTTCTTAATCCTCTGAGGAATCTTCATCGTAATCAGCCAAGGATAGGAAAAAATTGCTGACACTCTGGTAAGCGAACTACTGGTGTGTTTCCGTCACAAAGCGATTTTATGTCGCGATATTTCATGTTTATAATTTTTGGAGGTTATTTAGATTCGCGAGTACCAAATCTGAGACAGAAGCTCCAAAACGCTTCATACTGATAACATATTCATTATCTAAATTACTGTTTTTAAAAATAACATATGTTTGGACTTTTGCTTAACCCTCATTTCCATTATGTCAGTCTATTTAATATTACCACCCAAATCGGTGGTTCGAATAGTTAGGATTCTAAGAGTTTTGGACAATGACTTATAATTTTTAAAATCATTATATGTCATTGGAATAACAGTATAAGGCTGATTTCTCTGTGCAAGGCGAATAGTAGAGTAGAGCTGAGAAGGGAGAAAAATAATCCCAGCGGTAGATATAGCTCTACTTATGGACTGAATCGCCATCACTTTGCCCGTCCGTGATTTGTCTCGAAGAAGCGCAAAGAAATTTCCTCTATATTTGGATGCTTGCTTAGCAGGTGAAGTAACACTGGAGCAATAATAAATTATTTCGTCCATAACATCCATCTGCGTATAAATAAACAATTTTTATTCCTTTTTTACATTGTACTTCAAACTATGAGATATATAGGTTGCAATTTCAGATGATCCACGTTTGCTTATTGCTTCGTACCAAACGAAACAAAAGCATTATTTTATTGCTTTATTATAAAATGAAAAATTCTATGTAGCTAAGCGAGTTTTATGAAAAATTAGGTTTGCAAGTAAATTACCAGGTGTAGATCGAAAACTCCGTACAAAATGGAAGGATCTTCTTGGACTTCTTGTTTATATTCGGATTTTGATTGGCGGGCTTTGATTTTTTCAGCAGTATGATCATCGAAGCGGTTCTTCAATGTTTCTTTTTTGGTTTCGTGGTCTTGTAGATGTGATAAGTAAAGCGAGCACTGATACTTCTTGGGTGAATCAAAAGACAAGTTTTTTCTTTAAAAACTCGTCTGTACGTTGAAAACTAAGGGTGGTCTCTGTTTCTCCAATCTGTTTTAATTCAACCATGAACATTGCATAAATTTTTCTTAAAAATAGATCAAAATGAAGGAACATTCTCGATGTATTAGCATGGCAGTAATGAGATTCTACTTTGAGAAATTTATCTATGTGCTCATCAATTTGCGACTTATTAGTACTTCTTTTTCCTTGACATCACTACTTCTTTGTCTGCCACCTCTTCTATCCTTTTGTAGAATACCAAAGTCATTAATTTATTTTACTCAATGCAGTTCGTAGTGTACGCTCTGATATTGACAAAATATTTAAAAACAATGTTTTGCAAACAGTAAAATATTGTTTCGATGCTGTTTGATTGTACATTAAGCTCCGTTTTCTACGCAATTCCTCTTTTCCTGTAATTTTTCGTTTGATATCTTCACTTTTAATATGTCGCACCAAATACTCTCTTTGCCTTGTCCATAATAGTCATTAAAAATATTAACGCGATCTTCATCGGTTATCTGTATACACTGCTTTCCAGACCTTTTTGCAATTTTCAGATTCACACCGTTGTCTTACTGGTTTCGAAAGAACGAGCTTTTTGAAAATGGACTAGTGTAATCTTCACCCAGATCTCTTTTTTTTGGGATTTTTCACTAATTTATTTTAATTTTTTTGGTAAAATAGTACCTTCCTCTTCTGCACCGCCCATCGAAAAATCTGAACATCTATTAGTACCAGTTGTAAGCAGCTGGTTATCATCTGAACATCTATTATTGTTATAGCTGCAGGCAGCTGATTATCTTCACTGCTATTATCTAAAAGGTCGCATTGTAAAGATTTTTTTTATGTTCAGCACAATTTGTTTCAGCCAAAAAATGTTCCCAGCATTGTGAAATCTGACATCTGTGACATGAGCTGAAAACCTATTTTTTACAATTAACAACTTTACAGATTCCAAATGGATCTGCATCTGAATCGTAGATCCGTGACTCGTTGTCAAATGATGACTCGGATGTACCACATCGATTTTGAAGAACATCTTCGCGAAAGAGGAATTATCGTAGTTTATGTACTTTTTGATTATCTCCTTAGTCCTTTTTTATGGCTTGCTTGCTATGTAAAATCTTTTCTTAGGTGCAAATGAGTTTGGACATATAAGAGTCAGGTATGATTGTTGAAATAATTTTCTGCTGGTTTTTTTTTTCTCTTGTTACAGATTCCTGTCCCAAACCCCCTTGCTTTCATCCTTGTTTCGTCTGGAAATCATGGAGTGCAAGATGAGACTGAGAGAATGAAGCTGCTAAGCAGAAAAATCTTCGGTACTCTTTATGTACACACGACACTTACACAAAAACAGACAAGCTATTGCTAGTGTAATAGCGACAGGGAAACGAGTTTTTTTACTCGTTTATTGAATCATATGCAAGATAGTATGGTTCCCCTGTTACATTTCCTGAACTCACACTTGTGTTTTTTTTTTCTGACACACACCAAAATTATGGATATAAGCATTTATTTTAAATGCAATTATTCGAATTTTGTAAATCCTCTCTTTTCAGAAGAATATATATATATATATATATATATATATATATATATATATATATATATATATATATATATATATATATATATATAGGGTTTTACCCCGACGAGTTGCCCATATATCTGTTCATGCAATCAAACTGATTTCATGAAAAATATAAATCCACCACCCGGTAATTAATACCATTGCCAGGCAATGATTATAATCAAAACATATCCTGGAGTAATTATATATTAGGATAACGTTAAATGTTATGAGAATATATCAATCTACCAGAATATATACATACTATAGCATCATCAGACAATGATATCAATGTACCAACGAGTAGTGTCAGAGGCTTTCTCCCGGAAAAATCCAGTGTACGGACCTTAGTCAAGTAACACTGAATGTTACTCATTAATAGTTTCCTTTGTGTGAAGTGGTGAACGATCGAATAGAATACTGCTCTGAATATAAATATGACAAAATTGTCAGTTAATTATATTACATTTATATAAACAAATAAATAAAATATGAAATGAGATTCTGAGCAGTATAAACTAAAGAGAAAACCTATGACTCTACCTCATTATTATTTTCGGAAAGAAACCTACGAAGAATATTACAAGATTTGATGACTGTTATCTTTTGTAACTGTTCAAACAAATTTTTCTTCAGACCCAAAATCTCAATACTTTTGTGAAGATTTCTAGGAATAACGCCTGTTGTAGAAATAATAATCGGTAGAATAAATATTTTCTTCATTTTCCACATTTTTTAATCTCGTCGCCAAGCATCATATATTTAGAAATTTTTCATTGTATTTATTTTGTATATTATGTGTGTCGGGTATAGCAATATCAATTATATATGATATTTGATTCTGTTTATCATTAAGAACGATATCTGGTCTATTGTGTTTTACAGCTCTGTTGCACAGAATTGTTTTATCAAAATAAAGTTTATATTTGTCATTTTCACAAATAATGTCAGGTTCATATTTTTGAAATTTTTTTCTTTTGGGAATTAGGTCATGTTTAATTCCTAGATTGAAGTGAATAATATTAGCGACGGCATTATTTCTTTCTAAATAATCTGTTGAAGCAAGGACTGAGCAAGATGATAATATATGAAAAACTGTTTCTGAAGAACAGAAACATCTACGGCAAGAATCATCTATATTTTGTTTGATGATATGTTTTCTATAATTCCTTGTGAAAACAACCTGGTCCTGGATCGCAATTGCCAAGCCTTCTGTTTCAGCAAACAATTCTCCAGATACTAACCATTTATTCGATGCAATTTCATCAATATAATCATTTTCAATTCTTTAGGTGCTTTCCGTGTAATTCCTTCTGCATCCAACTTTCTCTTTTAGAATTATCATCAAATATATCAAAATCTACCTTTTGCATTGTCAAGTTCAGAGGTGTAAGATTATAATCTGAAGCAACAACAATATCATGTAATTTATATATATATATATATATATATATATATATATATATATATATATATATATATATATATATATATATATATATATATATATATATATATATATATATATATATATATATATAGGGGTTTTACCCCGACGAGTTGCCCATATATCTGTTCATGCAATCAAACTGATTTCATGAAAAAATATAAATCCACCACCCGGTAATTAATACCATTGCCAGGCAATGATTATAATCAAAACATATCCTGGAATAATTATATATTAGGATAACGTTAAATGTTATGAGAATACATCAATCTACCAGAATATATACATACTATAGCATCATCAGACAATGATATCAATGTACCAACGAGTAGTGTCAGAGGCTTTCTCCCCGGAAAAATCCAGTGTACGGACCTTAGTCAAGTAACACTGAATGTTACTCATTAATAGTTTCCTTTGTGTGAAGTGGTGAACGATCGAATAGAATACTGCTCTGAATATAAATATGACAAAATTGTCAGTTAATTGTATTACATTTATATAAACAAATAAATAAAATATGAAATGAGATTCTGAGCAGTATAAACTAAAGAGAAAACCTATGACTCTACCTCATTATTATTTTCGGAAAGAAACCTACGAAGAATATTACAAGATCTGATGACTGTTATCTTTGTAACTGTTCAAACAAATTTTTCTTCAGACCCAAAATCTCAATACTTTTGTGAAGATTTCTAGGAATAACACCTGTTGTGGAAATAATAATCGGTAGAATAAATATTTTCACCATCGCAAACTCGCAGTTCATTTGTCGGTACTAAATTTTTTGTGTTATTTTTCCATTGCACAAGAACATCCATTGAAAAAATACTCACAAAATACTTTCTCACTTTTACCTAAATATAATCGTCACCTAATTACGATTAATAAATTTCGCGTCTTGGCAAGCTGTGTGGTTGAACACACTAATAAAGTGTTACATTTTGAAAGTGAGAAACTCGACTATCTGCAAAAAAGCATGTTTACTCATGTTGATGGTAGATACGTCGTAACGTTAGAGAAGACTGGAACTCTTTGCAGTTCTCACGAAAGGACGTAACTTATTTTACGACTATTCGTGATAATTTTAAATTTACTTTTGTCATAGTCAAAAATTTGAAATTGTTTAAGAGAAAACAAATATGATGTTCTATAGCTGTAAATCAATTTTGAAAAATTTTGTTAGTTACGTGACTTCGTGTGGAAGGCGACGATATGTTGGATTACTTTACTTCTGGTTCAAGAACAAGATCTATAAAAAAATCAAACCTGTGTGTATTCCAGTATATTTTAAATTATTTCAGTCATACAAAACGTATATTTATATTATTTGTGTACTAAGTAAAAATTTTAACTGAAATTGTTAATTATTTTACCACTCGAGTAAAATGTCAAAACAATAAATATTATTTATCTACTTTGAAATTTTCCGATAAAATCCAATATCTCAAAGCTCTCTAACATATACCATTGATCCATATCGCAGAGTTGCACATTCGTCTGATGATCTCTACATGCTGAAGCAATTTAAGTACAAATTCACAATTTTCGTATTACTAATTTTATAAATCATAAGTCAATTTTTGTCTGAAGGGGAAAAAGTTTCAACATATGGCGATTTTATTTTACATCAACCTCCTAAGCAGGCGTGCACAAAACTCAATATTTTGAATAGGGAAGATAGGTCGAGTAATACCTCATTGGAAAGCATTTTTGATTCTCAACATAAATGTGTAATAATTTTTGAGTTTTGATATAGTCGGATGAAGATACAGGCTGATTCGTCAAAAGACGAGTTATTTTCATTGATTGCAAAATCTTTTTCGAATGAACATTCACCGGAATACTGTTGTATTTTGGAGAAAAATATCTTTAAGTAGTGGTTCTTCCACTACACCCCCTCAGACATTCCCTCAGATGAGGGTGTCAACCCCTCAAATCTTCGAACTAATCAGTTAGTTTGAGTAATAACTCATTAGAAAGGTTTTAGCATTTCTAGAATATTGTAGACAAAATGTTTGCTTCATCTGCATTATGATGAAGATACAGAGTGAATTAATAGAGAGCGATACAGAGTTTGCGAGTTCTGCTGATTTTGGATGGAGATTCTGAACATGCTTCTTTGATTTTCAACTAATAGAGCTTATTCATATAAAAACCTACATGTTGGTGAGTAGGGAAAAATTGAAAAAACAATTGATTTTATTATACCACTTTATGGGTTTATTCGTTATCAATCTGACAAATGTTCAAAGTGTTCGACGCCACCTTCCAAACACAAATACAGATTTTGCTCAAAAAGTTCCCGGACATTACGTAGCATTTCAGGGGTTATTCGATTACACTCGACTACAATTCGTTGTCGGAAATCCACCAAATCTGCTGGATCAGTTTTATGAATTTGACTCTTTAAGTGGCCCCTTAAAAAACCTAATGGTGACAAGTCGGGAGAACGTGGGGGACATCTCTAGGGCCTCTTCTTCCGATTCATCGATCAGGAAATTCTCGGTCTAGATATTGTCGAACAGGAAGTGTAAAATGAGAGGGGGCACCATCCTGCTGAAATACAACATCCTCTTCTAAATAGCTATTCAATTTTTCAGGATATTTAGTATGAACTCCACGAAAGATTCTGGGATTAGAGTCCGACCAGAACCGGCAGTTATGACGATTTACAGTGCTATTCAAAAAAAAGTACATTCATTCGGGAAACAAATATTGTAGAGAAAGTGGGGATTTTTTGCGATTCGCTCGCTTATTATTTCACAGAATTGCAAGCTGCGGTCGAAGTCATCCTCATTCAATTCCTGGACCATCTTCATTTCATACGGATGGAACTTGTATTGTTTGAAAACTCGTCCAATAGTTCTTCGACTCACACTAATTTCACTTTACAATTTCCTTGCACTCAGAGTGGGATCAATCACTTGCCCAAGCAACGCAGTTTCCATTTCCTCATTTCGTATGGGTCTTTGGACATGCTCTCTTTTCCTATTCTGAACAGAGCCAGTTTCTCTAAATTTCTCCACCAACTCCAAAATGTACTTGGCACTTACATGTTTGTCGTGATGGAGTTCATTGAAAATAGCAGCTACCCTATTTGCACAAGTATTATTGCTGACAAAAAAAATCAATAATTTCTACTCTTTCAGCTTTTGAATAAACCATTATACTGGTATGGATGCAACCCGTGAGTGTGAAAAGCACCTAGATAAACAAACAAACTAATTCGAATTTCATTCATCTGATACAAGCAATCTGAAAAAAAAAAACAAAAACTGCATTTGTTGTTGAGAAATCTGCATTACACCTGTGTGATTTCAGATGAATATTTTTCTGTTCCGAGAACTTTACTTGCCGGCTCGGTGGCCTAGAGGATGTAATACTCGTGTTCTACGCAAAGTTACCTGGGTTCAATCCCCACAAAGTCGGTGCGATTTTTCGGATTCTGGGAATCGCTTGAGTGTCCATATTTCGACACGAAAGGTGTTCGACAAAAAAATAGTGAGGTGACAGAATTCCCCGGCATGTCATTGGCCGAAAGGCGGAAATAGAGCTCGTTAAAAGGAAAAACAAACAAACAAACTTTACTTGAGTTCGTTTCATTTCAACCTTGGATACCATGCTGTTAGAGGCTTTTCACATACAACGATCGGTTGCGTATGCGCTCGTTAGGCGTGCGGGCCATTACCCTAGTGGTTGTCTTCACATGTCAGCGTTCCATCAGTCCACGGATGGGGATTTTTTTTGCGATTCAACCGATGACACGGAGCGATCATCGCTTCTTTGTGAGGCTCTTATATTGTGTATCAATTTCTCCATAATCCACCCTGTATCCTCATTGAAATGTAGGGTGTAGTGGAAGCACCACTGCTTTGAAATTTTTCTCCAAAATGCAGTATTTCGCTGAATGTTCATTCGAAATCGACAGATTTTGCAATCACTGAAAATAACTCGTCTTTTAACGAACCAACCTGTATCTTCTTCCGAATATGTCAAAACTCAAAAATTATTACATATTTGTGTTGAGAATCAAAAGAGATTTTCAATAAGGTATCATATCTATCTGATGAAGCCACAGTGTGGTGAAACCGGTCATAGTTTTGTTAATATAGTGAAAATCTAAGTAATTTAGTTTTATTTCATTGAAAATATGTATATCGATTTTCACCAAGTAACGACCTCCTCAATCAAATTAAGGTATCACTCGACCTATCTCTCCTATTCGAAAAATTAAATTCTGTGCACCCCTGCTTAGGTGGTTGATGTAAAATAAAATCACCGTGTGCTAAATGATGTCCCCCTTCAGAAAAAAAATTGACCTAAAACGAATAGTTTACCAGTTATTGAGTCTTTTTCGTTTTAGTTGCCCCATCCGGTATAAGTAATTCTGGCTGAATCCGCCAGAATTTAAGAGAGCGTCGGCGTTCGATAACTTTGAGAACGATCTGGGTTGCGTTGAAAGAGATGAATACACATGGATCGCTCTCAGTTTAAAACTGAACCCCATAATGAATATCCAGAAGTTGCCATTCGGAATATAGGACGAACATATTTCTATACAGAAAAGTTGAAGATAAAAATGTATGTAACACTTTTGTTTGGGTTGCTAAAGAATGGTACATTCGTATTTTGAAATATCATTGTTATACATTCAGCGAGCAAAGAAAAATTGAAGCAATTGAAGAACCAGTTAATTGGACAACATTCAATATTTTTAATTACAGTTGACGAAAATAAATAACTGAAGCATCATACAGTGTGTTCCAGATAATTGCACAAAATAAGAAACTTTAGAAGACAGGAAATGATAAAACAGGAATTTTTACAATCTGCAGATTTGTTATTAGACAATTTTAAAAATAAAAACGAGATATTTTCAGATATAACATCTATGCAACTTTCTGCTAATACAGTGATGAGACGAGTACAGTAATGGGGAATGATATTTTTTTACAATTAAGAAATGATTTAGATAACTCTGTTAACTGGTCACTCCAACTGGATGAATCACCCAGATGGCCGTGCACGTCAGGATAGTTTTTGGTGGTTTTACGAACTTTTGAAGTTAGCCGGCTAGGTGGCGTAGAGGACATGATGCTCTTCACCTGCGCAGAGTTATGGGGTTCAATACCCACAAAGTCGGTGCGATTTTTCGGATTCTGGGAATCGCTTGAGTGTTCATCTTTCGGAGGAGATGAAAAGACGTCGTTCCTGTCTAACAGATGTGTTGGACACTAAAGATCCCTTCTCTCGACATGAGAAGGGTACGGCAAAATTCCCGGGTTAGTGAGGTGACGGAATTCCCCGGCGTGTCATTAGTCCAAAGGCAGAAATAAAGCACGTTAAAGGATCAAAAAAAATTTTAAAAATATTTAAGTTTATTCTTCACACATTTCGAAAATGTAATGCCTGCTTAGAAAATTCCAATATGACGAACGGTAGGCTAGACAACCCATGGCCCCCAGCTATTGTGGTTGAGCGGAATGGCGATATGTCGCGAAGATAGTTTTTCACGATTCCTCTGTTACCATTGAATTGTCCATAACTAAGCATTATATGGAAAATTTCTAAAACTAAACAACGTTGTGAAATTCTTAGTAAAAAAGTGAATATTACCAGAGCTCACGCATTGCATAGAAGATTATTTAGAATCTTGATCGATGAAATTGATTGTCAATATGGGGAGGTACTTCTTTCTTACATCCGCTGGTTAAGTAGATGACAAGTGCTGAAACGTTATAATGATGATGATAATAAATTCAATTTGCAGCTTCAGGGGAAAGACAAAGAACTATATGAAATAATTTCCGATATAAATGCTTTTATCATTAAGCTTGGGTTTTAAGAACAAAAACTGATCAACCGGGAAGCCAAGTATTTCCTACTCTTTCAGAAAAGATATCTCAAAATTCATTGCAACCCTATGATAGTAAATGTTATATAGAAATAGTTTCTAGTTGAAGGATAACTCAACGAAGATGAAGTAAAATATATTTCATACTTTCCACAATTTTATTTTCACAAACAGGACCGTTTTCTACTGTCAAATGATTTTCAAGTGGTCAACTACAGCAAACGAACTTACTTATATACACACAACCAAATTTATATGGAATCAATCGGTGTTTCTCATTATTGATTGTTTTAACCATGAATCTTTGACTACTTTTGAAGAATGAAGTTTTTTTGTAAAAAAACTGGATAGTATGCTCAGAAATGTTGAATCATCACCACATGTTCGGGATATTGTACTCAGTCGTCACTGAGATTTGAAATTGTGAATTTCAAAATTTAATAAAGCCTATAATCATAATTGAAAATGCCTTACGTTGGATTGTCCGATGTGCAGAGGGGTCGAATAATGGCTCTCGTTGAAGAAAGGGTGACACAGAGGTATATAGCGGAAACAATGGGGGTATCACAAGGGGTGATTTCAAAAACCTACGCCCAGATACGTGGAGCTACAATCTCTGCAAAATAGGCCTAGAAGAAGTCGTAGGAAGATCACTTCTGAAGAAGACTGATTTTTGTGTCAAATTGTAAGAAGAGACCCAAGTGCGTCGCACCTCATACTCCAACGGTAGTTTCTGGAAGCAACAGGCATCAATATATCAATCGAAACGATACGTCAAAGACTTTGTTCAAGGGGTTCATACAGCAGAAGGCCCTTAAGAGTTCCAGAGCTAACCGGACAACAAAAAATTGACAGACTTAATAGTTGTATAAATTACGTGGACCTAGTGCTGGAGCCCATAGTGAGAATCTGGCGAAGTGTCCACGGTGAGAATTTCACTTTTATGCAAGATAATGCTCCTCCGCATACCAGTAACCTCGGGCGACATTATCTTGAAACAGAGGTAATCGCTATTTTGGACTGGCCAGCTTGCTCTCCAGACCTAAATCCTATTGAACATTTATGGGATAATCTCAAAAAGAAAATTAGATCGCGCCAGGATAATCCAAGAACCCCACAACAGCTCATCCAAGCCGCCACAGAAGAGTGGCAGATTATCACCCCAGAGGAGGTCGAAAACCTAATCCAAAGCGTGCCTAGACGGATTCAGGCTTCTATCATGGCAAGAGGAGGTATTAAAAAATACTGAGGTCAAGAAAAAACACCTACTCCGTGAGAAAACAATTTTCAATTATTTTACTACATGCGGAAAGAGTCTCTTATTTTCTTTCATTTGTTTATTTCTTAAAATAAACCTTAATTCTTTTTTCAATTAAACTACCTCGAAAAGGATCAATTCTAACAATCCTTCGAAATTTCCAAAATCCCTGAGGTAATATTCAAAATATCGTGTGATTCCATATAAATTTGGTTGTGTGTAGACACAAGCCTAATTTCATATTAAGTAGTGGAGTTGTAGTACTGTCTAGCTGGCTTTTAAGGGTGTTTTCACTTGAGTTTCTACAAAGTTTATTGATTTCCAAACATTGAGTCCATGGAAATAGTTGAGTCTTTGAAAGTTTCTTTCCTGTAGATGTTATAAATGAAATTGTTAGTCGATTTTGTTATTGTCAGGTCTAAAAAATTTGTTGAATTATTAATTTCTATTTCTGCTGTAAACTTAAAGTTGGTATGAACTTCATTCAGAAATTGCAGAAATTTATCAATTTGCCTGTTTGAGCCATGGAACCTACCAAAATATCATCTACATATCGGTACCAGAACATTATATGTTTTTTTGCTAAGTGGCTATTTGATACTACTGTTATTTCTAAGTTATCGTTGAATAAATTGGCTAAGAGGTGATCCTATGGGGAGTCCTGATGTTCATTTGTGAAAATTTTGATTGAAATTGAAAATAACTTTGAGATAGGGAGGTTTTTAGAAGGTTGCAAAACTCATCAGCAATCTGTGGCAGCGTCTTATTTTTGGTAAATATTTCTCTGACTATCGGAGGGTATTCATCTGTTGGAATATTTGGATACATGTTATTTAAATCAAATGAAACTAATTTAAGATTTTGTGTGTTATCGAGCATAGAAAGTTTTTGTATAAGACCAATAGAGTTGAAAATAGTGTGTTTGGAACGGCATTTTGTGAGATCAATAAATTTATGATTCAACAACTTCGCTAATTTATCTGAAAGTGTATTTATATGTTATACTACTGATTGAGCGTTGGAATCCGTTTTCTTTTTCCCCATTCTGTATGTGCTAGGTAATCTGTACCCCTCAATCTTTGTTTTATGTCTGTTATGAAGGATTTGGTCAGATCCTTAGGTATTTCCATTATGTTCAGTGTTTCTAATAAATACATCTTGTATTTTTTCTTTATATTGGTCTTTACTGAGGCATACGATGCTGTTGCCTTTATCAGCTTTTGTTAAAGTGAGATCTTCTTCTAGGATTTTTGATTATGTGGATTCTATTGTTTCCGTGTGATTTTACATCTTAGGTCGAATGCTGATTTCTTTAATTATTTTAGCAATCTTATGTTTATGAAGATTGGGATTGTTCTTCTGAATATTTAGTTCGGCTTGGACTCCAATCATTCAGTTCATTTAATTCTATTGTTCTCTGGAGTGAATTTTGGCCCTCTCTATAGGAAAGCTATATGTTTTTCATTGAAATTACTCTTTGATATATTGACGAATATTGGGAAAAAGTTTGTGTCCATTGTTTCGGTCAAAGCTGAATCAATGACTGGTTGCTGGGTGTTTTAGTTGGAGTATTTCTTATTTTCTGAGGTAGACAGTTTTCTTTGCAAATTGTCATATTTCATTTTGGACAACTGGCTAATTTCCATATTGATTTTATATTCGTGGCAATCAAACCCGATATTATGTAGGGTGTGAAATAATTCATCTTGCACAGCTTTAATATAAATTTTGATATTGTCAAGTACTTAACACAGCATTGAGGTCTTCCTTCAGCCAAATCGTTTGATTTTTGGTTTTATTCTATTCGTTGCTTCATTCTCGACACATACTTTGAACTTGATGTTACATCAAGGTATCACTTCGCGTTTCAAGCACTCTTTGTTAAACCATAGGTTTTGTGAAACTTTGTTGTATTTCATCTGTAGTGTATAATACTTAGTCATAATTTCTGCCCGACGCTCTATTTATTTTATGGAAATTCATTTCCAACGAAGACAAAGTAAAATATATTTCTTGTTCGAAACATTTAAATTATCATTAATTCATACATATAAAAATACTAATTGAAATTCGACGATCAATGTATATTCTGCAATAAAAATATAAAGGCTTATGAAACAATAAAATAATAACGGAATAGAACATGCAATATAGAAACCTGATCTACTAGTACAAAATCTTTCTCACAATCTTGAAGGAACCCTAGATCTTAGGTAAAAAGAATTGTAACCAATAATGTAAAACAGGGCTGCTTTTAATTCTAGATGGAGGGAAAGGCCGCCAATACCTGGCGAGCACAGGGGTTAGAATCCAGTACCCTATTATTAAAGAGAATTCCTAGTCCTACCCTATGATGGTGATAATTTAAATTTACATTCTCATTCTTATTTCTTTCAGAACCAAACATAAAAACACATCGACCGTTAGAGTTAAGATAATCAGAATTTAAAGCATGTCATCTTTATATCGTATAAATTTGACATGTGCATAAAATAAGAATATATATATATATATATATATATATATATATATATATATATATATATATATATATATATATATATATATATACAGGGTGCCTACTATAAAAGTTACCAAACCTCAGGCGCTGATAGTCATTTGCAACAAAAATGTCCCATAACATTTTTTGCTAAGTTGATAATTATCGAGTTATTTAACACTTCTTGATTTTACGAAATTCTTCACTTCTTTCTATAAAAACTTGAATTTCTCTGTTATTCTTACAGCTACATCAAATCTGACCATACCATCGGAAAGAGCATTGAATTTGCTTTAAGATAGGTAAGTACTTATGGTAAAAAATCTTGTCTAGCGGGTGTTGTAAAAGGCTAAATGAAAAAATTGTGAAATGAACAAAATTAGTGGTATTTTCTTCTTAGCTGTACCACCGAAAACTGGTCGGTAAGTAGCTGTTTTTTTTGTAAAACTACTAGATTCAACTGGCTTTTGAACGGTATATCCACTTTTGAGCTAACAATTTTTTTTTCCAGCAATATCACGGGTAGGAGTAATAAGAACATAAAATTCGAAAACGCAAATGTCTTTCTTATTTGATGAAACATGAACAGGAACTAAACTTAGAAAAAAATTAATGAATTCTATTGTTACGAAAGGGATTTAAAAGGTGTTCAAAATGTATTCCTCTATATTGAATGCACTTAACACAACTTTTTCTTGAACTATCAATTATTCTTTGAAGTTCAATGTGTTTTTGACTCATTTCTTTGCAACAGATTCGAATCCTTTCAATTAATTGTTCCCGAGTATTTATGGGAATTCTATAAACATTGGTCTTTAATGAGCCCCACACATAAAAATCAAGCAGCGTAAGGTCAGGGCTTCTGGGTGGCTATCTCACCGGCCCCAATCGACCTATCCATTTCTCTCCAAATCTCTCAGTCATCCAGTTCTGGACCATTCTAGAATTATGAGCCGAGCAGCCGTCCATTTAAAACCAAAGATGCTGCCGAGTAGCTATACGCATTTCTTCCAGAACGATTATTATTTCGTTGTTTAATAGATTTGAAAATTCGTTGAAATTGAAACGATCGGGTATAACTGGCCCGACAAGCTGACCCCTCCTTAAACCCAACCACACATTTACTCTGATCTCGTGCTGAAAGTGTGACACAATAGTGCCATGAGGATTTTCTGTATCCCATATATGGGAATTTCTCAAATTTATTATACCAACTTTGGTATAAGTTGCCTCATCCGTCCATAGAATTTCATCTGATCCTCACTCCTGTACCACCTACAAAATTGCAACCTCTCCTCACTATCTACTGGCAAGGTCTTGAACCTTACTCAAATGGTAAGGATGTAAATTATTTCGCTTGAGAACTCTATGAACCGTGGAATGATGAAGTCTCAATGTAGCACCAATTCTCCGAGTACTTGTTGTAGGGTCCTCGCGAACAGCCTGCAATATTGCGGGTGCTTGTCTCCATTGGTGAGCATTTCCACCATCTTCTCTAATTCTTAAATCACTCTATGAACCAGTTTCACCGGAGCGCCTAAACACTTCAACAAATATCTTTTCTGTTTGGAAAGCGCAATGCATACCCCGCACCGCTGCCCGGGAATTTTCATTATGGCGAAGCCATAAACAAATAACATATCTCGATATTCAATGTTTAAGAAACTAGGCATGTTTACTTTTTTCGAAAAAGAAAATGGAACCGTAAAAGAGGAAAATATAAACTTCAATTCATTAATTCATTGAATAACAGTTCCTGTCAAATATTCTAAATATTTTTATTTGTTTCAAAAACAAGTAATACAAGCCTTCTATGATTTATTCTTTTCGATTTTTTTCTAATTTCTTCTTCTAATCCGAGAAAAATTAATTATTCCTAGTTTCTTAAACATTCAATATCCAGATATGTTTTTTATTTATCGCTTATTATTATCGAAAAGTCATTTGTGGAATAGTTTAGAGGCTCCGATGAAACAAGCTCATTAGTGATCGAAAAATTAGGGAATTTATTGTTCCTACTCCTACTCTTATCCATAATATAGCTGGGAATAAAATAGTAAGCTCAAAAGTTGATATACCGTTTGAAAGTCAGATGAATATAGTAGGTTTTACCAAGAAAGAACAACTACTTATCGACCAGTTGTCAGTGGTACAGCTAACAAGAAAATATCACTAATTTTATTCATTTCACAATTTTTTCATTTAGCCTTTTACAACACCCGGTATACATTTTTTTTATAGCAAATTCAGTGCTCTTTCTGATGGTATGGTCAGGTTTAATGTAGCTGTAAGAATAACAGAGATATTTTTGTTTTTATAGAAAGAAGCAAAAAATTTCGTAAAATCAAGAAGTGCGAAATAACTCGATAATTATCAACTTTTCGAAAAATGTTATGTGACATTTTGGTTGCAAATGACTTGTGCTATCACCTCCTGAATTTTGGTTGACACCCTGTATGTGTATATATATATATATATATATATATATATATATATATATATATATATATATATATATATATATATATACAAAACCAAACTATTCAAAAATAATGAAAAACATTCTCACATTAATTATTTCAGGTTCAAATAAAAATATTTCTGGAAATGTAGTTCCTAAAATTGATATTCTAACTGATTATTGCTCTTCAATTTGGGCAATGCCAAATCAACAGAATTCCAGTGCAAATTGGATTTTCAATGAAAGGTCTCGATTTTCTAAAATAGAATACATGCGATTTGAAAAATTTTCAAACGAAGATATAACATCAGTTATTAAACACACAAAAAATTGGAAATCTCCAGGTGTTGATGGTATTCATAACTTTTGGTTCAAAAAATTTTCTTGCGTTCATGAAAAATTGGCTGAATATTTTTCATTTATAATAAAGAACCCCTCAGCTACTCCTTCATTTTTCACTCAAGGAATTACTTATTTAAAACCGAAAAGTGCTAATACTATTGATCCATCTCCATATAGACCAATTACTTGCCTTCCAACAATATATAAAATTCTAACTGCATGTATTACCCAAAAATGTATGCATATAATTTGGAGAATTATAATATTCCTTCCGAACAACAAAAAGGATGTAGAAAAAACACCTTGGTACTAAAGAGCAACTTGTAATTCATTATGTTGCTTTGAATCAAGCTCAAACTAAGAGAAATATTCATATAGCCTTCATTGATTACCAAAAGGCTTTTGAAACTTCTCCTTATTCACGGCTTCAAGAAATTTTGGAAATTTATAAAATTAATAAGACACTTCGTATTTTTCTTTAATTTGTAATGAAAAATTGGAGAACCAATCTTCATTTATATATTTCAAAACAATCGTTAACATCCGAAGTAATTCCAATTAAATGAGGCATTTTTCAAAGTGATTCTTTAAGTGCTCTTTGGTTTTGTCTTTGTCTTAATCCATTATCTCATGAGTTAAATGCTAGTTTCGGCTTCAAAATAAAGAGTCTATCAACTGAATTCAAATTAAGTCACTTAATTTATTTAGATGATATTAAATTATATGCCGAAACTAGATCTCTTTGAAAAGTCTACTTGAGATTACTTTCAACTATTCCAATGATATTCATTAGAAATTTGGCTTCCAAAATGTAAAAATCTTTCTATTGAAAAGGAAAAGATCACCTCTGATTATATTAAGATTTCCAATATCGAAATCGAGCCAATGCATCAAGGAGATACATATAAATATCTTGGATTTATACAAGAGAAGACAATTAACCATAGCAGCACTAAAGAAAATATTAGAAGTTTATATTACAACAGACTTAGAATTATCATCAAGAATCATTTAACTAGTAAAAACCTTTTAGAGCTATCAACTCCTATGCAGTTCCTATTCTTGTATCTTCTTTTGGAATTATTGAATGATCTTGAACTGATCTAAATGAATTACAATGTCAAATGCTTTGTAAATATCATAAGCGCCACCCAAAGTCAGCTATTCAAAGAGTTACGCTACCTAGACATCTTGGAGGTCGTGGATTAACTCATTTAAACAATCTTCATAGTAAACAGATTTTTCATCTAATACGTTTCCATTTTCATGATAAACAGAAAACGTCTAAATTACATGATATTGTTGTTGCTTCAGATTATAATCTTTCACCTCTGAACTTGACAATGCAAAAGGTAGATTTTGATATATTTGATAATAATTCTAAGAAAGAAAGTTGGATGCAGAAGGAATTACACGGAAAGCACCCTAAATAATTGAAGAATGATTATATTGATGAAATCGCATCAAGGAGATGGTTAGTATCTGGAGAATTCTTCGCTGAAATAGAAGGCTCGGCAATTGCGATCCAGGGTCAGGTTGTTTTCACGAGGAATTATAGAAAACACATCATCAAGCAAAATACAGATGATTCTTGCCGTAGATGGTTTTGTTTTTCATAAACAGTTTTTCATATATTATCATCTTGCTTAGTCCTTGCCTCAACAGATTATTTAGAATGACATAATGCCGTCGCTAATATTATTCATTTTAATCTAGGAATTAAACATGACCTAATTCCAAAAATGAAAAAATGTTACTAATATAAACCTGAAATTCTTTGTGAAAACGAGAAATATTAACTTTATTTTGATAAAACAATTCTATGAAACAGAGCTGTAAAACACAATAGGCCAGATATCATTCTTACTGATAAACAAAATCGAATAACATATATAATTTATATTGCTAAACCCGAGACTCATAATATACAAAATAAATACAACGAAAAATGTCTAAATATATGATGCTTGCCGACGAGATCAAAAAATGTGGAAAATGAAAAATATTTATTCTTCCGAATATTATTTCTACAACAGGTGTTATTCCTAGGAATCTTCACAAAAATATTGAGATTTTAGGTCTAAAGAAAATTTATTTCAACAGTTACAGAAGATAACAGTCATCAAATCTTGTAATAGGTAGGTTTCTTTCCGGAAAAAATAATGAGGTAGAGTCATAGGTTTTCTTTTAGTTTATACTGCTTAGAATCTCATTTCATATGTTATTTATTTGTATATATAAATGTAATATAATTAGCTGATAATTTTATCATATTTATATTCAGAGCAGTATTCTATTCGATCGTTCATCACTTCACACAAAGAAAACTATGAATGAGTAACATTCAGTGTTACTTGACTAAGATCCGTTAACTGGATATTTCCGGGGAGAAAGCCTCTGACACTACTCGTTGGTACATTGACGTCATTGTCTGATGATGCTATAGTTTGTATATATTCTGGTAGATTGATATATTCTCATAACATTCAACGTTATCCTAATATATAATGATTCCAGGATATGTTCATATATATATATATATATATATATATATATATATATATATATATATATATTGCCTGGCAATGATTGTATTTTTTCATGAAATCAGTTTGATTGATCAGTTCATGAAAACTAGACAATCCAACAAGATTTCACCTTAATGTTTTGAGATTAATTCCTTTGCTTTTGTTTTCTTGTTTCAGAGCTTTGACTTCAGTCGAATTCCTCAGTACTTGACATTTTTTGATTTTAATCATTTGAAGTTAGAGAAAAAGCTTCAAATTCCGACAACCAGTTCGTTTACTTTCATCACAACAAAAAATTACATACAGCTTTAGCTCCATTAAAAAATTATAGCGAAATAAGTAAGGTAAATGATGAATAAGATATCTCAAAATATGATTTGTGTTATGCACAACAGATGATTTTCTTTCATTGTATTCAGTCGTTTTTATAGCTTATAATGCAGAACTCATTCTTTAGACTTGCTTTATCATTGATTTTTGGCGACCTGCACAACGCAGAAAACGCTATAGCTTTGAAAGAACGCTTCACCACCTCTAGAAGTTTACAAAGTCTCCATCATCCATAAAGTTCTTTTTGGTAATGAAAAGGTTGGAAAACAACTGAAACGCTTAGAATTCTATGCACTGCTAGGCAATCGTCTTCATCTGTCAAGTACATATGTCTCCAAGCTGTCCGTTATTCCCAGACGAAGGTGAGTCTATTATTCAACCCAAGTCTGCTTAAAGTAATTCGGCAGTTCTTGCCGATTTTGAGGTATAGCAATTGGAATCAAGAGTTCTTATTGCTTCTGACTACCTCTATATAGTTTAATACTACTGTGGCGTTCCATCAGCAGGCGCAACACACTTTTGATTACAAATAAAATCTATCTTGACTTACTAACCACAGGCTTACTACCATAAATTTCTGCTGCCGTTTCTTCTCAGATCGGCCTCAAATAAGACACCAGCTTGGTAGCCCAATTTTTCTTCATGGGAATGATTACTCAGAAATACCAATCTGGATTTGCCATTTAAGTTTATAATCACTATAGCGGAAAGTTAATTGTCGTTTAATGTAACTTATATGTATCCGTTCTGCCCGTCTCTCTAAAAATAAGTGGAGAGGCGGAGGATCGAGAAAGACGTTGTAGAACTTTGTCCTTGTAAGTGTGTAAGTTTCTGTTAGTTGATTGTTAGTTGTTTTTCGACCACATTACAAAGCCTTACGTGATCTGTGGTCTTATGACCATAGTGTAGAGACGGAGCATCTTTTTCGGTTTGTCACCCCATTCCTTCCAGAAAAATAGTTTGGTCCAGATAGAAACTTTCTGTGAATGAGAGTTTCAGTTCAACTAAATCGGACTTGTGCATTGGTCACAAATACACTACTCCAAAAAACTATTCGTCCACGTTTATAAACGTATTTATGATTTTTCATTCAATCAGGTATGAGATGCTTTTGCAATATACGATTGCGTGCCTTAAAATAACACTTCACTACCACTAGAAATTTACAAACTCAACTCAACACCACGAAAAACGCTCTTATTAGTACTTTACAGTTCGAAAAGATCTTGCAAATCATAACCTTCATTCCAGAAGCCATGCCACAGATCCTAAGCTGACTGCAGAGCATCGTGCAGCTCGAATCCAGTTTGGTCCACTGAAACGAGCACTATTGGGAACACGTTTTATAGAATGATAAACATTTATGAAACGGTTCCTTTCAGAAGTGGATCTCTGATAGTTTGGGGAGGTATATCTTTAAATGCACGTAGAGATCTTCATGTATTCAATCACTATACTACTTTCAAAACACAACAGTTACATTCGACTAAAATCGGTTTAATACTAAATGGGGGAAGCAATCTAATATTCATCAGTTTTTTATCATCTTATTCCTAGGTTCTTCGTGTAAGGGATCCTGTTGCTCGTAACTACAATCGCATCAGGGATTGTCAACATAACCGATTCTGAATAAGGAGTAATGAAGACTATAATGATCTGATCTTCATCTATTGGAGGTAGTTATTTGATTTCTCTTTAGATTCGTGTTGGCAAACCAAGTTTTGTCGCCAGGCTTTAAATAAAGTTGGAAATATTCTTTACCTTTTTGAAATCCTTGATCCATTTTAAGTGCTCTTGTAAGTTTCCTACAATTCATTCCATTCAGACTTTTGAAATCGCTGAAAGAATGAATATACTTTGATCAGCACTCTTTGTGGTGGCATTTTTATCTTTTGTATCAACTGCTTCATTGCCTACGAGGCGTAAATTCGGAATATTTTCGTTTGATTCGAATTATGCAAGGGTTAATTTTTACTGAACGAGCATTGTCTTTGAGCGCTTGAAGTTCACTTAATGAATCAGTAAGAATTATGTGGTTACATTTAAGGTTGCTGATGGCAATTATCATGGCCGTCTCGAGCACATTCTGCAGTTAAAATTGAGCATTCAGCGTGTAAACTCTTCTATTTCAATATTAAGCGTGGGACAGGAGACCCCACTGATGATGCCCCCACAATTTTACTACCATATGTGTACATAAGATTTACATCGGAAATAGATAATGAATGCTAATATCCCATCAGCAAAGCATTTGGATTGATTGATTGTTTCAGTTACAGGCCAAGAGTGAGATTAGTGCGTATAGAAATAATGAAATGATCATAGTTGCCATTGAAGATTTCATAATTTGGACCGGTGAGGAGTTTGTTTTGGGATACTTTGTTGCATTCCGTTTCCTTTCAGTTCCTTTGTGAAATTTGTGGTAATTTTTAATGTATTAGTAACTAGGAGATTTGAGTTTGACACTGCTTTGGTAATGATATTGTTACTTAGGAATTTAACTCGTTTCTGAATGAGCAGTAATTTAGATTCTTCAAGAACAGTGTTCGTCGGAGTGCTTTTTCTATATTCTAGTGCTATTTCTAACGCTGAAATTTGTATTCTTTCTAATTTTTGAGCTGAGTGTTCCTAGTTGGATAATATATGAGCACCGTATTCAATGTGAGGGCACTCAAAGCTTTTGTGGAAGGAAATAAGGGTTTGTGGGTTCTAGCCCACCAAGTGTCATAAAGAAACTTTATGATGTTAATGGCATTTGAACATTTTTATATGGCTGAATTTATATGTTGAGAGAAGGAAAACTGATATTCGAAAATAATACCGAGGAAGCGTGTTTGGTCAGTCGACTTGATTTGTGTATCGTCTATAGTTATTTCTGATATACCAGGCAGAATTCTGTCACGATTTATCTCTATATAGTTCTAGCCCCAAGTCTCCTGAATTATATTTAATTATTCTTGCATGAAGTACAGTATCATCGGCAAATTGTATTATATGAATATTTCTAGGAAGACCCTTGGTGACATATCAAATGTAAAGGAGGAGGGATTAAACCCCGCCTTGAGGAACTCCCTTGAACAGTCACCTGTAACTATCACCGCTAATTTCGGAAGAAATTATTCTTTCGAGGAAGTCATTATCCAAAGACGAAAATCAAGAATAATAGCTAGGACATCTTTGTTGTCTTTGAAACCTTCGTCGATGTGAAGCAACAAGTTAACATGATTATCGATGATTGATTGACCACTGCCAAACCCAAACTGTGAATCATGCAATAGACTACTCTTCCCGCACTACCACTGTAGCCTATTCTTAATGAGGATTTCTGAAATCTTGTATAGGCAGGAAGTTAATGAAATCGTTCGGAAGGATTTATCGTAACTTTGCTTATGAAGTGAATGTGATCCGGGGGAGGATTTGTGTTTTCTTCAATCAAGTGGCTTTTGTTTTTGAAACCGGTCGAGATCCATGCATTATAATGTGATACCTTATAGTACCGTAGTGGTGAGAAAGTACTTTCATGAGAAGGAATTGATGTCTAAAATGTGATCTCCGCCTGATCAAACCCGATTGAGCATATATTGTACCCCACAAAAAAGAAGCAGCGAGCCTTGAATCCAATCTTGCAACTTTGCCATATCTATAGGAGGGCTGCTTCGAGCTATTGAAGGTTTTCAGGAGGGGTTTCGAAGAATGGCAAATTGTCTTGCCTTCTCCGTTAAAACAGTTCATATCTGGATAACGTAGTGATCATTGCAAAGCCACAAATACCGTGGAAACGTGTAAAATATCAACCTGTGCTCACATTGTAATTATCCTTGAGGACTGTATTTCAGAATAAATTTTGGAGCTTGGTAACGAATTTTTTATTAATAACTTTTCTTGAAAATGCATAATTATTAATCTTTGCTCTAATTCTTTGAATACTCGTCTCTGTTAATTAGGTTTATGGCTCAACCTACATTTTCTGGTTATATTATTTGTTCAGATGATAATAGTTGGCCTGTTTGAATATAACCCATAATTTGCAGGCATCTTATTTCGCCAAATCAAGTCGAAGTTCAACTTAACCATTCAAAATGACATTAAGGACTTACTAAAGCAAAATTTGATTAACTGAGCGAAATAATTGAATTATTCGAAACCATATAAAAACTGTAAAAGTTATTATCAAATTAAAACGAAAAAATATTTGCGAAAAACATTTGAATACAGTTTTAAATGCGTCATTCTGAATTTGAACCATGTGAACTAGATTAATACCAAATATTACTCACTAACGAGTCATCAATAATTTGTAACTAATTGTGAACAATAATCGATAATTACCATTCATAATTATAAAAATACAATTTGATTATACTAAAGAAATAATGATTCACATTGTACATGTTATGCAGAATCCAATTTATTCATTGGAATGTAATTTTAATTCCTAAAACTTCTTATTAATCTGGAACAAACAGAGAGTTATTTACCACAATTAAATTTTAATTTGAAACTGAATTCATATAAATAATTCATTCGTGATGATTTAAATGAGTTCTTATCCTGGTAAACGTGGCCATATAAATGTTCTAAACTGTGTAGGTAAACCATAAATTGCGAGTTTCCCTTTAATTTGAAATGAATTCATTAAACGATCTAGAGCACCTTGATGCGGACCCTATTTAATTAAAAATTTGAATTAATTAGTGAAATGAGTAGTCATTATTCTCATTAAAACACCTTAATTTGGATATATTCTCTTCACAAACATCAAATGAACTGGAAACGAACTACTTACGCCATCGAATTTTGGTTTTATATAATGATGTTTTAATTTTAATAGTTTTGAGGACCCCCGAAAAAATCCAAAGGAGAATGATCCGGCAAACGCGCAGGCCAGCTTATCACGCAAGAAGCATTTGCGATGAAGTTAGTATCGAATCTTCCTTAGAGAAATTCGGTAACTTTAGGGTCATTGTGAGTAGGTACTTCATCTTCAAGTTCAATGGAAATTTTTGTTATAGCAAGTTCTTCAGATAGATTTCATATTGACACATAGTCTTAAATACTTACCTTTCCATCTTTGTATATAAAAGAGTTCCTTTTATTTATGCACAGGAACAAGGATTCCTTTCCAAGAAACTGCGGCTATCACCCATTTGAAACAAGATATAAACAACTGTATACAACACCAACCACTTCATGTTAAAGGGAACACACTAAATTCATGGAAACACAGGGGGATGCAGCTATAACTGAAGTGTTTGTTTGGAACGGTGTTTAGAAAAAGAATTCAAGATCTACTGCAGGAGCAGGGCCTTTATTCAGTTGAAGAATTCATAAAATATATATATATATATATATATATATATATATATATATATATATATATATATATATATATATATATATATATATATATATATATATATATATATATATATATATATATATATATATATGTATATATTTAATTTATATATTTTGATGAATTCTTCAACTGAATAAATATATATATATATATATATATATATATATATATATATATTTTTTTTTTTTAGTGTTTTGCCATTATCATATATTTTAGCCAGTGATGTGAAATATTTGTCAACTTTTTGAAATGTTTGTATATATTTGCTGTTTTATTAGCTCGTAAGTATTTTGTAACTTCACTTATTGGACACGCCATGTAGGATTTTGATGGCAATAAAATTATCTATCTATCTATCTATCTATCTATCTATGAAGTATACATTTCGTAAAACATTTACTATATTTTTTGGTACATAATGAGCTTCTGGAACTATTACAATTTCTAGACGGGAAATGTCCTTGGCTCGAAGACGTTCTAGTTCGGAAAAGTATTTTCATTTGGTGTTGGAAGGTCAGTAAAATGAATATGATATAAGTCTATAGCTCTTCTATTTTTTAAGCGCTCGCCGCAAATTAGAATCATGTCAACATATCCTACCGTAAAAAACAAAATTATCAAATATAATTAGAACCTCACGCGCACTGCCTTAATTAGATCAGTTTTACAAGTGTCAAAAATGTTTTGTTTTTGTTTTTGCGAGTCACAGCAAATTTGATGGAAATAATTTTTTCATGAATTTATTAACCAATTTTCAATCGAAAAAAGTAATTAATGGAAAATTCAGAATCCTAAAAGTTAAGCAATCTAGATGTTGTTCGAATTTAATATTTCAAAATGTTATGAACTATAGAGACTAGCGAAATCAGTTTTGGATACCCTGTGAATCCCATTTATTATATCTCGTGCCGTTTTGAATGGGAATTAAAGATTTTTATAGAATACCAGTATAAATAAATAGGACCTTTGTTAATTCATTCAGTTTTTTTCAATCTTAGGGAGACAATTTATTTCGAAACTTCTGAGAAGAGACTGGATCTTCAGGCTCTTACTTCGATTCAAACTACTTCAACCGTACGATACAAAAAAACAGTGGTTCTATCGAGCTGGTCTGCCTGTACGTTCTCACCAAATTTAAAATAATTTTTTTCACATTTTTTACTTCAACCCTTTCGGTCAACTTTATGGGATACTTATCCGAGATGGTTACAAAAAACAATTCACCGTATGTTGTACGCTCTTGGTTACGTGCAGGTAGAGACGGGGCAGTCATTTTCAGAGAGGTATTTACATACTTACAGGGGGACCCCACCGGTCACTCGGCACGGTAATGCTTTCTTTGTAAGGGGGATTAAATGATGTATTATCACTTTGGTGATTTTAAGTAGAACGGTTGATGCAGCTTTAAATTTCAAAATCATTATCTTCAAGATGGAATAAAATGATGTAATGAGTTCTCAATGTTACATTTTATCAATTATAATATAAAGTCCAATAAAGAACAGATTTTAAATATCCCCAAAAGAAAGAAATAATCGGGCAATCACGGTGGCCTTTCAATGTTTCTTCGATTTATCCATCGCTGTAGAAATAAACGCGTAAAATGTTTTAGTTTGAAAATAATCATTTGCTTGTAACTACTTGCATTGAAAACAAAGAATTTGAAAAATACAAAGTCTGCAGAAAGAAGAAAATTTATACATAGCGAAATTCTATACAAACAGAAAAATCTTATTGTGATATGTAGAGTGTTATATGTTCAAAAACTACTAAAAGTAACACATTTAGATTCTTTTTAATTTCTTTGTAATTAGTTGATGAAAATGTTGAATTGTTTATATCAAAAACAATAAATATAATTATAGAAAGTAGTTACAGTCCATTAGCTAAATTGTTCAATTTAAAAACAGTAAGCATAATGATGAAAACTACTAGGTACATACTATGAAATCATATATATTAAAACTGTGATCGTATTCTTGAACTTACCTATGTCCTACCTAAAGTTAATATGAAAAATTAAAGAATTAATTTTTCTAGTGAATTCCAACATAAAAGTTAATATGCAACGAACTTGCTTGTACGTGTAAGATTAGTTGTCTATGTCCAAACACAAAATGTTCATTTTAGAAAGATAGAGAGTATAATTCTATAATTCTTGCCATATTCTCGTATTCCAAATGAAAAGAAGAAGAGAAAGAATGAATCTACTTGAAAATGTATTTTTCAGTTATATCTTTTTATTTATCAAAGTAAAAACTAAATGCAAATATAGCAATCTGTACGTTCTGTATTCATCCCACCATTAATTATGATAGTGCTGAAATAATTTTTTTCTAATTAATCAATATATATTTCGCATTTATTAAGTTTGCTTACTATATTTTAACATTACAAGAATAACTATTGTTTTGAACAAGTATTTGAAAATGAATACCATTTTGTATTTATTGTGAGAGAAATGGCGAACACAACTAAGCGTTATGCAACACACAGTGCACGGCATCTGTATGGTTAGTTTAATAAGCGAAGGCTTATTATATTTTAATTCATTGTAAACCAACGTTATATAAACATTATGTTATCTATTTTAAAATAATTTAAATTAAATATTTATTGTATTATAAACGAATATAAACCCTGCTAAATTGAATTGATAATACCTACTTAGATTATCTTTAAGAAACCAAGTTTTTTCTGCAATATTACTAAAAATGGAGATACGAAAATACTATATTTTAAAAATTTGGTTTTCATGACAAACAAGAATAAGATAAAGCCCAACTATCCCTATGCAACTAATACTACGAGTCATGTGAAGGGTTAGCAGTCTAAGATGAAAATGGAGGTATTGTGAATTATTGACTTTTATTAATCTACCAAATTCATTACGATAATTGTGCCCCCACCTCTGATGACCTTAAAATTTTTATATATTTGGTGGTGATAAAGTTGATGAATTTGATGTATGTTGTGCGCGGAAAATCTTCTTCACATATTTGTTCAAGTTTAAAATAAAGAAAATTAGTGATTTATTTTTCTTATTCTGATGATTTTTGTTGTTATTATAACACAGGTATTGCAATTTACTATCTGAAAAAGAATCTATAATTCTTATGAATAATAAAGTAATATATTAAAGGTAATTTGCTTAATTTGTTTCATAAAAATTTTTGTGAAGAACATACTAATACATCAAATTTATCTGTAGAATTACCTCTGCAACATTCTAAAATACCGTCATTACCTTTTTTGTTTTTTCGGTTTAGTTTGTATAGATAGATTCACAAAGATTAAGTGATTGGAGAACTTCTGGTATAACAAATCGAATCCAACTTACCCAAGAGGTTCACAGCTAAAAGTAGCCACAATTATGGTGTGTGGTAACCGTAGAACCCAGCTCTATTGCTTATTTTATTTGCAAATATTACTCGTTCACGATTCATCTTGAAGCATTAAATGCTACTCCACATATAGCAAGTCATAAAAAAATTTCTGGAAGAACAAAATATCACCGTTTCAGACTGGTTAGCTGAATTTTTCGATCTCGATACCATTCAGCATGATTGGAACATGCTTCAGTGAATACCACCATTATTTTCAAAATCGAAATCACTTATGTCAGGTTCTTTAGCAGTACATAATTACAATTCACCCAAATCTAGATAGCTTAATCCTCAAGCTGTTGTAGTTTCCAAAAATGGAAGAGGTAGTCCTATTCCATAATATATCTTTTAAAGTAGTCAGAAAAAAAATTAACTTTCTTCTATATAAATGACTTATTTTCCAGTGTAACACTACCTTGTTACACTGAAAATTAGAAATTGAAAAAAAAAATTGAATTAATGTAAAAGTCCTTCATGCCTCTAAGTATTTGTTGGATATACAATTCTATTACTTTTCTATATAGTATTTGAAAGAAAATCAAAGACGGCCCTGAGCAGTTGAATTTTAGTATTATATCGCCAGGCTACCAGTAAATTAGGGTAGAGTCCGTCCGTTCCATAGTTCTAAAAAAGAAGAATTCGTAGTTGCATAGTCGCATCCACATTCAACTGGCTCCCAGGAATACTATTCTTTTTGTCATCATTTATTTACATTGATTTGTTTTGACAAGAATTATGATCAAACTCGGTTTAGTGAAGATTTCGAATATTAATTTTGGCAATGAGTGATCCTGATGTGGAAGAAATAGTGACTTACATCTCTACTAAACTTAATAAAATATTCTATGATCGGGAATTTGTTTCTTGCGTAGCTAATGATTTCCAAAAACTGAAAAGTAAAAATATCAAATGCTGGTGAGTGTATAACCTAGAAAGTATTTTTCTTATTATGTTCAAAACTGCAATTCTGTAACATCGTGCTCAAGTGCATTCACCACAACATGATATGCGGAAAAGGAATTTAAATGCAGTGAAAGAGAAAGTATTGAATTCTGAACTCGGTGTAGTATTATGTAAAACTCGTGGTTTTACTTTCATTTGTTTTCAGTGTGCTTGTCTTTCCCGCGTTAGGACCTATTTATCAACGTGCCTTGAAGTATCAAGCAAAAGCTTTTGATTTAGCAACATTTGGGTTGTCTGGGGGCACTTTCAAGACTATTGCTGTGTGTCAAAAAGAGTATCTATTGAATGAGTGAGTATAGATTTTGAGCATTTTAGGTTTTTTTTCATTGTTTTGTGTACCATTTTGCTGAATATAATATGTATTTTTTTTAGAAATAAACAAGAAATTCCAGAAGAAAAAGAGAAGATGTCTTCTGAATCTTTGTCGCGAGATGCATCAACTCGTAAGAAGAGACCTGAAAGACAACTTTATGTACCCCCAGCACAAAGAAAATTAGCACAAAGCAAAGATGTGAAAGAGAATAAATCAGAAATAAAAAGTTATAAAGTGTCAATAACACCACTTGCCAATGAAGTTCCAAGATCAAAAATTACACTCCCAGACAGTAAAGTCAAAAAGCAAACAGAACGAACACAAAGGGAAAACAGATATGCAGCTGAATCAAATATTTTTCTTGATGGAACCCAATGTTCGAAAAGAAGAGGCTCAAAAGTGCAATGTGAGGTATCAAATGAACCGGAAAATGCTACAATAATACTGAAAGATAATGTTGAAGAAGTGAATAGTGAAAAAGTTTATGAAAGTATCCTTTTCTTAAGTGATCTTATGCATTTGAATTTCTTACCACTATCGAAATATTCTTGTAATGTAAGCCACAAAATCGATGATAACACTTTGTCATTGAAGAACTTTCATGAGTGTTCATGTGAATTCCATCAATTTTTGATTTCACGATGTGAAAATATTCTTGGATATTTCATTCCAATCTACCGGCCAAATGATGTCAATTTGTTAAAAGTTCTTATTAATAATTATTTTTGTTGGCAACCTCTATCCACAGAAAACCTCATCATCATTGATGAAATCATCGAAAATAATTGTGCTATACCCTTTTTAATTATATAAAAACGCAGATGATAGTGATATTCTAAAATGTGATTCAACAAATAGTTTTACGATAAATCAAATAAAGTTATGTACAAAAATCAAGACTTATACTAGTGAACGTTTAGGCATAATGCAAGTTAATTTGGTTGGTGATAAGTATGAAACTGAAACTATATTTAATGAAAATTTTGATGTTAGTAACTTATTAACGATAATTGTTTGTGATAATGAACCGTTTGAAAACATAGTGGATCTAAGTAAGTTCGCGATGGGCCATTATTTCAAAATACCAGAAGCGAATGGATCTGAACATTACCATATCTGTGATCAAAGGCATGATGTCCAAAAATGTGTAAGTACTCCCATATTCATTTCATCCTTTTTCATGAAAACTAAATGAAATTTTATTGAATTGACTGTATAATTATTAATCTTTGCTTTTTTTCCATTGATAACTTTTCAATTTTTCTTGCTAACTGTTTTAAATCATTGTTAATAACATTCTTCTTTATCCCTAAAAATATCCGTTTTGTTTTCATTCAGGAAACTGATTCAAGTATGATGCTTCTGCGCCTCCGAATTATATCCATTTCGATTATTCATATCATATTTCTTGTAATTTTCAAACAATAATTTACTCTTGATAGGACAAAATAAAGAATTCTCTTGAACTGCCAAAAGTAAAAATTAATTCTTCCAACATAGAGTAGTAGTGATTTATATACTGTATAAATTGGAAATTTATACAATTTTGATTTTTCATGAAAATACCATGTCGATGGCAAAATTGCGTGACCTTGCTAAATACTTTTGAAATACGGAAACATATTTAAGGGAATCATAGTCACTTATGGTTAAAATTGAAGTTTTATTTTATTCAAAACTCATTTAAGCTACTAACGAATATTTACAATATTGAAATATCTTGCCTTCATTGTTTTTTAATAATTGGTTATTTTCATTCTTTCAACCAAAGAAATGATATATAGGAAGCAAAACGAATAATTTCCAAAATTCATTAAAATAATCAATAACAAAAAACAGAGATAACAATTTCGGTCACAATTATTTTTAGTGTGATGATTTTATATAAAAAGTATTCATTCATGCTCTCAAATAATAAGTCTACCGTATAATAACTGAAAATGTATGCGGTAATAAATGATTTTTCTTGAACAATTTAAGGCGACATAAACTAAAGGAACGTTGAACTCGGTGTTACTAGCATTAAACTACAAATTTATGTCTTCATCAAGCTGTTCTTATCCAAATCATGAATAAATTTACAACAAACGTTCATGAATCGCAAACAAAGCAATTTATTCCATTTTATTGTTTAGAGACGTGAAATGAAATTGAAAGTATGCTGGCTTCACTTTCACTGTTCTTCACGGAAATCATTCTTAGATGAAATAAAATGTTATTTAACACGACCTTTGAAGATAATAATATGATTTTGAAGGTAATATTACTTTTAACATAAAATACGGTAAGATTGTAGTGTTCATTCATTCGCATTTTATACAGGATGGGCCATTTTAATCTATGCGTCCAAATATCTCGTCGTGAACCACCTAGAAAAAAATTGTTCCCGACAAAGAGAAACACTTTCCTGTACTAAGTATTCCGATTCACTTTCAAGGTCTTCTGAAGATTATGAGGTTTTTACTTGAATTATTCTGAAAGCGCGGAAAATTTTATATTTGTAGCAATATTTGAGATCCTGCATCTTAGTTTACGGTGCTAGTTTTTCGTGAGTCCTGTTGCCTCTCACGTTTGGGATGTTAACTGGGAATTATCATTTCAGACATTGAATATTGCGGTCTCGATGTTAAAATAGGCCTTTTCATAATTATAGAAATTATTCCGAATTTCAAATGACCTAGAAATTGACTTAAAGATTAAGATGATGAAAGCCTTTGGCAAATATGTGCTTGATCTGCACGCTGAAGATATCTTCGCGATAGAATAAAGAAATACAAATAAACAACCAGTAAATAGTATTACGATTCGGCTGGACTTGATGTTTCACCAAATTTCAAAATTTTCTTTTTAGAGTAAGGTATTTTGTTTCGTCAGGATCTGAAATGAAAGCTATGATTCAATGTCAGCGATACTGTAGATGGCCCGCAAAAAAACTTGTTTGAAAGATTATCCGAAGATAGATAATTCAATATCAATTAGTTATTCGATAACATGACCTTTATTCAACCTCTCAGAATGGGTAATTCCCATTGAAAAAACCCAATGACCTCCAAAAGTCCTTGAGGTTGACTTCGAAATCACCTTCTCATCTGAACATCCTCGTTTTCTATATTTTAGAGAATTCTAGATATTACAACTGTTCACAAAATTGTTTGTGACATGAAATCTGAGTTCAATGTGTAATTTCTGTTATACGCCAGATCGAGCTTAAGTGACATGCGCATGTTTTTGCAACTCCTCTAACGCGCCGTTAAGTTTACATGCGCATTCAAACAGAATTGAAGAATAATTTCGTATCAAGTTATTTTAAATGGAAAAGATACTACTTTAATTGTCGATTGTTTGTGCATTTCAATGGTTCTCTTCGTTGATCTCCTTTCTGTCTACGACTGAATTACATAACTTCCGAATTAAGGTAACGTTGAATGTTTTCATTCATTCAAAAGAGGTCAGGTGTTAACGACGTAATTTCGATTGACGTAATCGGTGGCATAATATTCGCTGAAGGAAAGAGATACAATACAGAAGAGCTTTCTCTTCTTTTGGTCGCGACGTTCGCATTATACAATACTGTAATGCCAGAAGCAGTATTCGTTCTCAATTGCTACGGTTCGGCGATTTTAAAGTGCAGCTGCAGATTCGAGTGTTTTGATTCATAACGTGTGTTGCTTTTGTAAAGTTTTTTCTTTAGTGAGTTTTATGACAGTTGTACTGCATCTAAACTGGGTTTTAGAACATACATTCGTTTCAATAAAATGGAATAAAACTTGAAGATTAGAAGAAAACGCAGGTATCTATTTGCTTATTTGTTCGATCTTCAACATGTATACAAGAGTTACAGGAAAGGATTTACTTTTTTTAAGATTTAAATTTATTTCATCAGTACAAAATTCCACATAATCCAGGCGGATTTTATTTTTGTTTTAATTATATCGTCAAGGTGCCTCCCATAACGATCAAAAAGTCTTGTAGTGCCTTTTATGTGTTTAAAGCTGCTAAACACATCTCGTTTCAATTCTTGTTGGATCAGCATTTACTTCACTTTTGAGATAACATCGCTGGAAAGAGTTCAGTGGGACGAGATCTGGAGATCTAGGTGGCCAGTTTAGATATCCACAGCAAAATGAGTTTTTCTGGGAGTATACCGAAAAAAAGTGAAGCAGTTCCTACATTGTTGAGTCACTCTCAACACAGAATAAGATTTTTTTGAAGATTGGAGGACCAATATAGTTTTTAATTCTTTATTAACAGCACGACACAGCTTTTACTGCTAGAGTACTTGTGCACACTGCTTGGTAAGATACAATACCAATTGTTCCGAATATTCAGTGTCCGATAAAACCTCTTGATTTTCGAGATAGTTGATTGAAATTCAAAACGTAGGTTAGTTTTGCAATACACCATGTGGTTCCAAAATGTAGTGTTTGTTTTACGGGAGTTAAACATTCTTTTTGTCTCAATTTTTGTTCCTAGTGCGCCAAGCATATGATGATATTTGTTGATTTTCCATAGCAGCAACAATTTTTGAGGAAAAAAATGATCTACTCAGCATAAGGAATAAAATTAAAATATTCAAGAATTAAATGGACTCTTTTTCACCTTCAAACTTTTTTGCAGTATGTGAATGACCCTTTTAGCGGAAAAAATTTGAATGCGAAATTGAAATATTTAAGATGCGTTGGTTGGATGAATTTTCTAAAAACTTCAATAGTCTAGTGGGTAGCTTGCACATCTAACAATCGTTGCATTAGGGGTTAGAATCTCGGTACTGTGATTAAATGATTTTTTTGATAAGCGTTCCAAATTGCAGATTGACACAAATTGTGGTTTTAGGATTTGAATCTCATCTTGTAGCGTAACATTAAGATCATTCCGAAATAGAGGAGATTCAAAAATTCACTGAGATCGGTAAAAAATATAAGAAACTTATTGATAACAACACATTATTAGCCAGAATGATGAATCCACCGGGTTCAAATCTCAGAGAGTCATTGAAAATTTCCTGGTAAATGAAAGAGTGAGAAAAGATCAAGTTACATGAGAACGAAACTGAAATATTTAAGACGCATCGGTAGGATGAATTTTTAAAAAGTTACAATGATGTAGTGGAAAACATGTAGGTCTAGCAATCCTGGCATTTGGGGTTCGAAGCCGGGTACTATAATTGAGAGATTTTCTGATAACGAGTTTCAAATATCAAACTGACAAAAATTGTAAAATGTAAGGATTTGATGAAAATCATCTCGTTACGAATATTGAGTTAATTTCAATCAAGTGGTGATGGTAAAATAACGAAATTTTTTCATGCTATAATAAAACGTGCAAAGAAAATGTGGCAACAATACATTTAAAGCAAGCGACTCCTGAATAAGAAAGCAAAAAATGTAGAGTCAAAAAAATGAGAAAACAAATGTTAGAACATAGTTCATAGCAAATCATTAGCCGAATGGTTCAAATCCCATGTGAGCTGGCTCGGTGGCGCAGAGGATATGATACTCGTCCCCTGCGCAGAGTTACCTGGGTTCAATTCCCACAAAGTCGGTGCGATTTTTCGGCTTCTGGGAATCGCTTGAGTCCATTTTTCGGAGGAGATGTAAAGCTGTCGGTCCTGTCTAATAAATGTGTTGGACATTAAAGATCCCTTCACTCGACACGAGAGGGGTTCGGCAAAATTCCCGGGTTAGTGAGGTGACAGAATTCCCCGGCGTGTCAATGGCCGAAAGGCGGAAATAGAGCACGTTAAAGGAATAACAAACAAACGAACAAATCCCATGTGTGATATGAAGTTGTATGTGAGTGAGAAAAGACCAAGTTTGCATGAAAAACGAAATTGAAATATTGAAGACACTTCACTGAAATGAATTTTAAAGATGGTCCAATGGTGTAGTGTACAGTAACTAAGAGATTTTTCTGATACAGTGTTCCAAATTGCTAACTCACCCAAGTAGTAAAATTTAAGGATTTGAATATCCATCTCGTTGCAAATAATGATATAATTTCTGTCTACTGGAGAAGGTGGAACAGCACAATTTTCGTGCAAAGAAAAGATTGCAACATTACATTCAGAGCAAGCAAATCCCCGAATAATAAGGAAATACTGTAGATTCTAAAACTTACAGAGATCAAAAATGTTAAGAAATTGTTGGTTACATAAGTATTAGCCAAAATGTTATATCCTCCTGGTTCAAAACCCACTTGTGCTATAAAAATTTTCTGGTTAATATTTTAAAATAAAAGGAGTTTAGAATCAATACTTTTAGCAGATGGTCATACAAATATTTGTTCAGAACTTATCGCTATGAGGTTTATATTTTTCCAATCGTAAAAGCATTCAAGTGACCCAATAATTTTGACCTTCATGAAATAAAACAAGTTTCAAACTAGTTATTTCATATACTGAAGATATACTAATATCCCCAACTTTTGACCAGTAGTGTATATGTATTGATTTCATCACAATGAAAATTGAAAAGCTTTTATATTCCTTGAAATTTATGATTGTCGATATTCAAGGTAAAGTTGTGTAACTAAACACGTTAATTGGGAATTTTGTAATTATATTACTCACGCAGCAAGTTATGATTAGGTACTGTGATCTATAAATAACATGATTCCGATTACTTTTGTATAAAAGAAAACCTTTCACATTGTTGTGTAAGGAATTGCGAACATAAAACGAATTAAAGAGCTGAGATTTAAATATTTCAAAGAAACGAGTGCAAAAATAATTTTTATTTCATGTATCACCAAATTGATATAATAATGAATAGGGCAGTTTTCCAATTTTAATGATAATTTGCATTTTCCTTTTAGAAAAGATATTCCCATATACTACATGTTTCAATGAAAAACAGAAATTCTTAACTTTTCCTCCATTTCTTCATTGTTGATTTACATATTAATATTTAAAATCTCTTTCACGTTGTATTCGAACCAATTCTTCCTCTGACTTGCAATTACACAAAAATTCAAAAAAGTTAGCATAAGTTTGTTTGTCACTCATTTAGACACCTTGAAAAAAACATTCTGAGGAAATCATCAGATTTCCTTAGACGTTTATGAGTATTCTGGCCAAGCACCCAATCAAAAATGAATATTTCAATTTGTAGATGTATCATAAAATATATTTTCTTTCATTTTCAGTATATGGAAGTCAAACAAAAAATATCTCTTGGAAATGTCTCTAGGACCAACCAGGGTACTTCTTCTAAGCAAGAACAAACAAATAAGTCTGAATCTCTCAAACCTCTGCCGATAGACGATGTGAAACATAATGAAACTGTTGAAATAGTCAACCATCCGAAGCAGGAAATAACACAGCAAACGTTAAAAATTATAACTAAACCTGAAGGTAAAACTTCCACAGAAATGGATTCGAAAAAGAAGTGCGAACATGAACAAGAAAAAGAAATTATGAGGAAAGCTAAAGAAAATATTAATCGGAAAACCCGTCCACTAATGAAGTATTCAGATGACAGTGATGACTTGTTGAGGATCGATAAACATGACAATGTTAACAATTGGGAAGATCTATTTGATGATAATGGACAAATACAAGACGAATTATTGACAGAGGTGAATATAAACTTGATTAAATTATCACTCCATAAATTTGTAGGATGACTTTTTGATCAATATAAGACATTTGTTCTTAAGATATATTATCATTTTTCTAATTGTCAAACAGAAAAAAAAAGAAATTGAGTATATGTCAAAAGATTCACAACTACAATCCCTAGCTTTTATTGATGAGTGCCATCTTCACATTATGCCAAAATTTCACAAGTTTAACTTCAAACTGCTTCTCCAACCTTCTTTTTCTCCCGATTTCACACCTATTATTCGTTCACAAATCTAAAATGAATTCTTAGGAAATAAGGAAATAGATTTGTTCCAAACAATTTCTTCTACAAAACGTATCGAAATATTAGACTAACTTAAGAAACAATATCATAAATATAGGAGTATGTAATAATGAATAAAGTCCTTTGCCTGAAACATATTGAGTGAATTTATTGGGTATTGAATATATTATATATATATATATATATATATATATATATATATATATATATATATATATATATATATATATATATATATATATATATATATATATATATATATATATATATATATATATATATACTGAGTTTCCACGCGAGATGGGGCATTAGAAGTATATGGAGAAAGGAATGACCGATTGGAGAATTTTTTTCTCTTCTCTGGAATGTTGTTCGAATGACACCATCTTTGTTATTTCAAATGGCATAATGTATGTTTCTATTTTTTTTTATTGTAGAAAATTAGATATTAAACAATTTTTTCTCATATCATTGCCACCTGAAATCAACCGAAAGAAAGATATGAATTTTTACAATCTGAATTTTTCGATTTTTGGTTGTCTCTTAGAAGGCTTCATTGAAATACTAAAGATCATTTAATATCGATTATTTGTAGCTCGTTGTCGGTAAAGAGGCTCATTCAGCAGAATTCAATAAATTTAGAGGCTGCACAATATACAGGGTGTTTCGAAAGCATGTGGCAAATCGTAGTATGTTCAAAGATACAAAAGTTCGTTTTTTCAATTAGACTACCTATTTTTGCACGCACCATTTAACTCGTAATATTGATAGGCATCAATCTCTCGATTACATCAGTTACTTGTCAGGAAATTCATCTTCGAATTGTTATTGATTTCAGATCTAGACGTTTTGAAATCCAGAAATTGTCTTGAAACAGAATATTTCAAATTTTCAATCTACTTCAATAGTAATTGATTTTGCACTTTTTCTCTTGGGTCATTTAACGCTGGAGGTCATTCCTGAAGAATAACCAGTGGCGTCACACGCTATTCATCGACACCGAATACTTCTAAATCAAGAATTTTCCGAATATTGAGAAAAACCGCTGACATGCTTTCCACCTACAATCAGTGCAGAATCTTCATGAAGGTGATGAATTGGCGAGATTTCAATTTTGCAGATGGATTATCCATTCCATAGAAAAAATTAACATTTTTTAAATCTAATATTATGGACTGGCGAGTCTTGCTTTACTCGCCGTGAGGTCACGAATTTTATAATAAACATGTTTGGGCCCAGAAAACCCATATGCTATTCGACCAAGAAACTTACAGAATGAATTCAATGTTGAGGTATAGCTGGGAGTTTTCGATGACCACCTTTTTGGGCGTTTTTTTTACATTTCGGGCCTTTTTTTCACCTCATATAATAAATGGTGAGGTGTTCGCTGAATTCTCAGAACAAGAACATGCTAACAAGTGAGAGAACATACCACTTGAAATAAGAAGAAGCGCTTGATTCCAACTCGACGGATGTGCTGCTCATTACCATCGAAAGGTTAAAAATTGGCTGAATGAAAATTACCCTGAGAGATCGATAGGACGTGGTGGGGTCCTGAAATATTCCACGCCTTATTCTTATTTCTTCAGTACGAATTTCTCCCGCTCCATTGCACAGTCTCAGAGAGGTTCTCCAGGATCTCATGAGGTGATGCAGAAGCACCACCACACGCTCCGAAATGCCGTATATCCTCAGAACATCCACCAGCCAAGCATGAGGGACTGAATCAAATGCCCTTTTTATAGTCTATCCATGCGATGGCTAGGCTACGTGATCTTATTCGAGCTTGCCTCGTCACCACACAGTCAGTCACCAGAATTTCCTTACAACCCCTCGTTCCAGCTCGACAACCTCCTTGTTCCGGGGCTAGAATTTTATGTTTCCTCAGATACCTATTTATATGGAGTGTAAGAATTTCGGTGAATATGGTATAGGCAGCGGGATGACAAGTTATTGGCCTGTAGTTTTGAGGAGTTTCAGTCTCCCCATTTTTTGGAATCATGGTTGTAATTCCGAGCGTGAAAAGTCTGGTACAGTCGGGTCCTCCAAAGCTAGTTGGAGTAGCAGTACAAGTTTAGAATGTATGCACCCAAAATACTTCCACCAATAATTGTGGATTTTTTCGGGTCCTGGTGCTGTCCAATTATTAGCTCGCTTCAGTACTAACGATACGTCTTCCTCTTTTATGATGAAATCTTCCATTTTTATTTTGGATCTTTCTGTTGGGTTTTCTTCAAAAAGTAAGCTTCTGTGTCATGCTGTTTTTCTTGTGACCAAATTTTACTCCAAAACTCCCTTATACTTTTCGGGTCTGGTGGAGGTCCAGTGTTTTTCTTTTCCTCAAGTTCGCGAAAGAACTGTTTCTGGTTGCCGTGAAAAAGTTTGTTGTTTTTGTGCCTTCTAGATATCTCGTTATACCGCCTGATTCGGTGCCAAGAGCCTTAATCTTTTTTTTGAGAGTGTCGCAGACTGTCGTGATTTTCTGCTTGAAGTTCGGGGTTTTTGTTTTTGAGTGCGAACTCAGAGGCTATGCCTCCCACGGACTTGAGAAGTTTCTTAGATGGAGTTTCCAAGTTCAGATAATTGTGCAGCACCCCAACTTTTTTCCTTATATGAACCACCTTTCCCTGCAGTCGGGTTTTCTTAGGTGGTTCCTGTCATGTGATCTTTCGAGAAGCTGTTTTTCATGTCGCCTCCGGCCATCTCGCACACAGTCACCGCTCCGGCATATACCAAATCCACAGCCTCCTCCAGTGACGAAATATCTTCGATTCTTCCAATCATTACAGCGTTAACATCTCTCACAGCTGCAAGGACTTGTTGTGAGTATTTTAATCTTGATATTGAAGGGCGCGCCTCGGCTTTGAGTTCAGAGAACTTCAAGAGATTACCAGTTAAATATTTTTCCGATCCTGCGTCGAGATTATGGTTTACAGTTGCCTGGTTGACAAGCATCTGATCGTCTTCCTCATCTACTATAACTCTTCTCACATTACTCTGTCTGTCTCTGTACCTCGACTGTAGGTCTGCCAGTTCTTTTAGCAACATCTTGTTCAGCTTTTGAGAGCTTTTGATTCATAGTGATCCAGCTCACTCGGTTGGCTAGAAGCGTAGCATAAGTTGTCTACTTGGGCAGGTATCATTCTAGAATTCTGTTAGTAGCTGTATGTATGTATTGTCCGAGCCATTCACCAAATCCATAGAGATGTAATGTATGCGCATTAAAATCATATTATCATCGTCTGGCCAACGCATACGGCCATCTCGTCTTTGGGGAACAGCGGCGGGGCGTGCATCGACATCACCCAAACCGTTATTCCTTTCTCCTGTGGGAGAGGCGACTGGCGAACTTACAGTGCCATCTCGGGAAGCCGCGCCGCTCGCACCACGATCTATCCCACCAGGCTGAGCTTCTGAACAGCTCCGAGAGGGACCAGCCTATATACTGGGTGATTCACCTGTGGCGCGGTGCTCTGTAGCTCGTACACTCTTGAAGATTTCTTTTTGTTCGAACGGTATTGTATTAAGAAAGTAAGAATCTACTTCAGCAATTTATTTTGCAGTAAACAGGGTATCCCAATTTTGTATAAGAAAATCTTGGGTGGTTTTTTCAGATTGGAGGACCACTTTTTTGTTTAAGATTCAGGAGCGGCCTAAACTCTGCTATAATGTCTTTAAGTAATCAGTTTTTTTGGTGAGTAGTTTCGTCACAATATTTTTTTTCCGTAAAAATTCATGAAAATAGGCTCTCACATCATCGCATGCTCCTTCGACCAGAGAGGATGAATACTTTTTTCCTTTCGTTTTCTTATTGCCAAATGATTATCCTCATTTTATACAGGAGTGACTCAAAAAAACTATTGAATATTGTGATTTTAAAAATATCATATCTTGATTTTTTTAAATGGAACGCCCTGTATTTTATTATTCATGTCAACGCATAAAATATTGTGCTATATTTTTGCAGAAGTAACCTTATCTTTATCTTCGATCATTTTCGAAATTTTCGATTACTTGTAAAGATTTTTGATGAAAAATTCTACAAACCGTATCAAACTCATCAACATGCATCATTATTCGCACAGAAGTTTTTTTTCTGTAATGATTCAAGTAGTTAAAAGTGAAACCTAAACAAGATAATTCTTTTAACGAATGATAAAATCAAGATGATTAAAACGTAAATTGAGGTGTTGAAATTGTTTTTTATTTGTGCCTTCTGTCAGGTGTCCGGACATATCATATTCTGCATTTTACATGGTGAACTTATTAGTGTTTCGTTATTAAACATTGTTAAAGTGAGGTTTGAACCCAATTTTCTCAATTGACTGCCATGAAGTTCTCCAAAGGAGAAATGGTTGGTATGATTTTTATTCTGGGTGAGTGTGATAGAAATTCTTTGCTGGCAGGTAGAGTTTATGCACAAAGGTTTCCTGATAAGAGGCATCCTGATGAGAGATGCTTTGAAAAACTTCTAATTAGATTTATCAAAACGAGTAATATCGCTTACAAAAAACATGAAAAACCAAAAACTGCTACAACTGAAGACAACCAGTTATCAGTTTTGTTTACAGTGACAGAGAACCCATATAAAAGCCAAAGAGAGATTTCTCAGTTAACAGATATAAGTCAAACTTCCGTCCAGAGAATCTTGAAAGTGAATAAATTTCATGCATATCATGTACAGCTGCACCAGGAACTGAACAATCAAGACTATAAAAATCGAATCAATTTTTGCAATTGGGCAAGTGACAAAGTAGTGGAAAATCCAAATATGTTTAGCAGAGTTTTTTTCTCGGTCGAGGCAACTTTCCACAAGAATGGGCTTGTTAACAGGCACAACTTTCATTATTACGCCACGGAAAATCTACACCTCATGACACAAATAGATCACCTGCATCGTGGGTCCTTGAATGTATGGGCCGCTATAATAGATGGATATCTAATTGGGCCGCATTTTTTCGACGGGCACCTCAATAGTGAAATGTATATAGATTTTCTGCAAAATCATCTACCAATGTTACTGGTCGATGTACCAGATCATATAAGACAAGATTTGTGGTTTCGACAGGATGGAGCACCGGCACATTACTCACATCAGGTTAGAGAGCATTTGAATCATGTATTTCCAAACAAATTGATAGGACGTGATGGTCCTGTTAGATGTCCAGCTAGGTCTCAGGACCTTACAAGTCTAGATTTTTTCTTGTGGGGTTATATTAAGGGCGTCGTTTACCAGATTCCTTCTACAACACAGTTGGATATGAGACAGAGAATAGTGGACGCCTTTCAGTCAGTTAATCCGCAAATGTTGTCGAAAGTTCAACGGTCTTTCCTCAGAAGGATTGAGTTGTGTCTACAAAGAAACGGGCAACATTTCGAACACTTATTGAAATAGTTCAACACCTTGTAGATCATCTCACCAAAAACCAATCTATTACGTATTTCATACACGACTACCTTCAAATATCTCCATTTCTCTGATCAAGTATAATGATATGTGTTACTAAACTCTTCTTTCGCAACCTCTGATTTTATTATTTTAGTTTATTTTTTTTTATTTCGAAAATGGTCGAAGATAAAGATAAGGCTACTTCTGCAAAAGTACACAATATTTTATGCGTTGACATAAATAATAAAATACAGGATGTTCCATTTGAAAAATCAAGCTATGATATTTTTAAAATTACAATATTCAATAATTTTTTGAGTCACTCCTCCTATATATATATATATATATATATATATATATATATATATATATATATATATATATATATATATATATATATATATATATATATATATATATATATATATATATATATATATATATATATATATATATATATACACCTCAAAAAGTCTAGGGAACACTTCTGAATATCGATATATCGTATCCAGAACGATCAATATGGATGATTTTTTTTAAGAAATGAACACCTGCATCAATTTCTCACCAAATTATGTAGAGTGCCGCAACAGATCTCAGTTTTTTTATAATAAACTAAAAATGCAGCAGATGCGACGCTGCTTTATAATCATGTCATCCATTCAGTGTTTGAAATCAGTTAGTTGGCACTTTGTTTCTGTCGTAAGCACAAATAAAAGATTCAAGTTTTGTGATTCGACCTTGGAAAGACGAGATTTGACTAGAGAAGAGATGTTATGAGCCGTTGGCATGCTCCAAGCTGGGAGCTCACAACGGAAAGTATTCCCAACAACAACAAGTAGCGTAGAAGAACGCCATACAGGTCGTTCCAGGATTACTACAGTCGCCCAAGACCGATTTTTGGTTTTACAAGCCAGAAGAGATCGTACTACCACAGCATCTCAATGAGCTCAAGAGCTATCACGAGCTCATAATGTACAAATTTCCAACCAAACTGTGAGAAATCGACTGCACGAAGGTCAACTCCACTCCAGACGTCTTTTAAGAGTTCCACAACTGACCCATGGAAATTGCGCTGCTCGTTTAGCTTGGTGCCAAGAACACGTAAACTGGGATCAAGAGAGGTGGGCCACGGTTCTCTTCAGTGATGAATCTAGATTTAGTTATTATCCCGATTCGGGAAGAATTCGAATATGGAGAGAACCTGGAAAGCAAAACCGTCTCCAGCATGCTTGAGAAGTTGTTAGACAGGGAGGCGGACCAGTGATGTTTTGAGGAGGTATACGCCTTGGTGGAAGAACTGACCTCGTTTTCATACAGAACAACCTCATGGGAAATTCTCACGCAAATGAGATAGTTTTACCTGTAGTGGTACCGTATCTCCAAACAATGGGTCAAAATCACTCTTCCAACAAGATAATGCCCCTCCTCATCGTGCAAGAGTTGTCTTGAACGTTCTTGAAGAGAATGATATCGATCTTCTACCATGGCCATCCTGCTCCCCAGATCTGAATCCCATCGAGCATGTGTTCGATTAGCAGTTCAGGGGGCTTGGAATGACTTAGGCCAAAATGTAATAGACAATTTAATATTGAGCATGCCGCGACGATGCCAAAGTGTCATTAATAACAGAGGTGGACCTTCTGAGTACTGAAAAATATAAGTGCTTCCATATCGTTTCGAAAATATTCAGGATTTTTTTTTTGTTTTACCAAATTTCGTCATTTTTAAATTTAATTTTTTTTATAATAGGTGCTTTGGAGAAGTCAAATATTATTTTGTTTTCTTGTGAATACATTATATACAATACATCCTAACAAAACCGAAAGATTTCTATAAATTCGAATCATCAAATTCATATTTCATAAGTGTTCCTAGACTTTTTTGAGGTGTTTAAATGAGTAACCTTTATGGTTTTGAGCATTTTTATTGGACAATTACTTCTTTATATCAATGATTTCAAGACAATACCATCTTGAATCTGCATTTTTCAAGAAGGAATAACTTCCCACGATTTCTGCACACTAAAACCATTCTTAACAGTTTCAATAGACAGCCCTAACTCTGGACAATATATAGGTCTATCAATACGTGGTCCTTCGTCCGCTAAATATGCAGCAATCGTGTTGCCTATTTCTCCTTTAGGCTCTTCAAATATTTCAACATCTTCTAATATGTCAGAAGCAGTTTGCTGTTCGTCACTTAAAGCTGAAAGTTTGTATTCAACGCCATATGTTGGGTTGTTAACGGCAGTTGTATAAACCACGGTTAATTCTTTGTAAAGTTTATTCAAGTTGTCATCAGTATCCAAACGAAAACCGAGCACATATCCTCCGCTTTCCTCAGAACTTGTTAGTACAAGTGCTTGTCCGAATTTAGAATCCCGTATGATGATCTAAGGAAACAATGAAAATACATTAAGGAAAAGTAAATGTTATTCAATGAGCAGTTAGAATATTACATACGCTAGTGATCTGAAGGTAAGGCAATGATATATTGAAACCCTCGTTCATGGATGCATACCAAGCATATCTTATCTTATATATATATATATATATATATATATATATATATATATATATATATATATATATATATATATATATATATATATATATATATATATATATATATATATATATATATATGTATGTATGTATGTATGTATGTATGTAGCCGTAAAGCAATTTTCCTAGTGCTCGGGTTGCTCGTCAGTTAAATTAAGTACTGCTTCTTCTAATTCCTGTTCTCTAATATCCCGGGGGTTCACAATCATGTTTTCTAGTTTTGAAGCTACATGTTTTTCGTAGTCGTTGATGAAGCCGTCCAAACAAAGTATGATGTGGAGCTGAGAGGGTATATTTCGGCAAATCTTCCCGGCGCTTCTAAGGAATTACCATTAGAGAGGCCGTAGACGAAATGCATGTCGGCCATTTCTGAAAGAATCACTGCAACTATCACTGCCTATCAACGAAAGTGAATTAATAACAATAATGAATTTTGACTTGGGTACTGCTGAGGTTAGGTTAGATTGATAGATAGGGGGTTGATTTGATACAGTGTATATTATATATAATAATTATTAAGTGATCATATTTTTTTAGTTGTGAGAAGGAAGGTTGGCGTTATTGTCACTATTAAAATATTCTTTCAAGGTTAGGTAATAGAACTCCCATTTAATTCAGACTCATCAACAAGCAGTTTTGTCGTATTAGTGTATTTTCTTAGAGGAACAGGAGTGGAAGCTCTCCCTTCCTTGTAGCCCTTGACGGCGATGGTAACAAGAACTCTTCATATAACTACCTGATCCTCATGTGGATATTATTTTAAATATGTACTTGATTGAAACGTGATTCCCTACAGAGTAGTTTCATAATCATTTTGTTGTAGATAGTGCATAAGGTAGGAAATGACATGACAATCGTTAAAGCATCAGAGGATTATACCCCATATATGCGTAAACATACCGAAGAAGACATGGAGCATGTTGTCGAAATTTACGACTTTCCACCGTCCTTAAATACAGGAGATATAATTCTTGCATTTAGCATGTTCGACTCAGATAGTATGTATGTTATATGGATAGATCATACCCATGCTCTACTAGTTTTAGGATCTTCAAGTCAAGGTAAAAATTCGAAATAAACATTAATAAAGTTGATTATATTGATTTGTAGTAATTTTACACTTTTGATTCAGCTGGAACGATGTCTAAGTTTTTGTAGACTGGTTACTGAAATCGTCGCTTTCACTGATTCTTAATCTAGTTGTGTGCTACATGACTTGAGATAATGGGGTGCTACTTGTATACATGTAAGCAGGTGGGTAGTACAAGATTTGATGTGAAGTTTTTTTTGAGCCAAGTATTTGGGTATCTCTCTTGACTAGACCCTTACATGGAACAGAAATGCTTCTTTGCATTCAGGAGAGCAATATGTCAATCAAGGGGACTAACAACAAAGAAACCCAGCTGCATTTTTACTGCTGTTGTAGACATATTACACCACAATCGTTTGGTGGTCCAATTCGAACCAAACTACTGCAAAATAGTGTGCTGAGACTGGCTTGTCTGTGTGTTGCAGGGACCATGTCCAACACACGACTCGACTTGCCAATTTAAAATATATTCATTATCTGTGAAAATATTGATAATGCATCTCCAATATTGAAATGAAAAAGCTTAAAAACTAGTCAGAAATTAATCAAATGCTCAGTCAGTATTTTTTATGGAAGCATACGAACACAGAGGTCCTTATCAGCGACGATATTGGTTACCAGTCTTGAGAACTATACTCTTGGAGAATTATTCAGTAATTTCCAGTTTCTGAATAATTTTCTTGATACATTTTGTGCTCATGAACATTTTGATACCCGGAATTGCTTTTTCCGCAGCCCAAAAAGCAATGGAAGTGAAACATCCTCTTATAAAAATGAGACCTATGTCGAATGCTAGTACTATAGCAATGGCAACTGCTAGACAATATGATCTCAAGCCAGCCATGAAGAGACCCCCAACAAATCTTCAAACAGCCAGACGTTTAATAACGAATCATTTAGGTACTAAAAGCCAAGTTACTAAGGAGCAGACAGCTAGAGAAAGGGAGCAAATGCGACAAGCTAGAGGTGAGTGATTACTCTTTTCGATTCATTTCTTTCATATGCTCTTTTGGTAGAACGGAAAACCATTAGAAAGAGTTTATTTATTTATTTATTTATTTATTTAGCACACAAAATTTTCACATTGAAATTTTGCATGAATATACGGGAAACCGCCATTGAAACATTGAATCAAATTAATTATATAAACCCATGAATGTAATTTAACAACATAAATAATAATCAGATAAAACAATAGTTTTATCTATAGTTGAATCTACACGTCTTAGAACGAAACATTGGCGTGCATCTTGTTATCCTACCTGGCAAATTAAAATCTATTTAACCCAAAAGATCCCCACAATCAATATGTCCGTTTAAAACTTTATAAAGAAAACACATGTCACTAACGTACCTCCTGACTCGCAAAGTGTCCAAGTTAAATCGGTCACGCAAGATATCCAGGTTATTACTGTTTAATTCCAAAAACAATTTGAAACAGAAATAACAAAGAAACTTCCACTGGACTCTTTCCAAGCAATTAATATCACATAAATAGTGTGGAGACCAAATGCTGAACCCATATTCCAAATTTGTTCTGACCAAGGAACAGTATAGAATTTTTACTGTATCAGGGGAAAAACCTACTGAATTACGAATTATAAAGCCACACATTTGATACGTCTTGGAAGAGATCCTACGAAAGTGTTTCTTGAAATCTAGTCGACGATCAAGAGTAATACCAAGATCTCGCATTAGATGCACTCTGTTAAGAACTGTGCTATTCAAGTTGTACTGGAACCCCAGTGGAGTGTGTGATCTATGAAAGGATATAACATGGCATTTTTCAACATTCAGACTCTAACAGTTAGAAACGGACCAATCAAAAAAACTGTAAATATCTCTCTGTAATTCACGGGCATCACAAATATTACGTATTATTGAAAACATCTTCATCGGCATATAGTAAGAACTTTACCGAAAGAACACTCTTCACGTCGTTAATGAAAATATTGAACAACACCGGTCCTAAATGTGAACCTTGGGGTACACCTGACGCCGCAGCAAACTCTCTCCAATTGTCTATATTTAACACACTGAGAACGATCACACAAAAAACTTCGAAGCCATTGGAGCAGAGAACTTGATATGACAAGTGCCTCCAACTTAGCGAGTGAAAGGTTATGATTGACTCTGTCGAAGGCTTTTTTAAAATCAGTATATACTGCATCTAGTTGATAACCCGATTCGAAACATTCAATTATGTCTCCAACATATACTAAATAGTGGAACGGCCCCTTCTAAAACCATGCTGTTTGTTGATTAAAACTGAAGTACAGTTCCAACATAGGCAACTACAAATTGAACTATCTAGCATTTTTGGAATTGTGGATTGTATTGCTACATCCCTATAATTCCTGATATCAGACTTAACACCAGACTTGAAAATTGGAACAATGAAACTCTTTCCAAAAAGAAGGGAAGGATCCCAAATCCAAAGACATATTGAACAGAGTGGCAATATGGTCAACCAGAGTACTAACACATTTCTTCAAAACGAAAGCTGGCACCCCATTAGGACCAGATGACAGCTTTGGCTTCATAAAAGAGATCAAATCAAAAATCTCTAGAGATGACACCTGGCATGAACTAATATTTAACGTATTTTCATATTTGATTTCGGGTGGGACAATAACCTCACTGCTGTAAACTACTGAAAAGAAGTCGGCGAATAAATTCACAATAACCAATAATCTAACATAACCATCTGAGCTGGATACACTGTCTAACTCCATACAGTTTGGTGAATCAAAACTGTTTTTCTTCGAACGTATATACTTCCAAAAGTTTTGTGGATCGGAATGAATATTATGTTCAATATTTCTCAGATAATTATTATAAAGTTCATTACAAAGAATCTGACATTTGCAGCGCAATTCACTGAATCTAATGTAACTTTCAGGGTTTCTAGAATGTTTGAACTTTCTGTGGACCTTTTACTTCATATTTGTGAATACTATTAACACCTTGTTATACCACTCAGGGTATTTTGAGACCTTGGTAGACTTTTTAGGAATGAAAAAGTTGAGTCCTTCATAAATATATCTATAAAACCTGGAGACCGATACATTGACATCATTAACGTCGAATGACCAATTACGAGATGAAAAAATTCATTTAACCCCCTATAATCACCCCTTGTGAAAATCGAACCGTTCTTCCTTTACGAATGATTTAGCAGAATCTAAATATTTTCTTAGAATACTAAACTGATTCGCAGTATGATTAATGCCATTCTCCTGTAGCAACTCCGAGGCAGGAGAAATCACAATAGAGTCGTCCTGGGTATAAACAAGGTCCAAGAGGACACCCCGGCTGACTTGCGAGAGATTAACAAAACTCACTGAATCGTTCAAACCAGCTGCAGGATCGTCGCTTCCACACAAAACAAACTTGCCAGTCGACTAGCCTGCACTTGGAACATTATAGTCACCGCATATATACATTGGCACGTCAGGATGTAACAAATCTAACTCTTCAATAGCTAAACCATGAGCCTCATAGGCTTCAGCTGAAGAAGCTGGTGGTAAATACACACCACCAACAATAAACTCACTAGAACCATTCGAACCAGAACAAATAAGTGCTCTACATCATTGTACGAATGACGGATCAGTTCAACACTCAATAAAGACCGAACAAGCACAACAACACCTCCACCCTTCTTTTTAAAACTTGTATTGCTATTCCTGTCCATTCTAAAAATTGTGAAGTTTGAAGAACAAATTTTGAAATTACAGATATTTGCATCAAGCCAACTTTCAGTATCACAACATCATATCTGCAATGTTGCAACCAAAGAGAGACATCCCTGAGCTTAGATTCCATCCCACCCACATTCCAGATAGAACTATTTAATATACATTCATAATTCAACTATAGGGCTATTTTGACATCTAATTAGATATTATATGAGTGAGGGCTGTCTATCAGCCTGGCCACTGAGACCCAGTGGTCTATTGTGGCCCACTCTGTCCTAAATTTCATCCATGAGCTCCATCCTTCTTGTAAAGGATACGAGTTTCGTGGGTGAGAACTTAATAAGCTCAGTCAGCTTCAGTTTGGTAGATCCAAGTTCTTCCATCCTCCAGCTGGTCACTCGCACATAACATGTTCCATTGATTCTGTATCTTCTTCACATAGCCAACATGAAGGATCCTCAATCAATCCTAACTTGTTCAGGTGATTTCTGAGGCGACATTGCCTCGTTAGTATGGCGGTCCAACCTAGAGAGTTTAAGCCAGACCTTGCCTCTTGCAGTGGAAGGTCCACTGATATATTTTTTTTGACAACAGTTTGGTAGCTATAACGTAAATGTTTTTATATCCAAAGTTGTGAACTTAAATATTATTTTACTGTAAGCTTTAGGGATTCGTGATTTAAAGTAATTACAGAAAGAACGTTACTGTATTTTAAACTGATTCTGTGTACCATTTTATATAATTTTATTGTTTTTGTAATTTATTATCGGTAAAATAGTGATAATAATATGATACTAATTTTATGATAAAATATTGATATATATGTGTTTTTCAGAAAAAAGAAATATAACGAAAAGAAATGAAAAAGATGCCTGGGAAGGAAACGTACGATCGTCCATGCGGCAGTGATAGATAACCACATCAAATATTTTTACTTTATCAAATATTTCTTTGACTTCAGAGTTGCAATTTGTGATGCATTTTTATTTGGTTTGATGTAGGCAAAACAGTTCAGAAATTTGAAATTAGAAAATTACACTTTATTTCATCTGATATATCCCATTTGCAATTCGAAATTAAATATTCTTGAATATTTACTCATAGAATTTCGTAACATTGTTGAATGATGCTTATAATTTACTGATTTCAAATAATTAAAATTCTAATATTTATTGAAATCCAATGCTAATCAAGCATTGGATTCAATATCATATTGTTTGATCTTATAGTATAAAATTTTACTATTATCCCGAAATTGAATATGATTAATTTGTGTTTCTATAAGATTTTCAAGAATTTTTCATGTTTTTTGGGGTAATTTCCTATTCAAATTATTGATTATTCATATCGAAAATTATTGTTATACTCTTTGAACTTGAATTGCATGCAGCAGCAAGTATCATTATATATTTGCTGCAAAGTGTACCCATTTATACACACTAATAAATTTCACCTAATTACCATTTCCAATTGTTGATTTATCATTCTGTTTCAAAGCATATTCACACAATAAATTATTTTATCGGTAATATAAGTTGCAAACAACAGTTTAACTGATGAATAACTAATCTATAATGGAAAATTTCACCTAAAGCTAAGTTCCATTAGACATTTTCATTTAAATTTATCCTAGTCAAATCAAATGATGTGGTCTCAGATCACACCCTGTTGTAAGCCCCCTCAAAGTCCACCCTATTGAAGGGCAAAGCAGCCTCCAATCAGGACGATAGAAGAAAAACTTGACTGAGAACGAGCAAGAAATGCACTTAATGGTATTATGTCCTGTCAAGGAACAGATTAGAAGCTCTAGGATTTTACCTAATAGGAACAAAGGAATTAAAGCACAGGGGTGAAGAGTATTACAAGTATATACTCTGAGTCCACTTCAATTACTGCTGTAACAGTAGCCGTAATATGTTGAGTCCATACAATTTTATCGAAAAAAAATCAACTGATTAAATTTTGCTGGATTATTAGTGACAGATTATTTGACAATGACAAATATAAATTGGAGAAACAAATGAATCTTCGCTATTGGTAGAAAAGTTTATGAATGACTAGTTAAGCATCACTTAAAAATTACTTGCTGAATCTGTTTAGAGAAACTTTAAATTTTTTCTGGATATTTATAATGAGTTGAAAGTATTCAAGTTGTTAGATAGCTCATTCATTTCATCTCCAGCATTATCATTCAGTTTTTATTGGAATTTTGATTATATCCCGAACATATATTTTATTTTTCTCATATTGTCTGGAACAGTCCTTTAGTTTTTATTTTTTGTTTGGTTCGAGATATAGAAAAATAACATTTGGTTGTAATCTTATTTTTCTAACCAAGAAGTGTAAATACATACATTGTTGAAATAGTTTGGAAATAATTCATACAAAGTGTAATTTCGATTTTTCCCTAGAAATTAAATGTAACTGGCATGAAAAATGCATATTGAATATACTAGGATTCAATAGTTTCAACTGTCTGTTTATATTTATTCCCAAATTATTTCCACATGTAGATTTAAGTGCCTTATCTTCCACTTATGTGAGTAACTGTGATTTTTATTTTATTGATTTTTATATAGGAGAATATGTACTAATTGTTTTAGCTATATGATGTCTCTCTGCATATTGTCTCAACTTCTGTGCCAAAGCTATGAAAAAAAACCTCAATTTTCTTGAAAAGAACTGAATAATGCTAGGTAATTTCAAATATTGGGGGAACTGTTCATTAAATAAATAACACTTTCAAAAATCGACATCTCCCATCATTGATAGGAACGACTTGTAGATTTTGCCAATACATTCATCTGAACTTTTTACTGTTTAATATAATTTCTCCCATATTTTGCTTATGTTTAATGCTAATTAATTGCCAGGGACCTAGTGTTTTCTATCCACAATATTTAAAAGACAGGATATTAATTCTTGAGACACCTGAAGAGTGAAAGTGTGTAAAACTTTCATGGAAATTCTTTAAATTGAAACTGCATTTTCTAAGAATATAATACAATATTTTGTTTAAACCAATAGATTTGGCTGAATTCTTTTTGTGTTCATCAGTCATAAAATTTCATATAAATACATTTGATTGAATAAATTGATTCTTGTACACATTCTTAATTGACATCTACAAGAGACATTCGAATGAAAAGTTTGAATACAGTCTTATTACATGCACGTTATTCTTCAATCACTTTGATACATAAAACGGAGCATGATATTGCCTTATCCGAACCATTTCGTTTTAAGCGTTGGACCTCCATAGCATCAAAATTTCATTGGGCGATTATTCAGTAATTGAGCTCTCAAATTTATATATATGGTAGAATAATAAAAATTGAATTTTTCTAGTATTCCACCATACCAAATTTGCTAGAAAATTGTTACAAAATTGTTTAAGACAAAATATCGTCCTTTAACAAAAATCAATACTTAAATTGTTGATCTACGCGTAAAATGCTAATAATTGGATAATCGTAAATGTGAGATATCAACTTAATGAATAATTTGAAAGTGTAATCGAGAAGTTTGTTGTTTTGGTTTCTGCTTTTATTTGTGATTGTGAAAAATAGTCATATTTAATGTAATTATTAGTGATATGCAGATGTAATTACAGCAATGTTTAAATATCTATGTGTGTATAAATTTCTTATGAATCGAACTAATATTGTGTGATGAAATTGTTAATATGTTGAATAAATTATTTTTCAAGTAAGTGGGCAAATAATCTATCCTGCAACGATGAAATAGAGACGTGTCTGCTGTAAACTAACATTTGTAGCTTTGTCATTTGGACAATATTTATAAAAATAGGTACATTGCTTGTGTGGTTACTTGAATGCCAAGTACTTTCTCATGATGGGATATACGAGGTCAGACAATTAAGTAATGCTACAAAATTTAAAAATTAAGTTATATCGCTGCGATCCTCTTCAAAGTAGTCCCCTCCCGCACCTCTACACTCATTTCAGCCAGTTTTCTGGCGCTCCAGGGACAGCCACTGTTGGCTTTGTCGTTTAGTTTCGGGGTCAAATTGAAAGAACCAACTTTCATCACCAGTAATAACTCAATTCAACATGCTAGAAAGAATCTTGAGCACTATTGCTCTATATTTCTCTGGTCAATTTTCGTGACATGCATTACTCGCGCGTTGTTACAAAACAGCTGGCGTAGAAATGATCGTACAAGGGTCGTCAAGGTCTCAATCGAGAGAGTAGAGATCTGCTACCACAGTGGCGGAGTTACAGGCTCGCAGTGTTACCACAGGCTGAGAAAAAAGATCGGTCGCATTACTCAATTGTCTGACCTCGTATTAGTAGGCATCGCTACTGTAAATGCATTTCTCTTAATTGAATATAAATACTATCAAAGCATGTGCTGAAATTACCACAGTGAGAAGTCATTTGCCCTTTTATGCCGTGATGAGAATATGCAATCAACCTATAAAGCTGATCAACAAAAGTATTGTAGAACAGAGAAGGTAATGAATAATTCATCTTATCTTTGTAACAACTTATATTGAATTATTTTTGCAAAATTACAAAATGATGCTTTGAGCATTAACTTATATAATTAACGTCTTTTATTTTTCTTTTTAGACTTCTTTTGATGATTGGAGTGTCCCTTGGAAGATGATTCAACTGGTGAACTCTCAACATCTTGTTCCACAAGTTTCGATGAGAAGTCACTGAAATTTTATACGTACATTAGAAAGAAATATTTCATATGGAGATGAAGTATTGTAAAATGTTCAATCTATTTCTTAGCAGCATATGAAAAAACTTGTCATTCTTAAATCATAGGTTGTCTTACTATTGCTCTGCCTGTCCAGAAGCTGTTCCTTGGGAACCTTTAATTACTTCTTTTGTTCTTCTATCCTTTTTCTTACGATATCCTGTTCTTTCATAACGTGGTAACCAACGTTCAGGATCTGGTGCTTGACTTAAATCACAATTCTTAGGAAGCTTACCCTTCTTCTTTTTCCTATGTTTCTTCTTACGCTCATCTAAGCCTTCTGAAGGGGTACTAAGAGAAATATGGAAATAAAAACGAGCAGTACAATTTTAATGAATTCTTTTACCCAGGTAGTGAATCCTGCTTGGTGGCAGATGGACTCTTTTTGATACTAACAGCTGAAATTTGAGCATTTTGGATATTCTCCAAATCAAGTCCTTTTGAAAGTTCAGATATTGAAGGCAAATCTTTGCTCAAGGCTAAAGCACGTTTTTCGTCAAACTGAAATGTTATTTTGCAAGTTATATTGTATATAGTTTTCTTTTTCATTTGAGAATTACCTGTGATAGAGCTAGAACCAATTGGGCCAAAATTTTTTTATCGTCTTTATTAGATCTCAATAGTTCCTCTAAGCTGTTAGCAGCAACTTGAGCATGACCATTTCTGATGTGAAATTCTGCTGCCTGACGCCACATATGGGTTAAATCACCTTTAACCTAAGTAAATATCATATCTTAAGAAAAATTATACATTGAACTTTTTTTCAGCAGGAAATATCTCAAGTTGTATGAAACTATAACCTTAATAACAGTGACCGTTTAGTCAAATTTGTATTTTGTAAATAGATACTCTATAGGATGCTTTGTTCTTATCTGAGGACTAATAGTGCCTCCCCTTAATCAAGCAAAAAACAACAGTACCATCCTAATATTCGTACCACTCTCCAAACTTTCTGGGGATTGAGCTTGACAAGACAATATATTTATTATAGAAATAAAAATTCCATAACAATCATGTAACAAATACCAATAAAATAAAAAAAAAGATACGTTAATCATAAGTTTCGTTAGTTGTGATTTTTAATCAATCAAAGAATTGTAATTACTATGTTGTTCATATTGAAAATGATTATAAGTATATTGTTCTTGGTGTTTTAAATGCGAATAAAAAAATAAGTTGTGATAAGTACATCTTATCTGGAAACACTGTCGCTTGTTTTTGTGCGTTTGTGTGTTTGTTGTGCGGTGCGGTGCGCCTTATCTCACATAGCCTTTCCCGTGTTACTGTCTACTGTCCCTCATTACCAACCTTTCATCTCAGTCGAACTACGCGGCGTTGCCACGTAGAGCAATATGTCCTTGGTATGTGGAATTTGTAAAGAGAAACTCGGCAGAAGAGGTTTCAAAATACAGTGTCAGGACTGCGAGTTATGGTATCATAAAGATTGTACGGGTTGAGACGACCCAGAACCGGGGTCTATTTTTTTTTGTTGATTTGCTAACACTATCCATGTACTTCTTGGTTTTTATCTAATTGAATTTTACTATCAATTGTGATAACTGTATTTTGTAGATCTACCTACATAACATTTCATATTGTTCATCTGAATTCTCAATTACAGTGAAAAGGCGGTCATTTGCGAGAATGATTCAATAATTTTATTTTTAATTCTCAATATGGTAGAATATTACGTATCTTTAAAGCAGCTTAAAATCACCCAAAAGCGTAAATATCGAGGCGAATGAATTTATCTCAGATATGAAATCCAGCAAAAACAATATGACTTTAAAATCTAAGGCAATTAAGCACCCTTTCGTATATCCACGATTCCACACATCTGGTATTTTCTAAAACAGCAATTCCCTCGCCGCGACGAAGGAACGCGTCTGTAAAAGACTATGTAACAGGTACTTGAGTACCAAGGGCAGAGGGAAGTGAGGGGGTAAGGGCTGCTGGGTCACGCATATATAAGGATCACGATCGCGACGTTAAGGGATCATTATGATTATCATTATTATTATTGAGTTATTTTTCTTCCGAGGTGCAGTTACTCTTATAATTCAGTTATCCAGTTTTCGAAGCTGTGAATTTACTCATTCGTGTAAATCGGAATTAAATTTAAGTTAATTAATCGTGCATAACATGAGTCCAGAAGAATGGAAGATGCAGATTGTTCCTCTCCGAGAGGCCGGACAGGAAAAGAAAAAGCACCGTTTCCGCTGTATCCCACAGGTGATTACCTTCTGAATTTCCTTCAATATTTCTGTTCACCAATTAATCTTTACGAATTTCCTGAAGTATATGCTACGTAATTTCTAAACGCACTAAGGGCGAGTTGAAATAATCATTTCTCGAATTCAAAATTATTTTCACATATTTTTTTTCTTCTTGGCAAATGATCTATTTGAACTGCACTGACATTTCTAATATTTATTTTGAAGAGTTATTTTCATACACTTATTTAAAACGTTTGCTTTCGTAACTTTGTAGAATTTGAAATGTACTGCATTTATTTCATATTGATTTCCACAGTTGTTTTAACTTAACACATCATTTTGAGGTATACTAAAATTCTTTAGTATTGATTTCAACATTTGTTTATCAAACTGGCAACATTATTGAACGTAATTAAGCTTTTGTGTACTGATTCCAACAACTTTGAGAACTATTTGAATTTGTAATGTTATGAAGTTTAATATTGATGTGAAACTTTACTTTTGTAACTCAGAAAATTGATCTCAGTGAAATGTTACTTAACCATTTTCCAATAAAAATCTTTTGTTATAATCTGATGAACGATACGTTCGAATGTGAAAACATTTAATATTGATTCTTATCTTTGCTTCTATAAATGGGCCAATTATCAATTTGAAATATCATAATCCTTTTATTCAGTATTTCTATTCATTTCATTTTATAACTTAGCAGAACATACTTAAACTGAACGAAGATGTTTATATTTCATTGTATCCAACTATGGGGAAGATCTTACTTTCAAATGATTGATTTGATGTCCGATACTCTTAAGCTCAATAAGGGAACTTTCCCTGTCTTCAGGTGTAATGATCACCTACGAATAATATCATTACTCATTAGTATAAATAAATGGATTTAGGGACGATACGCATGTATGGACCCACATATATTGAGGCTTGTATGTTGTCGGTATGAAAGTTTAGAAGAATGTCTGAGTTGGTGGAATGTATGTGACGTTTGTGGTACATACAGGTGTATGATCAGAGGGCATGATTCCCTGGTTGGCAAATCCGCGATATGGGAATAGAATATGATCCGGAGTCAGTGACACAATATAATTAATATTACGCAAACAAAACAATAATAATAATAATACTGCCCGTTGGCTTTACAGGCTTACCTCTAGTTCCATATATAACGTTTAGTACTATACGAATTACTGAATTCGATTAAAAATACGCGAGCGAATTAACGCTTGCAAGTTGTCAGCTGTGGACGTGTTCCTTAGAATTTTAAAAGCAAATCTTCCAGAGTTTGGAGTATCAGGGCAAGGACCTCTTCAGAAAACATGATATCATATTACCAAAACCCTTAGATCGTGTCAGTTACCACTCATAAGATGGGTGAGGGCCAGTTGGGCCTGTCTATAATAATGTCATATCCGAATTCCATCCCGAATATGGATGAGGGCCGATTAAGCATGTTTATAATAATTAAATATTCTAACTTCCCCTCGAAATATGGGTGAGGACCAATTAGGTCTGTTCATAATAATTAAATATTCCAACTTCCACTCGTAATAGGGGTGAGGACCAATTAGGTCTTTATATAATAATCTAATGTATCAACTTCCACTCAAAATATGGGTGAGGACAAATTGGGCCTCTATCTAAATGATCTGATATTTTATTAAATTCATTAAAAGACGCCAAAGAATGCAAGGATAAGAATTTAATACAAATGCTACAAAGATCAAACAGACATTGTTACCGGATCTGATTTTTGATTTTCTAATTTCCTTACCTATGGTTTAAGCGACGAAGAATTGGTCGTATCACATCAAACCTCACATAAAAGAACTTGAGTAGGTTAGGTTAGATACTAACTACAAATACACAACACAACAAAGAAAAGGATCCTATTTTATATAAGAGAACTTCAAGGTAAGTTCAGGTAGTAGACGATCACATGGCTTTTCATTTGACCGATTTCAGTCGGTCTCAGGTGTAATTAATATGGGGAAGAAACTAAGATAATTCAGTTATTGCAATTTACGTAAAAGCGATGCATTTTGCATCGTCTTTCATAGACCGGGGTTGGGGGTGTTTCAGGGTATTGGAAAGGATGAATTCGGCGGAGTGAAGGAGGGAGAGGTGCAGTGGCGGTGCACTTCTTGTCGTGGGTATTATGTTTCAAAGGCACCTGCAGATGGGTCAGTTAATTTGGGTAATTCTAAAATTACTGTGGAAGATATAATGGAAAAACTTAATGGTATGGAGAAAATGTATGGTCGCCTGCTGAAACGATTTGATGAACAGGTTAAAATTAACGAATCGCTTACATCGGAGCTCAATGCAGTTAAGAAGGAATTGGTGGTATTGAAGAATAAGGATACTAAAGTAAAACGAAATGAGACATTTTTGTCACTTTTCCACAATTTATTCAATAATCACGACCGGTTTCGACCCTACGGTCATTTTCAAGTAAATTGTAGAAAAGTGACAAATTGTCTCATTTCGTTTTACTCTAAAAATGAATTTCCATAAAACAAATAAATCATCAATACTATCAATAAGAATACTACCTGCTCTGAGGAATTTATTACTGAATTAAATGACGGAATGTCAAGATCCAAGGATCTTTTAATTTTTAACTTGAATAAGTCGTCGCATGAAACACTGGAGGAACGTATTCGTCATGATATTGACGAAGTGGTGAAGTTTGTATCTTTGGCCGGAGTTGACGCAGGTGAAGTTGATAAAGTTGTACGCTTGGGAAGGAAGGGATCATCAAATCGCCCAACAAAGTTTATCTTTAAAAATCCTGAAGCTGTTATAAATGTACTAAAGCATAGATCAATAATCATCAGTTAGTCTACTAATAATAGAATATCCTTGTCTGCTGATCAGACAACTAAACAGAGAAACTTCTTATCTAATATTAGGGGTAAACTGAAACGGCGTCAACGGTCTGGCGAGGCTGACTTGACCATTAAATTTCTCAAGGGAATACCCTGTTAAGAATCAGAATCAACAAAGTAAACAAAAAACAAACTAGTTACATCCCCTTCACATAATATATCGTTTTATAATTAAAGTATAGGTGGTATAAGAACTAAGTTACAGAATTTAAAACAGTATTTGGAGAGTTGCATATACGATATTTTGATTATCGGTGAGACCTGACTGAATGAAAATTTTTGATGCCGAGATATGCACCAACACATTTCAAAACAAGAAGTTACTAAATGCGAGATTTCGCAATGTGTAGACATATCGAAGAAAATTATTTTTCAAGGGACAATATTCAATCTTCCGTAGAATGTTAAATATCCTCCCTTGAAGGAGCTAGTTTTCCGATCTACTCTTCATAATCACCGTTAACCGGGGCCACCGGGAAGTGGTACAGCACGGTCAGATGTCACGAGTAGGAATAATGGACAGCCGTTTCGGTCTCGTTTGACCTCGTCAGCATTATCTACCCAATCGTAACAAAAGGCCCTGCCGTTACCTACTCATCTCAATTCATTGGAGGTAGCCTCTGTTTCGGTTCGTTGGGAGGCGCAGTGATATTTATGTTATTGCGTTCGCTCCAACGAATTGAGATGATTAGGTAACGGCATGGCCTTTTGTTGCGATTGGGTAGATAATTCAAACGAGACCGAAACTGCAGTCCATTATTCCTATTCGTGACATCTGACCGTGCTGTGCCACTTCCCGGTGGCCCCGGTTAACGGTGATTATGAAGAGTAGATCGGAAAACTAGCTCCTCCAAAGGAGGATATTTAACATTCTACGGAAGATTGAATATTGTCCCTTGAAAAATAATTTTCTTCGATATACCAACATATTCAACGTATTCAGGAAGGATAGAAGCAGTATTGCTACTAACATGAAAACTAGTGGTGGTGGAGTCATGATACTGGTTAGGTCCTCACTCAATGCAGAGATCATCACTCATGAATTCTCAAATGTCGAACACCTTTTTTTTATTGGTAACAGCAGATTCCAAGAAGTTCATCGTGGGTGGATCCTATCTACCGCCTAGTTCTGATGAACAAGCATAACTCTCTCATGGACTTGCAATTGAAGAAATTTCACTGCGAATTCCAGATCTCGATGTGTATTTGTGCGGCGACTATAATTCACCCTCCGCGAAGTGGACTAATGGTGTTTTTTCATTATGTAATGCTGGTAGTTGCGCATCTGTTTTGAATTCGATGTTCCGTTATGTTTGCCTAATCGTGCCACTTTATTTGACTTTGGTCAACAACGTTTTGATTTCAATCGTGGTAATTATGTAAAAAAGAAAAGGAGTCGTTAAGAGCTACATAATTACCACGATTGAAATAAAGATATATATATATATATATATATATATATATATATATATATATATATATATATATATATATATATATATATATATATATATATATAGTTGTTGCTTCAAAAATAAAAAATATATATATATATATATATATATATATATATATATATATATATATATATATATATATATATATATATATATATATATATATATATATATATATATATATATATACAGGTGGTCTTCAACTATTTGTACCGACTAAGGCTGTCAATCCTATGAAATACCCTCCCTGGTTCAATGGTGAGTTAATTAAGCTTCTGAGTAAGACGAAAAAAGCACATTGCCGGTTCAAGAAAACCAGAGATCCTCAGGTTATTATGTATTCAGTAAACTTCGTTTGGATTGTCAGCTACTGTCGAACAGTCTGTACAATAGTTACATGAGTAGAATTGAAAGAAATATCCATTCGGACCCGCAGAGTGTTTGGAGGCATATAAACACTAAATTAAATAATTTCGACTCTCCGAATCATATGGAATTTAACCATATGAGTAGCTCCGATGGAACTGAAATAGTGAATCTCTTCGCTGATTTTTTTTCAACTGTATACAGTACGGAAGTTATTGTACCATCAGAGATGAAATATGATCAGGTTGTAAACATTGACTCATGTCAGTTTTCTCCGACTGAAGTTTTGAATTTATTTCAATATGAAGTCCAAGCTGTGTGCTGGTCTGGATGGCATACCCAATTGTCCTTGAAAAGTGTGCGAGTGCCCTGTCTGGCCCTATTAGTGCAATATTTAATTTATCCCTAAAATTGGGGAGATTTCCAACTTATTGGAAACAAAGTTTTATTGTTCCCATTTTTAAATCTGGTCAGAAATCAGTTATTAAAAATTACAGGGGAATTTCAATTCAATCTGTCATTCCTAAGATGCTGGATAGTTTAGTAGCTATTTATCCTGGGAATGCTGCTCTGTAATCATTGATGAACAACATGGATTTTTTAAGGGTTGTTCTACAACATCTAATTTGGTGTTATTTATTAATGACATTGTGGATTGTTTTGAAGCAGGTTTTCAATTTGATGCCATATACACTGATTTTTCAAAAGCTTTCGGCAGGGTTAATCACAACTTGCTAATAACCAAGATGGGCGCCCTTGGATCTCTTCTTTCATGGTTTCGTTCTTTCTTATGTAATCAGTCGCAGATTGTAAAATACAAACATTTTCGCTCTAAAGCTATTTCTGTTACTTCTGGTGTACCTCAAGGCTCCCACCTTGGCCCTTTGCTATTTAATTTGTTCATTAAAGAAATCAGGGATGCCTTGGGTTCCGGATTTTTGTTATTCGCGGATGATATGAAATTATATCGTGTTATCAGAGATGTTACAGATGTAACTCATGTTAATTCACTGTATCTGAACTTTGACAAGTGTCAAGCTATTACCTTTTATCTTTCCAATACGGCAGTTATGCATAATTACTTTCTGGATGGTGTGGAGCTTTCGGTTGTAGACTATCTGATGTTTGGGCATAACACTTGATGTTCAGTTGAATTTCAAGGATCATATGAGAATAATAACATCTAAGGCTTACCGGATGCTGGGGTTCATTGTTCGACATTCAGTGGGATTTTCTGCTGATACCTTTAAACTGTTGTACTGTTCGTTAGTAAAATTAACTTAGAATATGGAAACTGAATATGGTCTCCTTTTTATTCTTGTGACATAGGTTGTTAACAGAAGGTTCAGCGTAAATTTTTGAGATATTTATCCTTCAGGTGCCATCATCGGACTGTTGACCGCGATATCCTGCGTATTACATATGGCCTAAATCCTCATTGAATGAGGAGAAAACTTTTCGATTTGTTTCTTTTTCAAGATACTGAATGGTTTGGTGTGTTGCCCGAATCTGTTGAAACTCATTGATTTCAATCTACACTAAAGAATCACTCGACATACTCATTTATTCCGTCCAAAACTTTGCACGTAAAACTATGGCTCGAATACATATCTAAATCGCATGGTGTCTTTGGTCTATGACTTTGGTGTCAGTCTTGAATTGTTCAGGATTTTATTTCCTTGTTTCAGGACCCATATCAGATTACTACTTGTTAGAAATTAATAATCACATAAATTTATGTTTCAACTTAGTTTAAAAAGGGCGTTTCCCGTTTGTATTCATTTATTATGCATATGACAATTATATGAATAAATAAATAAATAAATAGATTACAAGAAAATATTACCTTATTCTTCTTATACCATGCGACAGATTTCTCGAAGACACTTAGGGCAACAGCTTCTTCTCCTAATCCTAAATAAATTGTTGTAAGAGCACCAATTATACCTGGTTTATATGTATTTTCTCCCAAATTTTCAAGTACCTTACAAGCCTTCAACTTTTCTCCCTACAATAAGTAATATATCAAAATTTAAAGTTAGAGTTACACATGTTTCAGCAAGCATTTTATATGATTCAATTGAAATTAAAAAGTATTTCTACCTGTATCAAGTAAAACTGAGCAATAGCCAGCTTAACAAACAACTCATCTTCTTTATTTCTTGCTTCAAATTTGTTTAATACACCAATAGCTTCTGTGAGTTTATTAGCCTTGAAAAGAAGTGAACTTCTGAGTACTGCAGTATGCAGAGCTAAATCAGGCCAATGGGCATCTAGTTGATTACATAATTTTTCACACTGTTCACTCTGATTGATGTAATACGAGAGTAACGCATTGTTCAGAGCAATGTATTTACGAGTTTCTGATGGTAATTTATGCCTCAGAGTTTCATTCAGGGCAGTTTTCATTTTTTTCTTTGAATCAAACAAATTTTGATCTTTATTAATGCACACAGTATTATTACATGCTACTGCAGCTAAGGCAACATCCTCCAATTTGAGTTTGAGATTAGATGAATAAATCTGTTGTGCTTCTTTTAGGCGACCTTGTTTTTGGTAAACATATGCCAGTTGAATCCTAAAACAATCAGAAAGATAATAAATTCCAATTAAAACCCATGACAATTCCAGTGCTTTACCTAATTAAGGCAAGTTCAATATTAATCTCTTCTTCAGTGGCTTCATCCTCTTCCAATATTTCTCTACACATCTTTTCACATTGTCTCAATTTCTTTTCTGCTTCAGCATATAATTCTCTCGAAATTAATAAACAGGCTTTGTTAAAACATAATTCGTATGTATTTTCCCTTAGATCGTCAATATTAACCTATAAAATTGATTCGGCTCATTATATATGTTCTTTTAAGATTTAACACTTACCGAGCTTTCTTTGCTATAAAGCAAAGTGGCACTCAAATTTGTATTTCTTTCATCCTCATAATCATCATCACTGTTTTTCAGAATATCCTGGTAGAGTTTACTGGCATCATCATATTTTTCTAAGCGATATAATACCTGAGCTTTCAATTCTTTTATCCTGTTATCATCAACTTCAGAAGATTTCTCGATTACTTTTAACGCTTCCTCATGCTGATTAATACGATAATGACAATAGGCTTTCTCGAATATTAAAGAACTAAAATTCAAAATCACTTATGAAAAATCCCTAAGGAATAGCCCATTATACTCACGATGCAAATTCTGCTTTTTTATTCAGTAATTGTATAGCTTCTTCAAATCTATTTAGCTGAATGAGACAAACTATTTTACATTGAAAAGCTGAACCATCATGTGGTGCTATTCCTATAACTGAAGATAATAAATGTATTATGAATAATTTGTATATGATTAACAGAAGAAATTTATTTTCACATATGGACACCTACTCTTATTGGCAGTTTTCAGAGCTCTTTCATATTCACTATTCTGTCCAAATTTATTTAGTTCAACATAAAATTGGCTAATTGCTTTTTCCTTAGGATTTGGTTCTCCCATTTCTTATGAAATGAGACCTAATCTATAATTTGTGGGAACGTGGAAGATGTAGGAAATCTAGGAAAACACAATGTCAACTTCTTGATAAATAATAAAATCTACTAGCAATGACGTGACGTTTGACAATTAATACAAGTCACAGAATATTAACACCGCTAAGATTTCGACTCTACTGAAACCCACGATTGTGACCTAGTTGGTACCAAACACAGAACAGTCATCTTTTCTCTGGTACCAAATCAGTCACTTCATTACAACAAGGCCTTATTTCAACAGAATAGACCAACGCATTTCATAAATACCGATAAAAAACAAATTTTTTCTTAAATTTGACACCTTGTATTCTGAAAACCAGACTTTCTTGGGCACATTAAGTTTTCTTGGATTTACTTGGATTTATAGCCTATCTTAAGAAATATTCTGTATATACACAGGTGTTACGAATACAATAGCAGTTTCCCGAAGTATGATAGAACTTGTCGAAATAGTGTTACGAATACGAGCAATCTCCTGGAGTGTGATAGAAATCGTCCAAATAACGCTACACCTTTTTTCCAATCACTCACCAGTTTTGAGATATTTACACTCAAATTTGAAGAAAAAAAAATCATTTTTAAAGGATAAAATCAGTTTGTTTTGAATAGTGCATCATTGATGGTCTCTACTAAGATTTTTCACCAACATGGAATTAATGTAGAAAAAATTATGAATGGGATTATGATTCTATCATATAACAGAGCCTATGTGATATTTTGAATTATAAAACATATATGCGATGTTTGTTGCTAGAATTTACACACATACTAGATAAATGATGGATCACTACATCTATGATGAATAATAAGCGTTTGACATTTAGTATTTGACAACGCTGTAAATGGAATTATCTCTTCTATGAGTCACGCCCTATTTACCTGTCTATCTCTATTGGTTACACCTTTTCATATTAAATTGCTAGTACGTTGTGTGTAGGGTCGTGTTTATTTTCGAAAATATTGTGCCAATAATATTTTGTACTTAAATCTCATCAAGTGTTATAAGGAAATACAATCAATCGAATAAATATAGTAATAAATATGAGTCTCACAATAGGAGATCACTTTGGCCTGAAATGGGACCCTAAAAATTTGGAAATACGAACAATGTCAGTGGAGAAAACTCTTGAGCCTTTAGTATTGCAAGTTACTACTCTAGTGAACACTAAAGGTCCTTCCAAGAAAAAGAAGGGAAAATCTAAGCGGGCAAACGCTCTTGTGAGTACAGTGGAAAAAGCTACTGAAAATTTTATAGAAAAAGGAGAGCAAATTGCTTATGAAAATCCTGACATTACACAGGAGATGCTTGCAGCAGTGGAAGAAGTGCGAAAAACAGGTAATGTTAATTCATATATCCTTCAAAGATTTTGGGATCATGTACCATTGAAAATTTTATTGTTTTGATAATGAATCACCCATTATGAGTGTGTGTGTGACTAAGTTTATTGCACATATTTGTGGCCTTGGTTTTTCGTCGACCTTGATAGATGGCGCTTTAATAGTTTTATTCAGCGAAATATCCTATATTATTGCAACCCTTGATCAATCATTTGCATGCCATGAAAAAAGTGGCGAATCTGACAGTTAAAAAAAATTAGTTTTAATTTCACAAGATTCATATGTTTTAAAAATATGTTATTTTTCGTGCCATTTTCCATCTTTTGAATATTTCCTAAAATTTAATATATTATTGTTTTGGTTTAAAAACAGTTTGCTGTTTGCTGTTACTTTTGATTATGATTTATCAATTATTTATTTCTTTTATTAATCCTTATTAGATTATTCTCGTCTTTGTTTCATTTTCTTCAATTTTTTGTTGTTTTTTATTTGATTGAAAAAAATAATGTGAGAATTATGGGCGAGAATTCTTTATTTCACATTCATGATAATTTTTTAAATCATATATTAACTATAAATCTTAAGATTTAGAAATTCATTTCATTAATGAACAGGAATCATATATACTCCACTTTTTTGGAGCTTAATAAAATGACATTTTCCTTTCAGGGAATGCCATGAGTATTGCCGCAAGAGAATTTTCTGAAGATCCTTGTTCATCATTGAAGAGGGGTAATATGGTTAGAGCTGCGAGAAATTTATTATCCGCTGTTACTCGTCTGCTTATACTAGCTGATATGGTAGATGTTCATTTGTTGCTCAAAAGCTTGCATGTAGTTGAAAACGATTTGGAAAAACTTAAAAATGCCTCAAGTCAAGGAGAATTAATTGATAATATAAAAGCCCTTCGACAAAATGCAAATGAATTATTGAATCAAGCTGCTAAACGTCAGCAAGAATTGAAGGACCCTCAACTTAGGGATGACTTGGCAGCTGCTAGAGCTGTTTTGAAAAAACATTCTACAATGCTGTTAACAGCTTCCAAAGTATATGTACGCCACCCTGAACTTGCTGCAGCTAAAGCAAATAGAGATTATGTGTTAAAACAAGTTTGTGAAGCTGTCAATACCATAAATGATGTGGCTCAAGGTAGAACAACACAACCTTCTTCTTGTCCTTATGATGGTCCTGGAGAACTGGCAGCTGCTCTTGATGACTTTGATGTAGGCAAACATTTTATCCCATTGTCAATATTTATGTTGATAGTCTTAGATGAATAAATTACTTTGCTCAATTCAATATCAAATTTCCAGTATACCATTCAAATACTAAATTTATTCAATGTTTCTACTTTCAAATGTGTAACATTATATGGTGTTCTCCAACTGAATTGTCTAATTAATTGTTACTTATAATTAATACATTATTCTAGGATCATATGGCAATGGAACCCCTGGCTTATAATGAAGTCCATACCCGACCATCTTTGGAAGAACGATTGGAAAGCATTATAAGTGGGGCAGCATTAATGGCAGATTCCAGTTGCACTAGGGATGAAAGAAGAGAGCGCATTGTTGCAGAATGTAATGCTGTTAGACAAGCTTTACAAGACTTGCTATCAGAGTACATGTCAAATGTAAGGTTTCACTCAAGACTATATTTCATAATAGGGTAAACTGGTTGTAGTTGCTTGTGATATTTTTACTAGTCAATAAGTTTTTGGTCTTCAATTCCTGTAACTTTTCATGATTCCATTGAATTATTACTTAGGTGGTCCCTGTTACTAATATACTGACAAAACTGTTTTTCTAATATACAACAGCTTCCAAGGTATAGTCTGTTCAAGAAAAATAAGACATCAAATTCACTGGCTTATACATTTAATTTTCAATTTAATGTAAGTACACATGTCGCAATTGAGAATATAAAGACCTCTTTTTTCAAGAGATATAGTCACATTTTTCTTGAGCAGATTTGTATCGATTCTTGTTTGTGTTTTCACCGATGCTTTGCAACTATTCTTTTGTTTAAGTCCCAATAAAACCCTCACTATCAATGAGTAGCTTAGTTAAGAATATTAACAAAATAGGTTATTATAATCCCTTGTATTGTACCCATTTTTTACTCCTTTAATGTAGAACCTCAGTTAATATCCTTTAATAAATATTCCTCATGTTAGTCCTTGTATTGTACACATTTTTTATCCTTCAATGCATCATCTTTTTTCTTTTTTTTTCCACATCATTTGGGGAAATTTTGAAAAGTTCCCTGCCAAGGCCAGTTCACGAACAGTTCAAGAAACGCCGTAGAATATCTTAGCTGTTCCCAGCATGACCCCCTTCTAAGCTTGAGAAGTAACCATAATTGAGGTCTTAACTGTGTGTACCTTCCGCCAGATGGCGCTCCACCATTCCATTGACAGATATAATTAGTGGTAGAACGGAGACGGTTTTTAGGCGGTATATTTCTCATATCTCAAAAGCCAGGTACTGGTATTTGCTGACTTCAACTATATTGTCATCAGCCGGTACCGTGATGTCAATTATGGTCGTTGACTGTTCGATTTTGTTAGAAAGCGCATTGTCCGGCCTATCCGTCATGAAAATGGAGTCCCAATACAGTTTGCACACCTCATTTTCCATAATGCTCTCTGGCAGATACCTGAATATTCTTACTTCCTGTTTCAAGAGGCCCAGCTTCACTGCCATAGCTTGATGGTAAACCTTCGCCATGGCGTTATGCTGTCAAGGTAGTCCTTCGGATGTGATGTGTTGGATAGTTTTCGAGAATTTTCGGCATAGATCAGAGCCTATATCCCGCCCTGTTATCTTTTTATGTACGTCTTCGTTGGGGTCACCTGATCTCGAATGGCGGTTAGACGACCCTCCCTTTCAGGGAAAAGGTAGCCAGATTGCATATAAGAGAGTGACTCCATTCTATCAACCTGTGTACTTTCCCAGTGTTCTGGATAGCGACCATGGAGGGTCTTGCTATGTCATTCCTCCTTCAACTGAGCCACAGTGCAGCTTGGGGATGGGATCTCGCATCTGATGCTGCAGAGCTGAAAAATTGTCGTCAGCCGCTCGCAAGTCTTGAAAGTAGGGCGTATTCTTGCTGACAAAATACTTCCTTAAGTTTATGACATTGGCCCTCTCTGCAGTCTCCAGGCTCGTCAAACCCCTTCCCCCTTTCTCCAGGGTAGATATAATCGCGCCACCGAAGCATGCGGATGGTGCATGCTATGTTTGGTAAGGAAAAATCGAACTTAAGTTTCCATTGCTTTGAGGTATGTGACCGACAATCTCAGTACGCCAAAGGAGTATGCTATGCTGGGCACAGCCCAGATGTAACATGGACTTAGAGCTCAGCTCGGATTTGAGAATTTGTTTCAGTCAGCTGAATAATTTTTCTCTGAGAAAATTTTTCATTTCTTTGCTTGTGATGTCCAATGCTTGCTACATCCCTAAGTCCTCGGCGCCTAACGATGGAACAGTTACGTCGTTTATTAGTGTCGTCCCTGGTTCACCATCGACAATTCTCCCCTTTTTATGTTCACCACAGCACATTTCTCAATTCATAGCTCCATCCTTATATCCTTCTTGAAAGCCTGGCCACTTTCAGCTCCCATCTGGTATGTGCTAGATGCGTATATCTTAAGATCATCTATGTAGAGTTGGTGAGTGATCTTAATATTCCTGTTTTTATCAAAGAAGTAAGCGTACCCACTGTTATTAAATGAAGTGCTGAGGGGGTTCATTGCAAGACAGAAAAGGGGGAACTGAGGGGGGGCCGCCATGAAAAATCCCCCTTCTTATCGTTACCTCACCTGTTGCCAGGGGCCCGTTTTTACATGGAATATGTACGAAAGTTCTCCAGCTATTCATTAGATGCTGCAGCAGCTGTATTATATGATAGGATATTCCGTACAATTGCAATACTGACCAGCCAGGAGTGTGGCATGCTATGAAATGCATTTTTGTAATTCATTCAGGCGACTGACAGATTACGGAGCTTTTACGTGATTGTTTCGTAAGGATGTAATCTACTACCAAGAGGGCTATATATATATATATATATATATATATATATATATATATATATATATATATATATATAATGATATTTTGGAGGGTTTATTAAATATATCTCATGTTATCATTCCAATATCTATGAGGATAAATATATATATATATATATATATATATATATATATATATATATATATATCATATATATATATATATATATATATATATATATATATATATATATATATATATATATATATATATATATATATATATATATATATATATATATATATATATATATATATATATAGCTAAATCTGGGAAAGGTAAATTATATCCAGCTAACAGCTGAGATATATATATATATATATATATATATATATATATATATATATATATATATATATATATATATATATATATATATATATATATATATATATATATATATATATATATATATATATATATATATATATATATATATAGCTGATATAATTTACCTTTCCCAGATTTAGCAATCAAAGGAAATAGGTTCGATTACAATATACTTGACATAAATTTCCTAACTATCCTACATGTAGTAAGAATTACATCCACCAGCATTGCTGTTCTGGCTCTCTTATCATACACCAATATGTCCGGCCTATTATTCGTCACCATTCTGTCAGTGATAACAGGCCTATCGTAGTATAATCTGATGGGAGTAATTTTCCAATACGGGCGCCGGTTGATACTTGTAATATGGCTGGAAGGTGTTCAGAAGTCCGTACTTGTGTGCAAGTTTCTGGTGGATAATGTTGCACACTTGATTGTGCCTGTGAAGATACTCCGTCTTGGCCAGTCTCCGATCTTATATGGCATTTCCTGCACTTATCTGTTTGTAATGATCTGTCCTTCATTATAAATTTTTTGTAATTGTTTGTAGCGATCACTTGGTCTTAGATGGCCATAAGGAATCCCTCTGTTTCTGCGAATAATTCTACTTTCATCAACCATTTGTTGGAGGCTTCTTTGTCGATGTGTGGTTGATTAATCTCATGGTGATGTCGTCCATGCAATTCCTTTGTTGACCATAGCTCTTGTTTTTCAGTATCTGATAGGAACGGTAGATTCAGCAGGTCATCTCTGGTAGCAAGATTTAGTGGTGTATATCCCCTATCAGCCAACGATACCACTCTATGGAGGTCAGAAGTGAGAGCTTTTGCAGAGAAGAATTCTCTGAGATTTTTTATCTGTTCGGTGTGTAAATTGACAACATCTATTAATCCGCTTCCTCCTTCTTTCCGCTTCAAAGTTGTTCGTATCACAGATGATTTTGGATGATCATTGTTGTACTTTGTCAGCATCGTTCGGGTCTGCCTTTGAATATCATACAGTTCTGTCTTAGTCCATCTGATTATTCCAAATGAGTAAAGCAACACTGGAATGGCGTAGGTGTTAATTGCCTTGACTAGATTCCCCGAGTTCAACATCGATTTCAGCACAGACTTCAGACGCTGACTGTATTCTGAACGAATCTTCTCCTTTGATTGTTTTTGGTCTAGCAATCTGGCTTGTTGGTATCCCAGATATTTGTATGTTTCGCCATCTCTCATACACTGTATAATATCACCGTTTGGAAGTTGTGCTTCACCATCTATGACTTTCCCTCTTTGAATGTTCAGGGTCTTACATTTTTCAATCCCGAATTTCATATGAACATCTGCCGAGAACTCACTGACAGTTTTCAGCAAATAATAATTATTATTATTATTTTCCTCATTTAACATTATTAATTATGTTTCATCAGTATTCATAGCTAATTGAAGATAAATTATATATTTAATCCCTCCAAAATTTCATTAGCATGAACAACAGTGAGAAATATCTCGGAATAAACTATGGAATTTCAGTTATTGGTGTAGGATTCAGATTTCTTAAATCCGTGTTGAACAAAAATGACTCAATAACTCGCTCAAAGATCTTTAACAATGCTGGTGTAGAATAGAGATTGATCCTTGCAGTCTATTGGTTAAGAATGCTTATGGATTTACATTCATTAGCTTGGTTGTACAAATACTTTCCTAGTGGATTTGATATTGATTACAGCCATTCTCTCTCAACTATGCATGATGTCGAGAATTTCAAACTCGGTAACTAATTCAGCTTACATCAAAGTAACGTCTTTGCATCGTCATTTGTATTTTTTCAACAATCCTAGTATCATCTTGTGTAAAATAGCTACTGGAATTAAAGTCGCACCTTATTATCATGTTGGGCATTAGGGCCTTATATAGGGTTTAGCCTCATTTACACTTCTCCTTGCTGCACAATTGCTGATTTCCGTTCCCCCTCTGCGAGAAAATGTATTACATCTTCAACCTATCCTAGTCTTGGAATCCTCTCCTCCTATTATTGTGAATTTGTGCTTTACAATTTTATTGGGTGTTTTGTCCCCTTTTAGTGAAGTATTTGTTACTGTTTTTTCAATTTTCATTTCTTCTTTGATAGTTCTATTTGTTTTTTCACTTTTGATAATTATTCCTTTAAGGTATCTAAACTGTCATTACTTTAAAAGTATATTTAACATTAGCATCGGATGAATTTTACATTAAAACCAGCAGGCTAATAAATTTGTGCAAGACCACATTTCTCTTCTGTTACTGACGAAATCTTCAGAGCATAATGAAATATTTTTCTAGATGGGCAACAAAGATAAAAGTGAAAAATTGGCTGGAGCCATTGACAACATGGGAAGGAAAACAAGAGATTTGAGAAGACAACTTCGAAAGGCTGTTGTTGATCACGTTTCTGATAGGTAAAACATGTTCTAATATTGTCGATATTAGGTTTATTTAGCTATCCTTATTGTGTAATCACAAAGATAAATTTGTGTTCCAGTTTCTTAGAGACTAACGTACCTCTTCTGGTGCTGATAAAGGCAGCTCAAAGCGGAAATGAAAAAGAAGTGGAGGAATATGCTGTAGTTTTTACTGAACACTCTAATAAACTTGTGGAGGTATGTAATTTTCAGCTCAATAATAATGTTTCATTGTAAGATTTCATAAATTATCAAGATTTCCAAAGATGGTCTGGTCCTTTTCAAGAATACATTTCAATGCGAATTTTCACAATATCTTGAGCGATGTATTCAGTTCAACTGAAGGAATAGAAGGTCAAGTCAAATCTATCCACTTGATTTCCACATTTATCGTGATATATTTTTGATGTTCGATACTAGTTGTAATTAGGTATTTTAGATTTATCAGATGAAATATCAGTCACAAAAATTCAGTTCCTTTAAGGAGTTACACCACCATCAAAATTTTCAAGAATTTTTTCCCAAATAAATTGTTTATATTTTCAATAACATTTTAAGGATTGAAACATTCTAAGATTCAAATTAATACTGAAAGTATGGCAATTAGAAGCAAGCGCAACAGGAATCTACCTGAAACTCACGTAACTTTTGGACGTTATGTATAAATATCTATTCTTAACAATGATATAATTCCTTTAAGGAAGATTAAACTAACAATAATCCGATAAATTCATTGTTACGAATTCCTCTTCGACAATATTTATTGTTTTTGTATAATGACTTTAAAGTATAAAGTTGCACAAGGTCGAAACTAGTTTCCTATTCTATTACGTTTTTCTTGAAATTATTTGTAATCCTACTGACTCGGCTGAAATTTGTACCACTTTATTTTATCATATTATATTATCATCCAATCGGTGAAGTAAAATTTTTTCATTAGATTCCGTAATAAAAGTTATACATCATTTAAACTCAAAATTTTTATTCTAACAGCTCTCATTTCTCCAAAAATAATTTCCAAACTTTTCTCCTTCGTCACATTACTTATTACTTCTCTGAATAAGCAGTATTTTTCTTATTTCTCAAGTAATTCTCGACGGACAAATTATGTAAGTCAGTAAGGAGTTTGAAGAATGTGAATGACCCATACCTCCGCCATTTTTTTAATATTACAAATTGTTCATAAATCTATTACATGTAGACGTAGTATGAAGATAATTCATATTTTTAATGGTAGAGTAAAATAAAGTTTATTTTGATACCTATTTTTCAAGCGTCGAGGTGGTGTAACCCTTAAAATCCACTGAAAACGGTGAGTTAAAAATATTAGGAATTCATTTTCAAGGATCTTTATTTCAATTCAAACGTATTACATAAGTTTTGAACAAATATTCATTAAACACTATGGAAATTCAACAGAATGAACATAAATACTCTGAATAGATATAATATTAAAACATTAAAATCTGAAATAATAAACTATAGCTGCTACTTCAAAAAAATCGTAACATACCGTAATGTTAAGAAATATTTTTCTCATCAAATATCATGTGAGCATTATTTAACGTCCTTGTAAAATATGCTCCTGAAATACATTGACATTCGAAAATCAATATCACAGCATCTTACCTAATTTTTATACTCCTGTAGACGAGTTAAAATTTTGATATTGCATCAATTTGCTTCAAATCTACATTTCTATTGAGGATATCAGATATGTTTAAATAAAATTCATTCAACTCTTTAAAATTCTAACAGCAGGAACAGGAAGACTGAATACAGAAAATATTGAAATCTGCAACAATAAACTGTAGAAGCTACTTGTAAAATGCGTTCACATACTGCAATGTTAATTCAAAATATCTATTTCCTCATGAAATATCATTTAAGCATTTTATGCCCTTGCAGAAAAAGCTTTCCAAATACATTAACATTCGAAAAGTATATCACAGAACTTAACATATTTCTCATATTTTTGTAGACGAGCCAAAAATAATGATATTGCATCAATTTGCTGCGAATCTACATTCCTATTCAAATATTTCAAAAATGTTTAAAACAAAATTCATCAATTCTTTAAAAATTTAAAAGCATGAACATAAAATATTAAAAACTGAAATAATAAACTATAGCAGCTACTTGAAAAATACATTGTATTATCAATTTTTCATTTTTTCCTCATTTATTATCATTTCTAAGAAACCATCAGTTTGTTGAGGTTCATCTTTCTTATGCCCTTGTGAAATATGATCTCTCAATTCTTCGGAATTGGAGAAAAGTATATCGCAAAACTTGCACTCATTGGAATACTTTTCATGCTCTTGTAGATGAGCGTTGATGGGGCAATCACCACAAATATTGTACTTGCATGAAGAACAGTACAATTTAGCTGTAACTGTGTTACTCCCAAGTGTTCCAAATAATGACCTGAAACAAACAAATCCAAAAAAATCGTTTTTACTTTGAGTTCTATTAAAAAATCTACCAGCAATAGAATGAACTAAATTTTTTCATGGTAATGAAAATCACAATTATTGTAAATTTTAGCATACTTTTCTAGAGACTCTTCATCACATTGGATACATGTGAGTTCGTCCACGCTTTTAAAGAGTTGTGGACACTCTGAGTGTACACAATAGAATTTCATTGACTGATCTCTAAACTTGTTTGTAACAGAGCGAGTCCTCGGTTTGGTTCTTAATTCAGTATAGTTGGTAGAAGATGTTCCTACCGCATTTTCCCTTAAATTAAATGACATTAGAGATGGTTATAATTGAAAACTCTCTTCTTACCTTTTGTTATTTAAATCCCCTTGATGTTTTTCCTTATAACCACTGACAGTCCAACAAGGCATGCTTACTGCTTGGGCATCATTTGTAGGTCTTACTGACGTCTCGTTACTTCCTCTTCTATCTTCTACTCGTCCACCTAATTGTCGTCCTCCGGAAGATGTAGCTACAAATATAGTTGCAATTCCCATTCGTTAATATAATAAAAATGATATAAGGTACAATTTTTCTACCTGGTAATCTGCCGTTATAGTCTACTCTATGAGGCAATGAATAAGTAGGAACTAAAACAGTTGGAGTCTGGTTCATCTCTCTTAAATTATCAGAAGTTTCAGACATGTTATCTCCTATTTTAGAATCTTCCAATTCTTGCCATGTAATTTTTAATTTGTGACAAATATTTTTGAATTTTTCTTCTCTTTCTTCAGGAAGCTCATCAATCAATTGTACAAAAAGAAATAAATGCTTGTTTACTTGAGCAATATTTTTGAGCAAGTGCACACAGTAGTCACATAAAATAATGTTTTTTTGCAAGTACCTTTCAACCTGTAAGAGATGTATCATTTTTTAAACCACACGTCACCTGAATTGTGAATCACTCTAATTCAAATACATAATTTCAATTGGTTTTAATTAAAGAGTAACTATAATTTATTGTGTTCTTCAGAAAAGAATATTTATTTGCCTATCATTTTGAAACCATATTTTACTGTACCATGTAGAATTAAGGAATTTGATGTATATGTTCTCCTAAGAGTCTACGGGATATACAAATTTTCAGCTCTTCGACAAAGTCATCAGGTTAGGTATATAGATTTATGAGAAGCCAAGACTATGGTGGTAAATCTAGTGATGTAATAATTAGAATGACTTGAAAATTGTATTTGGTTTACTTGAAATTGATTTGTTCTCATTCACATCATCATTTTTTTAACCGAATTTAGGGAAAGCATATATTCTCCTACACATGATTAGCATTACAATTTTCTTACTTACCTCTTGGCCAAATAAACTGGTGAGATAATCGTAGGCTGCATGGCCGTCATTATCATTTTCTCTAATCTTGAATTTGCGAATACTATCATTTTTATTTGCACAAAACCAACAAGTTGATTGGGACATCTTTAATGGCGTACCCTTCGCTAATTGTAACTGTTGAGAAAGATTTTGGCGGTAAAACGCTTATATATGGGCAGAATCCGTTTCATTCATACACTCGTGTGCTCTTTCTAATAAGTGGGAACCAATCAGTACGCCTTTTTCGTTTAAATACGTTACAATTGAAACAAGAATAGTCTTTGTTGCCAAGTCATTCGATTGTTTTAATTCGCCATTATAAAATGTGTTTGGCGGGAATCATACAGGGTTCGGATATGACGATATGCCAAAATCTGTCATTAGTTTGGTAGTTGGCCGCTCTAGACGCCACAATTGTATGAATTAAATCTGCCAAGATTTGACATAACAAGCCTCATCATAATTTTTCGACATTTTTACTGAGATGGCGGTAGTTTAAATTATGAAATCCGAGTCTTTTTCTTAATTAAAATCTAACGCAGAACCGTTCAGCAGATTGATTTAAGATGGTATACATAGGACATCAATTAGTTCGTAGTATACAGGAAACTACCAAACCAATATATTCAATTGAAATTTGTCAACGTTGACTTCACTTTCGTAGGTGATAATAGTGCCCAACATTAAAAAACATTTCCTATTGGAGTAATATTTTGATATTCCTTGAGATTAAAAATTCTTAACAATTTTTCTTAATTAATGATCCTTCGCGATGAGCTATGTGTTGTTGTCGTAAACGGTGTTTTTACTTGTTCCTTCGGTTCCTAGAGGTCGTAATTCGCACACGGAACTTTGAATTTCATCTACTGACATGATAAAGTAATTTTATATATATTAAAAATTGTGTTTACGATTTTACGTCGCATGAATCGAATGAATTTCCTCCAAAATTATACTATTGACAGTTAATATTAAGAAATAATCGTCTATCTGAAAAAATTTGCTAGTCTTTTGGGATTTACATTAATAGCCAATTGTAGTGCAGAAGGTCTTAAAACTGAAATATTAATTACTGAACTATAGAATTATTTTGTGCTTGGCTTGAAGCAAAAGCTTCCCCTTTATGCATTTAGATAGTTTATTTGGGAAGCTACATTACTGATATAATTATTCATTATTTTCAGGTGGCAAATCTAGTATGTAGCATGTCCAATAACGAAGATGGGGTAAAAATGGTACGATATGCTGCTGCTCAAATCGAGAACTTGTGCCCAGAAGTAATAAATGCAGCTAGAATTTTGGCTGCTCGCCCACGCAGTAAAGTTGCTCAAGAAAATATGGATGCTTTCAAGCAACTCTGGGAAAATCAAGTGCGGATTCTAACGGAAGCTGTAGATGACATTACCACAATCGACGACTTTTTGGCTGTTTCTGAAAACCACATTCTTGAAGATGTCAATAAATGTGTTTTAGCGTTACAAGAAGGGGATTCGGATACCCTTGATAGAACAGCAGGTGGTATACAAGGCAGATCTAACAGAGTTTGCAACGTTGTAACAGCTGAAATGGATAATTATGAACCTTGCATTTATACCAAACGAGTATTAGAGGCTGTAAAGGTGCTGAACGAGCAAGTTATGCCCAAGTTTACGCAAAGAGTTCAGATCGCTGTTCAAGCTTTATCGAATAATCCACCAAAAGAGGTTGATGAAAACGATTTTATTGACGCTTCAAGATTAGTGTATGATGGAGTTCGTGAGATTAGAAGAGCAGTTCTAATGAATAGGGTAAGTTTGCTGTTATTTAATAAGTTGTATCTTTACAATTTTATTTGTACTTCAGGCTGACGAAGATTTGGATCCAGAGGATGTTGAACTTGATGAGAATTACACTTTGGAAACGCGTAGTAAATGTAAGTCTAAAAAGAAGGAAATATCTAAGAAAGTTTGTTCAGTTGGACATTCTCCCTGAAAAAGCTCATCTCTGATTATATTAAAGATTATTTTTGCAGCAAGCGCCCACACTGGCGAGCATGGAGTGGATGAATACCCAGATATTAGTGGTATTACTACTGCCAGAGAAGCGATGGGCAAGATGCCAGAAGAAGATAAGCAGAAAATTTTGCAACAGGTGGAGTTCTTCAGAAGTGAAAAACTCAAGTTTGACAGAGAAGTCGCGAAATGGGACGACGCCGGAAATGACATCATCGTTCTGGCAAAGCATATGTGCATGATTATGATGGAGATGACAGATTTCACGCGGTAAGATCTGTAATGATTCTTAATTGTCAGTTTCATTCGATTCTTTGTACAAGTTTGCTGAAGAAATATTTTTTATTACTTAATATTAATTGAAACTTTAGCAACCTTCTTATGTGTACTGAAAAAATGTTGGGGTATAGACTATTGACCTTAGTAGCTTTTCAGGCCAATAATCCATTGTTCATTTCAGTGGTCGTGGGCCGTTGAAGACAACCATGGACGTAATAAATGCCGCTAAAAAAATCTCAGAAGCTGGCACTAAACTAGACAAATTGACAAGACAGATTGCTGAACAATGTCCTGAAAGTTCGACCAAGAAAGATTTGATAGCTTATCTTCAGAGGATAGCTTTGTATTGTCATCAAATGAATATTACTTCAAAAGTAAAAGCAGATGTTCAAAATATTTCAGGGGAACTGATTGTATCAGGGGTAAGAAGGAATCTCAATTAATATGTTTTTATCTTTCATCAATTTAATTTATAGTTGGATAGTGCCACTTCATTGATTCAGGCAGCTAAGAATTTGATGAATGCTGTGGTGTTAACTGTCAAGGCATCTTATGTAGCATCAACTAAGTATCCTCGTCAAGGAGGCACAGTAGCGGTAAGTCATTTAAAGATTAATTCTAAGATGCATTATACATGTACGAACTTGAGTTTTAGTTTAGTACGTTCTCAAGTGCGTTGTGATTTAATAAATTTAACTCAATTTGTACTTCATTTCACTCTCGTTTCTCTTCATCCAAATTTCTTTAATTTAAGAATTTGGCTAACAAAAATATGTATCGTTATTCATTAAAATAACACTTGACCAGTATATGTTGAAAATTTTTCTTAGAAGTTGAGCTTGACTGGATTACTGACTTTCCAAGTTAGGCAAACATATAGAACAGAAAATATAAGAGTTAGTTATTTCAAGTTTGACGTTGCTTCTTAGTTCTCTAGTTGGAAGAAAGCGGCTTTGGCCAAAATAAAATTAATATGTAATCATGGAGAATTACTTTCCATAATAATCAGCCAGTGATTATGTTGTTTTATGTGATTACTTGGAATTGCTTGAGGTACTTTATGAAGGAAATCTTGTATTGTTGGGCGACTTTAATTTGCCAAAGTTCCACGAGTCATTGATGGGTGCATAAGGATAGGTGAGATCTGTTTGGGAGCTTATGAGGTTTTATGAATTGCGTCAATATAATGGGGTGCGTAATGCTGGCGACAGTATTTTGGCTTAATTTTGTCTAATCTGCCCTGCCGAGTTGACCGCGATATGTTACCTTTTTTGAAAGTCTGATGTGTCATTTGAACCTGGGCTCGGACACTTGCGTCAGATTCTCTCGTAGTTCGAATTTTGGGGCTTTCAATTTTCATAAAGTCGATATGGCTAAGCTCCGTGAAGACTTGCGAAGTGAACAATTCATCTTTAGACAGGATTGCCCTCGCAGTATAAACTTTCTGGTGAATGATTTTTATAAAAAACTATACAATGCAATCAGCAAATCAGTTCCAGTTTATCGTAAACAAAATGGAGGTACCCCACATGGTACAATGAAGATATCATTGATGCTGTTAAGTCTAGGAATCGGATGCACAAAAAGTTTATTAGAACAAGGAACGATCACTATCTTGATTTGTACCGAGAATTGGGGAGGTCAGATAAAGCTAAGATGAGGTCTGCATATAGGGAGTACTTTGATAGCTCGGAAAATAGTTTTGAGAGGGAGCCTAACAAATTTTGGTCTTTTGTTCGGAGTAAACGCAATGCGGATGGACTACCTGGCGTCATGTATTACCAAGGTGAGAGACTGGATAGCCCCCAGAAGATCGTTTCTGCATTCGCTATGTTTTTCGGTGGGGTATATGATGTTGTGGATTCAGATGTCAGTATTGATGACGTTATCTCGGAGGGTGTGGTTGATTGTCGAGGTTCGAATTCTATTTTTTTCCCTCAATAACCGAACAATATATTTTGTGTGTGTCTAAAAATATGAAATCTAAAGCTAGTTTTGGGGATGACGGCATACCTTGTTTTATAGTAAAGGATATCATAGGGGCGATAGTAGCTCCGCTGTTTAAGTTTTAATCTGTGCCTTAAGAACAATCAGTTTCCGTCTAAGTGGAGGATCGCGAAAATCTGTCCCATCTTCAAGAGCGGTGACAGGACCGATGTGACGAACTACCGTCCTGTGGCTCTGATTTGCTCCTTTGCAAAGGTTTTTGAGTTTCTATTGCATGAATCTTTAACATTCCAGCTGAGCCAATCGATTTCGGACCGGCAACATAGTTTTAAGTCGATAGACGAACTGTAACGAATCTTGCATGCTTTTCGGAATACGTAACTGAGGTTTTGAACCGGGGTGGCCAGGTTGACACGGTCTTCATGGATTTCCCTAAGGCCTTTGAACGCATGAACCATGTTGCTCTAATAAAGAGAATGAAGGAGATAGGGTTCCCTCTGAGCCTTCTTAGGTTTTTCTATTCATATTTGAGTGAGCGAAAGCAATATGTTATGTACAATGGATTCAGATCCCAGGATTTTGGAGACCATCCGGGAGCCCCTCAGGGATCGGTTTTGGGTCCGCTTCTGTTTACAATAAATTACTTGCGAGTCTAAACATTGTGGGCGTAGCTTTTGCGGACGATCTCGAGATTTACACAGAAATAAGATCGAAAGAGGACTGTCAGAGTCTTCAAGGAGAGTTGCTGATGATACCTCAGTATTGTTTAGAGAACAAACTGCCTTGGAACGTCTCTAAGTGCAAGTAAATGTCAATTACGCGGAAAAATTTCTTTCCCTATTCGGTGGCGGGCTCACGGCTTGAACGTGTTTTCTGTTCTCGTGATCTCGGGGTGCTTCTCGAATCGAAATGGTCGTTCCGGGACCATATAGGTGATGTTGTTCTGCGAGCAAGAAAAATGTTGGGTTTTATTCTGAGGAATTCCAAGAACTTCCGGAACACTACTGTTCTCAGGGTTCTGTATTTCGCTATCGTTCGGTCTAGATTGGAATATGCCTGTGTTATCTGGGATTCATACTATGTGAAATATAAAATTGCATTGGAAAGCGTCCAGAGAACCTTCCTAAGGTACCTGACATACAAACAGGGTGGAGTATATCCTATTCGAGGAATACCAGGTTTTCTGTTAACCGATCGTTTTTCTGTGTTGGAGCTTCAAATTAGAAAAGGAAATATTTGTGCTGCATGTTTTTGTATGGACTTCTGAATAACTCCATCTGTTGTTCGTGTCTGCATGACAGACTGAAGTTTTTGGTACCGAGGCTCGCTGGCAGAGGCAATGTCACTTTTTATGTCTTTGGAGTTGTTACGGATATTTTCTTCAACTCACCTATCAATCGAAGCTGTCACTATTTCATCACGGTGGCCTCTTTGATTGATATCAGTAATTCTCAAGCTACATTCAAAAGAAACCTGTTCGCAAAACTTAATTCACGCACTCAAATTGTTTTGATTGTTTGGTGTGTATTTCTATTGTTTGAGTTTGCATTATCAATGCGTTCTGTCATTATTATTTTTGAAATCTGTTTTTTTGTTTTGAGCAAATTTGTCTATACTTGTTGGGCTCTGTAATTGGGAGTAATCCTGTTGAGCTTGTATCAATAAATATATAAATAAATTATGTTACAATTTGATTATACTCAGAAATTGTTGCAGATTAAAAAACGAATTAGGTTTTCTTTGAGGAAAGTATATGATGTGGGAAGATGAATTTAATGGCATTAGATTTAAGTCCTTTCAATTATTTTTTATTTTCAGTCGCCCATTGTTGTTTGGAAAATGAAGGCGCCAGAGAAGAAACCCTTAGTGAGACCTGAAAAACCAGAAGAAGTGCGTGCCAAAATAAGAAAGGGCTCTCAAAAGAAAATACAAAATCCAATACATGCACTGTCTGAATTCCAGAGTCCCACTGAATCGGTGTAAGTTAGATTAGGTTCAGAATCCAAGTATTTATTTGAAATTTTTATGAGAAAATATCTTAGCATTTCCATGGTAGGAATCGAATTGGAATTGCTCAAGAGCCTTTTCTAAGTGGCAATAATTCGTTTCATAACTGGAATGTAGCGAACATACAGAGTTCCAGACTTCAATATGTGAAGATGAAAACATGTAGTTAGATTTTGTAATATTTTCTACTTAAATCATTTTATCAAAGAAAAGAAAATATTTTGGAGGTTTTGATATCAAATATCAATGCTAAATTCTGAAAATAATTTATGTTGAAGATTAGTACCATATATTAGCTTGTACATATAACCATGATATTTCATAATTAGAGTATCATATCTTCGCAAAACGGTATTTAGTTCTATACGTAATTTTTTCTTTTAAGCTATTTTCTCTTAATCCTTACTTGATAGGTTCAAACTGTATACCAAATATAAAATGACATAACATTCCAAGTTGAGAAAGATGTGCCAAGATTAAAGGAGCACTACTAATATGTTGTTCATGATCTATTACTTTCATAATTTATAAGAGTAAAGCAGATATTGAATGAGAGAAATTTGGAATGCTTGGTATGAAAATCGATGTCATTCTTTTTACTCGAAAGTAATACAAATGTAAGAACATACTTAAATTCCCAAAGAATTTTATTCAGTTTTCATATACTATCTTATTGTATCATATAACGAGGATATCATTAGAATTATTATTTGGAATTCATAATAGAACTTATTAATAGCTTTCAGTAGGATATAGCCTACTTTTTTTGAGACATTCATGAGTATTATCTGTTCCTTTATTCGCTGCATTATAGTCTAGTCTGAAAATATTTTATTTGAAACAGTTTTGAGAAAATATACATTATCGATTGTTATTCATTGTGAAATATCCTATCCTTAACGTTTTCAAGTTTTTTACGAATTTCTGAAGAGCAAAGGGTTACACTGAAATCATGAGGGTAGAAAAATGAGTATCTTTCAATCTAAAACTGGTAAAATTAAAGTGAAATTCTCCATAATTAAGAGTTCTTCTGCCCAATCATTCTTGAAAAAAGTAATTTCATTAAAAACGCGTTTCGTTTTCCGATTATAAATAGCAAGAAAATATAAAAATCCAAATTTAACTTTTTCAACCCCATGAGTAGGTATATACCCTTAAATTTTTCACATAATCGTTTCTAATAATTGATTTTAACTTTCATTCAATATGATTTCATCTTAAGAATTGGATGTAATTTTACCATCACCTAAACTGCTCAATACGACAATCTTTAGGGTCAATAGCGTGTTAACGTATTTATCGTATTCCCAGAAAGAATATTTCAGGATTCAATCGAAATATATGGAAATTAGTGATGTCAAAACTGATTGGTGCATTAAGTGTTACATATAATAGAAAAAATGTGGTATGAAGTAATCATAATTATTTATTTTGAATTGTTTACTTGTTCATGTTATTTCCTTAATTTCATGAATAAAAAGGAGCAGTGTCTTATTTGGCCGAGCTTCATTAAAATTGCAGAGTTAATTGATGAGTTAGGGATTATAGCACTGATTAACTTAAGTTTGTGATTCCATTTTCTTGTGTGGTAGAGTTATCATTCTTGAACACCTTCTAACTCGGTCTCAATTTATACATTTTCTGTTAATGACATTCGTTTTTTATTGTATATAGTGGCGTTATAACCATTTTGTCAAAAGTTATTTATGTACCTATGCATATAACAGCTAGAACCATCTATTGAATGTACAAATATCGACTGAAACCCATTCAATTATCGACAGTTAAAATTTATACCTGTTCAACAAAGGTATCTTGTATCTATTTAGATAAATGATTGTGCACCTTGAACATATAAATCTTCTATGGATTTAAAAGTTATGTAATTTCTGGCAGAAACAAATTTCAAAACTTATTTCAGTATTTTTATAGAACTGCTATTTTATTTTTTATAGAGAGACTGAATTATCAATGAGTAAATAAACACTACTACTACTTCAGTAGGTATAATCTCTCTTATATGTAAACGTCCTGTGAGTAAAATAACTAGTTCATTTCTAAGTAAAGATAAATGCTAAAAGGGTTTATTATATTTTATTTTATTCTTTATACCAAATAAATGAAAGTTTTAATATTTTTGGTTTAATTTTTATATCCTTCAAATATAAATTATAAAATTATGAACAATGAAAATTTAAGAAAAAATAAATATATTGAATTCATTTAACTATCACTTTCAGAAACATTTTCTGGTCCAATCCAATATATGAATCACTCAGTAAATTTATCGTATATGAATACATCCCTAAAAAGAAATTTGAATATAGACATGATAAAATTTATATCTGAAACTATCAGTTAATCGCCCTGGTGTAACGTTGACTGAGTTTTCGTTTAATTTTTTGTTAGAAATTGATAACCTGGATTTGATACTTCAAACTAAACGTGTCTTAGGCTCTAGGTTAATTGAAAAAATTGAATTAAAAATAAAACATTGCTACTAAGCAGTACACTAAAGAAGTTTCAATGAAATGTTAAGGAAGAAAAATGCTACTGCGTATTTATAGGAAAAAAATGCATCAACTAAGGGGTATAAAGTGAGAAAAATGACGTGTTTATAGTGAAAGGTTATTAAGTAGACTTTACAAAAATAATTTCTGTGAAATAACTCGCAAGTAACATCAATTTTATAGCTTAGGCGCCTCGGATATATCCTTCAACATTTTGAAGGATAATACAATAATAAAGGAGTTTTCCATTATTATTAGCCAATAACAATGATATGTTTTCAAAATTGAATAAGATACAAAATATTTATATAGATGAAAGCAAAGTTCCTTTATGTTTTAATCCACAGGAATAATGAGAAAAATACAATGGTAGGTATGGCATTTCAAAAACATTTCATCTCTATTGGCAAAAAAACTGCTATGTACTGATTTACCTCTTGCAGATGGAGTAGTAAATTGGTTCTGATAATACTTATTCATCCTAAAACTAAATCTCTGGAAATCTTCGAGGTATCCATCCTTAGACAAAAAGTATAACCATGCTTCATCTTTTTGTTTGCCAAAGTTTCTACTTGAAACATTCAAGTTTCCTCCTGTCCTTTCTAAATTTAATAAGAGCAAATAAGTGGTATTTGGTGCTGTTGAAACCTCTATTGTCATTTTTTCTTCGCATAAACTATATCTGACTTCGCTATTGTCTTCTGTATTTTTAATTGCCAACTGCAAGTTGACACTTGGTATTTGCTGGACTGCTTTCAATATTTGTTTCGTTTTACTACTATCGAATATTTTATTCAGAGTTTTTGTCAATGGTTCCTTGAAATTTTTCAGCATTTTCTGAAGTAAAGGTATACTTAGATTATTGTGTGCTGACCAATTTGATAAATTTTTTGCTAATTCCATCGAGAAATTTTGAGCTACAGTATCGTCCATGTAAGGCAGCATTAGTATACTTGATGATGTAATTGGTAAACCTTGAAGAATCATTTGGGATATATACACTAATTTCAAGGAACAATCTGTCCATCCCTTATAAGCTGTCAAACTGATCAGTGCCTGAAAGCAGTTTCATTAGTAATTAACTGTCAAACGCAAATTGAAAGAAATATCATAATACAATCGTACAACCAACCTGAATAATTCTTATAATTTGATCAAAAACTGTTTTTAGATCAATGACATATTCTTGATTAGGTAACTCAATACCATTTATATAACAATATATCAGCAGATACACTTTTAAATGAGGAGAATCAGGACTCATAGCAATCTGGAGATTCAAGTCACGCATCAATTGCCTGTAAGAGTGAAACATTTTAGTAAGAATTCATGAAGCAACAGCTGTTTTATACTTATTAATTTTATCTTCATTGTGTCTAACTGGAAACAATGCATACTCTTCGGCTTTACACATTGTTATCAAGAGATCAACAATAGAAGATTTCTCTTGAATCTCTTTGTTGAAGAATACAACAGTTTTATAAGTTAAATAATATTTAGCAGCCAAATGTCCTAAGAAGGTAGACTCATAGCTGATCTCGGTGGGTGAAATCTGAAATAAAAGTTATCAGGATTAACAGAAATAATCTATATACGTGTTTGAGCATATGCAGTTAAAACTGAATTATCTTTTCTTCAGAGAAAATCTATTTCACTGTAATTGAACAATTTCTGGATCTTTATAAGCTTAGAAATCATGATGATTAACAGGTGTTTTTCCTCCAAAAGGAGAATGTATCAAAACTTTAATGTAAACAGTTTTGAATTAATTCCTCATCTTTATTTCATGGTTGTCATATTAATGAACGATATTCAAGGAAGTCTATAATAAATCAGGTTAATTGGCAGAACTCCGCAGAAATCGAAATTCTAGTTTATGTCATCTTTATAAAAATTTTATCTTGATGTAGTGCTAAATCTTTAAAAACAATGTTCAAATGCAAATCCAAAGCACGTAACTTTCTTTCAAATATTGAAAAAGGCAAATAATTACTGCTCAACAATTGAAAATATCTCTGTCAACTATAATACTCCTGTACTTGGTTTGGTTGTAGAAACAACATTGTTGTCCTATGATGCGCAGCTCTTCGCCAAGAAATAAAAAATGACCAAAATACTTCACAAAAACCAATGAAACAGACGGTTTACTTAACATCTGAAATGACTAGTTTCAAGGAAGAGTGAGAATATTGATTGGTAGACATTGTATGAGATGACTGATCCTAACTCGGCATACGAAAATTTTCATATATTCATTGCACAGACTCTAAAACTGAAAGGTAGAAAGCTCTGGATTACAAAATGTATAAAGGTATCCTCAAAGAGAAAGATGGAAATGTATAAATCTGGAATAAGAGACTATTACTATAAGAATTAATGCAGATTACATAAGCAGATAATACAAAGAGCTAAGAAAATGCACTATGAATTGTACATATCCGACTCTAACAACAAGAGGATAGCCTTGTGGATACTAACAGTATGCCTAAAAATATATCAACACTTAATGAAGGGGAAAACAAATTCTAAGAGAATGTTCTCAATGATTTCAACGAGTATTTCTTTGGCGTTAGTGACAACACAGAATAGCAATAGTACAGAATGGAACAGACATAGAGCACAACCAAAACAGTCTCTGTAACAGCTATGTACTTGAGTCTGTAGAACCAGTTGAAATTTACAATATGAATATTAAATCCACCTGGTGTGACGGTATACCAGTATCACTCATAAAGCATGTGACGGAATACATATCTCCGGTGCTGACTAATATAATCAACGGCAGGAGTTGTATCTGTGCATTGACCACTCCAATAACGCGTATATTCAATTCCTCTTTAAATGCAGGCGTGTTTCCATCTATTTGGAAACAAAGTTACATCTTGCCTATTTCCAAATCTGGCGATCGCCAGGATGTTTCCAATTATAGAGGAGTTTGTATTCCATCAGTTATTCCTAAATTGTTTTATAAATTGGTATCTCGGTTTTTGCTTGCTTTGTGTTATTTATGAACAACATGGTTTTTATAAAGGAAGATCAACAGTTACACATTTGATTCTGTTCTTGGACGATATTACAACATCTCTTGAAAGTCATTTGAGCGTTGACGCGGTGTACACTGATTTTCGAAGAGCATTTGACAGAGTTAATATAACATTATTGTTGGACAAGCTGTACAGGATGGGTCTGAAGGGTGCATTGCACGATTGGTTGGGTAGCTTCTTGCGCAACCGTAAATTTTGTGTTCGTTATGGTGGTTTCATTTCAGAATATTTTCACATCCCTTCTGGCGTTCCCCAGGGGTCACATTTAGGACCCCTCCTGTTCATCTTGTTCATCAATGACATTTCTTTACTGTTTAGTCATAGTAAATTCTTACTTTTTGCTGACGATTGAAAGTTTATAGAACCGTGTCATGTCAGAACGATTCTTCGATATTTCAAGATGACCTCAACCTTTTCAATGGATGGTGTGAGCTTAATAGGCTAGATCTTAATTTTTCGAAATGTAATATCATCTCGTTCTCTCGAGGGAGTGTCGAGTTGCATCAATATTCTATCAATGGCAGTATGTTGAATCGAGTGAATTCTACAAGAGACCTTGGTGTTACTTTGGATTCCCGTTTATTGTTTAGGAACATATTTTTGATATCAAAAAGAGGGGTTCCAGGCTGCTGGGATTTATTCAGAGAAATTGTTTGAACTTCTCTGTTGACACCTTTAAAATTGTGTATTGTTCTTTTGCAAGAAGTATCCTCGAGTATGCCTCTGTTGTGTGGAGCCCTTCCTATACTTGCTATGTCAGTCGTCTAGAGAGTGTGCAAAAACGATTTTTGGTAGCATACAAAATGTACATTCCTAGGAATCAACTTGATTATACTCGACTTAGGATGCGGCTGGATCTTCTCTTGTTGAGTGCGAGGTCTTGTGCGGATCTGAGCATGCTCTATAAGTTTTTGAATGGTGAAATTATTCGAAGCGAGTTGCTCAGTCGTGTTAACTTCAATGTACCTAGACGATGTTCTCGCAACTCTTTCATTTTTATACTGATTTGTTCCGAACCAATTATTGAAAACACTATTTTCTTCACCGGGCATTATCTTTGAGTAATAGTATCTCTTCTGATTTGCATTATTTTGGAGTTTCATTTTTGAGTTTCAAGAAGAATGTGATAAAGTTACTTAGATAGATGTTTCATTTTGTTTGTGTCTAACTGCTTAGTTAATGTGTACCTATTTTGGGCACCTTTCTGGTGCATGCTAAATTCCGAGTTCAAAATGGGTAGTACCGTTCATTCATTATATGTATGTATACAATGTATGTCATGTTACATATGCATATATTAAATAAATAAATAAACTTAATGTTCAACTCAGGCAAATTCACGGTAAAGTTGATGGTAGCCAAAATAAATCCAGTATATAAAAAGGGTAACAAAGATGATATGCGAAACTACAGGCCGATTTCACTGTTCAGTAATGATAGTTTTCAGTTCTTCAGGGATACCGACACATGCTGTACATTTGAATGAATGCTTAAAAGTTTTACAAATTTTTGGCTTATATTCGCGCAAACGTTATTGTTGTGGACGTTTGTTCCCCCTGTATAACTTAGATTATTTGGAAGCCCGTTTCAATGCGCTCGTTTAGTCTATCACGTGTTTTGTTATTAAGACGTATTACATATTTATGAGTATCTAAAACAAAATATTGTATTTTCAATGAAATAAAACTATGCTATTTAGATTTTCACTATATTAACAAAACTATGACCGGTTTCACCACACTGTATCTATCTGATGAAGCCACAGTGTTTCACGGTTTCACCACACTGTGGCTTCATCAGATAGATACAGTGTGGTGAAACCGGTCATAGTTTTGTTAATATAGTGAAAATCTAAATAGCGTAGTTTTATTTCATTGAAAATATGTATATCGATTTTCATCAAGTAACGATCTCCTCAATCAAATTACAAAATATTGTTATATATAAAATATTTACATATTATGTTTCCATCAACATAACATCAAGTAAGTTTGTAGTAATATATTCTTTATCATACTAAGTAATGACAGTATGAGATTTATTAGTAACACTAAAATATGCACATTAGCATGTGTACTCATTTGTGAACGCAGCGCAACCATGCATGCGCAATATGTATATACTTATTTAATTATTACAATTTTTATAATATGTGCTCTTGAGAAAAAAACGGTATCGTGGATTATATAGGAAGTACAAATTGTAATTTCGTAGATAAAGATATAGAAGATGAAAATGAATGTGCCCAACCCTCTGAGATATCATTCTAGAAATTGTGTTCCAAGAACAAGATACAAGTATGGAAAATGCGTTTGTCCCGAGTGTATGGATTAGTTCCATGAAAAGTCAAGTGAATCGCTCACTGTACACAAGCGTGGACATATTGATTTTTTAATTTTAATAGCTTATAAAAGAGAAAAAATTGAAAATTATGCTTTGAAATTTTCTTTCTGTCACGTAAAAGGTTAACAAAGTATTAAAGAGGGTTATCCACAATAAAGTTGTTGAAATTTTTGAAAAATATAGAGTACTCAACTACTACAAGAGTCATGTAACACTTGCAAACATACTGAACTGCCTGAATAATGGACGAGTGACAGCGTTAGCATGCTTGGATCTAAGCAAAGCCTTCGATATCGTAAACCACGAGAAACTTATAGAAATGTTATACAGAGTGGGAATCCGGGGAACGCCACTACAGCTGTTGAAGTCATATTTAACTGGCAGAACTCAATATGTCAGTGAGCGGAATCCAATAACACATGAAGAGATTATATCTCAATCGATCCTTTAGGAAGACGGTACGACAGAGTTCAGTATTGGGGCCGTTACTTTATATCATCTATAGGAATGATCTGCCTGATGCTGTACTTGATATGATGATACACTATGCAGATAACACAACATTGATACCTATCGATGAAATTTCTATTAATACGTTGGTTGCCTTTTAAATTTTGTGCCTCTGGCATTTTCACTATTGACAGCTTCCATCCGATAACTGCCTCGTGTATTTTGACATTTTTTAACCAAAACGTCCTAAGAAAACTTTGACATACGAGTGAGTTTTTTTCTGTTTATAGTCATTCGAAGAATTCAACTTTTTTTACGATTTTCGACGTGGATTAACTCGACAACAAGCGATCAACTTGTTTCGACTTTGGGTGGTGAAGCTTCACACTTGACCACTTTGAAACGCTGGTATAACAAATTCTATCGGGCCGTGCTTCACTCAGTGACGAACTTCGTGAAGGTCGTCCAAAATCAGTTGTTGATGACCATGTGATAAACAACAATCGACAGAATGGGTCTTTCAAGACGTGCCAAACAGAACAAAATTTATACGTACGCGAAGCAAATGGTCGCCTGTTTTTTCAGGAAAACCATACATGTCGCAACGTATTAGAGCAACGAACGGTCAATTATGAATGGTATATAACCATTTATTTTCCGCAAGTGTTCGATGAGTTGAGGAAATCAAATCGAAGAACTAAAATCATTCTGCATCATAACAACGCAAGCTCACACATCAGCGAATACGATGGAGTATTTGAACACCCAAAACATTAATTTAATGGGTCATCTACCTTATAGTTCCGATTTGGCATCTAATGACTTCTTTTTATTAGCGCACATCAAGAAAAAACTGCGTGGGCAATGATTTTCGCCGACAGAAGAGACAGCTGAAGCCTTCCAAAACCATGTTTTGGAGGTATCTCATTTGGAGTGGGAAAAGTATTTCGAAAATTGATTTAAGCACATGCAAAAGTGTATCGATCTTCATGGAGAATACTTTGAAAAACAATAAAGCTATTTTTTTAGTTACTTGTTATTTGTTAGGCGCAAAATTTAAAAGCAGCCTACGTACAAGAGTAAGTGAAGTCATGAATACCCCAACATGGTTCACAAATAATAACCTGAGCATGAACGAGAACAAGACGCAGCTGCTACAATTTGATTATAGCACATATTACGAGAATAAAACCTTTCACTATAGTGGCGGTAGTATAACAACTACAAAATGTCTTAAAATTCTCGAGATCCTTGTGGATAAAAAACTGACTTGGGGTGCACATGTGGACCTCGTTGCACAAAACATGTACAGGTATGTGTATGCGCTGAGAACGCTCTAGAGAATTATTAATAAACGGCTATCTTACCAAATAATACCTATGTAAGACTGAGTTATGGGATCATTGCCTAGGGGAATTCTGCATATTTGGAGATACTGGTCATTCTGCAGAAAAAGTGTCTGAGGGCAATATTAAACAGAATCATGCAAACATCTAACCTAACAATAGTTGCACTCTATAGCTATGAGCTTATTATGTTTATCATCACCAATAGAGAATTATTCATAGAAAGAGGAAATATCCACGGCTACATCACAAAGAGGACCACGGATGTCAAGCTGCCTCCTATGAAGTATATGTACCTCCAAAAAGAGTCACCTATATGACAGCTAAAATTTATAATTACCTTTCCCACAATGTGGGAAATTGGGCCAGCACAAAAACTTTTACAATAATTAGTATGACATGTTCTACAACATTATTTGTTATATGGAACAACTGAAGAGTATTATTATTAACCTAGGACAATTAAAAACTATTCTATCAATATCCTATAGTTCAAAATTTAACCAAGATAGCAGAACTTGTTCTATAACAATAATTAATTGGAATACTTACAACTGTCACTTCAATGCAGCCTACTTCTCCTAATGTCATAGCTACTGAATCAGATAATTCGTCTAAGAAAGTCTTGACATCAACAGCCTCCTGTTGGTAATAACTTGGATTTATCAAAAGCCTTCTGAAGAAAAATGTTGAACAAATAAAATCAATTAACTGTTCTTTTCCACTAATAGTTCCGTTTGAAATTTCTGCATTGACATGGTCAGGTAAAACTTTCAACAAACATGATTCCACTGGAAACGGTTCAAATAAAAATTTCCTGTAGAAACTCTTTTTACTTTCCTCTACGAAAACACAAGCTACACCAGTTTGGTCGAATTGTGGTCGACCTGCTCTTCCTAACATCTGAAGAACATCTGTTACAGGCATATCCACATAACGTTTTGTGGCTCCGTCAAAGTATTCTGTTCCTTTGACAATAACTAAGTGAGCTGGGAAATTTACACCCCAAGCCAACGTAGCAGTAGCAATGAGTACTTGGATTTTCTGTGTAACAAATAATTCTTCAACAATATCTCTGTCTTTTTCTTGTAATCCAGCATGATGGATGGCAATTCCAAATTGTAACATATAGCTTAAATCACTGTCATGTACTCGACTTCTGCACATTTCAATTTCCTCTTCAGAACATCTTCGCCACTGTTTTTCATTAATGTCAACCATTAGAAGTTTTATCAGTTCATGGGCTGTAATACGTGTCTGTTTTCTTGAAGATACGAAAATTAAAGTAGGGCTGTCTGATGCATACTGACATATAGCTTGATAAGCAGGTCTATTCATTGTTGCCATTCTGGGACAATAGTTTTTACCGGCAAAACCAGTTATATGAATTTCTAGAGGTACCGGACGGACGGCGGAGCTGAAGTTGAATAAGCCATGCTGAAAAATTAAGAGTATGTTTGAAACTATAATTGAAATAATAAAAACTATGAACAGATCATAAAATTCTACCTCGGATAGAATGGCTGAGAAAGAGTAACATTCTCTATTCAACACTCATCTCAGCAACATCTCATACAACCAATACGCAGTAACGTACTATGTAACCATCAAGTAGCATACAATAATTACATGTACATATCTCATCATATAAGTGTAGTGAGTTGAATATATGTATATAGTAAAAAGGGTTCTTCTTTATAAGTAGAACCCAACGTGGCTAAAATCTAGCCATTCCATAACAAATCCTTTCTTTATAAATGCTACTAAATCCTGATACAAATACTCACAGTGACTCCAAGCCAATTTGCTAAATCGCCAGCATTTGCCATTGCAGTTGAAAGACCGATGATTCTTACAGCGCCTTTATTAAAACTATTGATATAGTTCATACGGGATACAATCACTTCCAAAACTGGACCTCTATCTTCGGCCAATAAATGTATTTCATCTATAATTACTAGTCCAACATTTTTAACAAAATCCTTCTGATGCCAATTTCGACTCATACCGTCCCACTTCTCAGGAGTTGTTATAATAATATTCGCAGAGGTGATCAGTTCCGACTTAGGTGTCACATCACCAGTTATTTCCACAACGTTTTTGTTAATTTTTTTGAATTTGACAGACCAATCTTTAACTCGTTCTCGAACCAAGGCTTTCATTGGAGCAATATATACTACCTGAAAAAACCATTAACAAATATAGTACTTTGTGAAGTTGTTCAAAATTGACAACTAACCTTTCTCTCTGGATTATTTGTGAATAATCTTAAAATACAGAGTTCTGATACTATAGTTTTACCGGAACCTGTTGGTGCTCCTAATAACACATTATTGTCTGTGTTGTAACAGCAATGAAAAACTTGACTTTGAACAGAATTGAAGTAGTCAAATGGATAAATGCTTTCATAGGTTTTGTTCCTAAGAGCAGTTTTTGGTAGAGGATGGACACTCAAAAATTTGGTTTGGATTCCAAGACTAGGTAGAAGTGTTATACTATTAAAATTGATTACTTGTTCCACCTCAGTATCTGAAAAGACCAAAATAATACATAATCCATATTGTGATGATTGAAGTAACTCACGTAAGTAATGAACATTTGCAATCTTAACAAAATATTCCTCTGCATGTGGTTTGAGCAACGGAACAGTGAAATTTAATTCTATGGGGTCGCCTCCGTAGCAAATACGTTGTGTTAGTATGAACCGCTCAAAATGGTATATATTGTCATGCATGGGATCTTCAACCATAGCAATAAACTGCTGTATATCACCATGTATGCTATGATCCCACTTAAAATCTGGCATTATCAATAATTTTATTCTTATAACCCCTTCAGTGATTGGTTTGACTACCATGTCGAAAGACACTTTTGGAAAAGCCTTAGCTAAATGAGCCACCCGATATCCCATTGCCCTATTTCTTATCATGTCGATTATTTCTTTTTCAGGCATAGTTCGAAGTTCATCGACAGGTATATTGATGTTTGTTAGTATGTTCATTCCTTTAAAGTTCATGTCTTTGAACTGACTAAGAGGATGGAAATGATGCCAAGTTCGCTGTTCTAACATTTGTGCCATATTCAGAGTTCGCCCAACTAAACTGGCATAGTTTCTTTCAACAGCTAACTGATTTAATGCTAAAGCAAGACGAACCACATTCTGAAAAAATGAGAGTGAGTGAGTGTTCTAATGATAATGAAATGCCACCTATCTTGAAACACCAGTACTAATTGATCCATTTTCATATATTAGTTTTATTTTTCATATTTATAATGTAAGTATGTTTTATATTCTGTGATTATTGTGTCTCACCTGCATAATATATTCACTATCTGAAACTAAAGACGACTGTCTGATGAAACCTCTCGAGATACATGTTTGTATCAAAATCGCAACTTTCATTTCCACTGTTGTAACATCCAAATTAATTTCAATTTCCACATACTCTGATCTAAGACGATCTAATTCTTGTAATTCGTCATTACGAACTTGAATTTGTTGGAACTCTATAGAACTACTCAACAGGAGTAAAATTTCATCGTCCACCATGTTGCGATTCATTTTTTCCAAAAATAAAGTAATAGTTTCATGAGATATATAAAGGAAACTAGCTATTCTTCCATAACTGGTGGGCCTCAGTTCCCCTGTGGTTCCATCGAATCGAATCATTTCAGCTTTTTCCAGTGTTTTAGCTGCAGTTTCCAGCTGTCTCTGAAGAAAATCATACTCCAGCCTCTCCTAAAATATGACATGAATGACAAAAAACATATTTTTCTTCATTTGATAATTTACATAAAGTTCGGAATGTGTCAAGCCATAGTTGATTGGATTTTTTTTCAGTCTACAGAAAAGGTAACTGCTCTGCAGCCATTCTAAAGCCTCTTTAACATTTGATATGGTACCTAGAACGATCTGAAAACATAAAAATGTAAATGTAAAAATCAAAGAACTGCAAAAAAAGATCTGTGTTGCTGAATATAGTAATAATTAGAAAGAATCTTAAGGGTCAAACGTCTAAAAAAAACACGAAAATGAGGACTTAGTTAAAGCAAGATCAAAAATGTTCAAGTGAATCAATTCAAAGTACAGTTTTGACGATTGATTTAAAAAAGGATTCATTCACAATAAAAAGTGTTTCAAGTTTGAATAAAATATAATATTGCTTACTTCTCCATTCAAGTTGTCCGGCAATTTATCCAAGAATCTGCTCTCAATAGGTGTTTGAGACATCAACATATTCATATAGAAGGACATTTTAGCTTGGGAAGTAATTATAGTAGCATGCCCAGAAGTATCAAATTGGGGTCTTCCAGCACGACCAAAAATTTGTAAAACATCCAGCACATCCATGTCAACAAATTTTGATTGTTGAGGATCGTACATCATTGTACCCTTATAGAAAAAGTAACAGAAGTTACTTTTAATCAATAAAGCTTATAGCAAACTTACCCTAATGAAGACAGCATGTGCAGGTAAATTGACTCCCCAAGCTAAAGTTGCTGTGCATACAATAACTTTCAGATGGCCCTTTGAAAAGAGACTTTCAACTTCCAATCTGTCCCCACGACAAATACCTTGAAAACAGTAAGTTTTGAAATTTCCAAATTACCCATGTATAATTAAAATTATGAAAAAAACAGGCTAACCTGCATGGTGTGTTCCAAATCCTTTGGATACTAAATCTTGAAGGTATGAATTTTTGAACGTGTATTTCAAATTAGCGTAAGATTTTTTGGGCGCAAACATATCTAATTCATTCAATTCCCTTGCTTGATTTATAAAACTGTTGATAGCAGATACAGTCTGATTTCTGGCAGTAACAAACACCATTACCTTAAAAACTTTCAACATATAAAAAAGGAAACAAATTGAAGAAATCATTACCTGGTGTCCCTCTTTAATGAATCGTCTCATCTGCTGGTAACAAACTTTATTCATAGTCTCTAAGTTATCTGGTGTAGAAGTTACGCCTATATACGTATGTGATAATGGAACTGATCTAAATCTGTTATCAAAGAAGAATAGACCAGATTGTGGATTTACTCGCAAAAAAGCTGCAACGTCTAAATAACCTGGTAATGTTGCAGATAATGCTACAATCCTAATCATGCTTTGGGTGCTGACGACATGTCTTAGAACTCGAGCTACAATTGTTTCGATTACTGGTCCTCTTGTGCCGTTAAGTAGATGGACTTCATCTATGATGAGCAACTTCATTTGGGAAGCTATTTCGGTGTCAACTTCAAGAAAAAATTATTGGTAATAATAATAATAATATGTACATAGTATGGGACATGTCAACAAGTAATGAAATAGAAAACTCCAATAATAAATAAACAACTTACATACTATAATTATAATTCCAAAAATTCATTTAATGTATAAAAACATTTTGGGAGCAGAAATCTTTCCCAAACTGTCATATATCATTGATCACCTTAAGTTGTTGTGGTAGAGCTTTAAATACTCTAATTCTCATATATTTAGGTCCCCGTCTTATGACCAAATAAAGTGTGTTGAGGTATGGCGAGGAATTCTGATGTTCGTGTTTCATATGAGTGAAAAAATCCATTTGGCATAAAAAAGTAAAAATTACGTTTTACATACTTAGATAATTCTGAATAAATATATATACAAGCCAACGGTATTAAGCCCAAGTCTCGAAAGAGACTTCTACATGAAGTTCTACAAGAAACTCCCATTATATTTCTGATGGCTCTCTTCTTCAACTTGAATATTCTATCACAGACATGAGAACCACCCCAAAACAAAATCCCATACGTAATTCTGGATCTAAAATGTGCCTGATAATATGACAGACACCTCACTATTGGTTGACACACGCAATCTGTGCAAAGAATAACAAGCAGGAGATAGCACACAACACAACTGATTGATGCGGTGACACCAGCTAAGATTGTTATCAATTGTGATGCCTAGGAACTTCGTTGACTGAACCTGTTGGATTAATTGATTATTTATTCTTAGTAAATAACTAGATGAATTAGTAGCAATTGAATTCTAGAGGGAAAATTTTAGAAAAACTGTTTTTAACACGTTTAAGAACCATTGATTGTCATCGAACCACTTGGAAAATTTGTATAATAAATTTGTATCGGAATGCATACTTACTGGAGGAGTTTCATCATACCTATAATACCAGACGGGAACATAAATTTTATGTGACACCTCGTGCAGATAAATCCATTGGCCAGTTAAATTTTTCTTTCTTGGGGCCTAGACTGTTTAATGCTTTGGCATTGTCAATAAGAAATGTAACTGACATGAGGAAGTTTAAATTTGAGCTGAAGAAGATTATCCTTTGTAATGGTAGGGATAAAATTCATGACATCATAGAATTGAGAAATTAATACATTTTTTGTTGAATCTGAGTTTTTCTGTTTGAGTTTTGTTTTCACTCTTTATTTTGTTTAGCGGATCAGTGTCGGTGTGTTAGGTTTACTTAAGGAAAAAATTAGATTAGTACACTGCAGACTTTGCAGTTTTATGTTTATTTTCTGAGTTTATTGTCAACAACCTGGTTTTTACAACTTATGTACACACAAAATTGTATAGGAAAATGAACAATATTATTATTATTTATTATAGTGGACTTATGCACTATCTCAGCTGTTAGCTGGATATAATTAACCTTTCCCAGATTCAGCAATCAAAGGGAATAGGCTCGATTACAATATACTTGACATAAATTTCCTAACTATCCTACATGTATTAAGAATTACAGCTTTTTGCATTTCTATATAGGTATTCTTATGCAATTCTAATTTCTTAAGGCTATTATGCAAAGTTTTGGGTATTAACCCAGTCGAGGATACGATGAGAGGAACAATATCTATTTTCTCGAGGTGCCACATCTGCTTGATCTCAATAGCAAGGTCTGTGTATTTGCACTTTTTCTCCTGGAACTTGTTCAGCACATTGTTAATATTCGGTATGGCGACATCCACCAGCATTGCTGTTCTGGCTCTCTTATCATACACCACTATGTCCGGCCTATTATTCGTCACCATTCTGTCAGTGATAACAGGCCTATCGTAGTATAATCTGATAGAGTCATTTTCCAATACGGGCGCCGGCTGATACTTGTAATATGGCTGGAAGGTGTTCAGAAGTCCGTACTTGTGTGCAAGTTTCTGGTGGATAATGTTGCACACTTGATTATGCCTGTGAAGATACTCCGTATTGGCCAGTTGTTCGCATCCGGACGTAATATGCTGTATAGTCTCCGATCTTATAAGGTATTTTCTGCACCTATCTGTTTGTAATGTTCCGTCCTTCATAATAAATTTTTTGTAGTTGTTTGTAGCGATCACTTGGTCTTGGATGGCCATAAGGAATCCTTATGTTTCCGCGAATAATTCTCCGTTCATCAACCATTTGTTGGAGGTCTTTGTCGATGTGTGGTTGATTAATCTCATGATGATGTCGTCCATGCAATTCCTTTCTTGACCATTGCTCTAGTTTTTCTGTATCTGATAGGAACGGTAGATTCAGCAGGTCATCTCTGGTAGCAAGATTTAGAGGTGTATATCCCTTATCAGCCAACGATACCACTCTATGGAGGTCAGAAGTGAGAGCTTTTGCTGAGAAGAATTCTCTGAGATTTTTTATCTGTTATTATTATTATTATTATTATTTGAGCTTTGTTTGTTGTTCCAGTAGTAGATGTATCAGCACATAATAAAGTATTGTCATCAGCAAACATGGTCAAACTACCGAGCGCGTTCAAAACATCTGGCATAACATTCACGAATAGTAAAAAAAGAAGGCGGGCCCATGACTGATCCCTGAGGAACGCTTTATTTAATATTCGCAACAGTAGATTTCGAAGCATCCAAATCTACAAACTGAACTCTATCAGAGAGATAGGATCTTAATAGTTTATGAATGGGTCCTCGGAAACCAAGACGGTACAATTTGTCTAATAACAAGCAATGTAAAATCAAGTCAAAGGCCTTACTGAGATCCATGAAAATTGCAATACATTTTTCATTCCTATTTATGGATTCATATAATTGATTAATGAAGTTTATAATGACTGAGTAGATCTACTTTTACGACATCCATGTTGACAATTAGTAAGAATATTATATTTTCAATGAATAAAACCATTTTATTGAATAAAACTCTCATAATAATAATAATAATAATAACTCTCATAATCGTTAAAAACAGGCTACTTTCTTCAGAAACGCTGCAAAGCTTACGAGAAGAGGTCATAATGGAACTCGGAAGCGGAAATGATACTCATAACGGTATACCTGCTGGAGTCAATGAAAGTGTTACAGATAACATCGAAGCCACGGAAACGAATATTAACATGGAACGCCCTTCTGAGCCAAATCAGCAGAACGAATATATGTATTTAGCAAGATCAGAACTCAACAGAGCAATAACTGAATTCAGCGGTAGTAACCCAACTAAAAGACCTAAACTGCCCAAACTCAAGACGAACAAGAACACCAATATCATCCTAGCTAGCGTTAACTCAGTGTTCGAAGAATATACCGACCAGAACACCTTGGAGAAGATTCACACTTTGATTTACTGTGGAGCAGTAGCGGTTCTTCGACTTCACAAACAACAAATCTCCACAACTCTGATTCAAGCTGAGCCAAAAAGCGTCAGAAAACCACCATGGCAAAAACGACTAGAGAAGGATATTGATAGGGGATATACACCACTAAATCTTGCTACCAGAGATGACCTGCTGAATCTACCGTTCCTATCAGATACTGAAAAACAAGAGCAATGGTCAAGAAAGGAATTCATTGGACGACATCACCATGAGATTAATCAACCACACATCGACAAAGAAGCCTCCAACAAATGGTTGATGAAAGGAGAATTATTCGCAGAAACAGAGGGATTCCTTATGGCCATCCAAGACCAAGTGATCGCTACAAACAATTACAAAAAAATTATAATGAAGGACGGAACATTACAAACAGATAAGTGCAGAAAATGCCATATAAGATCGGAGACTATACAGCATATTACGTCCGGATGCGAACAACTGGCCAATACGGAGTATCTTCACAGGCATAATCAAGTGTGCAACATTATCCACCAGAAACTTGCACACAAGTACGGACTTCTGAACACCTTCCAGCCATATTACAAGTATCAGCCGGCGCCCGTATTGGAAAATGACTCTATCAGATTATACTACGATAGGCCTGTTATCACTGACAGAATGGTGACGAATAATAGGCCGGACATAGTGGTGTATGATAAGAGAGCCAGAACAGCAATGCTGGTGGATGTCGTCATACCGAATAATAACAACGTGCTGAACAAGTTCCAGGAGAAAAAGTCCAAATACACAGACCTTGCTATTGAGATCAAGCATATGTGGCACCTCGATAAAATAGATATTGTTCCTGTCATCGTATCCTCGACTGGTTTAATACCCAAAACTTTGCATGATAGCCTTAAGAAATTAGAATTGCATAAGAATACCTATATAGAAATGCAAAAAGCTGTAATTCTTAATACATGTAGGATAGTTAGGAAATTTATGTCAAGTATATTGTAATCGAGCCTATTCCCTTTGATTGCTGAATCTGGGAAAGGTTAATTATATCCAGCTAACAGCTGAGATAGTGCATAAGTCCACGATAATAAATAATAATATTGTTCATTTTCCTATACAATTTTGTGTGTACATAAGTTGTAAAAACCAGGTTGTTTTGCCTTAAGTAAACCTAACACACCGACACTGATCCGCTAAACAAAATAAAGAGTGAAAACAAAACTCAAACAGAAAAATCCGATTCAACAAAAAATATATTAATTTCTCAACTCTATGATATCATGAATTTTATCCCTACCATTACAAAGGATAATCTTCTTCAGCTCGAATTTAAACTTCCTCATGTCAGTAACATTTCTCATTGACAATGCCAAAACATTAAACAGTCTAGGCCCCAAGAAAGAAAAATTTAACTGGCCAATGGATTTATCTGTACGAGGTGTCACATAAAATTTATGTTCCCGTCTGGTATTATAGGTATGATGAAACTTCTCTAGTAAGTATGCATTCTGATACAAATGTATTATACATGAGAATGCAAACATTTGACGAACATCCAAGATCCGAGCTTCATCATACAGACGTGAAGTAGGGTAAGTATTTTCCTTATATAATATATTCTAGAAATAGCAGGCAACAATGAAATGGGCCTATAATTTTCTGTTAGTCTTTTATTTCCTTTCTTGAAAATCATTCGAATCCTGGCTACTTTTAGTATGGCGGGGAAAATTCCTTCAGAAATTGATTTATTAATCAACAGGGTTAGAACTGGCGACTAGGGTAGCGACTTTTTTAAGTAGATTCATCGTGACATTGTCAACGCCACTGGAATATGAATTTTTAGCACTTTGAATAACGTTAAAAACCTCCGTTTCAGTAACAGGAGTTAAAAACATAGATTGGCCAACCCAGTTAGCAGGAGGAAGCAACCCACCCTTGATTTCCTATGTATTATTCTCTGAAGCTTTTCAGATGAGATACTTTGTGAATGATCATTGAATGATTAGAAAGAGTATTAGGATCGCTTGCTAATGCGTCACCAATCCCGATTTCATACTTACTGCTTCTGGAAGTTGAGTTATTCATGTTGTTAATTATAGGACATACTGCCTTGGACTTCTTCGAAGCTGTCTTATAAAACTTTACATTATGTAGTTTTTTTGCTGCCTGTAATATTCCATTATATATTTTTTGTATTTCTTATAGAATGCAATATTATCAGGGTGTTGGGTCGAGTTTTTGAGGTTGAACAAAAATTTCAACATTTTTGAGAACATGGTTATACCTAGAGTTACCCAAGGTTTATTAGTACGTTTCTTAGGCTAATCAATTTGAAACGGAGATATGTAGACAATTCTTTGCTTATCTTGCATAATATCTGGGAAGTGTGATCAGATATGGTATTCTCATGTACCTTCCAACTGTCAATTTCGAGTTCAGGCATATTGCTGCAGATGTAGTCAATGCAGCTATTTTTAGTACTAGTATATCGAGCAAAAATGTTACAAGAAGTTAAGATATCGTCTAACTCTTGTTTGAAAACACTATTCTGCAGGTAATCAATATTAAGGTCTCCACACAAAACTACCCTAGAATTAATTGAGCAGACTCTATTTAACACACCCTCTAGCTGGTGGAAAAATTCTCTAAGGTTGTCTGTATTAGGAGTTCTATAGACCGCGATTACATTTAACTTGAACCCATTCGGGAAGCTTAGCTGTGTTCCACATATTTCGAATGAATGCTCAATCGATTTAAAGGACACCCAAGGGATCGCTCCACAAACAACATCAAGCCCACTTCTAAGAAAGCTGACACCTCCCCCCCCCTTAATATTTTTTCTACAGTATATGTCACAAATATAGTATCCATCAATGGAAAAGAGCCTGGATTCGTCTTCTCGTAGACAATGTTCAGAAAAGTACGCAATGTCGATCTCATGAGTATTTAGTATCAGTTCTAGCTGCTCCACCTTAGTTCGCAGACACTGAACATTTTGATGAAATATTTTCAGGTAGTTTTATTGATGATCTTGTTTTGAACTTAATCGGTTTGATTGTTTACTCACTACACTGTACAGCTACTTCTGCATCTCTTTGATTTTCATAAGTCGGTATAAAAAATTACTTACACACCCTCTGGCCATAACTATGTTTGCTTGACTTATCCAAAATATCCTGGGGCGTGGTTACTATGAATGATTTGTAAACATGTGGGTGTTCAGAAAAACCAATTTTAACCTGGTATTATTCTATCCTTTAGTTAATTTCAATACTTTCAACAGTACTGGATGGATCTATGCGGCTAATGTAAACAGATGATAGTTTAGCAACTGCTCTTAGAGAGTAATGTTTTTGATTTCCTAGTATCTCAGGCTTACGTTTCTTTTTGTAAGATACAACTTTAAACTTCGATTCGCTGTTAATATATGTAACTTTTGATACTACAGAGATCTCAAAATTATTAAATGGTTGTTTCTTATTGCAATTTGCAGCATTTTGGTTGAGTATTGGCTGCGAAAACGTAGGATTAGATTTATTATTTCTTAACTCTCTTTCAGTGTTTGCATAAACTGCATTAACAACGTTGTCTTCCTTACAAATATTAAAGGAGAGATGTTCATGGTTCTATCGGCATAATTTTTGTGGTTGGTATTAAATTAAGCTTAACAGGTTTTTGTGGTTTATTGGAATTACTAAATACTTGTTGCTTAGTGGAAAGCATGCGTACCAAATCTTTATTGCTTTCTCTAAGATTTATGACATCAGTTTTTGTGGCATGATATTGCTTCTCTATTGCGGTCTTTAAAGCGATGTTATCATTAAGGATAATTTGGTATTGATATTTCACAGATTTCTGAATTAATTCTTCAACAGCTAAAAGTGAAACTTTTTGCTCCTTTATTTCATCTAGATCATTTTCCAATATTATTGTATTCTGATCAGGCGATGCCACAAGATTGCTCGATATCTTTCCCAAGACCACTGGAATACATTTATTACAAAACCAGAATAAATTTTCAGATTTAATTTTTGCGCATTGTATGTGTGCTCTTTGCTGACAGTATTTGCATGCAATTGATTTATTATTTACTATAAATTTTTGATTATTTGCCATTCTTGTTTGGTTATTAGAACTTTCCGAAGTTAATTAAAACGGGCAGTGGGTGTCCTCCTTTAGAAACTTTGTTGACACATTAGATAGCACACATCATCAACCGCAGATTAACCTTATATTGTTAATTTTCATACCGATTCCGGCACCATAAGAAAACTACTAATTGCGTTTTTGGGATTAATTGCAACTTTGATGAAATTAAAACCTATATCACTAAATGAACAAGCTATAAGCTTTCCATTAATATCCTTTTTCAAGAAAAATTCGAAGTTTTTCTAAATCTAACTACATCCAATATTATATAATAGAATTTCAAAATAACATAATAATGGATCATGTCTGTTAATTTCAGAGACGGAAGAAAGAATATAGTAGTACTGTTATGTAAAACTTCATAAATACCTGCTCCTTTTCTAGTGATAACATCTAGTTTTTCTGGGGTACTAACAATAACATGAGTTTCTGCTATTTGTTTTTTCGATAGTTGCATTTCACCAGTTAATTCTTTAACTACAACTCCTATGGAACCTAGTTTTTTGCTAAAATTAGCTACCATTTCCGTAGCTAAAGCTTTCATTGGACTTACATATATAATCTAAAATTTAAAAAACATGCATTAAGGGGGAGATTCTGCGTCACAAGAATCAAACAATCGTTTTTTTTTATTGGTTAACTCTATTTCTAATATCTAAGAATATGTATTAAAAGTTATAGAGGCGAATGTAAAACATTTTTAAAGAAGCAGCAGTAAACGCAGTGGAGTCTCGAGTAAGGTGATGTAAAATTGTGCGTTTAAACTGGCTACATTTGAATATTTTTCTTGTGAAAAAAATTTTCTTGTAATGACAAAATATGCATCAAAATATTCTAAATAAATTAGACTTTCCCCGAAAGGGCCAGCTAAAACAGGAGCCTCCCATACAATAGGGTGGGTCAAAAATACGAATATTTTTTTGGTTTGGTACACTGAAAAATAGGTTCCTAGACACCTCTAAGAAAGTCTCTCCAAGTATGAGCTCTTGATTGTGATGGAAAGGTCCTCCACCTTACGGTTTTCTATTTTTTTTTTTTGTTATTATCACATAGAAAAATTGATATCGTTTTAAAGATTCCGTAGGAAATATAATGTTCTACAAAAAGAGCCTCTTACGATTTTTGTGTAAACCTAACGGTTTAAAAAATATTAACGGTTGAAGTTTGATTATTTGAAGGTAAATTTTTTCTTTTCTTATGAATTTTATAACACAAGAAAAATAGGTTCCTAGACACCTCTAAGAAAGTCTCTCCAAGTATGAGCTCTTGATTGGGATGGAAAGGTCCTCCACCTTACAGTTTTCTATTTTTTTTTTGTTATTATCACATAGAAAAATTGATATCGTTTTATAGATTCCGTAGGAAATATGATGTTCTACAGAAAGAGCCTCTTACGATTTTTTTTGTAAACCTAACGGTTTAAAAATATTAACGATTGAAGTTTGATTATTTGAAGGTGAATTTTTCTTTTCTTATGAATTTTATAACACAAGGACAAAAAATTCATTATGAATCAGGAAACTCATAGTTTTGAGGAAATTTACTGCTCTACAAATATGGTCTCATAATTTTTCGATTAAATTAAGCGTTCACGAGATATTCATCGTCAAACATCAATGTTTTTGATCAATAATTCGAAAAATTTTAATTTAATTTACGAGTTTTGGAGGCATTTACACAAATTTGAGTTTCTATTATAAAAGTAACTCCTATATAAGTTTTATGTTCAAAAATTTATTTGAATGTTTTTATATACAGGGATATCCACCGGGACCGTCCGTCAAAAACTTTTTGAGTTCCAATTACAATATCAAGCTGAAATTTCATAAGCGGCCATAACTAGCGATTTCCAATTGAAGTGAAATATTTTCGAAGTGAAACCATTTCCGGTTATACCGGAAGTGGGTCATCACTTTGTTATTTCAAATGGCAATCTACCTTTTTTATTATACATCTAGAACCGACATTTGAGCAAGGCATAAAATACCCAAGTTGTTGGCACTTATCTGTCAAAACTTTTGACAGATTTAATTACTTTTGTTATAAACTCGATTTTTGAGGAACATTTCAAAAAATTGTAGCTCGTAGATCTTTTGCACTACAGACACAATTTTTGCTTGGGTGAATAGAAGAAGGATCAAGGAATTTTTTAAGCAGTCTACACATATCAAATGTTTATTGCGTTGTTTTGTATGATTTTCTCAATTTGGCCTTTTTCAAACAGCAATAACTCAATTTTTTCAAATAGCACGTGCCAATTTTTATATCGCCATCACATGAAGCGTCAATTTTCAGATGGAATTGTATAAGCATGTACTATACCCATCTCTTATAGTTCCGAAATAATTTGGGAATATATTGAATTTTGATAATATTGCAAGAACTAACAGAGAATGCTTTGAAATATTTGAATCAAGTAGCTGAACTGGATACGCTCACCTGACAGGTGCCTAAAATTAATGTACTTGTCACTTCGTTCATTCGAACTTGATATTTCAACAAGAATTGTTGGTAATTCGAAGTGAAAATTTTCGAAAAACACCAGATTGATAATAAAATGGCTGATTATTCAAACGAGGATATGTTTAATCTCCTTTTAATTCAAGGCGAATGACAAAGAGTGATGGATAGAACTTGCAGGCAATTCAATGACCAATTTCCCAATTTGGCGCCTATGAGTAAAACAAAATTGCGAAGGAATAGAAGCAATTTTCTGCAATTTTGAGCAAAAAAATACATAGAAACTAGAAGAAAACCAATTCTCGAGGACGACGACAATCAAATTAATACGCTAGCGTATTTTCGTGCCAATCCACATGCGTCTATTAAGTCAGCATCAATGGATATTGAATTGAGTTATACTTCCATTCAAAGGATCCTTAAGAAACATAACATGCACCCGTATTCTTTTATCAGACTACAAAAATTGAAACCAACTGACCTTCCTAAGCGGCTAAATTTCTGTGAAAATTTATTAATTCGGCTTCAAGAAGATGAGACAATTTTGCAAAAAATTATATGGTCTGATGAAGCCAAGTTCAATGAAAGTGGAATAACCAACAGGAGAAATCGACATTTTTGTGCCACAGAAAATCCACATTTCATTGAGGTTACTGATTTCCAAAACAAATTCAGCGTGACCGTTTTTGTAATTTTAATGAATGATTTGTTGGCTTATCACATTTATGAGGAAAATCTTAATGGACAAAGATACCTGGAAATTTTGAGAGCAATATTAGCAAATTTTTTAGATGGATTACCCCTTAACATTCTGAGGGATTGCTATCACCAAATGGATGGTGCACCTGCACAGAAAACACGAGCTGTAGATCGGCAGCTAACAGAAATGTTCGAGGATAGACGGTGGGGTAATCAAGGATCAAATGTATGGCCTCCGCGTTCTCCGGACCTGACGCCCCTTGATTTCTATTTATGGGGCAAAATCAAGAGTGAAGTGTATCTTATTCCTGTAAGAAGTACAGAAGAGTTACTAGAGCGCCTTCATAATGCTTTTCGTAATATTGATCCTGAGGAAACTAGGAAGGCAACTCATCATGTTTGTATACGAGCTGTCAAGTGATCGAGCAAAATGTGGCCCATATTGAACATTTATTCAGATCGTAAATTAGTTTTCTCCTATGATGTTTGCTATCATTTATTCGTATTAATGTTACTATCTTCGATGATTGGTTTTCGCTTAGTTCCTACAATTTTTATTCATCCGAATTGTAGAAAATTGCTTCTGATGCTTCGAAATTTTATTTTACTCATAGACGGTAAATTTGGAAATTGGTTATTGAATTGCCTGCAATTTCTACCCACTACTTTTTGATATTCTAAAATGAATTAAAAAAGATTGAATATATTTTCGTTTGAATAACCAGCGGTTTTATTCCAAATGTGTTGTATTCTTTGGATATTTTCAATCTGAAATAACGACAATTCTTGTTGAAATATCAAATTCGAATGAACGAAGTGACAAGTACATTCATTTTAGGCAACTGTCAGGCGAGCGTAGCCAGTTCAGCTACTTGATTCAAATATTTCAAAGCATTCTCTGCTAGTTCTTGCAAAATCATCAAAATTCAATATATTCCCAAATTATTTCGAAACTATAAGAGATGGGTATAGTGCATGCTTATACAATTCCATCTGAAATTTGACGCTTCATCTGATGGCGATATGAAAATTGGCACGTGCAATTTGAAAAAATTGAGTTATTGCTGTTTGAAAAAGGCCAAATTGAAAAAATCATACAAAACAACGCAATACACATTTGACATGTGTAGATTGCTTCAAAAATTCCTTGATCCTTCTTCTATCCACCCAAGCAAAAATTGTGTCTGTAGTGCAAAAGATCTACTAGCTACAATTTTTTTAAATGTTCCTCGAAAATCGAGTTTATAACAAAAATAATTAAATCTGTCAAAAGTTTTGACAGATAAGTGCCAACAACTTGGGTATTTTATGCCTTGCTCAAATGTCGGTTCTAGATGTATAATAAAAAAGGTAGATTGCCATTTGAAATAACAAAGCGATGACCCACTTCCGGTATAACCGGAAATGGTTTCACTTCGAAAATATTTCACTTCAATTGGAAATCGCTAGTTATGGCCGCGTATAAAATTTCAGCTTGATATTGTAATTGGAATTCAAAAAGTTTTTAACGGACGGTCCCGGTGGATATCCCTGTATAATACTTTTTTCAATTTTATCTTTGATAATTAAAATCTTTATCGTGTTGTTATTTGTTAATATAACGTTTGTTCAATGCGTATTTAAAAATTTTGTTCCACAAAATATGCATCAAATTCTATTCGAGGATATTTATTATGAAGTCCATTACTTATTCTGTTTGTCTTCTAAAGCTAACACCATCTATTTTTTTCACTTTCACCCATCTTCAGTATCTACCTGTTTAATACCATATTTTCAGTGATCCTGAAACTGATCATCTTGCATACTCAATAAAATTATTCATTCCAAATAAAAATAATAATCATCACATAAATTTATTCATCATCAATTAACAATGAATAAAAAATCCGTTTTATCGTTAAACCTAAACACATCTAACCTAACCCAAAATGTTCATGACTGAAAAAAAATATTTAAAAATAGTTCCAACATTTTTGTTCTTTAAAACTCAAATTTATGTAAATTTCTCCAAAACTCATAATTCAAATAAAATTTTTCGAATTATTGATCAAAAATTGGAAAAATTGATAAGCATTGAGGTTTGACGATGAATATTTGTAAACGCTTAGATAGATAGATATTATCTTTGAGTGAGGGCTGCCTAGCAGCCCGGCCACTGCGACCCAGTGGTCTATTGTGGCACACTCTGTCCTAAATTTCATCCACGAGCTCCATCCTTCTCGTAAAGGATACGAGTTTCGTGGGTGAGAGTTGAATGAGCTCAGTCAGCTTCAGTTTGCAAGATCCAAGTTCTTCCATCCTGACCCTGTCCCCTGCTGGGCACTCGCACATAACATGTTCCATTGATTCTGTATCTTCTTCACATAGCCTACATGAAGGATCCTCAATCAATCTTAATTTATTTAGGTGTTTCCTGAGGCGACAGTGCCCCGTTAATATGGCAGTTAAAACTCTCAGTTCCAACCTAGAGAGTTTAAGCCAGGCCTTGGCTTTTGTAGTGGAAGGTCCACTGATGGCACATCGAGCGTGTCAGAGTCCTGGGAGGCTCATCCAATACTCAGGTACCCTCAAGTCCAGCCATCTGTTGTTTTCCATCCTTGCAGTTTCCAGGGGAATTCCGAGCTTAGGCTCCGGTCCTATGAACTCTAGGTTGTTTCCTCGAGCGTCCAATGAGTCCGCCTTCTCATTCCCCTCAATGCCCGAGTAGCCAGGAACCCATATTAGACGGAGCCTGCTCCGCTCTCCTAGTTTGGCAAGGGTAGAGCGACATTCCTGCACCACAAGTGAAGTACAGGTATCGGATGCCAATGCTTTCAGTGCAGCTTGGCTATCGGTGAGGATTTTAATTGACCTATTTGTTAGCCCTCCCGCAAGCAAGAGGTTAGCACAGTGGTCAATGTCGAATATTTCTGCTTGAAAGACAGTCACATGCCCACCAAGACAGATCGACTGTTCCTTGGCGGCACCTCGACCGTAGACACCAGCTCCAACACCTTTCGCAGTCTTTGAGCCATCTGTATACCAACAGGGACCCTCAAGTAGACGGTCTTTGGAGCTGATCCATTCCAGTCTATCGGGAAAGACGATCTGGAATGGCCTCTCCATGTTGGTTTTAGGTGTTGCTATGTCCGACCTCATACTCAGCACTTCATTGTCCTCAATTTCAGACTGTAGGGCGCCAGGCACAAAGCCGAAGTTACCCGCTTCATTACGGAAAGATGATGGAATCTGTAGAAAGCCTTTCTAGCCACTCCTCTTATCACAAGATGAAGAGGGGCAAGGCCGAATATCAGTTCCATGGCCGCAGTGGGTGTAGAGCGAAAGGCTCCTGTAATCATCAAGCAGGCTGTTCTCTGTAATTTAGAGAGCTTGAGTTGGCATTGCTTCTTAAGACTGCACTCCCATCAAGCAATGCAGCCGTACGTAATACGTGGTCTGACCACCATCACATATAGCCACTGGAGTTGCTTTGGGGCAAGACCCCACTTTTTTCCACAGGTGTAAGGTAAACGCTTAAAAAATTATAAGAGATCATTTTTGTAGAGCAGTAAATTTCCTACAAAACTACAAGTTTTATGATTTATAATGATTTTTTCATTAAGTTATAAAATTCATAAGAAAAGAAAAATTTACCTTCAAATAATCAAACTTCAACCATTAATATCTTTCAAATAGTTAGGTTTATGAAAAAATCGTAAGAGGTTCTTTTTGTAGAACATTCAATTCCCTACTTAAATCTATAACACAATATATTTTTTCAAGTAATTGGAAGCAAGATATCAATTTTTCTGTGATAATAAGAAAAAATAGAAAACTGTAGGGTGGAGGACCTATCCATTACAATTAAGAGCTCATATTTGGAGAGACTTTTAGAGGTGGCTAGGAACCTATTCTTTAGAGTACCAAGCCAAAAAAAATATCCGCTTTTTTTTGACCCACCCTACCTTATATGCTGCAAATATTGATTGCTATTATAGTTTACTAGTATTCTATCAATTATTAATTATATACTTTCATCGAAAGCTCATATTTTGATTCAAGAATCAAATCATTCTTCAGATTTTTATACAAGAACAAAGTTCAAGCTAGAATAAATTCTTATTATATCTTAGAATTCAAAATGGCCAAAAATATCTCAATGGTCCAAATACTTTTCTCAACTATTCCATGGTGGTTTTGTAAATAATTTATGAGTACATGGGTAATTTACAGAATAACTAGTTTAGGGAATTTTCTTTAATCAGTTTGTATATGGGCAACTTACCTTAAAATTGGAATGTTGGACAGTGTTATCAACCATATGAGCTTTAATTTGGTGTACCATAGCAAGTAATGCTATATTGGTTTTACCTGCCCCAGTTGGGGCACATATCAATAAATTTTCATTACTTTTATATGCAACTGGAAAAACTTCTGACTGTATCCTATTGAATTTTTTATATCCTTAAAACTAATTGTCCAGTCAAATCCAAGTCTTTTACTTCAACTAATTTAAAATCATCTTTATAACCCTTTAAATCATCAGCAGGAATATTTATTTCTGTGTAAATATTTGTCTTCTTTTCTACAGCATTTTCAGGCAGTTTTATAGAAGATCCTTTGTGTATAGCTGAAAATATAATATAAAGATATGTATTTTGAACATTCTTACAAAATTATTTCATTATCATCATTATATGTATAACATACTGGCAGTCTTAGTTAATTTTGTATCATACACATGTGGATATGTTTCTGTCATCTCTGGAATTTTTCTAAAAGGGGTCTCATTTGTTCTGTCCTCAAGTCCTCAGAGAGACTGAAATTAAAATGAATAATATCAAAATTCCATAAAATCATTTAACTCTACCTATCAAGATCTTCATAATATTTATTCTTTTCCTTCTTCTCTAATTTTCTAATTTTTTTTGCCAAATATTTTTCTTCTTCGCTCTGTACAATAACTTGACTTGCCATAGCAGGAGTGTTTTTCACCTGATTCTTCTTAGAGACATACAGTTTCACAGTTTCTAAAACACCAAACAATACTATAGATAATACAATATGTAAGATTTACTTACCATCATCAAAAGGCGATGAAAAATCAATGTCTAAATACCTATGTTCTATAATTTCATTTATAAAGTCAAAACTTCACAGCCAAAAGTATCTAAAAATTCATTAAATAATTCCTCCTTGGTTTTATTTGAATCCAACTGTTGACCAATATGGTTAGAAAATTCATCAAATTTTGAAAAAGCTGGAATTTTACTTCTATAAAGTTCATACTTTTCAAACAAAGGATACTTTTTTATTTCTGTCTTTTTACTGATATATTGTTTATTCCCGTCATATTTGAATAAATCTCCTATTTCTGGAGGTTCAACTTTCTCCAGTTTGAAATTGATTGGGTTATGAAATAAGGGCTCTTCAGGAGGCAAGCTTTTCTCCAAATTAAATTTTTCTTGGATTCTCTTCCTGTAATTTTTAGTGATAAAATCAGGTGGAAGACTTCCTGCTATATATTCAACATCCTGAAAACAAAAATCATGCAACATAGTGAAAGTTGCAAATATATAACAAAAAAAAAAGAGATTTTAAATAGCAGATACTAGTAGAAGAGCTTTGGGAATCTTCAAAACTTATTCTTAGTAAATGGTTACTAATCTGGATAGTCTACGAGAGTTTCCACCAATTAATACAAGACATCTATAGTTTACACCAATATTACCTCCTGAAACGCTGAACGATCGTAGCTTGGAAATTTTTGTAGAACTTGGTTCAATGCAGCCTTATTCTCAGATTTACCAGATAAAATAGACAATATTATTTTGGATAGAACATCTTCTTGGTCATTTGCTTCAACGCCTTTCAGAAGAAACATCTCTAAATATCGTTTGATATTTTGTAAATGAACTAGGCATGTCTCGCCATCTTCATAAACTAATTCAAAATAAAACTGGATTGCAGACATTTTGCATCTGAAATTACAGTCAATTCAAATGAAATTCATTAAAGGATCAAATATATCAATCCATAAATGAGTCTCACCTGTGAAATGATACATTTTTTGGAATATGCTGAGCATCATATGTATGTAAGTCTTTGAAAAATCCAGATGTATATTTTGCCATATTGAGTTTTAGATTGAGTTCCTGGAAAATAAAAGCTGAGCAAATGCTACAGAGAAGATATGGAAAATTTAATGATCCTAATCTCCCTGCAACATTGCGCAATATATTTCCAAATGTTTTCTAAAGTATTGTCTGCCTGATAAACTATCAAATTTTGAATTCGATATAATTGAGGTTAGATCATAGAAAGTTGAGATCTTTCTCAAAACAATTAATATATTCACTGCTCAGTGCGTCTATTCCGTTTGAAGTTTCTTGAAAGTATATTGGAAGGATCCTCGTTGCCGGTATTCGGATATAAATTCACCTAATAATATCAGAATGCACGAGATATACTGCAATTTGTCTATAATCATCCGATTTATCACCGTCTATCGTGTGTTCCAATAATATATACTCGAATGTACCGATGAAAATGTAAGTTCCACATACCCTTCGAAAGCTATGCATATAATATAGTAGAAATGATTCCAAGAAGACTAGATACAAGGAGGGCAGACTGCGTTTGTGGGGGTAGGACAAAATAGTGTCGTAGTGAATGTGTATTGCACGATCGAACTACCTGGGTTCAATCCCCACAAAGTCGGTGCGATTTTTCGGATTCTGGGAATCGCTTGAGTATCCATCTTTCGGAGGAGATGTAAGGCCGTCGGTCCTGTCTAACAGAGATGTGTTGGGCATTAAAGATCCCTTCCCTCGACACGAGAGGGGTCCGGCAAAATTCCCGGGTTAGCGAGGTGACATAATTCCCCGGCGTGTCATTGGCCGAAAGGCGGAAATAGAGCACGTTAAAGGAATAACAAACAAATCGAATTACGTTCGTTGTGAAAAGAACACCATATGCCAACTAATCTAATAATGTGTATGGGAAAGGTGAGGAAAGCTTATGTCAAATTCACTCTCTGGCGCATACTAAGTTATGATGTGCTATGCGCCAAGCTATGCCATTGGTAAAGATATCATCTGCTCTACCAATATATGTGTTCAAGCAATGAAAACCCTAACTTAATTTTTCAAAAAGATTTAATGGATGCGCAGGAATTTTCTAGATAATTTCCTTCAAAATTAGGACACTCCGGCTCCCTTGATTCTGGGCTTTCTTGGACCTCCTGAGTGTAGTACAGTGCCAAATACGTAGAGTGAAAATAGGTAAGAGTGGGGATGCCGAGGAACGGAACTACCTATCTCCTACCCGAGTAGTTTGTCATGTGATATTAAGTCTTCTTCATTAATTTGATCAAAATAGATGATGCGATTTTAGAATCGAGCTATTCTGCCTCTAATGCAAATTCAAAGGGATTAAGTCATCTCAAAACAAAAAGTTAATATATGCGGGAATTCGCAATGTGTAGACACATCGAAGATCTGCTCTTTCTTTTCACCGTTTCGCGGGGCGTTGGTGAGGTAGCCTCTGTTTCGGTTCGTTGGAGGGCGCAGTGATATTTACATTATTGCGTTCGCTCCAACGAATTGAGATGAGGAGGTAACGGCATAGCCTTGTGTTACGAATGGGTAGACAATGCTGACGAGGTCAAACGAGACCGAAACTGCAGTCCATTGTTCCTATTCATGACATATGACCGTGCTGTACCACTTCCCCGTGACTCCCTTTAACGGTGACTATGAAGAGTAGATCAGAAAACTAGCTCCTTCAAAGGAGGATATCTAACATTCTACGGAAGGTTGAATATCGTCCTTTGAAAAATAATTTTTCTTCGATTAAGTTATGTTTTATAATTCATATAATGTTTCCGTTCAATTGTAATATTCCTTTTAAAACATCTTCTGAAAGAAATATAACAACTTCATCTATTTTCATTATCCCGAGACATAAGTATTCTCTTTTTGTAATTCTTTCTTCTCTTTCTGAATTGAATTTTCAGGAGCAACTACATTTGATTATTAATGCAGTCACCTGAAATATAAGCATCGCAACCGAATGTTATAGGAATGATCGCTTATGCTCTTTCCACTCGTCTGAAAATTACCGAACAGACCTTGTTATCTTCCATAGAATTGAAGATAAAAGAAAAAGAAAAATTGTCTACGCAAGAAAAAATGTAAATTGTAATGATTGGAAATCAAATCGACACGAGACATGCGCCTTCGAAAATTGTCATAAGACAAGATACCAACAATTTTGTTTGTGTGTATCATTTAGGGTTAGAATAAAAATTAGGAAGTTATGTTTATTTTATGAATTATGATAATGGAACGGAAGATAAAATTGAAAACACTAAATAATCACATAACTTGTAAAATATGCAGAGGCTATTTAATTGATGCTACGACAGTCACAGAATGTCTACATACATGTAGGTTAAAACTGTTATTCTCCCCCTTGGTTTTCTAATTTGATCCTCATTTTCAGTCTGTAAAAGTTGTTTGGTTAAACATTTAGAAGAAAATAATACTTGTCCAACATGCAACATAGTGATACACCAATCTCATCCTTTACAGTACATTAGTTTTGACAGAACGATGCAAGATATTGTTTATAAATTGGTGCCAGATCTCCAAAAAGGTATGTACTTCAGGTGGCATTCTCCTGCTATGCACCAATAGAAACAAATTTGAAATTATAGATGAAATAAATCGTGAAAGGGAATTCTATAGACAAAGAGGTTTACCTTGTCCAAAAGATATACCTCCAAATCCAGGGGAAGCAGATGAGGATAAACCACCAGAAGGTCATGGAGAGTCTGATTACCATAGGCAAGATGAACAAGTAAATGTATGCCTGGAATGCAATAGTTCTAATTTGAAAACATTAAAACGAAGATTCATTAGATGTTCTGCTCAAGCAACTATATTACATCTCAAAAAATTTGTTGCAAAGAAAGTTCTAAATGGAATGGAGAAATACAGAGATGTAAGTACTTTATCATTAGATCTCGTAGAAGTAATAGGCATGAATCAAAAAATTAAACTTTTTTAACTTTTCTCATAAAATTAGTGATTTTGCTTATTTCTGTATCATCTTACAAATTCAAAAATTCTTGTACTCTTATGTGATTTATATTTTTCAAATATTTCAAAATGGTATTGTCATGCCTGTGTGCACACGATATTGAAAATATCCAAATTTTTATCCTTTCAGATTGATATTTTGTGTAACGATGAGCTATTAGGAAAAGATCACACTTTGAAATTTGTGTATGTGACGAGGTGGAGATTTCAAAATCCGCCCCTAACGTTACAATATCGCCCTAGGATAGATATATGAGTGCTGATTACTTCGGAAACAGCATGTGGTTCACCTTCTGTTGCGTAATTTTATACGTACCATTAAGTCATTTCCAAAATAAATTCGTTATTAATTTAATTGTATATAAATTCTGGGAAATATTATGTTTGAAACTGATTTCTTAGTGATACTATATAATTTTCATTAATAGCGCAAGTTGCAATATATTTTTGTGATAAAATGAAGAAATATCGATATATTATAATTTATTTAATTTTGTAATTTGAATTTTAAGGTTTATTATGAGTATAGGCAGATTTCAAACATAATATTTTAATGTATAATTTTCACTGGATTCCCATTCAAACAAATAGTACAAATTCTGAAACCTTAGGTTCTCTAACTGCACAATCAATCTTATACTTAAACTGGTTGGGTGATTTTGAAGGTTCTAAATAAATCTGCGGTTATATAGGTGAAGTCTTCTCCAAATACATAAGAGGCAATATCTGAATAAGAACTTTTTCTACTTACCATACTTTCAATTTCAAGCATCTTGAGACTGAATTGATATTTCCCAAATCAATCCCTGACACAACCAAAAAAATATTGGAATTCTTTAACAAAATATTTGAATATCAACACATATGATGTGCTGATTATAATTAGCATTCAATGCTTCTTATTTTAAATGAATTTAATTTTTCTTTGGTTTCGATTTGATTTATACAGATTTTTATATGCCATCAATACAACAGCTCTTTCTATTTCTAATCCTACTGAAAATATTTGGGGAGGAATTTTAATCAGATGCAAAATTCATTTGATTATTAAAGGAGATATTTGAAAAACCAAGTTACCAGTATAGAAGAAGAAAGTATATTCAGTGCTTAAAAAAATGCAATTTTTCTAATACTTCAATACAATGGTAATTACTATTAATAAACACTTTTAATTACTGTAGGTTCCATTGTTGGATTTTCTGGTATAAGCATATGTGTGGGTGTGCTGAACGGAAACCAAGCTGGGTGGGGTTGTAACGACAAGAGGATGGACGATTTCTAGATTTTGTTGGTTTTTAGAAAATTTTTTAGATAATGTTTGGATACGATCGAGGATGGGAGGGACTTTGGTTTCTGAGTAGAGATAATTGTTCAAAGGGTTGTGTAAGGGGTTGTTGAGATGTCTTATTCTGGTTAGTGTCCATAGACTGCTTGTTTCGACTACTTGTATGCTTTTTAATACTGGTAGCCTGCTTTGATTGAAAAGGATGAGGCCATACTGCAATAGTGGGCGGTTGATCATTTTGTAAATTTTAGAAGCTGTGAGAATATTGATTCCTTGATTTTGGTATGTTAGTTTCCGGAAATACTTTGCTCCTGTTTGAGTTTTCTTTTTTATTTGTTCTGTGTGTTCATTGCGGTTTATTTTATTGTCTATAGTAACCCCTAGATTTCTACTGGTTTCTGAGGTTGTAATTTTTGGTGGTTTATGATAATTTTTGGTGATCTGTAGAAGAGGAATTCAGACTTATTAGGGCTTATTGACAGTGTTCATTGATTGAGCCATGAAGTAGTTTCTCTTAATGTTTCACCATGGGCCACTTATTTCATAGCAAATTGCAGTAAGTATGCATTTTTGTCAATGTATTGTTTGTCGTCAAGCCTGTGGTTGTAGATATCATGTTTAAAAATATTATACTAGACTGGGGAAAGTAGAGATCCCTGAGGTAGGCCTTGTTCTGGGATGAAGCTGTTTGAATAATAGTTTTTGATTTTCACTTTGACCTTGTGGTAGGCGAGGAAACTTTTCATCATCCAGATAAAGTAGTTGGGACAGTCACATATGTTGAGCTTGTATAGAAGCCCTTCATGCCAAGTGCTGTTAAAGGCTTTTTTGACATCCAGGAATAGTGAAGCAGTTTTTCGATTTTGTTTCTGTTTCGTCTAGACGTTATTTTTGAGTAATTCGTAATTCATTTATTGGTTCCAACATAATAAAAATTACATAAAATACATTACTTACACAGATCAGACGAATAAGAATGAATATCTAAAAACTATTCCCGAATTAATAAATCTCAAAACATTTTATGACAATTAAACACAAAAACTTAACAAGTCAATCCTCTCAAGTCACAATTAAAATAGTCCTGAACATTGTAGAAGGCTTTATCACATAGAAAGTTCTTCAGTTTTTGCTTGAATCTATTTAGTGGTAAATTTCTGACATTTAATGGCAATTCATTATAAAATTTAACTGCCATGTACTTTGGATTTACCTGGCACTTCTTAAGTCTACTAAAAGAGGGCACAAGATCATACCTCTGTCTTGTGCCATATTCATGAACATCACGGTGGGTTGTGAAGAGACCAAAGCGATTCCTCACATATACGTATAAATGCAGATGGTAATGTCAGAATTGAGAGTCTCCTAAATGCTGATCTGCAATAATACCTGTAGCCCAATCCTGCCAGCACCCTAACTGCTCTTCTCTGCAGTCCAAAGATACGCTCAGCAGAAGCAGTCCCGCCCCACACCAGAAGACCATATGTCATGGTTGAGTGGAACAAAGCATGATAAGCTGATAAGAGAGTCGCAAAGGACACATAGTTGAACAAGCTGCTTTTCTCTGTTGAGTTTCAGCCTATTTGCACTGAACCACTCACCAACACTGGACTGCACCTCCGAAGCCATGGAAACAACAGATTTGATGTTGTTTTCCCTGATAGATAGGGTGGTGTTATCAGCAAAAAGGGTGAATTTAGCTCTTGTGTCGCACAACGGTAGGTCTGTTCTTAGTCCTAGTCTGTTTCTGATATACATTAATTCTCTTTTAAAGCTGTATAACAATTTCTTATGCGGATGATACAGTTTTGATTTTCAGTGGCAGGGATTGGGCGGAGGTGAAACAAAGGGTGAGGGAAGGAATGAAGCAAGTTATTGAATGGCTCAAAACATACAAACTTTCACTGAATCTTACAAACACAAATTATATCGTATTTTCAATAACAAGAGTAAATAGACTGGACTTCCAAAGCATTGTAATAAATGATAACCAGCAAATCCTTGGGGTATCAAAAACTAAATATTTGGGTGTTTACATTGATCAATTTCTCAAATGGCATGCTCACATTGATTACCTCACTGATAAACTTCGAATTCTTCTACACAAGTTTTATCTGATGAGAGAATTTTTGCCGCTGAATGTTTTGTTGTTGGTTTATAGGGCTTGGGTGGAGTCATTGCTCAGGTATGGGATACTGGCATGGGGAGGTTTATACAAAACTATTTTACGTAAACTGCATGTAATGCAAAAATATATTCTTAAAGTCATTTACAAAAAGACTAAAACTTTTCCATCAGATCTGCTGTTTACTCCTGACATAACAAATATTCGAGCTATTTATATAACAACTGTTTGCTTGTATCTTCATAGAGGATTATGTTGATCACGATTATGATATCAGCAGTAATAGAAATAGGAACATTAAACTTCCAAGCAGTTACAAAAGTGCTAATTTGAGATTCTTCGACTACATTGCCCGAGAGTTTATGACTTATTGCCAAACAAAATAAGGGGACTAAAAAATATTAAGGTTTCAATAAATCCTGCAGACTATTTGTGGTGGAAAACTACCATTTGTTTCGGGGGGTGGTGGAGTAGTTGCTCATTTCATTATTTTTTTTGTTTTTTAATCATATGGCAAAGTCAGATTTTTGATGTAATGATATTCGTTTGTATTTGTGATAAATTTCTATAAAATCATTGTGATTTATACAATTTAAATTAGTCTATGTGACACATACAAGTGTTTTTTGCACTTAGGTTCTATATATAAAAATATCTAAGATAGTTTATTCTAGTTTAATAGATGTTCATTTAATAGTACCAATGCTGCAGAACGTATTCTGCATTGGGAATTTTTGTGATTTTTATATTCACATTGAATGAATTTGTTATTATTATTATTTATGAAAATCAAAAAGAGAATTTGTCCCAGGAGAGAACCCTGAGGTACCCCGATATTAATTCCCTTTTCCACAGAAGACATACTCCCCCCAAACACCAGCGATTGAGTTCGGTTGCTGAGATATCCCAAAAGTGATAAGCTGTTGGTATCAAATTTATAATAATCTAACTTTGCTAACAGAATACTGTGGTTTACACAATCAAAGGCCTTGCTTATATCATAGAATAAGGCCATATCAAACTCCATAGTCTCGAATGCACCCATTATGTCAGAGAGAAGGTCAAGAACAGCCAGGACTGTATTTTTCTCAGATCTAAAAGCCAAACTGAGCATCATTGAAGAGGCCATTAGTCTCAAGGTGGCCCATAATCATTTTTGCCATGCACTTTTCTACAACTTTAGACAGAACCGGCAGCAGTGAGATAGGTCTGTAGTTAGTTATTTAATTTTTTTCACCTTTTTTAAATACTGGCGTAATTCTGGCCCTCTTCAGAGTTGCAGGAAAGACCCTCTCTGCAAAACATTTATTGATCAAACTTGTCATGGGCTACTGGCAATTTTATGAGCAATTTCTGCGAAAAAGTCATTGAAGTCGTCAGGATGAATATTACAACCTCCTCTAGAATTTTGAGGATTACTTCTTTGGCTATTTATAATTCCCCACATGGCCCTGATCGGGTTTTTTGCAGACATAATTTTTTTATCATTTGCTTGTTTTTTTGCCTTTGTAATTGCTTCTCGATATTTATTTTTGAAAATTTTGAATTCCCCCAGATTAGAAGGAGAGCCACACCGCTTGCACACATCTCCAAGGAAGCTCATTTTTCGAAGCTCATCACTGAACTAATGTGTAATATAGGGTCTCTCTTTATTACAATAAGTCCTCTCAGGAAATGCCCGAGCATGCCTCCACCAGCATATCCGTAAAAGTACGGAACTTGTCTTCAACACTAACATTATTCTCATCAATGAAACTCAATGAATACGACTCAACGATGTTATAAAATGCCAGAAGTCCCTCCCCAGTGACAGGTCTAAACGTTGATTTGGTATGGAGTGCTCTTAGATGTACGAGTAACTGGAATATTTATTAACTGTCCATCACGGTCTGATATATTGATATCTCTGGCTTCGGCTTTCTGGTTGAAAACCATAGCTTTCCATCAAATCACAAAGCCTCACTGTTTCTCTTTCACTGGTGCCGAACGGGACATTGAAGTCGCCCGCAATGATAACCCCTCTATTCATGTTGACTCTTTGCAGTGCATCCTCCATCCTCCCCAGAAAGACGTCAAAGCTACCACTAGGAGATCTGTAAATGCCCAGGACATGAAGATTTTGGGGCTTAATAAGAGATGAACAGATTTCTATACATTTTTCACTGTTAATATCTTCGAATTTAGAGGTCAGCTCAAAGTCAATATCTTCTCTTATTAAGATGAGGCTTCCTCCTCCTCTGTATGCGAAAAATAACTGGCACTCTTATAGTTAGATATTTTAAATGAGGACATTTCTTCACTTCTAAGCCAATGTTCAGTAAGTACTATGATATCGATGTCATCATTCACTAGACTAGCTTCAAATTCATCTAGTTTATTGCGTATAGAGCGCACATTATAATGTAGGACCTTTAGGGAATCTGCACGGTCACCAAATTTGAGCAGCTCTGGACATTCAGAAAATGGTTTATAATTATACCCTCAGGCTATAGATCTGTATCCATGTATTTGTCTATAGAGTTAAAAGGTACACTAAGTTTGAAGGAACTTCGGTGATTATCTTTCTTGGTTTTCGTTTTTTCACAAGCACACTCCTCATAGAGTTGTTTTTTCCTTCAAATATTTTGCAAGGCTATTGGCATCCATCTCTGGAGCAAGACCAGAAACAAAGAGTGTCAACATTCTCCGGGCAATTTTAAGAAGATGTTCTTTTTCATTGTTTGTTCCTTTCAGTAGTTGTGGACGGTTGTGACGCTTGTTTTTTACGACTTTCCAATCATCATCATTGCCTTCATTGAGATGGTGTGTCGTTTTTTCTACTTTAGTTTCAGTATGGAGAGGTGGTTTTGTGGATAATGCATTTTTCACTGGTTTGATCTATGGTAATGGGGACGACCCTGGTTGTATCACTTTTTTTCTTGCTATATCTAAACTTCCAGTTGCAACACTTTTACTGGAGGATGCTGGATCAAGGTTTATTACTTTGTTCATGAGAGAACACTGATTTTTCAGAAGTGAACTGTATAGAGTACTCGTACTTCTATTTCCCTCTGCACTTACTTTTTGTGGTTTTTCATTAACTGGAGATTCTATCCCCGAGGATATCTTTTCTTTACCAGTTGACTTAGAATTCACATTTGGCTGAATCGTGTTCTTTGTAAATTTTTGTGATATATTATCCATGAGCTTCATGTACAGCTTATGATATATTCTATTCTCTATATCAGCCTGATCCTCGATGCTCTCCTTCTGCTTCTCTAGTTTTTCCTGAAGTTCTTCAATTTGCTCCTCCTTCTGCACTAAATCTCACTTTAATTGGATTATTTTATCGTACATTGCTTTTTCTGTATCATGACATTCCCTTTCGGTTCCTTCCGTGTTTTCATTAATTTGACATTTCAAAAATTTTATCTGTTTTTCTCTATCTGTTAGTTCAAGTTGCATGTTTTCAATTATACTGGACTTTTCTTTCATCTTTTTATTTCATTAGAATCTCATTCCGGACGAATTCCTTCTCTAATGTCTTCATTCTCTCCTTTATTGTTTCTATTTGTTTGTCCTTTAAACTCCCAACTTCTTCAAGTTCTTTCAAGGCCTCCATGATTTTAGAGTTCTCTTCCGTTAGTTTCCTACATTCCTCTTCAAATTCTCTCTGAATAATGGTCTTTAGACTTGAATTCTCTTTCAGTAAATTTCTGCCAGTTTCGTCTTTTGCACAACATTGTACAACATGTCCCTCAATGACTCTTACGTTTTTGAATCCTTCTCTGCAGCTTTCGTGATACATTTAAGCAATTTACGCAAACATAGTTTTTAAAAAGTTTTTTCTGACAACATGCAAAACCCCTTTCAGCCTCCAAATCATTCATCCTGATTGTTTCATCGAAAAGTTGGCGGCAGAAGTATTACAAGTGGGTGAGTTGTTGAGTGCTTTGGCTTGAATCCATATTGGTATACAGGAATTTTGCCATCTAGTGCAGTTATGAGTCTTACTTTTACAATATTCTCTAGGTTTTTTCCAAACACATCAAGGTTATTGGTCGATAGTTGGACATATTGCTGGGTTCAGATTAGGTTTCTGAATCATTATTATGATCCCTCGTTTCCAACCTCTGCCATTACTATTTATTGCTGTTGTTGAATTGTAATTTTTATATTTTGATATTTTTTTTTACTTTATTCCAAAAACTGCTTCTCTTTGACGTCGTTGATTGGTTTCGATCTGATTTATAAATCAGATGATGATAAAATTCATTTGATTATTGAAGGAGATATTTGAAGAACCAAGTTATTTCCTCTTAAAACATACAAATAAATCTTTTAGAAGACGCCCTACTTATCTACCCTAATATATATGGAAAATATTGCACAATATTCTGGTATTCATGCCACGATGTAATTTTCATTAACATATTTCTTGTAAATTAGTCTTTATACATGTGACATACGGAAAATAATGTCTTGAAAGAAGCGTCATTGTATTTGAAAGAAAAAATATTTCTCAAAAAGAAATTTGGTAGATTATAGCAATTGTGATATTCATTAAGAATTAACAATGTCCGGCAGTGTCGGGTACTTTCTTTAATGCACTACTGCAGCCATAGACAAACTAGCCTGTACTCTTTTCAGTAAGGCTGTGTTGATTCGGATTGAAGTTTTCATCTCAATAAGTTTTTCTTACCGTACTTTTGCCATTCCTGAATTCTGCACAATACCTTTGAGCTTGGGTTTCTGAGAAAGACGTCGCTTACTCTGTCAGTATTCTCTGGAATGCAAGCTTTATGTTGGAGGGATCGGTGCACACTGGGGTGGGCTGTATGAGTTCAACACACAAAACCTAGAAGAGATTTTTAAATGATTAATATTATTCATTATGCAGTACTATCGAATTTTACATAAATTTCTTTCATTAACTGTAACTTTTTCTTTGTTTTCATTGATTAAAATACAAGCAGAGCGCTATCTATTATAATAATTATAGGATAATTTAACAAACTACCTTAATTTCAAAAATTGAGTTTTGGGGATTGTCCGCCAATCTGCCCACATAGTGCAGTATCTCCAACATGGTAAGTTGACAACAATGTTAGTCGTCTGTAGGCCTCCTAATTTGAAGAGAGATGTAACCTATATTTCCCAAGAAATATTTAGCCGTAACTGTAATATTTTAATTTCGTTCTTATCTCTGTAGAATTTCTTTATTTTCTGATGATTAATTGGCTTTAAGTTTCCTAATTGTGTAAAACATCAAGCTAGCAAACAATCTCTGAATTTTCATGAAACAAGGGAATGATTTTATTATTTTGGAATAATTCTTGACTCCTGGTTTCTATCATCCAATTGTATTTTTCTATCATCTCAGTATTGTTATTTTCTGCTTAATTTTTATTATTATTCAATTTTATCTTCAAAGTCAAAGTAATTTGTTCATTTTCACTGTTTGATTTGGTATTATTTTCAATCCATTTTCACTTCATTTAGTACAATCTCATCTATTTATTTACTAGGAAATTAATCTAAGTAGGTACTTGTAATATATTTAGAATATCATTTATTCCTACCAAAAAAGTGATCTATTTATAATTACCTGCAATTTTTGTTTGTTGATATTTAATTGTGTAGCGAAAATGACAAATGAGAGGTCGCACAATGTTGATTTGAGCTTCAAGGTATTTTATTGAATCAATAGATTAAGTTTTATTTTCAAAAAAACAATTTTTGGTATTTCCAATGACTTGGGAATAGAAATAACTGAAAAACAAAAATAATTTCAGTAGTATCGCATTGGAGGTGAAAGTGAATGGGATCTAACAAAAATTTTTATTGCCTTCATACCGTCTGAGCTTCGTGATCGACCATCCTTTCAAATTTAATGTCGAGAAACTATACAAATCAATATAATGTGACCTCTCTTACAATTTAAAAGCCTGAAACTCTGGAATTTTTTTAGATAATGTAGAAGAATTTTAAGTACATCTACACTCGCTGTTTTCAATTATATTTAATTTAGTTACAATCTTGTTGTATATTTTAAGTAACTTTTATGATGATTTGCCAAAATCGATTCAATTTCAAGAAGTCTATGTATATATTTGGTTTCTGAAAGAATTTTGGTTGTAATAAGTATTGTGATTACAGATGGCTAATAATTTTTACTGAACTAAAGAATACCTACTAAAGCGTAGGCACCCTAAGTTAATGAAAATTGATGCTAATTTTATCAAGGAATTATTCAATAAATTGTAAATCATGAAATCATCCATGAAAAGGTTACAGTATTGGTGTCATGATTTATTTGGCTGTAACAGCATGGAACGATAAGGTGCAGTTTTGTCCTTTTTATGGACTCATCTTTATATATATATATATATATATATATATATATATATATATATATATATATATATATATATATATATATATTTTTTTGTTGTGAAGTAGCTACTCATGGAGGATTTGGTGATTCGCGAATTATTGTTTATTTATACCGGAGTATTTGAGAACTTATTGCATCGACAAGAACGTTTATGATTTATTTGAACGTTATTATTGTTTTTCAATATGATTGCCAACTTCAACACGAGTTATAAAAATATTATTGTTAAGAATTACATGAAACGAAGATTTAGATACTCTTGTATCTTCAGTTATAATTTGAATTGTGTAGATTTAAGAAAAAGAAAATCACTCATCTTTCATACAAAGTCAAACCTATCGACTTGCTTAGAGCAGTTGAGAATTACGATATTCAAAAAAGGACATGAACTTGTATAATTTCAAATTTCATTGTACCTTTCAGTATCCATTTTAACAATGCAGTTCGTTTAGTGCAACCGTGATATATAATTTTAAATCCATTTTATTTTCTTCAAATTCGAAGAAAAGTGAACCAGTAGAGTTAATATATAAATGAGATTTTCTTTTTGAAAACGAGGAATTTTTGAAAAACTGTTCCCGAAGAAGTGTTCAAGATTTCAAGTGGATTGAGTTGTAATGGATATAGAGCTTGTGTTGAAAATATACTATTTGTCAATTCAAGCATATTGAGAATAAAATATGAATGATGTGTAACTTCCTAAAAATAGATATTTAAAATAAGTCTTTTCTGAAAAAGTTCACTCTAATTTGTGATTGATTATTCCAAAAGTTGTAATTGAAATTGCACAATCAATCAAGTTAGAACTGGGTTGAAGCCAAGTTTATAAGCCCCAAATATCCTAAACTTATTTTGAAATTCTAAGAGGAAGTTATATATATATATATATATATATATATATATATATATATATATATATATATATATATATATATATATATATATATATATATATATATATATATATATATATATATATATATGTATTATTAAGAATAAAGCTGATGAACAAATGGCAGAAAATTTATTCTGTATGAAAATTAATTTTTCTATCCTAAAATTTGTAAAATAAATGTGTAAATTTTCCTAATTGGATATACGTGTATAAATTCCTTTCGGGTTGGTTATTAAAGAGACATATCTGAGCCTTTCATAGCCATATGGGGATTAACAAAATTGAGTCATTCTTTACATTTAAGATCTGTATAGAAATTGCGTTTCAGTTTTCCCATAAAAAGTTAGTTTCAAACCTTGCGGAACATGGTTTTATCACTTTGTTAAAAGGCACTTAAGTTATGCGGACATACAATTATTTATCTTACTCAATTCACACTTATTTTTTAGCGCACTTTTAGTTATTCGCTTTGTTGATTATTAAAGGGTTCACGAACGTTTTGCTGCTGATTCTTTTTCGATTCGAATGATTGTAGAACATTTTAATGAATTGATTATCATATTAATTTTCAGAAATTGGAAAGTTTTAATCGAATAGTTGTTTCTTGAAAGAAATCAGCAGCTTGGCAATCATGTAGATGTTTTATGAAAAAATCGTAACATTCTAATTATACCAATAATAGCTGTGCTAGGCAAGAGTTTCACTGAGAATTGTTATAAAGGCAGGAAATATTTTTATATCACTGTTAAGTGAACAACGTTCTCATCATTCTAAGAACCGCTCATTCCGATTTTGTATCTGATATTCACCGAACTTAGTTTATAAGTAAATAAATTTTATAGTATACAGTGTTTTTCTTTAAAAGCAACAACCTTTGAGATTGATATGTATATTATCAACACAAATTGGGTTTAAAAGCAATAAGTTTTTCGAAACTGGATAGATTTTTTAAATTTTTTTCTTAGAAATGTTAATTATATTAAAGAATGTGGGGACCATTTCTGTAGATAATTGCATGATCTACAATTTTTGTCCGAGATATTCTAATCATAAAAGTGAATGTTTTGCTGAAAAATCCAAAAAAGCCATGATTTGGCCTTGAACAAAATGTGTCCACACAAAATCGATGGTTAGTTTGCCATTCTATTACAATGGCAACCCTAACGTTCATGCAAATTTTCAACTTATTAGGAATTTATGCAAGGATACCCCTATTGTTTGGTTAAAATACACAGTATAAGCCAAGCTTTGGATCTTGCCAAGTCTACTGATAGTAAGCCAAGAGTGTCAAAGTACTTTGAGGCTCAGCTAGTGCTCCTATACCTACAGGATCCAACCATCTCTCAATTCTTGCAGTCTAGAGACAAACTCTGAGCCCAGACTCTCATGGGTCTCAAGTCAACATTCTTGATTGGACAATGGGTCCACCTTTTTGTCTGAGTGATCCTGGAGTTCCAGGTCTGTTTCTAATTTTCAACAACTTTTAAAGCAATAAATAAAAACGAGGATTATGAATTAATTTTTTTAATATACCTAATATAAATAAAAGTCTTTCATGAAAAGTAATACTGTCCAATATTCTACATTAAATAAAATAAGAATTCACATTCTATTAAACGCATAAGGCGCTTGATGTTGGGTGTTAGCCATAGTCGTCACAATGTTACCCTGTTCGTTAATCACATAACCAGTGTTAGCTAATTGATACGAAAAAGTATTTGCGGTAGCATGGCTTCCTGAATGTTCAGTTGAAATATTATTATTAGGAATTAACTGTGGCACAGGGGTAACTAGGAACGCTTGCTGATGATGCTGCGCAGCAGATCCATCATTTGGTGTAACAACCAGTGGTATCACTTGCTGGAGATCATCGTTTATAATACACTTTCGAATCTGCTGATCTCTTGGAATCTCTATGGTTTGTATCGTTTGTTTCGGAATGGTTTGTTGAGCATGAATTTGTTGTGAATTTTGATTCGGTTGCGTTTGTTGAGTCTGATGTTGTTGAGGTTGGCTGTTATGGGAGGTCATGGCTTTTGGTTCGATTTTACAGAATTTCACGTGAGGAAATTGTTCCTTCATGAAATGCCGGAATGTGGAGTAGCCCATTAGTTTTGCACCAGGTTCTAGAATTTGACTATATTCTTTATAAGCATCATGCAAATTCTTTCGTGTAACATCCCAGGGAAGTTGAATAGATTGTTTTGTGTTAACTATATCTCGATCTCCAGTATGTTGCTCGAGATATTGTTTTAAAAAATCTGTTGCATGCCTATAAATATCTAGTGAGAATGTATTATGTGGTTTTTTACCATGATTTCCGTGTATTCTAGGAGCTACTCCATGAGTCATCACATGTTTTCTTATTCTTTTCAATTGATAATGTGTACAATTTTCAAGATATAAAAAAGCATCTAAGCAAACTCTTCTTCCCTGATAAACATATTGCGCCCGTAATCTTCTCCGTTCTTTGTGTCTCACAGTTGTGTCTGGATTAGCCAAACAAGCCATTGTAACGCCCATTAAATACATATCATGTTCGCCTTTTGTCAACTCTGCAATGTTCAATCTATGTCTGTAAACATTATCTGGGTTGAGTCCTCTGAAACAACTTTCATCCTGGCACTCACATCCCCTCTTGAATCTTTCTTTCACTTGTGCAGAACTTTCTTCTAATTTTGTAGGATCGTTTCCTCCATTTACAAGTGTATCTAATTTTTTCTTCTTTTTAACTGGAGATTTCTTTTTATTTATTTTAGGGGAACTTTTGCTTTTATCCTTCGGACTATTATTTTGAGCTTGATTTTTAGGGGAAGGAGTTCCCTCCAAATCTTCATCTTCTACTATTTCGGCAGTAGTATATATGGCATTTACATTATACTTGTGAGTCTCTGGTTCAACTTGAATAGCAGCTCCTTCCCATATAACCTAAAAAATTGAATAAAAGGCATTGTGGAATTTTTTTCAAGATTATATACAGGGTATCCCAAGTTGAGTAGCCTATTAGATGTTTATGGAGAACTATATATTCCGGTTATACCGGCAGCGCCTACTAACTTTGCTATTCAATATAGAACACCCTGTATATTGATGACTGATTCGATAACACTTATTATTCCAATTACAAAAATACCTAATACATAAGTCTAGCTTGTTTCGTTCATGAAATATCCTAGTTTTACTTGAAATTTATCAATTTTTTGCTTTTGAAAAATTGATATATCTCGAGAACGGCGTGAGCTACCAAAATAATGAAAGGTATTTTGCAAACAAGAAACCATGCCGGACATAACTCATATCCGACTGAATCTCAGTCGGTATACAGAGTGATTCTTTTTTCCGCCTCATTTTTCGAAACGAAGAAACATCGAAAACTACGTTTTTTTTTCAAATTGTAATCCATATTTTTTTCAATTCATTCGATTCGCCATAAAAAACTAAATGAAGTTCTCCCTATATACCCTGCACCTGAGATTTCAAGTTTTCAAGTTATGGCGAAAAAAACGAATTTTACGTAGCTACTTAAAGTTAGCGAAGGTGGCTTAAATTCCTACACGCGCATACACAGTTCCAGAGCATCAACAAATGATTGTCCATTTGTCAAAAAAAAGCGAAACTGCAGTAGTTGTCAAATTGAAAAATAGCAAAACGAATTAAACTCTATTTTCCTAAATTTCATAATTATTGTTCAAAGTGATGACCTTTCACTTCTAGACATAGTTCTGCTCGACGCATAACACCCTGTGATGTGGCTTGCCTCAGTTTCTCACATCCAACTGCATGAAAGCATTTTGCAGTCTATTATACAAATCAACCAAAAAAAATGTAAATAATGATATTTGCAAGGAACCTAAAGTTATGAGCTCCAACTCAAACCAGTCAAACCCCAAAGAAAAAGGAGGCTCAGAATGGATCCCAGTAAATAGAAAGAAATCTGTAAACAAGCCTCGTCTAAAAGCTTCAACAGGAGAGGAACTGCAGACATTTCTGATGAGGAAGAGAAAAATGGTTCCTCTGGAACTGATAAACGAGTTTGGCTCTATATCAATAGAGTAAAAAACCTGCAACCCCAGATATGATTGAGACGTTTATCAAAAAGAACAGTGGTTTTGAGAACTGTAAGCTTTAAATACTGAAACTGGATCCAGACTCGGAAAAAACTGCCCTTACTAGATTTCTAGTAATACCTCCTTTTGAAAAGAAAGGCGAAATGTATGAGCCTTCTTTCTGGCCTCAAAAACATAGTGAGTCTTTTTTAGATTAAAGTATTCCACACCTGCTGTTTCTACAGAAAATGAGTGTAACAATAGAGAGTATTTCAGCATCATACATCAAAATGCTCGTTCACTGGGAAACTGTGTGGATCGAATAGAGGCTCTTTTGGATGAACACAGGGAGTGCATGGTTCTATGTTTAACTGAGCACTGGCAAACTGCAAATGATCTAAAAAACTTAGGCATTAAAAACTTCAACCTGGCAGCAAACTTCTCAAGGGAAACTGTGGGAACACATGGAGGAAGTGCAATTTTTGTTCGGGGTGAAACAGAAAGCTCAGCATGTGAGTGTACCATAAACAATAAGTTCGGTCAGATGTACATAGTAGTGAACGAGTTGAGGCGAATATGTTAATTGAGGGTGAAACAGAAAGCTCAGCATGTGAGTGTACCATAAACAATAAACAAAGTAAATCAGATGTGGAATTGTTTCACTAATCTATTCATGAGTTGTTTCAAAACTAGTTTTCCAGTGAAAAAATCAAAGTCGATAGTGTAAGGGGTCAAAGAGAATCAGTGCGTTATGATCCGGAGATTGTTGAGTGTAAAAATCGTTTGAATGTCCTCTATACTGCTAGCATGGTGAATCATAGGTACAACGATAGCTATAAACATGTAAAGAAAGAATATAACCAGAAATTACTAAATGCAAAACGTTTTGCTCTAAGAAAAGAGATTGAAACATCAGAAGATAAAAGTAAATATGCATGGAATGTCAACCTTGCAAATGCCAGGTGATCCTTCTACTCTAGCAAATAGTTTCATGGTTGATAGTGTGGACCAAGCGGTGAGTCAGCTTATGGAGGTTCCTCTCTCATTCAAGGAAAATTCAAGTACAAATTCTATGTTCATTCGCCCTGTAAATAGAAATGAATTGTTGTCTTTAGTATTAAGTATCAAAAATAAAATGACTAGTGGATATGATGAAGTACCTTGTAAATTGATAAAGCTCAGTGTAGAGAGTATAGCTGATCCGTTGGTGCATATTCTCAATTGTTTGTTGAAACATAGTATATATCCTGACACTTTGAAACTGGCCCTAGTTAAGCCCATCCACAAAAAAAGGGATGTTACAGAGCTCAAAACTACAGGCCCATAAGCTTACTGCCGTCCTTCTCTGAGATGTTTGAAAAAGTAATGTGTACCAGATTGGTAGACTACCTTGTTGCTTCTAACATACTCAGTCAAAATCAACATGCATATCAAAAGGGCAGGTTTGTTCAGACTGCCCTCTTCCAGTTCACCAAGCGTATACTTGAAGCTCTGGAGGAGGAAGGCCTGATAGCGGCCCTGTTCTGGGATTTATCAAAAGCATATGACTATGTACAAAAAGATAATGTTACTGCAACATCTACTGAAAAATCACTAAAAACTGGAGTACCACAGGGCAGTATACTTGGGCCAATTTTATTCATTGTCTATATAAATGAATTCGTCTTGTTGTTCTACAACTAACTTCGCCGATGACTCGAATATCTTGGTGCGGTCGCCTGTGTTTCCTGATTTGTGTCTACTTTGCAACACCACTAAGAAATGTGTCGAGAACTGGTTTCTAATGAACAAGCAGATATGCAACAAGGATAAAACGAACATCATGATATTTACAACTAATCATTCTCAGCTTGACTCACCCAAAAGTATAGATATTGCTGGTACTACATTCAAACTTGAAAAATCTATAAAGTTTCTGGGAACGCACATTGACTCCAACCTAACGTGGGACTCTCACATAGAACATTTATGTTCAAGAGCGGACTCTGTATGTTATAGCCTCAGGGTGCTGGCGAGATATATCGACTACCAGACATTAAGGATGGTGTATCACGCCAATTGTGAGTCTTCGGTTCGGTACGGGGTGATGTTCTATGGCAGCTCTCGCGATATTGGGCGAGTATTCTTGATGCAGAAGAGAGCTGTGAGAATTATTTTGTATATAAAAGTAAACGAATCATGTCGAGGCAAATTTCGAGCCAATAATCTTCTAACTGTCCCAGCTTTTTATATTCAGAGGTGCCTGTTTTGTTTTGAACACAGAAATTATTTTCAGGAATTCTTACCTCAGAGCTCTTACTGCACTAGAAGTCTAAATTATTATTACCCTAAGCACTAAGCTTACTGTGGCTGCGAGAGGCGCCTTTTATAGCTGCCTTAGACTATATAATAAGTTACCTAACGTAGTGAAACAGATCAAAAGTATTTATGTATTTAAAAAGGAAGTAACCAAATTGTTGTTGAAGTTAAAACCATACTCTTTTAGTGATTATTGAAAACTGTGATATTTTAAATGCTTGCTAAATTATGCCATAGCCGAAAGTAATTGATGTTTATATTTTGTTGTCATCTTGTTACTGTGGCGTTTGTTGAATATTTTTGTGACGTCTATTTCCCTTGAAATAAAGCTATCTATCTATCTATCATATCTTGAACTCACAGGTTCAGAATAAATTTTATCTTTCAGCGTCCCCAAAGATAAAAATCCATAGGCGTTAGGTCAGGTGACCTTGGAGGACACAAAGACAGAATGATATGGTAGAGATATGAGGATTTTGGTTGGCCCAAAAGTATGAGTTATTCGGTTAAAAACCCCCTTATTTGAAAATTTGGCCTCATTCCTTCAGATAATCCTTTTGAGGAGAAGGATCTCACACAGTTGTATTTGAAGCTGTGGATTGCCAGCTTGTAGATTTTGGACCAATGAAAATTTATAAGGGTGCAGTGTATGTTATTTTAGAATTCTGTGAATACTACTGAGGTAAATTCAGATCATGCTCTGCTATTGCATGTGATGCACGTGGATTGACATCAAAATAAGCTGGAACGGCAATTTGATTGTCTTCATTGTTGACTACAGGCGATGAAAATGATGTCTTATTATGGACCGTTCCAGTCGAACGAAACTTTGAAATGTATCTCCTGATTTTTTTAGCTGTCATAGACGGTATATAATTCGTTGAATCTCCTACAAGTTCTACTCACATAAAATAAATTAAGTATTTGCTCACTTGTGTACTTAGCCATTCTGTTCGAATGACAGTTAAAACAATAATAGTTTGTTATCTATACTCTGGGATATGTCTATGCACGTGCAGAAATCTAGTCTCCTTTGCCAACTTCAAGTAGGTACGTAAAATTCGTTTTTTCGCCATACCTTCAAACCTTGAAATTTCAGGTACAGGGTATGTATAGGGAACTTCAATTAGTTTTGTACGGCGAATCTAATGAATTGAAAAAAATATGAGTTACAATTTGAAAAAACATAGTTTTCGATGTTTCTTCGTTTCGAAATGTGAGGCGGAAAAAAGAGCACTCTGCAAACTGACTGAGATTCAAGTCGGATATCAGTTATGTCCCGTATAGTTTCTTGTTTGCAAAACACCTTTCATTAGTTTGGTAGCTTACGCCGTTCTTGAGATATATCAATTTTTTCAAAAAGCAAAATATCGATAATTTTCAAGCAAAACTAGGATATTTTATGAACGAAACAAGCTAGACTTATGTGTTAGGTGCTTTTGTAGTTGGAATAACAAGTGTGATTGGAGCAGTCATCAATATATAGTGTTCTATATTAAATAACAAAGTTGGTATGCACTTCCAGTATATCGGGAAGTGTCATTAAGGTGAAAATATTTTAGAAATAGAGTTTCGGACCAGCTGAATCAACTACGAAAATTTCAGAATGATAGCATTATGAGTTCTCTATAAACGTCTAATAGGCCACTCAACTTGGGATACCCTGTATAGAACAAAATGAAGCATAGACCACTAATCTATTAATAAACTAGAATAAGGTACAACTACCTGATGATCATCCATGGAGTGTGCAAAGTGGCCATTCGCTTCAATAGTTGAAAACAAAGAATGCGTTCCCAGCTGAACTGGAGTATGCCACTGTAATGTTGCTTCAACTTCATTTCCATCATTTTTTATCTGGTTCGACTGGTATGTATTAGGAGGTGATTGATTTCCATCTCCGCATCAATAATAATAGTTTCCTGTTTTTCGATACGTTCCACTGATAAGAGAGTATGTAGAACTTCACTGGCTTCTTTTTCAGCAGCATTCACTTGGGCCATAGTAAAAACTCAAGTGATGTTTGTATGCCAAAATCTGAAAAAATATACTTATACAAATTTTGTTTTTGAGCATGTACTAGGAATGACCAAATAGTAATTGAATTAACACAAATACTTTGATAAAGCGAATTGTCTTCAAAATCCAATAAGATTCTCCTATTATGAGTAAATTTATTATTTACCCTTTTGTTTCTCTCAAAAAATACATAAGGTGTTCAGAATCCTGGAACTTTTCCATATATTTTAATTCAATTCTTCATGTGCCAGTATTGACTATTATTATTATTCAACAATCATAAACATAAATATAAACAAAGTTGATATCTGGAAGGTTCCGCTGAGCGAAAATCGTTCTTACAGCATGACACAAAGGATCATAATCGCTAGTACACCGACAATTCACACAAAATTGGGCCGTATTGGCATCCATTGAAGCTTCGAAAATCTTACCTCCTTTTCGTATTTTCGGATTGAATTTTGCTAATATGCTTCTCAAAGCACTCGGAATTCAACGCGTTATTTATTAAATGTAGAACTAACGCTACTTGTATTAGAATATTTGTAAATAATATTCTTTAAAATCAAACTAAATACAGGCGCTAGGAACGCCATAGTATTCTTTATATTTCATATAGGTATTCATAGAAAATATAACAATATTCTGTGGTCAAACCGTCACCACAGAATAGAATATATCTTTTAGTGAAATAATATTGTGTGTTATCAGATTTTCTTCCAAGTATCATCTAATTCAGATAGTGTGAGAGGTAGCTACAAACAATTTGGAATATTGAAATTATATATACTTAAAACTATTCTAGTTATTCTTTATTTTAAAACTCTTGTTCACAATTTAAAAATTGACGATATCTTCAAATCTTCGCTGTATTCATTGATCATACTCGGAAAAAATTTTGGAAATTTTCTGATGTAGCTCAAACAATTTCATCAGCCATCTTTATGACCTTTTAATTTTTATCATTAATTTTAATTTGTGATAATTGTGAAAAATTTCGGAAATTTATAAGTCTAGTGATCTAACACTAATATTTTTATAGGATTTCAATGAAATTAGGCAAAAAATACAGACAACTAAATTCGAAAAATATAGGACATATTCTAACTGCTTTTTCAAATTGAATTTTTTTGTTTATCGCTGAAAATCACTTTGTACTTTTGGTGTTCATGATTAATTACAAATAGTAATGGCAAAATCCATAGTGTCTAATTTTTAATTATTCGTATTTTAAAAAATGTCTTCAGTGTTGCTATTTTGATTTTGAATTTTGTACTAATTTTTACAGGAGTTCATACATTTTTTATGTTGAAGTTGTTTTTTATGAAACGATATATTTTAGCATAAGGCTTTTTGGTACTTTAGATAAAAACAATTGTATCCAGTTTTCTAAAAGGGGTTTAACCCCGACGTGTTGCCCATATATCTGTTCATGCAATCAAATCGATTTCATGACAGAATATAAATCCACCACCCGGTAATTAATACCACTGCCAGGCAATGATTATAATCAAAACATATCCTGGAATGTTTATATATTAGGATAACGTTAAATGTTATGAAAATATATCAATCTACCAGAATATATACATACTATAGCATCATCAGCCAATGACATCAATGTACCAACGAGGAGTGTCAGAGGATTTCTCCCCGGAAAAATCCTGTGTACGGACCTTAGTCAAGTACCACTGAATGTTATTCATTCATAGTTTTCTTTGTGTGAAGTGATGAACGATCGAATAGGATACTGCTTCGAATATAAATCATAGAATTATCAGCTAATTATATTACATTTATTTATACAAATAAATAAAATATGAAATAAGATTCTGAGCAGTATAAACTAAAGAGAAAACCTATGACTCTACCTCATTATTTTTTTCGGAAAGAAACCTATGAAGAATATTACAAGATTTGATCACTGTTATCTTCTGTTATTGTTCAAATAAATTTTTCTTCAGACCTAAAATCTCAATATTTTCGTGAAGATTCCTAGGAATAACACCTGTTGTAGAAATAATAATCGGTAGAATAAATATTTTTTTTCATTTTCCACATTTTTTAATCTCGTCGGCAAGCATCAGAAATTTAGAATTTTTTTATTGTACTTATTTTTTATTATGTGTGTCGGGTATAGCAATATCAATTATATATGTTATTCAATTCTGTTTATCCGTAAGAATGATATCTGGCCTATTGTGATTTTGTGATTTACAGCTTTATTGCATAGATGTTTCATCAAAATAAAGTTTATATTTATATATATATATATATATATATATATATATATATATATATATATATATATATATATATATATATATATATATATATATATATATACAGGGTGTCTACTATAAAAGGTGCCAAACTTCAGAAGGTGATAGAAAAAGTCATTTGCAACAAAAAATGTTCTTTAACATTTTTACGAAAAGTTGATAATTATGGAGTTATTTAACATTTCTTGATTTTACGAAATTTTTTGCTTCTCTCTATAAAAACAAGAATATCTCTGTTACTTTTACAGCTACATCAAATCTGACCATACCATCGGAAAGAGCGTTGAATTTGCTATAAGATAGGTGAGTACTAATAGTAAAAATTTTGTATACCGGGTGTTGTAAAAGGCTAAATGAAAAAATTGTGAAATGAACAAAATTAGTGGTATTTTCTTGTTAGCTGTACCACTGAAAACTGATCGATAAGTAGCTCTTTTTTTTGGTAAAAACTACTACATTTAACTGGCTTTCAAACGGTGTATCAACTTTTGAGCTAATTATTTTTTTCCAGCAATATCATGGGTAAGAGTAATAAGAACATAAAATTCGAAAACGCAAATATCTTATATCTTATATTACTTAATGAAACATGAACAGGAACTAAAAAAATTAATGAATCATATCTTCACGAAAGAGATTTAAAAACTATAACAGGTGTTAAAAATGTCTTCCTCCTACTCAAATGCACTTAACACATCTTTTTCTTAAACTATTAACTATTCTTTGAAGTTCAATGTGTTCTTGACTCATTTCGTTGCAACAGATTCGAATCCTTTCAATTAATTTTTCTCGAGTATTAAAGGGAACTCTATAAACATTAGTCTTGACTGAGCCCCACACATAAAAATCAAGCGGCGTAAGGTCAGGGCTTATGGGTGGCCATCTCGCCGGCCCGAATCGATCTATCCATTTCTCTCCAAATCTATCAGTCATCCAGTTCTGGACCATTCTAGAATTATGAGCCGGGCAGCCGTCCATTTGAAACCAAATGTGATGCCGAGTAGCTATAGGCATTTCTTCCAGAACGTTCATTATTTCGTTATTTAATAGATTTAACAATTCGTTTGAATTGAGACGATAGGGAAGAATAACTGGCAAGACAAGCTGACACCTCCTTAACCCCAACCACACATTTACTCTATTCTCGTGCTGAGAGTGTGACACATTAGTGCCAAGAGGATTTTCTGTATCCCATATATAGTAATTTCTCAAATTTATTATACCAACTTTGGTAAAAATTGCCTCATCCGTCCATAGAATTTTATCTGATCCCCAATCCTATAATTTATTCATGTACCACCTACAAAATTTCAACCTCTCCTCACTATCCACTGGCAATAGGTCTTGAACCTTACTCAAATGGTAAGGATGTAAATTATTTCGCATGAGAACTCGATAAACCATGGGATAATGAAGTCCAATGTAGCATCAATTCTCCGAGTATTTGTTGTAGGGTCCTCGCGAACAGCCTGCAATATTGCAGGTGCTTGTCTCCATTGCTGAGCATTTCCACATCTTCTCTAATTCTTAATCCAGTCTGTTTGGAAAGCGCAATGCATACTCCCGCATCGCTGCACGGGAATTTCCATTCACGAAGCCATAAACAAATAACATATCTCGATATTCAATATTTGAGGAACTAGGCATGTCTTCTTTTTTTCGAAAAAGAAAATGGAACCGTAAAAGAGGAAAATATAAACTTTAATTCATTAATTCATTGAATGACAGTTCCTGTCAAATTCTAAATATTTTTATTTGTTTTAAAATCAAGTAATACAAGCATTCTGTGATTTATTCTTTTGCGTTTTTTTTCTAATTTTCTTCTTCTAATCCGAGAAAATTAATTATTCCTAGTTTCGTAAACATTCAATATCTAGATATGTTATTTCTTGATCGCTTATTATTATTGAAAAGTCATTTGTGATCGAAGGATAAGAGAATTTAATGTTTTTACTCTACCTCTTACCTATGATATAGCTGGTGAAAAAATAGTAAGCTCAAAAATTGATATACCGTTTAAAAGCCAGATGTAGTAGTTTTTTCCAAAAAATGAACGGCTACTTATCGATCAGTTTTCAGTGGTACAGCTGACAAGAAAATACCACATATTTTGTTCATTTCACAATTTTTTTATTTAGCCTTTCACAACACCCGGTATACACATTTTTTCACTATTAGTACTAACCTATCTTATAGCAAATTCAATGCTCTTTCCGATGGTATAGTCAGATTCGATGTATCTGTAAGAGTAACAGAGATATTCTTGTTTTTATAGAGAGAAGCAAAAAATGTCGTAAAATCGAGAAGTGTTAAATAACTCGATAATTATCAACTTTTCGAAAAAATGTTATGGGACATTTTTTGTTGCAAATGACTTGTTCTATCACCTACTACTTACTACTTTTGGCACCTTTTATAGTAGACACCTGTATATATATATATATATATATATATATATATATATATATATATATATATATATATATATATATATATATATATATATATATATATATATATATATATATATATATATATATTTTAATATAAATTAATTTGTTATTTTATAGTGTTATTTTTATTTTGAAATTTGTACTATTTTTCTATAGAAATTAATAGAGTTTTTGCGTTAAAGTTATTTTCTCTTCTATGAAATATAATGATATATTTAAGCATTAGGCTTTTTCGCCCTTTGGATAAAAAAATTGTATCTAGTCGCTTGCTTTCATGTCTATACAAACTCTCAAAAGATTCACTCAAAATCCATTAAATTAAAATGGAATATTTATTCTAAGGTATACTGTTCAACATAACTGATTCTACGAGATATATCGTTACATTTGCATTTGGGGAGTTTCGAAAAGTAAGGAGATTTCCTGAAAATACTGAAAATTAAAAACGTTAAAGCTTCAACATACTAACAAATAATGAGTTTCTTGTTGTGAAAATATTTTTTTCATATTTTATTGAGCTGTTTACAAAGAAGTGTATGAAAAATAAAAGATGATGCATAGAAACGCCACCTTCGGTTCGAATCCGGGAGAGGTATTGATGTTTGGTTTAATGATTTGTACAATGATAATATCGAAGGTGAACTCAATGACCTATAAGGTCAAGGAAGGGCTTAAATAACTTTCCCCCATCCCTTATGCCTTAAAAATGTTTGTATCAAAGAAAAAGTGAAAAAATTTTAAACGATATAATTTGAATTTAGAAAGTTAGATATTAGGAAATGAATTTGCATATTTGCATAATCTCATGATAACCCAAGAAGTTCACAGATAAACAAAGACGACAAATTTGTGAATTTAGATAACATTCATTATCTCCACCACCTCGAAGTTGTTATTGAATACTGTCACCTTAATCTTACGATTTTGCACCAGTAAGAGATAAGAGATACGATAACTTAATAAAAACAATTCAAGAAGTATACGTTTCAAACGTCTGTACTAATAATAGTAAGTACTCCTCGATTTGTTATAAGAAAGAGTAAGTACCCGTGGTTGGGGAACACAGTGAAGATTGTGCCTGTACGTATCTATTTATAGTCCCTTTATATTTAGACTTGTTTCTTACTACGCGACTCAATGTAATTGTGATAGTTTTGTTTTCATTCCGCAGCTAAGTCGAGACTGAAGAAGCGTGTAGTGGTTTGTGGTTCCTGACCGCTTATACCGGTGTTTTCTCAGTGCACCTTGTAGATTTATTACAGTATTTTTGATTCGTTGATCACAATGAAAGGTAAGTACTCATCAACTCGAATCGCACGTTGCCTAGATCTTCAACATTGACCTTTTCAACCTTGTCACCGTTTTGTTTCTCCAACTGTGACCTTTTTTTCGTTTGTTTAGAATTCTAACGTATTATTTTATTATCTGATGAACGTATGAATAGCTATGATCAAAATGTAAGTCGATGAGAGAAATTGACATGTGAACAGCATTGTTTAAATTTGATTTTTATTTTTACTACAATTAATTTTTTCGTTCACTTGCTCATTTCAAAAAAGTTTAGCTTTAATTTATGATTAGTTTAAATCTACATGGTATGAAATCTTTTACTGCACCAAAATTGTTTCTCTTCAATTTTTAAACTTTTTGTCATTATCGTTTCTTCGTATCTGCAATTTTCAATTAAAAATTATAGAAAGACATTAAGATATTAATCAAATCGTCGTAAAAAATATTAATAGAAAAACCAACTTAAAAGCTCTACGTTTGATTTGAGACTTAAATTTAATTCTCGAGCTTGAGCTGAAGTTCTAATAATGGAACTAACCTAATCGCCTCAGGCCAAAGGGTTGAAATACCCAATATTGAAGCAAATGGATGTTTGAGATTACAATTAGAGGCATTCAATTAAGGCAATAGTCCGGTAGTTATAGTCAATGGAATCCCTAACTATGCGAAATTCCTGCCTCTGGGGCATTCAAATTGTCCGAGGAAATTCGAGAGTCATTCTGTTCCGGAAATTGAACCATCCGAAGTCTGCATACGAGCCATAAATCTATTATACTGGATACATCGAAAAATTCATAATATTTCGCCATTAGGAGCTAGGAATGAACGTTTAGTTATGTAAACCGTCAATAATGATAATATAATAATACGTATTTATTATATGCAGCCAAGTTTGTCACCCGGATATACTCGTCAAATACATCAAATCACAAAGCTATCAAAGGTAACAAGTGCATCAAGATCCTTAAATTATTGGTACATATTACACAAAACTCTGTACAAACACGCTTTATCAACTTAAACTCAAATTTATCATTAAAAAAAATTCATTTACAGAATAATAGGCCTTCCTGGCAAGGAGGTCTCTGATTTTGGACCTAAATCCCGTGAAAGGGAGCCTCAGGCAGATTGTTGTAGATAGTAGTTCCATCATAGTGTGGAGTCATGTAAATTTCGTTGTCTTATGGCGAGCAGGATAAAGCATATTCTGGCCCCTCGTGTAATAATTATGGTTGTCAAGATGTTTGATGCACGTTCTGAGGTTCTCATGTGCAAATAGCAAAAGGTTGTAGATGTATATGCAAGGAAGGGTCAGAATACCGTATTTGGTAAAGGCAACAGCAGGCACACGATTAGTTTCTTTGCCCTAACATTACGGTCTTTACAGGCAGAATTTCCTCACAAAGTGACGCCGGTGGGAGTAGGGAGAGCATAGTAAACCTCCAAAAGATTCGGCAGATCAAGGGTGCTGAATAGGTAAAAATTGCAAAGTATGCAGATGTCACCTTAGTACAGACATGGTCCACATTTACTTTCCATCCAAGAAGAGAGTCTTGATAAAACTCTAGAAAGACAACATGGTCATGTGTCGCAACTCGAGAGTCGTCCACACTGATCGCCATGCCAACTTAGTATCCCGAAATGTAGCAAATTTCAGGATCATCGTATTGTCAGCATTTACAATGAAATAATAATCGCTATACTACTATCGACGGTAAACATAACGAGTCTGCCCTGAGTAATGAAATGTTTGAGTTCATTAACGTAAAGTAGGAATAATAGGGTTCCAACACAGATCCGTGAGGCACCCCAGCATCTAAACCAAACTCGGATGAGAGCAGTCTCCCCGTTTTGTCCGTCATTTATTACCTTAAACGTATTTAAAAAGGACGTTAATTTGTCTAGAATAACACTCTGTAGGTTTAGAAAATGTATCTGTTATTCCAATTGGTCTATAATTTGATATAGTAGATTTCTCACCGTTTTTAAATACTGGAATGGGCGAAGCAGGTTTTAAATAGGATGGGAAAACACCAGAATGAACCGATAAGTTTATTAAATAGACAAGGGTAGGCACAATGGGGTTTGATATAGCCTTAACAATGCTTGAACTCCCCCCACTGGAACCAGAGCTGCTGCAGTTCTTCAACCAAATTATTGCCTTAAGAACATCATGTTCAGTTACATGATACAGAAATACAGCTTCTAGACAAGTTACCCCATACGCTTCCAGTAGTTTCTTGCATGGCGTGTCGGAGAAGTATTTTGCAAACCTCTCACCAAACTTGGCAAGTTCGGATATAATATTGGATGGGCCGTCGGTTAACTCAAAAGGTCTAGGTTCTTTCAAGTCTACTGTTGACACTATGCCAAAGAGTTATTGTTTTGTTTATGACTTTGGATATTCTTTCAGATGATTATGTTAGTTTAGTCGTTTTAATCAGTTTAGAGTCTTTTTTGCCTCCATATATCTTAATCTAAAAGAACTCGTATCTAGAATTTTTAGCTGACAGAAGAGGGATTTTAATTGTTCACTAAAGTCAAAAACCGGGGGTTTGTTCTATATTGATTAGATAATAAGTACTAATGTTGTTATAATTGTGAAAGATTAATGTTACTAATAGTTTTACTCCATGTATTCTTCACTTTACGAATCTATTAATTACAGGAGCTTGGGTAACCTTAGCCACTAATGATTCATATTCTCTGGGGGCTCTTGTGTTAGCCCATTCACTTAAACAAGTTGGGACAACTCGGGAATTGGCAATCTTGATTACGCCCGGAGTCACAAATTCTATGCGGTGAGTGATATTTTTAGCCAGGATTTATATAGAGACACACAGTTGGCACGGTTTTATAGGAAAAATCATAAATCCAATTTTCGTGGATTCCATTGTAGGTGGAAGATAATCCTAGAAAAACGGTGCGCAATTACTGTACCAGATTTGAACTTTGAACTTGACTCTAAAATAAGAATTCAGAAGTTTTATCTTCCAATTAGTTGGGTATTACAATTCGCCTTTTTATACACTGTTCTTTCTTTTAAGTTTATTTAATTTAGATAAAAATATAATTTTTTTATTCTCTTAGGAGCAATTCGTGATATCTGTCCATATACAAATGGATGATTGCCAAACTACGCATATTTAAGTGTTTTCTTATGGAGATGGCAGGCTGTGCCTGTGGATAACACTTCCATACAGTTCAAGCAATTAGCATGAATATGGATAAACATTTATATTTTAGTACGAAGAATATCTTCATGTATTACATTTTGCTTTTACTTGCTATTTAACTACGTCCATGCTTGAATTGAGATATTTAATGATAGCTTCTCCATCAGTCAAACGTATACTGAAAGAGCAATTGAACTATGAAATTGTTAATTTCTTCTTTCAAACCATTCCTGAATAAATCCATAAGTTCCTAGGTCAATTTGTATATTGAGTCATGAACAACGAAATATAGAATACAGAATTAAACTGAAGTTCTCGGGACCACAAATGTCCCCTAGACGTATTCAAATTATTTTTCTTATGTCTCAATCTCATTCCTACGGTTGACACACGTAAGCTGACGAATGTTAACAAGAAATACGCAGTATAAATAAAATTTAGTTGTGCTATTTTAAGCAATCAAAGCGGAATAACGACATTGGATTGCGAATAGCTTCACGACCAAACAACGTTTGAAATACGACCAATACAAAACTTTCACACAGTTGCATCACTGAAGCCTGCCAAAATAAATCATATTATAGAAATTGAAACTAATAACTCTATCAATTTATTTGATTCAACACAAATTAACAAAAAACTCGACTCTGTTGTGCGATTGCCAGGTTATTAAATTCATTATGGAAAAAACTGAATTTTTAATGCGAGAGCAATATCTAAAAGCAACGGCAAAAACAAGAACAAATTATGTTGGAAAGTTTGATTTTTGTACGTGGGGTTGCTTATAGCTCTGCTGATAGTAAAATTGCGCCTGTCCCAATTCAATCTCACAAATCTTCTAGGATTTGTAAATATACTATAAAAATTAAATAAATAGCGTTCGACAATGATGGATCAGCTAGTTGTGCGCAACTATTTAAATACAGAAAAAAGTTTACCTGAATATCAACTATTCCAACCGAAAATGTAATGGCCTCAGAAGAGATCTGTTTTTAAGGATTGAAAGAAATGCACAGACCGCTTTGTGAAATGATGGCAGTGTGCGATGCTGATTAGTGCAACATATACTTGTAAGGAACTCTTGAAAATGTTTAGAGACGCGGTTGAAACTTTGTAATGACACACTGATGAAAGCAACCAACTTATAAAAGGTAAGATGAAACATTTTTAATGAAGCTAGGAATAAAAGGAAGGTTCTCCTTTTAGTATACTGGATAGACATTGAAGTAATTAGAAACACTTCTAATGTGCAACGAATTGAATTTTCGGAATTGAACCTAACTTTGATAGTGTGAGGTTAGTCATTGAAATTAATACAACTGTGTTAAATTTGTTATTTTTCAAAAATCTTCAGTTTGTTGATTCTTGCGAATCAAAGGTCCTCCAGTTTATATATTCCAAAAGGCGTTAATCCAAAGACTGAAACACCCCCAACCCCGGTCTATGAAAGATGATGCAAAATGCATCGCTTTTACGTAAATTGCAATACCTGAATTATCTTATTTTCTTCCCCATATTAATTACACCTGAGACCGACTGAAATCTGTCAAATGAAAAGCCATGTGATCGTCTAGTACCTGAACTTGCCTTGAAGTTCTCTTATATAAAATAGGACCCTTTTCTTTGTTGTGTTGTGTATTTGTAGTAACCTACTCAAGTTCTTTTATGTGAGGTTTGATGTGGTACAACCAATTCTTCGTCGCTTAAACCATAGGTAAGGAAAATCAAAACAGATTCGGTAACAATGTCTATTTGATCTTTGTACCATTTGTATTAAATTCTTATCCTTGCATTCTTTGGCGTCTTTTAGTGAATTTAATAAAATATCAGATCATTTAGATAGAGGCCCAATTTGCCCTCACCCACATTTGAGTGGAAGTTGATACATTAGATTTTTTTTATACAGACCTAATTGGTCCTCACCCATATTACGATTGGAAGTTGGAATATTTAATTATTATGAACAGACCTAATTGATCCTCACCCATATTTCGAGTGGAAGTTGGAATATTTAATTATTATAAACAGGCTTAATCGGCCCTCATCCATATTCTGGATGGAATTCGGATATGAGATTATTATAGACAGGCCTAACCGGCCCTCACCCATCTTATGAGTGGTAACTGACCCGATCTAAGGGTTTTGGTAATATGATATCATGTTTTCTGAAGAGGTCGTTGCCCTGATACTCAAATCTCTGGAAGATTTGCTTTTAAAATTCTAAGGAACACGTCCACAGCTGACAACTTGCAAGCGTTAATTCGCTCGCGTATTTTTAATCGAATTCAGTAATTCGTATAGTATTAAAACGTTATATATGGAACTAGAGGTAAGACCGTAAAGCCATAAGTGATTCTTTTTGCTCAACTGAGCGCCAACGGGCAGTTTTATTACTATTTTATTGTGTCACTGACTGCGGATTTGCCAACCAGGGAATCATGCCCTCTGATCATACATCTGTATGCACCACAAACGTCACATACATTCCACCAACTCAGACATTCTTCAAAACTTTCATACCGACAACATACAAGCCTCAATGTCTGTGGGTCCATACATGCGTATCGTCCCTAACGCCATTTATTTATACTATTGAGTAATGTAATTATTCGTAGGTGATTATTACACCTGACGGCAGGGAAAGTTCTCTTACTGAGCTTAAGAGTATCGGACATCAAATCAATAATTTGAAAGTAAGATCTTCCCCATAGTTGGATACAATGAAATATATAAAATCTTCGTTACAGTTTAAGTATGTTCTGCTAAGTTATAAAATGAGATAAATAGAAATACTGAATAAAAGGATTATGATAATTCAAATAGATAATTGGCCCATTATAGAAGCAAGGATAAGAATCAATATTAAATGTTCTCACATTCGAACGTATCGTTCAGCAGATTATAACAAAAGATTTGTATTGGCAAAATGGTTAAGTCACATTTCACTGAGATCAATTTCATGAGTTATGAAAGTAAAGTTTCACATCAATATTAAACTTCATAACATTTCAAATTCAAATAGTTTTCAAAGTTGTTGGAATCAGTACACAATATCTTAATTACGTTTCAATAATGTTGCCTGTTTGATAAACAAATGTTGTATACTTCAAATTAATGTGTTAAGTTAAAACAACTGTGGAAATCAATATAAAATAAATTCAGTACATTTCAAATTCTATCAAGTTACGAAAGCAAACGTTTTAAATAAGTCTATGAAAATAACTCTAGAAGATAAATATTAGAAATGTCAGTGCAGTTCAAATAGGTCATTTGCCAAGAAAAAAAATATGTGAAAATAATTTGGAATTTGAGAAGTGATTATTTCAACTCGCCCTTAGTGCGTTTAGAAAATAAGTAGCATATACTTCAGGAAATTCGTAAAGATTAAATAGTGAGCAAAAATATTGAAGGAAATTCAGAAAGTAATCACCTGTGGGACACAGCGGGAGCGGTGCTTCTTCTTCCCCTGTCCGGCTTCTCGGAGAGGAACAATCTGCGTCTTCCATTCTTCTGGACTCATGTTATGCACGATTAATTAACTTAAATTTAATTCCGGTTCACACGAATGAGTAAATTCACTGAGCTTCGAAAACTGGATAACTGAATAATAAGAGTAACTGCTTCTCGGAAGAAAAATAACTCAATAATAATAATGATAATGATAATGATAAAAAAAATGATCCCTTAACGTCGCGGTCGTGATACTTATATATGCGTGACCCAGCAGCCCATACATCCTCACTTCCCTCTGCACTTGGTACTCAAGTACTGCTGCTTAGTCTGTTACAGACGCGTTCGTTCGTCGCGACGTGGGAATTGCTGTTTTAGAAAATACCAGATGTGTGGAATCGTGGTTATACGAAAGGGTGCTTAAGAGCTTAGGTATTAAAGGCGATATTGTTTTCGCTGGATTTCTTATCTGAGTTTAGATAAATTCCTTCGCCTCGATATTTACGCTTTTGGGTGATTTTAAGCAGCTATAAAGCTACGTAATATTCTACCATATTGAGAATTTAAAATAAAATTATGGAATCATTCTGGCAAATGACCGTCTTTTCACTGTAATTGTGAATTCAGATGAAAAATATGAAATGTTATGCAGGTAGATCTACAAAATACAGTTATCACAATTGATAATAAAATTCAATTAGATAAAAATCAAGAAATATATAGATAGTTTTAGCAAATGAACAAAAAAAATTGACCCCGGTTCTGGGTCGTCTCAAGACATTAAAGGTTTTTGTTCTGTACTGAGTTGTTACTTCCAGAGGATAAAATAAGCTGAAAGTTCTATGCTATTCAATCTTAGGGACTCTGCATATCACCCATGAGGAATGTGGATAGCGATTAGTTCATTTATGTCGATGATACTCTACCTTCTAATCACGATGGCTTTGAAACTATTGAACAAGTTTTGACTACCGAATGGAAGTTTCAACAAGATCTTCAGACAATTGTCTCTACTCTAATCTCTCGAAAACGGAGGTATCTTGTTTTCATCTGAATAATCATGAAATGGATTAGTCGTAATATCTATCTCAAATGTTTTAGTGTCACACTGGACTACTCGTTAACTTTCAAATCACATATCAATAAACTGATTCAAAAGCTGTGCTTTTCAACAACTGAGTAATGTTGATTTATCTGGCTTAACAGTGCGTATGTGCATAAAATTGATTTCCAATTGCATTATGCTCTGTGGCATTTTATCTCAACCTCAATTCCCTGGCTATATAATATTCTCTGCAATATAATTCCTACAGATATCTGCAGAAAATCAGCACTGAAAAAAAGGTGGAAGTATCACTCTCTTCCGGAACTTTTTCCAATTATCCAAGAACTTTGGCGCCACCTGTTTTGAGGTTGAAATCCCGAAAACCGTTTTGGTCGTTTGGTTTTATTCGCATTCTTTTCGATACGTTAACATTTTGAAAAAGTAAATGGAATGAAGAAGGTTCCTGGTTTTGGTCTCAGAAGAAATATTTGGTGTACCTTATATCGTTTGAAATCAGGTCATGGGATTCTTTTTAAGTGGAATTCTGTGGTTGGTCCAAGTTGCGAGTGTGCTGAGACTGAGGAACTATGTATCTATTTCCAGATGTTTTTCAACATATACATATGATATAAGATTCTTTTTTGTTTCTCCCAACCCATTATCCGACATCCATAAACTGAAGTTCTAGTTAAAATTAAGATTCTTTCCCAGAGTTTGTTCTTCCCATTCTCCTGAGTCATATAAAAATTACGTATGGTTCACTCGTTTCTCCTCATGTTCAAAAGCTTACACTTTTAAGGCGATCGTGGGAGATTCAGCGTGTTTTGAATGACTATCCAAATTGTGTCATTAGGTGACCACATTAGAATATTTGTGTGTCTATCGACTCCAAGACGAACTCTGTTTTATTTGAAAATAATTGGAATGGTCATGTGCCATTCGAAAAGCACGAAATACTAAAAATTATTTTTCTCGAGCATTAATTTTATTCTCCCAAAGCAAAATACATGTTCACTGTCGACAGATAAATGCTAACAAATGTTAACAAGAATTACGCAGTATACATTGAACTTGTGCTATTTTGAACTATTAAAGCAGCGTAATGACATTGGATTGCAAATAACTCTATACGACCAACGTCTGACGGATTTAAAATTTTCACCCACTTGAGAAAGTAAAATTTCTAAAAATACCATAAATTTGTTGATAGTGTTGGCATCCGTACAAAGTTGTAATAGTTTGTTGATAGCTTTATGAATTATTAGACCAAGTGTGATGGAAAATCAAATTATGTTATCGACTTTGTTTCATTTGGAAATATACACGCATGCTTGGACAACGGACGCAAACGCTATCTTAAACAGCTGTGTATATATGCTAATTTTTGTTAAAAATATATTGAAATAAATCAAAGTTTATTATAAATGTATTTTCAGGACGAGGCTATCTCAAGTATTCAATTTGGTTCAAGAAGTGAATGTACTAGATTCAAGAGATCAAGCTAATTTGAGATTACTCCAGAGACCAGAATTAGGAATAACCTTCACAAAATTACATTGTTGGAGACTTACACAGTACGAGAAATGTGTATTTCTAGATGCGGATACTTTGGTGAGAACGCAAAGATTGTTGAATGTTTCCCTTCTGATGTTTTCCTTCTAGGTGTTGCAAAACTGTGATGAATTGTTCGACAGGGAAGAACTATCAGCTGCTCCAGATGTTGGTTGGCCGGACTGCTTTAACTCTGGCGTATTCGTTTACAGACCTTCCGGAGAAACTTACGATAAACTGATTCAATTTGCTTTGGATAAAGGATCTTTTGATGGTGAGTCATGAAATGAAATGTTTGCAATGGTTCTCATATAAGTTACAATAGAACTCATCTGTTCGGGTTGCTAATGTTAGACTACTTGAAGACATTGTTATTTTTACAAAGAAAAATATGCTTCCCCAATTTGCGATTGTACCACGGCATTGAATAAGTGATACAACATTGTTACAGTAGTCCTAAATTTTTTGGCAAACTATGAAACAAGATCACAAATAATATAATGCACATAACTGGAATAAGGCCAATAATTGAGTCGATAGCTGCCATTGACTTTGTAGATGGACTTCCACGACTGTATTTATAGGCTCGGTAGACGTCTATATAGCAGTTATGCTGTATTGAGAACCAAATCAAGCTCCGTCACAAACTCAAAACCTCATGGTTTTTGGCCAAAATAAGTCGAATTTTCAACAGTCAATGAGTATCTGTTCGTGTGGGATTTCCTAGGCAAGAAATGTTCTGCTATACAGTAACTTCGAAACATGCTCTTGACATGTTTTTGACTCTTGTAATGAAAGTAGATTTGTAGATATTTGATGAAATGTTGGAAGAGTGAAATATAGACGTGCATTTGAGAAAACTCAAGATTTTAACTCTCGCATCTTTTTAGGTGGAGACCAAGGACTCCTCAACTTATATTTTTCTGACTGGGCACACAAGGATATCAGTAAACATTTACCTTTTATATACAACGTCTGTTCGACAGCCTTCTACTCCTATTTGCCTGCATTTAAGCAGTATGTATTCAATTTAATTACATGATGTGATTTTATGAATAACCAGTATCCTTGTTCTTGAGTTTTTTGTTTTTGTCTGAAGCAAAGAAATCCAGATTGTGATTAATACTTTGCTCATTTGAATCTTATTCACATTTGTTTTAGATTCGGTAAAGATGTCAAAATAATCCACTTCATTGGTAGTGCTAAGCCTTGGCTGCAGTATTTTGATACAGAAACACAAAAAGTTCGGCCATCGAGCGACGTTGGACATTTGGCTGTTATTTTGCAAAGATGGTGGGATATTTTCTGCAGCTTGATCCATCCAAATTTATCTCCTGACATGGTACGTCTAGTATACTGAATTTTTAGGAATTCTAAGAGAGATTTCATGGAAAAATGATAAGGGTATTTTATATATTGTCGTTTTTTTACGGAAATATTGGAAGTTTACTTCCATGGAATGCATTTAAAGTTCGCGGAGTTTTTCCATGAATTTCCGTGGCCTAATTATTCAACTTATACATGATTTGATGGTACCTAGAAATATAAGAGGAGGTATGTAATTTTTGTAGAATCTTATGCCTTCACACTGATCTGCATCTAAAGCTTTCAAACTGCTTAGAGTTTACATTTAATGTGTATATTTTAAAAGGTGAGTTGTGTTATTGTGAATGTTTGAATGTGTGCATAGTTTAGACATATTTGGATAAAGCTATTATACATTCGAAAGGTCTATATATATAGGTATATATATATATATATATATATATATATATATATATATATATATATATATATATATATATATATATATATATATTTTGAAAAGAGAGGATTTACAAAAATTCGAATAATTGTATTTACAATAAATGCTTATATCTATAATTTTGGTGTGTGTCAGAAAGAACACAAGTGTGAGCTCAGGAAATGTAACATGAGAACCATACTATCTTGCGTATGATTCAATAAACGAGTGAAAAAACCTGAGGAAAAACTCGTTTCCCTGTCGGTATTGCACTAGCAATAGCTTGTCTGTTTATGTCGTGTAAGTGTCGTGTGTACATAAAGAGTACCAAAGAGTTTTCTGCTCAGCCGCTTCATTCTCTCTCGCACTCCATGATTTCCAGACGAAGACAAGGGTGAAAGGAAGGGGGTTTGGGACAGGAATCTGTAACAATGGAAAAAGAAAGCCAGCAGAAAAATATTTCAACAATCATACCTGACTCTTACATTTCTAAACACACTTGAATCTAAGAAAAGATTTTACATAGCAAGCAAAGCCATAAAAAGGACTAAGGAGATAATCAAAAAGTACATAGCCTGCGATATTTCCTCTTTCGCGGAGATGTTCTTCCGTCGCAGTGTGAGTCTCCTGAAACATAATGACTTCTTTGTTCTTGCTTGCCAATTTTGAAGTATAATCGCAAAAAATCCTTCAATATTCAAACTCAACAAAACAATTCCCTCTCTGTTCGACCGAGAGAGCCCCGATGGCCAGGTTCAGTCTTCCAAGTGATGCCGATGATCTATAGATGTTTTAGAATCATTATGGACCCAATAATTTGGGTTGACATCGCTCATATATTATTTATTCCTGGAACTTGTTTAATTTAAAGAAAAATTTGCGAAAAAAAAATATTCTAAAAATATGACAAATGTCATATGTTATAGGTGAAAGGGATGAACAAAAATTATATTATTTTCTCAATGTGGACTACGTCTGGTGAATGCGATGGATGGGGAACAATTGGAAGTTCACTTTGTGTGATTTTATTACATAATTCTCAAGGAAAACGAGATTTACACAAGGATTTACGTATCCTGAATTCGTTTTCGCTTAAAGTCGAGCTGCTTCTGGACAGTCTCATTCTCCAGAAACGCATTTCATTTTTCACCCTGCTGCAAAGCCCAAGTTCAGGTGGTTAGGATTCATTATCGATTTACTTGCATTGAGGATGCAGCTACATTGAATCCGGCTCCTTCTAGTAAGAAATTAAAGAAATACTGAACATTACTACTCCGTTAGTTCGCAACATTAGCAACAAAATATATTATATTTTTAGTTTTAACCACGATTTGATGGATTTTGCCGATCTTTTCGATCCGCATTTTTTGAAGTGAAAAATCCACTGCATTTGTTTGGGAGTTCTATATGAAACAGAAAATTTCGTTTAAAGGCATTTTGTAAGTAAACTTTGTAATTCCAACTTATTTCCGAAGGAAATATAAAATCAATGGTAGGTATTTTGTGTGAACTTAAAATATAAAATAATGAAAAGTTTGAAGACTTTCTCCTCAATAACTCTTCTTTCTTTAACATCCTTTTATTTACTCTATTTTGTGTGCATGTGACGTTGCGCAGGATTCATAAAATAAGAACAGAATTGATTTTTTATTACTTTTCACGTGTACTACGTATATCATTGATGTGATTGATACATGGTAAAAATTCACTGATGTGAAGATAGCCACGCTATCATCCACGGTTTCAATTTGGCAACATCGCATTGTTTCAGCGTAGGTCTCGATTCCAGCCCTCACTAATTTTCAGATCGAATACGGTGTTTTTTTATGAAAATGGACTAATTTTTTGTATCGTAATCTATACATTGAATTTGCATTTCATCTGTTTATGAAATGAGCTCAGTATTTCCTTAATTTATATCGCTTATCGCAAGAAATATAAAGTTTCCCGTGTTTTTTCTCGATGTTTTCCATTTCGAATAATGTGCATGATTTTTACTGTCGGAATATTTTCTTCTGCGTTAATGTGCTCGTGATAGTGACTGACTTTTGAATGTCACCGATTTGTGTAATGAACTAACAATCTTCATAATTTATTAGTCCACGTGAGAGGAATATATGGATTTCCAAACCAAATATTGTGCTTGAATTTTCGCTATCGAACTATATTTTTCAATGATATTCTACTTACAAAATTAAAGAAAATTTCAATGTCACCCATTCGAGAAATGATCTACGATTCTTTTTAGTTCATTATACCGCTTAGTAGGAACATATAAAGTTCATAGTTTTTCCGCCATAATTTCCATTCAAAGTGATGTGCGTGATTTTCGCGACCAAAATATTATTCTCCAAGCTATTCTCATACTACAGAAAAGGAATTTTCAATGTCACCCATTTGGGAAATTCACCACGAATTTTCTAGGTTAGGTTAGGTAACTCTACGTACGAGGAACATATGAAGTTCATAGATTTTCCGCCCCAATTTCTATTCAAAGTGATGTGCGTAATTTTCGCTATTCTGCATACTACGGAAGAGGAATTTTCAATGTCACCCATTCGGGAAATGCACCACGAATTTTCTAGATTTACTACTCCACGTACGAGGAACACGTGCAGTTCACAGTTTTTCCGCCATAATTTCTACACAAAGTGATGTGCTTGATTTTCACTGTCATCATATTCTTTGCTGAGCTATTTTGCATACTACAGAAAAGGAATTTTTAATGCCACCCATTTGGAAAATGCACAACGAATTTTCTAGATTTATTATTCTATGTACGAGGAATATAAGAAGTTCATAGTTTTTCCGCCATATTTTCCATTCAAAGTGAAGTGAGTGATTTTCGCTACCAGCATATAATTCTCCAAGCTATTCTGCATACTACGGAAAAGAAATTTTCAATGTTACCCATTTGGAAAACGCACCACGAATTTTCTAGATTTATTACTCTACGTACGGGGAACATATGAAGTTCATAGTTTTTCCGCCATAATTTCCATTCAAAGTGACGTGCGTGATTTTCGCTACCAACATATTGTTTTCCCAGCTATTCTGCATACTACCGGAAAGGAATTTTCAATGTCACCCATTTGGGGAAGGCACCACGAATTTTCTAGATGTATTACTCCACGTAGGAGGAACACATGCAGTTCACAGTTTTTCCGCTATAATTTCCACACAAAGTGATGTGCTTGATTTTCACTGTCATTATATTATTTGCTGAGCTATTTTGCATACTACAGAAAAGGAATTTTTAATGTCACCCATTTGGAAAATGCACCACGAAAATCTAGATTTATTATTCTATGTACGAGGAACATAAGAAGTTCATAGTTTTTCTGCCATAATTTCAATTCAAAGTGATGTGGGAGATTTTCGCTACCAACATATTATTTTCTCAGCTATTCTGCATACTACGGAAAAGGAATTTTCAATGCCACCCATTTGGAAAATGCTCCACGAATCTTCTAGATTTATTTCTCTACGTACGAAGAACATAAGAAGTTCATAGTTTTTCTGCCATATTTTCCATTCAAAGTGATGTGCGTGATTTTCGCTACTAACATATTATTCTCCAAGCACTTTTGCATATTTTCATGATTTTCTTATATTTTTGTACTTTGAAGTTCCCCGTAAAAGTTGATATACCGAACCTCGGTTGGTGAAAAATCAATTCTCGAAATTCTATTTCGAGCTGATTTATTTCGACTCAATTTATTTTTGCGAACAACTATGGCGGAAAAACTATGAACTTATATTCCTCGTACGTAGAGAAATAAATCTAGAAAATTCGTGGTGCATTTTCCAAATGGGTGACAATGAAAATTCTCTTTCTGTAGTATGCAGAATAGCTTGGACAATAATATTTTGGTGGCGAAAATCACGCACATCACTTTGAATGGAAATTATGGCGGAAAAACTATGAACTTCATATGTACCTCGTACGTAGAGTAATAAATCTAGAAAATTGGTGGTGCATTTTCCAAATAGGTGACATTGAAAATTTCTTTTCCGTAGTAAGTAGTATAGCTCAGAAAATAATATAATGATAGTGGAAATCATGCACATCACTTTGTGTGGAAATTAGGGCGGAAAAACTATGAACTTCATATGTTCCTAATACGTGGAGAAATGAATCTAGAAAATTCGTGGTGCCTTCCCCAAATGGGTGACATTGAAAATTCTTTTTCCGTAGTATGCAGAATAGTTCAGACAATAATATGTTGACAATAAAAATCATGCACATTACTTTGTGTGGAAATTATGGCGGAAAAACTATGAACGTCATATTGTCCTCGTACGTAGAGTAATAAATCTAGAAAATTGGTGGTGCATTTTCCAAATAGGTGACATTGAAAATTCCTTTTCCGTAGTATGCAGAATAGCTCAGAAAAAAATATAATGACAGTGGAAATCATGCACATCACTTCGTGTGGAAGTTATGGCGGAAAAACTATGAACTTCCTATGTTCCTCATACGTGGAGAAATGAATCTAGAAAATTCGTGGTGCCATCCCCAAATGGGTGACATTGAAAATTCTTTTTCCGTAGTATGCAGAATAGTTCAGAGAATAATATGTTGACAGTAAAAATCATGCACATTACTTTGTGTGGAAATTATGGCGGAAAAACTATGAACTTCATATGGTTCTCGTACGTAGAGTAATAAATCTAGAAAATTGGTGGTGCATTTTTCAAATAGGTGACATTGAAAATTCCTTTTCTGTAGTATGCAGAATAGCTGGGAGAATAATATGTTGGGAGCGAAAATCACGCACATTACTTTGTATGGAAATTATGGCGGAAAAACTATGATTTCTATATGTTCCTACTAAGCGGTGTAATGAACTAAAAATAATCGTAGATCATTTCTCGAATGCGTGACATTGAGTTTTTCTTCAATTTTGTAAAGTAGAATAACATTGAAAAATATAGTTCGATAGCGAAAATTTAAGCACAATATTTGGATTGGAAATTGTCGGGGAAAAGCTCTCAAATACATATATTCCTCTCACGTGGACTAATAAATAATGAAGATTGATGGTTCACTACACAAATCGGTGACATTCAAAAGTCAGTCACTATTACAACATTAACGCAGAAGAAAATTATGCACATTATTCGAAATGGAAAACATCGAGAAAAAACACGGGAAATATTATATTTCTTGCGATAAGCGATATAAATTAAGGAAATACTGAGCTCATTTCATAAACAGATGATATGCAAAATAAATGTATAGATTACGATAAAAAAATTAGTCAACTTTCATAAAAAAACACGTATTCGTATTCGAACTGAAAATTAGTGATGGCTGGAAACCGTGGCTGGAATCGAGACCTACGCTGAAACAATGCGGTGTTGCCAAATTGAAACCGTGGATGAAAAGCGTGGCCATCTTCAGATCAGTTAAAAATTCAGTCAGTGTTTCGTCTCACTTCTACAGATCCTCATTTCTGAATAATATTAAGTGCATAGCAGAGTCGAATAAAAATGTTAATATGTACATTCGGTTACTAACAACTCTTAGGAGTAGGAAGATTGTGTAACACATAGCAGCACCCCAAGATGTTTAGATCTATGGAGGAAACTTGTCCAAAACATTTAAACAAAGGAATTCTTTCAGAAAAAGGTTCATGAAGATTTATTTGATAAGAAGTCTAGTGGTTCTCTCTTTCTTTCTCTAACGGAGCCTGCTAGTTCTTTATGGAATCTTCCATATAAGTATCTGTAGAAGAGAGAACGATTTGAAAATCTTCTGAAAGCCAATGGGTTCAAGAGAGCAGCAGCTGGATGGCCAGAAGTACAGCTTTGCTCTAGAAAGAAAAGTGAGTTTCGTAGGGACATGTATATACCAGCGAACACCGGTGTGAACTATGATGTTGAGGAGAGTTGCGCAGAAATCATGCAAATACCCTTCAATAATTATTGAATGAATAGGATGCTTTTGCATAATGAAACACTGATGATCAAAATGCTTTTAGTGTTCTATTTTGGTTAAATTTCAAATGTGAATTTTCATCACGTATCAGTCCCATCTATTCAATATAATTATTAGTTTAGACTAAAGAGACTTCCTGACGCCTAATCTTGCGTGAGCATCTAACGCTATAATGCCTTTGTATTGTGAGTTCTCTCAGGCATTGCTTAACTTTATGATTTCAACTACAATTAGATTTGCCTTAATTATACTGATTTGCATTTTTTTTTGCATGCTTTTGTTTGCTCAGACAACGAGTTATCCAGAAACGGCCTCAGCAAACCCTCCTCCTCAATCTATCCCAAGACCCTTAACAAAACCTCAAAGCCCCATTCCTCATACGTTTGAACAACAAAACGTTTGGGATCCATGGGAAGAGTATGAATTAAAGCAACAAGAATCATTCATTACACATTCGTCAGAGCCTTTCGAATCTCATAATACAAATGCATGTAGCATCGATGCACACGAACCTTGTGATGCGTATGAATCTGTTTCTTCTCATTTTTCTCCAGTCTTTCATGTATCTTATGATGAGCAAAATAATCAGCCGCATGATGAGAATAATTCGGATCGTGTTGATAATTTCAATGTTGAAACATATTCTGAGCCCCCCGCGGAGGAACAATCATTCCACGATAGCTATTATGAAAAGGAATTGTCGCATAACGATTACTATGTAGAATCTTCTTATTCAGTAGTAGATACTGATATCCCTAATGACTCTTCAAAGCCTCATTCAAATTCTGACCAACCGCAAAGTATTGAGGTTAATTCATCTCCTTTGATCAGTACAGTTTCAGTTGTTATACCTTCAATAGAACATTGTGTACCTAATGATTCATCATATTTTTCCGAACAAGTTCCTAGTATTCAACCAAGTCCTCCTCCAAATATTCCAATAACTCCTCCTATTGAGACCGAAATAGAGGCCTCTGATAGCAATCATCAGGGTGAGATGGAGAATCAAAAGCAAGACGTAAGTAAGAAATTTACTTCACGGCAACAGATCTGTTCCTTATGACACGTTTAATATTCTTCCTTTGATCATTGCTTATTTTGAATCGATAGAAAATTAAAGTTGAAATCATTCATAGCAGAAACGCGAGCTCATTCGAAAAACATTAACTGTCTTGAGATGATGTATATTTAAAATTTTTCAGTCTGGTTTGGCTGGAGCTTTCGCAAAACTCACGTTAGGCCAGCAGAGATCACCTGAACAAGAAGCACTAGAAGATAGCTTGAGGAGACAAAATTGGGAACAAGGAAATATCGATTATCTAGGAAGAGATTCATTTGAAAATATCTGGAATAAAATATGTGAAACACTATCAAAGGGTCCTCAAGGTGTGTTGAACTAAACACCTTTCTTCCTGATTTAAGTTCCTGTGAGATTACTGCCACTCTTCGTTATTGCATGTTACTAATTCTATTTTTGAATAAATATTTTTGTTATGCATCCCGCTTGTTCTTTTGCGTTAAAATTCTCTGCCTTTTTCTTTTAAATGTTTATTATTCATTATTCAAAAAGAATAAACTTCTCATCAACATCTTACTTAGAATCTGCAGTTGAAGACATCCAAGTTGCTTCTGGGCCTGCAGCTGCAACTCAACCAGAGGTTACAAAAGAAGAAAAAACTTCAGACGCAGGTCAGTTCACATAGTTATGAAATATCCCCCGTGGTTGCTTTCCAGTATTTAGATGATACTAATATTGTGTGACGATGTTTTCTTAAAATCTTTTCTAAATGCAGCGCAGAGCTTCGGATAATATCAAATATATATCTAATACTGGACTTTTATACTTACCCAAATACATATTATTTTATTTACTTTATTTTATTATTTTTATATAGTTTTCTCCTAACTGTGATACTTGAATTTTTGAGCGGCATGTTCCCTGCAGCAGCTTTCATTAAGTATGGTCATATTGTTTTGTTTAATCGATTTGTTATATCGAATCGGGAAATGTTACAGCAGCTTCTACTGGAGTAGAGATTAAAGCACAACCCACACAGGAACCAATAAAGCTGCCACCTCAAACAGCTCCAGTTGAAGTTTCAAGTGAGGAAAAGATCCCTGCACTTATTAATGCTGAGATAGTTACTCCTGTAGTTCCTTCTGAAACTCCTTCTATCCCATCTGAACTTCCTGTAGTGACATCTGCGCCGGCGGTTACTGCTGCACCTACGTGTAATTTGCCAACACCGCCATCTCAAACTCAACCTGCAACTGGTCCTCCAGAAAAATTAGAAGAAACACCTGTTGTTCAAAAGCAGGCTGAGGTACAAACCGAATCTCCTAAGGTCGTCGAACCAGCGACCGCCGTGGCAGCTCCTGAAGTTCTTGATACTTCTCTCCAAACTCCAACCGCATTTAAACAAGAATCAGTTGCACCTGCTTGTGATTTATCAATTTCCGCATCCCCAGTTCCGTTGGAGCCTCCATCCGTGCCAGTGCCAACTGCCACTGCAGAAGCTCCTTCATCTGACTTGCCTTCTGCAGGTGTTATAGAACCAACAATTTCTACGAAAGCTTCTGAACCAGCAGCTGTGGAAACTCCTAAAATATCTCCAGAACCTTCCTCTTGTCCAGTAAAACCGTCGGTGCCCCCAACTCCTCCACTAACTCCTACTCCCCCAGAACAAACTTCGTCTCCAATTCAAACTCCTACGCCAGCAGAGCAAATAACAACTCCGTCAGAACAAACACCCATACCACCACAAGAGAGTCCTTCTCCAATAGAACAAATAACAACTTTACAAAAGGAAACACAGTTGCCTACACCTACAGAACAAACCCCAATCTCACCAGAAAAAATCCCAACACCACTAGAAAAAACTATCCCGCCAACGGAAAAAAATCAAACTCCCGTAGAGAAAATCTCAACACCACCAGAAAAAACTAGCCCTCCCACAGAACAACAAACTCCAGTACAAACGTCCCCTGTTGAAATATCCGCCTCTCAAGTAAAAACTGCAACACCCTTGGCACAACCAACGCTAGAGCTGGCTTCAGCCGAACCTGCCAAAGTTTCTTCTGCTCCGGCTCCTCCTGTTTCTGTTCCTTCTCCTAAAGAACCCGTACAAGTTCCTGCTCCTATACCAGTAACTAATGTTGAAGCTGAAAAAGTTTCAACTCCTGTTGCTGATACTACAAGCACCCAAACAAAAGAATCTGCTGGAAAACCCGCAACTTCTTCTGTATCAGCCCAAGCTACTCCGCCACCAGAAAGTAGTGAGACTTGTCCTATAGTTCCACCACCTAGAAAGAGTGGAGGAAACAAAAAGCAAGGCAAATCTAAGAAATAAGGAGATACACAAATAACTCTACTGAAATTCATAAATTTGCTGTTGTTCATTATGTGTTACTAATTGTCAATAAACTTGTTTTGGCAAGCGTTTTTTTCTAATCTACATGCTTTCGGATATTTTCAATTTATTTTTTTACAATATACATAGTTAAGGTACGGTGTGGAAAAAAAAATTAAACTTTATTAGAAGTATTAACGGTGGAAGTAGGACAAACTTCCACAAAATGAGAAGTGATCCAGTCATGAGTTATGTAACGAGTTGATACTCTCATGGTTTTCATGTTACTTATGTTTCCTTATGTGCCAATGTCCACAAAAAAGGTTTTGAAAGTTCACATACTTTCAGCCACACATCTCCACTTTATAAATGATTTTTCAATATACTTTTAAGTTTCTCAAAATTAAAACGATGCAATTCTTGTAGTGAAAGTAAAACACCGAAAATCTGTCAATATGGCAAATTTAACCATGTTGTCAGTGTCAAAATATGGATTTAAAAAATATATCAGCTGTTACATAAATGAAATCGACACCCACGCACTTTTTGAACGATGTGTTTTAGTATTAAGTTAGCTTCGTTTTCATCTAAAAAAATAAGCTTGAATTAAGTGTCACATATAATGGTGTGACACTATGCGTCTATAAATCAGCATATTGAAATAAACGTTAAATGATTAACAAAGTAAGCGTAATAAAATGGGTAAACATCTGGAGCTTGCAAAAAATTGGTAACATTCAGTCATGAATGTTAATAGTAACCATGTGAGAAACACTGAAGGTCATGAATTGAGCAAATTGAAATTTTTATTACTTCTATAATAACATTTTCGTTTATGTAGCAAATATGATCATAATTAGATCCTTGAAGAAGTTTAATAATGCAAGAGTAGAATGATACATACTCTAGAAATTAAAAATATTTTTATATATCTTACAAGAAGAGGAAGAAAATATCTTTAGTATAAAACGTAATTGATGAAATTTCAAAACTTCAAGAAAAGAGAATTTTCATATAACATATGGAATTTGAACCTGTAGAATTTAATAATTCAATATAACAATTACGTTATTTTTGATCTAAGCGCATTTTGGGCATTATTTCAAAATTGATTTGTCTCGAATCCCATGTTTTCCATGCACGTTTTATTATTGCATGAAAATTACATTCTTCTTCTCACCAGTCAATAGAAATCATAATATTCGCAACGAGATCGTATTAAATCCATAAATTCTATAATTTGTGTCACTTTGGAAATAACTCAAAATTAAACATTTATAACGTAATGTAACTTCTACAATGGTAATTACAAAAAAAATATATAATTTTAATAAGATGGATGTACTTGATGGATTGACAGCAAACTATTAATATTTGCCTTGAGTTTGTGATGTTCAATTTGCGACTTTTTTGTTAATAAGTTTGTAACGGCACTAAAACTTTTTTCGACGAGATATGACGAGGAAAACGCTATCAGAAGCTTTTGCGCAATTGCCCACATTCCAGTATATTTTTTAGGTATTTCTGCCTGCAGATAAAATTTTTGATACCCTCTTTTACATGACACTTTCAGCTCCCCATTAGTGCTAAGTTCGAGTAGCTCCTCTTGTCCACTTCCTTTTCATCAAATGGATTTATGATCCATGGTGGTATTTCCATCGACCGAATGTCTTCAAATCTGATTTTAAATCATAATGCAGGGCAATCACATGTTGAATATACGAGGTATGTCAATTAAGTTCGCGGAAATTGGCAGTGCTGCGGCGGTAAGTGACTCTGCAGCGTTCACATTGGTTTCATTCGAAACAGAATTCATTCCTGCGTCAGCCTGTGCGAGTTTCGTATTGATCGGTTGTATACTTCGTGTTTTATTGTTCTTTGAACATCGACCTGTTTTGACCCACCGCCGTGAAGATGAGTGATGAAATAACTGAGCAAAGAATAGTGATTAAATTTTTGGTGAAACGCGGCGAAACTTCCGTGGGAATTATGAAACAGTTAACCGACCTGTATAAGGAAGATTGTCTGAAAAAGTTAGATGTCTACGACTGGGAAAAGCGGTTCAGAAGCGGCAGAGAGTCAGTGGAGGATGATCGGCGCGAGGGAGCTCCCTCCACCTCTCGAAACGCACAAAACCTCGATCGACTGCTCTCGCGATTGCTCGAAGACTTTCGGGTAAGCCTTAGACTGTTGGAAGACGAGTTGGGCATTAACAAGGAGACGATCCAGCAGATGCTACACGAAGATTTAGGGATGCGAAAATGGTTCCCACAGTGCTCACAGTTGAGCAGAAAGAGCTCCGATTGTCCATTTGTCAAAACATGATTTCTCGAATTGACGAATGTTATCACTTGTGACGAGTCGTGAATGTTCGAATACGACCAAAAGGCAGAGCATGCAGTGTGTAGAGAAGGGGGGTAAGCGCCCCACAAAAGCCAGAATGTCAAAATCGAAAGTGAAATCTTTACTTTTCATATTTTTCGATATTAATGGAGTTGTACACCACGAATACTTTCCAGCAGGTCAGACAGTCAACGCAGTATTCTACATTGAAGTTTTGAAACGTCTGAAGGCTCGTGTGTTTCGTGTACGACCGAATTGGGCTCCGGCCCACTCGTCATTCGCAGTTTGTGATTTTTTAACCAAAAACGGTATTCCAAAACTTCCACACCCCTACAGTCCAGATCTGCCCCCCTGTGACTTCCATCTATGCCCACAGTTGAAGTCGTACCTCAAAGGAAACAGATATGACGGAGTTTCGAAAGTCCAAGGCATCTCGACGGCGGTTCTAAGGGGTCATCTTCGGGGGGGTTCATGGTGTGCTTCCAACAGTGGGTTTAACGGTGGCGCCGGTGCATCGAACTCGGGGGAGACTATTGCGAAGGAATATAAGGTTTTTTCAAGTATTTATTTACTTTCCGGTCCGTCCGGGCACTTTTCCGCGAACTTAATTGACATACCTCGTATATCTGAATATCTCCATCAAGGCATTTTACCTGCGATAAGTTTGAAAACTGTGAATATTCGAATATTTGATATCATAAATTTCAATTTACCAATAAAAGCTGAAATTACACTCTTTGTTTTTATTGAATCAAGGCTGTCTGTCCCCTTGTAATTGTAAGTTGAGGTCATTAAATGTTTTGAACAAGTCTGTCAAATACGCGATTTCTGCTTGAAAATTGATCAGGATTTTCTTTACTTTCCTGAAATTCTAAAAGTGAGTCAAAAAGCGAATAAAATCTTAATAAAAATGCACCTTTCGACAACCAGCGTACTTCGGTATGTAACAGCAATCGTCTTCATCACTTTCATCGCACAAGTGTGCAAATAAGAGCGTTTCCAATGCATTGCTTCTAATTTTGTTGACTGCATTGATCCCAAATTGAAGCGATAGATGCAATATATCACTCAAATTTTTCACTACTAGATGTTGTCGGTGGATAGCACAGGGAATTGCAGTTATCTCTGGTATAATTCTTTTAAGATGGCTTATAAAGCCACGAGATCGCCCGACCATGGCTAGAGCTCCTTCTGTTGCCACCGAAATAACGTTTGTAAATGGAATCGATTATTCTTTAGAAAAAATTACTGGTCCATCTTCAAAGATTTCGCGAATAGTAGCTCTTCATGAATTTCTTCGCCCATAACAAATCGAACATGTGCTAATAATAATGTCTCATTGTCAGGAGAAGTTGACTCGCCAAGTTGACGAGAAAAATGAGTTGTTTGCAGATAATCATGCAAGAAACTTTCAAGATCAGAGCTGCAACACCCTTTTCATCAATACGTCTTTACAAAGTGTAGTTACTCAAATGAATTCTTTTGTGTGTGTCAAATGAAGATTTGTGTAGAACAGTTTTTAAAATCTCTTCAACTTTGTTTTAATAATCTTAAGGCGATTTAACTAAACAGGATATGGCTATTTTAACCGAATATGATTGATCAATAATTATATACACACAACCAAATTTATATTGAATCGCCCGATATTTTGAATATTACCTCAGGGATTTTGGAAATTTCAAAGGATTGTTAGAATTGATCCTTTTTGAGATATTTCAATTGAGAAAAGAAATAAACGAAGGTTTATTTTGAATAAGAGACTCTCTCCGCAGGTAGTAAAAAAATTGAAAATTGTTTTCTTATGGAGTAGGCAGTTTTTTCTCGACCTCAGTAGCTTGTATTACCTCCTCTTGCCCTGATACAAGCCTGAATCCGTCTAGACATGCTCTGGATTAGGTCTTCGACCTCCTCTAGAGTGATATTCTGCCGCTCTTCTGTGGCGGCTTGGATGAGCTGTTGTGGGGTTCTTGGGTTATCTAATTTCCCTTTTGAGATCATCCCATAAATGTTCAATAGGTTTTAGGTCTGGAGAGCAACCTGTTCCCTCTGTTTGAAGATAATGTCGCGCGAGGTTGCTGGTATGCGGAGGAGTATTATCTTGCATGAAAGGTAAATTCTCACCGTGGGCACCTCGCCAGAGTCTCACTATAGGCTCTAGCACTAGGTCCACGTAATTTCTTGCCGTTTCACTCGCAGGAAACGAATTTCGAATTTCAACCCCTGGAGCAGGTTGGTAAAATTATTTGTTCTCCAATGGTGTACGGTTTCCCAGATTTTACTATAAGTAATGCGATATTGTGAGAAGCCTGCAAGCCATCATCGTTGAAGCGAACACACCGTGCACGGTGGGGTCTCTTTTCATATTTTTTTCCTTTAATGTTTGGAAATATTTTAAATCTTCACCTATTTTATCAGAACACTTTCTTAGTTGGTCTTCTAGCTTTGATGGTTTCATGGAGTCATTGCTCAAAACTTTGTTGCATAAAAGGCATGTGGGGAGTCGTTTGTCTGCCTGTGATGGAAGAAAACCAAATTTTAAAAATTCAACACTGTACTGACGACACTTCTTCATAGATTCGGTCATGTTTCGTATTAATTACCTACCTGTAAATAATTAATAAAAAAAAAACTTTGTTTTAGTAATCTTAAGGCGATTCAACTAAACAGGATATGGCTATTTTAGCAGAATATGATTAATCAATAATTATATACACACAACCAAATTTACATGGAATCACCCGATATTTTGAATATTACCTCAGGGATTTTGGAAATTTCGAAGGATTGTTAGAATTGATCCTTTTTGAGATATTTCAATTGAGAAAAGAAATAAACGAAGGTTTATTTTGAATAAGAGACTCTCTCCGCAGGTAGTCAAAAAATTGAAAATTGTTTTTTTATAGAGTAGGTGTTTTTTTCTCGACCTCAGTAGCTTGTATTACTTCCTCTTGCCCTAATACAAGCCTGAATCCGTTTAGACATGCTTTGGATTAAGTCTTCGACCTCCTCTAGAGTGATATTCTGCCACTCTTCTGAGACGGCTCGGATGAGCTGTTGTGGGGTTCGTGGATTATCTAATTTCCCTTTTGAGATCATCCCATAAATGTTCAATAGCATTTAGGTCTGGACAGCAAGCTGGTCAGTCCAAAATAGCGATTCCCTCTGTTTCAAGATAGTTGCTGGTATGCGGAGGAGCATTATCTTGCATAAAAGTGAAATTCTCACCGTGGGAACCTCGCCAGACTCTCACTATAAGCTCTAGCACTAGGTTCACGTAATTTCTTGCCGTTTCACTCGCAGGAAACAAAATTAAATCTGTTTTGTCTCCCAGCATTATGCCACCCCAAAACATCACACTGCCCTATTGGTATTTCGGAATTTCTCTTGCTGCTTGGAGTCTAGCTTGTCTTCCACGACCCCTCAAAACCCGAATCCGGCGGTCATCTGATCGAACACCAATTCTGGTCTCATCCGAAAAAAGAACATTTCGCCAATTCTCAAAATTCCAATTTTGGTGCTCGATAGACCAAGTAAGTCTGTTAATTTTATGTTGTCCGGTTAGCTTTGGAACTCTTAAGGGCTTTCTGCTGTATAAACCTCTTGAACGAAGTCTTTGACGTATCGTTTCGGCTGATACACTGATGCCTATTTCTTCCAGAAATTGCCTTTAGAGTATGGAATGCGACGCACTAGGGTTTTTTCTTGCAATTTGGCACAAAAAGCGGTCTTGTTCTTCAGGAGTGATCTTCCTACGACTTTTCTAGGCCTATTTTGCAGAGATTGTAGCTCCACGTACCGAGCGTAGGTTTTTGAAATCACCTCCTGTGTTACCCCCATTTTGGCCGCTATATCCCTCTGTGTCACCCCTTCTGCAACGAGAGCAATTATTCGACCCCTCTGCACATCGGACAATCGTAAGGCATTTCCAATTATGATTATAGGCTTTTTCAAATTTTGAAATTCACAGTTTCGAATCTCAGTGACGACTGAGTACAACATCTCGAACATGTGGTGATAATTCAACACTTGTTATCATACTATCCAGTTTTTTACAACAAATAACTTTATTCTTCACAAGTAGTCAAAGATCCATGGTTGAAAACAATCAATAATGTGAAATACCGAGTGATTCCATATAAATTTGGTTGTGTGTATATCGTGTGCCAAGTAAAATGGCACATAGCTACTCAAGGACATGCACCCTTTTAGCTTTTAGAAAGTAGTCCCTAAAGCTAAGAGGGCGCATAAAAAATTCAAGTTTTAATACAAAATGATGTTTTAGCATTAGGCACGCGATATTATAAAGTTCCGGCGTCAAACGGTTTCTTATTATTAAAGCAATAAATAGCTAAGACACATAAGAGAGATTTATGAAAACTGCTAACTCATTTTAATGCGATGTAAGATTATTATTTCATTTATTATATTTTAATATATTTTTGTAAATTCTTTAGAAACTTTTAAACAATATTTTGATATTTGAAAACACCGCAATAATTAAATGAATTAGGTGAGTAATAAAAATAAAGTAGGGACAATAAGTTCAGTCTGTCTTGGCTTTCTGTTCTTTTGTCGAAGTATGCAAGTAAGTTCATGATTATACATATACATATCATAATATAAAATTTATATTGTAATGAGTTATGTATTTTTAATTTTGCGTGTAGTAGATACGTAGTAAAAATCAAATACTGAACTTACTTGCAAACTTCCATAAAATAATATATTGTAAATATCCTATAGCAGGTTAGTTGGAAGAGCTTTATCTCCATTTAATTACCATTTTTTGTTAATAAATTGTAAAATAAATAATACACACACCACAAAAATTGTCGCATCACCTGGTATGCTGAATTCTACAATCGATTAAGCAGCTCGATCGCAGTTCCTTTGTCAACATATGTTTTTGGACATATGAGGGGAAAAAATCTCATTTATGTAGTAACATTTGTTTCCGTATCATCTCAAACACGTCTGAATCAAGAATGAGTTTATTTTACTATCAGTATTCATCCAATTTATCTTCAGTTTTCACGCTAAATTAACGCAAGTTTTCTGTATTTCTTGTTGATTTTAGAATCTTTGAATTTATTGTAATGGCTGCTGAACGTCCTGAACGCTATTTGAATGATCATGAAGTGGTAAGAATTGTAACACTCTAGAGGAGGGGCGACGCCAACGTTACGTGGCTAACTTGTTGAATGTTAACCAAAGCACTATTTCAAGAGCAATTAATCGGTACCACGAAAAAGGGGAATATCGAAGAAGGGTCGGACAGGGAAGAAATCGGATAACAACACCAGTTGATGATCGTTGGCTTCGTTTGACTGAATTAAGAGTTCGGCACTGTACGGCTAGAATGCTACAAAATGAACTTGCACTTTTCAGAAATGTGGATATTTCATTGCAAACTGTTAGGAACAGGCTCAGAGAAGACGATATCAGACCAAGGGTGGCTTTTACCGGCCCGCGTCTCACCAGAGAATGTTCTATTTTCCGACTATTTTCCAGGTTCTGTCTAGTATCAAATGATAGACGTGCCTATATACAGACGACCTGGGGAACGGTATCAGCAATGCAATATCCGGCAAACCGAAAACTTCGGGGGGGGCTTAGTAATGATGTGGGGAGGCATTTCTTTCCTTGGTCGAACTGAGTTAGTCCTAGTGAATAATGGAAGAATGAAAGCGGCCAGATACATCGCAGATATCCTTGAACCCCATGTTGTATCCTTTGGCCCATTGATTGGCGAAAACTTCATTTATATGCATGATAATGCTCGGCTTCATGCAGCTAGAGTAGACAGAATTTCTGCAAAATGCCGAAATTGATATTTTGAGATGGCCAGCCAGAAGTCCCAAATTGAATCCCATAGAACATAATTGGGACGACATGGGGTGGCAAATTCAGCAAGTTAGGAGCTCCAACAACTAAAAAATCTGCTTCCTGAAATTTGGAACTCAGTGACTCAAGAGTACATCCAAAATTTGTTTGAGGGGTTTCCGAGACGTATACTGGCAGTAATTAGGGCCTGGGCAGGAAACACTCGATTTTGAAAATGATTAGTAACCATTCGATGCTAGGCGATTGATCTCTTCGCGAATGTTTGAAGATGGTAGAATTTTTAAATTTTTCATTAACTCGAAAATTGTTGATATTTTCCATCATAAACTCATCTCTCTTGAATGACATCTTCTTATTTTACACTTCTGAAAGTTACCAAGCGACTCTTGAATGACCAACCTAAAAGTTTAAATAGTATTGTCGTAAAAGTAGGGTGATGCGACAATTTTTGTGGGGGGTGTATATGAAATAAAACTATATGCATGTAACAAATAAGGAAGTACTCATTTTTCCGAAACTGGTAATCACTAATATCGATTCACTTTTCTTTATGAAATTTCGGAACAAATGAGTAATGTTTCTGCTTGACATTCGTATTAATATACGTATTCATTTGCACTTTGAACAGGTGTCGGCTCACCAACGACAAGTCTCGACGCGTTGTACTGAATATGGTATATGCAAGTTTTTACAAGTAACAGTCACTGAGCTTCTTAAAATATTATCTGCTTATATTGATAGGAGAAGTCAAGCCAACATTTTAGTTCTTCATTATCGAAACCAAATTACGCCCAATGTAGACCCCCGTCGAGTCTCCTGTGGACCTCTGGAAATACTTTAGACTATTGGAACTTTTTGAAACTTCATCTTACTGAAGCGTCTCAAATATTTTAAAATATTTCAATTTCGTTTTGTACGTACCTGGAATTTAGACTATTTTGCTCATAACTATCAACAATTTCGAATCATTTTTCTTTCAGTTATTTCGAATCTTCTACATACTCTTGTTCATTCGAGAATTGCTTGCTTTGAAAATGTTGTCACATTTTCCTTGATCACATCGCACGAATATTGCATGAATTAACAATAAGTCGACAGAAATATGATGGTTGGACAATATTCAATTCCTTTACTTACATTACAATTTGTGTTATATTTCGTAATCTGGATACTTTATCAGAAAAACCCCATAACTACAGTACCGGAATCCGAATCCCAAATGTAAAAGTTGCTGAATCTGCATGCTCTCCACTAGACCATTGGAAGTTTTCGAAAAGAAGGCTTCTGGACACATCTCAAATATTTGAGTTTAGTTCTGCATGATACTTGATCGAAATTTTCTCTAGAGAATGGTGACTGCTACGGAAAAATTGCAAGAGACAGAAAAATCTTAAATAGAATATAAAACCAATGACTCGGGAAGGAATTTTTGTCTAATTTTACTAAACTAAATACATTCTCCACAAAAATTGTCGCATCACCTTACTTTTACGACAATACTATATAAACTTTTAGCTTGGTCATTCAAGAGTCACTTGGTAACTTTCAGAAGTGTAAAATAAGAAGATATCATTCAAAAGAGATGAGTTTATGATGAAAAATATCAACAGTTTTCGAGTTAATAAAAAATTAAGAAATTCTACCATCTTCAAATATTCAAAATCGAGTGTTTCCTCCCCGGGCCCTAATTACTGCCAGTATACGCCTCGGAAGCCCCTCAAACAAATTTTGGATGTACTCTTGAGTCACTGAGTTTCAAATTTCAGGAAGCAGATTTTCTAGTTGTTGGAGTGTTCTACAAGGCACCCTACGTTGCTGAATTTGCCACCTCATGTTGTCTCAAACATGTTCTATGGAATTAAAGTCGGGACTTCTGGCTGGCCATCTTAAAATATCAATTTCGGCATTATACAAAAATTCTGTAACTACTCTAGCTGCATAAGGCCGAGCATTATCATGCATATAAATGAAGTTTTCGCCAATCAATGGACCAAAGGGTACAACATGGGGTTCAAGAATATCTGCGATGTATCTGGCCGCTGTCATTTTTCCATTATTCACTGGGACTAATTCAGTTCGACCATGGAAAGAAATACCTCCCCACACCTATACTGAGCTCCCTTTGAAGTTTTCGGTTTGCCGGTTATTGCATTGCTGATATCCTTCCCCAGGTCGTCTGCATACAGGCATGCGTCTATCATTTGATACTACACAGAACCTGGACTCGTCGTGAAATAGAACATTCGACCATTCTGGAATACCCCAATTTGCATGTTCCCTCGCAAAGTGAAGTCTTACAACTCGATGCTCTCTGGTGAGACGCGGGCCGGTAGAAGCCACCCTTGGTCTGATATCATCTTCTCTGAGCCTGTTCCTAACAGTTTGCATAAAAATATGCACATTTCTGGAAAGTGCAAGTTCATTTTGTAGCATTCAAGCCGTACAGTGCCGAACTCTTAGTGCAGTTAAACGAAGCCAACGATCATCAACTGGTGTTGTTATCCGATTTCTTCCCTGTCCGGCCCTTTTTCCATATTCCCCTGCTTCGTGGTACCGATAAATTGCTCTTGAAATAGTGCTTTGGTTAAAATTCAACAAGTTAGCCAGGTAACGTTGGCTTTGCCCTTCCTCTAGAAGTGTTACAATTCTTACCACTTCATGATCACTCAAATAGCGTCCAGGGCGTTCAGCAGCCATTACAATAAATTCAAAGATTCAGAATACTGCAAGATGTGTTCAAGTGTCAAATAGTTTTCCTGAAAACTTTGCTAATATGAAAATTGAGCTACAAGAAAGAAAGTAAAGAATATTTGCTTCAAAACAATCTGAAAAAATGGGGGTCTCACTTCAATCTACTCATTCATGAGGAAGTGATACATTCTGTCACAAAGGTACTAGGAATTGATTATTAAAAGAATCTCCTTGAAACGATTGTCAAAATTTTTTTCACGATCTGTCATTTAGTTTGTATAGAATGCTAGATTTTGTCAGTTATCACAAGTGTGTTTTGCGGTTTTTAAAATGGATAAAAATATCGAGGAAAGAATTTGTCACAAATTTTTTATTGGAATTGAAATTCCGTGTACCGAATGGCTGAAAATGTTACAGAAGGCTGATGGTGAATCGAATACGAATATCCGTACGGTTGAAATTCTTATAAGATGCACGAAGAACAAAAGAAATAGCAAACTGAGGAAGTAAGGTCTATAATACGTTCAGCAATGTAATGTCAAATAGCTATCAGGGTAGGCGTAAGGGCTTTTTGAGATAATTATTCCTCTTAGGCATATAGCATTTCAAGGTACTCGATCATTTTAATTTCTATTACATAGAAGTGAGTCATCACCAGTTGGACTACAGGAAATTTTCGAGGCAGGGGTTTTTCTAACTTAACCTTCATAATAAGTACTATTGTTTTCTCCTTATACTTGCTTGCTTGCTTGCATCTTTTAACAATGTGCTCGGGGACTTAGCCCATTTATACAGCTGGACATACAGTTTATAGTGTATTCCGAACCACTCTCCTCGACCGTGCAATGATAACTGCCACCACAAGGATTACAAGTTATCTGGTCGTCGGAAGTTTATGCCCTCTATAGGCGACTCTTTCAAATTCAGCACTTTTTGTTCAAGGACAATATCCATAACCTGACCCCGGATTCGAACCAGACTTAGCAGTTCCAATATGCTTGCGCACTAACCGTGCAGCTACCGAGGCGGTTTTTTCTCCTTATAATTCAAATTTTCAAGAATACCTGAAATCTGTACAATAGGAAGAAATATAGTAATTGAAGGTTAATATTCAATAGCGATTTGAGGCAAAGGATTAGTAACTATGTTTTTCCTAAATACCTCGGTGGGTTTATATAGGATTAACGACATAACAAAGAAAACAGAAATTTTAAGCGGCACAATCATATTGCGCTATCGTGAAGACGAATGATTCGGATTTACCTGGTTGTCAGTTTATTAATACAAATTCATTAAAAATGGTAAGAACTTTATTTATCTAGATAATTTTTGCAATCAATTCAAATATGAAGTATAAAATGCGTTAAATAACGAAAAATTAAAGTTTTCTATGTCAGATAGTTCTTCATCAGAACTAGAAGATTCGCTGTTGCTGTCACTATCTTCTGCTTGCAAAGTAATTATGAAATTCTCGATAACGTCATCCAGCATAGGTTCTTGCTTCATAAAAGATTGTTCAATTTTTTGCGTATTATCACATAATGTTTCCCACTGATCTGGAGAAAACGAAAGAAAAAAGCTTACCACTCAGTTTTCATTATTTTTGAGAAATACATTCCTGTCAACTACATAAACTTTCATGGCTGCCCAAACTTTTTTACTCGGGTTTAAGTTAGGATGATAAGGGGAAGTCTAAACACATCATGGCCCGGATCATTCAGTAGTTTGTCAATAGCATACGTTTTGTATCTCGGTTTGTGCTATTTAATTAGATAATAAAGTTCTGCTTTGAGTATCCCATCTGCGAAGACAATATTTTGACGTTGCAGCCATTCTTCTTTTCGGGAAGCCATGTTCGGGTGTTTTTCTGTTTGTCCATTGTGATATGGTGCATTATCCATCACTAACATACGTTTTGGTAGTAAACTTGGAATAAGTTTTCCTCTCAACCATTTTTCGTAGTTTGCGTAATTCATATCATCGTGATAATCATCGGTTTTACAATTGGACTTAAAGGCCAAATACGCGTTTCGTACGAATCCAAATTTACTACCGGCGTTCCAAATTATCAATCTTGGTCCTTTTGAAACAGGCTGAGGTAGGACGTTGTTTGTCTCGTGACTTCAACCCTTATTATGTGTATGGGAGGAATGAATATATGTTTCGTCCATGTAAATTATTGGTCATTTTCTTGACGGTATCGTTTGATGCTTCTTAAATAATTCAAACGTAGTTGCTGTATTTCAGCCTCTTCCATAAGTAGCTTTCTATTCGTTTTCGTCTTAATCCAACGGAACCCCATTCCTCTCAAAACTTTTCGAATGCTCTCTCGTGATCCTGCATATTCATTCTCTTCGACGAACTTTTGATGGATTCTCTTTAACGTGGGTACGATTTTATCGACGACTTAAGAATATACGACGAACCTACGAAGCAGAGCTCTATCAAAGTCATAGAGATCTTTTTTCTTCGCTGATTTTCTTTTCTTTTTATCGGGAGTTAAAAAACTGTTATTCTCGCCATCTTCAATCTTCATCATTTCGCTCAAAATTTTTTGCACTGTTAGCAAACTTACTCCTGTTGGGACAGCTACACGTTCTTGAATCTTTTTCAAAGCAGTTACAGGTTCATTCTGCATCCCTTCTCGTTTCATGAAATAAATGACATTTGCAATTATTTCCCTGGATTGTCCACTCAATTTTTTTATTTTAAAATTAGAAATGAACTCCCTCCTCACTAAAACTTAGAAATATTGAAATGAAATTTGCAAGATTCGGTCCTGTTCGTTTGGCTCTTCTTAAAGCTTCAAAGGTTCATTGAGAACTGACCTCTTGGCCACGTGACCGGCAAAGTTAACGCGCAACAAGGGGAGGGGCTTTTTCACCCGCACATATGTTCTTGTCGACCCGTACATATGAGTCGTGCAGTGCATTCAACAGCGGCCGAGATATGGTGGAAAATGCCTCGCTCTGGTCGGCCATCAACATCTTCAACTGAAGTTAACATCGATGAGGTGCAGGAAATGGTAATTGAAAATCGTCATTTAAGTTTGATAGAGATAGACAATGACATTTCAGTGTCTCAAGAATCAATTCGTACGATTGTTTGGACATGAATATAAATTGGTCACTGACGAAGCTTGGTACAATTGACGTACAAGTAGAGTACCTAAACAGAATTCTCATTGATGCATTCAATATTTATGCACCTTTCAAAACGAGCGTCATCAAAGGATCATCCAGGCCATATACAGAGTGCTTCAACGAAAACTAAACAGAGCCTATATCTACCAAGATATTAATTTCTGATCAAAACGCAAAAACAGGTCAATTTTTGTTTCAAGAGGGACATCTTTTGGGGTACAAAACTTGCCTGAAATATCAACCCCCTAAGCGGGGGTTGCAATCTTTGAACATTTTGAAAAGGGAAAATGGCTCGAGTAATGACTCAAAAGAAAGGTGATATCTTTGCTACATCGCCTTGAACGAATTTCCATTTATAATTGAAAAATGTAAAATATACAGGGTGAGCAACTGAAAGATAGGGAAGACTATTTCCCTGAGACTATTCAAGTTTCAGTGAGGTAAAATGGAACAAATCCATGCTGATCAATGGCAGTCATCATCAAGTACCATCCTCATATCGAATTTCAACCCCTAGAGCAGGGGTGACCGCCCTTGTAAATTTGGAAGAGGGTAGATGGGTCGAGTGATACCTCGAAAGAAAGGTATTATCTTTGTTTGCATCCACGTGAACGAATTTTCATTTTTGATTGAAAACTGTAGAAGATACAGAGTGAGCTACTGAAAAACAGAGGAGATTATCTATCGCCCTGAGCTATACAAGTATTAGTGCGAAAAAATGAAACAGATTCATTCCAGATGAAAGGCTGTCATCTTTGATCTAAATGAATCTATTCCAGTTTTTCGCACTAATACTCCAATGGTCTTGGGGCGATAGTCTTCTTTATTTTTCAGTGGCTCACTCTGTATCTTCTACAGTTTTCAATCAAAAATAAAAATTTTTTCCCGGGAACGCAGATAAAGATAATACCTTTCTTTCGAGTTATCACTTGACCCATCTCCCCTCTTCCAAATTTTCAAGGGTGGTCACCCTTGCTGCAGGGGTTGAAATTCGAGATGAGGATGGTACTTGATGATGACTGCCATTGATCAGCATGGATCTGTTCCATTTTACCTCACTGAAACTTGAATAGTCTCAGGGAAATAGTCTTTTTTATATTTCAGTTGATCACCCTGTATCTTATACAGTTATCAATTAAAAATGGAAATTCGTTCAAGACAATGTAGACAAAGATACCACCTTTCTTTTGATTCATCACTCGACCCATCTTTCCTGTTCAAAATGTTCAAAGATTGCAACCCCCGCTTAGGGGGTTGATATTTCAGGCAAGTTTTGTACCCCAAAAGATGTCCCCCTTGAAACAAAAATTGACCTGTTTTTGCGTTTTGATTAGAAATGAATATCCTGGTAGATATAGCCTCTGTTTAGTTTTCGTTGAAGCACCCTATATAACCAGAAAGATGAAAGAGCTCATTATTCTAAGAAGAAGCCTTCAAAAAATACAAAAATCAGCCCAGTTTGGAAAACAGAAATGTTTATATCACATTGAAAAACCATCTCTCCTTTTTTATTCGAAAGGCAAAAAAAGAATACATGAATGAGGAAATCAATTTAATCGGAAGAGGTGCAAAGGAGATGTGGTCGAAAATTAAGCAGTGCTGTGTTAAGAGTGCTGATCTGGCGTAAATACCTGCGAACATGAAAGACCCTGATGCAATAAATTTAGCATTCACAGAAGTGCAAAGGAAAGCCTCATCCATTAGTCCAGACACTCTTAATTTCCACCTCAATGGAAATTACAGGGACGACACAATTCTTGAACTTAAGAAATAAATGAAGGGGATACTATAACAGCTTTCAAAAGTATCAAATCAAAGACCATGAGAGCCGATGAGATTTCATATGACATAGTATGCCTCATGTTAGCGGAATTTTAACAACTATATATAATTTATCTTTGCAGTCAGGCATATTTCCAGATATGGAAAGTGTCATTGGTGAGACCACTCCCAAAAGTCTATAACATTGAGTCACTCAATGATTTGAGACCTATAAGCTTCCTCCCTATTTGTCCGAAATGATAGAGAAGATTATGCATGCAGATACTCTTGGAGTATCTTAATACGAATGATATTATTCCCAAGGAGCAATCTGGCTTCCGCGCTGGCCATAGTACTGGTACAGCCCTCACAAGAGTGACTAGTGAGTTGACATGGGCAATGGACCCTTCAGAGATATCATGCTTACTTTTATTAGACTACAGCAAGGATTTCGACCTTATAGATCATAACCTGATGTTGGCTATGCTGCAGTATTTTGGTGTCTCTGGACGACGGGACGGCTGGTTTCATGCCTATCTAGTAGATACAACACAAATCGTTGAAATCGAAGGACTAAGATCAAAAACAATCATTGTCAAAAGAGGCGTACCGCAAGGAAGCACCCTTGGACCTACCCTTTACAATATCTACACTTCACTTAGGTCAAAAGTAGTTCGAAATTGCAAGATAAAACTATATGCAGACGACACACAGATTATAAAATCTTTTTCTACTTCAGGAATTAGTATGGCACCACAAGCAGTAAATGAAGATATCAACCGTATATACATCTGGTCAGTTGACCATGGACTAACTTTGAATGTCTGGAAGAGTTTTTTCATGTTAGTTGGCACAGCGGCTGCACGGAGTATTGCTATGTTCAATAATTTTGTTACTCTCCATATAAATAACGTTGCACTCGCGAAAAGCGAAAATGCAAAGAATTTGGGAGTCATATTTGATGGTCAGTTGAACTTTGAAAAGCATGTAATAAAGAGACTCAGTATGCTGTATATTAAACTTAAAGCTTTATATCAATTCAAATACATCCTGAATGAACAAACCAAGCTCAGAATAATACAGTCTCTACTCTACTCATAGTGGGATTACTGTCTATCGGTGTATTACAGCTTCCTCACCCTTGACTACAAGCATAAGTTGGCTCAGAATGCGTGCCTAAGATTTACATATTTAATACCAAAATATGAACACTTAAGCTCATGGTACAATGACAAAAATATACTGAAGATCGAGAGTCGTCACAAAATGGCATTGGCCCTAATGTTGTTCAAGACTTATAAAAATGAAAAGCCAAGATATTTGTATGACTTGTGGAAACCAAGATGGAAGGCAGCTGCGAAATGTAGAGAATCGGTTCGAAATTTATCCTCCCAGTACAACTAAGTTCACGAGATGTTTTGCCTACAGTTCAGTACATCTGCTGAATACAGAAGAACTCTTCAGTCTTCTTGGTTGTTTGCTAGAGTCCTTCAAAAAGGCCTACAAAAATATACTGACCCATGGAAATCGAAGAATGTGAAATTGTTTTTTTTTATTTCAACCACTGTGTATGTTTATACTGAATTGTTTATACCTAATTTTTATATAAACCCGAGGGGGCATGGGAGAGTGTTGATACGAATGTCTTCTTTTTGTACATATTCTTTGAAGTGTGCAATAAATTTTTGTATTATTATTCTATTATAAAACACGTTGTGGTCGACTTGTTCCAAAATACCTTAATTTTCTTCTAAACGAGTCAATTCTGACCCGACATTCATAAAACGCATTATAACTGGTGATGAGACATGGGTTTATGAGTTTGACATGCAACTGAATCGAAACCGAAAAAACCAAGTCAAAGTTGATCATAGTCAAGGTAAAGTTGACTGTATTCTTGATTATCGCGGTGTTGTGCACTGGGAAGGTCAAGAGAGAGCAAATTCGTCGAAAAAGGCCAGATTTTTGGAAAGAAAACTCATGAATTTTGCACCACGATAATGCCCAACCTCATGAGGCTATCATTATGTATCAATTTCTGATCGAAAATTCAATGAATACCATCGAACAACTAACGTATTCACCTGATATGGCTCCAGCCGACTTTTTTCTTTTTCCAAAACTCAAATTACCACTTCGTTGTACCCCTTTTGAATCGATAGAAGACATAAAATAGAATTCGCGACGAGAACTGAAGTTGATTTCGGAAAAGGCGTTTGAGAAATGTTTTGATCATCGGATTATTCGTTGGCGTAATGTTTTATTTCGGAAGGGACCGACTTTGAAGGCGATACAATAAATTTGGATGAAAAATAAATATTTCGTGTTTCATTGACCAATTCCCAATACTTCCAATACTTTTTTGACAGAAATTTGATCAGGTCCTATATATCCTCATATGACAGGTGGCAGGCGGCCTCACCCCCGGTGTGAGACCACCACATTCAGCTATAGGTCCCGTAAATTGGTCACCTGTGTGACTATGTTTCGGGAACTGGCGGATGAACCGGTTTCCAGGGTGGGAAGGATTGGCAACGAAGCATGATGAGCTCTTCTGGGACAAAATAATCCGGAGTTAAAATAGTCTCCCATTCGGATCTCCGGGCTGGATGCCTCCAGGGGTTCATGATGCGGGTAAGTCGAGAAGTCTTACGGCGAATTCACTTATTCATTCACGTTCTAGAAAAGAAAGCAAACTCTTGATAGAGTTTTGCAATATCAGAGGACTGGGGCACAACAACGTGAAAGTCGATGCAGTCCACCAGCATCTGTAAAACGCACAACCCCATGTGCTGGCTCTAACCGAAACCCAAATAAGTCAAACAACCGACACAACGTATTTACGTTTTAATGAGTATGAGTTACATACGAGATTTAGGTTTAAAGGGAGCCTCTTTATTATCGCCGGATCGGATGTTACATGCCAGAAAGAGGACACGATGAAGGACGACGCTTTTGACCTTGCGTGGTTTAAAATCTGTTTGCAGGATAAAACACTGTTTTTATGCTGTCTATATCGCTTGCCAAACGACATTCACTTCCCTAGACTGTTTCAGTATCTAGGTGATAAGGTGAATTGGATTCAGACACATCATCCGGTAGCTGAGATCATTGTACTGGGTAACTTCATCGTTTACAACACCAACTGGCTCCGCCACTCCAATAGAACATACGGAGTGGGAAGATAGGCTCAAACTTTCGCAATCAGCCATAATCTAACGCAGCTAGTCGACGAACCGACAAGAATACCTGATCACCCAACTGACTCCCCGAACACCTTGAATCTCTTTTTGATTTCAGATCCAGACGATTTTGGAGTGGAGATCTCAGCACCACTAGGCAACTCAGACCACAACCTTATATCTGCTACTGAAACTATTGTGCTGCCGCTAAAACATGAACCTAAACCACCCAGATGAATTTGGCACTATAACCGTGCTGATTGGGATGAGCTGCGTGTATTCTTTTCGTGCTTCCCATTCAGTGATGTTTGCCTTTGAGATACTGACATCAATGTGTGCACTGAATCAGTTACAACAGCACAAAAGCCATGGCTCAACAAAGACTGCGAAAGAGCCTCTGCAGCCAAGAGCAAAGCTTACAAGTCATGGAAGATGAATCCAACAGAGGAAACAAGAACAACTTTCGTACGAATACGAAACGTATGCAACCTGTTAACTGCAAGAGCAGAGGCTAATTTCAAGGAAGAGGTAACTAATAAACTCCTTGAACAGGCAAGCGGGACTAGACAATTCTGGTCTATGGCGAAGACTGTCAGTGCCAATTTTGCAAATCTGCGTTTCCGAAAGTATAGCATCATCCCCGAAAGAGAAAGCCGATCTCTTTGCTCCTTTGTTCTCAAAGAATTCTGTGCTGGATTCATCTAACGCAATACCACGGAACATTCAACCTACAATTTCCATGGCAAAAATTAAGTTTAGACTTCGCACTGTGACGGGCTCTCGAGCAGCTGAACTGCTAGAAGGCAGTTGGTCCAAACGACGCCAATCGTCCTGAGAAAGTGTGCTCCCGAACTGGCTCCATTCTTATCCCTCTGTTTCAGATTTCCTTTAAAAGCCAGACTTTTCCGTGCAGCTAGAAAATAGCGAGAATTCAACCCATCCTAAAGAAAGGAAAGGAAAGAAGTCCGTACCCCAAAACTACCGCCCTGTTGCACTTCTTCCCATTATGTTCAAAGTGACGGAGAGAGTCATAAATGATGAACTCATAAAATATCCTGACTTGCAGGGAATTATTAACGACTGTCAGTATGGTTTTCGCAGGTAAATATCGACAGGAGGTCTGCTCGCCTACGTCAGTCATGTTTATACATAAACGATGGAAAAACATGGGGAATCTAGAGCCATAGCCCTCGACATCTATAAAGCTTTCGATAGGGTTTGGCATGCAGCCTTGTTGAATGCATGCATATATGGGCTTCCTGAAAAATTGCGGCGTTGGATAGGTAGTTTCTTTCAAATAGATTAATACAAGTTGTGGTTGACGGTATAACATCTGATTGTTTCCAGTTGCAAGATGTGTTGCAGATAAACGATCTTCTGTCATCTACAGAGAACAAGATCGTTGGTTTTGCAGACGATTGTACCCTGGTTTCGTCTTTCACTAATCTGCGGCCGATTTAAGCTGCGGAATATCATCGTCAGAGATGTCAACAAATTGATAACTTAAACTCTGACTTAGAGAAGATATCTGAGTGAGGTCAGTTGAACCTGGTGAGCTTCAACGCGAGCAAGACGCAGGTAACTACGTTTTCTAGAAAGGTCCCCGCTGGAGCACCTCCTCTAATAATGCAAGGCCAACAAATTGCATCCAAAGATTCAATGCACCTTCTCAGTTTTGCTGGCATGAACATGCATCAGCAATAGCCAAGTCTGCATCAGCTAAACTTAGTTTTCTTTTCAGAGCCAACTTCACATCATCTCAGCTGTTGCTTCTTTATAGATTCGACCTGCTTTGGAATATTGTTCCCATGTTTGGGGATCTGCGCCCAAACATTCGTTGCGGATGTTGGATGATGTGCAAAAACGGGCTGTGCGCCTCATCGACCACCCGGAGATCACCCGCGATCTCCAACCGCTGGCTCTTAGACGACAAGCTGCTGACCTTTCTTTGTTTTATAGATATTTCCACGGAAGATGCTCCTAGGAGATGAAATACCAGAAAGAAAAGAATGTTCGGAGAAAACTCATGTTTTGCCGCAACACTAGGCAGGCAAGGAGTTCTTATCATATGGTGGTACATTTAACGACCCTCTCTATAAGAATTCCTTCGTTTACAGGGCCGGTGAGCTGTGGAACTCACTTCCTTCCAACATCTTCCCAACATCCTACAATTTGGCCCTCTTCAAGAAGCGAGTAAACAAACACCTCAATTCTTCCCAGGCGCCCACTCATGTGGTGTAACAGGTTCGCCTATTCCTGGGCAGCGCGCATAAAAAAACTATATATATATATATATATATATATATATATATATATATATATATATATATATATATATATATATATATATATAAAAAAACCCATAAAAATAATGAGATAAGTAATAGACAATTGATAGAATACATCGATACTTTAAAACAAAAACTTTCAGTATACTCCATTAGACTACGTGAATATAAAATAAATTCAGATAGAAAATTCCAAAACAAACTATTCAAAAATAATGAAAAACAGTTTTACAAATTTATTTCAGGTTCAAATGAAAATATTTCTGGAAATGGAGTTCCTAAAATTGATATTCTAACTGATCATTGGTCTTCAATTTGGGCAGTGCCAAGGCAACACAATTCCAATGCAAGTTGGATTTTAAATGAAAGGTCTCGATTTTCTAAAATAGAATGCATGCAATTTGAAAAATTTTCAAACGAAGATATAACATCAGTTATTAAACACACAAAAAATTGGAAATCTCCAGGTGTTGATGGTATTCATAACTTTTGGTTCAAGAAATTCTCTTGCGTTCATGAAAAATTGGCTGAATATTTTTCATTTATAATAAAGAACCCCTCAGCTACTCCTTTATTTTTCACACAAGGAATTACTTATTTAAAACCGAAAAGTGATAATACTATTGATCCGTCTCAATATAGACCAATTACTTGCCTTCCAACAATATATAAAATTCTAACTGCATGTATTACCCAAAAATTTATGCACATTTGGAGAATTATAATATTCTTTCCGAACATCAAAAGGATGTAGAAAAAAACACCTTGGTACTAAAGAGCACCTTGTAATTGATTCTGTTGCTTTGAATCAAGCTCAAACTAAGAAGAGAAATATTCATACAGCCTTCATTGATTACCAAAAGGCTTTTGATAGTTCTCCCCATTCATGGCTTCAAGAAATTTTGGAAATTTATAAAATTGGTAAGACACTTCGTCTTTTTCTTGAATTTGTAATGAAAAATTGGAGAACCTATCTTCATTTATATATTTCAAAACAATCGTTAAAATCCGAAGTAATTCCAATCAAAAGAGGCATTTTTCAAGGTGATTCTTTAAGTGCTCTTTGGTTTTGTCTTTGCCTCAATCCATTATCTCATGAATTAAATGCTACTAGTTTCGGCTTCAAAATAAAGAGTCTATTAACTGAATTCAAATTAAGTCACTTAATTTATTTAGATGATATTAAATTATATGCCGGAACCAGATCTCATTTAAAAAGCCTACTTGAGATTACTTTCAACTATTCCAATGATATTCATATGAAATTTGGGCTTCCAAAATGTAAAAATCTTTCTATTGAAAAAGGAAAGATCACCTCTGACTATATAAAGATTTCCAATATCGGAATCCAGCCAATGCATCAAGGAGATACATATAAATATCTTGGATTTTGTCAAGAGAAGACAATTAACCATAGCAGCACTGAAGAAAATATTAGAAGTTCATATTACAAAAGACTTAGAGTTATCATCAAGAGTTATTTAACTAGTAAAAACCTTTTCAGAGCTATCAACTCCTATGCTGTTCCTATTCTTACATCTTCTTTTGGAATTATTAAATGGTCTAAAACTGATCTAAATGAATTACAATGTCAAACGAGGAGATTATTTGTGAAAATGACAAATATAAACTTTATTTTGATAAAACAATTCTTTGCAACAGAGCTGTAAAACACAATAGACCAGATATCATTCTTAATGATAAACAGAATCAAATAACATATATAATTGATATTGCTATACCCGACACACATAATATACAAAATAAATACAATGAAAAAATTTCTAAATATATGATGCTTGGCGACGAGATTAAAAAAATGTGGAAAATGAAGAAAATATTTATTCTACCGATTATTATTTCCACAACAGGTGTTATTCCTAGAAATCTTCACAAAAGTATTGAGATTTTGGGTCTGAAGAAAAATTTGGTTGAACAGTTACAAAAGATAACAGTCATCAAATCTTGTAATATTCTTCGTAGGTTTCTTTCCGAAAATAATAATGAGGTAGAGTCATAGGTTTTCTCTTTAGTTTATACTGCTCAGAATCTCATTTCATATTTTATTTATTTGTTTATATAAATGTAATATAATTAACTGACAATTTTGTCATATTTATATTCAGAGCAGTATTCTATTCGATCGTTCACCACTTCACACAAAGGAAACTATTAATGAGTAACATTCAGTGTTACTTGACTAAGGTCCGTACACTGGATTTTTCCGGGGAGAAAGCCTCTGACACTACTCGTTGGTACATTGATATCATTGTCTGATGATGCTATAGTATGTATATATTCTGGTAGATTGATATATTCTCATAACATTTAACGTTATCCTAATATATAATTATTCCAGGATATGTTTTGATTATAATCATTGTCTGGCAATGGTATTAATTACCGGGTGGTGGATTTATATTTTTCATGAAATCAGTTTGATTGCATGAACAGTTCGTGGTGATATATATGATATATATATATATATATATATATATATATATATATATATATATATATATATATATATATATATATATATATATATATATATATATATATATATATATATATATATATATATATATATATATATATATATATATATATATATATATATATATATATATATATATATATTCGAAATGGGTAAGAACTCGTTGTAGGAAGGATGCCAAGGCCTGTGAGTCATTGGTGCCCCTCCTTTTTTAGGGATGCCCCTATCAGAAAAGTACGCCCTGGTGAAAAATGAGGAAGGGTTTCTCTTGATCAACTTTCAAAACTTTGATGGGACGGGTTTGGAAAATACATTTCTTCACAAATTTTGGTTTGAAATATTCTGTCCAACCTCTGAACAACTCTTGATTGGCCTCGACCACTTCGATAGGAAAAGATTTTTCGCGAGTTTCGAAAAGCACATTCGGTTGGCAGTTCCACGCTCACCCTTGTATTGTTTATTCCAATATTTTTGTCAGTTTCCATGTACAAGTGCCCTCTCATTGGAAAAACCATATGAACAGTTTCGAATGTTCTCTCAGTATGAACAAGATGGTACGCAAATCTAATCAAGGTGTAATTTTTATTTTCTCCCTGCAACAACCGGCAAAAATAAAAAAGTTTTCAACTTCAGGATCCACATAGCTATAGTGTAACACGGATGGTACATCATCTGCTCCTTTTTCCCAATAGTCTGAGGGTATGTATAGAAAACATTTTTGTTGGAGGCGAGGACGTGAATATTGTATACACAGACCTGTGTTTTGTCATACACGTCATTAGTACCTACATTGGGAACAGGTAGATTTTTTTGGTAGTCCATACAGACAGCTAGTGACTTAATGTCAGTTTTGCATAACTTCTTGAGTTGTCATTTTCTTCTTACTTTTATGAAAAGTTTTAGCTTTCAATTTGTGGTGTTTGTTGGCGTCGGAATACTACCTCATTGAGTTTTCTAGTGCCAATATTGAAGGTTACCAATCTCCTTACGAAATATAGAAACAAACTGGACATTATTAGCCGAGGAGATTGAAGATTAACACTTACAAAATTGACGCCAAATGTTGATAATTTATTATTAAAGCATTAAGTTCATCCCCCTCACTGAAAATATTTACTTAGTGCTTAGTTTATTTTATGTTACGTATATTTTATATAGCAACTACAAAATTTTATTTTGACTAGTTTAAATTTAAATTCAATTAATAAATGTATAAATTAACATGTGTTTTTACTTTTTAAGTTTTTGACACTAAACTTCACTACAGTTAGAAATTTACAAAAAATCAATCGATCAGGTAAGTAGGGGGTATACCCAAACCCGAAAAACATGGCAAAGAGTCTACGACACAAAAAGGTTGGGAGCCTATGACTTAGACGATAAAAGGGCACCTAAAAGTGTTGCATGAATCGAGTGTTGAAGAAGTGGAGATTGCACCACACATCATAGTTCCTCACGTTGGTTTTTATATAATAAACATTGGAAATATACAGGGATATCCAACGGGACCGTCCGTTAAAAGCTTTTTGAGTTCCAATTACAATATCAAGCTGAAATTTTATACGCGACCATAACTAGCGATTTCCAATTGGAGTGAAATATTTTCGAAGTGATACCATTTCCGGTTATACCGGAAGTGGGTCATCACTTTGTTATTTCAAATGGCAATCTACCTTTTTTATTATACATCTAGAACCGACATTTGAGCAAGGCATAAAATACCCTAGCTGTTGGCACTTATCAGTCAAAAGTTTTTACAGATTTAATCATTTTTGTTATAAACTCGATTTTTGAGGAACATTAAAAAAAATTGTAGCTCGAAGATCTTTTGCACTACAGACACAATTTTAGTTTGGGTGGATAGAAGAAGGATCAAGGAATTTTTTAAGCAATCTACACATGTCAAATGTTTATTACGTTTTTTGTATGATTTTTTCAATTTGGCCTTTTCAAACAGCAATAACTCAATTTTTTCAAATTGCACGTGTCAATTTTGATGATGAAGCGTCAAATTGTATAAGCATGTACTATACCCATCTCTTATAGTTCCGAAATAATTTGGGAATATATTGAATTTTGATGATTTTGCAAGAACCAACAGAGAATGCTTTAAAATATTTGAATCAATTAGCTGAACTGGCTACGCTCACCTGACAGGTGCCTAAAATTAATGTACTTGTCACTTCGTTCATTCGAACTTGATATTTTAACAAGAATTGTTGGTAATTTGAAGTGCAAATTTTTGAAAAACACCAGATTGATAATAAAATGGCTGAATATTCAAACGAGGATATGTTTAATCTCCTTTTAATTCATGGCGAATGTCAAAAAGTGGTGGATAGTACTTGCAGGCAATTCAATAACCAATTTCCAAACTTGGCGCCTATGAGTAAAACCAAATTTCGAAGGATTAGAAGCAATTTTCTGCAATTTGGAGTAACAAAATACATAGAAACTAGAAGAAAAAGAATTCTCGAGGACTACGACAATCAAATTAATACGCTAGCGTATTTTCGTGCCAATCCACATGCGTCCATTAAGTCAGCATCAATGGATATTGAATTGAGTTATACTTTCATTCAAAGGATCCTTAAGAAACATAACATGCACCCGTATTCTTTTATCAGACTACAAAAATGAAAACCAACTGACCTTCCCAAGCGGCTAAATTTCTGTGAAAATTTATTAATTCGGCTTCAAGAAGATGAGACAATTCTGCAAAAAATTATATGTTCAATGAGAGTGGAATAAGCAACAGGAGAAATCGACATTTTTGGGCCTCAGAAAATCCACATTTCATTGAGGTTATTGATTTCCAAAATAAATTCAGCGTGAATGTTTTTGCAATTTTAATGAATGATTTGTTGGCTTATCACATTTATGAGGAAAATCTTAATGGACAAAGATACCTGGAAACTTTGAGAGGAACATTAGCAAATTTTTTAGATGGATTACCCCTTAACATTCTGAGGGATTGCTATTACCAAATAGATCGTGCACCAGCACATAAAACACGAGCTGTAGATCGGCAGCTAACAGAAATGTTCGAGGATAGATGGTGGGGTAATCAAGGACCAAATGTATGGCCTCCGCGTTCTCCGGACCTGACGCCCCTTGATTTTTATTTATGGGGCAAAATTAAGAGTGAAGTGTATCTTATTCCTGTAAGAAGTAAAGAAAAGTTACTAGAGCACATTCATAATGCTTTTCGTAATATTGATCCTGAGGAAAATAGGAGGGCAACTCATCATGTTCGTATACGAGCTGTCAAGTGTATCGAGCAAAATGGAGCCCATATTAAACATTTATTCAGATCGTAAATTAGTTTTCTCCTATCATGTTTGCTATCATATATTCGTATTAATGTAGTTATCTTCGGTGATAGGTTTTCGCTTAGTTCCTACAATTTTTATTCATCCGAATTGTAGAAAATTGCTTCTAATGCTTCGAAATTTTATTTTACTCATAGACGGTAAATTTGGAAATTGGTTATTGAATTGCCTGCAATTTCTACCCACTACTTTTTGACATTCTAAAATGAATTAAAAAAAGATTAAATATATTTTCGTTTGAATAACCAGTGGTTCTATGCCGAATGTTTTGCGTTTTTTGGATATTTTCAATCTGAAATAACGACAATTCTTGTTGAAATATCAAATTCGAATGAACGAAGTGACAAGTACATTAATTTTAGGCACCTGTCAGGTGAGCGTAGCCAGTTCAGCTACTTGATTCAAATATTTCAAAGCATTCTCTGTTAGTTCTTGCAAAATCATCAAAATTCAATATATTCCCAAATTATTTCGGAACTATAAGAGATGGGTATAGTACATGCTGATACAATTCCATCTGAAATTTGACGCTTCATCTGATGGCGATATAAAAATTGGCACGTGCAATTTGAAAAAATTGAGTTATTGCTGTCTGAAAAAGGCCAAATTGAAAAAATCATACAAAACAACGCAATAAATATTTGGCATGTGTAGATTGCTTAAAACTTCCTTGATCCTTCTTCCATCCACCCAAACAAAAATTGTGTCTGTAGTGCAAAAGATCTACGAGCTACAATTTTTTTAAATGTTCCTCAAAAATCGAGCCTTGCTCAAATGTCGGTTCTAGATGTATAATAAAAAAGGTAGATTGCCATTGAAATAACAAAGTGATGACCCACTTCCGGAATAACCGGAAATGGTATCACTTCGAAAATATTTCACTCCAATTGGAAATCGCTAGTTATGGCCGCGTATAAAATTTCAGCTTGATATTGTAATTGGAACTTTTAACGGACGGTCCCGGTGGATATCCCTGTTTATTGAGCCAAGGATTGAAAAAACCCCATATCTCGATAACCTAATCCAGTAACAACCATAGCGTAGGTAACATTGGATTGAACTTGGCACGTTAACTATTTCATGCAAATTTCTCAAAATTCTATAAAATCCCCATTTGGAAATCGATGGATCATTGCAAGCAAGAGTTTCAACTTCAAACTGTCCAAAGAGCAAACTTCAGTGTCAATTTCTCACGAGAATCCATTAATATCCCCCTTCGAATTACCCAAATCGAAAAAGAAAGTAACCACATAAATTGCTACATCTATGTCCATGATCAAATGAATGTGTCCAAGCTATGATGTTGTCTCAAGAAAATTTGAGTTATTGCAAAATATTGCTCAAATCATAGTGTTTAGTATTTCAGTTGATTAATGGCGTCCTCTATGTCCCAGTATGTAAAACATAGAAGACATTCCTCAGATTTAGTGCTATCTCTCTAACCGACTTTTTTGGATTTTGAAAAGTCTCCATATTTTCTTAAATTCTATTTTTTTATACATTGCTTTTAGAGCTTACTTCGTAATAAATTGTGTTATACCCATTGAATACCCCTTTAGAAACAATTCAAACATGTGTTTAAATTTTTCAATCTTATGAAAAACAGAGGAACCGTCGCGATCGATGTTTTTCAGGAAACAGGTTGTATATTTATTGAGAGTGAAATATTGCTGGTATTATGGATTCTCAAATTTCACGACAATTCTGAATACGCAATATTGTATTACGATAGTCATCAAATCTAGAACGATCAGGTCTAATGTTTAATTCATCAGTTTATAACAAAAATTAAATTGAATAAAGATCATCTTCATCGAGAATTCCCCGGATGTCAACTATCAGAGCCTCCTACTCAGATGGGAAGTTCGTAGGAAATCCAGATAAGGCATCCAGTTGTGCGATACAGTCGGTTGAAAAATTATAGATAATTCAAAAATTTCTCCGAAGTAACAAAAGAGAATAATTTATTAGTCAATACTGAGTCGGTTAGATAAACGTGTCGAAGATCAAATTTGAAGTTCAGTGTACCCTCGAATTTCTGGTGAGATAAGGGACTTAATTCGGCCATTCGTTTATAGTACAATAGTAGCGCGAACGTCTGTACTTTCTTTAATTTTCGTAATACACAAGTGCATGCCATATGTTAAAAGGAAGAACAAGAACGCCCGCTCCGTTTGCTTTTAGTAACTTAAGTAATTTGTGGTATGTGCAAGTGACTTTGCGTCGACTGGCCGGCTGAACCTTTCTGGAGACACGGCAGGTACCCTGGTACATTCGAGGAAGCTGTGGGGGTCCCTGCTACACCAGCGCTATCGAGCTTTCATTTGTTTGCCTGGTAAGTTAAGCGCTTGGAATACCGTGAGTGTGCTTACCTCATTCTGATAGTGTTTTCTCTGTTTGTATAAATGTACTTAAATATATCCTGTCTGTCCCGTCAAGATAATATTTTAGTTTATTCCATATCTGGTAGAATTCAGTTTGCGAATTCGTTTCAGTGATGTGCGCGACAATGTTCGTCTAAGTGGGTTTTTAGTTTTAAGATGCAACATTGTTTGCTTGGTGATTGGACGAGAGCACATGCTTGAAAGGTAAATAACCTTAAATATAAACACAATATGCATCCTACGAACTTACGAAAATGCCGACTAATCCTAAAACAAACATTCAGTCACCCAATTAATATTCCAGGATGAATCCTCGAGAATACACAGAGAAATTTCATGAAAACCTTCACTCTGTTTCTCTCAATTCAACAGGAAAATACTAAAGTGACAGAAAGTAGAACATCAAAGCTCAAAGAAGTTGCACGCAACAAATAATTTATTTAATTTTCCTGTCTTTATCTCGAATCGGTTGACGTGATGGGAATAATTTCATGAATATCACGCCAAATGTCTGGAACTTTCTAAGATGATTTCACAGTTCAAAATATTCGCTGTCAAATTGACAGCTTCATGATAAGTAGGCCGATACTCCTCTTTATTTTCTGTCAATTGAATTTGATTAATAATAGGTACAATACAAGAATTATAATATATATATATATATATATATATATATATATATATATATATATATATATATATATATATATATATATATATTTTGAAATAGAGAGGATTCACAAAATTCGAATAATTGTATTTTCAATAAATGCTTATATCTATAATTTTGGTGTGACTCATAAAAACACAAGTGTGAGCTCAGGAAATTTAACAGGGGAACCATACTATCTTGCGTATGATTCAATAAACGAGTGAAAAAACCTGAGGAAAAAACTCGTTTCCCTGTCGCTAATGCACTAGCAGTAGCTTGTCTGTTTATGTTGTGTTAGTGTTAGAGTACCGAAGATTTTTTTGCTTAGCAGCACTCATCTTGCACTCCATGATTTCCAGACGAAGACAAGGGTGAAAGGAAGGGGGTTTGGGACAGGAATCTGTAACAATGGAAAAAGAAAACCAGTAGAAAAATATTTCAACAAACATACCTGACTCTTATATGTCTAAACTCACTTCAATCTAAGAAAAGGTCTTACATAGCAAGCAAGGCCATAAAAGGATTAAGGAGATAATCAAAAAGTACATAACCTGCGATATTTCCTCTTTCGCGGAGATGTTCTTCCGTCGCAGTGTGAATCTCCTGAAACATAGTCATTCTTGTTCTTGCCTGCCAATTTTGAAGTATAATCGCAAAATCCCTTCAATATTCAAACCCAACAAAACAATTCCCTCTCTGTTTGACCGAGAGAGCCCCGATGGTCAGGTTCGGTCTTCTAAGTGATGCCGATTATGATCTATGGATGTTCTAGAATCATTATGAACCCAATAATTTGGGTTGAAACCTTCCATATATTATTTCTTCGTGGATCTTGTTTAATTTAAAGAAATATTTGCGATAAAGTTTAAAAAACATGATAAAAAATAATTATAATATTTCATTTTGATGATTAGAAATTCTTTTCGCTGAGTGCTATAATACATTGCCACATTACATGTTTCTAGCTCAATGAGAAGCACCATGTAGGTTTCGATTGCTGTGCGAGGGGAAAAATGCAACATGAATTGCCATATTTTTCGATTGCGTATAAATTTCAACGCCGAACCTACAATGCTCTTGAGAAAAATTCTTGACCAACAAGAGGACGGACAACGAAGTGATCCTATTCCTTATGGGGGACGGTACCTGAATATTGTTCACAGTTATGAATTCGCAGAATAATTTTATTCAAACAATCAAAAACCGATAATCCAAACTGTCAATACTGGTTATTTTCGCATTATGCTTTTATAACCACCTCACATCCTCGATTCATATTCCTTATGGTCGATCTTACTAAGACCTAATCTGTTCAAAGTTCAATCAGATGACCTGAAAGAATTGCAAGATTTTCTGCAGGTGGATCCATGGCTCGTTGTCTCCTTTCATGAGATCTCATATGTGATCAATCGGATTTAGACCAGGATTCTGCGGAGGTCAGCTCATTACATTGATTCCTGCTTCACCAATACGGCACTATGCTTTGTCGCCCTTAAGTGCATGAAAAGAATATCTTGATGGATTAGAAGGGCAAAAGTCACTTTATATTCGCATTAAATCTCGTTCACATACTGATGACTTGTGAGAGAGCTGTGATTGAACACTTGAAGGTCAATAAGTCACTGCTGAAAGGAACAACTGCTGCAATATTTCACTGTGCAAGTTCGAAATTGAAAATCATTGAAGATCTCAGTTCGTTACTTTGGAGCTAAGACCCTCACAAATCATTTGCGATGCTACGAGCATCATTGGCTCAGAACTTGCCATATCAATTTCTATGAAACAACAAATTGCGACACTTAAGGCCATTCCATTGTATTCCTAAAAACGATTTTGAGAGGTGTCATTCAAGTCAAAAATTATTTCTGCATGAGATTTACAATGAATCTTCAATTCTCAGATCTCTTTTCTGGAAGAATAGGAACATGCTTGCATAAGCGGTTGAAGCTGCATATTGAGTTCAACAAGTTTTCTGAAATGTCCACCAAAATCTCTAAATCCGATTGTATTTTCCAGTTATGGTATGTATACTTGTTATGGTGAATTTTAACAGATTAAGCATGATAACCACGGTAACAGATCGCTTAAATGTTGATTTTTTCCGAAATTCATGGAAAATTCTATAAAAAATTATGTTATTAGTTACCAGAAGAGACTGGTAGCTCGCGATCGATGGTTTCGCGATCACTGTCAGATTTTCTAAGCTTTTATTGATTAAACCCCGTACACTGCTCGATATTGTTTCTTTTCAACTAAACGAAAAGATACTTTATTTAATTTGAATACAATTAATTATTTTGAAAGAGTAGATCCGGACCATATAAATTAATTCCAAGCAATCTAAAATTGGTAATGAAAGCTAAAAATAATCATACAATGCCTGAGTTGTTTTGCCTTCCCAAAATACACAAAATCTGGAAAGGAAATGCAACTAATTATATCAGGTTTTATTGTCCATACTTCATAATGGTTGTCAAACGAGTTCATAAAGCTTCTCGTAAAATTTTCAATCCTTTCAGTTGGAAGTTCATTGAAATTCATGAATAGAGTTGAGAATAGAATGTAGGAGAACTTTGGTATCGTCGCTATGAACACACCTGTATGAACAAGTTAAAAATCGAGGTGATTCATGCATAGTTTCTCTTGAGCTGAACAAAATTAATTTCAATACGAAAATCAATATCACAAACTGTATTTCATCGCGAACATATATGCGAGAGAATCAAGTTGAATATAATACATATACGAGGATGAACTCAAAAGTATCCGAAATGTGAAGATGACAGCACTTGTCAATGAAAACTAGACAAGAAAATTATTTTTAGGACTTCCAGTGAGACTCAAAATACAGGAAAATGTTGAAAATGGCACATCAAAGAAATTGTTGAGAGTTTGGTAAGTACCTGTCGAAATGCGCAACACAACGTAAGCATTTATTGTGTAATGCTGCCATATTCACGTTGAGGTTTAATACTTTTCAGATTTTCCTCGTACAACAATCCTAGTAAAGCTGTATGTTTACAAGTTGGTTTTCTGTGGGAAATCTCAACCTATTTGATGGAAAAAATCAGAACATTTATTAATTGTTCTATTCTAAATGAATATTAGATTATTCTACAATCAATTTGCAATATAATGAAACATTATTCCTTAAAATAAACATTCGGTCATTGAACTGTATTGTTACGAGTTCTTACGCTATTTTCTACATAATAAATTTGAGATAAACGGTTCAATTATAAAGGGGTCTTCAGAAAATTCGATTTTCTTGAAATCAAGTTCACGTCTGAAAATATATGGAATGGTTTTGCATAAAACTGAAAATAGTGGATAAGTCTAATTTCAAAATTTCATTATATTTGAAATCAAATGTTTAATAGTGCTCTTTTTTTCAGAAAGAATTCAGCATAATACTTGCTGATTCTATCAGCAACCATGATTTTAGAACGGTAACAACAGAATTTAGACTATGGGCATTTTTACTTTCATTTTCATTCGTAGGTGAGTAAAATAAAAATATGCTTCTCACAAAATGTTAGGAATATTAGGAATAATATATTATTTCGATTTACATGTTTATATTACTGTTCTTAGTGTCTTTTTTAAATTACACAAAAATATCTTGGTATAAAATTTATATCAATTGAATTGTTTCATTAATTTACGATAAGTTCATCGCTTGTTATATCAACGTTACTATATTACGCAAAATTCAATCAAAGACGTGTTTGCAATTCGGGGTATTCTAATATTTCACGATGAAAGATGGTAGAAGTTGGTAGTTTTAGCCAAAGCTTGATAAGCAGACTGTGGAATCGGATTTTAGGATCAAGTACAGATGCCAAGAAACTTCGAAGTGGACGTCTATGTTGTACAATTGCTCAGAATGATGTTTACATTAATCTTACAGTTAAGCGATGTCTTTCTACATGTTTTCCAAATAAGAAATGCCTCACATGCAGCACAAGATAAAGTTAAGGAAATGGCAGAGGGATTTCCATTGCTATGGGCTGAAATTCCACAGGACGTCCTTATTCACATCATGACAAAAAATATTCTTTTCTGTTTTCATTTTCTCTGAGAAAATATTTCAATATTCCTATTTTTTGTGCACAGGAAATTTATATTATAAATTAATTATTTTTAATTACTTGTCAAATACGTATAATTTGAGTGTTTTCAGGATTAGGTATAAATGGAAATTATGTTGGTGGTAGGGAAAGTGGTCGAGCACATCCTTTGAGGGGTAAGTTGAATTTAATTTTAATATTCGGAAATAATGCAAATAAACTATATTATTATTTATTATTATTATTAATGTAGTTAATATTCATTGTTTAACAATTTTGAAAAATATGTAGGGTTTTCTGTATCATACAAATATTCTGCCTTAGATATTATGACTTTAAAGAAGTAAGGCAGTTAATGAATATTTTTCCCCATAATTTTGGTTCACCTTCATCGTATAAATGAATGGCCAAATCATTGAATATATTTCATTAATCTCTATCAATTTTTGAGGACTTTATCACAGTTGAAAAAATTAAGAAAGATTATAAACAATTCAATCCTCATGAAATGAAATGAATATAGTGAAGAACTTGCTATGTTAATTTCATACTATATATTCAATAACCAATCGACACATCCTTTTTAAAATGCTCAAAACTTCTTATGCTATTGTTGGCTTTACTTTGTGGTTTAATTTTGAGGTTTCAAAAAATTTCGGGTTCATATTCAGCTTTTAATTTGTGATTAACATTTATTTTATGTGCTACAATATTTCCTCATAGCTCCGAATACAGACAGGGGGATCAGCCCCCACCGTCAGATGACGATTACTCAGAAGCAGACATTCAAGATGTTCATCCCTTAGCTGAAGTACTCAAGGTTCGACAACCCTTTGGTTACAATAATAACCAGGGTGGGTTCGATTATGACATTTGAGGTTGTTGGGTCCTTTATTTTGGGATAACTCAAAACCTTTTAACTGGATTGCTTTGGTGCTGGCTTGAACTTTGGTTTCTTTATCAATTAGTAACATACTAACAGATTTTCTATATTTTTGATTATTTTCACAGAAAATTAATAATTTGAGAGAGTTTTTTTATTTTTGAGTGAAGATTTTCATTTCTTGCTTTTGTTCTGAAACAAGGGTATGAATTTTCAAATTATCAAGACCAGGGGTTCAGAAGTTGGTTTTATATTTTTGGGATGATTAACATTTCCTTACTAGTTGTGAGTGAAAAATGAAACACATTAAATTCCATTGAATTTTGTATACCAAATTTTGTTTGATTGTCGTTTTGAAAAAACTACCGTTTAAGTTTTTATTTGAAGAAGAATACTTACAACATTCTGCAGTCCTGTTTTGATAATTTTGTACTACAGAAGATGACTGAGAGATCCAAATAATAATGAATAAATATTGTTTGAAGTGTTTTTGTTGTTCTTCAGAATATATGTAAAACATTTACTTTAAAGTGTTCTGAACAAGAAAAATTCTAAACAATGAATTTGAATTCAGTAATTCTTACAGAATTCCGAGGAGAATATCGACATCATTGTAAGTGTGAAAAAGAAATAGTGAATCTGTTCTCTGATTATCTATCACTATAGCTTTTCGTCTTCAAATTGTTACTTGCAACTGGCTGCATCAATTTCAATAACCAATTACAAAATAATAAGTTGGTTTCTTAAATATTTTCTGGAAAAAACTTTGTCCTCATGCTACAAATCACGATGCTTCGAAATGTGCGAAAAAGAGTATGAGCTACTTAAGAATGAATTAGGATTGTGTGTTTTTGTATTGGCTTACTCAATCTCCTTACATAAATCCTATCGAATATTCGTGGGACAAGCTAAATAGAATAATTTTCTCACAAAGTACTCTCTTTCGAAAAAGAAATCAAGCTATATCGGTTATATCACTTTTGATTAGTGTATATCAGTATAGTAGAAACATTGCTTCATTTCTCAAAAATAGAGCCATCGAACAAATAACCTCCTCATCTTTATTAGAAGATTTTCACTTCCTATTTTAACTGGCTCTATAACTATTCGGCCATCTATCTAAGAACTTTTTTGTTTATCGATCGATGCTGATCCAATTTCGTTTATGGTGCCTGATAGGTGCAATATTTCTTCTTGAGCTTTTCTTTAGGAGCTTGCACAATGCTCTGCCTCCAATATTTGATGAATTTTCGAAATGTTTTTACTATTAGTTTACCCTATTTTTGCAAATTTGCCATTTTGAGTGATTAAAAATCATTGTTCTGACGTTGTTAACAATAAAGATTGGAAGAATTAATCATTTCTTTAATAATACGTATTTCCTCAGACATGAATAGGACGCCCACACATTTTCTTAGTTTCTTTATTTAAGGCCCAGACAATCGCTTATTAAAAGCGAATATCATACGTTCCGTTAACGCGTATCAATCCTAAATTTAGAATGTTATTTCCTGCGAAACTAGATGCTTAGAACTGTTAATTAGAAATGCAAATACATACAAATAGTATTCTCAATTCAACTTAGTTCGTTATTTCAGGTGCTGTAGAGCCGTGTGTTTTTCATTGTGTAATTGTTGTGCCAAAACATCACTAACAGTATCTTCATTTGTTATGAGCTTCTATCTAAAATATTCAGTATTCTGTTTTCCATAAAATACAAACTTGAATTATATTAGCTCGAACTTTCGTCTTTAGTTAAATGTTCTGCAAATTCTTGATGATATTTTTGGCACTGATCATGAATCATAAATGAACTTCAACGTTTAAACTTTCATAAGAATGTGAATTGAGTAATAACACATCAGAAACAAAATTGAATGTCAAACTGTCAATCTCACAGGTATCGTTGATCTTGTTTCAAAGTTTTCAGATAGTTAGCGGGTCTTAAATAAAATTATATCACTCAACAAAGTTGAGCGTCGTTTACGGTATAATTGAAAGTTGTGAATCACTGAAAAATCCTATTAGAAGGTAGTTGCGTACCCTAAACCACTTAATCCATAGAAGGCGATTCTCGTATGTATGTACAAGATGCGTCTTTTCTGCAATCGTCAGGGTACTCCTATGTAGTTGGTTATGATGCTGAGAAGCGAGATGCGACACTGATGAGCTCCTAATAAGGACGAAACTGTAGTCTGCCGCTTCGTTTCTCAGCATCCTGCTTAATTGCACTATTGTGGCTTTTGGGGGCTGCGTGCATGGCAGGCAGATTTGAGAACTGCCTCTTGTCAGGAAGGATTATTCATTGATTTACGGATTTTTGAATAGTTCTTCTTGTCTCAAGTTTACAGTTCACATATGTAGACTCCTCGCGAAGAATATCACGGAAGATATTTGGTTCTTCAAATATTAACCGACATGAGGTTTTTCCTGAAAAAAGTCTAGAGCATCGAAACCAACGGGACTATTCCGCTTGTTTTGAACCGAGATGTGATTCACGGACCGGCGAAAGATGTTCTAGAAGTGTTGGAATTTTGACATTCACGCATTCGTTTGTTTAAGTTCGTTGTTTTCTCGATGTCCGGTAGCGGGTTAACCGTCACGGTCCATAGAGGGCGACTCTTTTATGTATGTACAAGATGCATCTTTTCTGGAATCGTTAGGGTACTCCGATGTAGTTGGTAAGGATGCTGAGAAGCGATATGCTACATTGATGAGCTCCTCATGAGGACGAAACTGCAGTCTGCCGCTTCGTTTCTCGGCATCCTGCTTATATATATATATATATATATATATATATATATATATATATATATATATATATATATATATATATATATATATCCTTTAATATTTTTCCGAAAAATTGGTAATTATCGAGTTATTTAACACTTCTTGATTTTACGAAATTTTTTGCTTCTCTCTATAAAAACAAGAATATATCTGTTACTCTTACAGCTACATCAAATCTGACCATACCATCGGAAAGAGCATTGAATTTTTGAATTTGCTATAAAAAGGTTCTTGTTAGCTGTATTAACTGATCGATGAGTAGCCTTTCTTTTTTGGAAAAAACTACTACATTCATCTGGCTTTTGAACGGTATATCAACTTTTGAGCTTACTATTTTTTTTCCAGCAAAATCATGGGTAAGAGTAATGATAAGAACATTAAATTATCTTATCCTTCGATCACAAATGACTTTTCAATAACAATAAGCGATAAATAAATAACATATCTGGATATTGAATCTTTAAGAAACTAGGAATAATTAATTTTTCTCGGATTAGAAGAAGAAAATTAGAAAAAGAATCTTAAAAGAATAAATCACAGAAGGCTTGTATTACTTGATTTTAAAACAAATAAAAATATTTAGAATTTGACAGGAACTGTTATGCAATGAATTAATGAAATGAAGTTTATATTTTTCCTTTTACGGTTCCATTTTCTTTTTCGAAAAAAAAAACGCTTTCCAAACAGACACCAACCTTGCAGAAAGACATTTGTTGAAGTGTTTAGGTACTCCGGTGAAACTGGTTCATTCAGTGGTTTAAGAATTAGAGAAGGTAGTGGAAATGCTTAGCAATGGAGACAAGCACCTGTAATATTGCAGGCTGTTCGCGAGGACCCTACAACAAGTACTCGGAGAATTGGTGCTACATTGAGACTTCATTATTCCACGGTTTTCAGAGTTCTCGAGCGAAATAATTTACATCCTTTCCATTTGAGTAAGGTTCAAGGCTTATTGCCAATGGATAGAGAGGTGAGGTTGCAATTTTGTAGCTGGTACATGAATAAATCACAGGACTGGGGTTCAGATAAAATTCTATGGACGGATTAGGCAACTTGTACTAAAGTTGGTATGATAAATTTGAGAAATTCCCATATATGAGTACAGAAAATCCTCATGGCATTATTGTATCACACTCTCAGCACGAGATTAGAGTAAATGTGTGGTTGGGGTTAAGGAGGAGTCAGCTTGTCGGTCCAGTTATACTTCCCGATCGTCTCAATTCAAACGAACTTTCAAATCTATCAAATAACGAAATATTGAACGTTCTGGAAGAAATGCCTATAGCTACTAGGCATCACCTTTGGTTTCAAATGGACGGCTGCCAGGCTCATAATTCTAGAATGGTCCAGAACTGGATGACTGATAGATTTGGAGAGAAATGGACAGGTCAATTCGGGCAGGTGAGAAGGCCAGCCAGAAGCCCTGACCTTACGCCGCTCGATTTTTTTTGTGGGGGTTATTAAAGACTAATGTTTATAGAATTCCTCTTGATACTCGAGAAGAATTGATTGAAAGGATTCGAATCTGTTGCAAAGAAATGAGTCAAAAACACATTGCACTTCAAAGAGTAGTTGATAGTTTAAGAAAAAGATGTGTTAAGTGCATTTGTGAAAGAGGAAGATATTTTGAATACCTGTTATAGTTTTCAATCTCTTTCGTGAAAATATGATTGATTATTTTTCTCAGTACCTGTTCATGTTTCATTAATATAAGGTATTTGCGTTTTCGAATTTTATGTTCTTATTATTCCTACCCATGATATTGTTGAAAAAAAAGAAGTTAGCTCAGAAGTTGAAAGCCAGTTAAATGTAGTAGTTTTACCAAAAACAACAGCTACTTATCTATGAGTTTTCAGTGGTACAGCTAGCAAGAAAATACTATATATATATATATATATATATATATATATATATATATATATATATATATATATATATATATATATATATATATATATATATCGCATGCGCCTTCGGCCAGAGAGTATGAATACTTTTTCCTTTCGTTTAGTTATTGTAACCTTATCTTTATTTTCGATCGTTTTCCAAATATTCGATTATTTGTAAAAATTGTTGATGAAAATTCTACAAACCGTATGAAACTCATCAACATGCATCATTATTCGCACAGAAGTTTTTTTCTGTAATGATTCAAGTAGTTAAAAATGAAACCTAAACAAGATAATTCTTTTAACGAATGATAAAATCAAGATGATTAAAACGTAAATTGAGGTATGTGTTGAAATTGTTTTTTATTTGTGCCTTCTGTCAGGTTTCCGGACATATCATATTCTGTATTTTACATGGTGAACTTATTAGTGTTTCGTTATTGAACATTGTTAAAGTGAGGTTTGAACCCAATTTTCTCAATTGACTGCCATGAAGTTCTCCAAAGAAGAAATGGTTGGTATAATTTTTATTCTGGGTGAGTGTGATAGAAATTCTTTGTTGGCAAGTAGAGTTTATGCGCAAAGTTTTCTTGATAAGAGGCACCCTGATGCAAAATGGTTTGAAAAACTTCTAATTAGATTTATCGAAACGAGTAATATCGCTTACAAAAAACATGAAAAACCAAAAACTGCTACAGCTGAAGACAACCAGTTATCAGTTTTGTTGACAGTAACAGAGGACCCATATAAAAGCCAAAGAGAGATTTCTCAGTTATCAGATATAAGTCAAACTTCCATCCAGCGAATCTTGAAAGTGAATAAATTTCATACATATCATATCAGCTGCACCAGGAACTGAATAATCAATACTATGAAAATCGAATCAATTTTTGCAATTGGGCAAGTGACAAAGTAGCGGAAAATCCAAATATGTTTAGCAGAGTTCTTTTCTCGGACAGCTTTCCACAAGAATGGGCTTGTTAACAGGCACAACTTTCATTATTACACCACGGAAAATCCACACCTCATGAGACAAATAGATCACCAGGATCGTTGGTCCTTGAATGTATGGGCCGCTATAGTAGATGGATATCTAATTGGGCCACACTTTTTCGACGGGCACCTCAATAGTGAAATGTATTTAGATTTTCTGCAAAATCATGTATCAATGTTACTTGCCGATGTACCAGAGCATATAAGACAATATTTGTAGTTTCAACAGGATGGAGCACCGGCACATTACTCACATCAGGTTAGGGAGCATTTGAATCATGTTTTTCCAAACATGGATAGGACGTGGATGTTCTGTTAGATGGCCAGCTTGGTCTCCGGACCGTACAAGTCTAGATTTTTTCTTGAGGGGTTATATTAAGGGCATCGTTTACCATATTCCTTAAACAACACAGTTGTATATGAGACAGAGAATAGTCGACGCCTTTGAGTCAGTTAATGCGCAAATGTTGTCGAGAGTTTAACGGTCTTTCCTCAGAAGGATTGTCTACAAAGAAACGGGCAACATTTCGAACACTTATTGAAATAGTTCAACACCTTGTAGATCAACTCACCAAAACCAATCTATTACGTATTTCATACACGACTACCTTAAAATATCTCCATTCCTCTGATCAAGTATAAAGATATGTACTAATAAACTCTTCTTTTGCAACCTCTGATTTTATTATTTTAGTTTTTTTTTTATTTAGAAAATTGTTGAAGATAAAGATAAGGTTACTTCTGCAAAAATATGGCACAATATTTTATGCGTTGACATGAATAATAAAATACAGGATGTTCCATTTGAAACAATCAAGATATGATATTTTCAAAATTACAATATTCAATAATTTTTTTGAGTCACTCCTGTATAAAATGAGGATAATCTATTTTAATTCATCAATAAAGCTATCCTTGGGAAATAAGAAAACGAACGGAAAAAAGTATACATCCTCTCTGGCCGAAGGAGCATGAGATGATGTGAGGGCCTATTTTCATGAATTTTTTCGGAAGAAAATATTGTGACGAAACTACTCACCAAAAAAACTCATAAAGACATTATAGCAGAGTTTAGGACGCTCTTGAATGTCTAGATTTTTACTTTCTAAATACAATACCGTTGGAACAAGAATAAAATCTTCAAGAGTGTACGAGCTACAGAGCACCGCGCCACTGATAATCACTCAGTATATATATATATATATATATATATATATATATATATATATATATATATATATATATATATAGATATATATATATATAAGTATATGGAGAAGTAATGACCGATTGGGGAAATTTTGTATTTTGTTGTCTTAAATGTAATTCGAACTAAGTTCCGAAAATATTTCCAACACTTTGGCACTTCCGGTGACACCGGAAGTTGACACCATCTTTGTTATTTCAAATGACATAATGATCTTAAGTATTTTTATGAAGAGACAACCAAAAGTCGCAAAATTCATATCTTCCATTCGGTTGATCTCAGGTGGTAATGGTATGCGAAAAATTATTCAGAATTTAATGTTCTACAATAAAAAAAAAACATACATTATGCCATTTTGAATAATAAAGAAGGTGTCAACTTCTGGTATAATATATATATATATATATATATATATATATATATATATATATATATATATATATTCTTTCTCCATATACTTTTAATGTCCCATCTCGCGTGGACACCCGGTATATACAGTGTGTTCCAACGAAAATTCATTATTGGGACAGTGGGTCGAGTGACATATCTTTGCAGAGGTTTTTCAATTCTCTATTCAAAAATAGTATCTTCATGATCATTTAATATCACACAAAAAGACCAAACACAACGAAAGTTTGTATTCCAACGAAAATTTGCCACCTCTTCTATTTCAAGATGAACTGGTTTTGTCGGAAAAGCTGGGACACATCAATTTTTGATTGGACGGGTATCAAGTTTTGAGTTGGTTTGGAGCATGTAAAATCAACCCTACCCTCAGCAGCACCTAAGTCGAAATTGATTATAGGGAAAGTGGGTCGAGTGGCAAATCTTTGGAAAGGATTTTTAATTCTCTATTCAAAAATAGTATCTTCATGAATATAGTAAGTTTATGAACAGTCAATATCATACAGACAGTTCAAACACAACGAAAGTAGTATTTCAACGAAAATGACAATGTCAAAAATTAAATAAAATGCCCAAAATGACCTCGTCTCACCTCTATACAATGATACAAACGATTCTCGAATTATCTTCTAACATTTTGAAGAATTTCTGACGTCAAAAGTCTGTATTCGGTGATGATTCTTCTGCGCAGCTCTTCCAAGTTTTTTTCAGGTTGTATACCATAAACTCTAGATTTTAGATCGAGACCTGGCTGGCCACTCAATTGTTCCTCTTCTGCCAATCCACCGACCTGAGAAATTTGCAGCAAGATATTGTCGTACATGAACATCGATATGTGCAGAAGCACCATCTTGCTGTGAATGTATCCCAGTCTTTGAATGATTTATCAATTGTTCGAACAACTGCGAATAAGTGTCTCTATTGAGATTACATTCGATGAAGAAAGTGCCTATAATATGGTTTCCATAAATTCCAATGTAAATATTCAATTTCTGAGTTGCTTGTGTGTATCACTGTGATAAAAAAAAGAGGATTCTGGGTATCTCAATATCGACAATTATGCCTATTCACTTCATCATTGAGAGTAATAGTACTCTCGTCAGAAAAACAGGTATTATTTAGGATATGTGGGTTATTGTCAATATTTTCACTTAAAATTTCACAAAATATAATATTAGGTTAGGTTAGATCAGGATTGTCTTCGTTTATTTCATAAACTATTTGAACTTTATAAGAATGAAATTGGTGATGTTTCACGATCATGTAGAGTAGACTGTTGAAGCTGATACACCAAACGCACGTGATAATTTTCTGATGGAAGTATTCCATTTGTAAGTGGCCCAAAACTGCCTCTTCTGTTGCTTCGTTCCGTATAGGATGATGTTGAACTTCATCTTATTTATCCACCGAACCCGTAGTTCGTAGATATATTCATCAAACATACTGGTGTCCTACCCGTTTTTCTGGACGATTCACATTGAAAATCCTTGCCGTTTCTCTGACATAACAAACTTATTTCGATAATAAATTGAAACAATATCGACCCGCTCATCAGTTGAGTAAACTATTTTTAACGTTTGTCAAACGAACGACAACTGTGATTAAAAGGATTGCGAAAATGAAAGACAAACAGACCATTGATATTCATCGATATTTCCAATCATTACATTTTCTTTAGATAAAAACTTGGAAGTGCTGAGGACAAAAATTGTCACTTCAGAATTATAGTAGAGACTAGAGAATTGTATTATTGAATGGATATCGGATGAGGGCATTCTGACAACTTTATTTGATTTTAAGCATTGTCAAATTTTCGTTGGAAAACAAACTTTTGTTGTGTTTGGACTGTTGGTATGATATTGAATGTTCATAAAGATAAATTTTCGAATAGAAAATTGCAAGAGTAGGGGGTTGATTTCACATGCTTCGAACTCAGAAATTGGTCCCCCTTCAATCAAAAATTGACTTGACTCAGCTTTTTTCGCGACAATCAATCTTTTCCAGCATAGAAGGGGTGACAAATTTTCGTTGAAAAACAAACTTTCCTTGTGTTTGGACTTTCTGTGTGATATTAAATGATCATAAAGATAATTAAAGACTTTTCTAAATATATGTCATTCGACCCACTTTCCCTATTATGAATTTTGGTCTAGGTGCTGCTAAGGGTAGAGAGTTGATTCTACATGCTCCGGACCTCTCAGATTGGTACCTCTCCAATTAAAAATTTATATGACTTAGCTTTTTCCGCCAGAACCAGTCCATCTTGAGATATAGGGGGTGGAAAATTTTCGTTGGAACAAACTGTATATATATATATATATATATATAAATACAGGGTGGTCCAACGAAAACTTAACACCTCGATTTTCCGGTTTTAAAATGAAAATATGGAGGATCGCTCGGACCCGTCGATTTCTGATTCGAGGGGAACAACTTTTCCGATTTTTTCATCCCCTTAGCTTCAATCCTCTACCGGGGGTGAACACAACCCCCTGATTTTGAATAAGGATGAGAGGTGTTGCGATACCTCATTTTGAAGATCTTAGCGAGTACTTTCTGACCCTACATTTTCGCTTCAAAATTTTCATCGTTAACGAAATAGTAGATAAAAAAGTGGAGGACTACTTACTTTTGTAATAGTTGTGATAGTTTATTAAGTGCTGAAAATGTGCACCATTCACGGCGTGCAGTAAAGAACACTGGTGTATGGCTAGCTTATGCTGAATTTATTTGTTAATATTTTGTTCGAAAAAGTAGACAGACCATGTGTTTGATGTCTCTCGTTAGTCAAAGTTGAAGCTGTGCCAAAGATTGTAAATTTGTAGTAGGATTAAAATTCCGTAAAAGAAAGGGGGAAAATGATAAAATTATTTTTTAGAAATAACACCTCTGCGCGATTAAGAGCGGCTTTATTCAATGAACGACATCCTGAAAAAAATGTATCCGCTGCTTACGTTGTGCAACTAGTTGCTAAATTTGACGCTACTGGTTCAGTCGACAACAAAAAGAGGGTGTATAAAGGAGATGAAGCGAGGGAAGCGGCTATCTTAGGTCACGTAGCGATGGATCCGACCCTTAGTACTAGGAAATTGTCCAATGTGTCTGGTATATCACGCACAACAATCATGAGAATTTTAAGAAAACATAAGTTTCATCCTTTTAAGATACGATTGGTTCAGGAACTGAATGAGGATGATTTTGATCGCTGACTCATGTTCTGTGAAGTGGTCAGTGAAATAATTAACTATAATTCAAACTGCATGTTCAATTTCTGTTTTTCGGATGAGTGTTCATTTTATCTTAACGGCACTGTAAACAGGCATAACTGTCGGTACTGGTCAGATGAAAATCCAAGATTATTTCGAGAAGAGCATACTCAGCATCCCCAAAAGTTAAATGTTTGGGCTCTCATTTTGTTCAACCTGTGCGTCAGTTCTCAGATGAAAATTTTCCTCAGGCCTGGATTGGAAGAAGGGGACATATTGAGTGGCCACCCAGATCACCTGATTTGGCGCAAATGGACTTTTTTCTATGGGGTCACCTGAAATCTAAGATTTACGCTATCCAACCTGAGTCACTGGATGATTTACGAATTCGGATCATCAATGAATGCCGTCAAACTGAACCAGAAATGTTGAGTAATGTACGTGAACGATTTGAGCAAAACATCACATAGTACTCGATAAGATATTCAAAGTGAGGTATCGCAACACCCCTCATCCCTATTCAAAATCAGGGGTTTGTGCTCATCTCCGGTAGGGGATTGAAGTTACGGGGATGAAAAAATCGGAAAAATTATTCCCCCTCGAATCAGAAATCATTGTGTCTAAGCGTTTCTCCATATTTTCATTTTAAAACCGAAAAATCGAGGTATTAAATTTTATAAATTTTCATAGGACCACTCTGTATATATATATATATATATATATATATATATATATATATATATATATATATATATATATATATATATATATATATATAAACACCTCAAAAAGTCTAGGGAACACTTACCAATATCTTTAAAATATTTTGATGATTCGAATTTATAGAAATCTTTCGGTTTTTGTTAGGATGTATTGTATATAATGTATTCTCAAGAAAGACTGCTCCAAAGCACCTATTATAAAAAGAAATTTGAAATTTGAAAATGAGAAAATTTGGTAAAACACAAAAAAAAATCCTGAACTCATATTTTCGAAACGATATGGAAGCACTTATATTTTTCAGTACCCAGAAGGTCCACCTCTGTTATTAATGACACTTTGGCATCGTCGTGGCATGCTCAATATTGAAATGTCTATTACATTTTGGCCTAAGTCATTCCAAGCCCCCTGAACTGCTAATCGAAGCTCCTGTTCATGATGGAAGACGTTTTGACGCAGGAGATTTCTTTTTAGGGTGTCCCACACGTACTCGATGGGATTCAGATCTGGGGGGAAGGATGGCCACGGTAGAAGATCGATATCATTCTCTTCAAGAACGTTCAAGACAACTCTTGCTCGATGAGGAGGAGCATTATCTTGTTGGAAGCGTGGATTTTGACCCATTATTTGGAGATACGGTACCACTACAGGTGAAACTATCTCATTTGCGTAAGAATTGCCCGTGAGGTTGTTCTGTATGAAAACGAGGTCAGTTTTTTCACCAAGGCGTATACCTCCCCAAAACATCACTGATCCACGTCCCTGTCTAACAACTTCTCGAGCATGCTGGAGACGGTTTTGCTTTCCAGGTTCCCCCCATATTCGAATTCTTCCCGAATCAGGATAATAACTAAATCTAGATTCATCACTGAAGAGAACTGTGGCCCACCTCTCTTGATCCCAGTTTACGTGTTCTTGGCACCAAGCTAAACGAGCAGCGCGATTCCCATGGGTCAGTTGTGGAACTCTTAAATGACGTCTGGAGTGAAGTTGACCTTCGTGCAGTCGATTTCTCACAGTTTGTTCGGAAATTTGTAGCTATTGAGATGCTGTGGTAGTACGATCTCTTCTGGCTTGTAAACCAAAAAATCCGTCTTGGGCGACTGTAGTAATCCTGAAACGACCTGTATGGTGTTCTTCTACGCTACCTGTTTCATTGAAACGCGACCATAAACGGTTTATGACACTTGGGCTACTTCCCAGAACCCTGGATACTTCCCGTTGTGAGCTCCCAGCTTGGAGCATGCCAACGGCTCGTAACATCTCTTCTCTAGTCAAATGTCGTCTTTCCATGGTCGAATCACAAAACTTGAATCTTTTATTTGTCTTTACAACAGGAACAAAGTGCCAACTAACTGATTTCAAACACTGAATACATAAAATGATTATAAAGCAGCGTCGCATCTACTGCATTTTTAGTTTTTTTATAAAAAAATCTGAAATCTGTTGCGGCACTCTACATAATTTGGTGAGAAATTGATGCAGGTGTTCGTTTCTTAAAAAAATCATCAATATTGATCGTTCTGGATACAATATACCGATATTCAGAAGTATTCCTAGACTTTTTGAAGTGTTATATATATATATATATATATATATATATATATATATATATATATATATATATATATATATATATATATATATATATATATATATATATATATATATATATATATATATATATATATATATATAAATTTGTACTGGGAAATCAGGGGTTAAGAGAACGGAGAGTGTTTGAGGTTAAAACTTATGATTTGCAGAGTGTTTTTACGATAATGATGTAAAGAGAGAATGTGTGAGATAATAATTGTGCAAAAACACTCTGCAAATTATAAGTTTTAACCTCAAACACTTTCCGTTCTCTCTTAACCCCAATTTCCACTAAAAATTGTTTATTTTTGAAGAAAGGGTTAGCAAATAAGAATCAACTTAATCATATATATATATATATATATATATATATATATATATATATATATATATATATATATATATATATATATATATATATATATATATATATATATATATATATATATATATATATATATATATATATATATATATATATATATATATATATATATATTCCTTCATAGCTTGGAATGCCCGAACTTTTGCCTGCCATCTAGAGTTTTCTTCGATTGAAGTTTTCACTTTCAGGCTGTTAGTACTCCTTGAGTTGGAATCAACTTGCTTCGTAATTAGTACTTTCCCTGAATTCAAAGCTTGATTTTTATTTCTTTCGCATTTGAGCTGAGAAATTTCTTCAAACATCCTGAACTTATATTCTTGCTTATTGATAGGTTACTCCCCAGCAAAATTACATCCATGCGAACAAAGTTCCTGTTATCCTGCAACAGGCAATCTGCTAATTGGTAGGGAATTCCAGCTATTTGCATCATCAACTTGTGGACTTAATGGTCAAGAAAGATACTGCATCGTATCAAATTTACAGCAAGACAGAAAGAAATGCTTTTGGTGTGATTCTAGACCAACAGCAAAACCGAATCCAGAGCTGAATCATAACATTAGTAACATAGTGTATAGACTGTACCCTGGCACTAGGAAAAAGTCATGGTGGCAGTCTGAAAACGGAAAAGAAAATGTTTTTATCCAATTGGATTTAGAGGCTGAATTCCATTTTACTCATTTGATTATTACGTTCAAGACATTCAGACCAGCAGCCATGTTAATTGAAAGATCCTATGACTTTGGAAAAACTTGGCAGGTGAGATGTTTTAACTTTCTCTTATTTACGTTTAGTACTGAGTACTATTTCTATATAATAAGTACTATACTCTATAATAGCCATGACAATGTCCTACATATACTAAGAGAGTGACACACAAAAATCTTGGGATTTTCATTCGAATTCATTATGAATCTGATGCAGTTGCTAGAATCGTTGAGTCGTTCTCCCGAAGCAAGATAACTGCATTTCATCGCTATTTTCTATACATTACAAGAAAATCAATAGTGTCCCATTCACTGCATCAAGACTCCGAAACGTTCGAGTGGGCAGTAGTATAAATATTTCTAGCAATCGATTTTCATTACCAATTTCATTGAGGAAAAGACTGTACTAGAAACTTCGTTCATTTTTCACAACGAATATGTTATAACGTCGGAGTTCACTTCATTAACAGTAGGATAAAATTTATCCATCTATATAGAATTCGAGCATATCATCTGAGTGATTTAATCTCTAAAAATAAGGCCCCCTGTAGTTTCATGCAAAATATGAATTTCACTTATATAAACAAAGTCAAATTATGACAAGTCCATTCTGAGTTAACTAACGTGTGTGAACAATTAAGATTATCTTATACATTCAAACTATCTAGGTTTATCGATACTTTGCCCACAATTGTCAAGAGAGTTTTGGATTAGACCGAAGGTATCCACAGAATCTAACAGATGTCGTCTGCGAGTCAAGATATTCTAATGTAGCCCCTTCTACCGATGGTGAGATCATCTACAGAGTACTACCTCCAACTCTCCACATAGACAACCCTTATTCAACAGAAGTTCAGAATTTATTGAAAATGACAAATCTTCGTATAAATTTCACCAAGCTTCATACCTTGGGTGATGATTTATTAGATAAAAGAGGTGACATACAAGAAAAGTATTACTATGCAATAACAGATATGGTAGTAAGAGGATCATGTTCATGTTATGGTCACGCCAATCGATGTCTGCCATTACCTGGAATTGAACCAAAACCAGATATGGTTCATGGTAGATGCGAGTGTACACACAACACCAAAGGACGAAACTGTGAGAAATGTGAAGATTTCTTCAATGATCTACCTTGGAGACCTGCCATAGGAAAACAAACCAACGCTTGTAAAAGTAAGCTTATACAAAAATTTATTGAAAATTCTAAATGAATATTTTACAGGATGTAACTGCAATAATCACGCAACAAGCTGTCATTTTGATCCTGCATTATATGAAGCAACAGGAAGAGTTAGTGGGGGAGTTTGTGTAGGTTGCCAACACAATACAATTGGACCAAATTGTGACCAGTGTTCAAATTTCTATTATAAAGACCCTGAGCGAGATATTCAAGATCCCGAAGTATGCAGACGTGAGTTACTCAACCATATCTCAAATATCTTTTTCTCAAAATTCATTTATTTCAGCTTGTGATTGCGATCCTGATGGATCCCTAGATGGAGGAATATGTGATTCGGTGACAGACGAAGCAAACAATCTAATAGCTGGTAGATGCCACTGCAAAACAAACGTAGAAGGGAGGCGCTGCGATATTTGCAAAAATGGTTTCTGGAATTTCACGAATGCAAACCCAGATGGTTGCCAAACGTGTACATGTAATACTTTGGGTACCATAGATAACCAAGGATGCAATATGCGGAGCGGAGAGTGTTTCTGTAAGAGATATGTTACTGGACGGGATTGCAACCAATGTCTTCCTGAATTTTGGGGGTTATCTGAGAAAAAAGATGGTTGTCAATTCTGCGAATGCGATCCTGGTGGTTCTGTGGACAACAATTGTGATGTAATAACCGGGCAGTGTCAGTGTAGAGAACATATGACTGGAAGAAAGTGCGATATACCAAAGCAACAATTTTTCACTGCAAGTTTAGATTTTCTCCTATACGAGGCGGAGTTAGCACGATCATCTCCAGTAAGTCAATGTACCTTTTTATTCGAATATAATCTTATCAAAATGGTTGTTATTCCGGAACTGGTATTTTATCTCTTAGCACTCAGTTACTGGAATTATTCATAAATTCTTAAACCATTACATAAATGATTATTATTTGAAGTTGCCACCCAGTGCGAATTCGAGTACATATAATGAAAGAATACATTGATTCAGTTATATCAGAATTTATATTGAGAAATTCGAATAGTTAATTAGTCTAATAAATATTTTAATGTTGACTGGGAGATCTTCTCTGAGTCTTTCTTTCTCTGTATCTGGCGGGCCTATAGCTTGCTAGGGTTTGACATTCAAATACAACTACTGCTTGAAATCTTAGTATTCCAGGCTTAGTTGGTCTTACAATTTTCAAGACTAAGTATTCTTCCAGAACTGTCAAGTTGTTATCAGAGAACCCTATCGAGATGGCAGACCAAACACATGGACTGGAACTGGTTTCTTGAAAGTTTTCGAGAACGCTTATTTTGAAATAACAACAAATAATATTCAACGAACTTCCAAGTATGACATTGAGATCAGATATGAGCCAACTCTTCCACAAACTTGGGAAGATGTACAAATCCTTATTACTCGCCCTGGACCACCAGATCCTAATGGACCATGTGCTAACGCCCCTGAAGTTGAAACTAGAAAGCTTATCCTGGAGCCGAATAGTCGAAGGTATTTGGTGACGCCTTCGGTTTGTTTAGAAGCTGGTACTACTTACAAGATCAATTTGGAATTTAGAAGGTTTGATTATAGGAAAGAAACGCCAACAGCATCTGTATTAATAGATTCGGTAAGTTTTTGTTGGTTTCTAATTTTACAAAAGAATTTTCGATCATTCTAATGATTGTGATCTGCTATTTTGTTTTCCAACATCAAGAAGCGCGTTGATGAATGAACAATATCCCATGTAATTCAATTACAAAACGAAATATAATACTGATGCCTAACATCAATAATATTATTTATTCAGAGATTCAAATCAAAAGTTCTATAGGCTCAAACCGTAACATCCTGTGTCAGCACGAACTTTTCAAGCAAGCGCGGATCTATTAAGGTCCATGCTAACATTCATTGAGTAGAATTAAGTTCAAACCTAGAGTGGAATAGTATTTATATTGAATGTTCGAAGACATGCGGTTAACGTAATTTTGTCAATTTTTTTCAGGTGGTTTTACTACCGTCACTTGAAGATATTCCCTGGTTCGCTACAAATACAACAGATGGGTTAATACACCATCAAGAATTTGAAAAGAATAATTGCTACGATCCTCAGTATTACAGATATCCTGATCAAGCGCCTGAAGTTTGTAGAAATATGTATAACAGTATAGGAGCATATATTTTCAATGGAGCATTTCGTTGTCAATGCGATCCTGAAGGTTCCGAAAGTAATATTTGTAAAAAGAATGGAGGATTTTGTACCTGTAAACCAAACGTTGTTGGTAGACGATGCGACAGGTGTGCTCCAGGAACATATGGATTTGGACCAGACGGATGCAAAGCTTGCGACTGTAACAGCATCGGAGCTTTGGACAATTTCTGCAACACTACAACAGGACAATGTAAATGCAGAGCGAACACGTATGGAAGGGAGTGTAATAGATGCAGAAATGGTTTCTGGAACTTCCCAAATTGTGTCAGATGCGACTGTAATGGTCACGCAGATTTATGTGATCCTTTAACAGGTGCTTGTGAAGGTTGTAATGATAACACTGAAGGTCACACATGTGATCGCTGTAAGCTAGGTTTTTATGGGGATCCACGACTGAATGCAGATATTCCATGTAGACCTTGCCCTTGTCCAGGACTTGGAAACCATTCGTTCGCCAATAGTTGCTCCTTAGATCCTTACACCAAAGATGTTATATGCGATTGTGAAAAGGGATATTCTGGTAAGTCAAGAAATGGAACTCTCAGATAGTTACAATAAATTCCTGAAAGCTAAGGTAATTTCTAAGATATAACTTAATCAATATTCTAATTTTCAGGTGCACGTTGTGATATTTGCTCTAATAATTACTACGGAAACCCTGAAGTGCCTGATGGAAAGTGCCAAGAGTGTGATTGCAGCGGTAAAATAGACGAATTGAAACCAGGTAACTGCGACCCGCATACTGGAAAATGTTTACAATGTCTATATGATACAACTGGTGAGCATTGTGAAATTTGTCGACCTGGATATTTTAGATATACTGAAGACAACATGTGTGAAGGCAAGTAGAAGGAATGTTCTTTTTTACGTGGTACATATCAATGTTTTGTTGTACTGAGGAGTGTTTTTGGTACTGAGTATTGTGTTCATTATAAAGTTCTTGACATTTCTGGACCTCCAGCAAAATTTTATCAGCTAAGTTTTCAGCAGGTACAAGTGCCATCACCTATCTCCTCCAACTTGTGGTCTTGATTTGACTTGTAATTCTTAAATTATTCCATATGTACGTGGTTAATTCTCGTATCTTTCTTCACAGAGTGTGTTTGTCATGCACTGGGAACAAATAGAACTGCAGGACCATGCGATCCAAATAGTGGACAGTGCCCGTGTCTTCCTCACGTAACAGGTTTACATTGTGACAAATGTATACAAAACTACTGGAAAATTGCAAGTGGAGAGGGATGCTCATCATGTGATTGTGATCCTTCTGGAGCAGTTCAAGCTCAATGTAATGAAGTAAGTTGTAAACTCCTTTGCGGTTTCAAGGTATAAATAAATTTCCTTCTCTAGTATGATGGGCAGTGCGAGTGTAAACCAGGTTTTGGAGGACGACAATGCAATGAATGTATGTCTCGATTCTGGGGAGATCCTAAAGTTCAATGCAAGGGTAAATATGAATATGAATATTCATCCAAAACTAAAGTAATATTAGAATTTTTCAGAGTGTCATTGTAATATACAAGGTTCTAAAACTTTACAATGTGACATGAGAACAGGAGATTGTAAGTGTCTCCCAGGTATTGGAGGGAGTAAATGTGATACATGTGCCAGAGGATATCTTGGAAACGCCCCCAGGTGTTCCCCTTGTGGGGAATGCTTCGATAATTGGGACAGAATCTTGGAAGAAACAAGAAGTAATTCAAAGTAACTGTCAAGAATTTCAAAACATTCATTCGATTTTTTTCCAGACAATACTTTAGACCTCATTAAAAAGGCTGGGGATATAAAAAAAGTAGGTGCAAGAGGAGCCTACACCAAAGAATTCGATGATATGCAAAGTCAACTTGACGACATCGAGCAATTATTGAACAATTCGGACGACGTCAACGTAGAAACCATAAATGAAGAACTAAAAGTACTGAGAGTACAACTGAATAAAACCGAACAAGAAAAATTGAAAGACTTAGACGAAACTCTTGCTAACACCAAAGAAAATGTTGTATTGAATGAAATAAAAATTAGTAATTCTAAAGATCGTATAGATCAGTTGAATAAAAAGATCAAAGAACTTGAGAATAATGGAACACAGTTACAAGAACATAATGTACAGGGTGCTCTTACATTGATTCAAAGTGCGAAAATGAAAGCTGATGAGGCAGTGCAGAAGGCAGAAAATACACAGGTGAGATATTAACGCTTTGATGTTCCATATCTTTATTTTATCTAATTTTCCAGAAAACTCTAAGTGAAGCTGAAAGACAATGTAAATCGGCTGAAAACTTTTTGAATACAACAAAAGAAACATATCAGAAATTGCTAGATGAAAATTTAGCCAAGTTGCAGAGCATAGCTAACGATACAGAAAAACTGAGTAGAGTACTGCCAGAACTAAACGATCTGGTTTGTGATGGTCGCGGTGATCCTTGTGATTCGATTTGCGGAGGAGCTGGTTGTTCAAGTTGTGGTGGTTCAATATCTTGTGAAGATGGAGCTAAGCAACAAGCAGAAACAGCTGTCAGCTTAGCCAACAGCAGTGAAATTGCTTTGAGAACCAAAGAGGGAATCATCAACAGTTTCATAAGAAATGTAAGATTACCAATTCGATTTTTGGTTTTAAATTACGATATTTTTCTTTCAGATATCTCAAATAGATACCAATGAAGGTAAAAACCTTGCTCAATCTGCTCACGACGAAGCTGCAAAACTATTCGATAAATATAATTCCACAAGAATCAACGTTGATGATTTGAAAGCACAAATTGATACATTTTTGGAAAAGAATATCACGAATCCAGAAACAGTGAAAGAAGAAGCTCAGAAGGTTATTTTTTTAATTATTTGGTATGGTTTTCACTAAACTACCGATGTTTTAGGTTCTTAATAAGAAGATTAATGTTTCTACTCCAGAAACAATAAAAAGATTGGCTAGTGATATTAAGAAAAAGGTCGATTCACTAACGAATACAGAAGCAATCATTGATGCTACGAGAGAAGATCTTCTTAAAGTTAATCGACTGAAGGAAGCCGCAGCAGAAGCTAGGTAACCTCTGGATAAATCATCCATTTGTTTTCTTACTTTAATATTAACACTATAACTTATCTTTGAAGGATGAAGGCAGGCAATTTATCAGCAGATGCTCACGAAGTACAAAAAGCATTAGAGAACTCGACAAAAGCACAAGGTAATGCTGAGAAATCGATACATAAAGCCCTGGACCATACAGCAGAAGTAAACAAACTACTGAGTGAGGTAAGAATTTTTCTACATGCTCAGAAAAGAGCTCAATCGAAATTTTCAAAAAAAACCTCAATATTTCTCTAAATTTAGGAAAAATTTATTTTGAGAGTTGAATTTAATTAAAGAATATGCCTGCTCGTAGAGATACAAGGCATGAAAACAAATTTCACTGAAATATTCTGCCCATAACCTTTCATTTTCAGAATCTACTCTGTTTTTTGATATCTCATCTAAATAAATTGAATAACTCTACATATTCTTGTTTGTTTTGTCGAATTGATTCAAATTTTGAATTGGAGTAAAACTGAGCATTGATATTCAAGTTACAAAACATTCTTTATTGTATTTGTGTGTATTTCCAGATAAAAGATAAGACAGCATCCGCTCAGGAAAAAACAAATTCCACTGCAGAGAACATAAAGAAACTAGCCGATAGACTCGAAGATTTGCAACAGAATATCACGAATAATGGCATATATGCGAACCGAGTCAAAAACGAAACTGCTACTATTCTGAGAAATGCAGAGGAGGCATACGATAATTTCAATTCGTTGCACACGAAATACGAGACTGCCAAACGCAAACTTAGCAGTAATATGAACAACGTTACCTCTCTCAAAGAGAAAGCTGACGTATTATTTCAGAAGGTGGTTACTTTACTGGCACATATTACGAAAACGGATGAAGCCATAAACAAACTGGAAACGACATCTCAACAGGACCCTTCTATTCTAGAGAACCAACTAGAAATGCTGATAAGAAAAGCAAACAATTCCACTGCCCAAATTGAAAGACGAATAAACCATTATAAAAATTGTAATTAGTGTATTCGATATTTCTTGTACATAGGTAGCTGATACTGCCTTAAGTGTTAATACTAGTTAATAATCAGTACGTAAATCAGTGTGACGTTCTGAGAACGACAGCGATGTATACTGATATTTTCAACAGTATTTCTGTCGAATTCTCTGCGAATGTTGTAAAGATAAAATAACATTGCTTTTAGATTTTGTAAAAATGAAAAGATGTACTAAAATTCTATTAGAACATAGCGAACCATTCTATTTATACTGAAGAAATACAAAATATGAAAAAATAGTGATTTAATCTTTCTCTTCCATTTCCTCATATATTAATTTTTCATGTCTGAAACCTTGAAAGCGGAATGAACTGTATTCAGGTGCCTGAACAGTGTTAGAAACTACACCCCGAGGTACGCAGATATACTGTTCGTTGTATAAAGGAAATTTATCTCTAGCATCATTGAGGTGACACTAATAGTAACAGCTGAAATGGTAGAAAAAAAATTGTTAATATTTCTAGGTTTCGATCCCACGGAAAAGATATGTCAAAAAGTGAGCATCTTGATTGAGAATTAGAAATTAATTTTATAGCGCAAAAAAGGCGCAAGAGATAGAGCAGGGGTGATCAAACAGTCGATCTCGATAAGAAAAAAAAATTAATGAGTAGGTTAGATAATTACAAAAATTTATTACGTAATAAAACAACATTCTGCTAGCGGCAAAAGGCGGCTTTATCAAAGGAGTGCGCGGTACTTCTTAAAGAAAAGCCGCGTTTTTATTCTTGCCGCTTTTCTAGAAATTTCGGGCCGCGCGTTTGACGGGAACATTCGAGACTTCCGTTCACGCCGATATTCATGTTGTGCCTGCAGAATTTAGAGTCGAATTTTAACTTGAAGACAATACTACTTCGATACAAAGTTTGCTATTAAATAGTACAAAATGAATGCAGCGAAGAAGTCTAAAACGTATCATTTTAATAACGATTGCGAGGAAGAATTTTTCTTTTATATGGTGAAAGATAAGTACATTTGTCTTATTTGTCGTGCGTTAGTTGCAACACCAGAACGTGGTAACTTAGAGAGACATCATAAAACGGTTCATAAAAACTTTGAAAAGGATCTTCCGTCACAGAGTGAATTAAGAAAACGAAAAGTACGTGACTTGAAAAAAGAACAAACCATGTTCACAAGACCAGCCAAACAATCAAAAGCTGCTACAATCGCCTCATTCAAAATATCTCATATATTGGCGAAACACAAGAAACAATTCGAAGATGAATCGGTTGTGAAGGAAGCATTTTTGAAGAGGGTAAGAATTTATTTGGAGATTTTAAAAATGAAACAGAAATCATGTCTGCTATTAGAGAACTTCAGTTGTCTCAGCAATGACTGGAAACAAAAACGGTTTTGTGGCATTTTGTCGACCTAATGAAGATTTCCCTTAATTTTTTTCATTTCATTGCATTATGTATCAACAAGTTTTGTGTCCAAAAGTTTTAAACACAGAGAAAATTATGGGCATTGCAACAAAAATTGTGAATTCCATCAGTGCACGTAGCTTGCGACGCCGGCTCTTAAGCTACAGTTGGAAGATAGGGAGTCAGCTGAACACACTGATTTAGTTCTTCACACGGACGTCAGGTGGTTGAGTCGCGGAAAATTCCTAGAAAGGTTTCAAGAATTATGGCCCGAAATAATAGCTTTTCTAGACGAAAGAGGTGATGTTAGGTTAGATTTGGCATTTTTGACTGACATCACAATGCACTTAAACACCATTAACTTGGAGCTTCTAGGTAAAGGAAAAACTATTATTGAGATGATTAGCGCAGTGAACGCATTTAAAAATAGCTTGCAGCTTATGATAGATCAACTGAAAAGAAAGGATCTGAAACAAGAATTCCTCAGCTGAATTTTGATACGTATTGGGCTGAATTACCGTATATTTTGGGACAATTCGTTTTGACGATTGCAGTGAATTGGCAAATCATTTATGAGTTATCCTTTTTTATGTAAAAACATTCAGGAATTAGCTACTGAAATAGCAAGTCAGTTTAATATCAACTCATGTTCTGTTGAAAATGAGTTGGTGCAGATTATATTAGATATACATCTCAATGCTACAGCATCTGATACAAAGTTCTGGTGTTTTATATCTGAAGATAAATCTCCGAATCTAAGGCAAATCGCCCTTCAACTGTCGGCAATGTTTGGGTCAACTTACTTGTGCGAGTCTGCACTTTCTGAAATGCAGATAATTAAGTCAAAATATCGCAATCGACTAACTGATGATCATATGTCATCATGCTTGCGATTAGGACTCAGTGGTTACGTACCATCTTATGAAAAGTATGTTGAGGACATGCAGTTCCACGCTACAACATCCAACGTCACTCCTTAGTTAAGTTTAACACCATATGTAACTCTATTGCTTTGTAACAACCAATAAACTCGCAATTTTGAATAACTATGAGTTTTTCATTGATATTATAGAGAAGAACCTAACTAAACCTAATCCAAACCTTGACTTAAATAATGTATATTGTGCGGAAAGCTAATAATTATATATGCTATGGTACACCCTACCTAGGTAGGTTGGGTGTATCTTGTATGTACGACAACCCTGCATCACACATACTTGCAGCCTCTCAGAGTCGATCCTAAGTAGTCTAAAAATATTGAGGTAGATCACCAGCAGTTCAAGTTTGAGCACCCCTGAGATATACAGTCAATAAGGTTTAGCTATATTTGAAATATAGTTGCGAAAACTTAAAGGGAACAGGGAAATAATTAAACATTTCATAGTTTAGTTTTATCTATAAATAACATAAAATATAAATATAAATCACAATTAAATTATAAATGAGTTGTATTTATAGCTCAGAAACTCACTGGAAAAATCCGACAGTCATTCATACATTTTTGACATTTCCTCCATCAATTTGTGCAGAAATGGTTGTGCAAAATACCACAAAAACAACACAGCCTTTTTGGCAAGAAAACAACCAAACAGCAAGACTTTTAAGGACATATATACATAAGTTATTTCTTTGTTTCAATTAATTTTACACTTCACTAATACAATTCAATCCAATCATGGTATTGTATCACTTATTGCACGTATGTCGAATAAGATGAATGAATCGCCGTTTCATAGATAATACTGATATTTCAGAGAAAACTTTTGCATCGTGGTATTTCCACTTGTTTTGGTACTTTGTTACAGACAGAAAGTTTATCAGTCAGTTTATAAACCTGAATTCTATTAGAGAAGTAACGTTATATATATCGCAGATATGTATAAAAGAAATATACAACTAGTTCTCTGAGCTCCATTCGGCGATTTTGTATTTGGTTCAACGTCATTGATATCACTATCTGAAAAAGAAATAACCCAATTCACAATTTTGTATTAGAAAATATAATTACAAGAATTATAAAACAGTAATAACAAAAAAGGGAACTAGTCAGTATGTGTCCTGCTAACAGGGCACATACCAAAGGTTCTGATGGAGTTATTATTAAATAAAATCTCTGATATATGAGGTTGAATTGATCATCAAATTTTAAAGCCTAAGCCTTGTTGTTGATACCTTTCGCCTTTTTTGCTTGCCACACTTTTTAACGACGCAAAAGAATCAATCCCATGATTTCCTGGACATCTTGAAGTACTGTGTTCTTGTCCCCGTGCATATTTTTCCTTCGAAGATATTGCTCAGGAACGAATTATGTCGAATAATATGATCAATTAGTTTTATTTTTTTGCTATAGACTTCACTAAAGATCCTTATTTAGATAAATAGTTTTTGGTTACTCCTTAGCTCAATCCACTTTGTCTCTGCTTATTTTCTTCAGATCCGCAGGTAAAATAGAACAAGACAATCACTTTTCCTTACTGTGTGCCAATTATTTTCAAACATAATCTTCTAGTACAATAGAAGGGCAAAGAAAGGACACAGTATTTAGGGTGTTTCCGTTTTAATCTGCTAAAATGCACAATATGATAGAAAATCGAAAATCTTTAAATATTGACACTTTCCTCAAGTACAGTATGTCCCATTTTGGGGGTGCCACCAGGAGCATCTCTGTTATTATTTAAGATAGAGAGATGGGGTTTTCACGACCCTTGGCTACTTTTTCGAGACAAATTCATAGAGCTATTCAGAATTATTCTAACTTCAGTGGTTTTTGAGTTATTCGCGAATCTTGAAAATTTCCGGATTTCTTTTTTTTCCGATATCTCGGTTCTTATAGAAGATAATTGAAATCTGTTTTTACGTTTCTAAAACGGTTTTCTGAGTAGATTCCAGTGACGTACTCGAAGTTTTTTTTTTCATTAATTATGACAGATATGACATAAAGTTGCATTTTTTTAAATACGAACATAGTTTTTTTTGGCATATTCCGATTGCCGTTTTTTTTCCTTTTCAAAAATATATAACATGATGACAAAATTTCCACCCAATTTGAAGAAAATAACGGAATAATGATTTACCCCTAATGGCTGGGCGAAGGAACACACGTGAGCGGACGAACCATAGAACATTTGTAGTTATTCGATGAAAACGATCAAAACAATGCAAAATCTTCTTGACCGAAATAATGGAGCTAGGCTGCTCCTAAGATTCCATCGTTATTTATGACATCCGCAATTTCCGCTTTTTATTTTATTTTCGAGATTGTCGTTTAGTTTCTAGAGTTCTCTGAGAAATACCTACATGAGAATAATAATAGGCACCTAATAATTTACTCAAATTTACTTCTCATAATGATTTACATATATTGCTCGAACTGATTTCCATCATGTTGTAAACATAAAGTGCATCTTCGGATTATATCTTCTATGGCCCTAGTCAAATGTAGCGAGGATCTCCTCAGATCTTCGAATGCTTCATTTGTTGCATTCTTCAATTGATCGTAATTGGCGTATTGCCTCCTATATTTCTTATTTTTTAAATAACCCCAAAGAAAAAATCTAAAACGGATAGGTCAGGAGACCTAGGTGGCCATTGAATTGGGCCATTGGTACCGATCCATTTATTTTCAAAATTTAAATCCAAGTAGTTCCTCACCACGGCCGAATTATGGCAAGGAGCACCGTCTTGTTGGAAGTAATATGTGTTGAATTGAGCAAGAGGAATGTCATCTTGCAATTGTGGCAGACAAATATTTAAAATTTCGAGATATCTCTGTGCATTCAAGTTGCCATCAAAGATATAGTAGGCTAATTTGTTGCCCATTACAAAACACGACACATTGAAACCGAACCTCCCCTGCTGCCGTCGAGCTACTGCTTCGTGTTTGTTTTCGTTTTCCCAGAATCTATTCGTATGGCGATTAAAGATTCCGGCACTGCTGATTCTTGACTCATCAGACCATATGATATGTCGCCCAAAACGAGCTTCACCTCTGATTCTCCCTAAATACCAATTGCAGAACACCGTTCTCCTCTCTGCATCCCCGGCATTGAGATGATGAATTATTTTATGTTTATAGGGATGATATTTATACTTTCTCAAAATTCTTTGGGCTCTGCTTTTTGACACACCCACTTCGCTCTCAATTTGCCGACACGATGTAAAATGGTTAGCCTCAACAGCTGCTAACACGTCAAGTTCATTATCACCTCTATTCCGTTTATTGTAGTTTTTACTTCTTGGTTTCTCGAACGAACCATAATTGAAAAGATTTGCTTCCATTTTGGCGAAGAACTTCCTGTTTGGTTGAATTCTTTGAGGAAATCTATTGGAGAGTGTCAGTCAGGTATTTAATATTGATTAGAATTACTACTTTCATTTCCATTGTCGAAGTTACCTATTCAAATATTCTTCTGATGCGCGGACTGCGTTACAGTGACACTGACTTCTATTTTGTTCCATAGTGTGAATTGCAGAAATTAACTAAACAATCCAAATTCAACAACGAACACTAATTTTACGAATTCAAATAGACACGAAGCCAATATATCCACAGATAATGAATAATAATAATTATTGGTCGTTCTATGGTTTCTAATGAACGTGCATAGATGAAGACTTCTGTGTTCACAGAGAGCATTCAGACATAGAAGATATAATCCGAAGATGCACTTTATGTTTACAACATGATGGAAATCAGTTCGAGCAATATATGTAAATCATTATGAGAAGTAAATTTGAGTAAATTATTAGGTGCCTATTATTATTCTTATGTAGGTATTTCTCAGAGAACTCTAGAAACTAAACGACAATCTCGAAAATAAAATAAAAAGCGGAAATTGCGGATGTCATAAATAACGATGGAATCTTAGGAGCAGCCTAGCTCCATTATTTCGGTCAAGAAGATTTTGCATTGTTTTGATCGTTTTCATCGAATAACTACAAATGTTCTATGGTTCGTCCGCTCACGTGTGTTCCTTCGCCCAGCCATTAGGGGTAAATCATTATTCCGTTATTTTCTTCAAATTGGGTGGAAATTTTGTCATCATGTTATATATTTTTGAAAAGGAAAAAAAACGGCAATCGGAATATGCCAAAAAAAAACTATGTTCGTATTTAAAAAAATGCAACTTTATGTCATATCTGTCATAATTAATGAAAAAAAAACTTCGAGTACGTCACTGGAATCTACTCAGAAAACCGTTTTAGAAAGGTAAAAACAGATTTCAATTATCTTCTATAAGAACCGAGATATCGGAAAAAAAAGAAATCCGGAAATTTTCAAGATTCGCGAATAACTCAAAAACCACTGAAGTTAGAATAATTCTGAATAGCTCTATGAATTTGTCTCGAAAAAGTAGCCAAGGGTCGTGAAAACCCCATCTCTCTATCCTAAATAATAACAGAGATGCTCCTGGTGGCACCCCCAAAATGGAACATGCTGTACATACCCTCTCTGACCTGCCCCTTTCGAGATACATGGTGTAAAATTTTCGGAGAAAAAAAAATTATTTTTGAATAACTCACTCGATTTTTCAGATATCAAGCTGAAATTCGACATTCGAGTGTTTTTTCATCAGCTACACGACGACGAATTAAAACATTGTCAGTTGCTTCACAGGGTGATATATTTTTCGGTGTCATGTCGTCTTTTTTCCCCCAGAACTTTTTTGCAGCACCTTACTGACCACATTTTCTGATATTTTTAAAGTACTCATTCAATTTAAAAATTTTTTTGTTTCCTGTATTATTTTCTTATCTGTCACCGTTTTTGCGGAAAAAATTAAATATTAATGATACGATTCATGTTCCCAACTTTTCAATAGATTCTGGCCTATTTTCGTGTCGAAACACAAAGTGTGTCCGTTATAATCTGCTAGAACGCGCAGGATGATAGAAAATTGAAAAATATTGACACTCACGTTTCGTTTTCGCGATACAGGGTGTCAAAAAAACATGATGTGGTTCATGATTTAATGCGGCTCATGATTTTATTCTGTGGTTCGAAACCATTGATTGAAACTTTACAAATCATACACATTTACCGCGTTTTTAAAATGATGAATTTGAACTTATTGAAAAACGCAGAGAATGTGTATGGTTTGTGAAGTTTCAATTAATGCTTTCGAACCACAGAATAAAATCATGAGCCGCATTAGATCATGAACAGCATCTTGTTGTCTATGACAACTGATTAATAAATTAAAATTCTATGATCTTTTCGTACAAATATGTCATTGAAAACTGTCTGTTTCGATTATTGTTATTTACAGTTTCAAATTTATTATTCGTTGTTGATTCATCTTTCAACTTTCCAATCGGAAATGCCTCATTCGTTTTCGAATGCGGAATATGCAGATATCCATTTCATTTATGGTTTGTGTGATGGTATCTCAAGACGAGGTGTCAAAGAATATAGAAGAAGGTTTTCTACTAGAAGAGCTCCTAACAATTTCTAGAATGTGGTTTGGCGAAGATAGGAGGTGCTCGGAAGAATCGAAGAAGAAACGTTAACGAACGGGAAATTTTAAATTTATTTACGAATAATCCAAAGCTTAGTTTACGAAATGCGCCACAACAAACCAATATAAGCTACATCGAAGAAAATTATTATTCAAGGAACAGTAGTCAACCTTCCGTAGAATGTTAAACATCCTCCCTTGAAGGAGCTGGTCTTCCGATCTACTCTTCATCATCCCGTCAACCGGGGCCACAGAGCAGCGGTACAGCACGGTCAGATGTCACCAGTAGGAACAATGGACTGCAGTTTCGGTCTCGTTTGACCTCGTCAGCATTGTCTACCCATTCGTAACACCAGGCTATGCCGTTACCTACACATCTCAATTCGTTGGAGAGAACGTAAGCATGTAAATGTCACTGCCCCCTCCAACGAATCTTGATGATGTTCCTCAGAATCGATCTGTTGCATGGCCACCGCGAACCGCAGACCCATTAGATTTTTTCGTCTGGGGCGCACTCAAAGACTTCGTAAGTCGAAACTTTGAGGAATAGGATCATTGATGCAATCTCAAAATCTATAATGTCGCTTGAGAGGAGATGTAGATTATACATTCAACAGAACGGAGCACACTTTGAACGCTTTCTTTAGCAGCTAAAGATTATTCGACATGTTTTCTGCTCTGTTTTGTGTTAGATGATTTTTTATATTGTAACTTCGAATAAAAACGTACTTCCTTTTTTTATCATTTCGATAAGTCTGTGGTTCAACACCATGGACCGCAAATTAACAAATGATACACTTACAACTCGTGAAAAACATAACAGCTAATAATAAATAAAAAAAATAATAATAACCTAAAAGAGGGTAAAAATGTTTTTCTTCTTCAGAAATGGTGATTGCTCGATAGGTTGAGCAATTCTGGAAATTTTCAGTGACGTATAGATTTTGCTTAGAAGGGGGAATCGCTGTGGGATATGCTTCGCCATTGGTTTCATATCGAGATAATATCTTATCGTGAAAAGATTATCCTTGATAATATATTCAAATTTTCCGGTTTTCAATTGGTTATGACAAAGAAATTACAGCCATTTTACTGTTTCAGGAGAAATCCCTCCTGAGTAATAAACTCTAACTGCTCATCTTTGATCTCAAACATCATACGTCGCAAGAAAAACCAGGGTCATGCTACGCCACTAGTTTCATGCTGAGACAATTCTTGCACATCAAAATATCAAGTTCAGTAAATGTTCAAACTTACGGAAGTTATAGCAATTTTTCCTATTGAAAATTCGAAATTTGACACCCTGTATTATGGCAAACCAAACATTTATGAGGCATAATTTGTTTTGAGTCACTTAAAATTTCGATTCACGATCGGCCAGTGTTCGGCAGATTAAAACGGAAACACCCTGAATCTGTGTTTCGACACGAAAGTCGGCCAGAATCTATTGAAAAGTTCGGAACATAAATCGTTTTTCAATTTTTCCTCGAAAACGGCGACAGACACAAAAATAATACAGGTATCAAAAAAGTTTTTAAATTGTACGAGTAATTTGAAAATATTAGAAAATGTGGTCAAGTGGCGTGCTGCAAAAAAGTTCTGGGGGAAAGAAGACGACAAGACACCGAAAAATACATCACCCTGTAGAGTAACTAACAAATTTTTAATACGTCGTCGTGTAGTTGATAAAAAAAACACTCGAATGTCGAATTGCAGCTTGATATCTGTAAAATTGAACGAGTTATTCAAATATAAATCTTTTTTTTCCGAAAATTTCACACCCTGTATCTCGAAAACGACAGGTCAGAGAGGGTATGATCTTGAGGAAAGTGTCAATATTTTAAGATTTTCTATCATTCTGTGCATTTTGGCAGATTAAAACGGAAACACCCTGTATATAGCTAGCTAGAGGGCGCAGTGTCTGATCGAATTCTTATTCAATAAAACTTCTGATACAAGCCACAGGCTCTACTACAAACATTTCACCTCCAGAACTACCAGGAAGTGTCAATGTATTTATTTTGTCGTTTTTAGAAACCGTCTTTTTGATCAAGAGAACAAAATCATTGGCTTAATCTTTGAAGCTACTCTAATCGCACTTAAAGATTTGTTGATAATCAGAGAGTCATCAACGATATTGATGCTTTTTAGAAATATGAGAAAACGCTTTAGAAGAGTAATAAAGAGTCATTATCGAAAATTAATGAATTAATAGAGAAAATTTTGAAAAATTCCTTAAATTTCTAAATCAGCATCTTATGGCAGTTTTTGTATGAATTTGATAAGCAGAATGCTGGAAGACCCGAAGGATAAATTAGAAGGTTTATAATTGCAACTCAAATCTTGAAAATAAACTATTTACTTGATAACTCACCAAAATTCCACGGTTTTCGTGTGCTTTTCGTCATACCCACAGTAACTGCCGTTCTTGAAGTAGTTGGTCTGGTTGTAGTTCGTTCATATGTGGGCTCATAAATCTCCACAGGGGCGTCAGTTTGCGCTATTTTACGAACGCATGAATGCAATTCATTTTCCACTAATTGCATTCCATTTCTTACTGGATCAATATTTCTCTGACAGGAACTTCCAGCCTCCTTTATGAATATCTCTTTCTTTGGTGTAATGCTCCCTACGAAGCATTCGTATGTGCCTGCTGCTACATCCATACGTTGCGTATACGTATAAAGCAAGTTTCCTTCTCGCCAATGTCCCAAACATTCATATTCTCTTTCTTCATAAATTTCGCCGGTTGCGCAACTTGAAACTTGATAATACATTATTTCGGCGTTACAGTCTGACCAGAGCTTCGCACATAAATCCGGGGAGTCAGTAATAACTCCATTATATTCTCCAGAAATGGGACACATTCCGGAATATGTTTTAGGGGCTGCTAGAGTTGTAATTCCTGAAGCAAAACACGATCACAAATGACGATTACAAAATAATTAAAATTCAAATTAACTCTATAATAGACTATACAATTGCATTTCTTTATAGTCGGATTTATCTGATAATCGTTAGAAATCCCGGCAATTTCAATTAATGGAATAAATGTAAACAGAACCCACTACTAAACAAACACTGAAATAAGTAGAAGGGATATATCTCTGCGGGTAATATAGCTCAAGCTACACTCGGAGGCAAAATTAGCGGAACACTCGAAAATTTAACCAAATTCGAAGTCCGATATTTTTCCTAATTCTCAACCGATTTAGATGATTTTTTCGGCAAGTTATAGATCAACTCTTCTGCTTTGTAGAAATTATAAGAGAGAACAAAAAAATTTGGAAAAAATTTTAAACGAGGGCAAAACTAAAAGTGTTTTTTTTGTCAAAAATTCGTAACACCCTGTGGAATTTCGTGCTCCGAGTTGAAACGTACAATATCATGGTCCGTCAAGACACATCTTCCTACAGTAACTCCCTTCTTGTTTTATGCATTTATCTCTATTTTTACAAGAGATATCCAATTTGAAGCGAAAAGTCACAAATTTCAAGAATTTATTTTTAATCTTGCGTAGGTGCATAACATCGGAGGTTAGCCAAAAAATAAAATCAAAATTAGAGAAGCGGAAATCTAACGAAATGAAAATTTTTGAAATTCACTGGCCAATTTCACGCTCCGGGAGAACTCGAAGTACACTGGAAAAATCGTTGATTTTGCACATTTATTTTTGAATTTTTTTGTGTGACACTCTATAATAATTATCATTCTTGTCCAAAATTGAGAGCAGGTGTGTATCCTGGCGATACACTCGTGAAATGAAAGGAACATGTTGAGAAAAGTGTTCATGATGACCCACAAAGAACAAACATTTGATTTTAGTAGCGAGTATGACCCCCCGAGCTCTTATTACAGCGCGCATACGATTTCGCATACTCCCAATGATGTTGTCTATCATCTGTTGAGGTATGTTGTCCCACTCTTCCACCAAAGCCAATGTCAGCTCTTCAACGTAGCCTGGATTACGTTGTCGTACCCTTCTTCCAAGAATGTCCCAAACGTGTTCGATCGGGTTTAAATCCGGTGACCGCGACGGCCAGTCCATTCGTGTGATCCCAACTTCATTGAGATATTCTATCACTATGCGCGCAGTATGAGGGCGTGCGTTATCGTGCATAAAAAGGAAATTTTCCCCTATGTGAGGAGCAAAAGGCACAACATGGGGCTCCAAGATTTCTGTTATATACCGATGGGCATTAAGTGATCCATTGCCAATAATCTCCAGTTCTGTTCGTACTCCCAAGCATATGCCACCCCATAACATAACTGACCCACCACCGTATTGCTCAGTCCCTGCGAAGTTCGCTCGATTGTACCGTTCCCCTCGATGCCTCCCTATTCTATCTCTACCATCCACGAAATTCACACAATATCGGCTCTCATCACTAAATAAAACTCGTCTCCACTAATTGATTGTCCATGCTACATGCTCCCTAGCAAACGCCAATCTTGCTACCCGATGGGCTCTATCGAGTCTTGGTGCTCTTGCTTGCGCGTATGATCTCAGACCAACTTCATTTAATCGTCTTCTGACTGTCCTCACACTGACGTTAATGTTATCCACTGCTTGTAAAAGGTTACGTGCCTGAACAGCAGTAAGACGATGATTTCTTATGGTTTGATTGACGATGAAACGGTCATGTATAGCGCGGTTTGCCCGATTTCTTGCTTGTCCTCGCCTCCTCTTGACAATCCAGTTTCCCTGTAACGTCGGTAGATTCGATGGATAACCGACGTCGAGACACCCAACATGGTACCGACTGAGCGGTAGGTGCGCCCTTCCTCGATCAATGTAACTGCCCTTGCTACTGAGGTTGGTGGTAAATCTCTCATTCTGAATGAAAAATACCGTTTCGAATCGTAAACAGTAAAAGAATCACAAAACACCGCAACCGATCGAATTTGTATCAAATCAAAGAATGGAAAACTCTCATTCTTTAAACAAGTGCAAATGTGGTCATATACAAAAAAACGTGTGTTGTATTTCATATTTGATAAAAAAAGGTGTGCACATGTGTAAATAAAAAGTTTTATCAATGGACCCAGAATTCGGTTGTGTATTTTAATACCTACCGACTGTTATCTCCTATGAATTCCTAATTCTCACCAAATTAACCAAATTGTCATCAATAACTAATGCAATTCGAACATAAAAATCGCAAACGACAATTTCGACACGCCTGAGTGATAATGAGAAAATTCCAAATTGATAGACGAATTTCAATGACAATTTCTTGATTCAATGGAATTTCTCCAAAATGGTGATTTTCCACTTGAAATTAAATATATTTTGCAAAAATAGAGATAAACGTATGAAACAAGAAGGGCGTTACTGTAGGAAGATGTGTCTTGACAGACCATGATATTGTACGTTTCAACTCGTACCACGAAATTCCACAGGGTGTTACGAATTTTTGACAAAAAAAACACTTTTAATTTTGCCCCCGTATAACATTTTTTTCAATTTTTTTGTTTTCTCTTATAATTTCTACAAAGCAGAAGAGTTGATCTATAACTTGCCGAACAAATCATCTAAATCGGTTGAGAATTAGGAAAAATATCGAATTTCGAATTTGGTTAAATTTTCGAGTGTTCCGCTAATTTTGCCTCCGAGTGTACTTCTAAACGTAGAGTTTAGAAATAGTGCGAATTTAAATAAAATATTTCTATTCTTAATGAATTTGTTCATAATTCGATTAAATGAAAAAAATAAAGTGGGCAATATAAAGAAATAATAATCAATGTGATTTATTTTATAATACGGAAACTTGTCTTTTTTATATCAGGTTGTGGGAAGTATCCTTCAAACCTAGATAACTTACGGAAATACCCTGATCTACTACAGTGATTATTAACAAAATCGTGAAAGAATCTACGACACTGTTTTCTCGATGTAACGCAGGTTGTGTGACAGTTCATACATACATCTTATATAAATCTAACTCCAATTAAAATCATCATTAAAAATTAACTATATCTACTAAATTTTATCAAGTTTTGCAAGGGCAATAAAAATGTAGTATTCTTGTTAATATCTGGTTCGGCCATCATTAAATCGGAAACTTGTTGTCAGATATGATGGTATAGATGAACGAATCAAGTTTCCTTATTCAGTTTACGATTTTTTCTAAAAAAATACCAGAAAATGTGCGAGCATAACAATGATTATTGGTAGTATGAATTTTGCCTGAAAATTTCAAGTCTATAGCCCAGAATTGTTTTTACATTGCTCAATTCTTATTTAAATACTGGTTTGAAAAAAATTCTTACTTCCTTGGGTTGTCCAAGAATCCTCCATAAAGTTAGAGTCATGACATAAATCGAATACATTATTGGCATCGCTCGAGTTTGTACCAATTTGAAATTCAAGGATATTATTAGTTCTTTTGTGAATCCATATACATTTGTAATTTTCCTCATCGCTGGAAAGAAGATAGAATTATTCAAGTGAGCAAATATAATAAATTCATGGAATTCTGATATTTTGACAAAGGTTAGAGAAAGCTGGAGAGGTTGTAGAAATGGCATCGCAATTAAATGTAGAACAAAAAGAAAAAGAACAGGCAGTGAGGTGGGGCCAAAACAAAAAATTTTGAAAATATTATAAAATTTATATACACAATGCTTCAACGAAATTTAAACAGAGGCTATATCTACCAAGATATTCATTTCTGATCAAAACGCAAAAACAGGTCAATTTTTGTTTTAAAGGGGACATCTTTTGGGGTACGAAACTTGCCTGAAATATCAACCGGGGGTTGCAATCCTTGAACATTTTGAATAGGGAGGATGGGTCGAGTGATGACTCAAAAGAAAGGTGGTATCTTTGTCTACATCGCCTTGAACGAATTTCCATTTTTAATTGAAAACTGTAAAAGATACAGGGTGAGCAACTGAAAGATAGGGAAGACTATTTCCCTGAGACTATTCAAGTTTCAGTGAGGTAAAATGGAACAGATCCATGCTGATCAATGACAGTCATCATCAAGTACCATCCTCATCTCGAATTTCAACCCATGGAGCAGGGGTGACAACCCTTGAAAATTTGGAAGAAGGTAGATGGGTCGAGTGATAACTCGAAAGAAAGGTATTATCTTTGTCTGCATTCCCGTGAAAGAATTTTCATTTTTCATTGAAAACTGTAGAAGATACATAGTGAGCCACTGAATAAAAAAGACTATCGCCTCAAGACCGTTGGAGTATTAGTGCGAAAAACTGGAGTAGATTCATTTAGATTAATGATGACAGCCTTTGATCTGGAATGAATCTGTTCTATTTTTTGCACAAATACTTGAATAGCTCAAGGCGATAGATAGTCTCCTCTATTTTTCAGTAGCTCACTCTGTATCTTACAGTTTTCAATCAAAAATGAAAATTCGTTCACGGGAATGAAGACAAAGATAATACCTTTCTTACGAGGTATCAATCGACCCATCTACCCTCTTCCAAATTTTCAAGGGTAGTCACCCCTGCTCTAGGGGTTGAAATTCGATGATGACTGCCAATGATCAGCATGAATCTGTTCCATTTTACTTCACTGAAACTTGAATAGTCTCAGGGAGATAGTCTTCCCTATCTTTCAGTTGCTCACCCTATATCTTTTACAGTTTTCAATTATAAATGGAAATTCGTTCAAGGCGATGTAGACAAAGATACCACCTTTCTTTTTAGTCATCATTCGACCAATCTTCCATATTCAAAATTTTCAAGGATTGCAACCCCCGCTTAGGGGTTTGATATTTCAGGCAAGTTTTGTACCCCAAAGGATGTCACCCTTGAAACAAAAATGGACCTATTTTTGCGTTTTGATCAGAAATTAATATGTTGGTAGATATAGCCTCTGTGTAGTTTTCGTTGAAGCACCCTGTATATTTATAAAGCAACACCAGTCGAGAAAATTGATAGATTTTATGAAGAACAAGGTTCATTTGAAACGGTTATTTGAAGTATTTATTTTGTTGTAACAACCATCTTATCTTATTAAATATAGGGTGAGAGTTTCAAGGGTGATTGATGTGGGAAGATCCTAATAGGCATCAACAAGTATCATTGCTTAAAATAATTCCATGTATTCAAGTAGATTGAATCAAAGGACATCGAAGTCATAATGCCTTGTTTCCATTGTAATACTAAATATGAAAGGCACCAAAACAGAACCTTGAAGTTTACATGACTAATTGTGATTGATCAGAGGAAACTTTTTCAATAATTTTTTCCGAATTTTTCTAAATAATCAAAACTAATGCATACCATTGCGTCCTGCTGTAGACCAAAAACTTGTCTTTCATCTCCTGTAAACCTGCACATTTAATAGTATACGTCTTAAATGATGAATGATCCTGATAAATCAAAGTGTCTCCATTAACTCTGATGTGTTCCCAAACGCCCTGCATCCATTCTGGAAAGATACACGTTCCAGAAGCGACATCGGCAGGCCACGGAATGGTTTGTTTCGGTGCGAGAATAAAAGTTTCAAAGCCGCTTGTGGTGTTATGAAGGTCAGTGTTGCAAGTGGAATCATTGCTGAGGGCCATGAATATCCGTCCAGTTTCGCGTTTCTTCTCGTACACCTGAAATAGAGTTGAGTGTCATTCCGACTCATCTTCTTTTTGTTATATGCATCTTATATAACCTGTTTACGAATGATCGGTATTCATGCAGAGGAATACCCAAGGCATCCGAACGAAACGGTTTGTTCGATATTCACTTTCATTTCGCTGACGATGAGGAATTTAATGCTTCAACCTCACGAGACCAAAAAATAATCCAATTATGTCAAGTCGATGTAATATTAAGAATTTAATTTTTGTCTCAAACTTTACTCGGCTTTGAATATAATATTTTTTGCAGTATACTCTATGGATATAATTCCATATATGACAGTGTCTCCATTGTAGAAATACAATATTCAATCGAAAGATTGATGAGATGTGATTAAAAAATTTAATTTGAATTGACCAAAAATTCCAAGTAACGAAATTACAAATTGCTGTACCCGAAAGAAGATTATACTAAACTCGAAACTCATGAATTGCAGAATATACATACCGCACATCTGTATTTCGGCCTTTGTTGTCTGCTGTCAGTAAAAATGACGTAACCCTCATCTTTTACTCCATTCCAGCTACCCAAACATTCAAACTTGAATTCTGCAAATAAAAACAGACTTTAAACTCTTTATTCGTCTTTTGAGATCGATGTATACCATTTTTTTCAGCGCAAAAAGCCGAACAAAGATCAGTAACAATTTCGCAAGAAATTAAATGTTATTTCAATCTTAAGTTGCTTCAATTGAACGTTCAGTGTATAACTAATAAGTTGAACACTCTAGAAGTGTTATTATCTACCATGAATCCTGACATAGTTAGTGTGGCGGAGCACTGGTGTGACGATCAAAGTATTGCAGCCACATCTTTGATCAATTATACCCAGGCTGTGTATTATTGTAGGCCCACTAGAGGGCACGGTGGAACTATGATTTATGTCAAGAAATGTATCAAGTTTGAAAAAATTGACTGGTCCAAATATTGTGAAGAAATGCACTGTGAGTTTTGTGTCATAAAGCTATATACGTATAAGTCATCAGTATACATCATTAGTGTCTATCGACCTCCTTCAGGTAGTTTAGAGATATTTTTTGATAGATTATCGCACATTTTACAACGCTGTTGCGGTAAAAGCAAATATATATTTTATGTGGAGATTTAAACATTAATTATCTGGATGACAGGTGCTTGACTCGGAAATTGCTTGATGATCTCTTAAGAAGTTTATATCTCAAAGTCTCATCTTTGGAACCTACTAGAGAATTTATGTCCTCGTCAGGTCTGATTTCACGTTCTAAGTTAGACTACGTCATCACTAATTCTAATGTAACCATCTCTGAATTTCGAGTTTTCGAACCACATATTAGTGATCATAAGGCCATTTATGTAGAATGTAACGTCAGTGATCAAACGTTGGTTGATAATAAACCGCAACAAAAAATTGTTCGTAATATTCATGAACGAAATCTTGAAGATTTCAAGACTCTGATTTCCAACTTGAGTTTCAGTGAAATTTATTGTTTTTCTGACGTGGATGCGTGCTTCAGGGAATTTTTGCTCATTATACAGGATTCACTGGATCAATGTTGCCCCTTAAAACGTCTCACGATTGGTAACTGTAAAAAAACTTGGGTATCTGATGTAGTTAAGCGAGCAAGTATGGACTTGAAAAATTTATACTGGTTAAAGGTGAACTTAAATTCCACGAGCTTAGATCTAGAGTACAGGCAGGCAAAGAAAAATTATAGATGTTTATTAAGGGAAACCAAATATGAGTACATGGAAAACCGTTTGAATACAGCTCACAACAAGAATAAAACTGTATGGAGCATTGTTAATGAAGAATTAGGTAAATCGTCGTCATATAAAAACCAATTTTCATTATGTATTGATGGTGTAATCTGTTCAGAACCTAAAATGATTGTATCAGCATTTGGAGAATACTTCTCATCAGTAAATAACAAATGTCTTCATCAGCATTTCGGGAATAACATTTCACAATGCTGCACATCGTCAATAATGAAAAGTTGCAATTTTTTTTTTTCCGGTTACGGAAGGTGAGATTATATCAACCATTAGACTACTCAAATCAAAAAAAGTACTGGTATTGATTGTATTTCTTCAAAAATTTTGAAGTGTATAGCTGAGCAGATTGCTCCCCATTTGTCTTTCATTCTAAATCTCTATCTCTACAAGTAAGTTTCCAACTGCACTTAAGGTATCAACTGTTATTCCAGTATTCAAAAGGAACGACACCAGTAATATTGCCAATTATAGACCTATATCTATTTTGAGTGTGTTTTCTAAAGTGTTTGAGAGGATTGTTCTTGATCGGATGATGGACTTCATAAATAAGTTCAAGCTTGTGACAGACTGTCAACATGGTTACAGGCAAGGCAGATCTACGCAGTCAGCTGCGATTTCTTTCGTAGATCATGTTTATAAAAGCCTGGATGAGGGGCTATATGTAGCAGGCCTGTTTTTGATCTTTCCAGAGCGTTTGATACCCTCAACTTAAATTTCATTCTGAATAAACTGTACAACTTAGGATTTAGAGGTGTTTTTCTGGATTGGATAAAAGTTACCTGTCAGACAGAGTTTTTCGGGTTAAGGTACAGGACAGTTGGTCCAGTGATTACAATGTAAACTTGGGGTTCCTCAGGGTCCGTGCTGGGACCTTTGTTATTTCTTCTTTTCATTAATGATCTACCAGATCATATTATAGTAGAGATATTAATGCTAATCATTATTTTTGTTGATGACACTTCATTTGGTGTCACAGCGCGGAGTCCTGAGGAGCTGGCAAGTGCTTGTAAAAAGATTGTTAACTCTTTCAACTGTTGGTGTCATGATAATGCTCTAATTTTAAATGTTGGTAAAACTGAATGTTTGTTCTTTGGTTTGAGAAATGCTGATGAGAGACATCTGATTGTGGACAGTGCTTTAACATCTAAATCATGCACAAAATTTCTTGGTATTCATGTCGACAGTGGACTGACATGGTCAGAACAGGTTGAGCATGTGTGTAGGAAATTGAATAAAGCTTATTTTGCTTTATGTAAAATGAAAGATTCGCTGCCAGTTACGTCCCTGATGACAGTGTATTACAGTCTTGTTCATAGTCATTTGTCTTATAATGTTGTATTATGGGGGAATTCAGTGGATGTAAATAGGGTTCTCATTCTTCAGAAACGAATTCTGAGAATGATGTTCAATATAAACCCCAGAATGTCATGTAAACCTGTTTTCATTGAGAATGCCATTTTGACATTTCCATGTGTGTATATTTATAGATGTTTAGTGTTCTTAAGTCTTTTCTTCTGAGAAAGGCATATTATTCTATTAAAGAATTTATGGAGGATGATACTCTCTCAAGACATGTCCTATATACCGATGTATCTTGTTGGATAAATAAATATTATTATTATTATTATTATTATGATATAAAGATTCTAAGCCATAGACATGTATATTCGTATAAGATTTTTTTATTAGAGGTAGGAAAAAGCATTCTTTTTAAAAAGAGTATCTACAAACTATTACAACTTTGTACCACTACTTCGTACCAACACTATCAAAATATTAATCGTATTTTTAGAAATTTTACTTTTTCAAGTGGGTGAAAAATTTGAATCAGTCAGCCGTTAGTTGTATAGAGTTATTTGCTATCCATTGTCATTACGTAGCTTTAATAATTCAAAATAGCCCAATTTCGATATTCAATGTACAGGGTGTCTCAAATTCAATGGTTTTGTGGGGCTATAAGAAACATTGCAGATAAAAAAAATGAATCTAACCTCCCTTTCTCAGTTTCGAGAATGTTATTGATTTCAGTTATCATTTTTCCTTTTCGAGTTATTCCCCGGAATTTTCGATTTTTCGGGATTTGAGCAAATGACCATATCTCGGGTAATAACACTGATAAACAGTATATTTAATAAACGAAATCAGGTCATATTTTCAAACACTACTACCTACCCCCCATGCGGGGTTTGCTGGATCGCCCATTGGGCACCTCCCCTGGTGGCACATAGGGGAAAACCTGTCAGATATGGCAGGCACCGAGGAAATTGAATACTCGGGGTGGACTAAAATCTAGCACGGTAGCGTACGATCAGAGTGGGCGGCTACCAACAGCGTCTGTACTCGTATCGAGCGGCTGAAATTTAAACTGACCAACCCGTCTGGCAAGCGTGGTGTTTTAATGCCAAAACCTTCCAAACTACCCCAAATGTCGAATTATACATCATTACCCCAGGCGAGTAGAGACTCTGGTTCCGAATCTCGCTTTGACTCAGTGTCAGTCTGCCTCATGGATTCTGGGGGAGACAATAACTCGACTCCACAATTTCGAAAGGACAAACAGAAATCCTCAACTACAAAAGAGGAAAACAAAGCAAGAGATCATCGACATATCTTCAAGGTCGCCACTTATAACATCAGAACATTGAGATTCCAAGAACATATGCAAAGATTAGAAGAGGAACTGAAACAGATATAGTGGAATGTTCTGGGTCTGAGTGAAACAAGATTGAAGGAAGAAGCAACAACCTCTACAAATTCGGGGAATCTGTTGTTTCAAAAAGATAAAGATACAGATAATCACAAAGGCGGAGTGGCACCCATAACCAACAAAAGAATGAAACACCTAGTAGAGCAGTTTGTTGCAATACCAGATCGTGTCATATATGTTGTACTTAAACTAAACCAACAGCCTACAAATAATCCAAATATATGCCCCAACATCTGTTTCACAAGACGAAGAGGTAGAACAATTATATGAAGATATCACTACTGCAAAAAGTAGGGCAAACGCCAGTTTCGTGATAGTTATTGGCGACTTTAATGCCAAAGTAGACGAAAATTTGGATGATGATATCCCACACGTTTGCAAATTTAGACAAATTTGGATTATTGCAGAAATGAAAACCTATTCTGTGTGAATACCTTCTACCAAAAACCTTCACAAAGACGATAGTGTTAAAAATGAAATAGATTTTATTCTCACTAATAGGAAGGAAATCTGCCAATTCGATACGGGAAGCGATCACAGACTTGTCAGAGGCACTTTCAAGATAAACACAAAAATAGAGAGAAACACAATGATCCTCAAAGGGCAACCATACCCAATTTTAGAAGTGTTAACTGAGAGCATGGAACAATACCAAAATACACTGAGCCAAAAACTATCAAAAAGACAAAAGGACACTAACACGAAGATCAGTACACATACGAAAATGCTATTGCAGCACAGAAGAATAATGCTCCGGAATGAAGAAAATTATGAAGAACTAAACAGAGAGATATCCCGAAGCATTCGAAAAGATCTAAGGGACTACAATACAAGACTCATAATGGATACTATTGAAGGCAATAAGAATATGAAAGTTCTAAAATCCAGGCTCTCTTGCTCCAACAGAAGACCAATACTGAACAGCATTAGGAACAAAGCGGGCATTTTGGTGAACAATAGATCAGACATCATTGAAGCAGTTGAAGAGTTCTACACATGTCTTTATACTTCGGAGAAAAGTGACCCCAATACATCTCAAAGACCAGTGGTGAAGAATATGGGTTCTGAAGAAATCCCAGACATTGAAATAGAAGAACTAAAATCAGCACTTCAACAGATGAGTAACCGCAAACATCCAGGCGAGGATAAGTTGTGAAATGTTGAAAATGTTGAAAATGTGTGGCGGGGATTTATTGGATGCCGTGAAAATTCTCTTCAATTAATGTCTTTTGGATGGAAGAATTCCACAAATGTGGCAAAATGCTGAAGTAATTCTACTTCACAAAAAAGAGGATAAGAACAACCTGGAGAACTTTCGGCCCATCAGCCTTCTTTCACACCTATACAAGCTGCTCACTAAAATTATCACAAATAGACTCACCCACAAATTTGACCTACACCAACCTGTAGAGCAAGCCGGATTCCGTTACAGCACCATTGATCATTTATAAGCAATTCGTACACTCATCGAGAAGTGTACCGAATACAATATTCCCATCTACTTGGCTTTTATAGACTTCCAGAAAGCTTTCGATCTTATAGAAATGTGGGAAATAATGAGATCTTTAGATAACGCAAGAGTCGACTCTGAAATACATTTATGATCATGCTTTTATCACAATTCATTTGGATGAGAACAAGATAACAGATAAAATCTGCATAGAGAGGGGAGTACGTCAAGGCGACACTATTTCTCCGAAATTGTTTACGCTGGCCCTAGAAGACGTCTTCAAAGGTTTAGAATGGAACAACAAAGAAATCAACATCGATGGAGTACATTTAAACCATCTGAGGTTTGCAGACGATATAGTTCTTATTAGTACAAACCCTGAAGAACTCAAAACTATGCTAGAAGAACTGCACCAAAAATCTATAGAAGTCGGCCTTCGAATGAACCTGAATAAAACCAAAATTCTGAGTGCAGAAAACATACACATTTCGATTGAAAATCAGGTGATAGAAACTGTGATCGAATACATATATCTAGGCCATTAAATAATACTCGGGAGAGAAAATCGAACCTGTGAAATTTCCAGGAGAGTGGGTTTGGGCTGGGATGCATTTGGAAAAGTGGGCTTTGTTTTGAAGTCCCGAAATATTCCTCTCAATCTAAAGAGAAAAGTCTTCGATTCGTGTGTTCTTCCTGTCCTTACATATGGCCTTGAAACGATATCTCTAACTCGAAGATCAGCCAAGTTTCACAACGAGCTATGGGAAGAACCATGATGGCAATTTCATTGAGAGATAGAGTGAGGTACGGGGATATTAGAGAGAGGACTGGAGTGACTGATGTGCTAAGAAGGATAGCACAAATGAAATGGAGATGGGCTGGCCATGTAGCCAGGCAAGACCCATCGAAATGGGCCAACAAACTGCTCGCATAGAAACCAAGAACTACCAAAAGGAGCGTAGGAAGACTTCAGCTCAGATAGAGAGATGACATCCAGAAGATCGCGGGGAAAAACTGGATGCAAACAGCTGCTAATAGAGACAGATAGAAAATTTGGAGGAGGTCTATATCCAGGAGTGGATTAATACAGACTGATGAGAGAGACTACCTACCCGCATATAAACCTTATACTTTGTTTTATTCAATCACCCTCAGTTTTCATACATCGACTTACTCGATTATGCGAATTTTGCTTACCAACGTGTATTTCCGAATAAATTAACGAAAAAATACTGAAATTAAAACAGTTTTTTTTTAGATAAGTGTTATACGTTGTACTAAGATGTCGAGAGTGTGTGTAAACCATCCTGATAACTTTTGTTATAATTGCGGTCAACTTACTGTTAAAAGTCAACATCGTAGTTTTTGACACCATTAGTTAAAAACTGTTATATTAATTATTTTGATTTTCCAGCGCGAAATTTGGACAAAACATGGACTCTTAGTGTTTGCTGTTCAAAGTGTGCCACTTTATTAATATCATGGGCTAAAGGATCTCGTTATATGCCATTCGCAGTTCCAATGATATGGGCCGAAACGAAAGACCATGTATCAGATTGTTTTTTCTGCCAAACTTCTATGAAATGTATGAATCACAAATCACTCTGTGAACTATCCAAATCTACAATCTACTTAAAGACCTATCCCACACAGTGATGATTTACCTGTTCCTCAACCTCCAGTAAACATGGATGACGTGACCGAAGAAAATGTATCCGAAAGTTCAGATTCCGATCCGACTTTTGAGCCCACCACTTCAAACAGAGAACCTTATTTTATAACTCAAAACGATCTCAATGACTTGGTACGTGATTTGGATCTCAGTAAAAGACAGGCAGAACTGTTGGCGTCCCGACTTCATTACTGGAATTCACTGGAAAAAATACCAGAATACCCATATAAAGAACTCGACATACGGACTTCTCAAGTTTTTTTTTCTCAAGATGGCAATATAGTGTTTTGCAGTGACGGAATTGACATTTGAATATAAAACATCTGACTGGCGGTTGTTTATAGATTCCTCAAAGGTTGGTTTAAAAGCTGTATTGTTACATAATGGTAATAAATACCCTTCCGTACCGGTCGCTCATGCTACTGAAATGAAACAATCATATAAAAATATGAAACCACTGCTAGAACACATTAAATAAAAATAATATTCCTGGAAAATATGTGGAGATTTGAAAGTAATTGCTATTTTGCTAGGTCTTCAGCTTGGATATACGAAGTTTTGTTGTTTCCTCTGTGAGTGGGATAGTCGAGACAAAAAAATCATTATGTCAAAAAGGAGTGGCCTAAGCGAGACGCTCTTATACCAGGTCAACGAAATGTTCTTCACACTCTTTTAATAAATCCTGAAGATGTTTTGCTACCTATGGATAAAAATAAAGATGATTTTTGTTACTTGAAACAAAAATTCCCAAAAATCAGTGATGCCAAAATAAAAGAAGGAATATTTGTAGGGCCACAAATAAAAGACCTATTGACTGATGAAGAGTTTGAACTAAAATTTAATCCGATCGAAAAATCCGCATGGACATGTTTTCTTAATATTGTTCGCAATTTTCTTGGAAACTATGAAGAGTTAGTCAACAACTTTTCAGCGGCTTACAAGGACAGGAGATGTAATATGTAGCTCAAGATTCACTTTTTACACTCGCATTTGGATTTTTATCTGGGAGCCGTTAGCGACGAAAACGGTGAGCAGTTCCATCAGGGATCCAAAAGGGATGAACCTGGCGCTAAATATTCTCAAAAATCCTGGATAAAAGTGAATATAAGTTATTTTTTCTTCATTTGAAACATTTTTTTAACGTTTTTATTTAAAAAACGATTAATTGCTGTTGAAAAAAAACTGAGGGTGATCGTTGTAGATACAAAATAACCCATTCAATTCCAATTTCATCATGACACATTTTGTCTATCAGAGTAATTAAGTTACGTAAAAAATATTTTCACATTCTTGAGGCAATTATTTTAATTGAGTCCATGGATGGATTCCAAATTTTTTAATCAAGGGTTTTCCAGCTAGTCGCGTTGAGTTAAGTATTTTTTCCTTATCGAAAATATATGTTCATGATATTATTATGGCATATTTTTCAAAATATGAAGTAAATTCCTACCGAATTTCTTTATGAGATAGAAATCTTGTCATTCGCAAAATAATTCTTTATGTCAATTTTAGTATATCTATGAACATGGAGAAATCATAGAATAATTCGGATGTACTATCGGTGAATTCCACAAATGTGGCAAAATGCTGAAGTTCTTCTACTTCAAAAAAAGGATAAGAACAACCTGGAGAACTTTCAGCCCATCAGCCTTCTTTCACACCTATACAAGCTGCTCACTAAAATTATCACAAATAGACTCACCCACAAATTTGACCTACACCAACCTGTAGAGCAAGCCGGATTCCGTTACAGCACCATTGATCATTTACAAGCAATTCGTTCACTCATCGAGAAGTGTACCGAATACAATATTCCCATATACTTGGCTTTTATAGACTTCCAGAAAGCTTTCGATCTTATAGAAATGTGGGAAATAATGAGATCTTTAGATAACGCAAGAGTCGACTCTGAAATACATTTATGATCATGCTTTTATCACAATTCATTTGGATGAAAACAAGATAACAGATAAAATCTGCATAGAGAAGGGAGTACGTCAAGACGACACTATTTCTCCGAAATTGTTTACGCTGGCCCTAGAAGACGTCTTCAAAGGTTTAGAATGGAACAACAAAGAAATCAACATCGATGGAGTACATTTAAACCATCTGAGGTTTGCAGACGATATAGTTCTTATTAGTACAAACCCTGAAGAACTCAAAACTATGCTAGAAGAACTGCACCAAAAATCTATAGAAGTCGGCCTTCGAATGAACCAGAATAAAACCGAAATTCTGAGTGCAGAAAACATACTCATTTCGATTGAAAATCAGGTGATAGAAACTGTGATCGAATACATATATATCTAGGCCATTGAATAATACTCGGGAGAGAAAATCGAACCTGTGAAATTTCCAGGAGAGTGGGTTTGGGCTGGGGTGCATTTGGAAAAGCGGGCTCTGTTTTGAAGTCCCGAAATATTCCTCTCAATCTAAAGAGAAAAGTCTTCGATTCGTGTGTTCTTCCTGTCTTTACATATGGCCTTGAAACGATATCTCTAACTCGAAGATCAGCCAATAAATTACAAGTTTCACAACGAGCTATGGGAAGAACCATGATGGCAATTTCATTGAGAGATAGAGTGAGGTACGAGGATATTAGAGAGAGGACTGGAGTGACTGATGTGCTAAGAAGGATAGCACAAATGAAATGGAGATGGGCTGGCCATGCAGCCAGGCAAGACCCATCGAAATGGGCCAACAAACTACTCGCATAGAAACCAAGAACTACCAAAAGGAGCGTAGGAAGACCACAACTCAGATGGAGAGATAACATCCAGAAGATCGTGGTGAAAAACTGAATGCAAACAGCTGCTAATAGAGACAGATAGAAAAATTTGGAGGAGGTCTATATCCAGGAGTGGATTAATACAGACTGATGAGAGAGACTACCTGAATAAGTGAAGATGTAAACCACAGATAGCGTTTTCGTTACCAGAAAAGGAATTCTATAGTATTAAAACGACAAAAAATATAATATAATTTCTAATTTAATTGAAAGTGGTGGCCATGTTCGAGCTGCTGGTGATCATTATATCAAAAGAGATGTGTTCACGATTCTTGCAAGAACTGCGGAATAGTGAAAACCAGTTTTAAATTCACTATTTATTGGGAAAAACTGAAATCTTATGCATTCTTGAAATTTCGTTCTCGAAAATGTTTCCGAACGTTGAAAACTGCAAACACAACTTCCAGATAAATTTTTAATCAGTAAACTTCTGAGATATAACGAAAGTGCAACTTTCTCATTCCAACTGTCAACCAATTGATATCTTATCGTTTAAAAAATTTAGGTCTTCGAGAATATCTGAGTTTTCTGTGTTGAATTATTGAAAGAAAAATCATCAGTGAAAAAACAATGCCAATTTCAAATGAGATACTCAAACTGTCCTTCCAAATTCACTATATTCAATCTGCATCTTCTTCTGACCGAATTCACAGCATTCAGTTCTTGAATTCGTCGAATTTGGTCAATTTAATCGTGGAATCGGTTAACCAAGTCTTCCCTACTTTCCGGCCTCTTGAAGTAAATTTTATTCTTGACTAATCCCCATATGATTAAGTGTAATGGGCTGAGATCATGGAATCTCGCGGGTCATAATATGGGATCCCTTGCATATCCAATGCACCACTTTGTTTCGAAGTCTGCAAGCGGAATATTTTCCGAATTTGCCAACCACGCATTGAAGTTAAAGCGACCTACGCGATTTCTCTCTTGGAAAAAACTGTTTTCTTCATATGACCAATGATGTCCATTATTTCTATTAAAAAGTTCATCACTGCTTTTTCTAACATCATCAATCCAAATAACGTTTCTTGGAAAATCTGCATTTTCGAGGCGTTTCTCTTTGAACCATCTACGGAAATTAATTCGCCGCTTGGAATCGCCAGGAAATGCTGGCGATTTAAATAGAACGGAGTTCGTTTTCAAGTATATAGATACACACAAATGTGGTAACCTAATGACACAATTGTTTTTTCAGAACTATGTTTTCCTGAAAATAGTTATACAGGCTAGTTTTTAAGCATGCGGAAAAAATACGCCACCAGAAGAAAGGACAGTATTGAAACTTCAATTCAAAATACGCTAAGCCTACCATAATCGCCCCTATAAGCTTAGGAAATTATGGAGAAATAGTCTGTAAGTGTGTTGTGAAATAGAATATATTGTGTTATAGGTTAATTCTTCATTTCAATCAAAGCTTCAATTAGTGGATGTGGTATGATGGGATAGCATAAACAAGAAAAGAATCTGACATATGGTTGAGAACCATCTGTAACTCGAGACATATAGTTTCCTCGACCTTATCAAGAATACTATTACAAGGCCCACGTCCTGATCTTAAACGATTTAAGATACACCAGATCTTTCTTCTGAGACCTAATACAGGAATCTTGTATGAGGAACTTATTAAAACCACAACTTCATTTCATTTACTTTTCCGAAGAGTTACGCATCGAAAAGTGCACGCAGTAAGCCCATCGAGCAAATCGGTTTCCTAGATTTCAATCTCGAAACAGGTGGTCTCCGAAGTTCTTGGAAGATTGGAGAAGATTTCGGGAGAGAATGATACTTCTATCTTCTTTTCAATGCTGATTGTCTGCGGATATTTGCAGGAATTATATTGTAGAGGACTTATGGGCAGTGAATGGATGATGCCCCATAGAATAGAAAATTGGAAATCAATTCTATGTACATAAACACCATTAAGTCAAACAAAACAACAATACTCAGCTGTTGGAAAAAACGTTTCTTTCTAGAATCAGTTTATTGATATGTGATTTGAAGGTTAATGATGAGTCAGTGTGACACCGAGATATTTGAGATAGACATTATGATTCAATGGGGAATCATTGAAGAATACTCTCAAATGTTAATTCTTTCGACGATTTTTCAGATGAAAAGAAGATACCTCAGTTTTCGAGAAATTAGAGCAGAGAAGACTCTCTCTGAAGATCTTGTTCAAAACCTTCAAATCGGTAATGAAAACTTGTTCAATAGTTTCGAAGTAATCATGATCAGAAGATAGAGTAATATCATCGGCATAAATGATTTCATCGCTATCCACATTCTTCTTGGGTGATATACAGAGGCCCTAAGAGTGAATCCTGTAGAACTTTCAGCTCGTTATATCCTCTGCAAGTAACAACACAGTACAGAACAAAAATCTTTGATGTCTTTGGATTAATATGCTTTTTGAAAACTATTGAATTTAAAAACTGAAGGACCTTCGATTCGCTAGAATCAAATAACTGAAAATTTTTGAAAAAATAACAAATCTTACACTGCTAATTTTAATGATTTACTAACCTAACACTATAAAAGTTAGGTTCAATTCCGGAAAGAATTTGTTCAACTCGTTGCACGTGAGAAGTGTTCTGTAATTACATCTTCAATCACTATCCTGTCATATTTTTCGAACGACTGTCAAAATGTTTTCGCAAATCTTTTCTTTAAATTAAACAAGTTCCACGAAGAAATAATAAACACCTCAAAAAGTCTAGGAACACTTACCAATATCTTTAAAATATTAATTTGATGATTCGACATTATAGAAATCTTTCGGTCTTTGTTAGGATGTATTGTATATAAAGTATTCTCAAGAAAACAAAATAATATTTGACTTCTCCAAAGCACCTATTATAAAAAAAATTTGAAATTTGAAAATGACGAAATTCGGTAAAACACAAAAAAAAATCCTAAACTAATATTTTCGAAACGATATGGAAGCACTTATATTTTTCAGTACCCAGAAGGTCCACCTCTGTTATTAATGACACTTTGCCATCGTCGCGGCATGCTCAATATTATGTTCATGTTCATGATGGAAGACGTTTTGACGCAGGAGATTTCTTTTTAGGGTTTCCCACACATGCTCGATGAGATTCAGATCTGGGGAGCAGGATGGCCACGGTAGAAGATCGATATCATTCTCTTCAAGAACGTTCAAGACAACTCTTGCACGATGAGGAGGGGCATTATCTTGTTGGAAGAGTGGATTTTGACCCATTGTTTGGAGATACGGTACCACTACAGGTAAAACTATCTCATTTGTGTAAGAATTTCCCGTGAGGTTGTTCTGTATGAAAACGAGGTCAGTTCTTCCACCAAGGCGTATACCTCCCCAAAACATCACTGATCCGCCTCCCTGTCTAACAACTTCTCGAGCATGCTGGAGACGGTTTTGCTTTCCAGGTTCTCTCCATATTCGAATTCTTCCCGAATCGGGATAATAACTAAATCTAGATTCATCACTGAAGAGAACTGTGGCCCACCTCTCTTGATCCCAGTTTACGTGTTCTTGGCACCAAGCTAAACGAGCAGCGCGATTTCCATGGGTCAGTTGTGGAACTCTTAAAGGACGTCTGGAGTGGAGTTGACCTTCGTGCAGTCCATTTCTCATTCTCTAATTGATATGCTGTGGTAGTACGGTCTATTCTGGGATGTAAAACCAAAAATCGGTATTGGGCGACTGTACTAATCCTGAAACGACCTGTATGGCTTTCTTCTACGCTACCTGTTTCATTGAAACGCGACCACAAACGGTTTATGACACTTGGGCTACTTCCCAGAACCCTGGATACTTCCCGTTGTGAGCTCCCCATGCCAACGGCTCGTAACATCTCTTCTCTAGTCAAATGTCGTCTTTCCATGGTCGAATAACAAAACTTGAATCTTTTATTTGTGCTTACAACAGAAACAAAGTGCCAACTAACTGATTTCAAACACTGAATATATGAAATGATTATAAAGCAGCGTCGAATCTGCTGCATCTTTAGTTTTCTATAAAAATCTGAAATCTGTTGCGGCACTCTACATAATTTGATGATAAATTGATGCAGGTGTTCATTTCTTAAAAAAAATCATCCATATTGATCGTTCTGGATACGATATATCGATATTCAGAAGTGTTCCCTAGACTTTTTTGAGGTGTTTATATGGGCGATGTCAATCCAAATTATTGGGTCCATAATGATTCTAAAACATCTATAGATCATAATCGGCATCACTTGGAAGACTGAACCTGGCCATAGGGGCTCTCTCGGTCAAACAGAGAGGGAATCAGAGGAAATATCGCAGGTTATGTATTTTTTTTATTATCTCCTTAGTCCTTTTCATGACCCTGCTTGCTATGTAAAATCTTTTCTTAGATTTGTTTAGACATATACGAAGTATGATTGTTGAAATATTTTTCTATTGGTTATCTTTTTTCATTGTTACAGATTCCTGTTCCAAACCCCCTTCCTTTCACACTTGTCTTCGTTTGGAAATCATGGATTGCAAGAGATAATGAAGCGGCTAAGCAGAAGTACTCTTTATGTACACACGACACTTACACAACATAATCAGACAAGCTATTGCTAGTGCAACAACGACAAGGAAACGAGTTTTTTCCTCTGGTTTTTTTTGACTCGTTTATTGAATCATATACAAGATAGTATGGTTCCCCTGTTACATTTCCTGAGCTCACACTTGTGTTTCTTCTGACACACACCAAAATTATAGATAAGCATTTATTGTAAATACAATTATTCAAATTTTTGTGAATCCTCTCTTTTCAAAAGAATATATATCCGGTATACTAAAAGAAGACTTTCCATTTATTCCTAGCTATTTCACAAAGTAGGCTATGCATTTCTTTCAACCCGCAAAAAACGGTTCTCTTCGAGGCCATTAAAGTTTCGGTTGGTTTATTTGATATTTGGGTGAACTTTTTCTGTATTTAAATTGTTGCGCACTCACATCAATCATTTTCGAACGACATTTATTTTCTTATGAATGAATTTGAAAAATTCATGCAGTTCATTTCACTGAAGTGATTTCGTGATCTTGAAGTTAGTTCCTAACAATATGAACTTGGTAAGGTCTGGCGTTATCATGCATAAGCAAACAGTTTTCAGAACAAGGCAATTTCACAATCAGCAGAGCAGCAAGCAACTCCTCGTACAAAAACAAAACTTCCCAACATAAACTGTTTTTGTTTTTGTCATTGATTTTGGATATTGTTCTGGCATTAAAATCTCGGCTTTTTCTTCTATAATAAATATAATAATTTGGCAATCGCACAATAGAGTAATCCAAAATGCTTCATGAGAAACGAAATACGAACTATTCCATGAAATGGTACGGTATGTTGAAACGAATTTCATCGAAAGGTAACAAAATTCCTTTCCAGCGTTTCCATAAAACTTGAATACTACATAATTATTAGGATCTATTCTTTTTTCCACACTGTATATTATTTATTGTGAAACATTTTTGTAACTTCTTTTTCATGGAAAAGTTTGGGAATTACTGAGCACACTTTAGTTGTTTATTTTCATGTTTTACAAACAGAATGAGGGGATATGAAGTGTTTAATGTTGATATTTCCATGTCTAAGTTACAAGGCATAAACCAATAAACGAAGATCTTATCTTATCGTATATTTTAGTCCACACCCTTCTCATTCAGTTCGTTTGAGTGTACCTGTGTGAAAATGTCTACAACAAATCAACAGGTAAGAAAATTATTTGAACAATTGAATAACGTTAACGTGATTCACTCAAATATTATTGATGAATTAGTCTTAGAAAGAGCTATTAATTTACTATTGACTCTAAAGAAAAAGTAATGAACATAATTGGATATGCGCAAAAATAAGTTATTTATTATAGTTACTCAGATGAAGTATTGCTTATATAAAAATATTTTGCGTTTGTTTGTTGTCAGTTGAAGGTATTTCTATCTGCCAATATGAATAGTTAAATAAAGAATCAAGAAATACTAAATATTCTTACATTTTTGACATGAGTGTATTAGTAATGTATTACTCACCATTGCTTTCTAAGTTGCATCCTCTCAGCCTAATATTCAAAATTGATCCAGATGGGCAGGAATCTATGGTCGAATCTAACCCAGCACATTCTATCCTTTTCAAAGATCTAACGTTTCTGCTACTGTAAACAACAGAGTACTTTCCATCCAATGGGCAAAATTTCCTACTTGTTGGAGCTTTATGCATATCTTTGGTTTCTAATAAAATAAAATAAATTTATTTCTTGGATCACAACAATATAGTTATGGAAACATAAACATTTATACTTACTGAACAACAATGTTTCAAGTACATTGTTTGATTTCAAAGAATTTTCATCTGGACATCTTTTCTCCTCTTCTTCTTCGTTAATATGACATTGTGAAAACGCGTTATGGTTTGTTATCATTTGCAACACGTTAGGAGACTTTAACTTTAAATAAAGGCAGCGTATGCAACTCGTGTCCCCATGACTGAAAAAATCCAAAGTGTTTTTCATGGACCAATAAAACTAATGAGCACCAGCAATATAATCTTAGGACTTTTAATTTTTTTCTGGATAGCGGAGTTAATTAAAAAGTTTTCCTGCTCTTTCCGTTCCTTTTAATTTTCCCTACCGCTCAGCAATTTTTACAGAAATAATTTTTCGACTTGTCTCATAAATTCAATTATGAAGTTTCGAAATGAAGCAGGTAGGTATGCAAGAGTAGAATATAAGGTTTTTAATTTATGCATCCACAATGTTTAGATGAAAACTAGAGAATTGTGGAAATTTGACATATACCAGGTGTGTCGGTAATTCATACGTTGTTTGCAACAGATGTCGCTAGCCATAAGCATGGAATGATATGAATTGAACGATGTGTTATTTCAGTCTATTGACATTATCTTGAAAACTACACAAGTTACCTTGTTACCTCCAAAATAACAGGCTATTCTAAGTTGGGTGGCCTATTAGACGTTTATGGAGAACTCATAATGCTACCGTTCTGAAATTTTAGTAGTTGATTCAGCTGGTCCGAAACCTTATTTCTAAAATATTTTCACCTCAGTGTCACTTCCGGTTATACCGGAAGTGCATACCAACTTTGTTATTTAATAAAGAACACCCTATATATTGATGACTAGTTCGGTAAGACTTGTTATTCCAATTGAAAAAACACCTAACACATCAGTCTAGCTTGTTTCGTTCAAGAAATATCCTGTTTGTTTGTTTGTTTTTCCTTTAACGTGCTCTATTTCTGCCTTTCGGCTAATGACACGCCGGGGAATTCTGTCACCTCACTAACCCGGGAATTTTGCCGAACCCCTCTCGTGTCGAGGGAAGGGATCTTTAATGTCCAACACATCTCTGTTAGACAGGACCGACAGCTTTACATCTCCTCCGAAAGATGGACACTCAAGCAATTCCCAGAATCCGAAAAATCGCACCGACTTTGTGGGGATTGAACCCAGGTAACTCTGCGCAGGAGACGAGCATCATATCCCATACGCCACCGAGCCGGCTAAGAAATATCCTAGTTTTACTTGAAAATTATCGAATTTTTGCTTTTTGAAAAAATTGATATATCTCGAGAACGGCATGAGCCACCAAAATAATGAAAGGTGTTTTGCAAATGAGAAATTATGCGGGACATAACTCATATTCGACTTAATCTCAGTCAGTATACAGAGTGCCTTTTTTTCAACTCATTAGACTCGTCGTAAAAACGAAATGAAGTTCCCCATACATACCCTGTATCTGAGATTTCAAGTTTTCAAGTTATGGCGAAAAAACGAATTTTACGTACCTACCTGAAGTTGGCAAAAAAGGCTTAGATTTGTGCACGTGCATAGAAATATCCCAGAGCATAAATAACAAACTATTATTGTTTCAACTGTCAGTCGATTTATTTCGAACAGAATGGCTAACTAAATGAACAAATGCTTAATTTATTTTTCATTCATGGAGATGAGAGACGGAATGTGAGTAGAACTTGTAGGAGATTTAACGAATCATATCCAAATATGCCGTCTATGACAGCTAAAAAATTCAGGAGATACGTTAGAAATTTTCTTTCGTCTGGAATGGTTCAGATCAAGACATCATTTTCATCGCCTGTAGTCAACAATGAAGACAATGAAATTGCCGTTTTAGCTTATTTTGATGTGCACGTGCATCATTGGCAATAGCAGAGCATGATCTGAGCTGGAGATTCACAGCTTCGAATAGAAATGTGTGAGATCCTTCTTCTCAGAACACAAGAGGATCCCGATTTTCTCAAAAAGACTATCAGGACGGATGAGGCCAAATTTTTCTAATAGGGAGGGGATTAACTGGGATAACTCACACTTTTGAGCTAACCTAAATCCTCATATCTCTATCATATCGGTCCGTCTTTGTGGCCTCCAAGGTCACCTGACCTAACGCCTATGGATTTTTATCTCTGGGGAACGCTGATAGCTAAAATTTATTCTGAACCTGTGACTTCAATATTTGATTTGCATAATAGACTCCAAAATGCTTTCATGCAGTGTGATGTGGAGGAACTGAAGCAAGCCACATCACAGGGTGTTATGCGTCGAGTATAACTATGTCTAGAAGTGAAAGGTCATCACTCATATTACGAGGGAAAGAAATCCTCAAGATAAATTTTGTATTAATATGTTTGCACTTTTGAAGGACAACAGATTTTCGTATTTTGTGTATGATAATTGGTCAACTTTATATGGAGATTCTGAGGACGGTAGTAAGTGACTTCGTTGACATTTATCAGAAGCTGAATAAAGGCGTTCTTGGTACCAACTCGATGGAGCGCTAGCTCATCGCACAAAAGAAAATGATTGAATTTTAACTGATAGGTTTGAAGATAGATGGATTGGAACGAACGATCCGTCTCTGTGGCCTCCAAGTCACCTGACCTAACGCCTGTGGATTTTTATTTTTAGGGAACGCTTAAAGATAAAATTCATACTGAACCTGTAACTTCAAGATATTATTTGCATAATAGACTGCAAAATGCTTTCATGCAGTTGGGTGTAGAGGAATTGAGGCAGACCACATCACAGGGTGTTATCCGTCGAGTAGAACTATGTCTAGAAGTGCTTTGAACAATTATTATGGAATTTAGGAAAATAGAGTTTAATTCGTTTTGGTGTTTTTTTAATTTGACTTCGAAAATTCGATAATAACTGCAGTTTCGATTTTTTTTCTCTGAATTTATCAATTACCAAATGACTGAAGACAGTTATTTGTTAATGGTCTGCCCATGCATGTGCAGAAATCTAAGCCGCCTTTGCCAACTTAAGTTAATACGTAAAATTCGTTTTTTCGCCATAACTTGAAAACTTGAAATTTCAGGTACAGGGTATGTATGGGAAACTTCATTTGATCTTCTACGGCGAATCTAATGAATTAAAAAAAAATGGGTTACAATTTGAAAAAACGTAGTTTTCGATGTTTCTTCGTTTCGAAATGTGAGGCGGGAAAAAGAGCACTCTGTATACTGACTGAGATTTAGTCGAATATGAGTTATGTCCCGCATAATTTCTTATTTGCAAAACACCTTTCATTATTTTGGTGGCTCACGCCGTTCTCGAGATATATCAATTTTTTCGAAAACCAAAAAAACGATAATTTTCGTGTAAATTCAGGATATTTCTTGAACGAAACAAGCTAGACTTATGTGTTAGGTGTTTTTTAAATTGTAATAACAAGTCTTATAGAACTAGTCATCAATATATAGGGTGTTCTATATTGAATAACAAAGTCGATATGCACTTCCGGTATAACCGAAAGTGACATTGAGGTGAAAATATTTCAGAAATAAGGTTTCGAACCAGCTGAATCAAGTACCAAAACTTGGGATACCCTGTATATTAATAATTTGATGAAAATGTGTTTTGAGTCGGAAAATGTACATTTGTGGCGTGCCTTTTCTTGTTCTATCAAAAGAAAAAAGCCGCTTAAAGTGTTACTTCATGACACTTTGAATAAAAAAATCTTATATGCAGTGGGTGAAATATGGAACCCTTACTTCACCCCAAAGGCAAATTGCTACAACTCACTTGTAGAGAGTATGCATGTATTTTGAATACATGCGCACGCTATCTCATTAATGTATTACCTTAAAAGAGGCATTATTATTTCTTTCTGACAAAACCAGGAACAGTTATTCTTTCACGGACACCATTTAGCTTAATTTTTCGTGTTACCAAGATCAAGGAGCATACTTAATAAAAAAGGAGCCATATGTTGGATATTGTGTTGTTGTCTGTGACAATTGGAGGAGGACAAATGTGATTGGATTTCCACATTAGCATAATCATATGGGGAGAAAGTACATAACCTGCAGCCCGAGGAGGAAAGTATGGCAGCTTATGTATTATTTGATCATCTTCTTATTAGTTGATAATCACTGTATGTATCTAACCTAACCTTGCTTCTAACGTTAAGTATTATTCTTTTAATTACGTTCGGTTGGTACGAAAAATATTTATTACTCACGTCTTTCTACTGTTTTTCTCTTTCATTTATCAGATTGCTGCCTTCCCACTAACAATCAAAGATCTAGTTAGAATGAAAATTGAAGCGTGAACACAATAATTTTGATTACACTTTTTGTTCACAGTTTACCAACAGACTAGTTGTTGCGAATACACACAACCAAATTTATATGGAATCACTCGGTATTTCACATTATTGATTGTTTTTAACCATGGATCTTAGACTACTTGTGAAAAATGAGGTTTTTTGTTGTAAAACAACTAAATAGTATGATAAGAGATGTTGAATTATCATCACATGTTCGCGATATTGTACTGACTCGTCACTGAGATTTGAAACTGTGAATTTCAAAATTTAAAAAATTATAATTGAAAATGCATTACGTTGGATAATCCGATGTGAAGAGGGGTCGAATAATTGCTCTCGTTGAAGAAGCGGTGGCACAGAGGAATATAGCGGCCTAAATGGGGGTATCACAGGAGGTGATTTCAAAAACCTACGCCCAATACGTGGAGCTACAATATTTGCAAAATAGGCCTAGAAGAAATCGTAGGAAGATCACTTCTGAAGAACAAGACCGCTTTTTCCGCCAAAGTGCAAAAAGAGACCCTAGTGCGTCGCACTCCATACTCCAAAGCTAATTTCTGGAAGCATCAGTGTATCAGTCGTCAAAGACTTCGTTCGAGGGGTTTATACAGCAGGAGGCCCTTAAGAGTTCCAGAGCTAACCATCAACCAAAAATGGACCGTGTATCGAGCACCAAAATTGGAATATTGAGAATTGGCTAAAGGTTCTTTTTTCGGATGAGACCAAAATTGGTGTTCGATCAGATGACCGCTGGATTCGGGTTTTAAGGAGTTGTGGAAGACAAGCTAGACTCCGAGCAGCAAGACAAATTCCGAAATACAAAGCGGGCAGTGTGGTGTTTTGGGGTGGCATTATGCTGGGAGGCAAAACAGATTTGATTTCGTTTCCTGCGAGTGTAACTGCTAGGAATTACGTGGACCTAGTGCTGGCGCCCACAGTGAGACTCTGGCGAGGTGCCCACGGTGAGAATTTCACTTTTATGCAAGATAATGCTCCTCCGCATGCCAGCAACCTCGCGCGACATTATCTTGAAACAGAGGGAATCGCTATTTTGAACTGAACAGCCTGCTCTCCAGACTTAAATCCTATTGAACATTAATGGGATAATCCCAAAAAAAAATTAGATCGCGCCAGGATAATTCAAGATCTCCACAACAGCTCATCCAAGCTGCCACAGAAGAGTGGCAGAATATATTAGCCCAGAGGAGGTCGAAAACCTAATCCAAAGCGTGCCTAGACGGATTCAGGCTTGTATCAGGGTAAGAGGAGGTGATACAAGCTACTGAGGTCGAGAAAAAAACACCTAATCCGTGAGAAAACAATTTTCAATTTTTCTACTACATGCAGAAAGATTCTCGTATTTTCTTTTTTTGTTTCTTTCTTGAAATAAACCTAAATTTATTTCTTTTTTCAATTGAAATATCTCAATAAGGTTCAATTCTAACAATCCTTCGAAATTTCCAAAATCCAAAACGCGAAATGGGACATTTAAAGTATATGGAGAAAGGAATTACCGATTGGAAAACTTTTATTTTTGTTGTCTTGAATGTTATTCGAACTAAGTTCCGAAAATATTTTTAACACTTTGACACTTCCGGTTATACCGGAAAATGACACCATCTTTGTTATCCCGAATAGCATAATGTATGTTTCTATTTTTTTATTGTAGAACATTAAATTCTGAATAATTTTTTCTCATATCATTGTCACCTGAAGTCAACAATAAGGAAGATATGAATTTTTCAATCGGAATTTTGCGACTTTTGGTTGTCTCTTAGAAGGCTCCATAAAAATACTAAAGATTATTCAATATCGATTATTTCTCGCTCGTTGTTACTAAAGAGGCTCATTCAACAGAATTCAATGCATTTGGAGACTTCCCGATATACAGGGTGTTTATAAAGCATGTGGCAACAACACAAAATAAAATTACAGACATTGAAAAATATTTTGAATTTTTTTAAAAAATTAAAAAGTACGCGTTTGTCACATAATTAACAACAATAAAATTGTCTGGCAATAAAAAATGAATGTCTGGTAGACTTATCTGTAGGTCTAAAATTCAAAATTTAGCTTGGATTTTTTAAATTCAGAATTATTACCGGTACAGGTAAGATGCGCTACCGCCAGCCACGTAGCCTGGACTCTAAGCGAAAGAGAAAGAAGGACGGCATATCAAAAAATCAACTGACCTAAAATTCTCGTTTTCTGAACGTTGCTAGCTGCCATACTAGTCGAACAGCGTCACGTCCAGTCAATCAGAAGGCCAAACTATCCTAATGGTGCAAAATTCACTGATAAGAAGCACTTTATGAGAAACATAATCGTTGTACATATTTGGACAGTGAAGCAAACAATTTTAAGTTAATAGCCTAAAACTTTCAGCCTTTAATCTCATACTTTCTCCAAAAAATATCCGCACCCTTGACCCATTATGCAGACATTTCCGCACGGAATAGCCCATATTTTATTTTAACACTGAAATAACTTATTTTATAGCGTAGAGCTCTTTATTCGCTCCACGCGACCGCGGATTTACCTTGTTTTGTCCGAAATTCATGATTTTCAATTAAAGCTGAAAATGTAGAGGATGCATTAATCTATGATATAGTTGTCCGCAGGATTAAAAACAAAATTAAGCGAATTAGACATGGCGAACCACATCCCTGTTTGTAGGTTTATTTCGCATTGTGAAATATTCAGAGCTGGTTTGTTGATATTTGAGTTGAATGAGGTATTTTACCTTATCCTTAGGATGTACTTATTTCCTATTCTTTTATGACAGTTTCCCCAGACGGGAATAGATGTATCATTTATTGTAACTGTTGTGTACTGTACCCTGGATCCCGTGACTGAGTTTTGCATTACATATTCCCCTTGGAATTCTTGTTGAAAATAACATGATGCCTTAACTAACCCACCTGGAACAAAAGGAAACAAATATTAAAAATTTAATGTAATGTATGAAATGCAAACAGAAAATTTCATAATATAATGGATACTATTTTTCATCTCGGAAGAAAGATTTGGTTACGTTAAATTGTTTGAGAACACAGGAGATAGTCCAAATTTCGAATTTTATCTAGAATTGTCCTCCATCTCGATATACAAATGGTTTTCAACATTTACATAGGGTATCAGATTTTTCTTCATTCGTGTTGAAACATCAATATCCATTCAGGATTTCTGACACGATATTTTCTGCCGTTTTACATTTTATATTTCAGATTTCTGCGATTCCATTATCCTACATTAACCGATCGAAGTTCAATTTAAGAATGAAACGTTAACATAATCATTCTGATCCCATTTTTGTATATATATATATATATATATATATATATATATATATATATATATATATATATATATATATCTATTCATAATCAAACATTTCATGATATATGGGCAACTCTATATATATAGTCGGGGTATATATTTAATATATATATATATAGCATCCTATATATATATATATATATATATATATATATATATATATATATATATATATATATATATATATATATATATATATATATATATATATATATATATATATATATATATATATATATATATATATATATATATATATATATATATATATATATATATATATATATATATTATATATATATATATAACAAAAATATATATTGATAATCATCGAGTTATTTAACACTTCTTGATATAAATGAATTTCCTGCTTTAAGATAGGTAAGTACCTATGGTTAAAAATCTTGTCTACGGGTGTTGTAAAAGGCTGAATGAAAAAATTGAGCTGTTGTTTTTTGGTGAAAAATACTACATTCAACTGGCTTTTGAACGGTATATCAACTTTTGAGCTATCTATTCTTTTTCCAGCAATATCATGGGTAAGAGTAATAAGAACATAAAATTCGAAAACGCAAATATCTTATATTACTTAATGAAACATGAACAGGAACAAAAACTTAATGAATGCTATTGTTACGAAAGGATTTAAAAGGTGTTCAAAATGTATTCCTCTATCTTGAATGCACGTAACACATATTTTTCTTAAACTATCAACTATTCTTTGAATTTCAATAGGTTTTTACTCATTTCGTTGCAACAGATTCGAATCATTTCAATTAATTCTTCTCGAGTATTAAAGGGAATTCTATAAACATTATTCTTGAATGAGCTCCATACATAAAAATCGAGCGGCGTAAGGTAAGGGCTTCTGGGTGGCCATCTTGCCGGTCCGAATCGATCTATCCATTTCTCTCCAAATCTCTCAGTCATCCAGTTCTGGACCATTCATAATTATGAAACCAAAGGTGATGCAGAGTAGCTATAGGAATTTCTTCCAGAACGTTCATTATTTCTTTATCTAATAGATTTAAAAATTCGTTTGAATTGACACGATAGGGAAGTATAACTGGCACGACAAGCTGACTCCTCCTTAACCCCAACAACACATTTACCCTAATCTCGTGCTGAGAGTGTGACACAATAGTGCCATGAGGATTTTCTGTATCCCATATATGGTAATTTCTCAAATTTATCATACCGATTTTGGTAAAAGTTGCCTCATCCGTCCATAGAATTTTATCTGATCCCCACTGCTGTAATTTATTAATGTACCAATCAAAATTGCAACCTCCCCTCACTATCTACTGGCAAGGTCTTGAACCTTTCTCAAATGGTAAGGATGTAAATTATTTCGCTTGAGAACTCTATGAACCGTGGAATGATGAAGTCTCAATGTAGCACCAATTCTCCGAGTACTTGTTGTAGGGTCCTCGCGAACAGCCTGCAATATTGCGGGTGCTTGTCTCCATTGGTGAGCATTTCCATCATCTTCTCTAATTCTTAAATCACTGAATGAACCAGTTCACCGGAGCGCCTAAACACTTCAACAACTATCTTTTCTGTTTGGAAAGCGCAATGCATACCCCGCACCGCTGCCCGGGAATTTTCATTCGCGAAGCCATAAACAAATAACATATCTCGATATTCAATGTTTAAGAAACTAGGCATGTTTACTTTTTTCGAAAAAGAAAATGGAACCGTAAAAGAGGAAAATATAAACTTCAATTCATTAATTCATTGAATAACAGTTCCTGTCAAATTCTAAATATTTTTATTTGTTTAAAGTCAAATACAAGCCTTCTGTGATTTATTCTTTTCGATTCTTTTTCTAATTTCTTCTTCTAATCCGAGAAAAATTAATTATTCCTAGTTTCTTAAACATTCAATATCCAGATATATTTTTTATTTATCGCTTATTATTATCGAAAAGTCAGTTGTGCAATTGTTTAGAGGCTCCGATGAAACTAGCTCATTAGTGATCGAAGAATTAGAGAATTTAATGTTCTTACTCCTACTCTTATCCATGATATAGCAGGGAATAAAATAGTAAGCTCGAAAGTTGATACACCATTTGAAAGTCAGATGAATATAGTAGTTTTTACCATGAAAGAACAACTATTTATCGACCAGTTGTCAGTGGTACAGCTAACAAGAAAATATCACTAATTTTGTCCATTTCACAATTTTTTCATATAGCCTTTCACAACATCCGGTATACAAATTTCTTTTACCATAAGTACTTACTTATAGCAAATTCAGTCCTCTTTTTGATGGTATGGTCAGGTTTAATAAAGCTGTAAGAATGACATAGATATTTTTGTTTTTATAGAAAGAAGCAAAAATTTCGTAAAATTAAGAAGTGTTAAATAACTCGATAATTATTAACTTTTCTGAAAAATGTTATTTTTGGTTGCAAATGAATTGTACTATCACCTCCTGAAGTTTGGTTTGATATTCATTTCTGATCAAAACGCAAAAACAGGTCAATTTTTGTTTCAAGGGGGACATCTTTTGGGGTACAAAACTTGCCTGAAATATCAACCCTTTAAGCGGGGGTTGCAATACATGCACATTTTGAATAGGGAAGATGGGTCGAGTGATGACTCAAAAGAAAGGTGGTATCTTTGTCTACATCGCCTTGAACGAATTTCCATTTTTGATTAAAAACTGTAAAAGATACAGGTTGAGAAACTGAAAGATAGGGAAGACTATTTCCCTGTGACTATTCAAGTTTCAGTGAAGTAAATTGGAACAGATCCATGCTGATCAATGGCTGTCATCATCAAGTACCATCCTCATCTCGAATTTCAACCCCTAGATCAGGGGTGACCACCCTTGAAAATTTGGAGAAGGGTAGATGGGTCGAGTGATACCTCGAAAGAAAGGTATTATTTTTGTCTGCATCCCCGTGAACGAATTTTCATTTTTGAATGAAAACTGTAGATGATACAGAGTGAGCTGAAAATAGAGGAGACTATCTATCGCCCTGAGCTATTCAAGTATTAGTGCAAAAAAATGGAACAGATTCATTCCAGATCAAAGGCTGTCATCTTCCGAAAAAAACATTCACATCTCAAATTTCAGCTGTTCCATTTTTTTGCACTAATATCGCTCAGGGCGATAGATAGTCTCCTCTATTTTTCAGTAGTTCACTCTGTATCTTACAGTTTTCAATCAAAAATGAAAATTCGTTCACGGGGATTCAGACAAAGATAATACCTTTCTTTCGAGTTATCACTCGACCCATCTACCCTCTTCCAAATTTTCAATGGTTGTCACCCTTGCTCCAGGGGTTGAAATTCGGGAAGAGGATGGTACTTGATGATGACTGCCATTGATCAGCATGGATCTGTTCCATTTTACTTCACTGAAACTTGAATAGTCTCAAGGAAATTGTCTTCCCTATCTTTCAGTTGCTCACCCTGTATCTTTTACAGTTTTCAATTAAAAATGGGAATTCGTTCAAGGTGATGTAGACAAAAATACCACCTTTCTTTTGAGTCATCACTCAACCCATCTTCCCTATTCAAAATGTTCAAGGATTGCAACCCTCGCTTAGGGGGTTAGATTAGATGTCCCCCTTGAAACAGAAATGGACCTGTTTTTGCGTTTTGATCAGAAATTAATATCTTGGTAGATATAGCCTCTGTTTAGTTTTTGTTGAAGCACCCTGTAAATATATTCAGTGTTACTTGACTAAGGTCCGTACACTGGATTTTTCCGGGGAGAAAGCCTTTGACACTACTTGTTGGTACATTGATGTCATTGTCTGATGATGCTACAATTTGTATATATTCTGGTAGATTGATATATTCGCATAACATTTAACGTTATCCTAATATATAATTATTCCAAGATATGTTTTGATTATAATCATTACCTGGCAATGGTATTAATTACCGGGTGGTGGATTTATATTGTTATCATGAAATCAGTTTGATTGCCTGAACAGATATATGGGCAACTTGTCGTGGATAAACCCTTTTATATATATATATATATATATATATATATATATATATATATATATATATATATATATATATATATATATATATATATATATATATATATATATATATATATATTTTCCTCCGTAAAATTCATGAAAATAGGCTCTCACATCATCGCATGCTCCTCCGGCCAGAGAGGATTTTTCCTGTCGTTTTCTTATTGCCCAAGGATAGCTTTATTATTTTATTCTCTGGCCGAAGGAGCATGCGATGATGCAAGAGCCTATTTTCATAAATTTTTAGGGAGGAAAAAATATTGTGACGAAACTACTCACCAAAAAAACTAATTACTCAAAGACATTATAGCAGATTTCATGACGCTCTTGAATCTTCAACAAAAAAGTGGTCTTCCAATCTGAAAAAACCTCCGAAGATTCTTTTCATAGAAAATTGGGACACCCTGTTTACTTCAAAATAAATTGCTGAAGTAGATTTTTACTTTCTAAATACCATACCGTTCGAACAAAATGAAATCTTCAAGAGTGTACGAGCTACAGAACACCGCGCCACTGGTGAATCACCCAGTATATATATTTATATACACGGTGTGTCAACGAAAACTTAACACTTCGATTTTTGTTTTAAAATGAAAATATGGAGAATCGCTCGGACCTATCGATTTCTGATTCGAGGCGGAACAACTTTTCCGAATTTTCCATCCCCGTAACTTCAATCCCCTATCGGGGGTGAGTACACAACCCCCTGATTTTGAATAGGGATGAGGGATATTGCGATACCTCATTTTGAAGATCTTATAGAGCTAGCCATACCAGCGTTCTTTACTGTATGGAAGTGAATGGTGCCCATTTTCAGCACTTGATAAACTTATCACAAAAGTAAGTAGTCTTCCACACTTTTAGCTGCCATTTCTTTAACGAGGAAAACTTTGAAGCGAAAATTTAGAGTCAGATAGTACTCGATAATATCTTCAAAATGAGGTATCGCAACACCCCTCAACCCTATTCAGAATCAGGTGGTTGTGCTCACCCCCGTTACGGAATTGAAGTTACGGGGAGGAAAAAATCGGAAAAGTTGTTCCTCCTCGAATCAGAAATCGATGGATGCGAGCGATTTTCTATTCTCCCTCTATATTAAGAATAACTGATTGTAACGGATAGAGCTGAGGCTTTTGATTGGAGGGGGACTAATTTCTGAGTTTGTTAGGAGCAAGTTAAATGAACACCCTACCTTCATTTCCGATTTTAAGAAAGCCTGCATTTGGAGACGATTTTCCCAGCAGCTCTTATAAGTTTTCAGGTTGTGTAGCCTAAACTCTAAGATGACCCCATAAGAAGAAATCTGAAGGACTCTAATCAGATGACCTGGCTGGCCGCTCAATTGACTCTCTTCTGCCAATCCACCGACCTTGCATCTAAATATTGTCACACAAGAACATCGAAATGTGCAAGAACACCATCTTGCAGGAAACGTATCTCATTCTCTGAAAGAGTTTCATCGTTTTCTTGAATTTCTTTGAGCATGGGATTTATTAATTCTTTCAACAACTGCAAGTGACTCCATTGAGATTACTTTCTATGAGAAGAGGTCCCAAAATATGGTTTCCATAAATTACAGCCCAAACATTCAATTTCTGAGACGTTTTTGTGTATCCTGTGTGAACCAATGAGAATTCTGGGTATCCCAATATCGACAATTAAGCCCATTCAATTCACCATTGAGACTGAAGGTACTGTCGTCAAAAAGTAGGTATAATACAGAATATGTGGATTATTGTTCATATTTTCACTTAAACTCTCACCAAAATTGCAAGCGGCGATCAGGATCTTCTTTGTTCATTTCATGAATTAGTTTCACTTTAAAATGGCGAAATTGGTAATGTTTCACGATCCTGTGGACTGTTGAAGCTGATAAAGCAGGCACAGGTGTTCATTTTCTGATGAAAGTAGTGTTATCCATGTGTAGGTGGCCCAAAACTGCCACATCAATTGCTTCGTTCCGTATAGGCCGATGTTGAACTTCATATTTTTTACTAGACTCCGAATCCGTAGTTATTATTTCATCAAATATAAAACATACTAGTGTCCTACCTGTTTTTCTGGATAGTTCAAATTAAAAATCTTTGAAGTTTGTCTCACACAACTATCATTTCGATATTGAATTGAAATAATTTCGACCCGCTCATCAGTTCAGTAAACCATATTCAACGTTTATTAAACGAACGACAGCTGTAACACTTTTATTGCGTGAATGATAAAATCAGATGTGAAACAGACTCATCTTTATCAGATGGTTGACATAAAAACAATTGCGCGTTCCCTACAAAACATTGATGTTTATCAATATCTCAAATTATCACATTTCCTTGAGAATTAAAAACTTAGAATAGCCGGCTCGGTGGCGTATGAGATATGTGCTCGTCTCCTACGCAGAGTTACCTGGGTTCAATCCCCACAAAGTCGGTGCGATTTTTCGGATTCTGGGAATCGCTTGAGTGTCCATCTTTCGGAGGAGATGTAAAGCTGTCGGTCCTGTCTAACAGAGATGTGTTGGACATTAAAGATCCCTTCCCTCGACACGAGAGGGGTTCGGCAAAATTCCCGGGTTAGTGAGGTGACAGAATTCCCCGGCGTGTCATTAGCCGAAAGGCAGAAATAGAGCACGTTAAAGGAAAAACAAACAAACAAACAAAAACTTAGAAGTGCCGAGGACAAGAATTGTCACTTGAAAATGATAGAGAATTAGAATTATATCATTCAATGGATGATGATTTCGACAACTTAATTTGATCTCGAGCATCGTTAAATATTCGTTGGAAAATAAAATTTTGTTGTGTTTGGAATGTTTGTATGATATTAAAAGTTTATGAAGATAAAATTCAAAAGCCTTTTCAAAGATACAGTTGAATAGAAAATTCAAAAGCCTTTTTCAAAGATATATCACTCGATTCACCTTTCCAATAATTTATTTCAACTTAAGGGCAGGTAGCTGAGGGCAAAGTTCCAGAAAGAGAAAAACGACCTTTTTCTATTTTCTGAATCACTGAGGCATTGGGTATTTTCGAAATTCAGAATCAGCATACAGGGTGTCCCGGAGCAGGAACACTGAAAACCCAAATAACTTTTTGAAACTGGTTCATTTCGGTATAATACGAGAACATGTTTATGTTTGATTCGAGAATCAGTTTGGCAATCGAGGTTTTCTGGCGTGAGGATCAGGATGAGGGATGATGGAGAAACTGATTGGATGCTCATCTAAACAGGAAAACGAGATTTATTGAACTTGTATTCAATTGAAAACAAAAACTAACTTGATTATTACAACAATTGTTCAAAATGACCTCCGCCCACCTCCATACAGTTATACAGACGATTTTCGAACTCTCTTCTCACATTAGCGAAAACTTCAGGAGTCAAAAGTCGGCATTCTGTGATAATCCTCATCCGCAGCTCCTCCAGGTTTTCTGGTCTTGTGGCATAAACTTTAGATTTTAGATGGCCCCACAAAAAAAAATCTAGGGATTTAAATCTGGTGACCTGGCTGGCCACTCAACAGGTCCTCTTCTACCAATCCACCTTCCTGGGAAATTTTCGTCTAAATATTGGCGCACCCGAGCATCATAATGCGGAGGAGCACCGTCTTGTTGAAAACGCATTTCGTCCTCAGAAAGAGTTGGATCGTTCTGTAAAATTTCTGTCAATCTAGGATGTATGTGTCCTCTCTAACAACTGTAGGTAGCCATTTCCATTCAGATTACCCTCAATAAAGAAAGGCCCAACTAGATGATTGCCAAAATTCCTGCCCAAACGTTCAACTTCTGAGGCCTTTGCGTGTGGCCTCTCTAAACCAATGAGGATTCTGTGTGTCCCAATATCGACAATTATGTCTATTCACTTCACCACTGAGCATAAAGGTGCTTTCATCAGAAAAACAGATGTTATTCAGAAAATTTGGATTAGCGTTTAGGTTTTCACTTAGATTTTCACAAAACTGTAAACGACGATCTGAATCATCTTCGTTTAGGGTTGATTTCACATATTCCGAATCGACTGAGTAATTGGCCCCCTCCAATCAAAAATTGACGTATCTCAACTATTTTCCGCTACAATCAGTCTTTCTTGACATAGAAGGGGTGTCAAATTTCGTTGGAATACAAATTTTTCTGGTGTTTGGACTTTATGTGAGATATTCATCATCATCATTATAAGCTCATACTGTCCACTGCTGAACAAAAGCCTCCCTCAATTCAATCCATCTTTCTTTGTCTTTGACCTTCTGAATTCAGTTCCCGGCCAGTCTCTTTATCATCAGTCCATCGGGTGGGCGGTCTTCCTCGGTTTCTGTAGGCCTCGTTTCCTGGATTCTGGCAACATGTCCTGCCCAGTTCCATTTCAATTGCTTCAACAGCGTCTTTCATTCCGTTTCTGTTTCTGATAGTCTGGTTAGATATTCTCTCAGAGTAACTCCAAGCATCGATCTTCCCATACTCCTTTGTATCGCTTGTATTCTGCTGATGTTTCTTCTAGTCGACGTAAGTGTTTCCGCTCCATATGCCAACAGAAAGAACACACTGATCAAAAACCTTCCTCCTCAGGCACACAGAAATATCGGATTTGAGTACGTGCCACAAATTTCCGAAAGCTGTCCAAGTTAGACCTATTATTCTCTGTATTTCGTGAGTTTGATTTTCCCGCCTGATACCGATCTCATGTCCCAAGTACTTGTATACATGCACCTGCTCCATATTTGTATCACTTATTTTCAATGAGTCATGTAGAACAAGATTTATCATAAACTGGGTTTTCATCATGTTGAATTTTAGGCCGAACTCACTCGAGGCCTCATGTAATAGTTGAAGCATAGTTTGCCCTTCTTTTACATTGTCTTCTATCAGGACAATGTCATTGGCGAAGCAGAGGTGGTTAATTTTCTCGCAATCGATATTGATTCCTGTATCATCCCAGTTAATTTTATTCAGCGTGCTCTGCAGCAATGTTACGAATAGTTTGGGTGATAACGTATCTCCCTGACTGACTTCTCCCCAATTCTGAACTTATCCGTACATTGGGTTTGCGATGTTTCAACAGTTGCTGAAGCATTTTTACATATGTATTTGATTATTGTAGAATATCGGTGATCGATGCGGCACTCGGAAATCGTTTCTAAAAATTTTCTCTGGTTTATTGAGTCGAAGGCTTTTTCGAAATCAACGAAGATGATCATTTAGGTTTGTTGTATTCTATATATTTTTCAATGAGAATCTTCAAGGTAAGGAGATGGTCATTTGTTCCATATCCTGAGCGAAAACCTGCCTGTTATTTCGTGAAAAAGAAATCAAACTTGTTAGTTAATCGTGTTGTTAGGATCTTCGTGAAAGGTTGATAAACATGACTAAAAAGGCTAAAAGGTCTATAGTTGGCGAGGTCAGTAACATCTCCTTTTATGTGCATGATCACGATGGTGGCATTGTGTTGTATCCTCTATAAGGCATTTATTCAGTAGTACCTTTAGGGCTTCGATAATTTCCTCTCCACCATATTTGATGGCCACTGTCTCTATACCATCTTCTCCCGTAGATTTGTCATCTTTCATTTCTTTAAGGGCTGATAGAATCTCAGGAATTTCTTCCGAGCCTTGGATCAAAACTTTTGGAACATTTGGATTGTTGATTTCTATAGTTCGATCTTTATACATATACAGTTCTCGATAGAAGTCATCTATAGTTTGTAGTATCTGCTTTTTGTCTGTTATAATGTTACCATGTTTATTTTTAACTTTATATATTTCCTTTTTTTCTATTTCGGTTCGTCCTCTTAGAACTTTGAAGCTTTTATTATTTTCAATTACAGTTTCAATCTCTTCCTGGTTTTTCTCTCTTCTAAATTTTCTCATTTCTTTGGCCATCTCTCGGATCTGTATTCTTCAGCGGGTTTGTCTGACATTTCTCTTCGTTTCCTCATAAGAAGTTTTGTTCTTTGATTCAATTTCTGATCTTCATTTAGCTTGAGGCAATATTTCCTTTTGGCATTTATAATGGTGTTCTTTATGGTGTGAGATATTAAATAATGATAAAGATACTATTTTCGAATAGAGAATTGAAAGACCTTTTTTACGGACATTAGCTATAAGCGTTGATCCATAACAAAATATATGAAGCGCTAGCTGAGGAAGACACACCAAAAGTTGGGTACAAATATGATTCAAGTATCAGTTGAGATGAATTTAAGTAATATTAATACGAATAACAGTCATGTTGATCTTACAATCGTTATGCCATCGACCTAAGCTGGTTTTTGAAATTGAACCGACTAAGTCATAATTGTGATCACAATTAAATCTGTTGGAGTCATTTCCGGTATTCTGGGTGCTTTAAATATATCAAATATGATAGATTTTTTTCCTGAAACTAATTGTGATGAATTGCTAAAAATGCTTTCATGATATAATCGAAGACTCATTCAATTTTGATGTGGGTAGAGTATCGATCACTTCCAATTAGATAAAAAACTCGAGTGGAATTCCACGTAAGATTGCTCAAGATTTCTTGGGAAAATTTCTTAACCAACAAATCACTGCTGTTTTTTGATTTCACAAACTTTTCGTGCAAGTACAGTTTGACAGAACCCAATGCCGGAAAATTTGGAAATATGAGAGAAATTATGTTGGGGGAAGGAAGAGGACCTTATTTTCACAAACACGACCGGTTTCCATCGTCAAATCATTATAAGTGGTCAACTGCAGGAAGCGAACATACTTATATAGATACTAGCTAAATTACGAATTAAGTAGTGGAGAGGTAATAATGTCTAGCTGGCTGTTAAAGGTGATTTTTCTTGGGTTTTTACAAAGTTCATTGATTTCCAAACATTCCAACTTTCGTTTGTCGAAATTATGAAGAATTTTGATTTTATCTAATGTTATTGAATGTTTTGTGGTTTTTATATGTTCACATATTGGAGAATTATTATCAGAGGATAAGTGTTCTTTGAATTTGATTTCGAAATTCCTACCAGTCTGTCCAATATAAGCTACTGTACACTCATTGCAAACAATTTTATAAACTCCTGATTTTTTGATTTGTCTGTTTTTTGTTGAGCATTGTTCTTTCAAAATTTGGAAAAATAGTTGCTCAAGTTATAGAAAAGAGGACCAGCGTAGTGAAACCAGCGTATTTTTTCGAGCAATTATCTTTTATGGAAGAAATAATTGTGTTAATTTGTGATTAGGCTAGTATATACAGGATGCTACATAATAGTCTGTCACAACTTGAGTGGGCGAATCTACGTGCAATTTCAAGAAAAAAAGTTCATATAAACATAGGTCCGCACAAGCTCCGTTAGGAAGCTACAGGGTGTTGAATTTTCCGGAAAAAATTGGTTTTTTCTTCAAAACTCCTGAAATTTTTGCAGTTTTTCAAATATTCAGCTCAAATTTGGAATGCAACTATTTTTTACAGCTTTCATCATTACACGTCCTAAATTTTAACAAGAATCTACAAGGTGTTTTCTTTTCGGAGCCATGTCTTCTTTTGCCCTTAGAGACTTTCAGTAAGCCACTGATCAGCGAATCAATTTTCGTCATCTTCGTTCAATTTAGAAACTTTTTTGACACTTGTAATTTTTTTGTTCCCCCAACCGTTCTCGACCAAAAAATTTTTAAACGATTGTAGGCATTCGCTGAATTGAAAGCACTTCCAATTAAAAAAATGACTAGTAGGCTTTGATTTTTTTCATTTATTTATTCATTTTGACAGTTGCTAAAGTTGAATCAGTGTCTACTTGAATTTTAAATTAAATTAACGATTAGTTTTAAGACTTCTGAAGTTATTGCTGTAAGAAAAAATGGCTAATTTTACTATCGCCGAATTGGCTGATATCCATTACATGTACGGTCTGTCTAACGGAAACACAACAGAAGCTAGGCGATTATATGAGGTGCGCTTTCCAAATTTTGTAACACCAGACAGGCGAACATTTTCAAATATCCATAAAAGGTTGAGGGAAACTGGTACTTTTACTGCAAAAATCATTTGAAAGATGCAACTCAAACTATGAGAACTCCAGATACTGAGGAAGCAGTTTTGAATTGTATTGAATTGAATCCTCATGTGAGTACAAGAAAAATTGGAAATCAGTTGAATATTTCACATGTTCTAGTTTGGAGGGTTCTCCACGACTTTTTATTGTACCCGTTTCATATTCAACGCGTCCAAACTCTACTTCCTCGAGATTTTCCTTCAAGACTGAATTTCCGGCGATGGATCTTAGATATAATTAGAGAAAATGCTCATTTTGATAGTGAAATAATGTTCACAGACCAAGCTAAATTTTCGAGAACTGCTATCACAAATTTTCACAATAATCATTATTGGGCTGAAGAAACCCCCATTTGATTGAAGAATCTCATCATCAAGAACAATTCTCACAAAATGTCTGGGTCGAAATAATTAGAAATTATTTGATTGGCCCATTTTTTTTGCCTAACAGACTAAACGGTCCGCTTATCGGCAATTTCTTGAGTAGGAGTTACCTTAATTGCATAATGTGGTTGATGCATGACGGGGCACCAGCATATGTTAGTGCAAAATCTAGGGAATACTCGAATATTACATTCAACAACCGATGAATAGGTCGGAGTGAGCCAGAACCATGACCTCCTAGGTCCCCAGACTTGAATAGTTTAGACTTTTTCTAATGGGGTTATCTCAAAAGTTTAGTTTATACCACTCCAGTGAACACTGTAGAAGAATTGAGAAATCGAAGAATAACCTCTAGTGACACGATAAGAAATACAACAGGAATATTTCAAAGAGTGCGTGATAATATGCGAAGAAGGACAGAGGCCTTTATTTTTGCAGGTGGAGGACACTTCCAGCAATTTGTTTAGTTTTTAATTGTTCTTTTTTTAGTTTGATATTGAATAAGTATAAGTTGGGTCTCAGAAGACGAGCTATCAACATAAAAGCAAATTTTGGGCATACCTATCTAGTATTTCTATTATTTTTTTATTTAGCGAATAACATACAATTCAAATAATTCAAATTCAATAATTTTTCACTCGAAAATGGTTGGAGATACGAAAAAATTACAAGTGTCAAAAAAGTTTCTGAATTGAACGAAAATGACGAAAATTGATTGTACGGTGATCAGAGGCGTATTGCAAAAAAGTTTGAATGGGCAGAAGGAGACATGGCCTCGGAAAAGAAAACATCTTGTGAATTTCAGTTGAAATATAGGACGTGTAATGATGGAGGCTGTAAAAAATAGCTTGCATTCCAAATTTGGGCAGAATTTCTCAAAAGCTGAAGGAATTTTGAAGAAAAAAAAATTTTTTCCGGAAATTTCAACACCCTGTAGCTTCGTAACGAAGCTTTCGTGGATCTGTGTTTATATAAACTTTTTTTCTTAAAATTGCACGTAGATTCACCACCTCAAGTTGTGACATCTTATTATGTAACACCCTGTATAAGTAACTTCGTTTTCTATAGACCACTTGAAAATGACTTGACGGTCGAAACCTGTCGTGTTTGTGTAAATAAAATTGTGGAAAGTATAAAATATATTTTACTTCATCTTCATTGAAAATGAATTTCCATAAAATGAAAATATAATATGGATTCTATAAAGGTTTTACATATTTGAAAAGAAAGCACATTCTAATATCTTCAATTTTATTTAATTTCGGCGGAATCATTTTAAATTGAGGAAATGGTTTTATAGTTCACTTGAGTTTCCCTATAAATTTTCAATCAATCGAGTGAAGATTTTCAAGACTATTTCAATTTTAATTTGCGACTAAGTTATTCTATAGGGTGTTCAGCATCCGTGACGGCAATCATTGGTTATTTGATTACGTATATCTTCGTACTTCGAAATACAATTGAAGGAAAATGATAGTTATCTTAATGAGATATAATTAATATTCTTATTAGCTCCAATGTTATACAATGCAAAGCTTGCAGATCTTGAATTGAACATATTTGATAGTTTGTTTCTATGGAATTGTGCTTACGATTTTCATATGCAAGATCTTTCTTCAATCATGAGTCTTATCCAATTCTGGTCAAAAAAAACGAGAATTACTATGTGGAACCGTACCTTGCACGTTTAGGTGCTCCGTTGTCATCAAAATTGGGTTTGATTCTAATGAGCAAAATTAACATCAAACTCGAAAAATATTGCAAAAACAGTTTTGGTTGTCCTGATTCGTTCTGCTTTCTGAGACTTTCCAGACATTGTTAAATTATTACCAATTCTCATTGACAGATCTATGAGCTCTTTGCGCCCATTAGAACTGGACGACTTAATGCGACAAATGCGATGTTGTTGCATTATTCAGCATAACTAAATAGTAGAGACGGTAGTGCCCAGGGTGAAATACAATAGATGTTAAGGGTTACGTTGAGATGACTAAGCCATTACCTCTACGTACCCCAGGTGTTATTTTTATTTTTTCTGTTATTACACAGACAACCTTCATTAAAGCTTTCGACACGACTATATGATTTATGGAGATTTCCTATAATCAAGAAGTTGCAACTTTGGGATCCTATGTCGAATAACTTGAATTACCTTCTGATTCATCAAACATTCTTTTGGATGTAGAATCATATTATTTATTGAGAACGATGCTATTGAATGCATAAAAAATGCAGAAATACCTTTTTCAACTTTCAATTCAAAGTGAATATGAATGGAATTAAGAAAGTTCCTTTATACATTTTCCCTCGAATGGATGATCAAAACAATTGGTTCAAAAAACGAGATAACCAGTAAAAGTTTATTTCGAACGATATGATTTCGAGTTAATGATTCGTAATCCAATACAAAGTTGAAGCCCTCCGATACAAAAGACACATTGTTTTGAGAAGATAACTAACGTTTTGTTGGCGGTCATATTGTTTGGCAGGACTGATGACCTAGTTCAGAAATGCTGATAGCGTGCATAATGTCTTATGGAGCCTCTTCGTATTTTTATTATTCTTGCCTTGAATTTCTACCAGAGTCATTCAAATATTAACGATTCTCTTGCAGAATATGAAAGAGAAAACACATTTTATAGTTGAGTTTTTACATTTTTTTCCACCTTGTTAATGTATTTTTGCTTTCAGAAAGGTAGTTTTTGATTCACTTTCCAAACATTGAATTCGGACGGAATTTCTTTCGGTAAATGCTCTCTTCCAAGTGCTTTCTTGAAGATTCCAAACAAATAGAACTCAAGAGGAGTTTGGGGTTGCTAGAGTGTAGTGCCTCGAATGGTCATGCAGAAGCAGGACGTTTCAAATAGAATAGTGGCGCTTTTTTGGCTGATATACAACTCGAGTCTAGTCAAGAAGATAACAGTAACAGGCTGTTACTGTTAATGATCCTGGCTCCACGTTTTTCTCTATTCCACACACTATACTTTTTCTTCTCTAAAATATAAAAACTTCAACTCTCGCATAATTATTTTCTTGGGTAAACGAATATGGAACCCATCACGCCCTGATCTTCCTCATCACTGATTTATGTTAAAAAGGGCACGCACTTTGTCTCAAATGTCTCATCTGGTCGTTGTGGGTGTAACTAACTAAACCAGTTGGGCAGACGGCTTGTGGTTGAGGCATCAAGAGCGATGGGTCGCAATTCGCGATGTTTTAACGATTCAGTTTCCATTTATTTGATAATTTTCGAATTATCAGTAGAGCTTGCAAAAGAAAGTTCAAATAAAGTCTGAATAGCATTCTAGAGTTTCACGAACGCCAACCTTCTGTAGACCGTTGACTCATCATTCGGAATTCCTATATCATGAGTCGTTTTTTCGTCCAATGAATTTTTATCGCCTTTTTTACTCCTTATTGTTATATGCTTCACTTGAAGTGTTATAAACAAGATATTCAGTTCTCAAGTTACGTGGGACATTGGAATTGGGAGTACCTATTTTAAAACCACAATAACCAAAGGAAGGGAGGTTCGACACGGCATAATGATAGCAGGCGAAGACGACAACGCCGTGTTATAGTATATCATATTTTATTAATGGGAAGTCTCCTGTTTCATAAGTTCCTTTTTATACCTGACACGAAAGAAATCGAGCATGTTTCCTTTGTCGTTAATTTGGTAACAATGTAAGACATTATGAGGCTTTTCAAAGAAAGTCAGTCAAATTAGAGTTTTAAATATATTGTCACTTCCGTTTTTGTAGAACAATCGTTTTATGTATTAACCTGCTGTTGAGATCGACAAAATCCTTTAATTACAATACCCAAAAATATTTGCAGCAAATTATTATGATATATTTCAATGTCATTTTTATTTTAATTAGTCACAACATTGATCATTTTTGTCACTCATACATTGTTTTGCTGAATAAATACCATCAAAAAGAAAACAAAAATTCGAAAACACTCAGTATGCACCCATCAGTACGTCACGGGTGGCCGCCTTCAAGATAAAGATGTTCGTCATCGCAATCGAGGCATAAAATCATTACTTCTTTTACGTGGTTGGCCTTAAAATTTTTCAGATCCACTAAGAAATAAAACTTTCATCATTGTATGATTACAGACTGCGAAATATGATTATTATAATTTCGCCACAGAATTTTCTCCACTACTGTCGTTCTGCTTTATTCCTTCTAGAAACTGCTCTTATTTCATGGCTAAGAGAAGAAATAGACGAATGTATAAAAACGTCGGAGTATATCGAAGAACATCAGGTACAATCTTGTGCGGTATATTTTTAATGAATTATGGAAGAGGAACAACTGTATAGTTAGAATTTATGAAGCATTCACAACTTACTTTGTATAATAGCATTGCAGAGAATGATTCGAGCGGTAACACACGAGTACAGTAAGCTTGAAACACTTCAGTATTTTTCTGGCAATAATCGTTTGGTTTCATCACATACCAACGGTAATTTCAAGAAATAAATTGTCCATATCTATTATAGCTCTCGGAATTACTTAAATATTTTATTGTTGAAATGAATTCAAATATTTATAATAATCTCATTAAACAAGAGCCAATTCAAAAGTTTCTGATCTGATAAACACTAAAACAAATTTTTATAATCTTGTAACTCCATCGAAATTTCTTGCCATCAAGTCATATAAGATTAATAAATTGCTCCAAGAAAATAATATAATAACATAACTGTCAGATATGCTCACACCTACACACAACCAAATTCATATGGAATCACTCGGTATTTCACATTATTGATTGTTTCTAACCATAGATCTTTGACTACTTGCGAAGAATGAAGTTTTTTGTTGTAAAAAACTGGAAAGTGTGTTAAGAAATGTTGAATTATTACCACAAGTTCGGGATATTGTACTCAGTCGTCACTGAGATTTGAAACTGTGAATTTTAAAATTTGAAAAAGCCTATAATCATAATTCAAAATGCCTTCGTTGGATTGTCCGATGTGCATTGCGGTCAAATAATTGCTCTCGTTGAAGAAGGGGTGACACAGAGGGATATAGCGGCCACGTTGGGGGTATCACAGGAGGTGATTTCAAAAGGCTTCGCCCGATACGTGGAGCTACAATCTCTGCAAAATAGGCCTAGAAGAAGTCGTAGGAAGATCCCTTCTGAAGAGCGCTTTTTGTGCCAAAATGCAAGAAGAGACCCTAGTGCGTCGCATCCCATACTACAAAGGCAATTTCTGGAAGCAACAGGCATCAGTGTATCAGTCGAAACGATACGTTCAAGGGGTTTATACAGCAGAAGGCCGTTAAGAGTTCCAGAGCTAACCAGACTACAACAAATTAACAGACCAAAATTGGAATATTGAGAATTGGCGAAACGTTCTTTTTTCAGATGAGACCAGAATTAGTGTTCGACCAGATGACCGCCGGATTCGGGTTTTAGGGATCGTGGAAGACAAGCTAGACTGCGAGCAACAAGACAAATTCCGAAATACTAAGGGGGTAACGTGATGTTTTGGGGTGGCATTATGCTGGGAGGCAAAACAGATTTAATTTCGTTTTCTGCGAGTGTAATGGCTAGAACTTAGGTGGACCTAGTTCTGGAGCCCATAGTGAGACTCTGACAGGTGCCTAAGGTGAGAATTTCACTTTTATGCAAGATAATACTCTTCAGCATACCAGCAACCTCGCGCGACATTATCTTGAAACAAAGGGAATCGCTATTTTGGACTGACCGGCTTGCTCTCCAGACCAAAATCCTATTGAACATTTATAGGATAATCTCAAAAAGAAAATTAGATCGCGCCAGGATAATCCAAGAACCCCACAACAGCTCATCCAAGCCGCCACAGAAGAGTGGTAGAATATCACCCCAGAGGAGGTGGAAAACCTAATCCAAAGCATGCCTAGACGGATTCAGGCTTGTATCAGGGCAAGAGGAGGTAATACAAGCTACGGAGGAAAAAAAAAACCTCCTTCGTGAGAAAACAATCTTCAATTTTTTTACTACATGCGGAAAGAGTCTCGTATTTTCTTTTTTTGTTTCTTTCTTGAAAAAAACCTTAATTTATTTCTTTTTCATTTGAAATATTTCAAAAGGTTCAATTCTAACAATCGTTCAAAATTTCCAGAATCCCTGAGGTAATATTGAAAATATCGGGTGATTCCATATAAATTTGGTTGTGTGTATATTTGTTGTTATTGTAAACATATTATTATTTTATTCAAAAGTTCCTACTAAGATTATGGATGGGAAAGTTTGTATTTTTCTTATTCAATAACGTAAGAAAAAGGCTGAGCAGATTTGCATGAAATTGAATTAACTCAGCTTCAAGTAAAGTTAAAAATGGTCTTTAAGGTAACTTTAACTAATATAGTTGTCAACTAAACGGTGAGCCCTAGTTGATCCTAGCTTATGGCCGACAAAACTTCCCAAGTATTTAAGGAAGTGATTGCTGAAAAAAAAAAGATCATTTAGGTCCGCAAATACTTGGTTACCGATTTACAGGGTGTTAAAGTTTAATCGAAAGATACAGTTCAAAACAAAATATCTGAAGTGTGCGCTTTTCTTGACAAATGATTGGAAAATTGAACATTTTTCTTTTAATTTTGGAAAAAATCAGTAGCGTTCTGAGTTTTTCCTTAAGAATAACCTGCGTTGTGCCCATACGCGCACCAGTGATGAATCCAAAATATTGTTTCGTTTTGAAAATTATACGTTTTTGAAAATTTTCGACATACCCAGAATTTTATCTTAATATCTCAAGCGGTTTATGAAAAATTCAAAGGGGACCCCCGATAAGATAGGCGAAATGCCCTCACCCGCGAAATACTTTTTTCCTTGATAACACCATAGGGGGGGTCAAAAGAAAAACATTCGTCGATATATTACCCCCCTCCCACTTCCCAACGTGTTTTTTTGCATTTTCTTTTTTCCTTGGGTTCTGCTGGCTTGAAAAATCTGAAGAAAATTATGAACAAAATTAGTCACCTTACAAAACATACAGAAAATTTTCGAAGAAATCGGGCTCCCGTAAGGGCACCAAAAAAAATTTTTTTTTTCGAAAATTTCATCTCTAAAATTAGCGAAGACCGGTGCAAGTCCAATTTTGTCGGCGTTTGATTTCTGTTATGAAAAAGTATTTTTCTGAATTTTTTCAGATTTTTCCTGAAGGTGCGCCACCTCCAAAAACGCGAAAAACCAGTTTTTTTGCATTTTAATGCGGAAAATTCAACTTTTCACATGTCCAGGAGAGCGGAAAATTATGTTAATAGTTTATTTCTTTACAATTTCATAAGTATAAGACTTAACTAAAGAATTTTTAACTAAAACATATTTTTTAGAGACCATTTTTGCCAATCATTTCGCTTAACGGCCCCTTGAGTGCTGAAAATTCAACTTTTCACATATATCGGAGTGCGGAAAATAATGAAAATAGTTTATTTCTTCACAATTTCAAAAATATGAGTTAACTAAAGATTTTTTAACTCAAACAAGTTTTTCAGAGACCATTTATAGTTATTTTTGACAATTATTTCGCTTTACGGCCCTTTCAGTGCTGAAAATTCAACTTTTCACTAATCTGGGCTTGTGGAAAAAATAACAATAGACTATTTCTCTACTTTTTATTGTTATATGGACTAACTATAGATCATTTGTTAACTTATTGTTTATTTAATTTACGTTTAACTATGTATCACATTATTTTATGTGAAAATGTAATAAAGAAATCTAAGGAATTGGGATTGAATGAACCAAAAAATTGAGAAAAAGTATCATTTGTATAATGGTTTTTATAAATGAAAATATAATGATTTTCATTACTATTTGTAATGCTTATACGTCTGTGTGTGCTATGTGAGGATATGAGTTTGAGTGAAAAATGTATAATGAAATATTTCTAGGTACTAAACTTTATAAACTATATAAAACATGAATTTAATAATTTACATAATTTTCACTCATTATTTCAGTCTTCTTCGCTATCTTCACCTTTTACAGGTATTGTATCTCTGTTTGTAAATATATCAGTTAGGTGCTCTGCCGGTTTAATAATTCTCGATTGAAATCTTCCGTACTACAAATAATAAACGAGAGCAACCACATGAGAACAGAAATGTTTTACAAGATTTAGCAATATTTTTAATGAAATTGCGGACAGGAAATTCTGATAATTGTGTCGCAGCTATTCTTGAAATTGACGAAAAAGTAGTTCAAAAAATAATGGATAGCGTGCTGAAATCTTTTAAAAATATTTTACCGAAATATTTTGATTATCATGCTCATACTAGAGAATATTTCGTCAACCGTACATCTCCAGTTGCACGTCAATTATTTGATTTAGACGATAGCTTAGCACTCATATGCGACGAAACATACTTAGGCCATGGAAAAAGTAGTAACAATATTTACCAGAAGAAATCTTACTCAGGTCAACAAACAATCCAAATGCAAACTATTTACGATTACTACTACAGATGGTTTCGTAGTAAACGTAGAAGGTCTTTTCTACGCCAAAAAAAATGATTGTATTGAAAGTAATATTAGAGGTACCAAATGGGCTCAGTAGCCTATTGTCTATTAAGTCTCCTGTATTTTTCAGTAGCTCACTCTGTATCTTCTACAGTTTTCAATAAAAAATGAAAATTCGTTCACGGGGATGCAGACAAAGATAATACCTTTCTTTCGAGGTATCACTCGACCCATCTACCCTCTTCCAAATTTTCAAGGGTGGTCACCCCTGCTCTAGGGGTTGAAATTCGAGATGAGGATGGTACTTGATGATGACTGCCATTGATCAGCATGGATCTGTTTCATTTTACTTCACTGAAACTTGAATAGTCTCAGGGAAATAGTCTTCCCTATCTTTCAGTTGCTCACCCTGTATCTTTTACAGTTTTCGATTAAAGATGGAAATTCGTTCAAGGCAATGTAGATACCACCTTTTTTTGAGTTATCACTCGACCCATCTTCCCTATATAAATGTTCAAGGATTGCAACCCCCGCTTAGGGGGTTGATATTTCAGGCAAGTTTTGTACCCCAAAAGATGCCCCCCTTGAAACAAAAAAAATGACCTATTTTTGCGTTTTGATCAGAAATGAATACCTTGGTAGATATAGCCTCAGTTTAGCTTTCGTTGAAGCACCCTTTATTTACAAACAGAGATACAATACCTGTAATAGATGAAGATAGGGAAGAAGACTGAAATAATGAGTGAAAATTATGCAAATTATTAAACTCATGTTTTATATAGATTATAAAGTTTCGTACTTCGAAATATTTTATTCACTTTTCACTCAAACTCATGTCTTCATATAGCACACACAAACGTATAAGCATTTAGAATAGTAATGAAAATAATTTTTTCTCAATTTTTTTGGTTCATTTAATCCCAATTCCTTAGATTTATTTATTACATTTTTCACATAAAATAATGTGATGCATAGATAAACGTGAATTAAATAAACAATAAGTTAACAAATAATCTATAGTTAGTCCATATAACAATAAAAAGTAGAGAAATAGTCTATTGTTATTTTTTCCACAAGCCCAGATTAGTGAAAAGTTCAATTTTCAGCACTCAAAGGGCCGTAAACCGAAATAATTGTCAAAAATAACTATAAATGGTCTGTGAAAAACTTGTTTGAGTTAAAAAATCTTTAGTTGGCTTATATTTTCAAAATTGTAAAGAAATAAACTATTTTGATTATTTTTCGCACTCCGAGATATGTGAAAAGTTGAATTTTCAGCACTCAAAGAGCCGTTAAGCGAAATAATTGGCAAAAATGACTAAAAATGGTCTCTAAAAAATATGTTTGAGTTGAAAATTTTTTAGTTAAGTCTTATATTTATGAAATTGTAAAGAAATAAACTATTAACATTATTTTCCGCTCTCCTGGACGTGAAAAGTTGAATTTTCCGCATTAAAATGCAAAAAAACTGGTTTTTCCCGTTTATGGAGGTGGCGCACCTTCAGGAAAAATCTGAAAAAATTCAGAAAAATACTTTTTCATAACAGAAATCAAACGCCGAAAAAATTGGACTTGCACCGGTCTTCGCCAATTTTAGAGATGAAATTTTCGAAAAAAAAAATTTCTGGGGCCCTTACGGGAGCCCGATTTCTTCGAAAAAATTCTGTATGTTTTGTAAGGTGACTGGGGTTGTTCCTAATTTTCTTCAGATTTTTTAAGCTAGCAGAACTCGAGGAAAAAAATAAAATGCAAGGAATTACCTCCTTGAATATTGCCGTGTCCTTTTTAAACACCCTGTAGTTGGAATGGCGTTAAATATTGAAAAAATTGATGCTCTAATGTATAACTACAAAGCAACCAAGTTAGTTTGATGCAGTAATTTAGAAATAAATCACAAGTATGATGACTGAAAATCTGGGATAAAATCTATATTTCTTCACCAAAAAAATAAGTGGACTATGATATATTAATTTTCAGAAAATCTCTTTGGGCAACAAAAGATTTTCCTAAAGAGACCTTGATTCTGAAAATAAGTAGGCTGCAGTGATTATGTTCATACAAAATAGGTTATATTTCTATAAGGAAAACTAAAATTTCCTGTATTAAATTTCCAGAAAACTAAAAACTTTTTCAATTGAATATATTCTTCTATCATCAATTTCTATCAATATTTGTTTCCGAAAATGGATTATAGATGGAAAAATATTTATTCGCATATAATTCATTGAATTCTTTCAAGAAAACAGGATGTGAACATTTGAATCATCGCCATTATAAATTATTATGAACACTGAAATAGGCGGAAAAAATGTTCACCTCATTTTACATGTACTTGATAATTAGAAAAGACACTGGGGGTAGTCAATGGGGTTACTCTTCGATCCTAATGCGAAAACTATTTGTTTTTTGATTGAATATCAATATTGGTCTTCTGAAGATCTAGATATTTCAGTATATAGATAGACTTTGATATACGCCACACATAACACTTTTCATTCAACCATCATCGAGATGTATCAAGATTTACATAGAACGTTTGGTTAATAACTTTCTCTGAAAAAGATGCTTTTGGATAACTCAGAAAATATGTTCTAGAACTCTTGAAGTTGAGAAAATTGAAAAAGAAATTCAAATAGTTTGTCATCGTTAAATAAGTAAGGGTTCTCTTAATTATTATAATTTAATTTAAAATAACGCGTTTCTAAACTGTCATATATATTTCATGAAGGAGGATATGAAAATTTTATGAAAACACATTGATTTAATAATTTCTAAAAGTCTCTCATGAATATAAAAAGAATAAAAGCTTTCAAACAATTAGAGCTACATACACGAAATTATAATAAAAATATACCAACTGAATAAAAGGTGAGGTGATACAACTCATCAACATATCTATTAACAAAGCCATATTTCTTGATTTCGCAAACACATTTCAATATAAATTCTCAGTATATCTAAATTTTTTCATAGAAAAAACTTGTGGTAAAAACAATTCCCAAGTTTTCGAATCAAAAATCTAAGAAGAATGATTAAAGTTGATAATTTATGATTAAAATAATAAAATTGAAAACTTACCCTATAAAAAGTACTAAGAATCCGAAAATGATTTTTACCACGGTCATAATGCCGAGTGCTCAAAAATTTCCAATATTTACAAACAGAACGAAAAGTTCCGGACAATCTAACACGAAACTACTGCTTCAAATAATGATACATTGTACCAAAATGTTCGAGACAAGTTCCAAATTCTCCGTAGTATAATTGGTAGTAAGCCCCTATGGCCTTAGGAATGCAGGTATAACAGATAAGACGGAGAACACGAAGCACCTGAATGAACCGGTCCTTTTTAAATTATGAATGAAACTTCACAATGGAACGAGCTTACAAGGTGTACTGACCGTACTAAGCTCCAGACGCAAGCGCATGTGAATCTTTGATGTTTCTTCCATGGATCAGCATCGAAATCTCCGACCGTAACGTAAGATAAAAATGATTATAAGAATATCTTGTTTAAGGCCACCCTGGACGAAATATTGTCACCGACCTGCAAATAGTAAAATTTCTTACTTGAATATTACGTTTTTGTGTTTATGGTTTTTCTGAACATCAGTTTTCAACATAAAAGAATTCCGGTATTGGGTACGATACCATTGAACTAAATAATCAATCGAATATGCAGTGAACCATATTGTTGTGATAACGTATGTAATATTATAGGAAACAAAAACAGATCCTCGCGGTACGCCGTCGTGATAAATTTGAATTCTATATACACGCATGCTCAAAATGCAGGGATATCAAATATTCCATAAACACAACTCCAAACAATTATTATACCACTTTGCCGAATTAGATAGATTTTTTTAGGTGCTCTTCTTTCATAACACGTTTTGAGAGCAAGAGAAGTTGGGGTAGGATGGATAAAATTCAATGAAAAAATAAGAGAAGGATCTGAGGAAAACAACCATTTTTCGAATAATATAAAAAACGGTATTTCCATCTCATCGATGTTATTACGGTCCAAAATATAATCACATGACCTCGAAGAGTTTTGAGATCTGTTGCATATGGATTCATGGCTCGTGATCATATCATGGTTCCGCGAAGGCCATCTCATCACCGGCTTCATCAAGTTTCTTTTTCACCACTGCGAAACAATGCGGCCTTGCTTTATCGTACATTTAAAGAAAATCTTGGCTGTTTAGAGAGACAAAAGGCGTTACATATTCCCCAAAAATCTCGTTCACATACTGGTGGCTAGTGATAGAACGATGATTGAATACATAATGTCAGTATGTGCATTTAAAGATACTCCTCTAAACCTTCAGAGATCCAACGCTGAAAGGAAAGGTTTCTGCAATGTTGCACTTCGAAAAACATCCGCTTACACCTCTAAAATCCTTTATACGTTGATCATTACTGAATAAACAGAATCTGGAGTTATCACTACAGAATGCTTATGAACGTTGTATACATCAAGCGGTGAGTCGAAATGAATAGTGATCTGCAGTGAGTAGGTCTTCTGGGATAAAGGTTATGTTCTGCAAGACGTTTTCTATTAGTAACAGTACTTACATAAACGTTATGCGTGATGGAAAATTGAGTTTGCATGCTTCTAGTAATGAAGCTTGAAGTCGAATGAACCGATCTTCGAAAGCTGAAGTACAGCGTTTTGGTCAAAAGAAAGGTGATTCCTTGAATTCGTGAGCTAGAAGACTTCAATAACTTGCTGCTAAATTAACTGCATGAAGTCTGTCTCGAAAAAGGAATCAAACCTTTTGTTTATATCTATAGATTCAAACCATTCCAGAGAACAGGATTATAACGACATTAATAAGGGGACGTCTTACTACTCACCGATTGCTATGGTGATGGCTAGTTATACCTAAAATAATAGATAACTCAGATCGGACTTTCAAGTATCACCAAAACGGAGGGTAGAGCCCAACAGGAGATTCCCTGTTCTCTGATGGTTGCAAAATTCCAAAAGGTACGGGAGGTTTTGCAATGTTGGAGTGCAAAAATCATCCGCTCACACCTCTAAAATCCTTTATGCGTTGATCATTACTGAATAAACAGAATCTGGAGTTATCACTCCATAATGCTTATGAACGTTGTATAAATCAAGCTGTGAGTCGAAATGAATAGTGATCTGCAGTGAGTAGGTCTTCTGGGATGAAGGTTATGTTCTGCAAGACGTTTTCTATCAGTAACAGTACTTACATAAACGTTATGCATGATGGAAAATTGAGTTTGCAAGCTTCTAGTGATGAAGCTTGAAGTCGAATGAACCGATCTTCGACAGCTGAAGTACAGCGTTTTCTGCCTTATCCAGGTCGTCTCAAATCATATTATAAAAGCACATCATACCTGAGACAACAAAAAAAATCTAGAAAACCTCTGTCACTTTGATGAAAGTACTGGAATTCAATATTAATAAGGTGGTAGGATAATTTCATGAAGATGACTAGCATTTTGAAGGGCGTTCTCACAATTTTTCATTTCACGTCCGGCGAGAATGTGATAAATTAGAACTCTAACATCCAATCAATGTTTTCCTTCCAGGAAACTTCGATTCCTTCGGTTCCAAACTCTTTGAATAATTGGGAGGATTGTCGGAAACGATTAATGTCAACGAGGAAAACTTTCTGCTTGGTAAAACTCAACTTCACTTATCTGTCGAAAGGCTGAATTCTACATGACATCGTCATTTTCCCCCTATAATTTAATTCGGAAGACTGCCATCTTATTGAATGTTGAAGCAGTTCAGGGATGCGAGATAAATTGTGAACTTTGACGAAAAATGAATTTTTTGATTGGAAATTCTGAGTATAAGAGATTTGGTCAAAAGAAAGGTGATTCCTTGAATTCGTGAGCTAGAAGACTTCAACAACATGTTGCCAGATTAACAGCGTGAAGTCTGTCTCGAAAATGGAATCAAACCTTTTGTTTATATCTATAGATTCAAACCATTCCAAAGAACAGGATTATAACGACATTAATAAGGGGACGTCTTACTACTCACCGATTGCTATGGTGATGGCTAGTTATACCTAAAATAATAGATAACTCAGATCGGACTTTCAGGTATCACCATAAAGGAGGGTAGGGCCCAACAGGAGAGTGCCTGTTCTCTGATGGTTGCAAAATTCCAAAAAATACGGGAGGTTTCTGCAATGTTGCTCTGCGAAAATCATCCGCTCACAATTCTAAAATCCTTTATGCGTTGATCATTACTGAATAAACAGAATCTGGAGTTATCACTCCATAATGCTTATGAACGTTGTATACATCAAGCTGTGAGTCGAAATGACTAGTGATCTGCAGTGAGTAGGTCTTCTGGGATGAAGGTTATGTTCTGCAAGACGTTTTCTATTAGTAACAGTACTTACATAAACGTTATGCGTGATGGAAAATTGAGTTTGCAAGCTTCTAGTGATGAAGCTTGAAGTCGAATGAACCGATCTTCGACAGCTGAAGTACAGCGTTTTCTGCCTTATCCAGGTCGTCTCAAATCATTTTATAAAAGCACATCATACCTGAGACAACGAAAAAAATCTAGAAAATCTCTGTCACTTTGATGAAAGTACTGGAATTCAATATTAATAAGGTGGTAGGATAATTTCATGAAGATGACGAGCATATTAGAGGGCGTTCTTACTATTTTTCATTTCACGGCCGACGAGAATGTGATAAATTAGAACTCTAACATCCAATCAATGTTTTCCTTCCGGGAAACTTCGATTCCTTCGGTTCCAAACTCTTTGAATAATTGGGAGGATTGTCGGAAACGATTAATGTCAACGAGGAAAACTTTCTGCTTGGTAAAACTCAACTTCACTTATCTGTCGAAAGGCTGAATTCTACATGACATCGTCATTTTCCCCCTATAATTTAATTCGGAAGACTGCCATCTTATTGAATGTTGAAACAGTTCAGGGATGTGAGATAAATTGTGAACTTTGACGAAAAATGAATTATTTGATTGGAATTTCTGAGTATAAGAGATTTGGTCAAAATGAAGGTGATTCCTTGAATTCGTGAGCTAGAAGACTTCAACAACATGTTGCCAGATTAACAGCGTGAAGTCTGTCTCGAAAATGGAATCAAACCTTCTGTTTATATCTATAGATTCAAACCATTCCAAAGAACAGGATTATAACGACATTAATAAGAGGACGTCTTACTACTCACCGAATGCTATGGTGATGGCTAGTTATACCTAAAATAATAGATAACTCAGATCGGACTTTCAAGTATCACCAAAACGGAGGCTAGAGCCCAACAGGAGAGTCCCTGTTCTCTGATGGTTGCGAAATTCCAAAAGGTACGGGAGGTTTCTGCAATGTTGGAGTGCGAAAATCATCCGCTCACACCTCTAAAATCCTTTATGCGTTGATCATTACTGAATAAACAGAATCTGGAGTTATCACTCCATAATGCTTATGAACGTTGTATAAATCAAGCTGTGAGTCGAAATGAATAGTGATCTGCAGTGAGTAGGTCTTCTGGGATGAAGGTTATGTTCTGCAAGACGTTTTCTATCAGTAACAGTACTTACATAAACGTTATGCGCGATGGAAAATTGAGTTTGCAAGCTTCTAGTGATGAAGCTTGAAGTCGAATGAACCGATCTTCGACAGCTGAAGTGCAGCGTTTTCTGCCTTATCCAGGTCGTCTCAAATCATATTATAAAAGCACATCATACCTGAGACAACAAAAAAATCTAGAAAACCTCTGTCACTTTGATGAAAGTACTGGAATTCAATATTAATAAGGTGGTAGAATAATTTCATGAAGATGACTAGCATTTTGAAGGGCGTTCTCACAATTTTTCATTTCACGTCCGGCGAGAATGTGATAAATTAGAACTCTAACATCCAATCAATGTTTTCCTTCCGGAAACTTCGATTCCTTCGGTTCCAAACTCTTTGAATAATTGGGAGGATTGTCGGAAACGATTAATGTCAACGAGGAAAACTTTCTGCTTGGTAAAACTCAACTTCACTTATCTGTCGAAAGGCTGAATTCTACATGACATCGTTATTTTCCCCCTATAATTTAATTCGGAAAACTGCCATCTTATTGAATGCTGAAGCAGTTCAGGGATGTGAGATAAATTGTGAACTTTGACGAAAAATGAATTATTTAATTGGAATTTCTGAGTATAAGAGATTTGGTCAAAAGAAAGGCGATTCCTTAAATTCGTGAGCTAGAAGACTTCAATAACTTGCTGCCAGATTAACTGCGTGAAGTCTGTCTCGAAAAGGAATCAAACCGTTTGTTTATTATATCTATAGATTTAAACCATTCCAAAGGACAGGATTATAAAGACATTAATAGGGGGACGTCTTAATACTCACCGATTGCTATGGTGATGGCTAGTTATACTTAAAATAATAGATAACTCAGATCGGACTTTCAAGTATTACCAAAAAGGAGGGTAGGCCCAACAAGAGAGTGCCTGTTCTCTGATGGTTGAAAAACTCCAAAAGGTACGGGAGAGATGTATCGAAGCATAATCACTACAACGAGTAACATGATCAGAATCAACCTGATTTATGAAGACAAATACAGGTTCTGCTTGGAAGCAAGTGAGATATCTAACTGCATCATAATACCCAGGAATGAGTAGACTCAAGTTTGTAATTTCCAGTTAATCTAGATTACAACGAACTGTAGAGCATTTCCTTGGACAAGATAATCGACTTCTTTTAAAATCTGAACCTGTTCAGAATTATGGTCCAGGCATAATGATGACCCACAAAAGTCGCAATTATCAAATCAAATCAAAAAATGAATTAACTTAAAATTTATCCGTATACAGAATTGAAACTTCTTAAACAACACGTGACCAAATCTATTGTAGCGCCATGTCAAAGAAATATATCAAACTTGTTAAACAAGTCTCTTATTCAATTAAATCTTTTCGTTGATTTTATGGATTTCAACAATTATCTTAGTTACTAATCACCGTGTACACTTGATGGAATTCTCATTATATTAAAGGGAACAGGGAATCCATTATCTTTTTCTTCGTGATGCATTTATGTTCGAAGTTAGAACTAACGAACAGGAAAAGTTTTTGTTTAGAATGAACGTTCCAAGTTCTTCGGCTTCCATTGAATTGGTATCGTCTCAGTGAATTCTTGGAATTCAATTCAAAACTAACCTTATATTGTTGAATACAGAACGATTGTGAATGGATCAAGTGGAGGGTCAGGAAGTATTAGTAGAAATGAATTGGTTTTAACATTCTTTTGCAGTTGAAGGAATTACTCGTTAAAAATTTTCATTCATCTCTTCCTGCTTCGAACCATTTCATTATTTATTTGTTATAATAATAATAATATACAGGGTGTTACATAATAGTATGTCACAACTTGAGGGGGTAAATCTACGTGCAATTTTAAGAAAAAAAGTTCATATAAACATAGCTCCGCAAAAGCTTCGTTACGGAGCTACAGGGTGTTTAAATTTCCGGAAAAAATTGTTTTTCCTTCAAAACTCCTGCAGTTTCTGAGATATTCAGACCAAATTTGGAATGCCAGCTATTTTTTACAGCCTCCATCATTACACGTTCTGAATTTTAACTAGAATCTACAAGGTGTTTTCTTTTCCGGAGCCATGTCTTCTTTTGCCCTTTCAAACATTTTTGCAGTACGCCTCTGATCAGCGTACAATCAATTTTCGTCATCTTCGTTCAATTTAGCAACTTTATCGACACCTGTAATTTTTTCGTACCTCCGACCGTTCTCGAGCAAAAAATTATTAAACGATTGTATGCATTCGCTGAATTGAAAGCACTTCTAATTAAAAAAATGACTAGTAGGCTTTGATTTTTTCATTTATTTATTCATTCTGACCGTTGCTAAAGTTGTCTGCTCGAATTTTTCATTAAATTAACGATTAGTTTTAAGACTTTTGAAGTTATTACTGTAAAAAAAATGGCTAATTTTACTAACGCCGAATTGGCTGATATCCATTACATGTACGGTCTGGCTGACGGAAACACAACAGAAGCTAGGCGATTATATCAGGTGCGCTTTCCAAATCGAGTAACACCAGACAGGCGAACATTTTCAGATATCCACAGAAGGTTGAGAGGGAAACTGGTACTTTTACGGCAAATAATCATTTAAAAGGTGCAATTCAAACTATGAGAACTCCAGATATTCAGGAAGCAGTTTTGAATTGTATTGATTTGAATCCTCATGTGAGTACAAGAAAAATTGGAAATCAGTTGAATATTTCACATGTTCTAGTTTGGAGGGTTCTCCACGACTTTTTATTGTACCCGTTTCATATTCAACGCGTCCAAACTCTACTTACTCGAGATTTTCCTTCAAGACTGAATTTCTGCCGATGGTTCTTAGATCAAATTAGAGAAAATGCTCATTTTGATAGTGAAATAATGTTCACAGACGAAGCTAACTTTTTGAGAACTGCTATCACAAATTTTCACAATAATCATTAGTGGACTGAGGAAAAACTCCATTTGATTGAAGAATCTCATCATCAAGAACAATTCTCATTAAATGTCTGAGTCGGAATAATTGGAAATTATTTGATTGGGCCATTTTTTTTGCCAGACTAAACCGTTCCGCTTATCAGCAATTTCCTGAGGAAGAGTTACCTTTATTGCTCGAGGATGTGCCACTTTTGATGAGAAACATAATACGGTTCATGCATGACGGGGCACTAGTACATTTCAGTGGAGAAGCTAGGGAATTCTTAAATAATACATTCAACAACCGATGGATAGGTCGGGGTGGACCAGAACCATGGCCCCCTAGGTCTCCAGACTTAAATAGTTTAAACTTTTTCTTATGGGGATATCTCAAAAGTTTAGTTTATACCACTCCAGTGAACACTGTAGAAGAAGTGAGAAATCTAATAATAACCTCTTGTGATACGATAAGAAATACCCCAGGAATATTTCAAAGGGTGCGTGATAATATGCGAAGAAGGACAGATGCCTGTATTCTTGCAGGTGGAGGACACTTCCAGCAATTTATTTAGTTTTTAATAGTTCTTTTTTTCAGTTTAATATTGAATAAGTATAAGTTGAGCCTCAGAAGAAGAGCTATCGACATAAAAGGAAAATTTGGGCGTACCTATCGCTTACATGCCCCTAAATAAAAAACTGGGATATCGAGCTTGACAATCAAAGAGATAAAATGGATAAAAGATTAATACGCAGCATACAAGAGGCGAGGATAAAATCGCTAAACCTAAAAAAAGCAAATGGATATACTGTGTAGTTTCAATCTTGGAACCTCGCTATAAGGTGGAAACATTTCTAAATTCTAGTTGGGGAAAGGCATTGCAGGTTGCAGGTTGAAGCAATTTCTAACTTCGAGAAAATTTATAAAACAAAATATTTTAGGCCGAACCCAAGCCCACATCTTTCACCAAGAACATCAGCATCGAATCAGGGCGAATACAGTGACTTGGAGACGAATCAATTCGAGATAAACCTACTAGAGATACAAAAACTATTTCGTGCCAGCACCGAATGATCAGATGTGGCGATATGAGATGAATACCTGAGCACTTCTGTGCAGAAAGCTCGTAAGCCATTTTAGAGTGGTTGAAAAAGCACGAAAAACAGCGAACTTTCAACTTTCTGATCGAAGTGGGAATGTAGTCCCGCTTATTCTTATTATTTTTTATTCAAAGTTCAAAGTATATATTCTTTTATCTCACAGGAGTTGAATTCAATTGTTTTTATTTTTTGAGAAGTTTATTTCAATTATTTTATAAAAAATTTATTCATGTTTATTTTAATGAAAATATACATTTCATTTTCACTCTTGTTCTTGTTCCGTATTTGTGTTTACTTCAACAACTTCATGAACTCTTTTCAGATTATTACGTTGAATTTCAATTAAGTATTTCCCGATCAAATATTCAGTATTATTTAAACCTTTATTCCTCTTCCATTAAATATGAAACAAAGTTCAATGTCTTTTTGCAATTATGTTCTGATTCAAGCTTTCAAGTTTTGCGATTCAAGAAGTATGAATTATCAACTTTTTGTGAAAAAAAAACTTGACTAGAATTCTGAAAACAAGAGCTTGACTTGATTTCAAGTCAGGTAAAGTCAAGTCAAGCAACTTGATTCTCAAGTCAAGACGTTAATCCCTAGTCGACGATTTGTCCATATATTGGTGGATGTAATCAAATTGATTTCCTGAAGGAAGATAATTTTTTATGATGCAATAACAAATCTACACTTTTCGTATATTTTCTTTCACTATGGATAATTGTTTCTCGCAATTTTTATGATTCTAGATTAACGGGAAATGCCCTAGAGCCACGTAAACTAAATTTCATATTTTTAGGTCAACCGGAAATGTACTATAGGTTTTGACTCTCTTGGTAGTGTCAAAATATGCCGTAAATGCAAGAATGGTTCCTTTCCTCCTTTTGGAGTACAGGACCTTCTACATATCCTTCTTCATACTATTGCTTTGAAGGTGTCTTCAATATACCTTAACAATTTTTTCTTCAAATGGTACAGGGTGGACAGATTTCGACGGTTAAGTACTACAATTATGTGAAATATTGAGAATAGGGGAAAAGAAACTCTCCCTAAAAGTAGATGGAGTCATCTTGCTAAAGCTCCCTTTTTTCGTTTTCAAGTTATTTAGAAATTCTGCAAATTTTCGGAATCAGTCAAGTGGTAATATCTCAGTTTGCGTTTTTGAATGTTAACCATAGTTAACAATATATTACATAAGTACTCAATTATTCCATCCAGTGTTTTCATGAAAAACCGAAAATTGTAAAATATAATTTTACCATGTAAATCTATGTTGATTCCCAGAATTTAGAAGATATGATTGAAATAGCTTAATTATGTTGTTTGTTTTCATTATGATAGTTCGAAAAATTAATTCTTGGAATGACAATTATTTAATATTGTTTCGACCATGCCATACAAAAATTTCGAAAAGTTCAATCGTTATTTTGAAACAGAAAACTAACGAGATATTCTATAATAATGGATGAAATTTACTAGAAATAATTGAATGTATTGTCATTATTCTGAATACATTATTCACAACGCCTGGGGATATTCCGACACGGGTTGGAAATTTGAATATTGGTAACAGAAACAGGACATTTATTGCTTTAACTCTGCAATATTTCGACTGGCTCTTCTATATAACAAATATTTAATATATCCCCAAAAAGTCTAATGGCGACAAATCCGGGGAACAGGCCGGCTATCTCACTCGCCCTTTAATTCCAGTCTAATGATTGCCAAATTTTAATTCAATTTAATCAGCAACGGTCATCGTTTGACGAGAAGGAGCTCCGTCATGTTGAATGAAGACATCTTTTCTTTTAGCAAGAAATCCTTCGATGATGTTGTTAGTTACAATTTCATAATAAAATTCACCAAGAAGGTTTTATTCAGAAATCACATACGCTAATAGACGATTATCTTTCAATGCACATCATCATACATTAATCCATATCGGCCATTGATATTGAATATTAATATATATTATGAATGAAATAAAACTAAGGTGTTTAGATTTTCACTATATTAACAAAACTATGACCGGTTTCACCACACTGTGGCTTCATCAGATAGATACAAACTAATGAACAGAGTTATTCCTTATATATTAGTCTTATTTCCTACTTAATATTATAATAATTACAAGTACAAGGGTATGTTGGAAAACCCATCGGAGTTGCTTACTTTATGAATTGAAAAGATTGAGTAAAGGAGAAGGATTTAGATCTAATTGACTATTAAGTAACCTACCTGAATTCTTTTCTTTGTTGATCTCTAAAATTTCCAATAGATTGAGTTTTTGTCTATTATTTTCATTGTGTGAAATTTTGAAATTATCATTAAAGTTATGGTTTTCTTCGAGTAAGTGATTAGAATAATGGGAATCTGATTTATGATAATTAAAACTAGGTTTGTGCTCGGATAATCTAACTTCGAAATTTCTGAAAGTTCTACCAATATAACTTTCATTACAATCCCCGCAAGACAGTTTATAAACACCGGATTTATTACCTTTATCAATTTTAGATTTGCAGTTTTCGATATGTCGCCCTAAAGAATTATCAGTTCGGAATGCTATATTGAAATTATAATGCGAGAGGAATGATTTTAATTTTAGACTAGGATTACCAATATAAGTTAAGCTGTTGTATTAGGTGTTAGAACTTTTTAACCTTGGAAATACTTCCTGGATTGCTTTTTGAAATTGTTTGCGTGAAATCATTTTCTCAATCATAGTTGGACTGTAACCTTATTGACTGCTATTTGTTTAATTATATTTAGCTCTTTTATGAAATTATTTTGTGACATTGGGATATTAATGAGTCTATGTACCATACTATTGTAAGCTGCTAATTTATGTGGATGAGGGTGTGTAGATGAGCTGTGAATAGTAATATCTGTATGCGATGGCTTATGAAAAATAGAAAAATCATGTTTGCCGTTAATCTTAGTAATAGTTAAATCCAGAAAGTAAATGAAGTTTTCTGTTTATATCTCTAACGAGAATTTAATATTATCGTGAATTTTGTTAATGAATGTTTTGAATGACTCTAATTGTCTGTTTGTGCCAGTGAAACAACAAATGATATCGTCGACATATCTAAACCAATAAATAAAGTGTTTGAATAACGGATGTTCTTGGATAGTTTTTCAATATTATCCATGAAAATTTCAGCGAGCAGAGGGCTCAGAATATTACCCATGATTAAACCTTTTTACTATTATATAATACTCCATTGAAGTTAAAATAATTTTGTTCTAAACAAATTATCTAAAAGGTGTAAAATTTCTGATTGAGTTATCTGATTGACTTTATTAATTTGAAGGACGTTGTTGATGAGTTTCACTGTATCACTAGGTGGAACACTAGGGAAGAGATTTACTACATCCCATGACATAAGTTTAGCGTTCGGTGGTAGAATCGTATGCTGAATTTTATTTATTAGGACTGAAGAGTTTTTATTGAGAATTTAGGTTCAATATTCGCATGAATTAATGAAAATAATAGACAAAAACTCAATCTATTGGAAATTTTAGAGATCAACAAAGAAAAGAATTCAGGTAGGTTACTTAATAGTCAATTAGATCTAAATCCTTCTCCTTTACTCAATATTATCAATTCATAAAGTAAGCAACTCTGATAGATTTTCCAACATACCCATTGAACTTGTTCCTATTGTAATATTAAGTAGGAAATAAGACTAATATATAAGGAATAAATCTGTTCATTAGTTTGTATCTATCTGATGAAGCCACAGTGTGATGAAACCAGTCATAGTTTCGTTAATATAGTGAAAATCTGAATAGTTTAGTTTTATTTCATTGAAAATATGTATATCGATTTTCAAAGTAACGACCTCCTCAATCAAATTAATATATATATATATATATATATATATATATATATATATATATATATATATATATATATATATATATATATATATATATATATATATATATATATATATTTTGAAAATATTTGTATTTACAATGAATGCTTATATCTATAATTTGGTGTGTGTCATAAAAACACAAGTGTGAGCTCAGGAAATGTAACAGGGAACCATACTATCTTGCGTATGATTAAATAAGCGAGTGAAAAAACCTGAGGAAAAAATTCGTTTCCCTGTAGCTATTGCACAAGCAATAGCTTGTCTGTTTATGTTGTGTCAGTGTCGTGTATACATAAAGAGTACCAAAGATTTTTCTGCTTAGCAGCTTCATTCTCTCATTCTCATCTTGCACTCAATGATTTCCAGACGAAGACAAGGGTGAAAGGAAGGGGTTTAGGACAGGAATCTGTAACAATGGAAAAAGAAAAACAGCAGAAAAATATTTCAACAATCATGCTCTTATATGTTTAAGCTCACTTGAATCTAAGATTTTACATAGCAAGCAAGGCCATAATAAGGACTAAGGAGATAATCAAAAAATCCATAACCTGCAATATTTCCTCCTCCTTTCGCGGAGATGTTCTTCCATCGCGGTGTGAGTCTCCTGAAATATAATCACTTCCTTGTTCTTGCTTGCCAATTTTGAAGTATAATCTCAAAATCCCTTCAATATTCATTTCAACAGAACAATTCCCTCTCTGTTTGACCGAGAGAGTCCCGATGGCCAGGTTCGGTCTTCCAAGTGATGTCGATTATGATCTATAGATGTTATCATTATGGACCCAATAATTTGGATTGACATCTCCCATATATTATTTCTTCGTGGATCTTGTTTAATATTAGTATGGCTATGAGGGTATACATCCGAACACCAGTGTTCATTTGACGATTGAATATTCCATCGCACTAATGTGAACTTCTTCAGTCCAAATTATTTCTCGGAAAACCGGCGGATTTTCTTCAGATTCCTGCAGAAATCAGCCGACGTTGTAAATCTCCTGGCTGCAAAAACTGGGATATTCTCATTTTATAATGTTTATATCTAATTTCCTTGATATTACTGAACGCTCGACTTTTAGAAACCCCTGATTACATTTTGAATTTGCTTGCTCGTAATCGATGAGCTGGTAGTTTCCATGTTACTTTTCAAAATTACGACACAATCGGTTCATTATTACAAACGATACTATATTCACACGAAAGTTGTAACTAGATGAAAAAACATTAAATAATTGATCTGAATTGTCATTGCTAAAATTAATTTTAGAACTACCATAATGAGACACAGAACAAACTTAAGCTATTTCATTTCGTGTAAATTCTGTAACTCATCAGTACCAATTGAGCGAGAACGACAGGATGGCTTTGGACGAAATTAAAATCGGTAAAAAACATTTTTTATATTCAAACAACTGATAATTCCACGTTCATATGTTCATAATTGCACTAGTTTGGCTGTTAATTAAAAATATTTGAAACAGAATAATAACGAACGAAATTGTATGTTTCAATTCGCCTGGGTCAACGCCTATAAAACGTTGATTCGATTCCATAATTTCTCTTATAAATGGATAATCAAAAGCTATAAAATCATTCAATTAATTTTATTTTCTGTGAAATTTGCTATGAATGCTTTAAATTTTTGTTTTACGCCATTAACAACTTCGTTAATTATGATTTACGCTTACAGATTTCACGTGAAGATAATCCATATTTTTATATTATAAATTGGTATCTAAAAGTGACAAATTTAATAGTTTCTGCTATACTATTTTTATGTAAAATAACCCATAAATTCTAAAGACCAGCTCATTAAAACTGAGAGCACCGTCAAAGGCATAATTTCAATTATGGCATTCGAGCTTTCAGGATGAAATTTATTATCCACATTTCCTGTTTAATCAACTGTTTAATTTTCCGTCTATAACCGTAGTTAATGACAATGAAGGAAATGAATTCGATTGAAATTTCTGGAAAATAAGTGAATACGTTCGTCATCTGTTAGAATTAATGAAGTTATGTAACTGACATAGATGGCTAGAATGGCCCCCGTGCGCCTCTTGAGTAAGGTTAGGGGTGAAAAAACCCTTGGCGCATAAGAAAAGAGCAAGCGCCCCAATATTGATCTGTTATTGCGCAAATGAAAGCTGGCAAGCAATGTCTATTACATATAAGGCGTGGAGTACTGCATGCTGAGGGTTCAGGCTCAGGGTTTTACTCAGAATTCTAATAGCCTCCAACGAGTTCCCACCAGTAAACATTTTCTGCGCGACTACCGCCTAGTTCTTACCCAGTGTATGGCGTTCCAGCCACTTATCTGAGACTTTCCAAGTGTGCAATTAAAAGACCTAATGATTGGTTCATTTTGGAACCTTTGCAGAGCCTGCCCTTCTATGCCAGTCGATAAGGTAACTTTTAAACTCATCTTTCGTATACTTGCAACTTGATAAGCTAATTGATTTTTATCAGGAAATAACGTTCATGATACCGGTCATCAGCTGAGAGGTGATGTCCACCATATTCAAACATTTCACTTAAGCTCACAAGTAATTCAGAAAATATCTTTATATTTTTAATCGTATTTCATTTCAAACTTAATTCATACCGCAAAATTACGAAAAAAATCTTGGTCAAAGTAAAAAAATATATTATTTGATGAGATAATTCGTGTTTATTCATAGCTGTCATACGATATATAAAATCGTTAAGAAATTAGCTTTTTTATATACAGGTTTCACTTTAGCATACTGCAGAAAGACAAGAGGCTGCAGTTTTGATAAATCAATAGGGACATTCTGCAGTTTTTAGATCATTCTGTACAAAAGAATAGTTTCTTTGAATCAAATCTCGATTGTACGAAATCAATTTTGAAAACTACTGAAATATATGATTCATTCTTCAAGTAAGTCAATCCCTTTCGGTTGTGATAACAATATAGATGTTAATTAATTCAATAGCTTATCTTGAATTGAGATATTTTTTCCTAGAAATGTTTCGTTTGTCCTTATAATAAGTAATTTGGTCACTCAATTTTCCATGGGAATACTTCTTCTCTCCTCGTCAGCGAACATATAGAAGTAGCTAGGAGGTACATCTGGAAAAAAGGTGGGTGTTGAAGCCATTCACAAAGCAATTTCCTACTGTTGCTTTAGACTTCTACCAAAGCGCATTTTCATCTTAATCTCATCTCAGCTAACATTTTCGTTTTGATAGTTCAAGGCAGCTTCAACTAGGCGTTGATACATCAGTTGACCTCAGATTTAAATTTCATTAATTACTTCAAAAAAAATTATGGCAATTGTTGTTGGCTTTTCATCGCCAATGTGTTGGTGTTTCTGATTGAATGTAAGCAAATGAGGTAATCAGTTCAAACAATGGTTCCTTATAGACAAACATCTCTTCTTTCTAGGACTTCTTCCATCCACTCTTGAATGTAAGCTTCTTCTAAATGTTGCCATTTAGGTCTGTCTAGTACATTGTTGGACTAATGTCCATCATCTTTCAGAATTATGCAGCCATTATGGCTGCATGATTCTATGATCTTATTCTGGTTTTTCTCTCCTTTGCATGATCATATGTCTCTATTTTTATACGACTACGTTTTCAAATCATTTTCTCATAATTTTTCTTCGGCCCTAAACAGTTTATTTATCGAAAATTTGTGGAGTTTCAATCCAAAATTTCATTGAATATGGAGGAAATTTGGTGTATACACACACCAAATATGAATAATATTTTAAGAATTTATACATTAAAAAAATGTATTCCTGAAAGTATATACCAGAACTGTAAGACTGATAATCAGATCTAGTATCAACGTGTATTGCTAACATATCTACGAAGATTAAAAAAAACGAAATATTCAGAAAATACACCAATTTTCCAGTTTGCTTATTTCGTGCGACAACTTTTGACTCGGCCTCCGTGTTCTCCGGAAAGGGAGATCTTTCATTATTTCACCGTCAAGAAAAAAAAATAACAAAAGCAAAAATACAACACTTAACACCATGACATAAATGATTTATTCGCAAATAAATGAAAATGAAAGAAATATGATTTTATCTCGAATCAAACCGGTTAATTCTATTTCTCTAGCAGTCCAACGTTGATTTTTCGAGCAATACAAGGTAGATCATTATCGTGTACTCTAACTATATGCGCAAATGTAGTAAGCTTAGTGAAATAGATGGAAGTATAGCGTGTCTGTGAATATAATTATTGAAAAATCGAATTAGCTATTCACATAATCATAATATTCCGATTAATCACGAGCCTTATCTCCCACCGGAAGTGGAAGAATAGGGTGAAATGATAAAAAATTGTCTAGACGTCTTAGCGTTTAAGTAAGTACTCATAATAGTAACCACTTGAAAATTTGAATTTTTTGACAAACAAGTAATGAAATCCAATCGATAATGTCAAGTTTTCAGTTTTTTTTTTGAAAAGCGCTGAATTCAGTTCCAATGTCTCATGAAAACCTTCATTTTTACAAAGAAGTTTGCGGTTCAGATCAAAATTTCCAATTATTTTTTGAATATGAATATCATCTTTATTTCAATAAACTTCGTAGAAATTAAAAGAACAAACTGTTTTATGTTTTTGTATCAAGTGAGTAATTCGAAGAATATTACTAGATTTTTCTGCCTCTGTTCCATTCGACAGTGAAATCTAACCTAACCTTGAACAATTTCAAAAAACCCATCAAATCAAATCAGTATTTGGCCTAGTCCATTTTGCCAATTAAAATCAAAAAATAGTAATCTCTATGATTCAATAATTAATGATATGGTTCGTTGAAATCTAAACTATTTCCTTTTGAACAAGTTTTATGAGTCGCGCTTTATTTAATGGATTTCCGTATATTTTTATTATCGCTGAAAGTGAAATTACTCTCGTTAGTGATTTTAAATGTGGTAATTCTAATACCATTTGTTTCCAATTTATTGAGTTGATATTTGGAATACATTTCAGGACAATGTTTGCCACCCCACCATATTGATAAATCTTTTCTTATGAGATCTTCTCCGATGTGGTTTTTCTCTCCACCTGGTAGGCCTTTATGGTCCACCCTGATAGCTGAATGTGCGGACTCCATGATTGCTACCATATACTCCGACTCTCGTGGTAGCTGGTGCTCTTCAATTCTCCATAGCCAGGATGCTGTGTGACAGTTTATCACCCAACAGTCTTCAGCTGCTTAATTTAATCTCTGTAGTCCATTGCGTTTCGCTCTTCAGTAGGAGATGGATGAGAGGAGGATATTTCCTCCATAGTGTGGTACGGAATAACTCGGTAATAACCAGACAAGTTTGTCTCTGTGATTTTTCTCTTGGCCACCACATTACTGAGCCATACGTGATCTGTAATCTAATGAAGACACTATATCACCACTACACCAAAACTTTAACCTTAACTCTCAAAGCGCGTTTCGCTAACTAAGTTAGCATCATCAGGAGATGATAATATACTAATATATCAGTATATTATCATCTCTTGATGATGCTACCTTAGTTAGCGAAACGCGCGTCGAGAGTTATGGTTAAAGTTTTGGTGTAGTGGTGATATAGTGTCTTCATTGTTCATACACCAAAGGTTCCAAAATCACAACATAGTTGAGATGGCTTCACGGTCAACGGAACAAAATAGTTTGATCTTCTCCTGATGATGCTAACTTAGTTAGCGAAACGCGCGTCGAGAGTTAAAATACAAGTTTTGGTGTAGTGAATATATGGCATATACGAAATGGACTTCTTAGATCTCATTCCAAATTCTGAAAGGTTCTTAAAGTACAAAATTGAGTTTTTTACATGATAAGTAAAATATTCGAATATTTTAGAGCCACAAAATTCTCTCTCATCTCAAATTTCATAAAATGCATTTTTAGTACGACATAAATTCTGCGGAATGTGGATCGAATCGAAGTAATGTCATCATACGCTATTGGAGAAATACAATTTCCTAAACGCTAAGTAATTACCCGGGATATTTTCCAATTGAAAGTTCAGGAAAGACGAGATTGAATGTGAACTTCATGAATAATTGAAGACCTCTGTTAGGGAACGCTTGATGTTTTTCAATCAAGACGGCGATGAGGTTATAGACTTTGGAATTTCCAAACATCGGTTTCATCCCAACAATATTCATTTCAATCAATTGACTCGAAAATATATGATAAACATTTTTGTGTATTTTCGCATGGCAATGAATCCACAAATGAACACTGTTTTTTTTCCTTGATAACTAACAATTAGATACATAAGAAAATGGATTTTGTATGTATATCGCAGACTTAATTGAGACATCCATAACAAGGCTATCTAGACGGATATCAAGGTGGTTTGCCATTCTTCGAAACCCTCCTGCAGAATTGTTGCCTTTAAATTGTTGAAAAGTTTAATGTTTTAGATTAATTGAAAAAAGAGGGAAACTTACTAAAGTTTACATAATGTGACTGACCGCGTATCACATTACAAACTTAATTCGGTTTAGGTTCACGGCCGAAAGTATCGAATGTAGCTTAAAATCAATAGGACTAAGGGTGAGAAAGAGAGACAGAGAAAGAAATTCTCTAGCCCTGAACCAACCCTCTATTTGGAGGATACGAGGATTATTGTATGTGGAAATGACGTCATCGCCCGATAGAAATCGCAAGATTGCTTCTACGATAATTAAGATTGCTGGAAAAGCAAATGTTTCTTTTATGTGTTTGTTTCCAATAGGAAATATGAGTTTTAGTGTTACATGCAACGGGAATGCGGAAAAAACTAAGAGTTAAGCCTCATAAAATGAATTATTTCAAAAGTTTCGTCATCGTTAGAGCATAGAAAAACTTTTGGTTTCTGTCGATTTTCTATGCAGACTTACAAGCATTCTACTATTATTTCAAACTTGACCAAGGAAAATCATTTCGTGATTCGTATATTGATGAATGTTTTTTAGTTCTTTAATCTATCAAATTCAATCCAAGATGCAGTTCGTGTGATTGGACGACATTCTATGTTATTAACTCGATGCTTACACAACCTCAAAAATTGCGACAGAAACCAAAAAACAATGACATAAAATTTAAAAAGTAAAATACATAATTTTTAGGAATATATGCCTCAAAAGGTTGAAGAGAAGATACCACATATCTATATTATGTGGTTGTTTATTCTGTTTATGGTATTTGATCTCTATACATGAAAAACATACAATTTGAGCGCCACACGCATGGTACTTCTCAGTAGGCCAGAGTAAAATAGAGGGTCTTCCATCGACAAGTTTCATTTTAAATTTGCTGCCATTTCTGAACTGTCAACATAGAATTGCCATTGCGTGGTGATTTGACGAGTGAAAACTAGGAGAACTTCAATAATGAAAAGATTTGTTTGTTATTCCTTTAACGTGCTCTATTTCCGCCTTTCGCCCAATGACACGTCGGGGAATTCTGTCATCTCACTAACCCGGAAATTTTGCCGATCCCCTCTCGTGTCGAGGGAACGGATCTTAATCTTCAACACATCTCTGTTAGACAGCACCGACAGCTTTACATCTCCTCCTAAAGATGGACACTCGAGCGATTCCCAGAATCCGAAAAATCACACCGACTTTGTGGGGATTTAACCCAGGTAACTTTGCGCAGGGGACGAGCATCATATCATCTACGCCACCGAGCCGGCATGGAAAGATTCACTCTCGCACGACTCATCGAAAGAGTGGAAATTCACTACAAAATCGGTGAAAATTTAGCGAACACAGTTCGAAAAGTTTGTACTGCTTTTGGTCATCATCAAGCACCTACTCGGCCATCTGTAGTGAATTCAAGCCACAAATTTGAACGTTGCGGGCAAGTTAGAGAGGTGCAGCATCGAACACGTGTTCATTCCGCCAGGTCAGCTAAAAATATCGCCGCTGTAGCTGATAGTGTCGCTGAAAAGCCAAATTTGTCAATTTCGATACGATCACAGGAATTGGGCATTACCCCAACAATATTTTGCATGTTGATCTGCATCTCTATTCCTATAAAGTGCAGTTAACACAAGAATTGAAACCAAGTAACCACGAACAACGCCGTATATTTGCGGATTAGGCGCTGGAAATGCATATTGGCGATCCTGCTTTTTTGAACCGAATTATTATTCTGAGTCATGAGGGTATGTCAATTAACAAAACTGCCGCATTTGGGGATCCGAAAACCCAGAAGAAATACTCGAACAGCCACTTCATCTAAAACGAGCGTCTGGTTGGTGCGGTTCTTGGTCGGGATGTGTCATCGGGCCATATTTTTTCGAAAATGAGGCTGGCAGAACCGTTGCAGTGAATGGAAACCGTTACAGAGCGATGTTGACGGACCTTTTCGGCCCGAAATGAATGATCTTGGCTTGCAGGGTGTTTATTTTCAACAGGATGGCGTTACGTGCCACACAGCTGGTAAAACAATGACTCTATTGCAACAACAATTCCTGAACGTGTGATTTCTCGCAATGGAAACGTGAATTGGCCTCCTAGATCATGCTATTTAACACCATTAGATTTTTTTTTGAGGCTACGTCAAAGATAAGGTCTACGCCAATGATCCAGCCACGATTGAGACAATATTCGACCTGTTATACGGGAAAGACCACCGCAATTATGTGAAAATGTAATCAAAAATTTCCTAAGTAAATTTACTTTTATGACAATACAAGCATTAACATTCCGCTTTTGGTTGATGATATTACTCCTTTGAATGTGTTTATGACATTTGTAAACCATAGTTTGTTTGTTATAATGGTTGAAGAAACTAATAAAAATGTTGCTCAATATATTAGGAGAATAAGAATGACACGGTGCAGCAGAATTTCAAAATGGGTTCCAATAACATTCATAGAAATGAAAAAGTTCTTGATTTGCTTATTTGGATGGGTTTGAAAAAATTGGGTTCAATTTCAGATTATTGCAAAATAGTTTCATACAAAAATGATGCTGGTGAAGTAACGAGCCGAAATAAGTTTGAAAAGATTTTGACAACGAAGCAAATATTAACTCGTAGCGACTGTTTATGTGTTTAAATTTAGTTGTAAATTCAAACACAAAATTTCAAGAGTTAAAAACACCTGGAGAATGTATAAAAATTGACGAGACTATGATACCTTTTCCAGGCCGATTTCTTTTTAAACAGTATATTCCGGGGAAAAACAATCTTATGGGGTAAAACTCGAATGCAACAATTCTCAGGCCTATACCTACGAGGTAATAATATATCAAGGAAAAAATCTAACTCAAGGTACATCTACTAAAAATGTAATGATTTTTGGTGAATCCTACTTCGACAAACGTAGAAAAAATTTGTATAGTTCTGTAGAATTGGTATTAGAACTTTCAGAATGGAAAACTCATTTAATAGGAACGGTTAGGAAAAATAGAAAGGGTTTACCGAAAAGTATTGTGAAAAAAAAATTTGAAAGGGGAAGTTATCGGAAGAGAAAATGATAATGGACTAGTATTTACAAAATGGAAAGATAAACTGTTTTCGGTTTCAGTACGTATCATAATTTAGATCTTATACCATTTGGAAAGAAAAATAGAGAACAAGAAGAAATTATATAGCCTCAATTCATAGTAGATTATAACAGTGTGAAGGGTGGCATAGATATATCTGACCAATTATCAAGCTACTTTTCTGCAGTTAGAAAAACAATTCGTTGATATCACAAGTCACTACTGAGCTTCTTATAGGAACTACTGTGGCAAATGCATACCTACTTTATGAAAAACAAACTCAATAAAAAATTCCAGTTTTTTCGGAAATATTGAGCAGTGAGTTGACGGACATAACACCGCAAGAAAAAATTCAACGTGCTCCTATTTTACTTAGTCAAAAACACAAACTAGTTCACCGCAGTGACACAGATGAGCGAAACAGAAAAATTAGGAGATGTATCCACTGTTATGAAAAGTTAAGAGCAATGAACAAAACTGCTCAAACTGCGAGCAACAATGCCAAAAAAGTCCAGTGTATGCGTTTTTCAGAAATTCGTCTGGCTAAAAAATAAAAGACGAAAGAAAAAGTGTTAAAACAATAATAAAAATTTCGTTTATGTATGTTTATTTCTTTGTTAGTTTTTTAATAAAAATTTACCTATTTACTGATTTTGTTCCTGATTTTTGTTTTGATATATTAGAAAAAAATAAGAATCTATAAAAAGTCAAATAATTCGTTCAAAAATGGAGATATTTTTTTATGAAAGCTAGAGATTCCCAGCAGGCCAGGAGCAAAGGGAGCTTACATCTCAATCAGGCAGAAGTATATTTATCCCTTCAAAAATGCATAGATTTGTGGGATATCGGCAGATCGCATGGCCAGCTTGGAATCGAAACCTACGGTCTGCCGGCGTCCCTTGTGGCTATCAAGAATTTAACAGCATCTGACTATGGCGCTTAAAATGTTAAAGTGACACCTTGAAGTTGAAAGACTTCAGAAAATATGTTAACCTTGTTCCAAAATTCTACTTGCTGACATATCCCTTGGTGATAAAGGAGCCATAACTCGATGCAATATTATAAAGTATAATGCAGATATATATATATATATATATATATATATATATATATATATATATATATATATATATATATATATATATATATATATATATATATATATATATATATATATATAAATAGAATCATCTTTTTAATCCTTGAACATTTTGCATGGGAAGATGGGTCAGTGATGATTCAAAAGAAAATTGGTATCTTTGTCTACATCGCCTTGAACGAATTTCCATTTTTAATTGAAAACTGTAAAAGATACAGGGTGAGTAACTGAAAGATAGGGAAGACTATTTCCCTGAACTATTCAAGTTTCAGTGAAGTAAAATGGAACAGATCCATGCTGATCAATGGCAGTCATCATCAAGTACCATCCTCATCTCGAATTTCAACCGCTAGAGCAGGTATTGAGTGACCACCCTTGAAAATTTGGAAGAGGGTAGATGGCTCAGAATCTCATTTCATATTTTATTTATTTGATACCTCGAAAGAAAGAGCATATTATCGTTGTTCACCACTCTATTAATGAGTAACATTGATTCCGAACTGACACTACTCATACATTGATATCATTGTCTGATGATGCTATAGAATGTATATATTCTGGTAGATTGATTCATTTTGATTGATCTAAATGAATCTATTCCAGTTTTTCGCACTAATAAATAGTCTTGGGGCTAGTCTTCTATTTTCAGTGGCTCACTCTGTATCTTCTACAGTTTTCATTCAAAAAAATTCTTTCACGGAATGCAGACAAAGATAATACCTTTCTTTCGAGTTATCACTCGACCCATCTACCCTCTTCCAAATTTTCAAGGGTTGTCACCCCTGCTCCAGGGGTTGAAATTCGAGATGAGGATAGTACTTGATGATGACTGCCATTGATCAGTATGGATCTGTTCCATTTTACTTCACTGAAACTTGCATAGTTCAGGGAAATAGTCTTCCCTATCTTTCAGTTGCTCACCCTGTATCTTTTACAGTTTTCAATTAAAAATGGAAATTCGTTCAAGGCAATGTAGACAAAAATACCACCTTTCTTTTGAGTTATCACTCGACCCATTTTTCCTATTCAAAATGTTGAAGGATTGCAACCCCCGCTTAGGGGGTTGATATTTCAGGCCAGTATTGTACCCCAAAAGATGTCCCCCTTGAAACAAAAATTGACTTGTTTTTGTGTTATGATCAGAAATGAATATCTTGGTAGATATATCCTCTGTTTAGTTTTCGTTGAAGCAATGAAGTATATAAATCCAACCCAAACTTGGTTGGAGAACTACAAAACTTGGAAAGCGTTTTTACTTCCGCCAAGATCCAATGTATAAATGTCAACGTACTATAAGATCTGGATGAAGAATGCATGACATTTCAAAATCGTGAAATGCTCCAAAACGAGTCTACAGTCTTTTCATCAAGTGATTACTTCCAACAGAAAATAGCTTAATACAACTCATGCAAAATTGCCTGAATGATGTTTTAGTTGATTGCCGTCGAGCCAACATGGAAAAAGTTGAGTTCCGTTGGAGTAACGCCAAACTATCTGGGGCGTTCTGCAGTTTTCTATGTATATCTCCTATTGCAGATTGCGGATACTACGCTGGGTTCAACGATATTAATTCAAATAAATCACGTTCACGTACCCACCTAGATTTGTTTCAGGAATTCATTGATTGTTCAGTTTATTTATCACAGATACGTTAGTTATAGAATAACACAACTAAGCATTCTTCAAACCTCGTAATTGGATTCATGCTAAGAGATTTCTCAGAAATCATTGATTAGATCATAACTATGGAACTCCCACCGAATATATTAGTTGTTGAATAAGTAAAATATTGCTTGAATTTCTTAATATTCAATTGCCAGTATTAATTTTATGTTCTCTGGTGGTGTTGTCTATTTAATTATTTTTTTTAACGCACGGATAGATGTTAAAAAGCTGAATTTAATGGAAAATGAGATCATATAGATATCAATACATATTTTTCGTGACCAAATCAAACCAAAATTTCGTCAAATCTTTCTGACAAGATTCGTTCATTAATTTTTTAACTAAGATTATCATTCGAGGGAATGATATACACAAAATAAGCCAAGAGTGTCAACGTTTTTAATCGAAGGTGTTTCTCAAGGTTTTTATGTCTGGAAAAATCATGAAATTGCCAGATTTTTTACTGATCCCTTAGTCATCATATGTGTATTCAGATGACCCATTTGGCTGTCCCCACTAATCTTATCTTTCTGATGTTAATAATATACCAAGGTGGTCTGAATAGTTTCCTACCCAACGAATATACAAGACATTCCTTATGATGTTTTTTTTTATTTTTCAACATGACTCCTTGTAACTCTACATACTTTTCCTAGCGATGTTCCAATCTGTGTAATAGTCCAAATAGGACTCGGCGTTTTTCTCTGCAAAATAGTAGTTCACGAAGATGATTGACGAAAATCACAAAAAAAAATCGCTTGCGGCTAGATCTGGTGAGTAAGGCGGATGGTCAAAAAGTTCAAACCGTAATTCCTGGATTTTCGCTATGGCAACCGAGGTGTGAACGAAGTGTTGTCTTGGTGAAACAGGAGTTTTTTTTTCTGTAAATGTGGTCGTTTTACTGCAAGTTTTGCATTTAGATTGTCAAGTAATGATGCATAGTTTAATCATGTGATAGTTCTTCTTTCTTGAAGATAATTGATCAAAATAACTCCATGACTATCGCAAAAATACTCGCCATTACTTTCCCAGCCAAAAAACAGTTTTTGCTTTTTCTGGAACCGGTTCCCCTATACAGTCCACTGTTCAGACTGTATTTCTGTTTCTGGCGTATAATGTTGTATCAAAGTTTCGTCTACAGTAATTAATCGGCGCCAAAACTCGGATTTATTGCGTCTAAGCTGCGCCAACAATGCGTTGGAAATGTTCATTCGAATGATGGCAAGTGAAAAGAAAAATTATTGAAACGACTATCAGAGGATTCACATACATTTGTTGTGTGGGTTAGGGCAGATGAAGAGTGAATCTTCAGAGATGTAAGTGTCGACTAAATAATCAGAGAATTTTTCTAATCTTTCACCATTTGGACGTATAGAATACAATTCGAAAATAAAGCATTCACTCATTTCAGTTTCATATAAAAACATAAGTCTGAAGCAGTATCTAAGCCAACGACCACTCTCCGATGCACTGTCCTTGTATTCTACTGATATTCCTATTTGCTGTATTTTCTTTCACCATGACTGAGCCATGTTGAACCGACAACCCTTCAGTTCGACAATGGCCCAAATTTCGTTTTCCAGGCAAAGTTCATATGTTGTCGAATTTTCGTCTGATAGTAAACAGAAGACCAGCGGTATATAGCGCCCATTCAAAACTCCGTGAATGGTAAAAATCAACTTGAAGAATTTCATACAGTATTGAAATGTGCCTTCCATCTAAATCACTTCAGATTTGCACAGAAACATCAGATTTATTTCACACCAAAAACTAATCAACTTAGCATTTTCATCGTTCACCTTGGGTAGTTTGTGGATTCGATATGCCAAGCACTTTTTACACTCCTTCAACTGAAGTTGGGATTGCCAGCACCAATCAACGAAAGGCAAGATAAAAAAAATTTTCTGATGCAGTTCACATCATCAAAATTTTCGTTTTTGCTTTTGACTACACTGTGAATTATTTTGTCTTTCGCAAATATCCTCTACGGCTTTTCGCTTCACAATAGCAATTGCTTGGCACTAACGGCGTCGTGATTATGTTCAAGAATTTGCTCACTCTAAATGCGATCTGAACCATCACCTATGCTTAACACATCGCCGCTTTACGTCTCCTGAAGCAAGTTGTCGATTTACTCGATCGTATTTTTCTGTTGCACACTAGTGAAACATTACCACGTTTACTCAAAATTTCCGAAATTGAATTCATCTTCAGGCTTCAACTTTTTTTCGAATACTAATCACAACAATTACAAGCGAAAATAAAGTAAATGTACCTGCTCCTGTTATAAAAAAGTTAATTGGGACAATACCTGTAATAACATCCCTAATTGATCTCGATTGCGAGTGATAGGGCCTGTGGCGGAATTGGGATGTAAGATTAGTACACCTGAGAAGGATCATTTTGAGGTATAATTATTCGGGCGCAGATGGTCACTGCTCCAAAATTTCACTGTGGTAAATGATGGGGCAGCGTCCCCATACTCAGAATCCCACTCTTTTTAATTTGCATAGCCTTCCTGCATTTCAAAAACAAATATTCAAGTACCTCTAGATACTCGGTTTGATCGATTTTCACAAAAACACTCACATCAACTCACTCTAACGACTATTCCATAACAACTGTGACTTCAAAATGGCTTAATCTTTGGTGAATAAGTGTCAACAGATGAAGATTGAAAATTCTCTAGCTATTATTTAAGAGTGCTGTCATCTTAACCTAGAGGTCGGAAACTTTTCAGACCATCCTCGTACAATAAAAGCAGATCAAACAGAAATCAATCACTTGGTTATATCAGGGAGAAATAAGCAGATATGAAATTAGATATGACAAAATACACATACACTACGCCAAGAAATGAACGCACAAAATCGAAAATTTCATTCAGAAGAAGATTAGATATGCTGAAGAATTATTTTTTCAGTAATCCACCCCCACCAAGAAATGCGTGAGACCAAGCAAAATGAAAACGGTACTCATAAAAATTGAAATAAAATTGATAATGAAAAATTTAATTAATTTCGGAGAAAATCAAAGTCCCAAAAAATCTATAACTCCACTCCTGACAAGAATTACTACATGCCATCTATGATTCATACTCAAAATCAATGAGCTTATAGCATTCTGATCCATTTCGTTCCAAATTTCGATTAGTCTGTTCCGAACCTTATTCACAGTAGCTGGTTGGTTTCGCTGGCTTCATAATCTTCTATTAGAAATGTCCCAGGCACGTGCGAAGGGATTGGGGTCTGGACTTTGTGCAGGCTACTCCATAGAAACGATTTCATGATCTTAAGCATAGGATGAAAATAGACTCTCACATCATCGCATGCATAATTTAAGGTAGTCGTGTATGCAATACGTAATAGATTGGTTTTTGGTGAGATGATCTACAAGGTGTTGAACAATTTCAATAAGTGTTCGAAATGTTGCATGTTTCTTTGTAGACACAACTCAATCCTTCTGAGGAAAGACCGTTGAACTCTCGACAACATTTGCGGATTAACTGACTGAAAGGAGTCGACTATTCTCTGTCTCATATCCAACTGTGTTGTCGAAGTAATCTGGTAAACGATGCCCTTAGTATAATCCCACAAGAAAAAATACAGACTTTTAAGGTCTGGAGACCTAGCTGGCCATCTAACAGGACCACCACGTCCTATCCATTTGTTTGAAAAAACATGATTCAAATGCTCCCTAACCTGATGTGAGTAATGTGCCGGTGCTCCATCCTGATGAAACCACAAATCTTGTCTTATATGCTCTGGTACATCGGCAAGTAACATTGATACATGATTTTGCAGAAAATCTAAATTCATTTCACTATTGAGGTGCCCGTAGAAAAAGTGTGGCCCAATTAGATATCCATCTACTATAGCGGCCCATACATTCAAGGGCCAACGATGCTGGTGATCTATTTATCTCATGGGGTGTGGATTTTCCGTGGCGTAATAATGAAAGTTGTACCTGTTAACAAGCCCATTCTTGTGGAAAATTTCCTTGTCCGAGAAAAGAACTCTGCTAAACATATTTGGATTTTCCGCTACTTTGTCACTTGCCCAATTGCAAAAATTGATTCCATTTTCATAGTCTTGATTGTTCAGTTCCTGGTGCAGCTGTATGTACATGATATGCATGAAATGTATTCATTCTCAAGGTTCCGTGGACGGAAGTTTGACTTATATCTGTTGACTGAGAAATCTCTCTTTGGCTTTTTTATGCGTACTCTGTCAACAAAACTGATAACTGATTGTCTTCAGCTTTAGTAGTTTTTGGTTTTTCAATGTTTTGTGTGAGCGATATTACCCGTTTCGATAAATCTAATTAGAAGTTTTTCAAAGCATCTTGCATCAGGATGCCTCTTATCAGGAAACCTTTGTGCATAAACTCTACTTGCCAACTAAGAATTCCTATCACACTCACCCAAAATAAAAATCATATCATCCATTTCTTCTTTGGAGAACTTCATGGCAGTCAATTGGGAAAATTGGGTTCAAACCTCATTTTAACAATGTTTAATAACGAAACACTGATAAGTTCACCATGTAAAATGCAGAATATGATATGTCCGGATACCTGACAGAAGGCACAAATAAAAAGGGTCTTCTCTCATGACACTTCAAGCCTTTGGCCTATTTTTGTAAGAATTCAACTTAAGTCCTCTAACACCACTGCTTCAAAACATTCTACCGGGGTCAAATTTCGTGTTTTGAGTTGCAGTATTACCGAAACTTAAAATTTTCAAGAAGAACAAACGTTACTCGAAAAAATTGATCAACAACTGCTGTTATCAATCTGAGGTGGTTTCTTGCAAATTCTCAATTCATTTCTTCAATATTATTTTTCATGAGAGGAACATGTACGCCAAGAAAAAACATCGAACTTTGTTGGCATATATCCGGACATAACCGAAAAAAACAAGTGTTAAATGTGTTGCAAACCAAAAAGAAATTGTGCGTTAGTTTCTCGGAGCAGTGTAGATATTATCAGAAAATATTTGCACATCCATGAAACTGACTAATTCCTCTTTTTCTAATAAAAGCATAACTATTATGAAAAAGGAGGATCCATTTCGATAATGGAAACAATTTCTCGATGAAAGCTTTTTCGGAATTTAAGTAATCAATAAAGCAACTCAAAAGCTCATGCTATGATATAGAAAAATGAAAATGTTGTCACCTTGGCTTCCACTCAGTAAAAAAATATTTTTCTTGATGAACTTCTTCCGCTTAGAAATTTCCGTTGTATCATTTTTCTACAAGGAAACCATTATTTGTCGATTTGCATTTCTACATTTCTAAAAATAACTTTCCATACATTCTTTCATTTTATCTTATTATCATCAAACTAATCCATCGTTAGGCACCCTTCCTCTAGGAACTGCCTATATCCGTTATTTGCTTATGCTCTGATTGTGCCAGAACATTCACCTCGTGCAATCGCGAAAGATAATTCTGCAATATACGAGGGGTAAGTAAAAATTACAAGAAATTCAGAGAGATTGCTATCAACTTGTGACAAGGTAAAAGAGTCAATTTTTACGTCTTAATTCAGATAAATTAATTCATCCATACCAACAAAAAAGTTCATGCATATGTCAGAAAATAGTACCAATTATCCCTAGGTTTAAGAAATCTAACATGTCTGAAAATATTAGAGAAGACACAACAATTGCGCTCGTAACCCAGTGTTACAAATTCTACATTTATGTCGTCCCTGCTTTTTGTATTGTGCTGATGATGTTCACAGCAAAGTTATATTTTTCCTAGCTTTTTCGACAAGGACGATACAGGTTGGGAGTATACATAGTTCGGAGAAGGTACTTCTAACTTCTACCAAATAACTATGTTCTTGACGACCCTAATTGCTCTTCTCTTCAGTACAAATTTTTTTCCAAGCTTTAGTGAAGTAGCCCCAAGTTGAGATGCAGTGACCAAAATAAATATACAGAAATTTGACTGGAATATCTCCATCTTGAAGCACATCACGATTTATCTTCCCGAGGCTGAAAACGAGTCTTTCAATGTTATTTGTGTTAGGGTTCAGTGATGCGGGTCTGCCTCTTAACGTGGTGGAGGTATTGCCCTTTATTGCTATAGATTGACATCGAGTTGTCCACAGAGACAACAAGATTTGCTGTTGTGAAAACTCCTTTATCATGCGAGAGCCAAAGGAGTACGAAATATTCTTGCGGAATGGATTAACAACATGCTAAATGCCAGAATGATCAGCACTTCCCCGAAAGGGAAAGTTGTCCCTTTTGGTTGATGAACTTCTAGCAACAATCAGTGTACTGGATGTTTTTCTACAAGCGTACGCTGATGATATAATCATTCTGCCTGACGGAGATAACGACGACGTCTATGACATACTTCAGGAGACTTTTTCAGCTATCCAAGGGTCTTTCCCCGAATATTGGGTGGAGTATTTATTCCAGTTGCGGAGGAAGCAACATATTTAGGGCATACCTTGGATAGTAAGCTTACGTAGAATTTCCACCCATAAAACATGATACACTAGGCTAGGCTTTCCTTATGAGCATATCAAATGAGCTGTGCCAAGAAATGGGCTCTTGCCCCGAAGCAACTTCAGTGGCTATATGTGATGATGCTGAGACCACGTATCACATACCGCTGCATTGCTTGCTGGGAGTGTAGCCCTGAAAACCAATCGTAACTCAAGCGGATTAATGGAGCTTTCCCCTGTACACACTGCGGCCATGGAACTGATACTGGACCTTGACCCTCTTCAATAGGAGATTAGAGGAGCAGCTAGAATAGCTACCTACAGATTACATCACCTTTCGCGATATGGCACAAATATGTTCAGCTTCGTGCCCGGCGTTTTACAATATGAAATTGAGGACAGCGAGATGCTGAGTATGAAGTCAGACATAGCAATACCAAACACCAACATTCCAGGTCATCATTTCTAGCAGACAGAAAGGAGCAGGTTCAAGGACCGTCCACTTGAGGGTCCCTGTTGGTTTACAGACGGTTCCAAAATTGCGAAAAGTTTTAGAGCTGGTATATATGATCAAGGTGCTGTCAAGGAACAGTCGATCTGTCTTGGCGGGCTTGCCAATGTTATTCAAGCAGAAATATTCGCCATTAACCACTGTGCTAACTTCTTGCTTGCGGAGCATTAACTAGTAAGTCAATAAAAATCATCACTGATAGCCAAGCTGCACTGAAAGCATTGGCATCCGACACCTGCACGTCATTTATGGTGCAGGAATGTCGTTCCATACTCGCCAAACTGGGAGAAAGGAATGGGCTCCGTCTGATGTGGGCGCCCGGACTCGGGAATTAAGGGTAATGAGGAAGCGAACCTATTGACCGCTCAAGCAACAACCTTGGAATTCACCGGATCGGCGCTTATGCTCGTATTTTCCCTGGAGATTGCAAGGATGGAAAATAACAGGTAGTTGGACCTGAAGTACCAGAGCAGTGGCTGAGCCTCACAGGTCTCAGACACTCTCGACTTCCCATCAGTGGACCTTTCACTATGAGAGCCAAGGCCATAGTAATGGGGCACTGTCGCCTCAGACATCACCTTAATAAGTTAGGATTAATTGAGGACCCTTCCTGTAGACTATGTGAAGAAGAGATAGAATCAATGGAACGCATTATGTGCGAGTGCCCATCTGGAAACGAAGTCAGGCTGGAGGACTTTGTATCTAACAAACTGAAGCTGACTGAACTAATTAAGCTCTCACCCACAAAGCTTATATCCTTTACAAGAAGGATGGAGCTTGTGGGTAAAATTTAGGACAGAGTTTGCCACAATAGATGACTGGCTCGCAGTGGGCGGATTGTTAGGGAGGTCTCAATATCTTTCATACAGCATTTATATAATAAGAAACAGCAAAGGTCCCAGGCAGACCCCTAAGGCACTCCATGTTCAACAATCAGATCACCAGGCTGTGCCCCCCACAGTATTTTTGCTGGGCTCTGTCATTGAAATAGCTTTCGAATAAAGCAACACTAGACACAGAGTTTCAGAAGGAGTATACTGTGGCAGACACAATCAAACGCCTTTGATGAATTATACAGCTCTGTCAAAACTTGTTTGCTTTTCTCCATACCCTGAACAGCAGCATAATAGGCGTGGTTATTGACTTTGATTTTCTAAGATCACACTGGTGTTTGTTATAGAAATTATGAATACATTTGTTGCTTCAGAAGGTCCTTAACAATGCAGGTAACTAGTGCTATTGATCTGTAATGTCCCATCTCAGTACAATGGAACTATCGTTCTCCTTTGAAGGATCCAGGGACAATACCCTCTCTTAGACAAGATTTCAGCAAATATGGTAGTGGTACATTAAGCATCTCTTTCGGTTTTTTTAGAAGTATATCACTGCATCCGTGAATATTCTTGCTGCTCTTTGACTTTAATCCACAGAGCACATCTCTTGCCTCTACAAAAGAAACCTCCCGGAAAGAAAACCTTCTGCTGGTACCATGATGCTCTGATTCCGAGGGTAGTATTCTGGCGTAGTGTGGGTATGGGAATTTTCTTGCCTAAAAAACAGAAGTATCTATGAATTTTCCAAAATTTACTAATATATCACGGCAAGCATATTACCTGGTGTCAGAGAAGATCTGCGGAGTGAGGCCATAAGATGCCAGCATGTTCAAAGAAGGAGCATTTCTATAACTTTTAACTTTCAAATTATGTTCAGATTATTAGAATTCAATGTTACTGATCGATGAAGACGAATTCGAGTATAGAGGGAACCTAGCAACGAAACTATCTCTAGCATTCTGGAGAAGTTGTAGACAAGTAGGCACATTTATCTAAATTCTTGCAAGCTCACCAAAGAAAATATGAAGTGATTTTTAATCCCAACAACCCTAGATTTCGTCGCTCGTGTTCTTTACATCGAAATTTCAATGGCAGAATCTACAAGGCTCAAACACTAAATTTCGGTATTCTATATTTCAGGATTTCATAGATTTCGTAAAAAAACATTCTAGAGATGATACTTTCAGGGGGCTATAACTCACGAGAAGTTCCATGTTATTTTTTGTGAAGAACACTTATGAAAACCACTGTATTGAAATACTTATTCATTCAGTCAAATTAATCTGTTTCAAATATTCGAATACCAAGATATTCGAATATTACGAGTACCTGAAGACGAGAATTCCGTCGTATATAATTCGTTTGAGTTGTTAAGGATCTGTATATAATATGTAGACTAGAAATACAAACATGCATGGATTCACTGAACCAAATCTTTCATCTTACGGATAGCGATGATGGAAGATGATGGTAATGATCGAACAGGCGAAGGACGCTCTCCTTGCCTTTGTTTCGAGAACGGCTATTCTGGTTTTTTGAAGGATAAACAACCGGGTTAATACACCCTTGCAATTTGCAATGACGGCTGGGTATAATGAGGAAGGCCTGGGTGTTTAGAAAAATATTCGGAGTAGCAGGTGCGCAATTAATAATAATGGCTTCGCGAAGGTTTCGAATCTTCAGAAAGCTTGTGATTATGAATGAATCTCATTAAGGTACAAAATGAAATTTACGAAATTATTCATCGTTTAGATAAGATGTGCAATTTTTCTTGAATAAATGTAAAATTAAAGTATAAATCATTTTTCTGACGATTCAAAAAGAGGGAAAACAGATTCGATACGAAATGTAGCCTTTTTCTGCATTTAACGTAGCTCGATGATCGTTTATCGTTGGTACACAATGTTTTCACCGATGTGAACTACAGAGTGCGTGCTGGACACCTGAGCATATTAACTACAAACGAAAATATTTAAATGGAATCACCCGATATTTTGAATATTACCTCAGGGATTTTGGAAATTTCGAAGGATTGTTATAACTGATCCTTTTTGTGATATTTCAATTGTAAAAAGAAGCAAATTGAGGTTCATTTTGAGAAAGAAACAAATAAAAGAGAATATGAGACTTTCCGGATGTAGTAAAAAAAATGAAAATTGTTTTCTCATGGACTATGTGTTTTCTCCTCGACCTCAGTAGCTTGTATTACCTCCTCTTGCCCTGATACAATCCTGAATCCGTCTAGGCATGCATTATCTTCCATAAAATTAAAATTCTTACCGTGGGCACCTCGCCTGAGTATCGATGTGGGCTCCAGCAATAGGTCCACGTAATCACTAACCGTTACACTCGCAGGAAACGAAATCAAATCTGTTTTGTCTCCCAGCATAATGCCACCCCGAAACATCACATTGCCCTCTTGGTATTTCGGAATTTGTCTTGCTGCTTGGAGTCTAGCTAGTCTTCCACGATCCCTCAAAACCCGAATCCGGCGGTCATCTGATCGAACACCAATTCTGGTCTCATCCGAAAAAAGAACATTTCGCCAATTCTCAATATTCCAATTTTGGTGCTCGATTCACCAAATAACAATAAGTCTGTTAATTTTTTGTTGTCTGGTTAGCTCTGGAACTCTTAAGGGCCGTCTGCTGTATAAACCCCTTGAACGAAGTCTTTGACGTATCGTTTCGACTGATACTATGATGCCTGTTGCTTCCAGAAATTGCCTTTGGAGTATGGGGTACGACGCACTAGGATCTCTTCTTGCAATTTGGCACAAAAACCGCTCTTGTTCTTCAGAAGTGATCTTCCTACGACTTTATCTAGACCTATTTTGCAGAGATTGTAGCTCCACGTATATTGTCTGGTTAGTTCTGGAACTCTTAAGGGCCTTCTGCAGTATGAACCCCTTGAACGTATCAATTCGACTGATACACTGATGCCTGTTGCTTCCAGAAATTGCCTTTGGAGTATGGGTGTGACGCACAAGGCGGTCTTGTTCTTCAGAAGTGATCTTCCTACGACTTCTTACAGGCCTATTTTGCAGAGATTGTAGCTCCACGTATCGGGCGTAGATTTTTGAAATCACCCCCTGTGATATTCCCATTGTGGAAGCTTTATACCTCTGTGTCACCCCTTCTTCAACGAGAGCAATTATTCGACACCTCTGCACATCGGACAATCCAACGTAAGACATTTTCAATTATGATTATAGGCCGTTTTTAAATTTTGAAATTCACAGTTTCAAATCTCAGTGACGACTGAGTACAATATCCCGAACATGTGGTCATAATTCAACATTTCTTATCATACTATCCAGTTTTTTCACAACACAAAACATTCTTCATAAGAAGTCAAAGATCCATGGTTAAAAACAATCAATAATGTGAAATACCAAGTAAATTTGGTTGTGTGTATATCGACTGGCTTACGCCATTCGATTTTTCCGAATGATTGCTCATTTTGACAAAAACAGCATGAAGAAGGTGTTGAACTCGAACTACGACGACCCAAATTTGCTCCAGAGGGTCATGATAAGTGACGAATCATAGATTTATGGTTATGACCCTCGTCATAATCTAACCAAGTCCAGTTCGTTTGTTTGTTTGTTTTTCCTTTAACGTGCTCTATTTCTGCCTTTCGGCTAATGACACGCCGGGGAATTCTGTCACCTCACTAACCCGGGAATTTTGCCGAACCCCTCTCGTGTAGAGGGAAGGGATCTTTAATGTCCAACACATCTCTGTTAGACAGGACCGACAGCTTTACATCTCTTCCGAAAGATGGACACTCAAGCGATTCCCAGAATCCGAAAAATCGCACCGACTTTGTAGGGATTGAACCCAGGTAACTCTGCGTAGGAGACGAGCATCAAATCCCATACGCCACCGAGCCGGCAACCAAGTCCAGTTATCCTAATGTAAGTTGTCGCTTTAGCCAAGACGAAGAAAAACGTTCTAAGTTCAGTCGAATGTGAATGTGTTACTCACATCGTTGCTTGTGCTCGAGGTTTTGTCCAAAAACAACAAACAACAACAAAGGACAATGCTCCTCCGTGATTGAGGCTATAAAGACTGCATTGAAGAAGGAGTTTACAACAAGTGCTTCGAGGACTGGAAAAGCACAAAATTCAGGACAGTTTTCAAAATACCTTGTATATCTCTTCAGAAGTGTACAGTGGTGTTTTTGTCTTATTTTTAACCGCCTCATATTCATTCGTGATTGAACACACGAAAGAAAACCAAAAATATCTTATCGCAACAACCATTAACATATAGAACATTCAGATCATCGATAACGTTTTATTTTTCGTTCGAATGTCACCTTGCAATTGAATATTGGATGTTTTAAGGTTGCACGACAGTTAAATGCATAAATAAAACTTTGTTCGGCTATTCGAAACAGTGTAATGAACTTGTCATTCAAAAGTTTGCATGTCTAAGAAGAAATATATTTGATAACGAGATTACAATTATTATTCTAGTTGAAAATTGCCGGAAACATGACATTAAGTATTGTTCTCTCTTATTAAAACATCTACATTTTGTTGGGTTTATTCTCAAGAAGGTATTTCAAAAAAGAGTCACCCAATCAACGTGGAACGTGATAATTGCAATCGTTAGGTTGACTGTAGTCACAAACGACACTTCAGATCATTCAATGCAACAACTGATATGATACAGGGTTAGTCAAAATTAACTGAATTTAATAATTTCTTTGCATGTTAGATATTTGAATCTTGAGTGATAAAATTGTAATAACAAGAACCTTTTTTATAAATGTAATTGTTATATAATGTTCAAACCAATTGGGATAGGTGAGGGTAAGTTTCGCTTTTCCAACGCACCTAAGCTCAGTTTGCTCCGTTTTGTGGAAGAACCAGGATTGTTTTTCTAACTTACACAATTTCACCGTCTTCATAGTCTGTGTGGCACGCACGGTAGATGTTTCTATGCCAAACTTTCTTTCAAAACGAAAATTATTGAATGATATTTCAATTTGAAGTGCTAGTAAATTTTTTTATATGATTGGGAAAACATTTCCAAAAACTTATCTACATCTCTATTTTCATCGTTTCATTTAATTCTATGACTTGTTCAGAAACCAGAATAACCATCACACTCACAACTGAGAAAATACTGAAAACTCCGTGCACTTGACCTTCAATATCGATCAGGTTTGAAAATATCCGTCACGTATTTAGGGGCGGGTTTCGAAATAATATAGACTTAATCAACATCTATTTCGAGTACAGGGCATGTCAAGAGAATCATTAGGGAGTTTGAGGGTTCACCTAATTTAGGTGTGAAGCATTGATATACATACGTGGGGTTGCCAAGTATATCTATTGGCGTTGGATAAAAATTTCAACACGTTATATTGCCTTATACGAGGTCGCTCATATAAATAAAAAATAACAGGAACTTTGTGGAATGCTTCATACCTCTCTCAACTTTGATACACTCAGGCCAACCCTAACATAAAAGTAGCTGTCTTCTAATGCCAAAATGGTCCACTTATCTTGTTTATCTGTCAAGCTAATAGGCCGGTAATTTTCAGGCAACTGTTTCTTTATTAAATATATATTGCCCCTATCGCTGTTTTCCATTCCTAAAGATCAGTTCGTGTTGTTGGAAGAGTAAATTCTAACCGATCGTTGGAAAGGGAAGAAAAATTTCCCGTCAGGCAACACTGTATTAAATTGAGGTCAGTTCTTCCATCAATACGTATGCCTTATCTTCTTTGATAACAATTTCTCGAGCTTGTTGAAAACATTTGCCTCCAATTTACGTGGTAAGGGAAACTGAGATGCCTTTCCAGTGTTTTGTTATAAAAATGAAGACGACAGATGTGATGATTACAGTATGAGCTCTCAATTTGCTGGGTATATGTTTCGTGAATATGCAGCGAATACAGTGAATATGGAATGATTATTTATATAGGACTATAGGGAATACGTCCCTAGGTGACAAAATAAAAAATAAATATATAATAAAACAGTTTAATTGAAATTTTTGATCACATTGATTAACATAGAGGTGGCAGGCGGCCTCACCCCCGTCGCCCGATATGATACCAACACATCCAGCTATGGATCCCGTAAATTAATCACCTGTGTGACTAAGTTTTGGGATCTGGCGGATGGTCTGGTTTCCAGGATGGAAAGGATTGGCAACGAGGCATGATGAGCCATCCGGAGTTAAAATCCCATTCGGATCTCCGGGGGGGAATGCCTCGAGGGGTTCATGATCCGTGTAAGTCGAGCACTCCTCCGGAGAATTCACTAATTCATTCACGTTCTAGAAAAGAAAGCTCTTGATAGAGTTCTTCAATATCAGAGAACTGGGGCACAACAACGTGAATGCCGATGCATTCCACCAGCATCTGTAAAACGCACAACCCCATGTGCTGGCCCTAAACGAAACCCAAATAAGTCAAACAACCGACACAACGTATTTACGGTTTGATGGGTATGAGTTACAACGAGATTTAGGTTTAAAGGGGCCTCTGTGTTTTCGCCAGATCGGATGTAGCATGCCAGAGAGAGGACATGATGGAGAACGACGCTTTCAACCTTGCGTTGGCAAAACACTGTTCTTATGATGTCTGTATCGCTCGCCTGACGATATTCACTTCCCTAGACGGTTTCAGTATCTAGGTGATAAGGTGGATAGGATTCAGAAACATCATCCAGCAGCTGAGGTCATTGTACTGGGTGACTTCAACGTTCACAACACCAACTGGCTCCGCCACTCCAATAGAACAGATGAAGCGGGAAGTCAGGCTGAAACTTTCGCAATCAGCCATAATATCACGCAGCTAGTCAACGAACCGACAAGAATACCTGATCATCCAACCGACTTCCCGAACACCTTGGATTCATTGTTGATTTCAGATCCAGACGATTTTGGAGTGGAGGTCTCAGCACCGCTAAGCAACTCTGACCACAACCTTATAGCCACTACTGGAACCATTATGCTGCCGCTATACCAAGAACCTAAACCACTCAGACGCATTTGGCACTATAACCGTGCTTATTGGGATGAGCTGCGTGAATTCTTTTAGTGCTTCCCATTCAGTGATGTTTGCCTTTCAGATCCTGATATCATATGTACTGAATATGTTACAGAAATCATTCATGCAGGAATGGATCTCTATATCCCTCATTCCATGAAAAGAACAACATCACAAAAGCTATGGTTCAACAAAGACTGCGAAAGAGCTTCTGCAGCCAAGAGCAGAGCTTACAAGTCATGGAAGATAAATCCAACAGAGGAAACAAGAACAACCTTAGTACGAATACGGAACGTATGCAACCTGACAACTGCAAGAGCAAAGGCCAGTTTCAACTGAGGGGTAACTAATAAACTCCTTGAACAGGCAAGCGGGACTAGACAATTCTGGTCTATGGCGAAGACTGCCAGTGCCGATTTCTGCAAATCTGCGTTTCCGCCTCTTGTTAGAGAAGATGGAAGTATAGCATCATCTTCGAAAGAGAAAGCCGATCTCTTTGCTCTATTGTTCTCAAAGAATTCAGTGCTAGATTCATCTAACGCTATACCTCCGAACATTCCACCCACAAATTCTTCCATGTCAAAACTCAAGATCAGAGTCCGCACTGTGGGACGGTCTCTCGAGCAGATAAACTGTCTAGACGAAATACCGCCAATCGTCCTGAGAAAGTGTACTCCCGAACTGCCACCCATTCTTAACCGTCTGTTTCAGATTTCTTATGAAATCCAGACTTTTCCGAGAAGCTGAAAAATAGAGAGAATTCAACCGATGGTTGGACGTTATCGTGGATTTATAAGCTATATAGAACAAAATGTGTCAGGGGTGTTAGCAATGCATCGTCATCCATCGACAACATTTAGTTGCGAAAAATTTGAATGTTAGATTGCATGAATCTCTTCAATTAATCATTGATGCAGTAAACCGAATCCAAAGCAACGCGTTGAATACGCGGTTATTTGCATAGTTGTATGAAGAATAGAACGAACACTTTCATAAATTGCTCCTTCACACTGAAGTACGCTGGCTGTCGAAAGGCTTATGTTTGACAAGATTTTTTGCACTTTTTGAGACTATTTTAGAATATCTGGATATTAAAGATGAAATTTTTAAAGAAAATTTAATGAAGTGGAAAACAGACATCGCCTATTTTACAGCTTTGTTTGCAAAATTTAATATGGTTAATTTTCAGTTACAAGGCGACCGTTTGAATCTAATTAAATCAAAGTCCATCTTAACAGCGTTTCATGCATTAATGAATGAATGAATTCAACTAATGAAGCAAAATATTGGACGGGGCGAATTTTTACAATTCCCCAGGAAGACGACGTTTCAACCTACGTTCAACATTTAAATGTCCTCTGTTCAGATTTTGAAACTAAGTTTGAGGATGTTTTGACCATGGTAATACCACCGTGGATAATTAATCCATATGGTGACATAGAAGAAACGAATGTCATAATACAAGAGGAACTGACTGAACTATGTACAAACGAAGAACTTAAGATTCAGTTTAAAAACGGATATCAGAAATTCTGGCTGCAAAACAACATACCCGTTACTTATTCCGTATTATGGAATATAGCGAGGAAATTTTTAATTTCCTTGCCATCGTCATACCTAGTGGATAGGGGGTTCAGAGCTGTTACTAATCTCCTAACGAAAAGAAGAAATAGACTGGACATCATTAGCCGAGGAGATTAAAGATTAGCCCTTACAAAGTTGTCGCCAAATGTTGATACTTATTATTAAAGCATCATGTTCATCCTTCTCACTACAAATATTTACTTATTGCTTAGTTGATTTTATGTTACGTATATTTTATATAACAGATACAAAATCAATTTTAATTCAAATTCAATAATAAATGTATAAATTAACATGTGTTTTTACTTTAAGTTTTTGTCACTAAACTTCACTACAGTTAGAAATTTACAAGAAATCAATCAGGTAAGTAGAGGGTCTACCCAAACCCGAAAAACAAGGCAAGGGGTCTACGCCACAAAAAAGTTGGGGAACCTATGGTCTAATCGGTGGCATTCAACAATATACTTTATGCATTGAGTAATAGCCGCTTTACTCAAACATTTTGTTTGTTTGCATTCTCAAAACACCGACCGCGGCGAAGGCGGCTTACGTCAAAGAAAATTCGAACCAATCCAGTGGCGATACCATTTTAAAACATAGTTTAGGCATAGTAGTAATAAGGTCTAATTTCTTTTTTTGTTAGTCCATTTGATGACGCGTTTACAAAGGATCCCGAATCCAATTTGTTGATACATATGTATGTATCGATGTACCGATTAGATCCACGAATAGTGATGTAACATCGCTCATATAAAATATCGATATTTTGCAAACTGAAACGTCGAAGTTTATAAACGAGATATCGATGTTTTTTTAGCAAAAATGAGACACTATTTTATTTATTTCGGCGTTCTTTTTTGAGAATAATAATAATTTTATTCTAACAGAAAATAAAAGAATTTATCTTTTAAGACAGAATTCAAAAATGATAGTTTTGACATCCTGGTGCCCAATAAGCGGTTTCTCTCCTTTGTGTGATTGTAGCTTCTAAGTTCTAGTGAACGTCAAACAACAAACAAAACAATGGCCGTCAATGTAGGCGAGCGAAGCAATTGCTTAATAGAAAAATCTACGCTTGTGAATATGTAAGATATATGTTTCCGTGTGCAGCTGACATCGTTAATACGACATCGTTCATGAAGAACGATGTTACATCGATGTCTTAGGTTTCGATACAGATGTTGCATCCCTATCCGCGAATAAAGAAATATTTAGCAGCAAATATGGGAATTTGGTCGCATTTTCTTCATCCGCGAGTAATGAGGAGCTTTTATTTTATATGATACCACTATGATTGTCTCCTTTGCATCGAATATCATGATGAGTAGATCGGAGTACTAGCTTCTTCAAGGAAAAATATTTAACATTCTACAGAACGTTCGGTATTACTTCTTGAATAAAGTCGATATTTATAGGTGTAGGTTCCCTACACTTTGTTGAGTTCATTATATCTCAAGCAAACCATGACAAGTTATTTCACAATTTCGAGCACCAAAAATACAACTACACTTCAAACTCGACTAAGTACAAGGAATTCCAGAGCAACCAAAACATGTCCAGAAGATCGCTTCACGATCTTGTGGTTCCCAAGAAGACGAAGAAATTAACACTCGAGTTACGTGCGTGAAAAATTTATCTATGCGAAGAATTTACTCATCATTTAAGCGTGTCGTTAAATAATCCGGAACCACCATAAGATGTTTAAAAAACATCTGAAATATTTTCATTCCAGTCTTATCTGAATAAAATTAACAGGAACAAATATTTCAGAATTATTTAAAATGATAACGTTTTTCTCTTACTTTAAATCAAATAATTGTAGGACACGCAAATTTGTTCTGTACTATGAACCGCCGTTTTGAAATTACTATCGGGAATACTGGGTGATTCACCAGTGGCGCGGTACTCTGTAGCTCGTACGCTCTTGAAGATTTTATTTTTGTTCGAACGGTATTGTATTTAGAAAGTAAAATTCTACTTCAGCAATTTATTTTGAAGTAAACAGGGTGTCCCAATTTTCTATAAAAAAATCTTGGGAGGATTTTTCAGATTGAAAGACCACTTTTTGTTGAAGATTCAAGAGCGTCCTGAATTCTGTTATAATGTCTTTAAGTAATAAGTTTTTTTGGTGAGTGGTTTTGTCACAATATATTGTTTCCGTAAAAATTCACATCATCGCATGCTCCTTCGGCCATAAAGGATGAAAACTTGTTTCCTTTCGTTCTCTTATTGCCCAGGGATAGCTTTATTGATGAATTGAAATAGATTATCCCCATTTTATAAAGGAGTGACTCAAAAAATTATTGAATATTGTAATCTTAAAAATATCATATCTTGATTTTTCAAATGAAACATCATGTACTTTATTATACATGTCAACGCATAAAATATTGTGCCATGTTTTTGCAGAAGTAACCTTATCTTCGACCATTTTCGAAATAAAAAAAAAACTAAAATAATAAAATCAGAGGTTACGAAAGAAGAGTTTATTAGTACATATCATTATACTTGATCAGAGAAATGAAGATAATTTAAGGTAGCCCGTTTCTTTGTAGACACAACTCAATCCTTCTGAGGAAAGACCATTGAACTCTCGACAACATTTGCGGATCAACTGACTGAGAGGTGTCGACTATTCTCTGTCTCATATCCAACTGTGTTGTAGAAGGAGTCTGGTAAACAATGCCCTTAATATAACCCCACAAGAAAAATCTAGACTTGTAAGGTCCGGAGACCTAGCTGGCCATCTAACAGGACCACCACGTCCTATCCATTTGTTTGTAAATAAATGATTCAATTGCTCCCTAACTTGATGTGAGTAATGTGCCGGTGCTCCATCTTGTTGAAACCACAGATCTTGTCTTATATGCTCTGGTACATCGGCAAGTAACATTGATACATGATTTTGCAGAAAATCTAAATACATTTCACTATTGAGGTGCCCGTCGAAAAAGTGCGGCTCAATTAGATATCCATCTACTATAGCGACCCATAAATTCAAGGACCAACGATGCTGCTGATCTATTTGTCTCATGAGGTGTGGATTTTCCGTGGCGTAATAAGAAAGTTGTGACTGTTAACAAGCCCATTCTTGTGGAAAGTTGCCTCGTCCGAGAAAAGAACTTTGCTAAACATATTTGGATTTTCCGTTACTTTCTTACTTGCCCAATTGCAAAAATTGATTCTATTTTCATAGTCTTGATTGTTCAGTTCCTGGTACAGCTGTACATGATATGCATGGAATTTATTCACTTTCAAGATTCACTGGACGGAAGTTTGACTTATATCTGTTAACTGAGAAATCCCACTTTGGCTTTTATATGAGTCCTCTGTCACTGTCAATATATAATTGAATATAAATCATATCAACCATTTCTTCTTTGGAGAACTTCATGGCAGTCAATTGAGAAAATTGGGTTCAAACCTCACTTTAACAATGTTTAATAACGAAACACTGATAAGTTCACCATGTAAAATGCAAAATAAGATATGTCCGGACACCTGACAGAAGGCACAACTAAAAAAAATGTCAACACATATCTCGATTTACGTTTTAATCATCTTGATTTTATCATTCGTTAAAAAACTTATCTTGTTTAGGTTTCATTTTCACTACTTGAATCATTACAGAAAAAAAACTTCTGTGCGAATAATGATGCATGTTGATGAGTTTGATACGATTTGTAGAATTTTCATCAAAAATTTTTACAAATAATCGAATATTTCGAAAATGATCGAAGATAAAGATAAGGTTACTCCTGCAAAAATATAGCACAATATTTCATGCGTTGACATGAATAATAAAATACAGGGTGTTTCATTTGAAAAATCAAGATATGATATTTTTAAAATTACAATATTCAATAATTTTTTGAGTCACTCCTTTATAAAATGGGGATAATCTATTTCAATTCATCAATGAAGCTATTCTTGGGCAATAGGGAAACGAAAGGAAAAAAGTATTCATCCTCTCTAGCAGAGTTTAGGCCGCTCCTGAATCTTGAACAAAAAAGTGGGCTTCCAATCTGAAAAAACCACCCAAGATTTTTATAGAAAATTGGGACACCCTGTTTACTGCAAAATAAATTCTCACTTTCTAAATACAATACCGTTCGAACAAAAATGAAATCTTCAAGAGTGTACGGGCTTTAGAGCACCGCGCCACTGGTGAATCACCCAGTATATTATTTGTTATAGAAAGACTGAGTTGAAGATAATACACGATACAAATTTGTAAGCCTACTACGATACTTCTTTGTTGATATTTCCCATGATTCCATATATGTGGGATCGAATTCATAATTGGTATAATAATGAATAAGGGTGGAAGACATTTTTACCTGACCAATTCACCCTTATTCAGGATGTTTAAAAAGACAAGGCAATATTCAAGGAGTTGATTGCTGATGTCATTTAATGAAAAAAGTTCATATAAACATAAGTCCGGAAATACGTTTTTACCGATTTTCAGCGTGTTGAAGTTAAATCGAAAGATCCAGTTAGATTTGAAATTTCCGTAAACCGCTTGAGATATTGAGGTACTTTGGATGTGTCGAAAACTTTCAAAGACGCATAATTCTCAAAACACAACAATATTTTTCACTCACCAATGGCGTACGTTTGGGCACAACGCAGGTGCCCAAGATTCTCGAAGAAAAAACTAGGACGCTACTGATTTTTTCAAAAATAAAAAATATTTTTGAATTTTCCAATTATTCTACTAGGAAAAAGCTTTCTTTACATTTGTTTGTACGACGCCAAGTCTTTGAGTAAAAAAATGTTGGAAAGAATAAGAGTGGAAAGTCCATACATTTCACGAAGTTTTCGATTAAAACAACCATCGTAGTGTATGTCTTCTTATCGTTAAACAACCTATGCTTGAAAATCAAAAGTTTAATTCAAGGGCAAAACAGAGACTCTTGAGTATTACCAATAATTCTTAAAATATTGTTCAAAGTGACCTCAAAAGTTGTTCAAAGTGACCTCATCCAGCTCGGATGCAAGATTCAAGTCTTCTCCTCATTGATTGGCGAAATCTTTCAAAAACACCTGCTTCTGTTCTTATCGACTTGCTTCTTAAGTCTTCAACATTTGCCACAGGGGTAGTGTAAATTAAAAACTTCAAATGTCCCCACTGGAAGAAATCGAGGTGGTTTCAGTCTGGGGATCGTGCAGGCCAAAATTGATGTCCACCTCAACCATTCCAGCGATTTCCATACTCTTGAGTTAGGAACTCACAAGCAAGCTGACTAAAATGGGCAGATGCGCATTCATGCATAAACCGCATCCGTTTGTCTTATTGCCAAAGTTACATCCTCCAAAAATTCTGAAAGCGCATGTTCCAAAAAGTGGCGGTACACTTCCCCCGTAAATCTCCCTGGTCCAATCAAACAGTCACCCACAATTCCAATCCAAACGTTCAACGAGAACTGATGTTGAAATCGCTCTTCATATGTTTGAGGTGGATTTTCTTCACACCACATATGATTATTATGAAAATTCCTTATGGAATTTCTTGAAAAACTTGCTTCCTAAGTGAACAGGATGAGCATAAGAAATTGATGAATTCGAATCAACTCACGCAAAAGACATTGACAATAGGCAATACGGGCAATAGGAAAATCGGTACAAAGAAGTGTATGTACGCGTTGTAGGTGGAATGGATACAACAAATTTTCATGTAGAATTTGCCAAACAGTTCCACTGTAGACACCTAAAGCGTCAGAAGTTTTTCGAGTGGGGTACCAGGATCATCTTGAATTATTGCAAGAAAGTTAATTTCTGGAGAGATAGTTGGAACATTCAAAAATATTTTTTATTTTTGAAAAATCAGTAGTGTCCTAGTTTTTATTTTGAGAATAACCTACATGTGCCATACGCTCAAGGGTTCACAAAAAATTCAAATTTAACTGCATCTTTCGATTAAATTTTACAACCTGTAAATCGGTAACGAAGTATTTGAACTTACGTTCATATGATTTGTTTTCAAGAAATAACTTCAGCAATAATCTCCTTAAATATTGCCTTTTTCAATCACCTTATATAATGGTTATAACCTGCAGAATAACTTTCCACTCAGTATTACTGGAGAATTCCACAAACAAGTAAATAAGTAATTTTAAAACCACTTAAGATACGATTGAAAAGGAAGAATAAAAATATTCCAGGAAGGCACAACTTTTAATTTTGTCATATCGATGCTGGAAAGAATATTTCACGATTCTTATCTTGTAGGTATACTGGTTCTTGTGGAATTCGCCAAATCGTTTCCGGCAATTATCTTTAGACCCTTTTCAAGTTGAGTGTCCTTTAATTTATCGATAATGGCCTTATCTTTTCAGTTACACTCCGAATATAGGAGTACTTACCGCTGGCATGAGTACACGGGACCAAGGCAGGAAGTCGTGAGGAAGGCCCCACAGTCCAGCGCTGTGCCTGCATCTAGTAAGTTGTATGATATACAGAGTGTTCCAATCAACTTATTTCATGAAATATTTGTTCGAAAAGTGTGACCAGTACTGAATTCCCATTGTACCATAAACCAATGCATACACATGACACGAATGAAGGGCAACAAGCTGATACTACCTTCTTCATTTACCTCATTTAGTTTTCATGGTACTAGAAATGAGGACTTAATGCAAGTTCAGTTTCATGGGAACAAATACAGTACAACTTCACTAGTCCGGGCAGATAACGTTCCGGCGAAATGCCCGAATTTCTGAAGTGACTTGAATTTGTTTCATTTTCAAAATAGAAACAAGCCAAAATCTGTTAAGTTTATTAAAAAATATCGAAAAGTTGAATGAAATCAAATTATAGAATTTCTATTCATTATAATCTTGCCTCATAGAAAGTAAAAAATTTAAATATAAGTTTAGTGTACATAAACAACATGCTATTCCTTATGACGTTTAAAATATACATCGATTTTACTCTGAACCTTTCTCGATGCTGCCATCTGAACTGATTTTCTTTGAGCCATTTCAGGAGCAATACGTCTTCTGTAGGAAGATTATTCTGTTCGGCCCAACTGATAATCAGGGAGAACATATTGGCAGTATTTGCATGTTTCACTTTTACCATACTATTTGAACCATCCTCTGAGTCAGAAGATTCCTCTACGTTTTCAATATTCCTTCCTAAAGCATCCTCTATAAGCTTTTCTTCAGTCAAATCGATAACAAACTCTTAGTCTCCCACAGCCCAGTTGGTAATGTTCTCAATGGTTAAGTCATTTTCCGGATCATCATCATCATCATCTGTCAACCATCCTAATCCACTGCTGAACATAGGTCTTCCTCAACGATCTCTATTCCTCGCGATTTTGGGCCGGATTTATCCAGTTCGTACACACTCGCTTGATATCGTCTTTCCAACGAGCTGGTGGACGTCCTCTACTTCTGTGGGCTTCATCTCTGGGACGCCACTCCAAAAGACGCTTTGTCCATCTACCGTCCGTGGTTCTTGCTAGATGACCGGCCCAGTTCCACTTTAAATTAGTAACTCTCTCGAGAGCATCCTGGACTCTAGTTCGTTGGCGTATGATATGGTTGGGAATTCTGTCCCGTAGTGTTATGCCTAACATAGCTCTCTCCATCTTACGCTGAACAACACATATTTCATTAGCTGATTTCTTTGTTAGGGTCAGGGTTTCTGCACCGTACGTCAAAACTGGTAAAACGCATTGATTGTATACTTTACGTTTCAAACAAATCGGTATCTCTGATTTGAACAGATCTCTCAGTTTTCCAAATGCAGCCCATGTCAGCCTTATTCGCCTTCCTATTTCTGTTGTTTGGTTGGCCCTGCCTATAGTTATCTCATGCCCCAGATATTTGTATGACGTTACTTGTTCAACAATTTCACCATCGATGGAAACTGGTTGGCTTGGTACTAAGTTGGTCATCATCTTAGTTTTCGACATATTTATCTTCAATCCGATTTTACTGGATTCCTTAGACAACTGCAAGAGCATCTCATTTGCATCATCTAATCTGTTTGCTATAATGACGATGTCGTCGGCGAAACGAAGATGACTTAATCGCTCACCATTCACATTTACTCCCCTCTGATCCCATTCCAATTGCTTGAACATATATTGCAATAGGTTTGTGAACAACTTCGGGGAAATAGTATCACCCTGTCTTACTCCACGTCCGATCCTGAATTTTTCTGTAGAATTGTGAAGGCACACTTGTGAAGTGGCATGCTATATATATATATATATATATATATATATATATATATATATATATATATATATATATATATATATATATATATATATATATATATATATATATCTATATATCATATATATATATTATATATATATATATATATATAATCGCCTGTATCACGGTATCGAAGGCTTTCTCGTAATCCACGAATATGAAAACCAGAGGCAAGTTGTATTCTATGCTCTTTTCAAACAAAGTCTTGAGAGTTTGGAGATGATCATTAACACCAAATGTTGCCTGAAATCCGGCCTGCTCTCGAGGTTGGTAGGTGTCCAGTTTGTTTGTGAGGCGCTTTGTTATTATTTTGGTGAAGAGTTTGTATAAGTGCGATAGAAGGCTTATAGGTCTATAGTTCGAGAGATTTGTGGGGTCTCCTTTCTTGTACATAATTATTATTATAGCATTATGCCAAGACTCTGGTACTTTTGCTTCAGCTAAACATTTATTGAAAAGTTTCGTTATTTCACGAATCAGATTTTCACCGCCTATCAAAGCCTCCGCAACTACTCCATCTTCCCCTGGAGCTTTGTTGTTTTTCATATCTGATAGTGCCTTTCGGACCTCATCAGCTGTTATTTCTGGGAGGTCCTCCGAACCCTGATTCATAACATGAGGTATGCGATTATCTTCCTCGTTCTCGCGATTCAGGCTTCGATACAAATTGGAGTAAAAGTCCTCGACAACCTTCACTATTTCGGCTCTATTTGTTATAATTGAACCATATGGATCCATTAGTTTGTGAATGTTACGTTTTCCCAATGAAGTCGTCCGTCGTAGTACCTTCATGCTTTTATTTTGTTCTATAGTTTGAACTGCCAAGCTTTTATTGTGCTGTCGAGAGTCCTCCCTAAGTTGGCGAGATATCTCGCGGTTAAGTATTTTCAGTTCTTTCTTGTCTGCTGTGTCCTTGCTTAATAGTTCTCTTCTGGTCTTCATCATGCGTTTCGTTGTCTCACTGATTCTTTCCTGTTTCCTGTTCAAAGTGCTACAATGTTTGTCCATAGCTTGTTTCATTGATGTTGTAATGTTGTCGTTATGCTGATCGATATTCATGTTTTCATTTGTTTTCACAAAAGCTTCTCACTCAAAGTTTCACGAAATGCCGCTTCATCAGATACCTGTGCCCATTTGTTATTTTTAACCCCTCCTGTCATTACGAATTTGTTCCTTTCACGTTTTAAATTGATCATACATTTAGCCCTCACCATTCTGTGGTCACTTCCAGTTGAAAATTTGTTAAGGACCGAAACATCCTTAAAAACTTCCTTTTTTTTTCCGGATCGATGACCCTTAATTAGTCGGCAATATTTTTCAAATCAGCTTCACTGATTGGACGAAGTTTCTTCTGAAGATCTGAGAGTGGAATATTTTCATCATCTGATTCTTCTACTTCTGTAGTGTCATGGCACAATGCTGTCCAACTTTTTCTAATATTTTTTGAGTAATGGCTTTCCAAGATTGGGCAAGATTGTTCACGGCATCTTTCAAATTATACTGCTTCAAAATGAAAGTTATCTCTTCACCTTCATGCAGAATGATATGATTAAGAAGGCATTTTCTATACGTCACTTTAATGTTTTGAATTAAATTCTGATCCATAGCTTGGAGAACGGCAGTACAGTTGGTTGGCAAAAACAAGTTTGGATCAGTATTAAACTCTTCCTCAGGTGGGTGCTATAGTACATTGTCTTCCAACAACAGAGCTTTAGAGGGCTTGTTAATCTTAGTTAAAAAATTCTTCACATATGGGATAGAAGATGTTTTAAACCATTAATTAAATAATGGTCAGGTCATCCACCCTTTGGTAGATGCTTTGTAGACAACCTGTAGTGAACTTTCGTTTTTGAATGCTCATGGATTTGCCGCTTCTCCCATGACTAGTAAAGGTGATTGGTGAATTCCAGCCGCGTTGCAGCATGGCATGAATGTTAAGCGGTCTTTTGACACTTTTCGACATGGTGCTGATTTTGCCCCTTGATGAACCCAAGTTGTGTCTGGTAGATATCTCCAAAAAATGGCCGATTCATCAGCATTACACACCTGTTCTTTGCTTAATTCCATCTGTTCAACAACTGATAGAAATTCTTTAAATGGTATCACTAGAAATTTTTTCACCACAAACCTTCAAGAAACGAATTCCATGTCTAAGCTTGAATTTATCTAACCATCCCGAACTTGCCAGAAAAACTATGATTTGTTCATAAAACTGTTTGGCTTTTGCTTGCAATATGTCTGACGAAATTGGTACGTGTGCGTTGCGTTGTTGAAGAAACCAGTTATACAATGCGATTTCAACATCAGCAATCTCAGCTTCTCTAATAATTTTTCTTTTTCCTACAAAATACCTTGGATAGAATAAATTTGAGAAAAGTTTAAAATAATATTCCTATTAGGGATGCACCGAGGGCCCGGTTGGGCCAGCCGAGCTCTCGGCCGTGATACTCGGCATGCAGTAATTTTGTTTGGCCGAGAGCTCGGTACTCGGCTTTTTGTGAAAACCCTGCTCGGTGCATCCCTAATTCTACCTGTTCCTTGATACGATTTGAATATAAATCTCCTTATTTTGTTCTTGTTCTTTTTTATGCCAAATACTGTTGATTTTGGAATAGTGAACTTTGCTGCTATTCGACGAGTACTCAATCCATCATCAATAAAATCTATTATTTTTTTATTTCTCTGCCAGTGTGTGCGTTTTATGATTTCTCTTGGTTGGAGCCATTATGCACACCACCGGCGAGATTGAAATGCAAAATACAACTGTAGAACCATACTCGCCACTCTTAGATAGTACAAGTATATACATACATGTACTGACAGAAAAATTATTATTGTTTGTATATCAGCCGGCGTCGACGTGCCCGGATTATAGAGGTAAAATTCTCAAAGTACCCGAGTTACTGGAGTGTCCGATATAGCGAGTGTCCGGACTAGTGAAGTTGTACTGTACACTAAATATTCACCATTGTGTAGACCTATTTCTGGTTCTAGTCTTGGTTGATCTGCTTAGTTAACTTTGTCAACCGGTTTCTACACTTAAAATTAAGTAAATGTAGACAATTCTTTTTTGTTCCTTTGAATTTGTAAATGGATTTATCCCGTTTATAAAAAATACATAGATATTCTTAACTATATCATAAAATACAAAATGAATCAGTTATTTCGAATCAATTTCAATGGAAATTCATTATGTTCGAAATATTACTTCACATATTTACATATTCAAAACATCGAATTCAGCACAACAAATTGAATAAATGTCATATTTGTGTAATGATAGAACACAGTGAAAATTTAATAGGATCATTCATCAATTTCGGAAATTTTATGTCTCTGACAACGTAACTGCATTAGCATTGAATCGAATGAAATTGGTTCATTTGACATTCATGGCATGACAAATTCAATCTAAAATTTAAAATTGAGTAATTTCATTGAGTTGTCTGATATTTCCGATACTCTTATTTGGGAAAATTATATCACTGAATTTATACTAGTATAAATATATGCAAGTTGTCACTAGGGAACGATTGAATATTATTAATGGTTCTTCTAAACAGAACGACAGCAAATGTATAAAATATTAATAAATAATGCAATAGATTGATAGAGGACCCTGTATGGCTAAAGTAAAGCATTTATAAGAAAAATGTACGGATATCAGCTTTTTTAATGAGAATAACTCAAATTCAAATTCAATTAAAAATGAATAACGAAAATGGAAGGAGAAAATGCAAGAGTTATTCACAGCTGAAACGACTATAGCAGAATAGAGTTGAATGAAGGAGGCTTTCTAAACTGCTACTGCCAACCAATCATCTTATTCTGACATGAGAGAGAGAGAGAGAGAGAAAGGGATCTTTTCTATATATGTATGTACAGATTATTCAACTTCAGATAAACGGACAAAAATAACTTCTTTACCTAGATAATTAATTGATTGCGCTGTTACTACGTGATAGTTAATCATGATGGTAATAAGAAATTAAACTATGTATTATATTATCACAAGAGATTTACTGAAAATCAGGATTGCAATTTCGGTCTCTCGATCATCTTCAGCTCACAACAAGTATTGAACTAAAGTTTGAAATACATACATATATAAACAGGTAGATACAAAATTAATAAGGGTGCAAACAAGAGGTAAAAAACGGCCATACTGGTCGTTCAGAAGATTATCTCTATCTAACCTAACTTACGTATTCTGTGAATAATTTTAAGTTGATCTATAGGTGGAAAATGATGGCCATTTTCTGTACAATGTGAAGCGAAAGTAGATTCGTCGGTTCTCAGGTTATTGTAATATGATTGATGCTCTTTGTATCTAGTTTTGAATGAACGACCAGTTTGACCTATATAGACGCCATCACAATCCATACAGGACAACTTGTAAGCTATAGCATAGTCAAGTTTATCAGTTTTATCTTTACTATTATTGTCTCAAAACATCAGCTCTCTTGCTCAATTGCTAGTAAAAATGTACCCGGACCATTAAAAAAATCGACTACATAACCATTAACACCTGTCTTAGAGAGGTGAACTGGCACGACTTGTTTATCCCCCTGTGTCGACGTGAACGATTTGTGGAAGGCCTTTTCCGAGAGTCTACCAGCTTGTATCGATCAATGTTCTTTTTCTAGCACTATTGTAGACATTCCTACGAAACCTTGGATTGATCGCAACATATTGAGAATGATTCGATACAAAAAATCGATTTAGCAGAGGTATTGTTGAAAAATGAGTGATGCTGACTACGTGGCGCACATATACTACTCCAACCTGTTGTCTGCTAAGCTCAAAGAAGCCAAAAGAAAGTTCGAATCTCACCTGATTTCATCCAACAACCGAAAATGTTTCTTTGAATATCTACGGTCATCTGTGTCTGTAGCAACTTCCCAAGTGAGGAACTCTGCCGGAAATTTATGCGGTAATCCTCTTGAGGTAGCTGAAGTTTTTGCATATTTCTTCGCTTCCTCGTTTACTGTTGAGCCAGACGGAGTTCTTGATATGTCAACTTCAAGAGTTGTGGACGATTTGATGTTGAATTTCCTTCTCCAATAGTTGAAAAGCATCTCTCTTGCGTTAAAACAGCAACGACTTCTAGGTCAGATGGAGTCTCGGCTCTTGTACTTAAGAACTATGTGTCATCTCTCTCATCACCTCTATCCGTCATCTTCACCCCATCTTTTGCTGCAGGTTCTATTCCATCTGCATGGTCATGTGCTTTGGTCACGCCCATTTTCAAGAAAGGGGAAAAATTGAATACGGAAAACTATCGACCTATCAGTCTCATCCCTATTATTTTATTTATTGCCCTCTTGAATGAAATAATCCCTGAAAACCAGCACGGTTTCCTCCCTGGCCGCTCTGTTATCACAAATTTACTGAAATGTGTTGATGCTTGGACGAGGATGCTTGACGAGTTCACCCCAGTCGATGTGATATTCCTCGACTTTTCCAAAGCATTTGAGCGTGTTCCTCACAGGCGTGTTCTCCTCAAGCTCGAGCTTCTAAGAATTCGTGGCAGACTCCATTCGTGGCTGGATGGTTTTCTATCAGGTTGAACTTTACGAGCTCATGTTAGTGATTATCTCTCATCTATGCGATCTGTGTCCAGTGAAGTCTTCTAAGGCTCAGTACTTGGACCTATGCTGTTTCTTTTATATACGGCTGACCTCCCCTCGATTGTCTCTTCTGACTGTTCTTTATAACAGCTTTATAATCCGCGAATAAGAGAGGCTTCATATTACGAACGACATCCTGAAAAAAATGTATCCGCTGCTTACGTTGTGCAACTAGTTGCTAAATTTGACGCTACTGGTTCAGTCGACAACAAAAAGAGGGTGTATAAAGGAGACGAAGCGAGGGAAGTGGCTATCTTAGGTCACGTAGCGATTGATCCGGCCCTTAGTACTAGGAAATTGTCTAATGTGTCTGGTGTTTCAGGCACAACAATCATGATAATTTTAAGAAAACATAAGTTTCATCCTTTTAAGATACGATTGCTTCAGGAACTGAATGAGTATGATTTTGATCGCCGACTAATGTTCTGTGAAGTGGTCAGTGAAATTATTAACAATAATCCAAACTACATGTGCAATATCTGTTTTTGGGATGAGTGTTCATTTTACCTTAACGGCGCTGTAAAACAGGCATAACTGTCGGTACTAGCCAGATGAAAATCCAAGATTATTTCGAGATGAGCATACTCAGAATCCCCAAATGTTAAATGTTTGGGAGCGTATCTATAGAAATCACATCATCAGCCCTTTTTTTATACCCGGTAATATCACTGGCCAAATTTATTTAGAACTATCACAGAAAGCTATTTATCCAGCCCTCGTGCAAGTATAGGAGGATGAAGAAGACCATGAAACGATCATTTTTCAACAAGATTTCTCATTTCGTTCAACCTGTGCTTCATCTCTTAGATGAAAATTTTCCTCAGGCCTAGATTGGAAGAAGGAAACCCAGATCACCTGATCTGGCGCCACTGGACGTTTTTCTATGGGGTCACCTGAAATCTTAGATTTACGCTACCCAACCTGAGTCTCTGGACGATTTTCGAATTCGGATCATTAATGAATACCGTCAAATTGAACCAGAAATGTTGAGTAATGTACGTGAACGATTTGAGCAAAACTTATTTTACGTCATGGAAGTGAATGGTGCTCATTTTCAGCACCTAATAATCTAATCACAAAAGTATGTAGTCTTCCACTTTTTTAGCTGCCATTTCGTTAACGATGACAATTTTGAAACGAAAATTTAGGATCAGATAGTACTCGATAAGATCTTCAAAATGAGGTATCGCAACACCCCTCATCGATATTCAAAATCAGGGGATTGTGCTCACCCTCGGTAGGGAATTTAAGATAGGGGATGAAAAAATCGGAAAAGTTATTTCTCCTCGAATCAGAAATCGACGGGTCCGAGCGATTGGCCTCAGACATCTTAAACAAATAACACGTTAATCCGAATGTACAAAATAATTTCATGTTTTTACTCAAGTTATGCCTACGTCAGAAATATTTCAAATTCAAAAACAAATTCTATGAACAACCTTATGGTCTACCGATGGGATCACCATTGAGCCCTTTACTAGCTGACATTTTCATGGCATATATTGAAGAAATCATATTCAATTCCTCCAAATCAAAATTGGTACATTTTTGGTATAGATTTGTAAACGATATACTATCATGTTTCATAGGAACCGGTAGACAACTAGATCAAGTTTTAACTTACATAAATAGCATTCATCCCAAAATTAAATTCAAAATAGAGAGAGAAGTCGATAATCAGATTCACTTTCCAGACCTAACAATCACTCGTAAATATAACACACTAAGTTTTGATATATATCAACAACCCACATTTACTGCTATTTGCACCCCTTATGACTCAACACACCCAAAATCTCATAAATACGCTGCGTGTAATTCAATGATTCATAGGGCTTTTTCTCTACCATTATCTGAAGAAAATATGTCCATGGAAGTGTCAACTATTAATGAAATAGCTGAGAACAATGGTTATCCCCCAAATATAATAAACGGAATGATCAGAAACAAACAAACACAAATAGCATATCATAATATATTTCATTTACATATTTTGGCCCTATCAGTGAAAAGATTGCAAATGTCATTTCAGAACAGAATAAAACAGTAGCTTTCAAGACACACATGAAACTCTCCCAGGAATATTTTTAATAGTAAAGATAAAACTGATAAATTTGACGATACTGGAGTTTATATGTAGTCCTGTATGAATTGTGAAAGCGTATATATATATATATATATATATATATATATATATATATATATATATATATATATATATATATATATAGGTCAGACTGGTCGTTCATTTAAAACTATATACAAAGTGCATCAATCCGATTACAATAACCGGAGAACCGACAAATCTACTTTCGCTTCACATTATATCAAAAATGGCCATAATTTTCCAACCATAGATTAATTTAAAATTATTCACAGAATATCTAAGTAACGAAAGTTAGATTTCTTGTTATCCATCAAAATTTTCAAACTGCAACAAACCCCCATAGATATAAGCTTTTGAACAACCAATATGGCCCTGCTTATTCGTCCTTATTTGATATCTTTAAATGATACCTGCTTCTATCATAATTAGTTTATTACCTCTTGTTTGCACCCTTATTAATTTTGTATTTCGTAACGCGTTTCACTACACCGTAGTTTCTACAGACGAATAAATGTACAGAAAATAAGAATGAGAATATAAATACAAATGTTCCTAAGTAATTAAAAGCTTATTGGGTTGCTCCTTCTTAAGTGGTTATTGATGACAGGTATATCCAATAAAATTAAGGAATAGATTGCTCCCTGAAGAGATTCAATAGAGGTGAAGGGCTTAAATCGACTTGTTCATTGATGAGTCTACCTGAGTGCTTGTGTTTGTTAATTTCTAAAGTTTCCCAAAGATTTACCTTCCAATATTTATTATCTGTATGCAAAATTTCAAACTGTTGGTCCAAAGAGTGACTATTTTCTAGGAGATGATTCGCGTAATTTGAATCTAATTTTTTATTTGAAAACCTTCGTTTATGTTCCGATATTCTGATATTAAAATGTCTATGTGTTCTACGAATGTACAAATTATCACAGTCATTGCAATTCAATCTATAAACACCTGATTTATTGTTTTTATCTGATTTGGTACTCAGGTAGACTCATCAATGAACAAGTCGATGTAAGCCCTTCACCTCTATTGGATCTCTTCAGGGAGCAATCTATTCCTCAATTTTATTGGATATACCTGTCATCAATAACCACTTAAGAAGGAGCAACCCAATAAGCTTTTAATCACTTAGGAACATTTGTATTTATATTCTCATTCTTATTTTCTGTACATTTATTCGTCTGAAGAAGCTACGGTGTAGTGAAACGCCTTACGAATCGCAATTATTAAGTAAAATTCCTTAAAACATAGTACCTGTTTTTATTATCCTTATTATCATTTTTACTCAGATACAAAGTTATGATAACTTTGAACCAAAGAGTTCTAAAATATTCTTGACATTTCATAACCAAATCTTCTTTGGTTAAGGAAATTTAGGTCCTCCAGAATTTGTATAATATATTTTAATCTGAGAAGAAAATAAAAATTCTCACAGAATTAATCATATAAAGTTAACTTAGTTTACTTCCAACATAGTTATCCCAAACCTTCCTACAATTATCGCATTACTACTCTCATTCCTTTCAGCGAACGATTTGTTTTTTGCATTCCTTTTAAATTATTGAATTACTTTTCAGGTGAAATAATGAACGACATTTGCCACACGTCGAAACCTCGTGAAGAGAATACCCATAATGACTGTAAGTGTAGTTCATGTTCATGTTTGTGTAAATAATTTTTAATAGTTTTTAGATACAATTCGACGCAATAATGCTTACTGTAACCGTTCAACTTATTCGTGTGTGTGTTAGTTTTACGACCATAAATTTTTCAACCCAGATTGATATGGTTGAATTTATCGAAAGAAATAAATAATTATGACTCAAAGTTGATTACATTTTCGAATCAGATTAATTGGATAACATTTTCAGCTTATCAACCAACTACATAGAATGAATCATAACATTTTTCAAAACAAATTAAACTGTTAACTATTCAGCATATTTAATTCTTATTCTCTTTAGTGATATAAATTAATGGCCCTCAAATTGCTGAATTAGAAGATTAGTTTTATTGAATTTTTCTCCTCCATCCACTGCTTTCTTTTAGAAACAAAATGTTGATGTAGATTTTTCTACTTTCTCCAAAGAAAATTGGTTGGTCTATGATTTCCATTAAGAAAAGAAATAAGTGAATGAAAACTGATCCATACCTCCACATTGTTCCAGTTTTGATTTTCGGTACTAATCTATAAGATAGTGAGACTCTTCAACTCTTCATCAGCAGAAAACAAACATCTAGCTCTATAAGAAGGTGGTTTTTTTTTCGTCTTCCAAGACTTGATGCCGCAGTTCCTATACAGTGTGAATTTAGGGTCACATTTGGCCATATTGATTTGACCAAAATGTCTTTTTGCTTGCCAAGAAACCTTATACCTTAGTTTGAAGAACTACACATTCTAAGGATAATTTCTTCACTTGTTTATAATAACTTTGTATGGTTGATTGAATAGAAAACTTGGCTGTTTTCTAACTCTCTTCTGGCTTGTCTAAAATCCAGATTACATTATTCCCCAAATAGCTTTTACTAGAAAACGAGCGACTGTTTCTTTACCGCCAGCTATGCAGCTGCCTCCAACACACCCTAAATTACCTGTAGAATAGAACCATACTTGTCCCTGTATTTTTCTCATCACTTCACGGTTGATTTCTCGGATAAGAGAACTCTACCACTTTATTTCTTATACTTTCGGCATTTCTTCCGAGCAATGTGCTTAGACACAATGAAAAATTTCGAGAGGCGAACATTATTGTCCGCAAAAAAATTGTCTAAAATTGCAGATTTGTTGAGAATAGCTTCATCACTAGCGCCTAACATTAGCAAATCATGTTGTCAAATAAACAATTTCATGGAGGTTTGGGTCATGGTTGCACAAGCTAATTCCTTCACGAAATATTTGATTTCCAACCAATTTTTTTCCAGTAACAATGAAACATGAAAAGATCGCTCTTTATCAACGATAGATGTCTGAAAGCCATACCAAAATCTGTCTTCCAGAAGTAAGTTGAAGGTGGTAACACAAGTACATTTTGCCTCGTGAGAATGCAAACCTTTTCGACGTTGAAATGTTTAAGGAAACAATTTAATAGCGTTGTTACTTCAACGATCCACAATTTTTGTCTCATCTACTTTCTTTTTCTAAACAACAATCATTGACGAATTTTTCGAATATTTTATATTATAAATGAACAATCAACACCTAAAATTTGAATTCTTTTAAATTATTCATACATAAAACTACCATAAAAAGAGTTCATGTCTATTCTTGTTAGTTAAATAAGTTAATTCTAATTACTTCAGTAATTGAAGCCAAACCAATGCAAGCTAAAAATATCGAAATTAAAGATCAAACAAATGGAAGCAATTGTGGAAATAAATACAATTTTGGAGCTGAAGAATTCTCTGGCAACAATTAATTCTAATGCAGAATTCAATTCGGACACAAAAACCATTCGTTCCTTGTTTTTGTGAACCGAATTGAATTTTAGGCAAACAGTAAGAATGATAGCCTCAAGGTAGAATGTAAGACTCAATAATCTTCCCCAAGAATCAAGAAGTCAGCACAGTTATTAAAGTCCTTGCTCAATTACTCTTGTCTGAAAATAAGTTATTTTTCGTTTCATTCGGGGACAACCAATTTCTAGTTGTTTCCAAATCATTACTATTGAAAGCCTTTCGAAGTTTTGTCATGTCAGTTGATGGAGGTCCATTCTTTTGGTCAAAGTTCGCATGCAGAACTGATTGAACCACAAATAATACATAAAGGTACATGTCGCCAGCATGTTCAACGATGATGAAGTAGGTTTAGATATCTGGATGGTGAACCACACTGCAGACCGAGTAAAGTAACAACTCCCGAAAGTATAAACCAATTCGTAAGTTCATAGGTAAAAACGACTTTACCTTGATTTCGTCATAATAACACTTCATTCGTTGCGATGACTGAAAATAAAGCATTAAAGCTCGAAATTCTCTCTAATCTAGCAGATTTAGATCCCAGCAATTATCAAAAGCCCGGAACAAAGATTTATAAACTACAAAGAACTCATTCATAAGACCTATAAGGAATTATTGTTAGGAAACAAAATTAACGTATGTGCATAAAAACAACTTCGGTGGTCGTTCTTCCTTGAATAATCACAATGAAAGTCCTTTTACGTACATATTTGTCCTACTTTCCGTATCTTTTCATGTATGTTTGGGTCTTTAGATGTTTGAGTTTCAGATCAATTCAATACCAGTATTCAGTTCGAGTCTCCATTCAGGTATTCTGAAGAGGATCTACTTATCCTTGATTCAAAGCCACTTGTACAATGTTTCCGTTTGGAGTTTCTCAAACAATATCAGAACGGAAAGTTGAGTATTTTATACTCAACTTCTGGCCTTTGAACTCCTGATAAAATTTCAGAGAATGAAAACATTGAATACATTCAGTTTTTTCTATGTTGACAGAGTTTTAGTGCTTTTCTTACATCATATGTTTTGAGGGTGAAAGAAATAGGGGTAGGAGGAAAATTATGAGTCTACGAAAGAACAACGACATAAAAAGCTATCAACACTGGATTTTTCCGCCTCAGAACCTTTTAACCGCCTTACGTCTTCGATTCATACTTATTATGGTTGAGTTCATCAAGGCCTGTCTGTTGTAGCCCTAAGTTCTAGAGGACGAACTCAGATTCATGATCTGCTGCAGATGAATTCATTGCCCGTTGTTTACTTTTCATGCAATTCCTATAGGTTTTCAATCGAATTCAGATCGGGCCTCCGCAGAGGCCACCTCATAACATTGATTACGGTTTCATAAAGGTAATTTTTCACGACAACGACACTGTGCGATCTTGAATTATCATGCATTATCAGAGGAACACTACATATTCGCCTAGAATCTCGTTCACACACTAGTGACCAGTGGGAAAGCTGTTATTGAACACATTGATGTCACTGCGTGCATTTGAAGATATGCCTTCAAAAACCATCAGAGATCCACCACCGAAAGGAACGGTTTTTGCAAACTGTAAACGACCTGATAAAACACTTCCTTTCCAGTGCATCATTTATGGATAAATTAATAACTTCATAGTAACAATTCTTTCATATCATTTTGAGTATGCTTTCATGAAACAATTAGAATTTTTTGTTGCCGAGAATTCATCAGATGTTCAAATAACGAATTTTAAGTGGTTTACTTCGAATGGCGCCGAACGTATGTTAAGAATCAGAAGGTTGAAAAACTTATTGGCTACATTTTGATGTGTGTTTAGTGAGAATAACGGAGCCAGCAATGCCACGCAGAAAGAAATATCCAGATTTAGCCTACAGGCATAACGAGTTTTTGACTTCTAATAAAGACAATAAAGCAGAGCCCAGATTAAGGGTAAGTTACAAAAGTTTGTGCAAGTGCATTATTCCTGTCTTACCATAGTTATTTATGTCAGTTGTGTCAATTTTGTCTCACTCACTAACACGTCAGCATGTTCAAGATGATTTTAACTTCCTTTTGTAAGTCACAAAATATTACCTTAGTTTTACAATAACTTCATTGGAAAAAGAGAGACACATACTATCATTCGTTTAATTTCCAGGTTCGTTTTTATTGATTCCATATAGATACAAAAATAATTATAATGCCCAGCTTTCGTTACCTTCCACTAAAGAACTGAAAACAGATTCGAATAATACATAAAGGTACATGTCGCCAGCATGTTCAACGATGATGAAGTAGGTTTAGATATCTGGATGGTGAACCACACTGCAGACCGAGTAAAGTAACAACTCCCGAATGTATAAACCAATTCGTAAGTTCATAGGTAAAAACGACTTTACCTTGATTTCGTCATAATAACACTTCATTCGTTGCGATGACTGAAAATAAAGCATTAAAGCTCGAAATGCTCTCTAATCTAGCAGATTTAGATCCCAGCAATTATCAAAAGCCCGGAACAAAGATTTATAAACTACAAAGAACTCATTCATACGACCTATAAGGAATTATTGTTAGGAAACAAAATTAACGTATGTGTATATATATGTATGTATATAGATACAAAAATAATTATAATGCCCAGCTTTCGTTACCTTCCACTAAAGAACTGAAAACAGATTCGCGTGAAAATAGTTGTACTTCGACATTTACATCACATGTCGAACAATGTCGAAGCGTGTTCGATCAGTACTCTAATACCAGTTGAGCCTTCGGCATACCTTGTATATTTCAACGATAATCTCAGCTAATTGATAAAAAATTAAGAAAATATTCGATTGTTTCTATTTTCTGGTTGGCAACCAAAAATTAGGCTTATCGGCGGATTTTTCACGCCCAATAGCTGTAAAAGTTCAGATTCGATCAAGTTTTCAGTTTTGGAATTATGAAGTTAAGCTTACGCGACAGATTTACTGCACTCTTTGATGATGAAATTCTACTTTCTGATGGGCGGATTTTTCATTCTAAAGAAATGCAATTCACGTCCAGCGTTGTGGCGTTATTTGTAATATTCAACCTATCATGTGAGGCACCCGTAGGTAAAACCAAATCCAGGTCTACTGATCTATTAGTTTCAAATTGTGACAACACTTTGAGCGGTAATTTGCTATTCCATTCTAATTTAAAAGAGGAATCTGATTGTTCCTTCTCCCTGGGCTTTAAGATAATAATCATTTCTAAGCAAGTATTTAGTAGTTCAAGAAGACAATGCAAGTTAACATGCAGCCTGGATAACAATTGAATGTTTAACTCCAGAAAACTTCGAATTGTTACATCATCCTGCAAACAGTCCGGACCTACGTCTCAGCGATTATTTCACTTTTCCCAAAATCAAGAACGGACTGCGTGGTCGATGGTTTCAATCTTCAGAACAAGCTGATGATGCCTTCCAAGAGGCCATTAAGAGTGTAACAGCAAATTTGAAGAAACAGCTTCCATAATTGGTTTGAACGAATGCAGAAGTGTATTAATCTTTGCGGAGAATTCTTTGAAAGCTCTCAATTGTTCAATTGTACACACAAACTTCATCATTCTCATCAAGGTTGAAAGCTTAGTAGGTAAAAACTTGATTAGCTCAATCAGTTCATGAGATCATAGTTCCTTGACCCTGGTGCTGTCCACAGTTCACTCACGACGTATTTTATGGATGTTTCCTCCTCTTCCCATAGTATGTTGCAGTCCCAGTTGCAGTTTGGCTACCCGTAATGAATTTTATTGCTCTCAATTGTTCCATTGTACACCCAAGCTCCATCCTTCTTATAAAGGTTAGAAGCTTAATAGGTGAAAACTTGATGAGCTCAGTCAGTTCCAGTTCATGAGATCATAGTTCCGCAAACCTGGTGCTATCCACAGTTCGCAAACAACGTATTTTATCGATGTCTCCTCTTCCTCCCATTGTCTGCATGAACTTCTCAGGTCTAGCCTGGAAAACTTAGAGACTTTCGCAGTGGAAGACCCACTGAAGACAAGGCTAAAGTGTCTGAGTGCTTTCAGACTCAGCCAGTGCTCTCAATATCCAAGTGATTCTGGACCCACATCAGCAAAGCTTGTTTTCCTCTTCTAGTATGGCAAGAGTTGAATGATCTTGATACACCATGACCAACGGTTGTGCCTTCAATGCAGTTTGGCTATCCGTAATGAATGTTAGTGACCTTAACCAGCCCATTTCTGTCTGCTAGGAATGATAATCTGGAAAGGCCAATTCCATGTTAGTTTTGGATATTGCTATGTCAGATCTCATACTCAGCATTTCGCTGTCCTCATTTCCAGCCTGTAGGGAACCGGGCACGAAATTGATGATAGAATCAGTACGTTGCCATTCTTGCCGTTTCTCTAATCATCATCAGGTGGAGAGGAGCAAGGCCCAGTATCAGATTCATGGTTGCAGTGGGTACATTTCTAGTAATCATTTCTTTGATGAAGTATGGAAAAAATGATTATATTGTTTTGCTAAAACCAAGCTAGTGAATGCACAGTGCTGATGAATAATAAAGAAATATATCTCTTCAAACTCCTCGTTATATATATATATATATATATATATATATATATATATATATATATATATATATATATATATATATATATATATATATATATATATATATATTCTTTGAAAAGAGAGGATTTACAAAATTCGAATAATTGTATTCAAAATAAATACATATGTCTAAAATTTTGGTGTGTGTCAGAAAAACACAATGGTAAAAAACAAGCGAATAAATAGAATACCAGCGGAAAAAACAGACCATGCCCGTTCCTTAGTCAGGCATCTAAACTCGCATCAAGCCTCCTACGATTGCCCCTAAAGTGTGAGCACAGGAAATGTAACAGGAAAACTATACTATCTTCCGTATGATTCAATAAACGAATGAAAAAACCTGTTGAAAAAACTCGTTTCCCTGTTGCTATTGCACTATCAATAGCTTGTCTGTTAATGTTGTTAGTGTCGTGTATACAAAAAGTACCAAAAATTTTTCTGCTTAGCAGCTTCATACACTCATTCTCATCTTGCACTCCATGATTTTCAGGACTTCTTGACGAAGACAAGGGTGAAAAGGAAGGGTGTTTGGGACAGGAAAAATTTGTAACAATGGAAAAAGAAAACCAGCAGAAACATATTTCATCAAACATACCTAACTCTTATATGTCTAAACTCACTTGAATCTAAGAAGTTAACTAATGCTCCTCTGTTTTTCAACAGGGAACATCTCATACACCTTTTGGGAATGAAGCCCTACGGGGGTGTAGATCTTACCTTATCAACATACACCATGGGAATAAAGCCCTAAGGGGGAGCAGTCCTAGCCTTATCTAAGAACTTAACTAATGCTCTGCTGTTTTTCAATAGGGAACATCTCATACACTATTCGGGAGTGTAGCCCATAATAACCTCAAGATTCAAACGAATCTCCTAAATAGACTTGAAATTCTCTACCCAGTTAATGAAATTATCTGAAACGGAATGAATTTGAAAACCACCCGTAAAATGCTAAAAAGGACAATCGAGGACTAAATGTCTTATTGTTTCTTCAGCTGTGCCATATTCACATGCCGGACTTTCTACAGTATTCCATTTGAACAACATATTATTACTACGACCATGTCCTGTCCTGAGACGATTCAATGTACACCAATTTTTCCTACTTATATCGAAACCTGCAACCCTTTTGGAAGGATCCTCTATGAGAACTTTATTGAAAACATCAAATTCCTGCCATTCTGTTTTCCAAAGATCAACAGCCTTCACCCGTGTACGCAAAAAATCAATCGACCAAATAGGTTTCCTGGATTTCAATCTCAGGTTAGGTGGATTTTGAAGATCGTGTATTATCGGAAAAACTTCTGGAAATGAGTAATACTTATCCCAAGATGATTTAAGAGCTAATTTCCTGCGAATATGGGAAGGAACTATATTACAAATAACCGGAAGCCATGGGGTAGCAGTTGAACTGATACATCCACTTATAACTCTCATAGAACAGTTCAACTGAGAATCAATCTTATAGACATGAGCACTATTCAACCACACCTAACAGCAATATTCTGCTGCTACTAAAGCTAAAGCAGTAGTTCGCAAAGTAGAGACTCCGGCTCCCCAATTAGATCCAGCTAGTTTATGTAGTATATTGTTTCTTGTTTTCAACTTCTGACATAATTTATCAATATGAAATTTGGAAGTCAAAGAACGATCTAGCTTTACACCAAGATATGTTGGAGTGAAATTATGAGTTATAATAGTGATTGAATGAAGAATACTCTTAGTTGCCTATCCTTCTCATGATTATTCAGATGAAAACAAGAAACCTCAGTTTTCGAAGGATTTGCAAATTTTTGAAGAAAATATTCAGAATTTCTAAATCGAAAGTCAGTGTTTGCTCAATTGTTTCGAAGTCATAGTGTCGAAAAACCAAAGCAATATCATCAGCATAAATGAACTTTGTAGATGAAGTTTCAGGGATGTCAGACATATATACATTGAAGAGAAGATGTGCAAGAACAGATTCCTGAGGTAGGCCATCATTAAGAGTGCAGAATCTACTGCTTTTGAACTACTTCAAAGAGTTTATAAACTAAACCATCCTTCCAAACTGTGTCATATGCCGAGGAGAGATCTACAAATACAGCGCCTATTTTAAGTTTACCCTGAAATCCTGTCTCAATGAAAGTGGAATAACCTAAACCTGATCAGAACAATTCCAGTTTTTTCGAAAACCTGCCTGACAAGTGGACAGAGCTCTGTCAATGATTGTTTCTAACCTCTGATAAAGAAGTCTTTCTAAAATTTTGAAAGAAACAGAAAGTAGGCTGATAGGTCGATAACTACTAGGAAGTTCTGGATTTTTCCCAGGTTTGAGAATGGCAATAACTTTAGCCTTTCTAAATTCAACCTAAGCTGAGTATGTCATTGATATCAAGAAATATAAATGAAATAAAGGTATGATGAGTTACCTACTTTTCTATTCCAGTCAATTAGCAAGCAATTCAATATGCTGCAAGTGTTTATTTATGTGACTTGATAATGCCCAATCCCATCCATGCGAAACGTCGCAACGCGATAAAACAGACATTACTTAACAATCCTCTCATTTCTACAATCGATACAGTTGCAAAGAGATATTGAAAATATCAGATGTTGTAATCTAAAAAAATTAATTTAACTGTTCGTGAATTCGCTCACAATGGGCAATGATTCGCTTGAATTATTTCGTACAAATGGTAGAGCAAGAAAGTTCCGCATCAACTCAGTCTTTCATCTAAATTCTCCGAAGCGAAGTGAATATTATTTTCGTCGAAATATGTTCGGAGTTCGTAAAAAAGTTCGTAACTTGATGTATTACCTTTTAAGATGACTTGGTTCTCACCGGTATGTATGTAGCAACAGCTTTCAAAATTAATATGAAGAAGTTGTATATCTAGAAACGGCATTTTCTGACGTTCATATAAACAGATCATCATAAATGACAATTTTCTGTTTCGAGAAAATGGATATTCATTTTGTGTTACTATCATTTTATCAACAAAACATTTGATGTGTTTCTGTTACTTAATTTGAGAAACAAGCAACACCAAACAAGAATAACTAAAGCTAACTTCAGTAACATTAAAATGTATTTCTATGAATTCAAAGTTCGGTTTAATTTTCCATCAATGTATAAAAGGATTAAAACAAATCCATTTTACCTAATAATTATTGATTATGTGTGTCTTCTAAGAAATATCTCAGTACTCAATTGAAACCTGAACGAATACACAGTGCACAAAAGTTAAAGGCATTTAAATATTCTCTTGAGTAGGGAAAGTACATTATTGTCCGCCATATTTGAATTTGGAAATCTTGCGATCACGTAAAAATGAGAGAATCTTTAGTCCGTTCAACTTATGATGCAGCAATTTGGTAGCAGAAATGATAATCACTTAGCTCCAAATGAAGAAGAAGCTGATAGAGAGGAACTAAATCACCCAAGATTCACTGTTCAGTTTATCTGAAATTTCTGAATTTAGTTCCATGCACAAAACTAAAGGATTCTAATCAATGATCATTGATCCCTTCCTCCCATTCCAACCCAGCCATAACTGGTCGCAATTCAAAGCTGACAGTTCCGCTACGACCGAAAAATCTGAACAGCTCAACACAATTTCCTTAAATTCTGACTGATATATATATATATATATATATATATATATATATATATATATATATATATATATATATATATATATATATATATATATATATATATATATATATATATATATATATATATATATATACTGGGTGATTCACCAGTGGCGCGGTGCTATGTAACTCGTACACTCTTGAAGATTTCATTTTTGTTCGAACGGTATAGTATTCAGAAAGTATCTACTTCAGAAATTTATTTTGCAGTAAACAGGGTATCCCAATTTCCTATAAAAATCTTGGGAGGTTTGTTCAGATTGGAAGACCACTTTTTTGTTAAAGATTCAAGAGCGTCCTAAACTCTGCTATAAAGTCTTGAAGAAATAAGTTTTTTTGGTGAGTAGTTTCGTCACAATATTTTTTTTCCGTAAAAATTCATCATCGCATGCTCCTTCGGCCAGAGAGGATGAATACTTTTTTCCTTTCGTTTTCTTATTGCCCAAGAATATCTTTATTGATGAATTGAAATAGATTATACTCATTTCATATAGGAGTGATTCAAAAAAATTATTGAATATTGTAATTTTAAGAATATCATATCTTAATTTTTTCAAATGGAACATCCTGTATTTTATTATTCATGTCAACGCATAAAATATTGTGCTATATTTTTGCAGAAGTAACCTCTTTATCTTCGATCATTTTCGAAATATTCGATTATTTGTGAAAATTTTGATGAAAATTCTACAAACCGTATCAAACTCATCAACATGCATCATTATTCGTACAGAAGTTTTTTTTATGCTTTTAACGAATGATAAAATCAAGATGATTAAAACGTAAATCGAGGTATGTGTTGACATTTTTATTCTGCATTTGTGCCTTCTGTCAGGTGTCCGGACATATCATATTCTGCATTTTACATGGTGAACTTATCAGTGTTTCGTTATTAAACATTGTTAAAGTGAGGTTTGAACCCTCAGTCTCAATTGACTGCCATGAAGTTCTCCAAAGAAGAAATGTCTGAGCATTTGAATCATGTATTTCCAAACAAATGAATAGGACGTGGTGGTCCTGTTAGATGGCCAGCTAGGTCTCCGGACCTTACAAGTCTAGATTTTTTCTTGTGGGGTTATATTAAGGGCATCGTTTACCAGATTCCTTCAACAACACAGTTGTATATGAGACAGAGAATAGTCGACGCTTTTCAGTCAGTTAATCCGCAAATGTTGTCGAGAGTTCAACGGTCTATCCTCAGAAAGATTGAGTTGTGTCTACAAAGAAACGGGCAACATTTCGAACACTTATTGAAATAGTTCAACACCTTGTAGATCATCTCACCAAAAACCAATCTATTACGTATTTCATACTCATGATATGTACTAATAAACTCTTTTTTCGCAACCTCTGATTTTATTATTTTAGTTTATTTTTTTTATTTCGAAAATGGTCGAAGATAAAGCTAAGGTTACTTCTGCAAAAATATGGCACAATATTTTATGCATTGACATGAATAATAAAATACAGGATGTTCCATTTGAAAAAATCAAGATATGATATTTTTAAAATTACAATATTCAATCATTTTTTGAATCACTCCTGTATGAAATTAGAATAATCTATTTCAATTCATCAATAAAGCTATCCTTGGGCAATAAGAAAACGAAAGGAAAAAAGTATTCATCCTCTCTGGCTGAAGAAGCATGCGATGATGAATTTTTACGGAAGAAAAAATATTGTGACGAAACTACACACCAAAAAAACTTATTTCTTAAAGACATAATAGTAGAGTTTAGGACGCTCTTGAATCTTTAACAAAAAAGTGGTTTCCAATCTGAAAAAACCTCCCAAGATTTTTATAGAAAATTGGGATACCCTGTTTACTTCAAAATAAATTGCTGAAGTAGATTTTCACTTTATAAATACAATACCGTTCGAACAAGAATTAAATCTTCAAGAGTGTACGAGCTACAGAGCACCGGGCCACTGGTGAATCACCCAATATATATATATATATATATATATATATATATATATATATATATATATATATATATTATATTCCTGAATAATTAATACTCAGACATATAGAATAATTTCCTTTAAGCAGATGTCCGCCATTCTGAATAATGTTGCAAAACATTTTTATTAGAACAGAGAAAGCCGAATTTCGTATTCCCAACAAGGAAAACTTTATTTAAGTAGGGCTACTCTGAGAGAAATTCATAAACCGAGGATTACGAAGAAATATGGCGCATTAACTCACAAAACCGGAAGAAGGTTTTCACCCTCAAGTTTTCCCATTCGCTGCCAATAACAGCGTCAGCAAATGCGGGTGGATTTAAAGCGGAAAGATGAAGGCATGTTTTATGGCAATAAAATATAAAGGTCTGCAGTATTGCAGGCAAAAGTATGCTAATATTACCAAATATACGTTTTCCTCGTAACAACAAGAATTTGTTTTGGGTATAATACCTACATTCGAGTTGATTAATGATCTATTCGAATTATTCTGAGGAATATAGTTGAAAGTTATCACATTTATTCAATAAGTAAATAATGAAATTACTTTCTGAACGTTAAGAACAATGGTCTGTGAACTCATAGATAGTGCTAGCAGATGTTCCAACCCCATTTTTTTTCGTACAAAATTTCGCCATGTATGATTGAAGTTATACTACTCTGCAACTATCCAGTTTTATCATCCCGAGAAATTATATTCTTCTACTAAAAAGCACATCTGTTTTCCATTTTATTAATTTGAAATTTGAGTTGTTATAACCTCAAGTAATTTAAAATAATCATTTTCAGACGGTTTTGTATTTTGCTTCCTCAGAAACAGCAGTGTAACTGACATTTTGCTCTAGAGGTATTTCAATTTCACAAAAGTGAAAGTAACCTGTCTTCCCAAATTGTATGAGAGATTAAGCGACGTTTTCAGTTACCCCAAAGAACATGTCACCAACATACCACTTATCTTCACTATCGAAAATTGGATTTCTCTGAGTATTCTCCAAATCTTTTAATCCCCTGTTGAGTTACTCTCAATTCAATCAGTTGTACTTTGAAACTCTGCAATTACTGTTTGGCTCGAATCGATAAATCTTATAAGGATTTATCCAGAGTCATACACTATAGTATGTACTCGTGCATTGTTTAAAATGTCCAAAAAAACGTTGATATCCAAGTCCTCAGGAACAAATGTCGACTTCATTTATTAAGATTTTCCTCATTCTGTTGTGATTTTTATGCTTCTTTTTGTCACCGGATATATACTTCATAATCAGCAATTATTGCTTCATTGATGCATTTTTTGCGAGGACTAAACAGATATCAGTCACTGTTTTTCAGATACCTCCTTCAATTCTGTCAATCAGCTTAAAGCTGCACTAAAGTTTTTTCATAGCCAAATATTCATGCAAAATAATAAAATAAACTATATTCTTATATATGTAAGATATCACTCATTTCGAACCCCTACCACTTGGTCCATTTCTGAAGAACAGAAAATCGGCATTTTCCAAGAATTAGTAAACATATGATACAAACTAGCCTTCTTGAAATAATACCAACCTGAAGTGACAGATTCTATACATCTATGAGTACGAACTCCTCTAAAAGGATAATGGAGACTGATTTTCATGGAATATCGAAGATGACACCGATGAGTCCATAAAAAGGACTAAACTGTAGTCTCTCATTTCATGAGATTAAATCATGCCACTGCAGCTATATTCCGTGATTAATGACGCTTGCAATTGTAATATATAAAAGTAACTGTGGTACGAAACATAGTTGAAACTTTCTGAATAATTTATTGTTACTTTATTCATATCATTCTTTTTTCATATTCAAGTGTACGTTCGCTTATATCGTTTCAATCGATGTGGCTTATCAGATTGGTTTTTTAGCTTTAGATCAATGTTGTTTCTAGTTGGCACGTGCTTTTTTTGCAATTTTCATAGTTACACTCATGCTACAATTTTTATATATTCACTACTCAGTGTCACTTTCACATACAACCCGACATAAGATACTTATCAGATAAAAATTACAACAGAAATACACACCGTCGATTTTTGAGAATCTAAAGCAATCATGTTGATAGATTTTAAGGTCCAATTGGTATTCCTATCAAATTCTTGTATATTAGTGTTTGGAAGATTTGAAGGACGGTATGGCATACTGTTGAGCTCTTGGCAAAAGCGAAATTGGGAATTTATACTCAAAAACTGTTAATTTTAATCGGTTCTATTCTCTGAAGGGAATCAGGAATGAAGATTTCTAGTAAAAAACTTTCACAAAAAGGCTCATGTTCATAAATATACCTAATCGATTATTTAGACATTGAAAGTATGTTATGATTTATATGAAATTTTCCTGAAGTATCTATCTAATCTTCATTACTTCCTTTCATTAGTCATCTCCCCAATACCATATATATCTTTGAGTTGGCCCTTACATAATCTGTGTTATATCAACGCCTTTCATCATATATAATAAATAAAAGTAAATATGTACAATTCTGTCAATTCTATCATCCAGGCATTATAGGGTTATTTATCCTATATAAACGTTTGGTATAACTTGTATATAATTCTCATTTCCTAAACGCTATCGAAACTTCATTTAAAACATTTTAATGAAACAAATACAAGTAAACGATGATTTCTACTAGAATATATTATTAAATGCTCGACGCGTTTCGATACACAGTATCTTTATCAAGAATGAATACTACAAATATATCTTACTAACAAATTTATATATAAAGAGGCAATCCACTCAGAGCTATCCGTACTTGAACTAATGTTTAGGAAAATTTAATAAGGGTGAGTTATTTATGTCTACCTGATCATTAAAATTTCCGGTGAATTCCTAAATCTGTTAATTTCAAGTGCTTCCAGAAGGTTGAGTTTTATATCTCTTTTCTCAGAATTTACGATTTTAAATTCTGAATTGAAAGAGTGACCATTTTCCCTAAGATGATTTGGATAATTTGAATCGGTTTTTCCATTGATAAAACTGCGTTTATGTTCGGAGATTCTAACATTAAAATTTCTTCCTGTTCTACCTATATAAAACAATTGCAATCTGCACAATCCAATCTATAAACACCTGATTTATTTTCTTTATTAATTGGAGATTTATGATTCCTGATAAATGAACCTAAATTTGTTGATTTTTTGAACGCTTTATTCAAATTTGTATTTTTAACAAGGATTTCACATTATTGCTAATATTGCCTATATATGTTAAACTATTGAATTTCTTGTCTTGGTGTTTACCGATTGCATATATATCATAAAGCGCTAATTTTGTTTTTTCTTATATAATATGCTGCTAACTAAATTTGAAATATAACCATTATTTATTGCGATCTGTTTTATCAAATTCAATTCTTTGAAATAATTATCATTAGATAGGTGTGCTCAAGAGTCTATGTATATAGCTATTAAATGCTGCAACTTTATGTTGGTAAGGATATGCCGATGTATAATGAATTGTGATATCTGTATGAGAAGGCTTATGATAAATTGAAAACTGGTGTGTATTATTTGATCTTGCTATTGTTAGGTCTAGGAAATTGATCTAATTGTTCTGTTCCATTTCAGAAGTGAATTTATTTATGGGTGCAGATTGTTGATGAAATTTTCGAATACAGTGAACTGTCTGTTTGTTCCTGTGAAACACACAATGATGTCATCGACATATCGATACCAATATAGGAAATGTTTACTAAGCGGGTGTTTATGAATAGTTTTTTCTATGTTATCCATGAAGATTTCTGCTAAAAGAGGGCTTAAGGGGTTTCCCATTATAAGTCCCACATCACTTTTATAAAAACAATCGTTAAATATTCCTAGACCTAACAATAACTAGGTCAAATAATAAACACCATCAATAATCTGTACCCAAAAATAAAATTCACTTCTGAAATAGAACAGAACAATTCGATCAATTTCCTAAACTTAACAATAACAAGATCAAATAATAAACATCAGTTTTCAAGTTATCGTAAGCCTTCTCATACAGACATTACAATTCATTTTACATCGGCACATCCTTACCAACATAAAGTTGCAGCATTTAACAGCTATATACATAGACTCTTGAACACACCGATGTCTAATGATAATTATTTCAAAGAATTGAATTTGATGAAACAGATCGCAATAAATAATGGTTATGATGCAAATTTAATTAACAGCATACTACATAAGAAAAACAAAAATTAGCGCTTTATGATATATATTCAATCGGTGAACACCAAGACAAGAAATTCAATAGTTTAACATATATAGGCAATATTAGCAATAATGTGAAATCCTTCTTAAAAATTCAAATTTAAATATAGCGTTCAAAACATCAACAAATTTAGGTTCATTCATCAGAATTATACATCTCCAATTAATAAAAAATAAATCAGGTGTTTATAGATTGGATTGTGCAGATTGCAATTGTTTTTATATAGGTGGAACAGGAATAAATTTCAATGTTAGAATCTCTGAACATAAAACGCAGTTTCATCAATGGAAAAACCGATTCAAATTATTCAAATCATCTTAGGGAAAATGGTCACTATTTCAATTCAGAATTTAAAATCCAACATTCTGAGAAGAGAGGTATAAAACTCAACCTTCTGGAAGCACTTGAAATTAACAGATTTAGGAATTCACCGGAAATTCTTAATGATCAGGTAGACATAAATAACACACCCTTATTAAATTTATTTCCTAAACATTAGTTCAAGTACGGATAGGTCTGAGTGAATTGCCTCTTTAGTATAAATATAAATTTGTTAGTAAGATATATTTGTAGTATTCATTTGCTCTTGATAAAGATACTGTGTATCGAAACGCATCGAGCATTTAATAATAGATTTTAGTAGAAATCATCGTTTACTTGTATTTGTGAAAATTGATTTCTATCACGTTAAAGCCTGTTCAATTGAATTTAATGGAAGCATGATTTTCTTTCATCGATCTTCTCTGCTATGTTTGACTTCAATTTGACTCTAACGCAACTTACGTACAAGTCTCAATTAAAATTTCCAAATGTAATAGTATAATATAACTAACAAAAACGCTTCCAATTAATTGAAATCTTCAATTTCATCCAACGTAAATAGGTGCAAGTTTGTTAATCGTATCCTTTAGGAGTTATAGTGTAATGTTATTTAAATATACGTTTTCCAAAAGGGTTCATATTAACAGTTAATATTATGTCTTTTCATGTATCCTGTTTTCAATGGATGGCTTCAATTTGACGCTAACTTGCATACAACTCGTATTTTCTAAATTAGCGTTTCATATAACTTATACAGGGTGTTACATAATTGTATGTCACAACTTGAGGGGGTAAATCTACGAGCAACTTTAAGGAAAAAAAGTTCATTTAAACATAGGTCCGCAAAAGCTTCGTTACGGAGCTATAGGGTGTTGAAATTTCCGGCAAAATTGGTTTTTCTTCAAAACTCCTGAAATTTTTGAGATATTCAGCCCAAATTTGGAATGTAAGCTATTTTTTACAGCCTCCATCATTACACGTCCTAGATTTTAACTGAAATTCACAAGGTGTTTTCTTTTTCGAGGCCCTGTCTCGTTTTGCCCTGTCAAACTTTTTGTGTACCCCACTGATCAGCGTACAATCAATTTTCGTCATCTTCGTTCAATTTAGAACCTTCTTTGACACTTGTAATTTTTTCGTATATATATTTTAAAATTATTGAATTTGAATTATTTGAATTGTATGTTATTCGCTAAATAAAAAAAAATAATAGAAATACTCGAAAGGTATGCCCAAAATTTGCTTTTATTTTGATAGCTCGTCTTCTGAGACTCAACTTATACTTATTCAATATCAAACTAAAAAAAAGAACCATTAAAAACCGAATAAATTGCTGGAAGTGTCCTCCACGTGCAAGAATACATGCATCTGTCCTTCGCATATTATCACGCACTCTTTGAAATATTCCTGGGGTATTTCTTATCGTGTCACTTATTATTCGATTTCTCAATTCTTCTACAGTGTTCACTGGAGTGGTATAAACTAAACTTTCGATATATCTCCATAAGAAAGGTCTAAACTATTTAAGTCTGGGGACCTAGGAGGCCATGGTTCTGGCCCACCCCGACCTATCCATCGATGTTTCTCACCAAAAGTGGAACATCCTCGAGCAATAAAGGTAACTCCTCCTCAAGAAATTGCCGATAAGCGGGACCGTTTAGTCTGTTAGGCGAAAAAATAGCCCAATCAAATATTATCCAATTATTCCGACCTAGACATTTAGTGACAATTGTTCTTGATGATGAGATTCTTCAATCGAATGGGGGTTTTCCTCAGCTCAATAATGATTATTGTAAAAATTTGTGATAGCAGTTCTCGAAAAGTTAGCTTCGTCTATGAACATTATTTCACTATCAAAATGAGCATTTTCTCTAATTTTATCTAAGAAGCATCGGCAGAAATTCAGTCTCGAAGGAAAATCTCGAGGAAGTAGAGTTTGGAAGCGTTGAATATGAAACGGGTATAATAAATAGTCGTGGAGAATCCTCCAAACTAGAACATGTGAAATATTCAATTGATTTCCAATTTTTCTTGTACTCACATGATTCAAATCAATACAATTCAAAACTGCTTCCTCAATATTTGGAGTTCTCATAGTTTGAGTTGCACCTTTTAAATGATTATTTGCAGTAAAAGTACTAGTTTCCCCCAACCTTCTGTGGATATTTGAAAATGTTCGCCTGTCTGGTGTTACCCGATTTGGAAGGCGCACCTGATATAATCGCCTAGCTTCTGTTGTGTTTCCGTCAGCCAGACCGTACATGTAATGGATATCAGTCAATTCGGCGTTAGTAAAATTAGCCATTTTTTCTTACAGCAATAACTTCAAAAGTCTTGAAACTAATCGTTAATTTAATAAACAATTCGAGCAGACACTAGTTCAACTTTAGCATCTGTCAAAATAAATGAATAAATGAAAAAATCAAAGCCTACTAGTCATTTTTTTAATTAGAAGTGCTTTCAATTCAGCGAATGCATACAATAGTTTAATAATATTTTGCTCGAGAATGGTCGGAAATTACGAAAAAATTACAAGTGTCAAAAAAGTTTTTAAATTGAACGAAGATGACGAAAATTGATCTGTGACGTACTGCAAGAAGTTTGAAAGGGCAAAAGAAGACATGGCTCCAGAAAGGAAACACCTTGTAAATTCCAGTTGAAATTTAGGACGTGTAATGATGGAGGCTGTAAAAAATAGCTTGCATTCCAAATTTGGGCTGAATATCTCAAAAATTGCAGGAGTTTTTGAGAAAAAAACATTTTTTTCTGGAAATTTCAACACCCTGTAGCTCCGTAACGAAGCTTTTGCGGACCTATGTTTAAATGAACTTTTTTTTCTTGAAATTGCACGTAGATTTAACCCCTCAAGTTGTGACATACTATTATGTAACACCCTGTATAAACGCTCTCGAACGTTTACTTTATAAATGAAAACATTATATCCTTTCTTCAACCCTTTCTCCAATTTGACCGTTACAAAGCTTACGTAAAATTTGTTGATAATATTCTGTAGACAGAGACTGTAGCTTAATATGGCTTTCCAAAATATAGTCAATAAAAATTCAATGAATTTTCTCTTATCATCAGTCCTTTTCATCTGATTTCGATTTAACCTCAACGTGATGGTGTAAATCGTTTAATTCGAGATTGAAACATGTTCCTTATATAAACGCTTTCCAATCAAATGAAATTATAATCCGTTTTCATTAATCCTCTTATTGTGTGACTTTAACTTGTCCCCAAAGTAACTTTTATAAAACTATTGTACTAATATAATACTAAAAATGATATAAACGCTCTTAGAAGTATATCTACTTAAAAATGATGGAGTGGAACCATTAACTGTTTTCACCGATTATTTAATGTGTAACTTCAATTTTACTATGACACAACTTGTGGTAATCTATCCTCCAAAGTTCAATAAGTATTATATCCATTCATCAACACTTCCATTGCTTCACTTCAATTTAACGCTAACATAGATTGTATACAACTTCATCGTCCAGAGATTATATTGACCTATATAAACGCTTTCAAATCAAATGAAAGTATTATATCCTTTCATGTGCCCTCTTATTGTGTAATTTCAAGTTGTGTAAAACTCTATTACTAGTATCTTCGGGATCATAGTGCAATGTGACTTATATAAACGTTTTACAAAGTATACTTAAAAACAATTGAATTAGGGTATTGTCTCCTCTCATCAATTTGACCCAAACGATCAACTCGAGCAGTTGTAATAAACCCATTTGGCCGCGCAATAAAATATCCGTAAACGTATTCCAGTTCATTCAATTTGACCGAAGTTTAATTTTACAGGATCGCGACTCGAGCCTTTTGAAGAAAGCGATTTCTAAAATAAGTACTGAATATAGATTTCAGTTTGCATGGCCTCAAGGACACATATCTAGAAGAGATGCAGCCGGTTGCGCTACTGATTCACCTAGGAAATCAAAATCGCTGGGCGCTTTGAAATCTTCAGCAAATGCTATTATACATAGGAAACGAATAGATATTGGAAATGGTAAATTAAAATGTTTAAATGCCACTACTAGATTTAGTCACATATAAAATCAGCACTCTTAAACTGTCTACAGAAGAGAGCACCTTGCTACTGGAGTTCCATTTACTTATATTATTTTTACACTGCTCCCACCTTCCAATAACTCCAAATAACAAAAAACCAAACTGACTTCGAAACCTCTTAAGCTAAATTTCCATAATCAAACACACATTTCTATCCATGTGGTCTTTACCATGGAATTCTGAAATCCTTAATTTTTGTAACAACCTCTTGAAACATGTAAGCATTTTTGCGTCTTCTTGATGTTCACTAATGGGAAATTTCCTCTACTAATATTTTTTTTTTGTTCAGCGAGCGAACTAGAGCCATTGGTTGACGAGAAAATTAATCGAGATGACAAGCACGAAGACTTCCACACTGAATACAAAAAGAAGTTCCGACCATTTTCTGAGCTGTACTCAGAGGGAAAATTTTCTGCAAACAAGAAAACCAGCTCGAATAAGGAGGAAACTGATGCTGCTCCTGGTTCATCTTTTGTAAACGGAGACAATACAAACGATACTTGGTATAAGGAGGTCGTGGAATTGAGAAAGAAAGCTGTGGAGTATAGGGTGAGTGCGCATGTTTTTATATTCTATTCTCTTAAATGCGTACGCATTATTATTTCATAACTATTCTTGCAGAGCCGTGGATGGGGTAGTGATTTCGCTAATGAAAAAATTAACGATATTTACCACAAACAAATAGAGCTATGGGATCAAGTTTCGAGAAGAAGCTCTCTATCAGCCTTATCTCTGGCGTCTGTTCCGCATAAGAATTATACCAAAAGAGAAAAAGATGAAGATAACAATAAACGAAGTTCGCCAACTAAAGCAGAAAGGAATGCCGAAAATTCTGCAAGACTTATTAGGGATATAGTTAGACACCATTTAGAGAGAACAACTGGTGGATCGGGTAAGAAACTACTGCATGTTTATGAACTAGATATTATTTACGAATTTTTCAGAATTTGATGGTCTGATTCTTTCACCAACTAGGGAAAAATTGGAACCTACAATTCCTAGGAAAGATGATGACTCCAGAGGTTCCAACAAGAGTAGCCCTAAAAAAGTTTCACCGATGAAATCTTCTTCTCTGAAACGTAACCATCAGAGAACATCAAAAAGCCCTCGAAATGGTAACATTAAGAAATGCAAACATTAAATGTGAACATGTTGTAATAGCCTGCTTTCTGTCTCTTTAATGTGTATCACTTGAAAGTTGAAGAGTTCAGGGAGAGGGTTATTAAAAGATCCCCTGTTATAAGAAATTGGAAATAATCTTGGTGTTATAAATCAAGATAGTTAAATTTTAACAGTAATGCTTTTCGTTTTTGCAGTGCGTTCTCAGTCAGTAGGTCCTACAACTACTGAGCCAACAGGAGAAAGGAAATCCCCAAAAAGGCAATCTAGATCTGCAACCGTGAAGGAGAGAAAATCCAGTTCAAATTCTCATTCAACAACCAGAAGACCAAGACCTTGTAAGCTTTAGGCATGGACGAAGTGTGTGCCCAGGCTCGTGAAGTCTGCTTTTTTGGCTTAATCACTTTACGATTTTACACTTTGGACGTTCGAAATTTGTTTTACTTTCATTTTCTACTTATTTGTGTATCATACAGAGTTTTTGCTTTAATTTGTTTTCACACTTCGAAAAATGGAGGCAATTATCTGAAATTCATTAAGTTTTAGGAGCTGCGAGTAAGTTTTTTTGTTAAAAATAGTGCTCGTTCGATAATTCTCTCTATTTTTGCATGATGTTTTTGCACAATGGATTCCTGAGTTCATTTTGAACGAAATTAACGACTATTCCACCCAAAATTCAGAAATCGAATGTCAACAATTCAAATGAAGGGAATCACATTCAAAAATGAAAACAGCTTGGAAATCGGAAGTTATGGTCCTAGAGTGAATATTCCAAACGACGTGCACGTGAGATACCAGCTTGCTCAAGTGAAGAGTCCTCCAGTATCTACCAAAGATACTAGTACCTATATGGGCTCTATATATGAAGCAAATGATTTGATTGAGTCGATGATAGAACTCAAAACTTCCAAACTTACCATTAAGTACCATCAATCACCCCTAGAATATTATAAAAAAACTTCCTATAGTCTCTATACCTAGAGCCAAAATAGTGCTCTGTGAACGAAGCTGTGATTCACAACCAAAGGCGAAATACAAAGATCTCACTGAAAACATAGGAGCAGAATGGCCGAACGTCTAACAAAGTTCATATGGTTCTGGGAGATAATAGGGAGATAAGAGGGCTGAAATATTAAAACGTTCTCATACATCGAATATGCTCTTCCAAGACTGCATTCCTCTAATGATACTTATTCTTAGTACCTTTAATTCAGCTCCGTTCCTCAGTATGGCCTGCCTCTTAAAATCTTCAAATTCATATTTGAATAAAACCAAAGCAATTCTCCTTCTCTTTGCATAATGGCTTTGATATTTTTTTCTTTTCGCAGTTGCACAATGTTCGATTTTCAATACGGATTTAATTGTGTGTTTGATTTATCTATACTCAAGCTTAAAACATCGCCTGCAAGTCTTTGCTTGCTTGGTCTTGCGAATAAACGCTTGCTTCGTTAATGTGAAGTTTGGCGGTCCACCTGTTGGCTTAACATCATGTTCACTGGCTACCCTGTGCTCCATAAATGCAGTATCTATAGATTAGGATCAAATCGAAAAGAAGCAGTGAATTCGATTTCGATTTGCTAGTCATAAGGTAGCTGCCACACAGAAATGGACAAAAAACATGAAATTTCAATTATTTCCTGGCAATATAGTTGATCCACGTTCCGTTTTTTACGGAATGAACTCATGATGTATACCAAGGTGTCAAAATGTGTTGACTTGTTTGAATGGCTTAGGCACTTGTGGGGTGTAAATGTGAAATGTCAAAAGATGCTTTCTTCATTTTTAACAATACTTACGGTGTTTTAGCGTCCTTGAACACCACAGCCTCATCCCGATCTAAATCTAGTTCTGTTACCTCAAAAAACGAAGACGATACATTGGCCAAAGCAAATACAAAAAATTCATTAGACTCGTCTAGGTCAAAAGTATGCTCTAAAGATGTAAGAAAAGGACCTTCTGGAGGTAAGAATGCACACGATCCTCGGCACACACAGTGTTTTCAACATCAATGTATGTATACTGTCGAAAACACAAACAAATACTTTCGGGAAAAACAAAAACATATTCAATACACAAACTTCTGCGATTTTTTCAGATAATCTACTTAATTTTGGTAATTGTTTTGTTTCTTGTCACACCCCAGATCAATGTGATCTGGAACGCGGTCAATAATATCAGAAACAACACTGCTGAAACGTTGCAATAATGCAACTGATTCTTTCAAGAATCAAACATAAGAAATCTGCTGCTCAAGCACCCAATCGTATGGTATTCCATATTTTTCAGACTATAACACAATGGAAACACAAGTTACACACACAACGTTATTCATTAAATTTGAAAACTCTTTATGCGTGAGAGAAAAAAGGGGAAAACACAATGCGAAAGCTTCTCTGTGAATAATATATTATTTCTAACACAAATTGATCTAAGGCTTAAACCAAAATAATTCTTTGTTCAACTAGATATGACCGTTTTAATCTTATCTATCGATACTTCATCATTTAGGTGAATAGCAAATTAACTAAGCTTAATATCTCTTGAATTATTTCTATAAGAATTTTTCTCCCAACTTTAGCTGATCCTTCAAAAACTGAAGTAGCTAACGAAGTGGAAAAAAATGACGTAACAGTGTCGGACAAGGAAGACATTATTTATAACTCTGAGCCTGTGGTCAAATCTCCTCCAGAGCCTACCCGAGTCAAATCACCGGAGCAAATTCTGATGAAGTCACCAGACCCTGTCAACTGGACGGTACCACTAGACACTGGAAAAACATTCACTGTCACCCAAAATATTCGCGACGGTAAGTTTTAGTCTAAACATATTACTTAAAAAGTTCAGCACATCGCAATAACCAATATTGCCTTTAATACAGAAACACATTTCCCTTATCTTGTCAAATTTTTGATGAATTATTAGCATGAATGCTATCAGAGATGAATTATTTCATTCTTCTATTTTGGAACAATGACTCATAAGTATTCTCAACCTTCTTTGAATGTGTCCTAGAATACATAGGCACCCAAAAGCTGTATAAGAATTTGACATTCCTTTTTGAGATCTTTCCTCTAAAATTGTGATGTCACAGTCATTTTAGTTACACCCACAACTTTTTTGTATGGTTCCCAACTGAAAGGACCCCCATTTCTAATGAGATTTGTAAACTCCAACTCAATTTGTCTTTGGAACTGGGACTAAAAGCTGCAATTGAGTACTGAATATAGAAAATGTTGGCATTCCCTGAAATTGAACTCACAACTTAAATATTATGAGTGGGTATTGAATATTCGGCTGTTTCTTTCTTCTTTTATTTCCGAAGAGGGGAGCCATGGTTATAGCATATACCGTTACCGTTCATTATTCCACCTCAAAGGTATTTGCCAATTTAAGTAGCCGCAAGAAAATATTTCTCTGAGTATATTCAAACTTATCTCTTTACGAAGAAAGAAGAAGGGTGCTGTTTCTTCTTAGATATCTTGAAATGCTAAATGAATATGAATTTGTTTATAAAAATAATATATTCATCAAATAGAGATGTCAATGCACATCAACCTATAAAACATGCTCTTTGTGTAGATGATTTAGGAAGTCGTCCTCATAGCGAAGTAAAGGCATGGACTCCCTCAGAAGCGCCACCACCAGTTGCCCAATCTGCCCCTCCCTCTCTAGTGGATATTGGAAGAGGTCACGAAATGTCCTAATTGAACCCGATTTCTGCTTACCCTATACAATTTGGTTATGTTGCTTCAAATATGGATTAGCTGGAGAAGTAAGAATTCGGGACAGTACAGCACGATCGCTATACAGGTAAATATTTCGAATATAACATAAAGTCTCTGGAAATTCAAAGAGAAAACTTAAAATCATTCGAAAACGCAAATCAAATAGAGCAATTCAGAAAAGTATTTCACCCTAGCATTTGGCGTGTTGTAAACCAAACCAATCTAACAACTCTGCATATAGAATTGAATTCAAATATTCTATTAACCTAGAATCTTTGAATTGCATCGAATTGTTGTTGCAATAAAATCCAAATTTTGATTATTTGACTTCTTGGCTGTTCATGTAACACTTCAACATTTAAAATAGACATTCATTGTAACTTGACGTAGGTTCATTCACTGGATTTTTCTAAGGAGATATCTTTTGACACTGTTCATAAATTCATGTAACAACACTTCTCATCATCTCAAAATATGATGGCATAATACATTACAGCTACAATTGAATATCCAGCAATGCTTCAAATAAAATGTATGTACAGCAGCATACTGACCAAAAATGAGATTATAGGTCCTTTCCAAATTTTTTGATATGACGATTCCCTGCTGAGTTATTGTATATTAAAGATGGCCGACGACGACTGGTTTTTTGACCATAACTTGCAAACGATTCGAAGAAATGCGATCAAATTTTCGGAGATGTAGTTTCTCATTTATTCCTCGATAACAGTATAGAAACTGGTTCGAGGATTTTCAGAGAGCAGATGTTCCAACCATTTCATCTCCAGAAAGTTCAGCACTTAGTGAAAACGATCATCTAGACAGAATCGATTTTTGTAACTGCTAGTTAATCGAAACGACGCAGAGAATCTTATTCACCGAAAAAGAAGGATTCACCAAAAATGGAGCTGTGAATTCACATAATCTACATATCTATTCTGAAACCTACGCAACGCGAAGTCAGCAACAGTTCCACGCCATCAATGTTTGGGCAGGAAATATTGGTAACCATTTAATTGGGCTTTTCGTTTCACCCCCACTATTGAATGGAAAACTCTATCTGAACTTTCTGCATGATTATTTGGAAACATGTGGTTCATGCACGATAGTAAGCCACCTCATTTCAGCATGAACGAGCGTGAATACTTGAACAATACATTCCAAAACCGCTGGATAGGTCGAGTGGGACACCTGTAGCTAGGCCGCCGCGTTCGCCTGACCTGAATCCGTTGGATTTTTTCTTTGGGATCACCTCAAAAATTGTATGTATGCTAACCACATATAGAAGAACTTCAACAGAGAATAGAGTTCCATTGTCAACAAATAAGAAAATAAAATGGGTTATATGAACTGATTGAGCGAAATTTAATAAAACGTTCAAGAAAAGGCGTTGAAATCCATGGTGATCCTTTCGAGCATTTACTCTGAGTCTGAAGTACATTTATTGTTATTTACAATGAATCTACTTTATACTGCCACTATATTCAAGATGATGAAAGTCCCTCTTACACTATCAGCTAATCTCATTGCTTCTAAGGCATTTGAAGACGCTAAACCGTACATCAAATGCATATCTGCATTATCCGGAAACGTAATCTATTTTTATCGTTTGATGGATAAAACCTGAAAGTGTCCGTGTCGCAGTTTCCATTTCTCTAGTTTCATAGAGAAAGGTACCTACCTACTAAACCTACTATCCTATTGTATTCAGTCTAATTTTTATTAAATAATTCTTGGATGGACTAATCTTCCATTGCATCTACCTAATTAATGCATGTTCAGATTGGAATGAAACAAAAAAATCAGCAAAAATTCGCCACTATAAAAAACTGTACGTGTGTGCGGGTAAGTCCACCGTCGTTTCGCAGATGTTCTCGCGTGATCAGTTTCTGCACTGTTATCGAGGAATAAATGAGAAACATCTCCAAAAATTTGGTCGCATTTTTTTTAATCGTTTGCAAGTTATAGTCTTATGACGTATGATCCCATTTTTGGTCAGCTATATGCTGATTAAATAGAGAGCACGAATTCTGGGACACCCTGTATATATGAAATATCCGCAAAATCTGGAATGTAATTATTTTGTTTCTCAGATCTTACCTTTTCGCTTCTCAAATGGATATTTCAATATTCTTTCTTGATGATGAAAATCTTTACACTTTACTTATACCATGGAACAGCACGAACGCGATTTTATTACTGAAAAAGATTTCTATTATTTTCCACAAGGTATGAGCAGAAAAGTTCTAATCAGTGTATTAGAAAAGGAAAGCAATATAATTTCACAATGGCGAATAAATTCAACCAATAACTATGAGTAATATCACTAAACAAACAAAAGAATTAAATTTTAACGATCCTCCAGAACTTCAATGAATGAACCGCATGAAACATTGAAATCTTTTTCAATGCATTTCCAAAAACAAAACGAATATAATATATATATATATATATATATATATATATATATATATATATATATATATATATATATATATATATATATATATATATATATATATATATATATATATATATATATATATATATAAATTCAGGATATGTTTTGATTATAATCATTGTCTGGCAGTGGTATCAACTACCGGGTGGTAGTTTTATATTCTTTCATGAAATCGGTTTGATTGCATGAACAGATATATGGGCAACTCGTCGGGGTGAAATCCCTTTTTTTGAAAGATATTCGTTCTATTCTCCAAGTTCGGCAGTCTTGGTGGACAGCTATATATTTGCTAATTCAATCACGAAAAGAAATAAACAGAAGGTGGGAAGCTGCAGGAGCGCTCTTCCCGAAACCGTCGGGATGCTTAGCCTAATGAGGGTGGTAGTGAAGAAAGCGGCGCTCCCCTTCGAGATGGCACAGCAAGGTCCGCTCCTGTACCTCCGACAGGAGAAAGAGTGTGTGGTTTGAATGCTCCTTTGGAGGGTTCCGCCATTATCTAACGACCCCAGGATAGGCGCGTACGATGGACAGACGCCGATAACGCTTTGCTTATGAAAAGAAACCTATAGGCAACTGCTCACTGAATTGTGAAGGAATATCAACCGGAAAGACCCGCTAACACCCAACTATTAGCTAATAGAGTCCGGTGGATTCTGGAGAATGGAAAGCTGTCAGATGCGGAGATGGATGTAATACCTGTTGGCCTGCAATCCCCAGGATAACCCACTTCCTGTGAGCCTTGAGAGAGCTGACCCCCCACAGACTACAATAAATAACGAGTAAGACACAATATGCATGGAGAATATCCTCAAGAGGAAAATATCCCAAGTTGAGTGGCCTATAAGACGTTTATGGAGAACTTATAATGCTATTATGAGATATCAAAGAATGAAGGATATATATATATATATATATATATATATATATATATATATATATATATATATATATATATATATATATATATATATATATATATATATATATATATATATATATATATATGGATATATATGGGATGTAAGGAACTCCTGGTGATAGATAGTATCCTAACCAACCAAGCAAAGAAGAAGCTACGTAATTTATCGATAGCGTGGATCGATTATAAGAAAGCATATGACTCAGTACCGCACTCTTGTTTAGTTAAGGTTCTCAAGGTTTATGGAATATCTGAACCAATTGTTGAGCTCCTAAAACATCTCATGAACACATGGAGAACGTCACTAAAGATACGAGCTGGTAGGGGGAGAAACAACGACACCAAAAATTAGAATCAAGCGTGAAATATTTCAGGGAGATACCCTGAGCCCCCTATGGTTCTGTATGGCACTCAACCCCCTAAGCACGTTACTCAACAGAACGAACAACAGCTACATTATCAACAAGGATACAAATACCCAAATCAGTCACCAGTTCTATATGGATGATCTGAAGTTATATGCCGGTAATGCCGACAAGTTGAGGGGACAACTAGAAACTGTCTTTTAGTGACGCAAGCTAGGTACTGATAAGTAAGCTGTGGTGAACATCAGAAGGGGAAAAATAGTGGATTGGGACGAGAACATTACCTTGATGAACAATACGGTCATCCCTATACTACCTAAAGAGCAAGCATTTAAATACCTCGGCGTCCAGCAGTCCCTCGATATCAGAGCTGCTGAGATGAAATCTATTTTCAAAGAGAAACTATACAGCAGAATAAATAGAGTTATATAATCTAAACTCAACTCGAAAGCACTTTTCCAAAAAATTAACGCTTGGCCATCCCGAGCATCGCGTACTCGTTTGGTATACTGAAGTGGTCATAGACAGATCTCAAGGCTATGGACACAAAAATTAGAATGCTCCTCACAACGCATGGAATACATCATCCGCACTCGTCAGTAAGTCGACTCTACTTAAAGCGAAACCAGGGAGGACGAGCTTTGTTATCTTTGGAAATGGTCCATAAGAAAAATGTCGACAACCTGAGATCATATTTTGCTACTAAAAATTCACCTTTTTACCGAGCAGTGCGCGATGCGGACGATAAACTCTCTGCGCTCCAGCTGTCCACTCCTGCGTATCAGGTCGACTCACGTACACTCCCACAGTTGATGGAAGACTGGCACTCGAAAGACCTTCATGGCAGATACCCTAACCACCTGGAAAATAAGGATGTCAATAATCAGGAGTCTCTTACTTACCTTAAAGTGGGCTATCAGAACCTTGATTCGAACTGAAGGAGATACGCAAACTAAAAACCGAACCCGCAACAGCGGTGAAAAAAATAAAATATATATATATAGGGGGTTTTACCCCGACGAGTTGCCCATATATCTGTTCATGCAATCAAACTGATTTCATGAAAAAATATAAATCCACCACCCGGTAATTAATACCATTGCCAGGCAATGATTATAATCAAAACATATCCTGGAGAAATTATATATTAGGATAACGTTAAATGTTATGAGAATATATCAATCTACCAGAATATATACATACTATAGCATCATCAGACAATGATATCAATGTACCAACGAGTAGTGTCAGAGTCTGTCTCCCCGGAAAAAATCCAGTGTACGGACCTTAGTCAAGTAACACTGAATGTTACTCATTAATAGTTTCCTTTGTGTGAAGTGGTGAGCGATCGAATAGAATAATGCTCTGAATATAAATATGACAAAATTGTCAGTTAATTATATTACATTTATATAAACAAATAAATAAAATATGAAATGAGATTCTGAGCAGTATAAACTAAAGAGAAAACCTATGACTCTACCTCATTATTATTTTCGGAAAGAAACCTACGAAGAATATTACAAGATTTGATGACTGTTATCTTTTGTAACTGTTCAAACAAATTTTTCTTCAGACCCAAAATCTCAATACTTTTGTGAAGATTTCTAGGAATAACGCCTGTTGTAGAAATAATAATCGGTAGAATAAATATTTTCTTCGTTTTCCACATTTTTTAATCTCGTCGCCAAGCATCATATATTTAGAAATTTTTTCATTGTATTTATTTTGTATATTATGTGTGTCGGGTATAGCAATATCAATTATATATGTTATTTGATTCTGTTTATCATTAAGAACGATATCTGGTCTATTGTGTTTTACAGCTCTGTTGCACAGAATTGTTTTATCAAAATAAAGTTTATATTTGTCATTTTCACAAATAATCTCAGGTTCATATTTTTGAAATTTTTTCTTTTGGGAATTAGGTCATGTTTAATTCCTAGATTGAAGTGAATAATATTAGCGACGGCATTATGTCTTTCTAAATAATCTGTTGAAGCAAGGACTGAGCAAGATGATAATATATGAAAAACTGTTTCTGAAGAACAGAAACATCTACGGCAAGAATCATCTATATTTTGTTTGATGATATGTTTTCTATAATTCCTTGTGAAAACAACCTGGTCCTGGATCGCAATTGCCAAGCCTTCTGTTTCAGCAAACAATTCTCCAGATACTAACCATTTATTCGATGCAATTTCATCAATGTAATCATTTTTCAATTCTTTAGGGTGCTTTCCGTGTAATTCCTTCTGCATCCAACTTTCTCTTTTAGAATTATCATCAAATATATCAAAATCTACCTTTTGCGTTGTCAAGTTCAGAGGTGTAAGATTATAATCTGAAGCAACAACAATATCATGTAATTTAGACGTTCTCTGTTTATCATGAAAATGGGAACGTAGATGAAAAATCTGTTTACTATGAAGATTATTCAAATCAATTAATCCACGACCTCCAAGATGTCTAGGTAGTGTAACTCTCTGAACAGCTGACTTTGGGTGGTGCTTATGATATTTACAGAGCATTTTCCTCGTTTGACATTGTAATTCATTTAGATCAGTTTTAGACCATTTAATAATTCCAAAAGAAGATGTAAGAATAGGAACAGCATAGGAGTTGATAGCTCTGAAAAGGTTTTACTAGTTAAATAACTCTTGATGATAATTCTTAGTCTTTGTAATATGAACTTCTAATAATTTCTTTAGTGCTGCTATGGTTAATTGTCTTCTCTTGGCAAAATCCAAGATATTTATATGAATCTCCTTGATGCATTGGCTCGATTTCGATATTGGAAATCTTTATATAATCAGAGGTGATCTTTCCTTTTTCAATAGAAAGATTTTTACATTTTGGAAGCCCAAATTTCATATGAATATCATTGGAATAGTTGAAAGTAATCTCAAGTAGACTTTTTAAATGAGATCTGGTTCCGGCATATAATTTAATATCATCTAAATAAATTAAGTGACTTAATTTGAATTCAGTTAATAAACTCTTTATTTTGAAGCCGAAACTAGTAGCATTTAATTCATGAGATAATGGATTGAGGCAAAGACAAAACCAAAGAGCACTTAAAGAATCACCTTGAACAATGCCTCTTTTGATTGGAATTACTTCGGATTTTAACGATTGTTTTGAAATATTTAAATGAAGATTGGTTCTCCAATATATATATATATATATATATATATATATATATATATATATATATATATATATATATATATATATATATATATATATATATATATATATATATATATATATATATATATCGTGGCCTATCAGACGTTTATGGAGAATTTACAATGCTATTGATATATATCAAAACTGAAAGATACAAGGCTCCACATAATTCCATCATACTTCAATTTTTTTTGTTAGCTATATACATCTGTCATTTCCGAAAATGTTAATGTCATATCTAATAGAATGTCATGAAGTATAAAATATCCTCTTTATTTTTCATTAACTTTTTTGCTTTTTCCAGCTGGGATCCCTTGCTACTGGTAGTTTTAGACGACTTTCATCACAAAAGTGGAGAAAATCACTGGACATTTTTTAAATTTACTTAGGTACACATCATGATCGCTAATGAGTGTTTTATTCTTAAATAAAAGGAACGAAATATATACTGAGTGTACCGATTTATACATACAAGGTGCTAAATTCTTGTACTTGGGTATCGTTTACTAACTTTTTGGATGGGCCATAGCAAGTGAAACAGGAACTAATAAACAACATTGTTCCAAGACTCAATGCTAAGAAACTTTACCATTCAATGAAATTGTTGTTTCATTATCATTTATTGGCCTTCAAATTATTCATAGTACATTTTTGAATTCCTATGCAAAACTAGTTTTGCATTGGTGATGTTAGAATTGGAGCAGGGAAATCTGGGGGCATACAACTTGATATGAATTAGATACCAAAAGATTGTGATTTCAGATTTCAAAAATCCGAAGAAAACATTCTTTCCTTCAGAATTGAAATATCTCCAGCATTATGGTTATATAACTGAATAAGTGTTCATCTACAGAACACAGATTCCAATAAACTGAAACCAAAACGTCATTTTTCCTGACTCAATTCAACATCATATAACTAAATTTATGTGGAATTAATAAATACTCACTTATGACATTTATGTACTCATGTAAAAATTATAGTTGAAGGAATTTGTAGATGAAAGTTTTGAGATATATAAATTGTTTGTGAAATTTCACTGTTTTTTGATTATATTGACTATTAAACTGAAAGGCTAGAAGTTATGAAGTAACTATTTATTCAATAGAATTAAATAATATTCAGATTATTGAGAATAAACGAGAGTTTATTCAACATATTTGCAGTATACATACAACAAAGATAAGCATATAAAAACTTCCACAGAGTGTGTATACTAGTATTGAAGATTGTAATGGTATGTTTCAATTTTATCAAGAAATTAACATTTTTATACAAATTGTTTTCGATGAATTTCTCATTATTTTGATTATTGTGTATTATTTATAGATGTAGACAATGTGGACCTCAAAATATTTCATCTACCCGAACTATATTGATATAAACGTTACCCCCATCTAAAAATATAATTCACCTGGACTAGAAGGACTTATGAACTTGTCATCAATAAAAAGTTCAAACTACAAAGGACGATCCCCAGAATTCTTGGTTCCGCAGTAATATTCCAAATTATATATCTGTAGAAATTTCATACGCGCATTAATAAACCATATAGGGTAGAACGAATAAGGCAGCCATTTGGCACTTGACTAGGAGGTTTTTGTAATATTCGATACTAAAATTGAAACAGGGTTATTAGTTGAACTGATTTTTTAAGTAGCACATATGATGAAGATGTGAATCGGTTTCACTCAGATATTGTAATAAATGGTCTTGCTATGGCTCTGCTTATTATCTATAGCTTACATACTTAAGTTCCATGCCCTCCGAAATACGAATCCGTCAACTCACAGGGATTATTCTTCTTAGCTTGTGATTACTAATCATTGCACTAGTTTTCAACGCCAATGGAACTGAAACGAGATTATATTTCTTGGAGTGAAGACGTATCCCCGAATAATAGGTTGGGGAATCAGATGAAACATTATATTCTCTTGATATTTCCAAATAATGCTTTAATCAATCTCTTTAGCAGTTGATAATTTGGGGACTTACAATTCATTTACGTCTTCATTATGCATATAGGTGAATGTGTTTAATGCAAACCTTACTTTTGATTTAGCGTAAATCAAACGCACGTATATACGTTAACGCAAAAGTACAATGTTGGTAAACGTGTAAATTCATAGAACTGTCACACATTGCCAGTATTTAGTAAATACAAAAATGATTTGATAACAGCTTTTTTCCGACGGTGTGTATTTATTTGTGAAACGTAACATTTGCCAATTTTGTACTTTTTCAGAACATATATTATATATAAATTATTTATTGATTACTAATTTTCATTCAAGAGTTATATATACATATTATATATATATAAAGTTTCTGTTAAAATCCATTCGTTTCATTGACCCCTCCTAACACGTAGAATTAAAATGGACTCAACGAAAAATCCTAATAACAAAATTTAATTCATATTCAAAGATTTCATGAAAATCTCCAATCGATAATTATAGAATATATTGATGTAACGCACCTAAAAAAATTACAAAAAAAGCGATGCGAGATTGCCTTGCGATAGCGGCAAATTTTAATCTGTAAGTAATTTTGGGAAAACAATTTCTAAGAATTAATTGTGACAGTGACAGACTACCAATACTTGCTGGAATATTCACATTAACTTTGCCATCGCTGTTGTAACCCTTGACGGCGATGTTCTTCTTTAATAATCCTTATTATTTGAGGAAACGCCTGAGCTGAAACTTCTTTTTCGTAAAGTAAGTACTTTTAGGAAAAATATGAAAATGCAATAATTAAAGCGTAATATGCAAACTTCAATTAACTTATATATGAATGAATACAAAACAAAGAGTCAGTTCCATAGATAATACTTTGTATACATTTTTATGTGTTGAGCATATCATTAAATTGTCACGATGTCAACTATCTTCATAGTATAGAAGAAATTACATTTTATCTCTGTAGGGTGATGACCTTTTGTTTATTAGTACTTTATTATTTCTAGCATCTATTCCATGAATGCCGAATGAGTTATGCCGAGATGAAAAATATTCTATCGGTCCTCCTTTGGTTATTAGTTTTTGTTTTTTGTGAACAACAAAATGACTTGATATCTAATGGAAAAACTGTTATAACTACGAAAAATATAACGGCGTTATCACCAAAAAGTATGTATTAGATCTCTAATATTTATTCAAATTATTTGCTAAATAGAAGAGATGATTTTGATTTTGTCCGTAGTACAATATTTATAGTAAGCAGATATCCCATTTATGTTCTCTATTCTGAGTTTTCTACCTACCATTCTTGAACCAAAAGAAATAAGCGCGTTTGTTCGCATAGGTAATTGGAAAATAGGTTCTGCGAGTATTGAAAACAAAGAAGCTCTAATATTTAATGCTATTTGCATAATATTGAAAATGCATATTTTATGAAGTTATATTTCTTTGGAACTCAAAGAGAACCTTTGTCTTTTTTTGTAAATAGAAATTCACAAATAATATACAGGGTTGGTCACAAGTGTCGTAAGACGTAAGTTCTGGTTAAAGCAAGAGATGGGAAAGTAATGACACATTTGTCACACTAATGACAAAGAAGCTTTATAGAATAACTAGCAACTAGCTTAAGACTCTATTTTTATTTTTTTTTTGTTAAAGAAGGGAAAGGAAGAGTGCAAGACGTAAAAATGTTTAGCGCACTTATTTTCAGTCACCAATTTGTGCAAATTATTTTTTTCTGTAATTATGTATTATTAATCACCACAGATTAGAATAAACTACTACAAAAACTTTTTTCATTTCACATTAGTGCTTTAATAAAAATTGTGGTGTTCTGTATATGAGAGAATGCAGTTGTGCACTCTTTCAATCCTAGCTACTAATAATGAACAACTTAATCAGTATCTTCGAAATGTGTAAAATTTCTTATCTTCAAATTACGCCGTCAAAGCAGAAGTACAAATTGTTTTATTTTGAAAATTATTTTAACGATCTAAGTTATACTAAAGCGTTCCTAAAATAACTTGCAGTAGACCTCAAGGTTCTGAAGAAACCTCATCATCTGATAATAGGCAGATGTTATCCTCATTACCAGATTATACATCAAGAACATATAATCGTCAAAAACGATGGAAAGAGTCATGTTGATGCCAATATCAGAGTAAGTTCATCGTTACATCATTTCAATCTCTTCATGGAAAGACTGAATTTCCTGCTTATCATAAACAATACCACAAAACTGCATACCGTCCTGCTATATCAAACAGCACTATGGAATGCATAATACTCTTTGGAAAAGTGTAAATTTGTGCACTGTCTGATATTTTGATTCTACGTACAATTAACTTCAATATAAATAAGTGAAAATATGTTTTTTTAGATCAATGTAGATGGTCCTGTCAATATAACATGTGTGTTAGTTTACGACGAAATGGACCAGGATAGCGCTTATCCTCTATATTCTGGTGGTGGAGTAGGTCAAAATTTTGTTGGATTCAACGTCAAAACAACTTACGGAAAAGGATTTCATTTTTTCGTTCAAATATTCGGCATAAAAATCAATGAAACGTTACCAAAATGAAATACTATATTATTGTATTTATAACAATACATTTTAATCGTTTCTATGACTTTTTTTTCTATTTTTCCTTCACAATAATAGTGGGAAGTATGTATTATAAATTTACATATTTAATGAAATGTCTGCATTTTCTCTACCCCATCCAAAAGGATATCTACATATGGTCTTTCATCATTAGCATACGGTTCTTTGGATTTTGTCATAAGATAATAAACTCCACTAGCACTGAAAGCAAAAAATTACAATAAATTATATCTTGAATAATGGTAATTTTTCATTTCTCCCATGCTCAATGATCAAATTGGAATTTCAAAGAAAAATCAAAATTAAACATTCATACACAAAAAAATAGCTCCCTCTATACTCTCTAGGAGAACGACAAGTTAAATGTACCTGCAGTGTGGCAGGAACATCCATGAATTATTACAAAGTTATTCCACAAAGTCTCAGGTCAGAAAGAAATTTAGTGGAAAACGTTAAATCGCTTTCGAGCCAGAGTTCTAAAGTGTAAAAGAAACTTAGATATAATGCATATTGCCTGCTTACTCAGTCACAAATGTGAGTGTGACGCACTGCAAGATGTGGACTTCTACTTGTTCTCTCATAGAGAAAACCTAAGCAGAGCTATTTTTTATGCACGCTAATATTCTGGGTGAACAGAATATGATAATAATAATCAAATTACCGTCTATCAACTTCAAATCTGCCCATAATTGATAAATTTTTCGAACTGTTACATTTTCCTTTTTTAAAACTCCTGTAGCTACTGCAACGCAATGCGAATAACTGCATGCCTTTGTTTAATATAGAATCAGCTAAGTACTCATAGGATCTTGAATGAGAACAAACACTTCCGATAGTACCAAAACATCCAGGTTGGTTGGAACCACCGTTAGGGTAGTAATCCGCATGACCTAACGGCATAGAGAAACCAAAAATTCCTGAAAAAATTTGAAATGTGAGAACTTTTAATCCTTGTATACAAAATAAATAATTTGAATATTGCCCCAAAAGTATCAGCGCCAGAACGACCGAGCGACCACTGTGCGTCATGGACGTAACCAATAAGTTTTCACGAACTCCCTGAAGGCGTTTGTTACCGGCGAAACATCGAAGAGAGAAATGAAACACCTCTAAAACGGTTTCAAGATGGCTTTATATCTATTGTTAGTGACTCACACTCTGGACGATTAAAACTGAATATAAGATCGAACAAACAAATGAAGATCGTTGATTAACTGAGCGAGTACTAGAATATGTTCTTGGAATATCGAAAAATAGTATTTGGAGAAATTTGAATGAAAATTTTCATATGGTTCGCGTGTATTCGAAATTCATTGCGTGGTACAATAGGAACAAAACACTTTATTTTGGGTAAGTCGTAACGACAACGCACCAGTAAATTCGACAGAGCTACGTCAGCCTTCGTACACTGCTGATATAGCTTTCTGCGACTGAAAGTGTTTTATTAAATCTAATGGAGACAATGGGTAGGCCGAATAGTTTTGGGGCAATCTTCGTATTGTGATAACACAAATATTCTACCTGCATTAGTATGAATAACATGAACAAAGTCAGCATCACTAGGATCTAAACGACCGTATGTATCATGTACTAGAAACAAAGGTTCTGCTGGATCCAAACCAATTATAAGGTCAGCTTTAATTTTGAGATTGGCTGCAGCTACAGCAGAAACATGGGCCCCTAAACTATGCCCAATGAAGGTAAAATTTTTGTACGTTGTATTGTATTCATCTGCAATAAGATTAATGAACTCTCCTACAAATTCTCCAATTGTTTTCACAGAAAACTTGGCTGTAAAGTAATTCTTATTAGCTATTTTTCCCCAATCAACCACAAATACATTGATGTCGTAAAATTTGAGAAGAGCTGGACGCAACAACGAATTGAATGCACTACTATAATCGTTATTCCAACCATGTATCAGGAAAACAGTTTTGATATTAGGATTGAAGATTCCAGACTTATCAAGTTGAGTAATACTGTTGTTATTTATAATAGCAGGGTTATTTTCGTTCGTTCTCGTATATAGATAATATGTGACATCTTCGATAGTTGGTGTTTTTTCTAATGTTGTATCTTCCAAATTTAACTCTCTTATATTTCCTTGATCGTCTACGGTTATGAACGACGAAGGTATTTCGGATTCATAGTTATTACGACGAATATCTAAGTTGCCTGAAACAAGAAATACATGTTCAAAATCTATATAATGAATATAAGAAATGTTACTATTTAAGTATAGTATTTTTCAATTTCTATACGGCAGAGAAATAAGTATATTAATCCCCAAATATATAAAAACTTTCATTTGGTTCAAACTTGATGATTTTTTGAAAATATCAAATTTATACAAGATGAAAAATTAATCAACAATTTCAAATTAGAATAGAAATATATCAGAATAAATGAAAATATTCACCTGGAAATGCTGATGTCAAAGTATTAATTCCTATCAGCAACAACAGCAACTTCATTTCTATTATTATTTTTATGGCACAGGTTCAGATTCAACTGACCGATCATTTTGCTCCCACATATTTATTTTAATCAGATATTATCGATACGCATAAACTTGATAGGATCATTGGATTATTTGATAAGAATCATTTCGCAAAATTGCTACACGTTTAAAATATTCAATTATTGGAAAGTAGTTTTTATCTTATCCATTCTTAAAAAAGCTCACCTTGAAAGCATTGTTTTTTCTCTAATCATCGATTTTACGATAACGAGCAATGGTTAGAAGTTCAATATCGAAACGTATCAATAAACATAAAGTTCACTTAATAGGGTCGAATTACCAGCTATTTTTAACGGCGTAGATCCAAGGGGCGCTCATAAAGCTAGCCATTAATGCGTATATCTAATGTACTTAGTCTAGTCCCTATAATTGTGTCAATTTGTACCATCTAACATCGTCATAACAATTCTGAGAAGACATACATCACTCAAGTTACAAGACATATAATAAAAAGTTGGGACAGCCTAGATACCTGGCCGATTCCTTTGTATCCCCCAATAACTTGCCGGAAACTATCCAAAAGCTTCTCCCTAGAAAGACAAGTGCTTCCGAATGTCTACGATTGAGGTTGCACATCAGTGCAGTTTCCCTTGTCTTCAGAGAAATGATTATTGTGGGATTCAGGACTCCCTTTCTTGTATTTGTGATAATTCAGGGCCAATAGAGGTCATTCTCATCAAAGTCTCACCAGATCACTAGCCTGCTGTGTCTGGGAATCAACTAGGCGAGATTGTTACATTCCACAGGTAGTTTTCCAGACTCCAATCTTCAGACTGTAGATTATTTTAGCAATTTTTTGCTATTAACAAGGTTCAAGCAAATAGGAAAAATATTAATTATGAAGAAGATAAGGTCATAAATCTTTATTAAAAAAATTAGATATAACAGTTAATATCAAAATATTTCTTAACTATTTGAGAATGGACGGATATAGTTCTTAATTCATAAAGTCACTCTTTTCAATACTTTGGCACTTACAATACTTTTTTATACATTACAGTTAATATGAGATATTAGTGTTCCTATTTCTAAGAGTTTCCTACTATGTCTTGGGATTACAAAAAAAATACTATTTCTACTTAGTTTGATATGTATCTTGAGAAAATATTCAACAATTTGATATATTGAGGAATGGTTTAACAAACTTTAGACATTAATTGAATATAACAAATTGATTTCAAGAAACTAAATGATAGCTTATTTAACGAAAGAATGTAGTTTTGGTGATTCTTAATCTAACATCCCGTAACCCACTGCCTTTCTTGATTTTAACAGCAGAATGAAAACAAAAAAAATCAATTCACTTTTCGAAGGCATATTATAGTCATAAGATTGTAAAGCTTAAAGAATTCTCATCATCTCGTTAAAAATTCATAGATCCTACAAAAAAATGAGGAATGAATGGAGTTTCTGAAGGAATCTTCTATACGAGTTGTATCGAAACCCATGGGAAAAAGTACAGATTCATTTGCTGCTCCATGTAAATAACAGCCCATGAGTTGCGATTTTCGAAAGAATCTGAAAATCGAAAAGTTGATCAATTTCCCTACATGAGTTAACGGGATCGCTTAAGAAAAAAAAAGTTAAAGGATCTGAACTTTGAACATAGATTTAAGAATGTTAATCTATTGAAGCATACATTTAATATGTTTTGTGTATTTAATGTATTTTTACCTATAGGTTACAAAATTGTTCACTTCAAAAGCCTAATAGAGAATCATGTTTCTTCAAATGATCATCTATCTTTTTTATATCTGTTTGATAACAGTGAAGACTAAACTAGTATTTACTTTAGTGAAAATAATTGAAGGAACAATACAAAACAAGATCAGCTGATAAAATGTGCATCTAAAGGTAAATTTATAAAAATCTAGATATCAACAAGGACACACAACTCAACTACACTATACAAAAAATCTTAGAAACTCCTATAAAAGTCTGAAAGCTCAAATAAATGAAGAATTATAATATCTTAAGGAAAAAATTAGGGTAGTCAGCAATTATTTTTCTACTTGAATTACTATATCTTAAATATAAAAGTACATTTTGGTAAAATCGCTAGTTATTGAATAATAACCAATTCAATTATTCTTTCAAATATTTAAAGAATTAAATAGTATGTCAGATTATCATATTATCAAAGTAATGAATATAACAATCAGTAGATTGTTTGATAGAATTGTGCCTAAATATTTAGTTATCATGTAAATAAGATGGTATGTTTTGATTCCGCAATATTGTAAGTGGCATTTACAATAATACTGAGCAATTCATCTTGAAGATAAGTGGAGTTTCTAATTTTTGCTTAACCACTTCATCTGAAGTATGAAATGGCGTTTCTGGACGAATACGAAAAGAGACACACGCAATTCTTGGAGGCACTCGAAGTATGAGTACTTCAAAACACTTAAAAATAGATTAGATAGCATATAAATACCACATAATCAATGCCAATAATGAATAATATCAATTATCTGAAATTAACAATAGGGAGAATACTGTTTAAAAAAACGGTTGAAAGAAATATAAAATATATAAGAAAAGTATTATTTTAAAATTGAATTTGAAGGAACAATACAAAATTAGCAGAGAAATTCATGTTTTCAAACTTTTATTTGATATAAATATAATAGATGATGACATCAACATCTTCCATGATTGGTTATTATTCAAAGGAAATACAACCATTTTTCACAACGAAATCTCTTCAGTTGAATAATACATTTTTTTGTACATTTATATTGCTCTTCCACAAAAATATTTGATCTTATCACAGTTAATAATTAATAATTTATCTTTTCTCACTTTTGTGCCACTTAAATTTTGTACCTCGGAAAATACAAAATAAATTATGAATTTAAGTAAGGGCCATTCAAGCATATGGTAGTAACAAAGGAGGGTAGGGGAGTTTTTTCTTTGCGTATTTTCAATAACAGGCAGCTTGGAAGACTATTAAGTTATAGTCGATTTGTTAAGCGGCAGACTAAAAAATCTTTAGGAAACAGGATGGTCATAGGCGTGTCACTCGGATAAGGGTTAAAGTGTATTATCAAGTATATTCTCCCAATTTAACCCCAAGAAAGGTAATTATTACATAGATATATATTAAGAAAAGTTTTTGAAGTAGTTTTATCATTTGTATGCATCAGTTAGTAGTTGGTGAAAGTGTCTTGTTCATTTCACAAATGTTTTCTAATTTCACCCTGTTAAACATGGTAAAAATATACTTTTCCAAAGTAAAAATTAAATATATTGAATAAATACAATGCTTTAAGGCACCAAGGCCATTTACCTCCAATCGATGAAAATATTAAAATATATTCTGAGATGACGGGAACTGGACAGACCACAATATACAAACTTCTCAAGGAAAGAAAATCTGAAATTGAATTTGAAGTAAACCTCCAAAAACTTCTCCAGGAAGGCCCCGAATGATTATTGATGAAGACTTTAGGAATACTATTCGAAAAACTGTGTATTATTTTTATTTTCGGAAAGAGATTGCCACTGTGGAAAAAATACACGCTGTTCTCGTAGGAGATTAACAATGGGTCGATGTTACTCGAGTTAAAAAGTCTAAAAGACGAAATCACCACTTTGAAAATGCAAATGGAAAAACATCAGACAAATTATCTGTAACGAATAAACAGCTTGGAGTCCAAAGGGAATCAAATTGAGCAAAATGAGAAAAGTAATAGCTTAGTAATTACTGGCATCCCTAAACAATCAAAAGAAGATGTAAAGGTGATCGTGGAACAAATCATGAGAACCCTCAAGGTATCCTATAAGGAAGAAGACATCCGAGACAGGTACAGAAAAGGAAAAGAGGAAAGTGCACCCATAATGTTGAAACTGAATAATAAAGAACTTAAAAATTAAATGATGCAGGCTGTAAAACGTACCAGAGGATTAAAGGTAAGTGAATGCAATCTAGAAGGAACCAACAACATCTTTCTTAACGATGATCTCACAACATACAACGAAGAACTCTTCAAAAAAACAAGAGAGTTCAGAAAAAATAATAACTTCAACAGCACCATTTGTATGAATGGAAAAATCTATATAAAAACGACTGCTTATGGTCCTCTTGTTAGAATTTTAATGGAGGAGGACCTTCAAAAGTTGTTGCATGATACAACCATGGAAGTGTATAAAAATATAATTGAAGCAAACATATATAATATAAAAAATTTTAACGGTGGAATGTACAACTAGAACAACAAGAAATACTGCAAGTATCATAGACCATGTGCTTACTACTAATAATGTTCATTGCAAAATAGACATAAGAGACCATATGATATCTGATCATAAAATTTTAAATATAATGATAACTACCGATTGTGATACGAATAAAAAGAAAAGTAAAAAATCAAAGTTGATTAAGAGAAAATGATGGAGATTATCGGGAGGAAAATGTGTCAAGGAAATATAACAACTTTTGAAGAACATGCAAATCTTCTAAGAAGTGCAAAGCAAGAATGCTCAAAGGAATACTGTCTGAAAATAAATCCAAAGAATCACTAGATAACACCAGATTATCTAAATTTAATGAAGATCAGAGATAGAAAATATGTTAGATGGAAACAAGTACAGAATGACATAACTAAGGAAGAATTCAGAATGGCCAAAAATGCTGTTAATGATCTCAGAAGAAAATTGAAAAGACAAAATACGGAGGAGAGATTCAATCAGGTCAGAGGTAACAGTAAGAAAACTTGGAATGTCCTTAATAATTTATGTGGTAGAATGAGAAAGGATAAAGGTGAAATAGAAAAGATAATAGAGGAAGACGGACAGACAATCTCAAACAAAAAAGAAATTGCACACTCCCTGATTAAGAACTTCTCAAATATTGGAACAAAGCTAGCTGCAAAAATACGAAGGCAGGGAAATTCACAGATGATGGAAGAACACATAAGCGAAAGCATATATCTAACACCGACCAATTTGAGTGAAGTCAAAAATATAGTGACAGGTCTAAGAAATGGCAGTGCACCTAGAGCAGACAGATTCACCAAAAATTACATCTTGGATTCGATGCATATGATTGGAGACACCTTGGTCAATCTGACAAACAATATTATGGAAACTGGAGTTTTCCCAGATGAACTCAAAATGGCAAAAGTTATTCCTCTTTATAAGAAAGGACCCAGAGAGAACATGAACAACTATAAACCAATATTGATCCTTAGTTGTTTTACAAAGATAGTAGAAAAAATAATCAAGGCGAAATTGCTCAATTTCATAGAGTCTAAAATCAAATTTGACACACAGCAATACGGATTACAAAAGAACAGTAGTACTCAGGGTGCTGTTATGGACCTGGTGGAATATAAATCATGTCAAATGGATCAGAATAAATATGTGATAGTTGTTTTCATCGATTTGCAAAAGGCCTTGGATACAGTGGGCATCGATCATCTGTGACAGTGATTGTGCGGATATCAAGGTGGGTGTGGCTCAGGGATCGGTCCTGGGGCCTTCACATGTTGTATGTTCACAGTCTAAAATTTCTCCAGCTTAAGTCTCGATATTTTATGTATGCGGATGAACCTGTCCTTGTAAAGTCAGGATATGATATTGATCACTCAGAATTAGATATAAACAGCGATTTGAATCTGTACTTTAATTGGCTTTGTCACAATAGGCTTAGTATGAATCTAGATAAGTCCGTCTATATGAATGTTAAACAAAAAAATAAAAAACCATGTAATATTGAAGTCAAGATCAAAAACACACCACTAAAGGAAGTGTCAGATTATGTGTACTTAGGGTTGACAATGAATAATAGACTAAGTTGGGATTCGCATATTCAAAAACTGACAACTAAAATAGCTCCCACTTAAGATATCTCATTACATGCTGGGGAAATACTTCAAAATATTCAATCAACAAAATTCAAAGGATGCAGAAGAAAGGTGTTAAAGCTTTATATTCAATGGATTTTTATACTCCAACTAAGGAAGTCTATAGTATAACAAACAGTTTCGATATTAACAAACTGAAACACCTGGAACAAGCTAAATTCATTTATTGCATTGAAAATAATATTCCAAAATCAGAGTGTACAAAAAAATTAAATGAAGTCGGCCAGTTGGTTCACTATCAATTTAAAGACAAAGCTAAAATACGAAAAGAATTTGCAAGAACAAAAATTTCCAATCATCTCCCCGAAATAGTAGTATCTCAGCGTATAATAAAATTCCAACTAATATAACAGAAATATCCAATTATCACAAAATGCTCCATTGTCTCAAACACTACATAAAAGAATATTAGTTTTTTTATTTATTTTTATATAAGAATATCTCTAACACAACATTGTTGGTAGAATAGGTTTTTTTTGTTCCTGTTTATTATGGAAGTTGTAATTTATTATTTATGCATGGAAAGAGGAAGGAAGGAAGGAAAGTGTTTTTCTGCTAACTGTTTTTGTAAGAATTAGGCCCAAATACCAGCAGAATGCTGCTGATTTTGAGGGTCAGAAATAAAATTTATTTTGATTTGATTTTGAGATCAAGACTTGCCTTCAATATCAAAAAACAAACTGTGGCAAGTTTTGCATGAATTGAATTTCTCATGAGAAAAGCACAACAGGAAGTCAGTTCTCATAGATGAAGAAAAAATCGTTTGCTGGAGAAGAAATTATTTAAGAGCAATGAAAAATATCGTGCTCAAAGTAACAAAATTCTGGATCTGGATGAAACTTGGGTTAATCAAAGATACACAGTTCAGAAAACTCAGAATGATGGGGGGTTATAATCATTTCACAGTAAAAGTACTGAAGACTATCATGCGGATGTTTTTGAAGAATATTTTGAAGAATTGTTGGATTTGATTCCACTAGGATCTGTTATAGTAATAGATAACGCAAGCTACTATTCCCGACTCATGGCGTAAAGTAGACATCATCAGATGGCTGACGGATAAAAATATTATTTCTTTTGAAGAAAATAAGGTAAAAAAAGAATTATTATCAGTTACAAATTTACATAAAAAATCATACAAAATATATAAGATTGACGAAATGGCAAAAAAACGGAAGTTAGTATACTCCGCTTCCACCTGTGAATTGAATCCGATTGAACTGATATGGGCACAGGTAAAGGGTGAAGTGGCTAGAAAAAACACAAGTTTTGAGATAAAAGACGCCGAACTTCATTTCTACAGTGCAATAAAAACACTGGAAAAATTTTATAGAACACGTCATTAAAGAAAAAAAAATAAATGTAGGAACTGGATCATATTATGGATGCCATGATAGATCCTATTATAGTGAATTTAGTAATGAAGATACATCATCAGAATATAAACTTTGAATATTTAATGAAAATATTGCAGCATAAAATATATATGAGCATTTTGACAAGCATTATTTTTATTTTTATAATTTTAAAGTGTAGATAGAAATTGAATTTAGAATTAGATGTTTTATAAAGTCATGAAATTATTTATAAACATTGTTTAACAATCTGTTAGGTTCTGATAAAACTCATGTGGAAAATTTAGCTAAAGTCTAGTATAATATAAAAATAAATGTTCATTCCCATAATTACGAATTGTCGAAAAGAGTTATCAGATAGTACACATGTTTCATGTTATTCTGACTTTGTTTCGAAATAAAGTGTGTTATTAGTGATTTTCAAAATTCAAAAAGTGAAAACTTTAGTGCATAACGCCGCGAACATCAATTCAAACTGTGAAATTTTCATTTTTCACTCATATTTCCGCGGAAACGCGGAAATAACATCGAAAATCATAACAAAAACAATCCATTTCTTGTGAACAACACCTGGAAGAATTAAGATAAGGAGGGCTATCAATGTGGTAAAGCTGCCCACACACCGAGAAGACATAAATATGTCCTCAAATCAAAATCATCCTGTGTTTACACCCAACACAATGCCCCATCAAAATCAGGACAATTTCAAAGGATTTCCACCCGATGAACAAACATCAAGTGCTACCCGAATATTAAACAAAGTCATCAGTGATTTAAACAACACCCACACACAAGAAAGACTACCGAATTTGGAGGATTCGGGGCACGAATGGCAGTGCATTAAAAAGCGCAAAAGGCACACCTCACCGAATGATCACAACAAAAAACAGCATACTCAGCAAACACCAACAGAAAATCGTTTCTCACCGCTGCAGTTTATCCAAACAGAAGATGAAAACTCTACTGAACCACAAGATGACAATACCCAAAAAGAACCCACTTTACCAAAGCCACCTCCAATATTCATTTACGGTGTTAATGACTTCAATGCCATGATAACGAATCTGAACGCAGTAACAGAACCCAGAAATCTAACCAAAACTCTAAGAGATGAAACTGTCAAAGTAAGTCCGCTTACTTCTGAAACATACAGGAAACTAATACGACACCTAAGAAACGAGGAAATAATCCATCACACGTATCAAGCAAAGGAAAACAGAGCCTATAGAGTAGTTATTCGAAACCTCCACCATTCTGTATCCCCAGAAATAATAAAAAGTGAACTAGCCAAATCCGGACACAATGTACGCAACATATCGAACATCAGACACAGAACAACAAAGAAACCACTGTCAATGTTTTTCATTGATTTAGAATCACAACAAAACAATAAAAAAAATTTCGAACTAGAGTTCATTAGTAACACCAAAATTACAGTGGAACCTCCAAGAAAAAAAAGGAAATAGTTCAATGCACCCACTGTCAGGAATATGGACACTCAAAGGCTTATTGCTTAAGACCATACAACTGCGTGAAGTGTGGGGCACAACACGACACTAGAGTATGTCAAAAACCCAGAAATACTCCAGCAACATGTGCACTATGCGATGGCGATCACCCAGCTAACTATAAAGGTTGCTCTGTATACAAAGACCTCATACTAAAAAGAAACCCAAGAGATAGACCAAACAGAACAATGATTCGTCCAAACCAACCTCCAGCCCAAATAATCCCACCTATTTCAAACAGTAATGAACCACAAAAGCATTACCGAACATATGCAGATGCGACACAAAACAAGCCAAACGAACAGCAGACCCAAGGACAACAAACACAAGAACTTGGAGCACAACTCATGAAATTCCTTGAAGAATTCAAGGGTATGTTTACTCAACTGATGAACCAAAATAGCATGATCCTGAGTCTGCTTACATCTGTCATTAACAAATTAAACTAAAATGGCTGATAAAATACTGAGAATAGCAACATGGAATGCAAATGGTCTAGCAAACCATAAACAGGAGGTGATTTCTTTCCTAGACATTAATAAGGTGGACATTTTACTAGTTTCGGAAACCCATTCTACCGAATTAACAACATTTTCACTACCATATTACACTACATATCACACCACCCATCCTGATGGTAGAGGACATGGTGGGTCTGCAGTAATCATCAGGAACACATTGTCACATCATGAACTCGATAAATACCAAACTAATGAAATCCAGGCAACGACAGTACAAATTAACTCCAGCAGAGGAAACCTCAACATCTCTTCTATGTATACCCCACCACGTCACAATATCACCACAGATGTATACAAGCAGTTCTTCAACATCCTCGAAATAAATTCATCGTGGGAGGCGACTGGAACGCAAAACATACCCAATGGGGTCCAGACTCATTACCACCAAAGGACGCAACCTACTCCGAGCTATAACCGATGCTAATTATAGTCATCTGAGCAATGGTGAGCCCACTTACTGGCCAACTGATCCTAGAAAGTTACCAGATTTGCTTGACTTCTTTATATTGAATAGCATACCAACCCAAACTTGTTCCACAGAATCCAATTACGAACTCTCATCAGACCACACACCTGTCATTATAAACTTGTGCTCCACCAACCTGAACAAGAGATCTCATCCCAAGTTGACCTCCGCACGAACGAACTGGGAGAAATTCAAGACCTTTATAGAAGACAATCTGAATTCGAATATAAGGATAAAGCAACCAATAGAAATAGATGAAGCAGCTCAACATTTCACTGATATTATACAAAAAGCTGCATGGCTTGCAACTCCTCATGAAGAACATCCCAATAATCATCCGAGTACCTCATTATTTATTCGAAAACTGATAGCAGAGGAAAGGAAAGCCAGAAGACAATGGCAGAGATCGAGAAACCAAAATGATCTACATCACTATAGAACATTAACACGAAAACTTTCCAGAACACTCAAGGAAGCACAAAACTCAATGTTCGATAACTACTTACAAAACCTATCCCCTGACGATTACAGCCTTTGGAAAGCGACAAAAAATTTAAAGACCCACTCCTCCAGTCTCCCCAATACGTGCCAGCAACAATCAATGGGCACGTACAAACCAAGAAAAAGCAAATACATTCGCAGAACATCTCTACAAGGTATTTGAAGAGCCCGAAGAAACATCTGATTCCCCAAACATTGACGAACTTCTCGATGCATCTTGTCAAATGTCACTACCGATCCGACACATAAATTCAGCAGAAGTAAAACTGGAAATAAGGAAACTAAACAATAGAAAAGCCCCAGGGTACGACCTTATAACTTCGGAAATCCTCAAAAAACTGCCTAAGAAAGCGATCGCTTTCCTCACTACGATATATAACCGTATTCTACAATTGTGCTATTTCCCTGTCATATGGAAACATGCTAACATAATAATGATACACAAGAACGGCAAACCCCCTGAAGAGGCAACATCATACAGGCCAATCAGCTTACTACTTATAACAAGCAAAATATTCGAAAGACTGTTGCTTAGCAGAATTCATGAAGATCATAACCTGACGAATATTCTTCCAAATTACCAGTTTGGCTTCAGGGAGAACATGTCCACTATTCACCAAGCCCACAGAATAGTCAACACCATCTCAAAAACTCTTGAAGTAAAACAATACTGTACTGGAGTATTTCTCGACATAGCACAGGCCTTCGACAAGGTGTGGCACCAAGGCCTGAAATTCAAGATCAAAATCACCTTGAACCACAACTATTACCTCCTGTTAAGTTCCTACTTGTCAGAAAGATATTTCTAAGTGAAGCTCAACGACGCTATGTCAGACCATTATCCTATAAGATCCGGAGTACCGCAAGGTAGTGTATTAGGTCCATTGCTTTTTCTCCTATATACCTACGATCTACCTGTTACCAATTCCACGACCATAGCCGCCTTTGCAGACGACGTTGCTATACTTTCCGTCAATGAAGATCCAACCACCTCGTCAGTTAACATGCAAAATCACCTAAACACACTGAGCTCCTGGTACAAAAATTGGAGAGTCAAAATAAACCAATCCAAATCAGTACAAGTGACATTCACAACCCGCCATAGTAATTGTCCCACAGTCGCAATTGATGGTGTTTCTCTACCTACCAAAAGCAATATAAAATACCTTGGTTTACACTTAGATCGCCGACTTACCTGGGATAAACACATTCAAGCGAAGAGAAAACAACTGGATATTAAATTCAAACAAATGTATTGGTTACTAGGAAGAAAATCAAAATTGTCCTTGAAGAATAAAGTTTTACTGTACAAAGTAATGCTGAAACCAATCTGGACATATGGCCTGCAACTCTGGGGATGTGCAAAATCATCAAGAGTGAATATCATACAGAGATTCCAGTCAAAAACATTGCGTTCCATAGTAAATGCTCCTTGGTATGTAACCAATAAAACCTTACATGAAGATCTCCAAGTACCCTATATCAGCGAAGAAATCAGAACAGTTACGACAAACTACCAAAATCGAACAACAGGCCACACCAATGATCATATTGAAAACTTGTACAGGGATGGACCATCCAACAGAAGACTGAAAAAAACCTGGCCTGAAGACCTCCTACATCACTAAGCAGAAGTGTTGATGCCAGTGAGCATCTCACTTTCATGTCCAGTTTCTTTCATTTATTTTACTTAATACTCTGTAAGAAGTAGATTGTAAAATGGCAATAAACGTTATACAAAAAAATTCCCATAATTCACTAAAATTATTTGAATTATCTGAAATATCATAAACATTCCCTCTGAGCCCTCTCAGGTTTTTCTATTCATATTTGAGTGAGCGAAAGCATTATGTTATGTACAATGGATTCAGATCTCAGGAGTTCGGAGTCAGTTCGGGAGTCCCTCAGGGGTCGGTTTTGGGTCCGCTTCTGTTCACAATGTTCGTAAATGACCTACTTGCGAGGCTAAACGTTGAGGGCGTAGCCTTTGCGGACGATCTCAGGATTTACACAGAAATAAGATCGAACGAGGGCTGTCAGCATCTTCAAGGAGAGTTGGTGATGTTTAGTGGTGTTTAGAAAACAAACTGCATTTGAACGTCACTAAGTGCAAGTACATGTCAATTACGCGCAAACAGTCTCCACATTTCTTTCCTTATTCGGTGGTCGTTCCGGGACCATATAGGTGATGTTGTTCTGCGAACAAGAAAAATGTTGGGTTTTATCCTGAGGAATTCCAAGAGCTTCCGGAACACTGCTGTTCTCAGGGTTCTGCATTTCGCTTTCGTTCGTTCAAGATTGGAATATGCCTGTGTTATCTGGGATCCATACCATGTGAACTATAAAATTGCATTGGAAAGCGTCCAGAGAACATTCCTTAATTACCTAGCATACAAACAGGATGGAGTATATCCTATCCGAGGAATGCCAGGTTTTCTGTTAACCAATCGTTTTTCTGTGTTGGAGCTTCAAATTAGAAGGAAATATTTGTGCTGCATGTTTTTGTAAGGACTTCTGAATAACTCCATCCGTTGTTCGTGTCTACTTGACAGACTTAAGTTTTTGGTACCGAGGCTCGCTGGCAGAGGCAATGTCACTTTTATGTCGTGGGAGCTGTTATGGATGTTTTCTTCAACTCACCCATCAATCGAAGCTGTCACTATTTCAACCCGGTGGCCTCTTCGATTGATATCAGTCATTCTCAAGCTACATTCAAAAGAAACCTATTAGCAAAACTTAGTTCACGCACTTAAATTGTTTTGATTGTTTGGTGTGTATTCCTATTGTTTGAGTTTGCATTATCGCTGCGTTCTGTCATTATTGTTTTTGAAAGTTTTTTTTTTGAATCTGTATATTTTGTTTGTCTATACTTGTTCGGCTCTGTAATTGGGAGTAATCCTGTTGAGCTTGCATTATTTAATAATTAATAACATGATTTAATAATTATATATTTTAACGTATAGAATTGAGCGTAAGTTGAATATGCATGAAATTTATGAAATAAATATTTTTGGTAAACGTAACTAGATATTCACATTAAATTAGCTTTAAAGTACCCCCGCGAAACATACGATCTAACGAAACCTTTTATTTGGGCGTTCTAACTACAAATTACGGATTTTACGCTCCAATCACCAGAGCCATGCGGGCGGCAAATGCAATCAGTTTAGATGTATTTAGTGAATCGATATTTTGTTTCAAAAAGTCCCTGAGTATTGACCAGTGACCATTATCGTTTCATGTTAATGTTACTGTCTCAATTTGTGATGTTCTTATACATTGAATGTGAATATTTTCCTGTTTAAGTCTCTTTTGTAAAATAAGTCATCATAATGGTGCTATTATATAGATTAAATTGGCATAGCCGTAAACAACAATAAATAAATTATTATCGTTTTGAAATACATCAGTGTTCAGTTGATTCAATTTAATATTCGAAGAGAACCCTACAACACATATTCGTCTACGTTTCTCACTACAAATCTCAGACGTCTAAGATGATCATTTTTATTTAAAACGAGGACAGCAATATTCTCAAACAACAAAAAAGACAGAGAAGGTAATTGGGTTCTTCCTGGAGATTTATGCGAGGTTTAGTACCAAAGATCCAGCAATAAATTAGTACGTGTTCATAGAAACTACATTTATTTTTGAATTTCCCATGTACCATATATGTTAGGCATTTACATACGTCATGAGCTTTTATTACTCTACGTCTCTACCAAATAGACTATAGCACTATTTATGTTTTATACACGTGATTTTGGGTGGGGGAATTGATTTAGAACCACACCACCAGGAGGGAAAAGGAGTTAATAAGATGCTAGAATTTCATATGATCATTGAATTATCCCTCATGTAATACTTGAATGGCTCCTTATTTATTCTAGCAAAGTTCATTTTACCTAATAGACATCCCTTGCTGTTCAACAGAAGAATACCCAGAGAAATATATGTAAAATACAGAGAAAGATCTTTTAAATTCATAAATATACTTGGAGAAATTGGTTTGTCTTCAACACTAATTTAAATTCATCAAATTCTGATAAATGTAATCAGAATTTCAGCAGTCAATTTTCAACAAAAAAGTTCAGTCTCAGAATTTAGATCTACATAACATTTTCTTAGGACCAACAATCCAAAAAACAAAGGATCATATGTGTTAAATGTTCGGGAGTTTCTAACATTGGCATATGACCTGCATTTGGTATCAATTCCAAAAAGGATCGTGGAATAGTCTGTAAAAAATTTTATATGGTAAAAACTCTGTGCACAGAACACAAGAAATTCATTGAACAGTTTTAATTGTAAGAATGTGCAATAATGATAATAAAAATACTCACCCTTTCCATTTCACATTCCTGAACTAAAGTGACTTGTTTATCCTGTAGCCCATGAACAAGAAGAGTTGGAACAAAAATTCTTCTATGAAATGCTGCATCTCCTTCTGGCCAGTTTTGACCCATTTTAACATATTGTATTACATGACTGGGTATACCAATAGGATCCTGACAAACATCGAAAAACTTTCCTCTAGATGGATAAAATAAACTTCTATTGACTCCACAGAATATCAATGGTTGAACAAGAGCTTGAAAACACTCCATATGCATTAATTCATCATGATCTACCGGTGGTGCTAAAGGAGTAGGACCACCCCCACTTATTAAAATCATTTGTGAGACTAGGCCCATTCTATGATGATATACTGCCGTTGCGAAACTACATCCATATGAATGTCCTACAAGGATACACCTCCTATTTTCATCACTGCTGATGTAATTGTCAAATACCGCAAGAGCCTGCAGCAGCAAATTGTGGAAAGAATACGAGGTATCTTTGTCTGGAGCTGAGCTGAAGCCGTGACCCAACAGATCGGGTGCCACTGTTTCATATCCTTTACTTACTAAACTTTTAATTACAGTCCACCATACATCAGAGGATGTTCCAATACCATGAAAAAGTATAACTACAGGTCTCTGTAAAAAGAATTTACTATATAAATAAATCATCAAATTTCACAATGTCTACAAAATCATTTTCTCTTCTTACTATTAATACTAATTATGTACTATAGGTAATCTTGTCTTGTATGATGCACCCCAAAACGAATGAATCAGCTGTTTGCTGATTGGAATTATCCTCGTGTTGTCATTGGAATCATAAGCGTCATTTCGTTACCTCTATTTCTAACAAATTATTATTGAGGAATAGAGCATAATAATGCATTTCCAATGTGTATACGACAACAATTTAACCGAGTAAGAAATTTTCAGTTTTAATTTATAATATTTGATCAATTAATGTCTTCACCAGATATTTTAAAGAAACAGAAAACAGAAAACACAGAAGCTGGTCTCACCATATAGAGTAATAACATGGCAGTGTAACGGTATTCAAATTTATAGCAAAAATCATTACACAAAACGAAGCGTATCAACAAATGGCCGAGTATCTTCTAGTATACCTACAATTCTTCTTTTCTGGCATTACAGCCCTTGGTGGCCAAAGCCGTCCTCAGTACGCATCTCCAGTCATCCCTATGCAGCGCCCTCAGCCGCCAACCTCTCACTCCCAACTCCTTAGCATCCCCTTTATCCAGAAAACCGGATCTTAGGTCGTCCTCGTTTACGCTTCCCAACTGGTCTGTTCAATAGTGCCGCTTTGGTTGGATCGGGTTCAGCCATTCTCAGCACGTGACCCGTCCATCTCAACCTACCGATTTTAATCACCTTCACGATATGTGGTTCCCGGTATATTTCGCAGATTTCGTGGTTGAATCTTCGTCGCCACACGCCGTTGCCTTCCACTGCCCCATAGATTCGCCTCAGAACTTTTCTCTCAAAGCTTCCCAATGCTTGCTGATCTTTTTTGGTGAGAGTCCACGTCTCTGACCCGTATGTTAATACAGGCTTAATGAGTGTTTTATATAGCTTGCATTTGGTCGGCCTTGAAATGTTCCGAGATCTTAGTTGTAGCATAAGAGAGAAGTAGCATCTAGAGGCTGATAGAATTCTACGTTTTATTTCGGCCGACGTGTTGTTTTCGCTTGTAACAACGGAACCAAGATAAGTGAATTCCTCTACGCGTTCAATCGTGTCCATATCTATATTTATATTTATGTTTTAATCCACGAGGTCTAGCGGTAGGAGCTGCAACCATGTATTTGGTTTTTTCAGTATTTATTTGCAGACCCATTGTTAGGGCAGCATTTTTCAGGGCTCTGTATGCCTCCTTAACACCTCTCTCCGTCCTGCTTATAATATCAATGTCATCGGCATATGCGAGTATTTGTTCCGATTTGTTGTATATTGTTCCAATTGTGTTTATACCTGACAATCTGACGACCTTCTCAAGTGCAATATTGAATAGCGTGTAGCAAAGAGAGTCACCCTGCCTGAGGCCATTATACGTCACAAATGTTTCTGACAGCTCGTTACCTACCCTGACTCTGCACTCTATCCTGCCCATGGTAACCTCTATCAGTTTCACCAAGTGTGATGGTATCTGAAACTCTCTCATGGCTGCATATAGTTCCTGCCTCTTTATGGAGTCGTAGGCAGTTTTAAAATCCACAAAAATATGGTGTGTTTCAACACCATACTCCAGTGATTTTTCAAGTATTTGTCGTAGGGTAAAGATCTGATCTATTGTCGATTTCCCACCTGTGAAGCCAGTTTGGTACTTTCCTACTATTCTCTCGGCATGCGATCGTAAGCGGTCACGCAGGAGTTTGGCAAAGATATGCTGTGTTGAGAAGAGTGATACCGCGGTAGTTTGTGCACTCCCATGCATCTCCTTTTTTATGTATGATGCAAATGATTCCTAGGCTCCATTCATCGGGCAGTTCTCTCTTCTTCCAAATTTTCACTATCAGCTTGTGCACTGACTAAATCAGTTCCTCTCCTCCAGATTTGAACACTTCTGAAGGTAGGCTGTCGTTACCTGGGCTTTTATTGTTTGGCAAATTTTTGATGGCCTCTCTCACTTCTTGAAGAGTAGGAAGCTCCAATTGATCCCCCTCTTCATGATTTCCTTCTGCCCTGCCTTTCTCTTCATCACCGGTGGTTGGCTGCCCCGAGCCAAGTATGCCTTGAAATGCTCTACCCATCTTTGTAAGACGTCCTTTTTGGGGGTGAGTAAGTCTCCATTCTTGTTTCTACATTGGCTCATTTGGGGCTTATAACTTTTTCTAAATATACTTCATTGACTTTATTATAAAATGTCCTGAATTCTTGCTCTCTGTTAGTTTGTTCTATGTCATCGAATTGTCTATTGAGCCATTCCCTCTTTTTCTGTTTATGTACTCGTTTCTCCTCCCTTTGCATGTCCCTATACCTTTCTGTCGTTATTCTCGTTTTTCGCGTTCACATCTTCTTCCAAGCCTCATTTTTTCTCTCTGTTACTATCTGGCAGTCTTCGTCGAACCATTGATTTTTTGTCTTTGTATTACCCGTGCCCACTATTTCTTCCGTCACCGACTTGATTGTGTCTCTGATTTCTTCCTAGTAGGCATTTACATGTGGTGATGTCGTATTCGTGTTCTCATTGAAACTTTGTATTCTGGTGTTCATATTCTCTTCGAAATCAGCCCTGATGTGTGGGTTCTCCAAACTTCTCATGTTATATTTCTTCCCTTCTGTCTGACATAGGTTCTTGGAATTCGATATACAGGCTCTAAGGGTAGATGTCACTAAATAATGGTCTGAGTCAATATTAGCCCCTCTACAGCTTCTACAGTCCATTATATCCGTTCCATGTCGCGAGACTATCAAGTCATGGTCAATTTGGTTCTGTGTTAATCCGTCTGGGGATGCCCATGTCACCTTGTGGATATTTTTATGTTGGAACCACATGCCCGACACAGTAAGGCTGAGGGATGCTACGAAGTTGACTAGACGCTCCCCGTTGTCGTTGTAAATGTCATGGGCACTATAGTTTCCAATTGTTGGATAGAAAAAGAGCTCTTTACCAACCTTCGCATTCATATCTCCCAGAACTACTTTGGTATCGTTTCAGGGGCATTGATGGTAAGCCTTTTCAAGTTCTTCATAGAATCTATCTTTTCCTTCGTATGGTTTCTCTTTTGTTGGTGCATGAGCATTAATAAAAGAGTAATTGAAAAATTTCCCCCGTATTCTTATGCTGCTATGATTTATTGCTTTAAATCCTTTCACTTGTTCTCTCACTCCTCTCTCAAGGCATTGATTATAAAGACAACACAGAGGGGCTTTAGTAATCTGAATTGTGTGCTTCACTATTTTGCTGTTCATTTCATATATGTCTAGGCAAGTGGAGTCTGAAATTCTCCCAACAGCTGCTTCCAGTTCACGACAATAGGTTTCAAAAATAAAGATGAACTCACCGACCTGACATGTCTCAGCAGATTGTCACCCGAGTTTATGGGTGAATGAGTCATCATTTCTGCAACGTTTTTTTCGCCTATTGTTGAAAAATATGCATTCAAGATATCCGGGGACAAATTACCCATTGTGGTTGTTTTTTTTTCTTATTTCTATCATTATTGATGAGCCTCCAAAAGTTAGAGCTAAATTATTCGACTTCTGCAAAAACAATTCCTGGCATCGGACTTTGTCCTTTTTAATTGCTGTCTGTAGTGTCTTCTGTGTTGAAGAAACTGTGCCCTGCTCTCATGTTGACTGGCTAAATTTGATATCAGCCTCAAGACATCTTACTGTTCCCTTAACTCATGGAGTTCCTCTGTAAACCAGGTGAAAGGGTTCGACTCAGAAGCACAGATTCTTTCTGGAAAATTCTTAATAATGTTTCTCTGGTATATCTCAATTAGTCTCTCCGACACTATTTCTACATCGTCCTCCACACAAAAGACCAGTCTGTGTTCTCCAAGTCCTCTACAAAGGAGGCTAAACCTCTTCTATTAAACTTTCTTCTTATAACTGCCTTTTTTCCATCAGATATCCTCCTAGAAACCCTCAAAAACATTACCTGTGCATAATGATCTGATATACCTAGTGGCACAACTCTCGTATGTAAACAACTAGAAGGTATATTGGTCAAGATGTTGTCGATGCAGGAGGATGTGGTCGCGGTTAATTCTTGTGTAATCATCTATTGTAGTTCTTATATCAAATGTTTGAAGAACAGTAAGCAATTCACTTCGTTCTTTCGACTCGCCTTTAAAATTGACATTGAAGTCTCCCAAAAGCACAATCCCATCGAATTGACCACAGCAAAACTTCAAAAGGCCTTCCAACTTACTCAGAAAACTATCGAGTTCGCCTGACGTCGACCTGTATACTGCCACCATTACATCATTTATTTTTTTAATCTTAATGGCACAGAACTCTGCGTTCAATTCCTCCGAGAATTCTTGCAAATCAACACTACAGCATTCCTCCTGAAGGTATGTCTTTATATAAAAAGCAACCCCACCGTGTTTGTGCCTGCTTCTTGAGAAGTACGATAATAATTCATAATCGACAATATTGGTGACTTTTAAATTACCCTTGGTCAGCCAATGCTCAGACAACGCTATCACATCATTACTCGCACTACGCAGATAGAGTGAGAGTTCATCTACCTTATTACTTAAGAATTGTATATTAAGAGGACAAACCCCAAAATCTAGCAGCTGATCGGGAGCGAATGAGTGAGTCCTCTCAGGCACTACTCCCGGTCTGCTATTGCCTCCTCGATGCGAAAAAGTTTGTGGGACATTTACGAAATTATTAACCGATATACCTATTGGGCAAAGTTCCGTGCTCAAAATTCGGTCATTTTGTTCCAATGGAATAATCAGTTTGAAAGAGCTCTTTTTTCCGTCTTTCCTCGTTTTCATTTTGAAACAACCCATGTCATTTCCTATTTCATTATCTTTTAGGAATTCCAAAATATCCTCAGCAGAAACAGCTGGGTCAAAGCCCGTTAAAAACAGTGCAGAGCGTTTTTTCGCAACTTTAAGCTTATTCAAGTTCTTATTTTGACCCTTTACAGGTGAAGGCCTCAACCCAGTTTTCCCAGTTAGACGGGTTTTTCTGCCCCCAACTGTTTGCCATTCATTACCTACGTCTTCCTCATTCTGATTCACGCGACAGTGAAAATCCGTCATAATCATGGGCAGGTTATATGTTGTATGAGTTATTTTCGACCACTCCTGTTCCTACCCAGCACATTTCCTGAAGGGCCAGAACGCCCAATCTGTATTCATTGGCGATGTTCAGTAGTGACGACCTCAGCGCTCCCAGTCTGTATAGAGTTCGTGTGTTCCAGGTTGCCACTCTCATGAAATGAAATGAAATATATATTATGGCATCAATTATTTACATATCAAGTCAAAATTAATAGAAGATTTAATAGAAGTATGCCTCGTTTACGTCGCCGATTCAGAGAGAAATTCCTTCAACTCGTATATGGTCCTATGTAGAAGTAGGTTTTTGACCTCTCTCCTGAATGCAAGTTGATGTTTTTCTTTGATTTCAATGGGCAGATGGTTGTATAACTTAGGACCCCAGTAATCAACACCCTGTTGTAGTTTAGTTTTGCTATGAAAGGTCGTCCTCATGTCTCCATTTGTCCTAATGTTGAATTGATGGAATTGACCATTTGTTTCAAATTCAGGTAATTGCCTATGTACATATCTCACACATTCCATAATATATATTGATGGTAGGGTCAAGACCTTAAGTTGTTTAAAAGCCTCTCTGCAACTGTCTGTTTGTTCCAGGCCTAGAATAATTCGAATATCCTTCTTCTGCAAAAGAAAGAGGTCTTTGGCTCGTGGAGAAGTGCTCCAAAGAAGAACGCCATACGAAATGATAGCATGAAAATACCCAAAATAGGCTGTAAGTACAACTTCTAATGAACTTATTTTTTTTAGTGTTCTTAAGGAAAAGAGTGCTGCTGTTAGCCTGCCCGCCGTTTGATCTATCTGAGTTTCCCAGTTTAACTTTGAGTCGATATACACTCCGAGAAATTTTAGGCTTGATATTTTGTTAGTGGGAACTCCAATCCTGATATATTGTGTTTTGTCATCATTAATATGTAGCATGTTACTCTTAAACCAGTTGTCAGACATGTTTATCACCTCATCCTCTATTCTTTTCAATTGCTCTATTTTTGTGGCCCTCAAGCTGTAGGTGGTGTCATCAGCAAACAAAAATGTTGATGCAGAAGCATGGCTATCATTGATGGTTATGTTCATATCGTTTATGAATAAAATAAAAAGCAATGGTACCAAGACAGAACCTTGGGGAACTCCAAATTTGACTTGCTTTTCCCCTGATAATGAATGTTTCCACCATACTTGCTGCATGTCCATGTTCCGCTTGCAAATTTGTCGTATACCTACAACCCAGAATATTTTAATGTTTTCCAGGTTGCCAATGTTTACGCTCTGAATAATCTGAAGACACGCACATTGAAAATCACCGATTTTGAGAAAGAAAAAGATGCATGTCTCACAGTATATTTCCATATATTCGTAAACTATTAATGAGATCTAATAAAGTACTTTGGAATTGTCTCCTTTTCTCTATATTTAGTTAATAATTTAACCCAAAAACTTTTTTTTATGATATTAACAATATGACATGAGAGAAGTATATTATTTATTGACTAGAAATTAGAAAAGAAACAAAGTCTACTAGAGACAAGAGCGTCCAATTATTGTGTTAGCATACTAATGAACCAGTGCCTCTAAATATTATTCTGTTCATAATCTGACAACACTATAAAATTCAAATGCATTTGGCAACAACGTTTTGAGTGCTCGGAAGTCGTCATCATACAAGACAAGATTACCTGTACTATATACTGAAAATACACATTCACCTTAACTTTTGGTTTCTTATGTTTGCATTTATTTGAATCAAAATTATTGTCTGTTGTACTAATATTCTCCTGACTTTCTTTCAGTTCCCCATGCGTGTAACTTTTTTGTTTTGCTGTATCCTCTTCGAGTGCAAATGCCAAATTAACTACACCCAATGAATTATTTTTCAGACATTCTACCATATAAAATTCTTGTAGAGCCTCAAAAATAGTATCTTGTATTAAGCGTTCTACAAAAGTATCAACATTTCTAATTTTACTTAAGAGTTGAGGATTTTCTATTCTGAAATAATTTAAAAAATATTAGGACATGGCAAGAAATAACTCATTTACTTACCTAGTAACTGAAGGTTGGTCAATAATAGCATCTTGACTAGAAATTAAAGAAAGCCTGAGTGATCTTCTGAAGGAACAATTACAATTACCAGTTTTTAAAGATTTATTCCATTTCGTGAACCAATATTCTTCAGACAGAATTTTACTCTTAACTTGTTCATTCCGGAATTCCACAATTTTAGATTTTTTCAGTGAATCAGGATTTATGTGAATACAACGAATTTTTATTTTGGAATTTATTGTAACAAATTCTGAATACTCAGGTGTTACAATCCCAGATGGATAAATTGAATGATCAATTCTCATCCAGGATAAAAATTCTCTGAAAGTAGCTTGTATTTTCATAATGCAACCAGAGTTTGGTTGCTCCACAACTGTAGACATATTAAGATCACATTAGGATTTTAACACACTTGGGTAATTTCGAAAGTAGCGTTATTTCATGTCACACCCATTTGTGCAATGGTACAGTTAATTCAATGCATGTAGAATACTAATTAACACCAGATTCCAGTGTTTATTCTATCTTGCTACTTATTTAGGACTCCTAGGATATTCAGAATTCAGTGAAGAAATCACTACTCACAAATTGTGGGGCCCAGATTCCGAATCTGATGTCGTTTTTCAGAAAAAAATTCAAAAGTTTTTATCATTCAAACTATAATTGCTATGTAAGATGATCTTGTTACTACTACATTGGGCAATGTATACTCATATGTACCATTAATGAGTCATTTTATGCTCAAATATGCATTATTTTCTCACTGAAATGCTTTTCAATTCGAATATTTACTTTCTTGACAGTCCACAGACAATATTTCGTTTGCAGGTATGATTGCCCCTCAAACCATAACGTTAGGCAACAATTTCATATTTACACATGCTATGAGGATCGGTTACGAAGCGTTGAAAAGTGATCATAGAAGTTTGAACGATTTTCGTTCCGGTATGGCCTTAGTATTAATTAAGACCAACCCGAAAATTTAATTATAAAAATTACAACTTCATATTCAATTCAGACTGTTAATAATCATTATACCATTTATGCCTTTACGCTATCTATACAACTTGACGTTTAGTAAGGTCTACAAAATATTTTTGATAACTTAAAGAGCAAAACAAAACATTTAAAAATTCAATTGACGAGGCTTTAACGTGATAGAAATCCATTTTCACAAATACAAGTAAACAATGATTTCTACTTAATATTTTAGTAGAAATCATCGTTTATTTGTATTTGACAAAACATCTACCAGTAAATGCAACAAATTAGGGATAAATCGATGCTATAAAAAAAAACATTTTTTTTAAATTTTTATTCTCCCAGAAAAATGTCCGATAAACCAAAATAATCTAATATTCTCAATTAAAGTGAAATACAGTACCATTACAAAATAGGATTACATCACTTTAGAATCAAAGTTAAGGTTAGAAAGTTACAATCCTAAAGTGGATAAATAGTGAAGAACTAATTTGAACAAGTTTGAAAAAGGAATAGCACAAAGTAACTGTGTTGATCAAATAACAAAACAGAAATTTCATTTATTTTTATTTTGTAGTCATTTGGACTTATTTGCAATTTTTTTATATGATTTTGAATAACGTTTTTTACTCTTTTTTAATTTGTGTTGATACTTGCTGCTTAGCTTGATGAGCCTGCAAGACAGCAACAGCTTCTTCAACTTTAGCCTTCAATGACTCATTATGCTCCAACATATGTAACAGCTCAGAATTATCAATTTCCAGCAACATTCCAGTTATTTTTCCTGCCATATCAGAGTACATACGTTGAATAAGTGGGAAGAGACGTTCTCCCAACATCTGCTTCTGTTCTTGTGGAGCAGCTCCAGCTAACATAGTTGCTGTAAGAGGCTCTTGACCTTGAATGTGGACAGCTTGTTGAACTGGAGTTGCATTAGCAATGCCAAGACCCTGAGGAGGATTTCGCATATTCGGGGTATATTTATAAGTTGATGGGCGATTGCTAGTAGCAGTAACAACACCCTGTCCCCCAAGTGGTCTTCCTTGGATATTCGGCGGCTGCTGTCCAGTAATAGGACGAGGTACGCTGTTAAGACTGTTACGCATTGTCGCAGACTGGTTTGGTGGACGAGTAGCTGCTCTGTAAGCATTCGGCATTCCAGTAGTGTAAGCAGCAGCAGTACCTTGAGCTCCTGGTCGTACTGGAGCCTGAGCAGGCCATCTTGGACTCGTTCTGATCTGTGTAACTTGAGCAGCTCCATAAAATCTTTGAGGAGCTGGAATTGTCGGTACAAAGTATCCGCTCGAAGCACCTGGTTGGATGAATGGACCCATTTGATGCATACGCATATTAGCCATACGCTGCATGTACTGGGATGTCAGATGAGCTTTACGATCTTCTTTCCTTTGTGCAAGGGCAACATATAGTGGTTTTGATCCAACTATTCTACCATTCATCTCAGTAACAGCTTTAGTGGCTTCTTCAGGCGATGAAAAGCAAACAAAACCAAATCCTTTGCTTCTGCCTTCTTCCATCATCACCTTAGCAGAAGTGATGGTACCAAAAGGAGAGAATTCCTTTCGTAAACGTTCGTCATCGATTGTATCATCGAGATTTTTCACATACAAGTTTACACCTTGGTATCTATTCAATCTTTCAAGTTTCAAAGCTTCGAATCTTCTCTTCAGCTCCTGCTGCCGTTCAGCTTTCTTCTGGGCTCTTCCTACGTACAGGATTTTCCCTTCAACCAACTCTTTACCTGTAAAAAGAAAAGAATTGTCAAAACACTGAAATAATATGGAGAAAAAGTGAATATGTTCACACTCATTATAGTTAAGTTGAATCAGAATTGAATTACAAAATCATACCATTCAAAGCTTCTACTGCAGCTTCAGCAGCCTCAGGCGTTTCGAATGCAACAAATCCAAAACCTTTGGATTTTCCATCATCCTTGCTCATTATCTTGTAGCTTGTAATCGTGCCAAATTGTTCAAACATCTGCCTGAGTTGTTCTTCTGAAAGTTCCTCTCCAAAATTCTTAACATACACATTGGTGAAGAGTTTGGCTTTTTCTCCTAATTCCTTCTCTCTTTCTTTGCGTGGGATGAAGCGGCCGACGTAGACTTTCTTTTCGTTCAACAACATACCATTTACCTTTTCAATGGACTTGTTAGCAGCTTCCTCAGTTTCAAAGTGGACAAAACCATAACCTTTGCTGGTTCCATTCTCATCCTGAGCTACTTTACAGCTAAGAATGTTGCCAAAAGCGGAGAAAGTATCGTACATGGCCTTATTATCAATAGATCGATCCAAATTTTTGATAAACACATTACCAACACCAGATTTTCGCAGAGAGGGGTCGCGTTGGGACCACATGATTCTGATCGGGCGTCCCTTGATCAAGTCAAAGTTCATAGTATCCAAAGCACGTTCAGCTATAAGGAAAGTACAATATATAAAAAAATTATAATTAAAACATCTGTATCAATGTACTAGTATAATCCACTGCACTAATTGATCAAGTGCATAGAGCAATTTTCTTATTTAATGGGCAAAAAGCTAAAGCACGAAGTAGTTTATAAGATTAATTCTGTGAAATAATTTTAAAAATCCCGTTTTTTATAGTTTTGCTTTGAGAATAACTGTTAATTCTGAATTACAAATCCAAATTTAGTATGTTTATTCAGGATTGCCTATGTGTTTAGGACCACACCATAGTCAAATTGATAGTTTCTATAGGTGGTTACAATGTTCTATCTTTACACTGCTGAAAGTGTTATATGAATTTCAGTTATCATAGATAACAGAGTCCACTTTCAATGAGCACTTCAGCTGTTCAATGTTAGAAGTCAGGAGTAAAAAAATAAGAAAATTTATAATACCCAGACTTCATTAGACTTTTTGTCTTTACTCTCATTTTGGAAATGTACTCTCATCTTTATCTTGGTCTGCCGCGATAACATATTAATCGATATAAGTTTCAGACTGAAAGATTGAAACAATTTATGGCACAAGGCCCATTTATGTATCTTCTTTTTGGAGATACAGGTAACTCTTTGACTCTTCTTAAAAACCTGTTTAACAGTCAGTTTATTTGTAGTCTACCAAGCAGTATAGCCAAGGTATAGTACTAGCAAACATTTCTCTGAAGATAAAGGTGTATTTCATGATCCTAAAGGTGCTACTTAGTCTAGTAGCACATATATGATGTACAAAGCACGCTATGTACTAGATATAGAAATTTGTCAAGCTACATTTAAAATGTTATAATATTTGTACTCAAATTAGTAGAAGTTATATTCTCAAGAAATTCACAATATATTTAACATTGCAATCAAAATCTCATTAAATAGTTATTTGCTGTGCTTATCACCCTAATCTTCGTGAACTTTCACTTTTACAAGAATTTGACTATTATCTTCAATCTATGTCAACTAAATCACAAATTGAATATCATTTAAGGAATTTTTCGATTTATCCAATGAATCAATAAAAACTAGCAGATCCTAATGAAAAGAATAATAACCGAATACTAGAGATAAGGTTTTTTTGTCAACATGAATTAATTGTAAGATTTGATGAACACGTGAATGTGGTTATGAAGGTGATATGAAACATGGTCACCTATTACACCACTATGCGTCATACCATTTAATTTAGCCATATGGAAAGGAAAAACCCATAATATCTGAAATACAATAAAGAATAACTTACCATCAGCTGGTTGTTGGAAATTAACGTAGGCATAGCCGAGAGAACGGCGTGTTATCAAGTCCCGACAGACGCGGATGGATAACACGGGTCCAGCAGTGGAGAATTTCTCAAAAAGCATAGCCTCAGTAATATCCGTGTGTAAATCTCCCACGTACAGAGACGCCATGGGGTAGTTTGGGGCGCCTGGATTCATCTTCTAAGCTCACAATAAACTTACACAGATACAAAATATAATGATACTAAACATATATCATAGGATACTCCGTCGACGCGAAAAATGTTTACTATATTTATCGTATGTTTGGTTTTCACTATTTTTCGATTTTTTTGGGGTTTTATTTTGAATTTTTATTTTTTTTTAACTTTTTCTAGTAATTATTCACTTTTTTTGGTATGTGGGTTGTGGACCTACAATAAGGGACACAACCTCACGCGTATTCTACTACGGAACAACAAAATGTCGAACTTCTACCGGAAATTGCATATCGGCCTATATCAGTGTATACACCAAGCATGCGCATTATAATTTTCTATCGAAAACCATGAAATTTCTGTTTCTTCTTCTTATTATCATGGTATCAAAATATTAAGCCTACTATAGAATATATAACCATTCACAATTATTTTTACTCTAAATTTTGCTTCACTGACATATTAAATAATATCCTTTTATTAACCATATTCAGATTTACTTAAAAGGTATAAAAGTTTCATTGAAACATTCGTTACTTTACTTACTTCACATTTTCTAAAATTACTATTAATATCTTTTATTAATATAATTTCTATCGTTCGGTTAGAATTAATTATACAAGAATGAAAGATATCAATTCGCAAATTTCTGAAAGGTAAGTCGTCCGCACCTACATTCTTGGTAGAAATTGATACAGAAGGAATAAATTCGATGGGTTTGCTTAGTTGATGTAGTGATATATAACAAGATCTTGTTTGAGTAATGAAAAGGGTTCAGGGGACATCAGGTGATTTAATTTGAATAGGTTTGTTACGACGCACTATTGGCATCACTGGGTTTACCTTTGTGTTGTAATGAACAACGTCAATTCTATTAAAATTAACCAGCAACCACCAACCAGTATCTGAAAGAATCATATGCGGATTTGAAGGAAAGATTTTTGCTATTTGAAAAATATTGTTAGAATACAAAGGAAAATAACTTTATTGAAAAAACTTCATGGACTCCTATAGAAAAACAGCACTAAAGTCAAACTGAAATAACAACACCGAGGAAGTTTTTTAAATAGAAATAATAATAACATAAAAGCTTTTTCATATTTCTCCATTATGAGAAATATAGAAAAGCTGACCAGTATGAAATATTCTATGTGGAAAATCTGAAGAATTAGACCAATTCCAAATTAGCTTGTCCAGATCTGGATAATTATCAGAAGTAAAGCTAAAAAATTGGAATAAAGATGAAATTATCACTAATTGTTGAGTTTATAAAATGAATCAAATTGAACTACTTCTGTCGCGCCTCAATTTAGCAAAATTAGTTAGTCCCCAATTTAATGAACTTGTTACTAACAGAAATATCTTTTTTCCAAATGGTTTCTTTCAGGATTCCACAGAGATGCATCTTCACAAAAAAACAAGATAATTTCGCAAAGAGAATACTTACACACAAAAATTGGAATTACAATGTATTTTATTCGCGCAAAACTAATAAAGAAAATAAATATAGCTGGAATTTTCAAATTGTAATTGATGGAGAATACAAATATGTCACATCGAGGGAATGTATGTCTATAATTATGAGCCATATTTCATCACAATTCAATGAAAAATGCTTATATGTAATAACAAGGAGAGTGTATATCTGTACTTGTATGCCTACTTTCATTGAAATCAAAAGAAAAATATTCGAGGTAGATCAGTAGACCTTCCATAAGTTTTTTTCAAATGGGAACTGATAAAATAAATGTGTCATAATGAGAGGAGTCTATATCTGTACTTGTGTGCTAAAATTCATTGAAATCGAAAGAACCATAATTGAGTTATATCAGTAGACCTTCTGAAATTTCCAAAATATTTCCAAATAGCAACTGGTGGAAAAAATGAATGTTTCATAATGAGAGAAGTGTATATTCATACTTGTATGCTAAACTTCAATGAAATCGAGAGAAAACTGTTCGAGTAGGATCAGTAGACCTTCTGAAAATTAAAGGGTTATAACGAAGGGAGTGTATATGTGTAATTCTATGCCTAATTTCACTGAGATCCAAAGAAAAATGTTAGAATTAGAGATCAGTGAGCCCTCTGAAAATTTTCAAAATGTTTCCAAATTGCAATAGATGGAAAAAATTAAAATGTCATAAAGAAAGGAGTGTATATCTGTACTTGTATATCTGATTTCACTGAAATCTAAACAGTTACTCAGTAGATCTAACTATTACCAAATTGAAACTGAAAGAAAAATGAAGCAGTTTCAATGAGAGGAAAGTATATAAGTAGTTGTATAAGTAATTTTTTGAAATACAAAGAAAAATGTTTGAATTAAATCAGTAGACTCCTCCGAAATTTTCAAAATTTTTCCAACAAATGGAAAAAATGAAAATGTCAAAATGAGGGGAGTGTATATCTGTAGTTGTATACCAAATTTCATTTAAATCCAAAAAAGACTGGCGAGTTACAACAGTAAAACTTCTGAAGAGTTCCAAAATTTTTCCAAATTGTAATAAATATATAACTGTGCATGTGTGCACAGATCGAAATCCAATAAAACATGTTCCAGACAGATCAGAAAATCTTCAGAAATTTAACATGATTTTTCCAGAGATTCCTAAAGTGAAATTTATGGTAAAATTAGAGCGAAATAAAGAGAGCATGTCTACTTGTACTTCCAAATTTTGTCAAAATTGGATTGCAGATGTTTCAGTTAATTAAGAAATTCCAAACTTTCAAATTTTCATAAAAACTTTGACAGAGGTTGATACACTAAATATACTACTATACTTCATTCTTGAGACATAATGGCATTATTTCTAATAGACCTTTATCTGATTTTCGAAACAATCTGTTTAGTATGGAAAATATTCACATTGATGTCGAAGGGAAGCAATATGATGTAGTTTTGAAGTCCTTTTTTAACATAAACGAAGGTTGTGTGCGAGTAGCTGAAAAGTTATGTATTTCATTTGAATTACTTCCTTTAATAACTACTTCCACTATCAACATTTGAGATCAATTTATCACAAACCAATTAAATAAAATCATGCCCTCTGAAAAAATACCTCTATTTGCCTCTGAAAGTATATTGCTTAGCTAAACCAAAAGCAACAATCACTGTAACTTTGTTGATCTCGCTATTTTCCAATTTGTAACAACCTTCTTTCTCTGTAAGATTAATTCTTATCTTGAAAATAATGCCTTTACTTCTGTATAACTAAGCTTTACAGCAAAGACTGACGCAAATACTACACTTTCTCGATAAATTCACATTATTGGGATCACCTTTGAAGGTTTTTACATTTTCCTGCACCCAACATAGAGCCAGGAGTTGATCTTTCATTCTATAATTCCCTGGAGTTACCTCATCCTAATTGCTTAAAATTCCTATGAAAAATTATGTAATTAGAAAACTAAGCAAGGATAACTTATTTTCTACCAATTCATTTTAATTTGTACTAAACGAATATAAATATAAGATAAAGTAAAGTTAAAGTAACAACATTTCCTATGTAACTTTTGTACTAAACGAATATACATATAAGATAAAGTTGAAGTAACAACATTTCCTATGTAACTAATCAGGACCATATAGACTTTTGAAAGCAGTTTCAGAAGAAAAACCATACACTATTTTATCATGGAAAAATATTAAATATAAAATTATAGATTTCCCATATATAGATCTTCCATCAAGAGTACAAATACAAGGTATCAGAATTTCAGACATCCTCATAATCAATTTTTATTGTCCACCAGGTACAGTACTCACTTCAGATATACTTAATAAAATTTTTCCTAATCTCACTCCTCCTTGTGTGTGGAGACTTCAACGCCTAAAATCCTCTATGGGGAACATGGTAGAAATATGCTAGAATCTGAATGACCTTCCCTTGTTAAATGGTGTTTCTTCAACTAGAGTGAATAATCCGAGAGAATGCAAAAAGCGTTCCAGACCTTTCCATTAGCTCCCCAGAACTTGTTCAGAATGATCCTGGATTCAGCGATCACCTCCCAATTTCTATCAAATTCTTGTATTTCAATTTTTCTTTCCATCCAATCAAAGTATTTCAACTAATAATATTTAGTACAACTAAATGAGATTGGGAAGAATTTAAATCACAAGTCACTAAGAAAATAACTTAAACCCGACAAGAAACCTAGAATCATTTCAGACCACCATTATTTAAGCGGCAGAAATTTCGATTCCAACAAGGAAAATATATTATAAAAAGTCCAAATATCCAATTCATTGGCGAAATGAAAAGTTTACGCTAATAATAGAATAAACAAACTCGGCTTATGTACAGTATATGAATAATCTTACAATGGATAACTATATTGAAGCTAATAGAGATCTGACCAGAACGAGAGCTCCCATAAGACAAAAAAGGAAGCTTTTTCGATTTTCGTAACAAATTTGAATGTGAAGGATAACAAGTCGTTATGGGCGAATATTAGAAAATTTAAGATGGGTTTTAGTCGTTCTTGGCCCACATCTAGTGGGCCAATGAATCCTCACAAGACTTTCTTCTATAATTCTTAACCCTCTGAAACAATTTCTGTAGCTAAAATAACCATGTCCGTACTTTCTACAAAATAAGAAATAAATAAATTACTGCCCCGGGTTCAGATGGTATTTCGTATATGATTATTGGACAACTCCCAATCACAGCCAAAACGAAATTAATAAAAATTTTCAACGATATGCTTGAAACAGCTGATGTACCATCAAAGTTAAAACATTCATTGATTCTACCAATATGTAACTCTCAGAAATCGCCAAACTCAAGCGAGAACTATAGACCGATATCGCCAAGTTCATGTCTGCTGAAAATATTTGAATCAATTCTCGCAACTAGACTGGAGATGATATGTGAGTCATACATAGATTCGAATGAGCTTCAGTTTGGATTCAGAAAGGGCAGACCAATTAAGGATGCACTCACATTCTCAACACAATGTATTTATTTTGCTCTGGCAGAAAATGAAGAGATATAACCTTTGCAGACGTCAAAAGCGCTTATGATAATGTAATTTTTCATATACTTGGTGATGATCTAATTAAGGGGTCGTAATGAAAGGGCGTTTTTGGAGCGGGTAGTACACGTAACGGTGAGTGGGTAGAGGCGAGCGGCTGAGGTTATTCGACTCAGGAGGTGTAACCATTTAGTTTACAATGGTTATCTGGACAAGAGAGCACCGTTCATTCGCAGTTGAACAGTATTTAAAATCGGGAGAGTCTGTCATTGTCGTGCAGCGGCGCTTACGTCAGCGTTTCAACATTGGTCGTAACGCTTCAGTTCCGAAACGTGACACAATAATCCGATGGGTACAGAATTTCAGAACGACTACATCAGCAATGAATCCGAAACCTCAAGGTCGTCCCCAAAGTGTAAGGTCACCAGCTTACTTGAAAAGAGTGAGGCAAGCTGTGATTCAAAGCCCAGGGCGCTCAGCCCGAAAACGAGCTGCAGCACTCCAAATGAGTCGAACTGTTCGCAGAATTTACACCAAGACCTCCGCTTTCACCCTATAAGCTCATGGTTGTCCAGCATCTGAATAGAGGAGATTTCGCACAAAGCCAGCAGTTTGCCGAGATAATGCAAATGATTATCGCTGATGAAAATGAAACAGTGATAATGATGAGTGATGAGGCTCATTTTCATTTGAGCGGTTTGGTTAATAAACAGAACTGCCGATATTGGGTTGCAGAAAACCCCCGCGAAATGCATCAATTCCCACTTCACAGCGAGAAAGTCACCGTTTGATGCGCTACGAGCCGTCTTGGGATGATTGGACCGTATTTTTTCGAGGATGAGAGAAGGGCAACCGTAACTGTAAACTCTGAGCGATATGTTTTCATGCTGGAGAATTTTTCTTATCCCAGAATTGCGACGACGAAGAATGAACAGAAGAAATGTTATTTTCCAACAGAATGGTGCCAGCCAGAGCCTCAATGGAAGTTGTGCGTCGCATTTTTCTTGGTCATGTAATCCCCGTTTTGGTGATGTGCTGTGGTCCCCTCGTTCTCGTGATCTCACTGCTTGTGATTATTTTTTTGTGGAGAAACCTAAAGGCTAAGGTCTACGTCGCTAAACCTCGAAATCTGCAAGAGTTGAAAGAAGGCATCACAAGAGAAATTAGGACAATCGACACCGATTTGTTAGAGCGGGAGATGCAGAACTTTGAAAATCGACTACATCAATGCATTGCGGAACACGGACGTGATCTGCCTGATGTCATTTTCAGAACATGATTCTTTCCACTTTTTCTAAACTAAACGGTAACAATTAAGCTTTCATTTCACGTAATTAAAAAAGTTCTACGTTGAAATCAGCTGAGTTATACTTATTTCAAAAACGCTCTTCCATTACGCCCCACCCTGTACAACTTCCAAATTGATAGAGGTACTTAGAAACCTAATTATGAATCGCAATTTAATTGTTTTAGAACCATATTCAGAGGAACTTATAGTGCAAACATAGATCTTGCACTGTAATCTGCTTCGAGCCCTATCCTGTTTAGTTTTTTTGTGATGGATATAACCAATAAGTTAAGTATGGAAGGGATCAATATACTTATACAGGCGACGTAGGTGATTCCTTGAGAACTACTTTTAACAGGATGAAGACCGGTCTTCAGGAGTTTGTCCAATGGTGCTTCGATACAGGACTTCAAATATCTCCAGCGAAATCAAATGCTATCTGCTTTTCTAAGACAAATAAGTTAAGCAATCTACCCCCATTGAAGTTAAATAACAATCATATTCCATGAGTAGAACAAACTAAATACTTAGGAGTAACTATACATTGTAAATTGAATTGGACTGCGCACATTGAATCATTGTGTCCTTATGGTCTAATTCTAGGTAAATATCTAGAGTAATAATAGAGAAATTGAATAGAATTCACTATACTACAATTAGAACAGCACTTGGGCTAAGGAAGTTGACATCAACAAATATAGTGTTAGTGGAAGGCAATGAACTTCACTTGAAATATAGAAGAATTAGGCTAGCTGTGAAAGATGTAAGTAATCTTGTTAGAATTAAAAATAATCCAGTCCTCCGCAAAATTAACTCTTTACCCCTTTACCGAACCCTATGGACAGAATCGAATGCCTCAGCGGTGGTTCTAGAGCTAAGATTCATCAATCAGAGTACGATAGAATCATATGTCAAACTTCCATGTCATAAAAACTGTCTAATTACTCATTATACTTATATAGATTATTTTGATTTGAAGCAAAGTTGTTCAGACAATTCAATAAAGTTATTGGCAAAAGTATGTCAGAACTTTCCAAATTATGAGAAAATTTACACAAATGCTTCTAAAAATGAGGAAGACGCTTGAATAGGGGTTATCAGCACTAGCATTTTACTCAAACTGACCCCAGTATCTTTCAATATGTTCAGCTAAATTATTGCCATTTCAAAAGCGATTTCTTCCAATTGGAACCTAAATTTTAGAATATGTCTTATTGTAACAGAAGAGCACTCTATTAAAACTAACAGAGTGGAGACTCCACTCAAAAAATGAGGCTTTACCCTTCTGAATCAGAGAAGAATTAATAGAAATAAAAATGGAGGCTTCTACACTGTTCTCATATTGTACCAAGTCATACAAATATTTATTATGGCAATGAAAAAGCTGACGAATTGGCAAAGTTAGGTTGCTATCAAAATCTAGAGGAAACAACAGTTATTAAATGAGACGCATCTGATTTTTTCCTTTCTCATACTGATATAATTTGAGAAGAATAGGGTGATGAATGGACTTATATCGGAAAAGAAAATTTATTTAACACTAATCTCCCTAGAAAAGCAGTTAGTTGCAGTACGATATCTAGACTAATATCCAATCACTGTTGGTGTCCTACACACTTCTTCGAAATAAGTGTGCTGGACTCTAATAAATGCAAATGTGGTAGAATAGGATATCTGAATCACATATTCTTTGAGTGAATTATATACTTCTTTATTAAGAAAATACATGAAGGCGTTGGAGGCCGTTTAAATATCACACAAGTTATATTTAGTGATAATATGATGTCATAAACTTAATAGTTAATTTTCTTACAGCATCTAACTTACAACTGATAAAATTAGTATAAACATTAGATCTGGAGATGTCCTACTTGTCCACTAACCAATGGGATATTTTGTCTTTAATTACGTACCAGGGATTTAGTGTGTATAGTGCTGTTGATTCCATCACCTCATCAATGAAACCCGATGCCTAAAAAAAAAAAAAATAATCTAGTACACTTACTTACAAAACTATAAAATTCCTCTTACCTGAATCCAAGTCCTCTATTGTGGAGATCCAGCAGTAAGATAGAAACTTGTATAGATGGCCAGTGAAGTCAAGCACACAGTAATAGAAGTGAAGAGAAATATAATTCAATGATCAGGTGCATAGAAAATATTTATTTTGGCAAGGGGTAATTCATGAATGATTCATTGAATTTCCTGGAATTTCCTCATTCATTTGTTACTTAGTTATCAGAATCAGGCAAATTTTACATTGTGGTCTTAGTCTTGCGGTTTGCTTTCATTTATCTGTGATAATGGGATTATTCTTTACAGTTCGTTGGAGGTTGTTATGACGAAAGTGAAAAGAAGTTAGTAAGATTATATTATATTGCATACCTAGGAATTTTGTTTTGAGAAATAGATGATAGATTCAAAGTTATCATATAATATGAGATACAATGATAGAGAATTGATCAAATTCAGTAATGAAAACACCCCGAAGTTAGAGGGTGTATTACAACATATGAAACCTGTAGGAAAAGAATGGTCTGACTGGTACCAACAATCAACTTTCAAGGAAAGGTATTTCAAGTTGTTCTCAAATCTACTCTTTTATTATAAGTTGAATGAACCAGAACCTCTTGGTATTCTGGTTTTGGAGAATGCTCATATTGCTTATGAACAGAAAGGTATACCTTTTGCATTCTCAATAACCTTCAAAGTAAATAATAAAATACGAGATAATGATGTGAAACATATATTCTCTTGCCGATGTGAAGAAGATGTTAATAAGTGGGTTTCATTTCTGAAAATGGCTTCTTACGAGTATTGGAGAACGCAGTATCACATATTGAAAGCAAAAATTAGTATGAAGACTGGAGAGGATCCTGTTTTAGATTACATGAAAAATAATATTACTCCAATTAAATTAGTCAATGGTAAGAACAAATCTATTTGTACAAAGAAGGCAACTTTTCATAGTCATATAGAATTTACTGATTCTAATAATTTTGTTGAGATAAAACGATATTCAGAAAGTACAAGCTCAAAAGTGACAGCTGTTCAGAATTTAATAGAATTTTAGTGTTTCAGATTTTGATGAGTATTAGTACTTATGAATTGTCTTTTACTTTATTAATTTAGTTCTATTGATCTCCTTGCTGGACAGTTCATATGTGATTGAGTTTTAGTCAATTTGTTCTTATGGTTTCTGGTGTTGAATGTATTTTCTAAGAAAAAATTATAGTCTTAATTGATGTGCTCTAGAGCTTTTATTATTTGAGCCTGTACTTTTAACCATAAAAGTGATGAACATGATGTTAAAATCTCAACTTCTAAAAATGGAGCAAATAAAAGAGGGCAATATAATAAAATAATTATATCATCTTTATGAGAATTTAATTAAGTACATTGCAATTGTAAATATCCTGAAGAAAATATGTATTCACCATGATCTGTTGTTTTAAGAATTCATTTGTGTACATTATATGAAAATATTGTGATAAAATGTAAAATTTAGTAATGGTATCTTAAAATAAAACATAATTTTGGTTTTTAAACTCTTGCTAGTGTCAGCTTAATAGCTCTATATATCTCGAACTAATAAATACATGTATTTATTCATTTATAAAAATATTTACAAGTAAAAATAGTACAAAAACTGATATTTTAAATAAGCTCAAGTTATACAATTATGAGAAAATCAATCATTTTGCATAAAATTTTCTATTTCAGTATGAGATATTTATGATATATATCTTAAGCTATTCTGTAAAAATTGAATGTATTAGTTGTATTTTTCTGAAATAATGCACTGCATTAAGAACAAAATAGTTCGAGAAAAGCTTCTAGTCAAAAAGAAATGATAAAGCTGCTTAATATTTTTTTAGTTACCCAATATTTCAGGTATTTCAAATCAAAGCAGTTAGAAGTTTTGGGATTTCTTACCATGCAGATTAATTATTAATCCTTTGTGACTTTAATTATAATTTTTCCTAAACCACACTAGAAAAAATTGTTCATCGTTTATACAGAAGAATAGTTAAGCTCTGCTTAGGCTTGAGCTCAATGCTCTATATATCCCATAGTACCTCAATATTTTATATAAGAATTGAGAACAATAATTATTATGCTGTGCCTTGCAGTTTAATGGCAAATGCTTTCAACAAATGTACGTAATTGTAAGTAGTGATATTTTTATGTTTGAATAAACTCTATTCACTTCATTTAAATTTCAATTTTGAAAGATATGTGATCACCATCATTTTTTTTCAAATTGATTTAAAATAAATCAAAGAAATGAAAAGTAATGATGAGATCCTAGTTTGTACATTAAATATCTGATTAAACATCACCTTAAACATGAACAAAAATTGCCTTGAATACTGGCCTCTTTCGAAATATTCATTGTACAATGAATTATTTTCTAAGTTATTTTGATTACTCAGTAAGTGTATTTTTATTGCTAGGAATGTTGAACATATTATTAATTGTATATTTTGAATGAAATCAAACCAATAGTCAATATCAACATTCTGGATCAAATTTTTCTTCTCTGTTTCTTATCAGGTTATAGCAATTTGAAGAAAATGTATTATTTGGATGTAAATTACTGTTTCAATTACTTAATAATGAAAAGTATTGAATAGGTAATAAAAAATCAATGAGTTCAGTTGAACTCGTAAATGAAAAATTCCAGTAAAACCTTTAGTTCTTGCAAAACAAAATTGAAAAACTGATATTATCATTTGCAGTATCAGAGATTTTTGTGCAGTTCTTGTATGTGTATGACAAAATCACGTATTTCCAACAATGAATATTTGTATGTAATGGCTGGTATATTAGAGAAATTATGAGAGCGAGAGTTCAGAAGAAAAGTTTTGATGCTATGTTGAAAACCTTACCATAGAGAACAATACAGTATATGATATAATTTCTTTGCTTTTCACCACTTTTTCATGGAATTATTATTTATCTGATTACTTTTTTAGCATAGATTATTCGGTGAAAATCTTGATTATCTGAAGTAAAATTTACAACCGAATAAGCCTATTGGTGAATCTAAACTAATACTCGAATAAATACTACAGGAAAATAAAAAATTTAATTTTTAAAAATAAAGGTTATTGACCAAATATTTGTTTGTTCACAAACAAGTTTTGAATTGTGTTCTGATTTTTATAGTATCTTTACTTGTAATCACCAAATGTGGAATGTCTAGAGAAATACACGTAATAACATCAAAAACTCAATATAAATGTGTTTCATAAATGTAAATGTTTATTACTTAATTGAATTAGTATATTGTATATCTTGTGAGTCTGGTTTCTAAAAGTTACTTGCCATTTAAATTTATCAAGACAAAAGCCTGATCATGACAACCACCTTCAGATGGAGGAAGTGGTGTTCAAACAAACCCTCTCTATTTCATTAGAAATTCAAAAATACAAATGAAACAGTGCACCATTTGTGAAATTGTTTTTATTTTTGTATATATATGAAAACAATAAAATATTTTTCAATAATTTGATTTTTATTCATTCATTTAAATTCAAGATTAAAATCAACCCTTGTATTGATAGAACCCTTGCAAAACTGAGTAGCATATGTACTTTGTATGTTTTTTGGCATTCAGACACAAGTTATTTGTATGAAATAGTTACTCTTTCATGAAAATCAAGAAATACAGAAAGAATATAGTGAAACTTTATTTTTGTGTGTATAAAACAATGAAATAATTTGTTCTTTCATTCACTCAACAAATTCGGAATTAATAACAACTCCTTTCTTTATGGAACTTCATGCAAACCTAGCTCATTTATGGATATTGTGTGCTTTTTTTGAAAGGAATTTTCATGAAGCAATGACAATTTGACATTTTCAACTAGTTTGCACAGGTTATAAGACTCGATTTTTAATTACAGTTAATTTTGTTTGAACATCACGTAATTCATTCTTAACAAGAAGACATATAAGAGTCAGGTATGATTGTTGAAATATTTTTCTGCTGGTTTTCTTTTTCCATTGTTACAGATTCCTGTCCCAAACCCCCTTCCTTTCACCCTTGTCTTCGTCTGGAAATCATGGAGTACAAGATGAGAATTGAAGCTGCTAAGCAGAAAAATCTTTGGTACTCTTTATGTACACACGACACTAACACAACATAAACAGACAAGCTATTGCTAGTGCAATAGCGACAGGGAAGCGAGCTTTCTTCTCAGGTTTTTTCACTCGTTTATTGAATCATACGCAAGATAGTATGGTTGCCCTGTTACATTTCCTGAGCTCACACTTGTGTTTTTCTGACACACACCGAAATTATAGATATAAGCATTTATAGGATGAAACTATAATCTGCAGTTTCATTCTTGTTATGACTCTTATTCAATTCTTTGCAGCTCGTGCTAGAGATATACTCGATAACTGTATGACGAATTAATTTCGAAATAATAGCAAATAATTCTTGATAAAGTTTAGATTTGAAAAAGTAAAAAGAAGAATGCTATTAACTTTTCCAATTATACATATATCTTGTATGAGTTTGTTGTAACAGATAAATAATCAAGGAAACATCATCTTAATATTATTTTTCGTGCATTATCCCAATTGGGAAAACGAATCTCTTGCTTCTCTTCTTATAAGTATATTTATCTATCTATCCACAATCCTCAGTGTCTCACTAATTTATGATCTCATGAGTTTACTTAATTATTTCTAATGTGAAGTCAGAAAGTAACAACAAAAAAATCTAAAAATGATTTCCAAAAAAACAACTTTATTCAATCTTAAGTAATATTTGATGACAAAGCGATTTCAACTGCTATTTCGAGAAAGCATCGATTAAATTGAGGAATATTCTGAATAGAGCATATTTCAATTCTTGTCGAAGAGGTCCATACATTTTGCACATTTGGGGTAGGTTGTTCGCCAATCGTTTTCGTACCTGGCGGTGTCATGCAATATGATGAACTGAACTACTTTCGTGTGTTTCATTATCGCACTAGAAATGTTGTGAAATAGTTTATAGTGCCGACAAAATTGATTAGCTGACAATGGAGTCATGTTTTGCTGCCTTTGATAAGAACAGGTAATGTACTGTTCATCCCTAAATGAAGCAAAATTCTTTCTACATTAGAAAACGTGTTTTTCATTGCGAATTCGATTTTGGCAAGATGACAAGTATTGGAAAAACTGTTTGTCAAAATTCTTTTTGCCTCTTATAATTACAATAAATAGATAAATACTTTTTTAGAAAATGGGTTAGGTTATGTACCTCTTTCAGATTAAGAAGAAAATGAGACCTAACTACCATCTCAAAATTTTCTTTATTATACTTTCTGAATAATATTTTTTCTGTAGGTGATAAAATTAATGCCATAGCGCACCTGAACTATTCTTCAACTATTTCATTATAACTTTATTCGTTAGGCCCGTCTATCGCCTTGTGAGGTGCCCATTGTTTTTTGTGTTAATTATTAGCTCGAAGATCAAAGTCTTTGGGGTTTTACCCGTCGGGTACGAGAATGGACCTTTTCGTGTAATCGCCAACAAGCGCTTTCAGACGTACAACACATAACATTATTTTCTCAACTTTGTTCCAACTAGCTTAAAAAAATTCCAAGTCAGCGAAAACAGCTTATTGTAATTGTTTATATCAAATATGAGAACTTCTCTATTAAAAATATAATAGGTATTACATTGAAACTTAACCAGGCTAATTTTTAGTGATGGTTTTTTGGATATAGAAGAGTTCAGGCTTTTGACAAGGGCTCTTTTTCGAAATGATCGTGGCAAAATTTATACCTTGGAAGAAGATAAATTTAGAGAAATATTTGAGGTTTTCGATGTGAATGAAAATGGTTTGTTAGATCAGGAAGAATTTACTTTCTGTTGGAACCACTGGATAAAAATTGTGAGTTGGTTAAAATGAAATTTTCTTTAACTTATTAGTTCATATAAGTCAAAATAATGTACAGAGCTGAACATTTTCAAAGATAATACATCACATAATTCATGCACTAGGTGCTGGTACATGCATTCCTCCATTTACTAGGATGCCAATATTTAAGATACAGGGTGACACATCCGATTATCCACAGCTGGAACAACCTATATTCTGCCTAATGAAGGTGAGAGTCAGGACCCAAGATGTTATAGACCAATTACTTGCCTACCGACTATTTATAAAATCCTTACCGGTATACTTGCAAATCATATTGGAAAATACACGAGGGCGCACGATATAATGGCCCAAGAGCAAGGAGGTTGTAAAAGAAGAGCAATGGGATGCAAAGAGCTGTTGGTCATAGACAGCTTGGTAACCAGACAGGCCCGAAGAAGACTGCGAAACATATCCATGGAATGGATAGATTACGAAAAAGCCTATGACTCTGTTCCTCACTCGTGGTTGTTGGAGGTACTGAAAATATACGGGATTGATAACAGGATAGTGGAATTGCTTGCTCATCTCATGAAAACGTGGCGAACTTCATTGTGCTTGCGGACTAAATATGGGGAAGTAAAGACCAAGCAGATCAGAATAAGAAGAGGGATCTTCCAGGGGGATACCCTGAGCCCCCTCTGGTTCTGTCTGGCGCTCAACCCACTCAGTTTTATACTAAACAACAATGGTAAAGGGTATATGATTGGGAAGGACACAAAAACTATCATTAGTCATCAGTTATATATGGATGATCTAAAACTTTATACGTCCAGCTATGAGCAGATGAGGAGACATCTAGAACTGGCCGCATTTAGCAAGGCCATCAACATGAGGATGGGAACCAATAAGTGTGGGGTGATAAACATAGTTAGAGGAAAAATAATGTGCAACAATCCTGATGGATGACACGGTGCTACCTGGAATTGGTCCTGAGAACACTCATAAGTATCTCGGCATTCGACAGGCTCAATATAAAAACGGCCGAGATTAAGAAAGCATTCAAGTCGAAATTCCTATCAAGGGAAAAAAAATCCAAACTAAACTCGAAGGCAACTTTTACGGCCATTAACACCTGGGCCGTGCCGAGGATCACATACTCGTTTTGGGTCATCTCATGGGCCACAAGGTGAAGGTGAATTTTCCGGAAGCACAATGCGAAAGCCTGACATCTAAGTTTCCAGACTGCTACAGTTCCTTTAAAGTCACTCTATATGAAAAAAGTGGTGATAAAGCAAAGGATGGTGCCTACTGGCCGGACGGTGCCCTAGTGAGTCAGTTTTTTACGAGGAAAACAACGATGACCATAGCCAAGGTCTGAATAAGGGTATTAATGCACATGACAAGGTAAGCAGAAATTATGCTTCACTTCATACCAATGCACAAAGTATCGAAAATAAAAGTAATGAATTTGAGGCATTCCTGCTATGCCGGAATCGTGAATTCGTTGTTATGTGTATGACCGAGCATTGGCATAATGTTGGTGACATGGCAGATTTTTCATTTCTCTATTGGAAGATTGGTTCATTTTTTGCCAGACTTGTATCACGACATGGTAGTTCTATGATTCTTACCAGGGACCCGGATGTAACATATCTCAGTGCTCAGTGATCTGTCTGTCGAAGGTGATTGTGAGATATTGGCCGTTCGGTTGAATAGTTTTAATTTGTTTGTAATATATTTTTATAGACCTCCTTCGGGAGATCTTGATTGTTTTTAAATATTGCTGAGAATATTTTAAATAGATTTGATTCATCAGATAAGATTATTGTTTGTGGAGACTTTAAACGTTAGATTCAATACAGATGATAAAGAGTGTGCAGCACGCTGTAACTTGTTTAAATCATTTCAGAATGCGACACTGATGAGCTCTTAATAAGGGCGAAACTGCAGTCTGCCGCTTCGTTTCTCGGCATCCTGCTTAGTTGCACTATTGTGGCGCTTGGGGGCTGCGTGCATGGCAGGCAGATTTGGGAACTAGCTCTTGTCAGGAGGCATTATTCATTGATCTACGGATTTTTGAATAAGTCTTCTTGTCTAAAGTTTACTTACATATGTAGACTCCTCGAGAAGTTTATCGCGGAAGATATTTGTCCCACCGACGGGAGGTTTATCTCGGAAACAGAGAAAGGAGCACTATTCCAGCGGGATTATTTCGCTCGTTTTCTACCGTTGATGTGATTCTGTGATTCACGGAACGGCGAAAGATGTCTCCCAAATGTTTGGAATTTTCAACGTTTCCACATCTGTTTGTTAGTGTTCGTATCTTTCTCGAAGTCCGGTAGCGGGTTCGCCGTGTCGGTCCGTAGAGGGCGACTCTCATACGTATGTACGAGATGCGTCCTTTCTGGAATTAATAGGGTACCCCGATGTAGCTTGGTAGGATGTTGAGAAGCGATATGCGACACTGATGAGCTCCTGATAAGGGCGAAAACTTCAGTCTTCCGCTTCGTTTCTCGGCATCCTGCTTAGTTGCACTATTGTGGCGCTTGGGGGCTGCGTGCATGGCAGGCAGATTTGGGAACTAGCTCTTGTCAGGAGGGATTATTAATTGATCTACAGATTCTTGAATAATTCTTATATATATATATATATATATATATATATATATATATATATATATATATATATATATATATATATATATATATATATATATATATATATATATATATATATATATATATATATATATATATATATATATATATATATATATATATATATATATATATATATATATATATGTATATGTGTGTATTGTCCCAAAATGGATAAACGAGTCTCTAGCATGTCCTATATGTCTCCTAGCTAAGAATTTTTTCCTCCATGATTAATTTTCAATTTCTTTACAGATAGTAAGACCTATATCAGCATTCTTGATAGTAGATGTACAAAATGATTTTATTAGCGGTACGTTAAATATCAGTAACTGCTCTGCTCAGCAGAATGGTTCCGAAGTTATTCAACCAATAAATAAACTTCTGGAAACAGTTCAATTTGATGCAGTTTTCTATTCTTTGGATTGGCACCCAAGCAATCATATATCATTTATCGATAATATGAACTCAAGAGATTTACATCCGTCTAGTCAGATAAAGGTTGAAAATGTTCAAGTTTATGACACTGTAATTTTTTCTGGAAACCCACCTATTAGACAAAGATTATGGCCAAGACATTGTGTACAGGACACTTGGGGATCTGAGCTCCATAAAGATTTAAAGGTAATACGAAAAAAGTCCTTTTCTCAGAATACCAGCTGGCAGAGGTTAAAGCAAGAAAATTATACTATTTAGCGCCATTGGATATTTTTGAATCTCTTGAAAATTTTCTGTTGAAATAAGGTATCTCCACTTCCTGGATTTTGGAGGTAGGAGGTCTTGAATATAGTTTTCTAGGGTTAAAGGGTTACCAAATGGACTACCACTCTTTTGAAAGTCACTACAGAACTGGATGAATCTCTATAGCTTTGATTATTTCTGATATCATCGGTGACATAGACTATCCATTTCATTCATTTCATCAGGGAGTCAATATATGTTATATATATCCAAGCCATTGATTTGCTTTAACTGCAGCCTGATGTACAAGACAGAACCATATAGACACAATTTTTGTCATTTTTCCTTACAATGCCTAACATTCAGTTTCTCTTTCAAGATTGTGAAAAACTCATTGAAGGTGTACAAAGGTACGAATCCAGATGTAGATTCATATTCGGTATTTTGGGATAATAAAAAAATGACCGATACGACTCTCTGTGCACAACTTAGATTAAAAAATGCTACAGATATTTATATTTGTGGATTAGCATACGATGTATGTGTAGGTAAGTAATGCACCATTCTTTTTAATTATTGATTGTCCTTTAAAAATGAAATATCAGAAAAATATGTTTTTCTCAAATTAAGAATTCATATCGTTTCAGGTGCTACAGCTGTTGATGCATTAGCTATTGGGTATAGAACTATTTTGCTAGATGATTGTAGCCGAGGGGTAGACTTGAAAGATATAGAAAAGACTAAAAATACCGTAATAAAAAATAACGGAATTATAATAAATTCAGACCAGGTTAAAGCGATGGTAGAAGGAAGAGACAGAAGACCAGAATTAGGTTACAAATTAGCAATGGAATTGAAAACAAATAGACCAGAATAATATGATTATAATTGAAGTTTTAATATGTTACATTGTATGTAAATATGTTCACGTCTATGCTGAGAGTATACAGCTAGTTACAAATCATTTTCATGAAATGTATTTGTGTGAAATACTTGAAATATGATATGTAGACACAGAAGTCTTATATTCCTATAATCTATGAACCGTAGAATGTTCAAACAGAAACATTAAAACATAGCTCTAATGATGCCAATTTTTTACTCTTAAATGCACACTTGTGATATAAGAGCACATCAATTTCCTTCTTTTAGCTCGTTTTATCTTTCATCTCGAGCCCTGCATTCTTAACAGTCTCCGATTAACTCTATATTCCGTTTCAAACCGTGAAATCTCGAAACGTGCGACTTGAACCATGTAGCACGTAAAACCCATAACAATACAATCCACAATCTCCAAAGCTCTCATTCAGTCAGTTCATTATATATACGAGGAGCTACTCAAAAATATAGTGTTTCAAAATTGATTTTGGCTTTTTATGCTGGTTCGTTCGAAGTGAAAGGTTATAGGTTAGAAGTATCGATTTCAAGAAATCCACAATAATTCTGACAATGACTGAGGAAACTAATTGTGGTTCTTAACATTGGGATCTAGTAAGGATCGCCGCTCAAGTAGAACTTTGTTATCGTTTCTATTTTTCGGGCTAATGATTGATATGAGTTCTGCTGGTGCAAACACCTCCGTTTTCCGCTGGTATGCGAACTATTACATATGAGAGATTATAAAGGAGATGACAGTATACTATTCGTTTGACTCACTAGGTGAAAGATAAACCATATCTGTCATGACGGTGGTGAAGAAATTGTTGTTTAAGGTGCCATCCAAGAGAGGATATACATTATCCACCTAAATCGTTGAGAAGTGGCTGGTCACTCAAATCTAACCAAAAACTCAAGGTGGGTTGGCAGGAAACTTGCTATCAGAAACTTCAGGTTTCTTGAAAATATTTATTGCGTTTCGACTTGACACCGGTCCAAAAAGACGAAGATTGTTCCAACGTCCGGTTATGACCAAGATAACAGTTGTGTTCTTCCATGAAAAATCGTAGACAAGCTTCGACATTCTATTTCAGATATTATTTAGTAGGGAGAGATGCTTGCGAGAATCCTTATACTTCAGATAGATAATCTATGATAGCCGCAACAAGGACGCAATTGCGTGACATTTACTGAATCATGTCATCAATGTGGTCTCTTATTGATAATTTTGGTGGATAAACTTGCTCCCGAATTTGGAATGTTACTAATTTTTTCGCAGTTCTAGCAAATAATTTGGAATATCATTGAAGATTATGGAAATCAAAGAGAAATATTTATTGCTATACAGGTTTTTATCAATCGCTCCTTGTACATTTTAAGTATATAAGTGATGGACTATTCATTACAGGAGCGTACTTAAATAAAGCAAATCAAAACCAAAACAATTTAGATAGAAAATTATTAGATTTGTGGCGTATTACTATCGGTTACTATACTAGTATTCTCTCCGAAAACTTGGTACAACCATTTGATTTAAAAACCAATGAAAATCTGCGTGAATGTACATTATTGTATTAACAAAGTTTCGAAACTTAAAACCGAATTGCTTCATATCCTTTATATTATCCAGATTTAGCATCCAGATATTATTGTATAACAACTACACATGTAGTTGTTATAATCTGAACTTAAATCAATATTTTTGTGAATGCTAGACAAATTGTACACCTAAAAAGTAAACTCATGATCGATCTGTGACACATCAAGAAATATTGTACTTTTCCAAAATTTTTATCGAATTTTTCTTGCTTCAAGGAGAGGTATATTATTTATTCACTGAGAACATGTCCGATTCTTCCAAATTAGAAAGATTGTGTTCTGGGTGGGATTCAAACTTCAACCTTATTGTATACGCTTTTTGACGAGAATTATGCAAAGTTCAACTGTTTTTCGATATACCTCTGCAGATAAAAATCCTTTGATTATGTTGAAATTGTAGAATTTAAATTTTAGAAGACCTAATATCAATTATTCAATTTCAAAAAGTAGTAGATATTATCAATTAGGAAAAACAAATTTTTTGAAAAAGTTAGTAACATAGAAAGTATCTAGGAATGTAATTTCCTTTTTGAGTATAATTGATAATTGCAGTTTTAAAAGTCTTAAAAATAAAATTATGTTCTCGAGTTGCCTTCATTTTCTATCGAAACTTCATCTTTCTTCCAGAGAAAGCCAAACATTCAAAAAATCATGAAGTTTTACTGAAGTGTATGTGCTGAATTTATGTATATCATATGGTGAAGTTGGTATCCTCAAATCTAATAAGTGTAAACTTCTATAACACGGTCCTGTTAACAGGTCGAACGAGCGGTGCATATTTCAAAACCACGCACATTTCTTCCGATAGAGGTAATATCCAGTCCCATACTCTTCGGTAGAAAGAAACCGTTGCTCACCGCTCGCAAAAAGTTCAAGAGGACACGATAGGACATTGCCTTTTCAAAATATAAATAGACAGCATTTTACTGAATGAAAAACAACTGGACTTTTCGTTGAAACACAAATAATCGTGTAACACTTTCATAGAAAAAACACCAGGTGACAATGCTTGCCAAATAAATCAGGCAACTGGGTGAACTGAAATTCGTATTAAAACAACATGTGGTCGCAAATTAACTAGACTATGATTAATCTGATCAAATAAAAAATGATCAAATCAAGGAAACAGTTTTGTGGATAATTCCAATATTTTGGGAACACTGTAATTACCCTTTTCTCATAAGGGAATTTGTGGAGATGATAAGTACAATTCTTGGCTACAAGAAGTAACAAACGTTATTATTAACACTGTTATACCCGATAAACACACTATGCCAAGTGAATATATATATATATATATATATATATATATATATATATATATATATATATATATATATATATATATATATATATATATATATATATATATACATATTCTTTTGAAAAGAGAGGATTTACAAAATTCGAATAATTGTATTAACAATAAATGCTTGTATCTATAATTTTGTTGTGTGTCAGAAAAACACAAGTGTGAGTTCAGGAAAATGTAACAGGGGAACCATACTATCTTGCGTATGATTCAATAAACAAGTGAAAAAAGCTGAGGAAAAAACTCGTTTCTCTGTCGCTATTGCACTGGCAATAGCTTGTCTGTTTATGTTATGTTAGTATCGTGTGTACATAAAGAGTACTAAAGATTTTTCTGCTTAGGAGCTTCAATTCTCATCTTGCACTTTATGATTTCCAGACGAAGACAGGGGTGAAAGGAAGGGGACAGGAATCTGTAACAATGGAAAAAGAAAATCAGCAGAAAAATATTTCAACAATCATACCTGACTCTTATATGTCTAAACACACTTGAATTTATGAATAGATTTGACATAGCAAGCAATGCTATAAAATGGACTAAGGAGATAATCAAAAACTACATAACCTGCGAAAATTTCTTCTTTCGCGGAGATGTTCTTCCGTCGCAGTGTGAGTCTCCTGAAACATAATCACTTCCTTGTTCCTTGCTTGCCAATTTTGAAGTATAATCTCGCAAAATGCCTTCAATATTCAAAGTCAATAAAACAATTCCCTCTCTGTTTGACCGAGAGAGCCCGATGGCTAGGTTCGGTCTTCTAAGTGACGCCGATTATGATCTATAGATGTTCTAGAATCATTATGAACCCAATAATTTGGGTTGACATCTCCCATATATTATTTCTTCGTGGTTCTTGTTTAATTTGAAGAAAAATTTGCGAAAAAATTTTGATAGTCGTTTCAAATGACAAATGTCATAACATAACATGGTGATGATAATTTCCTTTGATTAAGGTAGTCTCCAATAGTGATTTTTTTTCATGATAGACATAAGGGTATTAATTACTGACAATGCATTACCAAAATTTAGTGCAAATTTATGCACTAACACGGTCCGAACAGAATTTCCTGAAAGCGGTAGTGCAAATAATACTGACGGAGGTGGAAGATGGCTTTTCACTACCCCAAGCCAAGATAGCTTATGAGCCACAGCCGAACCGAATACTGTCTGAAAAAAATAGGAACCCCACTGGGGTGCAAATTTCGGTGTTAACAATTCGCCGGAGGCTTAATGAATTGAGTACTCGGAGACGCTACGGATTTCCGCAACTTAAACAGGAGTACTGAGTGGCAAGGAGAAAATAAGCATGAACGTATTGGACCATGCAACATTGGAGGAGATGCATGTTCCCCGATGAAACGAAATTCTGCTTATATCACAGCGATGGTTGTATTTTAACATATAGGGAAACTAGTCAGAGCTCTCTGGGAACCAATATAACTGAACATATACCATTCGTGATGGATCTGTCACAGTCTGGGTTGATATTACTGCTAACTCACGTACCGAGCTGTTATTTTTATTAGAGAAACAGTGGATGAATAAAGGTATAGAGATACTGTCATTTTATATAGTTGTACCATTTAGCGAAGAAATGGGTGATAATTTCATTTTTATGGATTATAAGACATTTTCTCACTGAGCCAACATCATCACAGAAACTCTACAACTGAATTGACTGGCCTGCACAATCCCCTCACCTCAATCCTATCGAGCACATATGAAGTCGTTTACATAAGCAAATTCACGAGACAGGTGAACTCATTGAGACGCTAAATGGGTTGGCTAAAGTGCTTCGGGAATAGTTTATTAATTTCTTGGGATTTCATAACAAATTTAATAAACCTCATGGAGGACCCACTAAATACTTAATGAAAAGAAATTCTCTGCGTTTATTCATGAAAAATTTCAAATTCATAGTTTTGTATGAACATAAATAAATTAAATTTTAGCAGAATGGACATTTATTGTTCCTGAATTTTTCATGTAATATGATCACAATATTTTGCAAACTATATAAAAATTAGCAATTTTTCTCGATGTAGTTTAAAATCGAAAAGATTGAAAAATTGAAGTCGGAAAAATGTGTATTTGGTAAAATCATAATTTTTGTTTGTATATTTTGGTACGGCATATTTTGTTTTGTTCGATCATTTTCAGCAATTAATGGATAATGAAATCTGAAAAAAAGAGAATATATTGATATGATTATCATGAATATGATTAAAATTAAAATAATATGAATAAAATGAGAAAATTAGATTAATTTCACTTATTTGTAATAACTATTTCCTTAGCGTGACGTAGTACCCGCAGAAAGACTTATTTCCACAAATCAACGTAGAAAGCATTCTGTTTAACCGGGTACTGGTTTTCTGATAGTAATCGAATAGCGGTTCTTTACTATATAAGCGGATAACCAAAGCCTCTTTGCATCATTTCCCAATCTTCTCTCAGCAATGAAGTGTATAATTCTTTTTGCGTTACTGCTTGCAGTATGTAACGCACAAGTGCCCAGTTTTGGTTGGTGCCCAGATTATGTACCAATGTCGAACTTCGACATGGAAAGGTTCCTTGGAAAATGGTACGAGGCCGAGAGATACTTCCAGGTTTCCGAATTGGGAACCAGATGCGTTGTTTCTGACTATGCAAAATCTGCCAATGGAAAAATCTACGTTTCCAATGAGGTTACAAGCAGAATGTAAGTACCCACTCACAATTTTTTTAAATTAATAAATATTTTTTGACCTTGTTAAATTTAAATTTTCTCTATTTTGTGTTCTGAACAATAACTGGACGGCTATGATGATTTTTTATGAACTTCAGTATAAAAAGCTTTATTGAATGGAAAAGTACAGTCATTCAAGGAACCAAAAAACTTGTAATAAAAGAGCATGAACATGGACATTCTTGCAATAGAGTTTGTCCCATCAAATAAATAATAGTCTAAAAAGTACAAATACTACTCATTATAGATAGTATGATTACGAAAAATTATTTCAATTAATAATTTCTTCAATATTGAAAAAATTAACTTTCTCAAATATAATAAATATTTTTAAAGAGTTTTAAACAATAGTGAAATGGTAAACAAAAAAAACATTATACAAAAGAGTGGGTTGCTTTATTATATATACACTTTTATACTAACTCTATTTTTAGAAATAGCAACAATCCATATATTTCTGTTTTGAATTCTGAAAATGATTGAAGTTATTTAAATTTCTATGGTTGTGTTAAAAAGTGAACTGCCGAATTAAAATTTGGTGATCTAGCTTTCTTCGTCGCAAGTAAAATCCGTTATTGTTACAATTTTTTATGTGTAAGAAAGACTTGATTGAAATAAACCCTTGAATTAAGGAAAATTTCAAGGAAACATATCGTTTCCAAATAAATAATTTTGTGCCTATTGTCAATCTAGCTATAGTTTCACTGAAATCTATGCAGAATGTCTTCAGAATGTATTATTTCTTTTCAGAACTGGAGTCAAACGGATCCTTGGTGGTGATCTTGAACTCGTAGGAAGAGCTGGTGAGGGAAAACTTAAAGTAAGGTATCAGACAACTCCTATCGCCTCAACTTCCACAATCAGTGTTTTGGATACAGATTATGAGAACTACGCTGTTCTATGGAGCTGTAGCGGATATGGCCCTGTACACACACGTAAATATTAACAAAGTCATTGGTTCCTTTTATTTGTTTCTCATTGGTTTGTATCTAAAAATTTTCATATTTTTCTTTCAGAAAACGCCTGGGTAATGACCAGAGAACGACTTCCTCCTGGTACCATTATGCAAAAAGCTTACGGTGTTTTGGACAGATACAAGATCAGCAGAACATTCTTCCAAAGAACCGATCAAGAAGGTTGCATTATTGCTGCATCTGAAATCAATGCCGCTCAAGGATTAGTAGGAGAACAAACCATTCCAGAAGAAATCCAATCTGTAGAAAAGTATTCTGAAGATTACGTTCAAGAAAAAAGCGCTGGACCTATTGCGGAAAAAAGTGCAAATTTAATCGAAGAGAAAATCCCCGAACTAGACTCCCTGTCAATGAAAAAAGAAGAGGTAAAACCAGTAATTAAAAAAGAAGAAAAATTGCCACAAAAAGAAGAAAAACTTCCACTAAAAGAGGAGAAACTGGAGAAAACTGAACTCAAAAAGGAGAAAATCAAGAAACCTGTTAAGGTTGCCGAACATATTTTAAAAAATTCTCCTGTTGAAGCAGCTCTGAAACCAGAAGAAGTAAAGAAGGAACAACTAGCTGAGGTTAAACCTGAAACTGAGAGTATTCCTGAGAAGTTGCCTGAAATCAAGAAAATTGCTCCTAAAGTAGGACACTCCCAAAAAAATATTGCCAAAACGAAGTAACTTATTATTTTAAAATCTAACTATGAATTCAGGAATTTAGTCCTAAGCCATATTGTCGAAAGAACTTGAGAACTTTCGTGATGAAAACGTACTGGTAGTTTAGTAATTTTTATTTATATTTAATTTATAAAATAAATGAATTGATTTAAAAACTTTTCTTTATTTGATACTTAAAGTAATACAGGAATACCGACCTAAAATTGGGTAACTAAATTAATTTCTTTCAATAAGACGTACTTTTATTCGGATTATATATTTTTGTGATTCTTCTTGGAATTATGCATTAATTCACAATTCCTCAAAACTGGAAAGGGATGACTAATTCATTGATTAAATAAATGATTTATTTGTTAAATAAATACTATATTTTTGTAACAATTACAAGAAAGCAAAAATGTTTTGAATAATCAAGAATATTCCATTTGCTACTTGGGATAACTGAATGTATCATCTATTAAATAATGATGGTTGCATATTATGTCATTCAGGGTATGCAACCCAAATTGCTACTCAATTTATAGTACTTGTGCGAATTCATTGCTTTTCGATAAAATTAATTATTCCGTTTTAGGAAAGATAATTGATCATCTATATTTTTATTGTGGTGCATAATTTCTTATCTTTATTGAAATAAATGAATTAATGAAACATTTAACATATTGCACCGTTTAACTTTTGGGTACGCAACACAAACTACACTATTATGCTGATTATATAGTATTCTATCGTGAATCTACGATTGTTCTCGTCATAGATCGGTTAGGTTTGCTCTGAAAAGCACATGGAAAGTAAACGGCAAAAGCAAAGTAGCAACGCAAACATAACAAATGTACGCTTCGATCCGATTGCACCCGAATGGCAAATATATTGCCTTGTGCCCTTGTGGTCAAGCACCGGGCGTTGGCGTGTAAACAAGTCGTCTATGCACGATAGGGTTGTAACAGTTGTTTAACATGTTTACTCATACTCGAGGAAAACGATACATAAATGATCCTGAGTGAAAATGTAGACTGAATAGAAGACATCAACATAATCTCATAGCAATGAACCCATCTACTTGGATTACCTTTCTTATAGTGATAATATTTCCATACTCTCATGGTTACTTAAATCTATATTTGAATTTGCGAGAAGTGCAGAGATTGTTAGGTAAGTTTAAAGAATGATTCTTTTATTTTATCATATCAAAGATTAATCACGCATGTCGTTGAAGATCGATCAGTTATTTATGAGGGGTGACAAATTGGTTTAGTGCACCCCAATTTTGAATGATTCACACTGGAAAAACATCGAAAGTTTCCCAACATCTAGTAAAATAAATTTACAATCTATCTAATATCTATTTATATACAGTTTATTCTCTTTTGATTAGTTGATGTAAAGATCTTTTACTGAATGATTTACTTCATATCATATTTTTTTATTTTCGACTGATGTAGAAATGCAATACCTTACATATACAGATAAAATAAGAAATAACCAAATTTCTTCATATCGTGAAATAAATGCCTACCTGAATTTAAAACTTCTTTTCGATAAAATAATTATTCATCGGAATTTGAAATTGAATGAATATTATTAATGTTGAAGGAAGGATTATAATAAATGTGGATAACCATATATTCGAGGTAGTCAGATTTCTCCGTAACACTAATAAATTTGTTTCAATTTTGTTAACTTATATTTTTGGCCTCATTGACTTCCATCACCATCTAATACTTCATAATATTAATATAATAGTGTTTACTGTAACTTGAATTAGACTTGCACATTGGATTTTTGTGTGGAAAAGAATATTTTCTGGAATCTTAATGTTATCCTAATGTAGAATTATCATAGAATAAATATATTAAAATTGTAATTTATGACCCTCATTGAAAATAGTGGAGACAATATATCAACATACCAGAATAATAACATTAACAACTAGAAACATCGCTATTATACAGTTAGTGCTATAGCAACATGCACGTAATAAAATTTCGAAAATAATTAGAAAAATAAGAAAATACGAGAGCAATATGTTTTGTGTGTGAATTTGATATATCTCCTAAGGCGGCTACACACTTAACTGCAAGTTTGCATGATGAATCATTTTGTACAAGCAAACTGTAGCTTTTTACGAAAATGCTTGCACAAAATTTTCGTACCGACGCTACAATTTGCTTGATCAAAATATTCATGCATCAAAATCTGGGGTAAAATAATTCTCTGAAGTCAACGATAAGAAGAATAATTAAAGGCGTTTTTGTAAACGATTAACGAAATATAAATGATGATAACAATGGAATATTCTTCTTTTTAATCATTTGGTAGTGATTACACTTTTTGGTTAGATGAAGGCCAAAAAATCAAAGCTATTAGTAACCTATGGTTATTTATCAATAATATATATTATCAAAATATTAGTTTGTAGATTGAATGTGGAAAAATATATTTGCAGGCCTGGAAGCTGAGTTGTATTATGTACGAGATGGCAGTGTCAATCAATATGCCTTGAACTTCGTTGTACCAGTTCCGTCCAAGATCGACTCATTACAGTTTACGTGGGAAAACTTAGCGGGATATCCGGTATGTGCAATTAACTTCTTCTTGTATTAATAATCTGCAAGATCACTCTTGAATTGAATAAATTGAAATTATGCTCAATTATATTACTCATGTAAACAATGATTCGAATTGTCAGATTTGGTTATGAAGAAATATTATTCTTTTCTTCTTTTTCCACGGAAGGTACCCAACCTCCCGAGAAGGATTTTCTGTTTATTGAGCGTATATGGTTTTATACAGCGATATATACAGGGTGTCCTAAGATGAGCGGCCTTTCAGACGTTTATGGAGAACTAATAATGCTATCGTTTGAAATTTTGGTAGTTGATTCAGCTGGTCCAAACTTTTATTTCTAAATTATTTTCACCTCAATGACACTTCTGGTTATACTGGAAGTACATACCAACTTTGTTATTTAATATAGAACACCCTGTGTATTGATGACTGGTTCGATAACGCTTGTTATTTCAATTACAAAAACATCTAACACATAAGTCTTATCTTCTTTCGTTCATGAAATATCCTAGTTTTACTTGAAAATTATCGATGTTTTGCTTTCTGAAATAATTAATATCTCTCGAGAACGGCGTGAGCTGCCAAAATAATGAAACAAGAAACCCTTCGAGACATAACTCATATCCGACTGAATCTGTCAGTAGACAGAGTTCTCTTTTTTCCGCCTCAAATTTCCAAACGAATAAACATCGAAAACTACGTTTTTTCAAATTGTAACCCTTATTTTTTTAATTCATTAGATTCGCCGTGAAAAACTTAATGAAGATCCCCTTGTATACCCTTTACCTGAGATTTCAAGTTTCCAGTTATGTGGCTCGCCTCAGCTCCTCCACATCCAACTTCATGAAAGCATTTTGCAGTATATTATACAAATTTTATCTTTCAGCCTTCCCAAAGTGAAAAATCCATAGGCGTTAGGTCAGGTGACCTTGGAGGCCACAAAGACAGACCGTTCGTTCCAATCCATCTATCTTCAAACATAGTTAAAATTCGATAATTTTCATGTGTGCGATGAGCTGGCTCTCCATCAAGTTGGTACCAACAACGCCTTGATTCAGATATTGATAAAGTGTCAACGAAGTCACTTACTACCGTGCCCAAAATACGAAAGTCTGTTGTCCTTCAAGAGTGTAAACACATTTAAACCAAATTTATTATGAGCATTTCTTTCTTTCGTAATATGAGAATTTTGGTTGACCCAAAAGTGTGAGTTATTACGGTTAAAAACACCCTCATTAGAAAATTTGGCCTCATCTGTCCAGATAATCCTTTTGAGAAAATTGGGATCCTTTGGTCTTCTGAGAAGAAGGATCTCACACAGTTCTATTCGAAGCTGTGGATCGCCAGCTTGTAGAGTTTGGACCCATGAAAATTTATGAGGATGCTGTTTATGTTTTTTTTTAGAATTCTGTGAAAACTACTATGAGGTAAATTCAGATCATGTTCTGCTATTGCCGATGATGCACGTGGATTAACATCAAAATGAGCTAGAACGGCAATTTCATTGTCTTCATTGTTGACAACAGGCGATGGAAGTGATGTCTTATTCTGGACCGTTCCAGTTGAAAGAAAATTTATAACGTATCTCCCGAATTTTTTAGCTGTCATAGACTGCACATGTGGATATAATTCGTTAAATCTTCTACAAGTTCTACTCACATTCCGTCTCTCATCTCCATGAATGAAAAATAAATTAGGTATTTTCTCATTTGCGTAGCTAGCCATTATGTTCGAATTAATTCTACTGACAGTTAAAACAATAATAGTTGTTTGTTTGTTATTCCTTTAACGTGCTCTATTTCCGCCTTTCGGCCAATGACACGCCGTGGAATTCTGTCACCTCACTAACCCGGGAATTTTGCCGAACCCCTCTCGTGTCGAGGGAAGGGATCTTTAATGTCCAGCACATCTCTGTGTTGGACCGAGGGCTTTACATCTCCGAAAGATGGATACTCAAGCGATTCGCAGAATTCGAAAAATCGCACCGAATTTGTAGGGATTGAACCCAGGTAACTCTGCGCAGGAGACGAGTATCATATCCTCTACGCCACCGAGCCGGCTCAATAATAGTTTGTTATCTATGCTCAGGAGCCTGTCTATGCCTCTGGATATGTCTATGCACGTGCAGAAATCTAAGCCTCCTTTGCCAACTTCAGGTAGGTACGTAAAATTAGTGTTTTCGCCATAACTTGAAAACTTGAAATCTCAGTTTTTTACGGCGAATATAAAGAATTTGAAACAAAAATATGGGTTACAATTTGAAAAAACCTAGTTTTCGATGTTTCTTCGTTTTGAAATGTGAGGCGGAAAAAAGGGCACTCTGTATACTGACTGAGATTCAGTCGGATATGAGTTATGTCTCGCATGGTATCTTGTTTGCAAAACACCTTTCATTATTTTGGTAGCTCACGCCGTTCTCGAGATATATCAATTTTTTCAAAAAGCAAAAAATCAATAATTTTCAAGTAAAACTGGGATAATTCATGAACGAAACAAGCTAGACTTATGTGTTAGGTGTTTTTGTAATTGGAATAACAAATATTATCAAACCAGTCATCAATATATAGGATGTTCTATATTAACAACAAAGTTGGTATGCACTTCCGGTGTAATCGGGAGTGTCATCGAACGATAGCATTATTAGTTCTCCATGAACGTTTAATAAGCCATTCAACTTGGGATAACCTGTAAATATCGCTGCGTGATTGCTTCCAGTTGATCATGGCGGCTTGGTGCGATTCTTTATTGTTAGTTTGAAGAATTATTAAAATCTTATGGTACGAACATAAAATGTATCTCTCTGAACTACTTCAAGTCATTTGCGCATGTCCAAGAATTGAGCATACTTTCAAGAGCTTGTCAGTTTTCCTACAAAATCGTTCAGCAACAATTATTTCACACTCAATGCTGTTCAGTAATTTAAATGGAAATTCATTGTCCATCCATTATATGGAAGAAGAATCTATTAGCTGCAAAGCTTAGAGACATCTGTCCATGCCCGATCTTACAATGAAGAATTCAGGAAAATACATTGGATTTGATTATTAATTTCAAAATACATCAATAAAAATTAAATGTACTTATCTAAGATTTTTATTTTTCAGTTACCGTATTCCATCGATGTAACCGCCAACAGCGCTGCTTTGTATCCTCCACAATTAAATATATCAGCAACCGGAAATGTTCCCAGATCAAGCCAAATATTTAGTATATCTTTACCTTGCACCGGTTTAGCAGCTGCCGAAGTTATGATCACAATAAATATTAACATATCTGTATCACACAACAATTTGACATCACTTGTTCTGAAGAGAAGAAAAATTTGTACGAAATTAGAAAAAGTTCCAAGCTCAAGAGTACTTATAGACAGTATGCCAAGCTATTCGAAATCTACAAATATATTTTATTTTGCTGTAGGGACTGCAGCAGTGATGATAATTATCTTAGCACTTTTCGTTATTCTTTTCTATGTAAGAAATAAGAAAGATAAAAGAACAGTTGAGTATAATAATAGACCCACCAGTTCTTTCTTGACAACAATGCCAAGGAATACTGTTAGTTCGACTTACAATGAAAGCTGCAGAAGTGTGCCTAGCTATTCTCTTCTGGATGAGCGCTCCAAGGATCTACAAGAAAGAATTGCTGAACTCACAGTTCAAAGGTGAAACATATTTGCTACTACTAGAACTTAGAAGTGGGCAGAAATGTAATAGCTGAATGCCTCATTATTTTGTATCGTATATTTTCATCATATCCTCATTCCAAAACCTTAAATCAATGAATTTTATTGCAGATGTCGGGTTCGTTTGAGTAGTGTTGTCATGGAGGGAACTTTTGGAAGGGTATATTTGGGTTCTTATACAACAGAAAATGCGAAAGAAGAAACAGTCATTATAAAAACTGTGTCAGATCATGCTAGTCAAGTTCAAATCTCCCTTCTCCTTCAGGAAGGAATGTCTATGTATTCTTTGAACCACAAAAATGTTCTCAGCATACTACGTGTTTCAATTGAAGATCATACTGCACCATTTCTTTTATTTCCGTATAAAAATACAAAGAATTTGAAGATGTTTTTGCAGAAGTGTAAACTGTCACCTGAGGGTGTGTCCCATACACTAACTACTCAAGAGGTCGTTGATATGGCGCTGCAGGTCATTCATGGGATTCAGTATCTCCATAAAAAACATTTGCTTCATAAAGATTTGGCTACCAGAAATTGTGTGTAAGTGACTATTAATTCGTTTATTCCCAGTATGAAGGAGTCTATTTATCCATATTTCTTTCATTCTTAGGGTTGATGATAAACTGAAAATTCAAATAGCTGATAATGCTCTATCAAGAGATCTGTTTCCTTCTGACTATCACTGTTTGGGGGATAATGAAAATAGACCAGTCAAATGGTTGGCTATAGAGAGCTTACTGCATAAAACGTTTTCAACAAATTCGGATATATGGGCCTTTGGTGTTCTACTCTGGGAACTGACCACTTTGGCGCAGCAACCTTATATTGAAATAGACCCTTTCGAGATGGCAGCTTATTTAAAGGATGGATATAGACTGGCACAACCAATAAATTGTCCAGATGAACTGTGAGTATTATCATCGAATAAAGCTATTAATGTCATGTTATTATACTGTGTGAATAAAAGATGGATCATGTCCCACTAAGCAAGATATGTTACGAAATATTTTGATTAGATGTTTCCAAGAAAATTAAATGGTGGGGTTATCGAATGGTCAGCCAGGTTACTTTGTATGACCCCTTTGGATTTTTTTGTGCAGGGTCATTTAAAATGCAGTGTTTTGAGTATTTTAAGAATTAGTGAAGATATGCAGTGCAGCACAAGAACGGAAATACAAAGCATTCCATTAGATATGATTTGTAATGAAAAATTCTTTTGTAGAATTGGCCATAGTCAGAGGTTTTGTGCTGCGAGCTACGCACCAGTATTCCAAAGGTCAAGCCCAGGTTCATTACCTACAGAAACTTCAAAAAATTTTCTAGAGAGCAGTTTGATTTAGAACTTCGTAGGTTGAATTGGCAACAATTTTTTTTGCATTGGGGATATTGAGTCTAAAGTGGATGTAGTGACGAACTTAATACTTCAGTTGTTCGACAAGCATGTCCCTTTCAGAAGGGTTAAAGTTACTCGAAGGCCTGTTCCGTGGTTTAGTGAGGAAACTGATGGTATGAAAAAGAATCATGCTTGTCTGCTCAGTAGATATAAAAGAACTGTAAATCGTTCAGGTTGATTATCATACAAGAAATCGCGAAAATACTTCATTCAGGCTGCGAAAATAGCGAAAAAAAACTTTTGTTAATAACAATGTTGATTTGGGAAATGTTGAGCAAACATGGAGGGTTTTGAACAATTTGAATGTTTCTGGAAAATCTAATTCTGTAATTCCTGAGTCACTTTCTGAACCTGACAATATTAATGAATACTTCATTGAGTCCATATCTTCACTAAAATGTGAGGCTGATCCCGACCTGACTAGACAATACAATCATAGACTTGTTATTGCTAGCATTGATTTAAATTCTCCAGGGTCAGATGGTATATCTTTGGATATGCTTAAACTCTGTTGTCCTTATATTCTGCCGTATCTGACACACATTTATAACTGTTGTTTAAGTGAAATTGTCTAGTCCAAAGAGTTGTTCAGATCTGCGTCCAATAAGTAAACTCCCAGTTTTATCCAAAATATTAGAAAAAATATTATATATTCAAATGGTTTCCTTTTTGCTGCATAACGAATTGTTTTCTGGATATCAATCAGGATTTAGGAAATCGCATAGCACTACTACAGCTTTGGTCAAGATAATTGATGATGTTAAGGGCAGTTGATTTGGGCGATGGGTTAAATTTGGTGATGTTAGATTTAAGCAAAGCTTCTGATACTATAGATCATGAATTACTTTGTGCTAAGCTTCACTACTAATGTTTTTCGGAAAAGCTCATTAAATTCAAGAGAAATTACTTGTCTGGTAGATGTCAATATGTTAGTGTAAATGGAGAAACATCAAGCTCTAGATTGATTTATCTAGGTGTGCCTCAGGGCTCAATTTTGGGGCCTCTGTTATTTGTTTTGTAAACAATGGATGTTCATGAGCAATTGGATGGTGTAGAGCTTCATCAATTTGCTGATGATACTCGGGTTGGAATTAAATTGAGGAAACATGAATTGGTTCAAAACATAGACAGCTTGAATTATGCCTTATATAAGATACACTCTTATTCAAAGAGGCTTGAAAATAAATCTGGATAGAACACAAGCCATATGCTTCGGAAATATTGATATCACGAATGTGAGACCAATATCCATGATCAGGACTGTAGGTTCGTATAGCGGAGTAGTAAAGAGCTTGGGGGTGTTTGTAGGACAAGACTTGAGATTCAGAGAACATATTTCATCAATATGTAAAAAATCATATATGGCTTTTAAATCACTCTACCTTAATAAAGATGTTTTGAATCCATCACTGAGGCCTACATTGTGTGAGAGTCTAGTGTTGTCACATGCGAATTATGCCGATGTTCGTTATGGGCCCTGGTTGGACGTAGTATCCTCAAATAGAATTCAGAAAATTCGAAATTGTTGTGTGAGATTCATACTCTCACTTCCACGCAGGGAACATATCAGTCCTAAGTTGAGGGAATTAAGGTGACTTGACACGCATAAGGGATGAAAACTTCACCTGGGTACGTTTCTGGTTAGGGTTTTGAAGTTGGGCTCACCGAATTAATTGAGGGAAAAAATTTAATTTAGATCTGAAACCCATTTGCTTGGCACTAGAAATGCTTACTTAATGGAGATACCAAAGCATAACTGAAATTCATGCTGATTACTGGGTCACTTGCTTCATTCAGAAAGAAGTGTTGGAATTCATTCTTTTTTCATGAGGGATAATGTGTTACTTATTACATAATATTATTTGAAGATGGATTATAAATTGTTGTTTCATTTTATTTTTTATGTTGTGAAATTTTATAATTTCGATTTTGTATTGCAAGACCTTGGTCGAATAGATCAGTTTCAAACTGGATTTCTGGAGAAACAAATAAAGTCATATTATTATTATTATTATCATCGTGGACTTATGCACTATCTCAGCTGTTAGCTGGATATAATTTACTTTTCCCAGATTCAGCAATCAAAGGGAATAGGCTTGATTAGAATATACTTGACATAAATTTTCTAACTCTCCTACATGTATTAAAAATTACAGCTTTTTGCATTTCTATATAGGTATTCTTATGCAATTCTATTTTCTTAAGGCTATCATGCAAAGTTTTGGGTATTAACCCAGTCGAGGATACGATGACAAGAACAATATCTATTTTATCGAGGTGCCACATCTGCTTGATCTCAATAGCAGGGTCTGTGTATTTGGACTTTTTCTCCTGGAACTTGTTCAACACGTTGTTATTATTAGGTATGGCGACATCCAACAGCATTGCTGTTCTGGCTCTCCTATCATACACCACTATGTCCGGCCTATTATTCGTCACCATTCTGTCAGTGATAACAGGCATATCGTAGTATAAGCTGATAGAGTCATTTTCCAATGCGGGCGTCGGTTGATACTTGTAATATGGCTGGAAGGTATTCAGAAGTCTGTACTTGTGTGCAAGTTCTGATGGATGCACCACTCGATTATGCCTGTGGAGATAGTCCGTATTGGCCAGTTGTTCGCAGCCGGACGTAATATGCTGTATAGTCTCCGATCTTATATGGCATTTTCTGCACTTATCTGTTTGTAATGTTCCGTCCTTCATAATAAATTTTTTGTACTTGTTTGTAGCGATCACTTGGTCTTGAATGGCCATAAGGAATCCTTCTGTTTCCGCGAATAATTCTCCTTTCATCAACCATTTGTTGGAGGCTTCTTCGTCGATGTGTGGTTGATTAATCTCATGATGATGTCGTCCATGCAATTCCTTTCTTGACCCATTGCTCTTGTTTTTCAGTATCTGATAGGAACGGTAGATTCAGCAGGTCATCTCTGGTAGCAAGATTTTGAGGTGTATATCCCTTATCAGCCAACGATACCACTCTATGGAGGTCGGAAGTGAGAGCTTTTGCAGAGAAGAATTCTATGAGATTTTTCATCTGTTCGGTGTGTAAATTGACAGCATCTATTAATCCGGGTCCTCCTTCTTTCCGCTTCAAAGTTGTTCGTATCACAGACGATTTTGGTACTTTGTCAGCATCGTTCGGGTCTGCCTTTGAATATCATCCAGTTCTGTCTTAGTCCATCTAATTATTCTAAATGAGTAAAGCAACACTGGAATGGCGTAGGTGTTTATTGCCTTGACTAGATTCCCCGAGTTCAACATTGATTTCAGTACAGTCTTCAGACGCTGACTGTATTCTGAAAGAATCTTCTCCTTTGATTGTTTTTGGTCTAGCAATCTGGCTTGTTGGTATCCTAGATATTTGTATATTTCGCCATCCCTCATGCACTGTATAATATCACCGTTTGGAAGTTATGTTTCACCATCTATGACTTTCCTCTTTGAATGTTCAGGGTCTTACATTTTTCAATCCCGAATTTCATATGAACATCTGCCGAGAACTTACTGACAGTTTTCAGTAAATGGTCCAATTGCTTCTTGTTCAAAGCATATAATTTGATGTCATCCATATACAGCAGGTGGGAGATTGTATGATAGTTCCTATCTGTTTTTATCCTAAATCCGTATCCTGTTCTATTGAACATTGAGGACAATGGGTTCATAGCTAAACAGAACCATAGTGGACTCAAAGGGTCTCCTTGAAAAATTCCACTACGATGGGTATCTCGTGCGCCAGTGTGTCATTGTTGTCTTCAAGAACTCTACCATGACTGGATGAATTTCGTATATCTGCAATACTTCGACAAGCCAAGAATGGGCGGTACTATCGAATTCCTTCAGATAATCGAGAAAAGCTGAATAAACATTTCGATGCCCTACGTATTATTATTATAGATCTTGAAGTTCACCAGTTCTATTGTCAAACATCGTTATTTCATAATCATTGAAATTAGTCATGTCATTCAACAGTTTTTGCTTTTTAAAGATTTGCCGTCATGGCCTACTGTTGGGCAATGAGTGCAGATGAAAGACCTACTTTGACACAACTGCAGGTCTGTTTGCAGGAGTTCTACACCCAATTGACTAGGTATGTATGAATGTACTCTATATCAAGAACTTAACTTCAAATATTTGTGCCAAATTGTTGAATTATGTATTTTTATTTTATATTTTAATTTTTTTTGTTAATTTGAAATGGATGGATCTTAAATGTCGAACCTCGATTATGATATTTTCGGGTTAATGTGTAACATGAAAATGTTTGTATACAGGGTAAAGTTAGTGTTGAATGTTGATAATATAAAAAGATATTTATGGGTAGTATATTATGAAGAACAAATTGGTTGCTTCATTACCAATAAATTAATTTGAATGTATACCTTGGGAACAAACAGTATGGAATGAATTCTATCAAAATTATACTGACCTTATATTAGAACTCATCTGTTAAAGAACGATTTATCATATGTATTTAAAATCTACATGTTTTTGCCTCGCTCTTGTTGGATAATTAGTAATTTCTTAACGTTATGTCATTGTCTACACTTATCTTCGTATCAGTGATATTCTTTCCCATTCTTGTTTTTCACCACAGTCATATAACAGCTATGTGAATTTTGTATTATAGGAAACATTTGATAATGATAAAATGAACTAGACAAAAGAGTCTCACGATTTTTAATTTTTCGAAAGTAACGCAGGTTCAGAATTCAAATACCTGTCCCTCCCCATTCTTCCTTCCTACACCCTCAATGAACTACTCATGGCTATCTTCTCCACCAGTATATGTGGAGGGGGAGACACAGCAGACATCCTATGGAGGCCGTGGGTATCGATCGTAAGTCCTTCGAGACTAGACACGCTTGGCATGAATCGTGTTTATTTTATATATTTTATAACATATAAATATATTATGTGATGGTGTATAACCAATATGTGATGTTAAATAAATAAAAGTCTAGAAGGTGAAAATCAGAGGAGATAGTACTCCCCCATCAGATATACCTGCTTGAATATGGTACCTTTTGATATCTTTAGATTGTCAGCTAACTCCTGCAATTCCTCTTTGCGATCACCCATAACAATTTTCATCACTTTTTAGATATTTTCTGGCGTAAGAACCTCTTTGGGTCTTTCAGAGCCTTCTGTATCTTCGGCGGTCGTACGACCACTTTTCAAATTAGCCTACCATCAGCAAATTGTTGCTTTCGACGGAGAATTTTCCCGGTTACACTTTTCAAGTCATTCCTGGGCTTGTACGGTATTTTTACCCATCAAATTGTAGTGTTTTATTAAGACACGAAACTCGTTTTGATTCATTGCCGACAGATTTATAGAAGTAGCGTCACTTCAAGCTCAATACATAGACAGCTTCTAAAAGAAATGTGATGAAATTTTGACACGTTTCTTTTAAAGGTTGGTACTACCTGAAACAATAGCGTATTCGATATGTCAGGCTTCATCTATTTGTTCCCACCATGAATTAGATACTGTATTTTGTGAGCTAATACATTTATTTATTACAAGGTTTGATTGATGGTATTTGATTTCTGTCAAGCAATTCAGTTTTCAAAATTTAGAACAAATATATCTATATATAGTAAAACTTTCTTTGAATCTTTTCATTTCCAAGAATCTCTTTCTGATATTAAATCTGATTTTTGTATAGTTACAGTAATTATTTAATCTAGGCACATATATAGAATTTATAATGAATAGGGTAATCTTGTTTTAGCAAGTTAATTAATTTAGTCTACAATTAACAAATAGTATAAACATAGATAAAGATAATCCAACAACTGAGACAACATAATAATAGCATGATTTTAAAAGGGAATCACTAAAAGTGGTGTAGCTTAGTTGCATACTTAATCGTATTCCTTTTAGATAGTGATGTAAGTATTTTGTCTTGGTGCGTTGATATAAATTTTCGTAAATGAAACGCCCTCAGCCCCAGTTGTTAGTAGTAGAAGTTGAAAAACTGTTCGTTCATTTCACTTGTGATAAAATTACTTCAATGGCTTCAAGCTTGAAGTGGAGTATACTTTTTATTGAATTCATTCCATACTTAATCCCGCACTGTTGTGCAAAAGTGTTTTTATATTCATATGTTAAGATGTGTGTATACGTATATTCAATGTTCATTAAGGTATGGCCAAAGTATAAAATTGGCGTGAGATATGGTTCTCTCTATCAGATAAATTATGCATGTTTGGATTAATGTATGAATATTTTTATACTACAAGAAACGTTTAATAAAATTTAAAGTACATTGGTTGCCTTGTTTTATTTCAATTATTTCCCAGAACCGGGAAATCACCCAATAGTGTAAACATAGACACGAAGGAATTTATCTAACCCAAATAAGAAATCCAGCGAAACCAATAATCGACTTTAATACCTAAGCTCTTAAGCACTCATTCGTATATCCACAGTTCCAAAGCTGGTGTTTTCTAAATCAGCAATTCCCACGTCGGGACGAAGGGACGCGTCTGTAAAAGACTATGTAACAAGTACTTGAGTACCAAGGGCTGAGAGAAGTGAGGGGTAAGGACTGCTGGGTCACGCATATATAAGTATCACGATCGCGACGTTAAGGGATCATCATTCATTAATTCATTCATTATTATGAATTTGATGATTATTGAGTTATTTTTCGTCAGATGTGCTGTTACTCTTTTAATTCAGTCATTTCGTTTTGAAGCTCAGTGAATTACTCATTCGTGTGAATCGGAATTAAATTTGAGTTAATTAATCGTGCATAACATGAGTCCAGAAGAATGGAAGACGCAGATTGTTCCTCTCCGAGAAGCCGGACAGTGGAAGAAGAAGCACCGTTCCCGCTGTGCCCACAGGTGATTACTTTCTGAATTTCTTTTAATATTTCTGCTCACTATTTGAATTTCTTGAAGTATATGCTACGAAATTGCAAATCGTTATGCTTTGAAATAAACTTTATCAACTTAAATTATTTTCACATATTTTTATTCTTGGCAAATGATGTTGAAATAAATACTTTTCTATGAAGAAAAGAATGAAGCAAAAAGATAAGAATAGGAGTTAGTGGAATAGAGTATTTATGTTAATTGTTTGGTAACTTTTTAGATCATCAATACCCTAGAAAACACATATCTAAAATCTCGTGAGATATAGATTTATGCAGATATGGACTCCTTCAGCTATAATCTCTCATGTTTCAAACTCCTGCCTCATATTTGCTACTCTACATTACGTGGAGAAACTTAATGCCGTCGCAAATATTGGAAATTCGCAGTTGGAACTCATTCCCAACTATCGGAAATATTACAATTATCAGCTGCCAAAGACCATGAAAGTTGAAAGTGATACTCCATTTTAACAAAAGTTTTTTTTAATATGGAACATTTCCAGTAGGAATATCATTTCATAATTTAAGGTGGTTCATTCTGGGCCCGCTATTATTTGTGATATACATAAACGATTTGAGTGGCTGTGATGTATCTGGTTTCCTACTGATATAACGCAGATGAAACGGTGATATTCTATATAGGTGATAGCAAAGATTAACTTATAAGGAAGGCTCTATGTGATCTCACAACAATAGAAAAGCGGATTAACATAAATAGAATTAAGATCATCGTAGATAAGTGCAATTATATGTTTTTTGGTGCTCAGGATTACAATTTATGTCAGCTAAAAATAGGCGAGGAATCTAGCAGAATCCAATAGTATTAAATATCTGGGTATAACTCTAGACCATAAATTGAATTTTAAAACCCACATTGAATATATGGTAAATAAATTAAATTCTTTCACATATCATTTGTATAGAAATGCAAGATACTTGAACCAAAAACCAAATTTCAAATTTATTACTTGTGTATCCATTCACACCTGAATTCTTAAACATTATATTGGGGCCAGGCAAACAAAACAATACTAGATAAACTACAAAGAGCAAAACTTTATTCCAAAAAACATACGTTATAGTACAACAAATCTTTATAGAGAATTGAAAATTTTGAAAATAGATGAACTTATTCATCTAGATAGTGCAAAAATAATATACAACCTGAAGAATTATCTTGTTGATAGGGAAGTATCATGGCCACAGTACAACTATGAAATACAAAATTACATAACTAGAAACAACCAAAAAATACATATAATACCAACATCCACTAATACAGATAGACGTAGGATAACCTCGTATGCAGCAACCCTTTTCAATAAACTGCCCCCTGACATAACAAACAGCAATAGTTTACATGCTTTTTCAAACAAAGTAAAAATATATCTAATGAGTAAGAGAAATAGTTAATAATACTGTAAGCCAAATTTTGGTTTTATATATTTTCAAGACAACTAAAGTGAACTGTATTAGATTATAAGCCTAGTTTTTAATTAATCATGTAGTTGTCTGTTATAGCCCTTGGTGGGTTTTAGGATTAACAAATTAAGTTAAAAAATAATAATTTGTAAATAATCATTGGCAAAAGTGGTATTCATTACCAGGTGGTAGATTTATTTCTTTATGATATCACTTTGATTACAGAACAAGTATATGTGAAATAAAACTTCTTTCTTTTATCACTAGATAAATTATATAACTAGTGTTTTCTGGAAAGTACGTATCCTAGAGTTTTCCATTGAAATTCAATACATTTTAATGTTATCAATTATCTATACAATTACTAAGAACAAATAAAAATACTATAAATAACGAAATAATGAGTAATTAAAGATTTATTAAAACTATAGTAGTGAAGTTTTAATAGTTCTTTAATTGCTTCGTTATTCGTACAAATTCACTCCACAAATTGCTGAGATATATCCTCTCAAATCGATACTAAAAGACGGCATTGAATATATTTTCCGAACAATCAGTTCGAGGTTTGAAAGATGTCTTCTACAAACTATATGTTCGCATTATTATTTAATGTCTACAAAATGAACAAGACCTTGGAGACCTTTTGTGGATGGATATGATATGCCAGACTAAGCTAGTCGTCGATAGAAATAAATTTTTCTGCATGGTCATCAAAGTCTGACAACCTTATTGAACAAATCTTTTGTCACTTTTACTTCAAGATAAAACAGTGATCTTTAAAACGCAGTGATGATTACCCACTAGACAGAAACAGGATGAAAATCTGGTCGAAATTAGCTGTAATATTCTAACCAATAAAACATAATGATGATACAACAGTTGCATTCAATTCAAATTTATTACAAAAAATAAAACTTATATACAAGTTTGATCATGTAAATTAGTCGGATACAGTATCAGTTGTAATCAACATAGAATCGGAAATATTTTCAGAGGTTGATGGTTTGATTGTGGATGTGAATTCTTTCTTCTCAATGGTTTTTGAAGTTTCACTTTTACGATTTTCCAATTCTTCCTTTTGTTCTGTTGAATTTTCTTTGTGTTTTGCAGAATCTTTCTTACTCTTCACTTCTTTCTCGAAAATTTTCTTGGATGTCTGAAGCTTTTTCTTGCATATGGTTCCATCTTCCTCGATGATGCATTTCACAAGGTTATATAGTTCCTCAACTTTGTCGTCCTCTGAGCTATCATAAAACCAGTAGACGGGATTGAGTTTTTTGAAATTAAAATTTTCGAAATACATTTTAGCTTCAGGAGTAGTATGGGTTTTGTTGATTACCACTGGCGTTTCTTCAATTGTTAAGTTTTGCGGCATCGCGTGTCTCCATGCAGGGAAGAGGTAGATACCTTGACAAAAAGTATGATTAAAAAGTTATCATTGAAGAGTTATATTACTAATAATCTAAATCCTTAGTAAACGGGATTCTCTTCTAATACATTTTGAAAAATTTAGTCAAATTAGTTGAATAAGGTCATTGGTGAAAAATTCCTACAGTGTTGCACGGTTCTTTTAGACTTGGGATAATGCGAGTTGAAAGTCCCCAGAGGTTAGGTTAGATTAGCTCGAGTAGAGAAGGTATTCAAAAGTATCTTTTTTCAGTTTTCTCGGAAACTATTGACTCGTCTTAAGTTTCCGAACTTTTTATAAGTTTGGATATTAAATTAAATTGCATATTTATAAATTCTTCCAAACACATTTAATTCTTATTACTCACGCTAAGCAACTATACGAAAATATTATGAGATGGACTTTTGAGTCAGTGACCCTTTATCAGTCCTCTAGGTTAATATGTGGCAACAGTAATGAAGCTGAAAGAAAAGTACATTGAAGTAGAGGGAAGAAGGAATTGAAGGTCCCTTTTTTCAATATTTCGCATATATTTTCGAAAATATGACTCCTACAAAAACACTTTTTAAACAAAATTAGAGCACTCAATATACTTTAAAATTTTGAGCATGAGAAGTTTCCAAGTTTCTCACCTCTCATGTAAATTTCACAAAAATGAATGAGATGGTTTTGATTGCAAATGCCTCAATTGTATTACAATTTGAAAATGAATTGCTGAAATTTTCAGTTCTTAAAATAGCACATGAATATGATTATAATTTTCAGTCAACATTCTAACTTCAAGAGAGATTCAACGAAATGAAAAAATATCGAATTTTCCCTTGCGTTCAGTTCAGGCTTCAGTAATCTCACGAATTTTTGTAGGAATTAGATTTTGCAGCAAAAGTCATTGTGGTACAGTCAAACTTAGTATCTCATATAAGTAATGTTGTTCTAGATATTCACGTAATCGAATGAATTCTCCTTCAGACAATGGGAAGATTATAGGTGAAATGCAAATGACGTAAGTAAGAAATAAATTTGAAAAAAAGGTTTTGATTTCTTTTAAATATAAATATATATGAACTAAATTCAGTGAAACTAATAAATAGTAAAACTATTATTATGTGTATTAACTTACCCCTTACTCCTTGGAGAACAAGTAAACAACTGATAGTAATAGCGAACATGATCGAATCTGTTTTGTTTTTCATGTTCACTTCTTTATATAGTTCAGAAGGATTCCTCTAATTTTCGTCATTATCTCCTAATGGACATCATATCGCCTTTGGAATTCGTGTTAAAAAAATACGAAGCTACCAAATCTAGTCGTCACAGGAAGCTGACAAATTTATCTCAGTAGGTAATTGTGACGAAGAATGGAAATAGCTTGTTGCATAAATATATCAAGATAAGGGAGACTTAAAATATACCTTTCCTCGTATTTTATTTGTAGAAAGATTTGTTCTATTTCGTCGAAATTTCGGCAGTTAATTTGTGTTACCGTAGTTTCCTTAGCCTCCGAGAAAAAAATGATGTGATTTTTGGCGCAAGCAAGCACTTTAAACGATCAAAAGAGAACTAATAAGAAAAAACTTTCTCGTCAGAGAACTAAAAAACTTTTTTTAAATTTCTTGGTCTCTAAGAGGTTTTTTTTGATGTTTGCTATGTGTACGGGGGTAAAAGTACTGAATGTAGCAAAAAAAAATTAAAACGGAATCCTTTAATGTGATCCCTCTCTGGCTAAATCCTATTTTCAGCTTTCTGAAGGGAAACATACTGGCAACTGTTGAGCCTTTCAAAGTAACCGTCAACGCTAAACTTCACATTTTAATTGCCATCAAATCTTTCACTATGGAGTTTTTTTTACGAGAGAAATAAATAGATATGTTTCTTATTTAAGTAAAAAATAAATTTGGAATAATTGTATAGCCCCCGTAGAATTGAAATAAAATAATTTCTCATCTCAAATTGAGAGGGGATTTTGTAAATGAAATATACCAATATAAGATCAAGCTGACACTCAAACCACTCATTCCATTATCCATTATAATTTGCACCTGATTGTTCCTCCTTCTACCTTGTGAATCACAGTGTTGGAGAATGGCAAAGATGATTATTCTACTCATTGCATCTCTTATGTTTACAGCTTCCAAAGCCGGATATGCAGGTAAAAAAATTCATACTAAACTGAATTAATTTTTAATACCTTCATTCCTTTTAAATCAAATTTGCTTCTAATTGTTGATATTATATTATTTCTGCTCACAAATTACTGTGAAATTAACAGATATATATTATTATATATTTAGGTTGACATTTGACTTCTCTTCACTCGATTTTAATCAACTACAATTTATTTTACTTTTCGAACGTCATTGAATATCGAACATTTTATGGAAACTTACTGACACTTTAATTATGTAATTACATAAGGTATCTTTAATTGTACGTAATGTAAACAAGTACAAAACTAAAATGTTCGGAAATCTCTGAAAATCTGTATATTAAAGGAAAAACAGAATCCATAACTTTACTTTGGGCATTGCAGCAGAAATGTGGAATATTTCCAATTTGATATTTCATGAAGCCTCTAGGCGTTCACCCGAAAAATTCGACATATCACCTTAGAAAAATATCTGGAAATTAATGATATAAACATGAAAACCTAACTTATCGAAAAATATAAAATATGAGAAATGGCAACGCAGTTATTACAATGCAAGAAATTTTTGATATAAAAGCAAATCAGGTATTTCAGTTAGTCTACATCGACGCACCTATTCAACAACTTGGAGAACTTGGCTTTTTACAGATAAGTCGAAATTTTGCTCCTATTATTCTAAAGGACATGTGAGGGTTTAAAAAAATAAGGACAGCGTTATGTGGAGCCATCTCGGATTGGTGAAGCTTTGATTTGTGTTAGAGGTATAGGTTCAGATTGCGACACAGACTTGGTTGTACTGCAGAATTTGACTATGAATGCAGTGCAATATCGCGATATGGCCATATTAATTGTCTCCTTTCGTGTTGCTGTTGGCTAATAATGCTTTGAAATTGCAAGGAATTTAGAGAATGAAATGGCCTGTTCCTTCTCCAGATATGAATTGCATTGAACATGTTCGGGCTCAGATGTTCAATTTATTATTCGTCAAAATCCTCTTTAAACCCCCCAAACAGCTAGAAACAGGTCTCCTACTGATATAGGCAAAAATATTGGTACTTCAAGGCAGTTCAAGATTAAGTTTTGTTTTGTTCTGCGTTTCCCCTCATTTTGCATTCAGCGTTTTTTGTTCATTGATATAATTCTGCTTCATCGTTTAAGTAAATCGCAAAATTATTGTAAATATTTCATTAATCCATGAGCGTGTGTAATTTCGAAAAATTGATAGTATTATTGTTGGAACTGTATTTAAAATTTGATTTGTCTAAAGGCTCTGCTTTTATTCTTGTGATTTTCAAGGATACATCAACAGATATGGTCAATTATTTGCACTTCATCACGTTCAAGGCAGTTCTAAGTAATGCACTTCAGAATAAGTGGAAAAAGTAATAGTAATTTTGAGATGACAAAAGAATGGAACTCGACCTCAAAAACCTGTTTGAAAACTGTTCAAAAATGAGCAATAGACCGCAGAAGTACCGCATAGAAACATGTTTTATAATAATTATCATCAATTCTTCAAATACAATACTATTCATTCACACATGTTTATCTTCTTATATCAAAATAGACATGCCTTCCTAAGAGTATTAGAATCATTAAAATGACGTAGGAAATTTATCTGATTTTGGTGTTACCTTGACTTCGAACAAAAAAATAACCTGGGAATTACCTGGGTATAGTCGAATAAAAAATAACTTCCTATGCTTGATTCAGTGGAATTGTAATTCTGTAGCATTTGAGTTGTTCCATCTGAAGCAATTTAGTAATTTCTTATTTATCTTTTCTTATTTTACTACGAGAGATAAATTTGATAATATCTGATGCAATATGGTCGTGGATAGCTCCAATTGATTTTTGAAATTGTGTTTCATTCTGAATTTTCATATTTAAAAACTGCGTTTGAGCCCTGCGGATATAAATATAAAACAGGACCTAACAGAAATCCATGTAATATATCAATATCCAAATAATTTGACGAAGACTTGTTTATTATAAAATATATATGAACGGCTTCTGTTCGTTTTAGTTTCATTTCTCTTATAACTGCTCCACGAAGTGATTCAGAATGATAATCTGAATTGAGAGGAAAACTTCTGCTGTACCTTCCAATAAATTACCTGCATAACAAATTATATTGTCTCGCTAAGAAATTCATTGATATGATAATTAACGGATAATGTGTGGGAATGATTTTTGAATCAAGTTCAAGTTTTATTAAGCATCAATTATAAACGATATTATTAAAACATTGGCAGATTCCTTTTGTATATTGTAAACTGATGATAACTTGATGAAACATAAATGTACAGGGTGGTCGAAATTTTAATGTGACAGTTAGATTAAACAATGCAATGGGAAAAAAACTTCTTCATTTTGACGACAGTACTGATGTCAATTTCATCAGTGCATATGGTTTCTCTGAAATTGATGAGTTCGTAATAACAGCAACTATTAATCGTCGTTTTTTCTCAATTCATAACTTTTTTATTCTTTTGTTTCTTTGAACAACAGTTGTTAATAAGATCTTCTTCAGTCTAACAAAAATTATTCTTAATGGTCGTTATATTTCAGGACAGTAATTCAAATATGATATTCCTGCCGCCTTCATATTGTAATCATCTTAGACAAAATATGCATTATATTATATTTTTGGTGATTTTCGTGCTGCACAATTCTCTAGAAACAGGATAAAAGCGATTTGATTATTACTGTAAGTTGACTAAAAGAAATTGGGAAAAGTCTCGATTTTTCATGAAACCATCGTGGACGGCAAAATTCTGTACGTGATAAACAGTATGAAATTAATAATTAAGCAGTCTTCAATTTTTCTTTTCTATTTTTCTCCCTGATGAAATTCAATTACATTTTTGATGTCAACTGTCAAACATATTACGTCATCGACATTTTTGACAATTGGCATTATATGACGTGTAATACATCTTTGCAAAATTCTTGTTTTGCTCTGTAGGGTAGACTGCGTACGGTTGTGCCACTTTGCATTTGATCGGCCATAGTTTTGTATATTCACCATTAAGCTGAACAAAAAATGATTTTTCGTATAATTTATACATAACCCTATGTATAAATGATAGAAATGTTATCCCTAAACATAATGGTTTGCTTACAGGAGCAAGTTAGAAAAAGGGGATATGTCACAACCGACCACACCCCAGGGTCGATTGTGACAGTGCTTGGGGTCGAAAGTGACAGAAAAAAATATTTTACTCAGTTGCAACTGAGGCACTTTATCATTTGTAATTATTACAATCAGTCTTCACGTATCTGAATTGTTCAAACCTCTTTTTCTAGACAGAAACTAGCATAACTAGCTTTACAGTCAGTAAGATTACATATAAAATATTGATAAACGTAACATTAAAATCTTTGAAATAAAAAACATCTTCATATTACAATCAACACCTAAAACAACGAAATAGGTATACAAAACAAGCAAAAAACTAAAAACTATTTAATCAGACTAATCACAGTTATAACAAATACACTCCCCACAAAAATTGTCGCATCACCCTACTTTTACAACAATACTATATAAACTTTTAGGTTGGTCATTCAAGAGTCACTTGGTAACCTTCAGAAGTGTAAAATAAGAAGATATCATTCAAATGAGATGAGTGTATGATGGAAAATATCCACAATTTTCGAGTTAATGAAGAATTAAAAAATTCTACCATCTTCAAACAATCGCGAAGAGACCAATCAACTAGCATCGAATGGTTACTAATCATTTTTAAAATCGAGTGTTTTCTCCCCGGGCCCTAATTACTGCCAGTATAAGTCTCGGAAGCCCCTCAAACAAATTTTGGATGTACTCTTGAGTCACTGAGTTCCAAATTTGAGGAAGCAGATTTTCTAGTTGTTGGAGTGTTCTACAAGGCATCCTACGTTGCTGAATTTGCCACCCCATGTTGTCCCAAACATGTTCAATGGGACAGTCAGGACTTCTGGCTAGGAGGATATCTGCGATGCATCTGGCAGCTGTCATTCTTCCATTATTTACTAGGACTAACTCAGTTCGACCATGGAAAGAAATGCCTCCCCACACCATTACTGAGCTCCCTACAAAATTTTCGGTTTGCCGGATATTGCATTGCTGATACCGTTCCCCAGGTCGTCTGTATACAGGCATGCGACTATCATTTGATACTAGACAGAACCTGGAATCGTCGGAAAAGAGAATATTCGACCATTCTGGAACACCCAAATTTGCATGTTCCCTCGCAAACTGAAGTCTTGCAACTCGATGCTCTCTGGTGAGACGTGGGCCTGTAGAAGCCACCCTTGGTCTGATATCGTCTTCTCTGAGCCTGTTCCTAACAGTTTGTAATGAAATATGCACATTTCTGGAAAGTGCAAGTTCATCTTGTAGCATTCTAGCCATACAGTGCAGAACTCTTAGTGCAGTTAAACGAAGCCAACGATCATCAACTGGTGTTGTTACCCGATTTCCTCCCTGTCCGGCCCTTTTTCCATATTCCCTTGTTTCGTGGTACCGATTAATTGCTCTTGAAATAGTGCTTCGGTTAACATTCAACAAGCTTCGCCCCTCCTCTAGAAGTGTTACAAATCTTACCACTTCATGATCACTCAAATAGCGTCCAGAACTTTTAGCGGCCATTACAATAAATTCAAAGATTCGAAAATCAACAAGAAACACAGACAAATCGCATTAATTTAGCGTGAAAACTGAAGAGAAATTGAATGAATACTGATAGTCAAATAAACTCATTCTTGTTTCACACGTGTTTGAGATCATATGGACACAAATGTTACTGCATAGATAAGATTTTTCCCCTCATATGTCCAAAACATATGTTGACAAAGAAACTGCGATCGAGCTGCTTAATCGATTGTGGAATTCAGAATACCAGGTGATACGACAATTTTTGTGGTGTGTGTATAATGACGCTATCTGTGTAGTATAAATGAGACCAAAGTCCATATTTTCTTTGGCATTTGATCCATTCTTCTCCAGGTCTACTTTCAGAATACCCGCTTACGCAAATCAGACGAAAATACTCTTCTTCTTCTGATGGCAATGTTGATGTCTTACTTTTTGCCTTACCTTTTCCTTTTTCTTTATTTGTTCCAGCAAGATTTTTCTTTACTCGCTTAGCCTTCAAAGGTTGTTGTTTTTCATCATACTTTTGTCTCATTGTCTCTTTTTCAGGCGTATCTGTATAAATAGTAAACTTTTGGACCTAGAATCTCTTATTTTTTTGGGAGGGCCTTCGGAAAGGGTCGAACAGTTTCTGTCGAAAAAAAAGATGCTGTGACTGAGGTTGAAGCACTTGGCTATTGAACATTTACTATATAATTTTGAATTGAAAACTACCCGATAAGGAAATTGAAGGTGAGGGTGTTATCTTGTCACATCTAGAATAGTTCTCTCTGGCGTTAGGGATTGATCCAGCTCTTTTGAGGGACGGTGAAGGGTAATTTTTTATGATAAAATCGTCGGCATTCCATTGACAGCTACAGTATTGTCGTCAAGGAGTGACATATCCATTGTAACAGATGGTACTACATGAGTAGTCACTTCTGTGTCGGGATTTGGTCTCTCTGTTACAGAAGATGGACCCGCTGGATTGTTCTCTTCAGTATCGGGATTTGGTCTGTCCGTTACAGAAGACGGTGCAAAATCAACTCCCTGAATAGATTTCGATTGTATGGGTAAATACCAGTTTTCGAAAAACCAGCCTTAATATTCATTTCCATGACAGCCTGAGGCATAGTAGTCTTTACAATTGCTGGTATGTCATGAATTGACATAGTTTTGCCCGGGTGACTCCCCATCCATTCATTGCATGTAGTATTGATGGCTTTTTTTCCAAGATCTAAAGACAGACCGGTCAAGCGGCTGCAGCTTGTGCAAGCAGTGTGGAGGGGATTAAAGCAAAGTGATTGAGTTTTCCTTACAAAAATCCAAAGTGTTGATATGAACACGCTATGAATGATTGTTTAGAATAAGAAAGACTTTGTACATTGGTGAAGCGTTTGAGAATTCTTGAAAATGTTTGAGAAAGACCAGAAAAGCTTCATCATACATCCAGCCTGAAGGATTTGTAGTTCCAGCTGTTCTACCGGCCCGTCCTAAAAAAGTCGTCGTGATAACGAAGGCGAAGAAAAATGAAAAGAGGAGGAACGCTATTCCTTAAGGCATTGATTGCAAATGTTACAGTGACGAAAGTGCCCCGTTCACCTGAAATAATGGCTCCCACTCGCCGTATGCCACGTCTGGCTACAACTTTGTCTGGCCTTTGGACGGTAGTCACGTCTGTTTCATCGACATTATGTGTGGCTTGTGGCTCGTAGGTGTATATATACATAACAATTTGCAGGTTATCGTGAAAGGCTTCTACAGTCATTCTATTAAAGCTGATTGCTCTTGAAAGACTGTTAGCTTGAGCCACTCGAACTGAGAGAGAAGGATTTTCTCTTCAAAAATGAACGGAACCATTCCTCGCTTGCCACTTCATTCTCAACGAATGTAGTTGGTCGTTTTAGATTACATTTATTTGTATCTGCTAACTTCCGCACCTCTTAAGGAGAGAGGCGAAATAAATAATCACGCAACGTGTTGAGTATTTTGATAGCTGCTTGTTCCTCCTCTGCTTGTCGCAGAGAAACACCTCGTTTTGTGTCTGTCAAAAACATATATAGGTAGTGCACGCATCGCACAGCGACTGACGTAATATTGTGACAGCTTCAGACAAGCAAGCTCACCCCTCCGTATATTTTGGGCAATTTTGGCCAATATCTCGATTGCCACTTTCGTATCCTGGCACCATCGTACCCAGTGTACCCTAAGTTCCTAGATTTTTTGTATTTTTGAGTTTTGATTGTTTGAAATAGAAATAAGATAATGAGGTTTTGTACACATTTTGTTATTTAATTCATGATTTATTATTCATTATTCGAATCATATTTCTACATTGATAAATGAAGGTGATAATTAATTCCTTTAAAAGCTATTTTTATTCACTCTTTATTAATTGAAAATGCTCCCAATTGAAGAGAGGTTCGATAAAGATGATAAATTTTACAGTGATTATATTTTTCAAGGTAAAATGTTTCTTATGATTAGTGTATTTTATTCTGGCAACGAAATCTTTTGCTGTAATAATACTAACATTTCTATCTGACTCATATATCAAATCTAGATATCTAGGACGATCAGAAGATTCATCAATCACCAGTAAGCACTCTTGATATTTCTCTGCGATTATGAGACGAAACTTTCTGAACGATTAAACTTATATTCGGGTTTTTGTCACTGGAGTTCCAAGTTGTTGTATATCTGAAATAACAAATAACATACTTGTCATTGAAAGTGGTTTTGTTATTCTTCAAAACAACTTGTAAATTATGAAATTATCTTCCAACCAAAAGAAACCCAATAATGGTAAAATTCAATTGAATGTATAACGCCAAACTGCAGTTTCGTTCTTGTTTTGAGCATCGTGAGATTGAAGGTTTATCCTTGTACGTAGGTTTCCTTTTAAATTTTGCGCCTGACAAAAAAATAAGTAACTTCCGGGAAAAAATAGTTTCATTATTTTTCCACGTATTCTCCATGAAGATTGATACACTTTTACATGCGTTTAAACCATTTTTTCGAAACATTTTTGCCATTCCGAATGAGATACCTCCAAAACATTTTTCTGGAATGCTTCAACTTCCTCTTCTGTTTTTTCTTGATATGCGCAAACAAAAAGAAGTCGTTAGGTGCCAAATCGGGACTATAAGGTGGACGGCCCAATAATTCGATGTTATGGGTGTTCAAATACTCCATCGTATGCACTACTGTTTGTGAGCTTGCATTCATGATGAATAATAATTTTCTCTTCTTTCATGTGCTGTGTCTGGTCTCCCTGACGTTAGCAAT